>CM072867.1:14245625-16661250 GCA_036937835.1 Pampus argenteus
AGAGCATCTTGGCTAGACTGTGGAGCCTCTGCCTGCCCCTGTGGACACCACCTGTGTTGGGGAAGTTCATAAACTTTTATGACCTCCCCCAAGCCAATTTGCTCATAAAGGTCACAAATCCAACAAGGCATCAGGTTTGCTAAATTACACTAAATCCTGCAGCACTGTTTTCTTCCTGTTCTTAGTTTTTCTTTGCTTGAGAAATATACTTAAAATAAACACTGGTGTAAAATGGTTTTAAATATATGTTTCCTTCTTGCAGGAACAGAGCAATCACACGCAAAATTAATATTACAAAATACTGTCTATCCTTAAAAAGAGGGTGTCTGCATTTTAGAAATTTGAGTGCTATTGTCTATTATACATCCTATAAGCATTGTGGAAAAATAAAGAGTAGAGGTTCAAAAGTGCAATCTGTGTGTACAGTAGTGATTTTTCTAAAATATAGTACAGCAGACTTTATAAGAAAAGTTATGACAAAAACATTAGATGTAATTTATTTATCTCTCATATATGTGTATATGTACACACACACACACATTGAAAGTAGTCATAGACATCTGCACAATTGATCCTTAAAAAAAGAGAACAATATGCAACTTTTTTTTCTTTTTTTTTTTTCAAAGTTTAGATTTATTAATAATTTTGGAGACAAGCTATTTGCATTTTACCAGAATTCACTGTCCACATTTATAGGAAAGGAGTCTGCATGCAATTTCAATTCAATTATTGATTGAAAGTGTTATTTTTCTTCATATGTTGAAAATGTTTTTTTTTTTTTTTTATAAAGCATGAATTTTGTGTGACCTTTGCTATGTAGAGCATATGCTGCGAGATTCCCCCGTCCTGTTCAGTGTCATGATGGCAGTGAGGGCTGAATACTTTCTGTTTAAATCACTAAAGATGCTCCTGCAGAAACGCGAGCATCTTTAGTGAACAAAAAATCTTCCACTGCATGCTGTGACAACTGGACGGTTTCTGTGTGGCACAGAGTCATATTTTAAGCAATGATTGATTATTTTGGGCAGAGGTCCCCTGTAACCTGGATGCAGGCTGCACACCGGATCACTGGGAGGTAAAACTGGCTGACTGTGCTGACGTTTCAATAATTATTTTTTTTTTCTTTCTTTAGGTGTCTATGAATAATTTTTTAAGACATTTCACAAGGATCTTACCTGTCTTTTCTTTGATTTCACAGAGAACGCTGAAGAGTGCTGGTTTCATTCTGTGACAGTTCAGTCCATGTTTCCTGTTTCAGTATAAGAGAAGATAATACTGAAATAAGTTCACTGATAAATCACATGTCAGACATTTTCAAGAGGATGAATTATCGCTTCCTTATGTCTTGAAATGTTCTAACCTAAACATGTCTCTCAAAAAAAAGTGCTACAATGTATATGGTTTAGTATTTGATGCCTGAAAAAGAAATATCAGGAACTTTTAATTAGATTAGACTAATAATATGGCTCCATTATAAATATAATGCTAAATGACAATTTGTTTCATTTATATAATGAGCTGACATAGATTTTTTTTTATTTTTTCAGCACCTGTTGTAGTTTTGCTGATACGTTACTATAAGACATGTGTGCACACAAACTTTTTGAACAACACAAGCTCATTCAGATCCACGTTGGAATACTGTAGTACTATTTTAAAAAAGTACTTTAAACAAAATGCCTGAGTAACAACTTTATGTGTTAGAGCTTTGCCAGGCAGTAAATGCACCTGTGTGTCATTTTATCATTAAAAGCACCCCAGCCTATTGTTATGCATGGTGGACTGAAGTTAAGCGGGCCACATCTCAATAATGATGCGTTCAGCGTTTTGGTGAAGGGGGGGTTTGGTGGTGGTGGTGGAGGAGAGGGGGTGAAGTTAATAAAACATATAAATCAACCAACTTTGCTTGCGCCTCGTCCAGACTTTGATCAGTTATGGTCATTATTTGATGGAGAATGTCACCAATGTCTTGTTTTCTTCCGTCTCCGTCCGTCCCATCGTGTCCATGTGGAGGCGGCAGTGCCATGCCTCCTTGTACCGAGTGGCCAGCCAGACTGACACCGCCGATCGACTGCATGATCCGGGCTTGATCGTCCATAGTAGCCGCTAAAGAGTCTGTGCACTGAGCCACACAAATTGAAAAACTCATATACGAAATGGGCTAGAGCATGTGCCGCAGACTAGGGTGATGCACGGCTGTGGGGGTCTTCAGCGACACAGAGCACACACGTTTGTTTGTTTTATAAAGAAGACTATAGTGATGTTTTGGCGTAAATCTGGTGCCCAAGTTCTCGCTGTCCTCTCGCTTCTTTTTTTTTTTTTTTTTTTTTTACGCGCGGTCCAAAGTGCCAAAACGCGTGACTGTGTTTATAAAAAAATGCATAAATCTTTATCTTCTTCTTCTTAAAACTTCGTTGTCAAAATTGACGGTCGTTGTCCATCGTATCCAGCACGAATCCTAACGCCAATCTGTCTTTTCTCAGGCTGTAGACAGAAACGCTCCTTGGTGATCTCTCATTTATTAGCGCTCTTCATGGGATTCCCGGCGCATTCCCTCTCAAAAAAATAAAAAAATAAAAAATAAAATGTCCAAATCCTCCTCGTGAAGCACCGCCAACAAAATATCCAACGTGGAAAAAAAACGTGTATACAAAATAAAAATAAAAATAAAGAATCTTACGCTTGCAGGTGTTGCCAACTATAAATGTGCAGAAATGACTCCCGCGACAACTGGCAGTATTTAAAAATAAAAAATACACACAATCTGCGGCATATGTGTCCAAATGTGATTATAAAAATATGAAATGTACAAAAAGTTGGGAGATTTCTGTTTGTTTTAAAAAAAAAAAAAAAAAGAAAAGAAAAGCAACAACGAGAAGAAATTAATTAGGATACAACGCTGTAGCTATAAAGGCGATGCGCAAAAAAATATCTTGCCCCTGCTGAAATTTATGAGCTCCAGCCTCTGCCTGTGTGTGTTTTATGTTGTTTGATGGCAGCGGTAGTGAGCGATTGACAGTGTGCCAATGCCACTCACTCAGTGCAGACGTGTCAGCGCAGGGAAAAGAGGAGTAAAAAAAAGAAAAAAAAATAGAAAAAAAATACAAATACGAAATGAAAATGCACGCTCCGCCCTGCAGAGGAGGGGTCTATATTCTTGTCAATTCTCGTCTGAACACCGAAAAACAAAATGTTAAGAGCTAGTACTTAGGATGGTGATTATAGTGATGAAAGCACGGCAGAGTCCCCCTCTCTTTCTCTCGCAGCGGCAGCAGCAGGGTATCCTCGTTTCCTCACGCGCGCACGTGCAGCTATGTGCATATTCTCTAGCAATAATAAAGATTTACCCCTGCAACAACACAGGCACATGCATAATGAGAGTTTTATACAGTTTGATGTAGAACTGCATAGTCCCTCGTAAGCCTTGGTTCAAGCCAGGCAAGCAGTAGACATGTTTATATTATTGGAAACTAAAGCTCCTCGACCAATCACCGGCCAGAATGACTAAGACTGACGATCCGCGTGTCCTATTACTGGCAGATGCATGATGCCGAAAGCCCACCCACTCCATCCCTCCATCTTCACACCGCTCGTACAAAAGGATGGGAACTTCTGATTGGTCGTTGCCAGGAGTGACATCCATTGCAAAAGCAGGCGGCGCTGCTCGGTGCTCCTCCGCAGTTGCTATGGCAGCAGACAAGTTGTTGAGCTGGATGCGAGGCAGCAAAATATATTGTGCACCCCTACAATGAGCATTCGGAGGAGCGTTTATAAAGAAAAACAAAGAAAAAAATGGAGATTTCTCTTTATTTTATGCACATTTGATATCAAACGTTTGAGGATATATTGTGCCGAGGTGTTTCACTACAAGGCCTTGATGCTGAACTTTAGACAGAGGGGGTTTGTTTGATTTGAGTTTGAGGATGACCACAGAGGGGAAAAAGAAGAAACTCAACACAAACAATAAACGTGCTGTTTGCTTACAAGATACTATATACTATACTATATATTCACCACCAAAATAACTTGTGTTGAAGAATTGTAATTGACAAAGAGATTGTAGTCCAGATAAACTTCATCTTCATGGATCACTTTACTCTGAGAAGCTACTAGACCTTTATTTATTTATTTATTTATTTGTAGTTGTTGTTTTTGAGATAGATACAATTCGGTCTCTCTGTAGAAATTCATAAAACAATTCCCATGTTTTAGAGCTCTTGCTGTTGGTAGTGGATTTACTCACTCTGTTGATTATGTGTGTTTCCACTGTTAAATGTATTATGTAGCATCTTATGGTCATTTTGAACATTTTTTGACTTATCAACAAAAGAAATATAACAGGTGACTGGCATCAGTATAACTACCTCTATACTGTATCATTTTAGGGTGAGATTTGGCAGTTTATAGTAATGACAAGTTGAAAAAAAATGGAGCTTACGATTTCCCAAGAATGAGTCAAAAAACATTGTTTTTCAAATGTACTCGAAATAGTGTTTATACTCTTCAACAAAAGTTAGAGGAAAAACATTTGCAGGGTGACACTGGGATTAAATGCAAGTGGAGCATCATTTTAGTGACAGGAAGCAACAGGGTTTATGGGAAATGTGGATTTAATTTTGATACACAGTAAACAACATCGCTGACATGAAAGCTGTTGGTCTTATTTCTTAACAGCAATTATACAAAGGTGTAACATTTGACATACTGATGTTTACTCAAAGTATTTAGTTAACCCTTAAGGTACTTTAAGTCACTTTTCATTTAAAAAAAAAAATATATAGAAAGAATCCACAATTGTGACAAACTGGTTGATAATAAAATACCATTTTCATTCAATTATGTTTAATTTGTTTGGTTTGTGTTACTGCAAGCACCATATTCCTTTAGAGTTAAGCATGCAAATATTAAACATATTGTCAAGTAATGATCTGATATATATTGTTTTTGGTCAGCTTGAAGTAGTGAATAGTTCATAGACATTGTCTGGTCAGAACTGAGTGAGTGGATTAATCCTCAGGGGGTAAAAAATTTTGACCACGAAATAGGATGAGGATCAAAACTGTCTCAGAATGAATGAGACATTAAAATATTTTTTATTACTCAAAGGAAAATAAAGTAATGTTTGAAAAAAAAAATCTACATCATGTACAGCATTAGGAATAAAGTGTCACTAGAAGTAACCGGTGGACACCATTGATGTTCAAATGTCCTACGCAGTTTACGACTTAAATACTAAAGTTGAAAATATTACAAAATGTCTATATGAATACTGATTGTATTTGGCGATCTGTGTAGTTCTGCTCATTCATTTGACCTTGAAGTATCGGAGCAACTCACTCTTGAGTTTAGTGAATGGGAGTCCCAGGACTACTGCATTTATCATTGAAATACTGAGCTGTCAACTCACACTACATACCTGTCAAGAAGGGCTCAAAGGTACAGCTCCGGCTCCTCTCCTCTGTTGCAGTGCATGATTCTTCATTGCATTGCATAGCATGCCTATTCACTGTTGTTTTCAGCCATATGTCAACATAATTCATTTCCATATGTGACAGCTCCTTACAGTAAAACACTGTGGCAGTACTAGTTCACAAAACCATGTTTACATAACCGGGGGGGTCTGTGCTATTCACTTTTCTTTCTCTCAATTACATTTCTAAAATCGTATCACGGTAAAAAATAAAAATGTTCTGGAAGAAAGCTGCCGATTAGTTTCTTTGAGGGTAAAATAAATTACATGTAATTTGACAAGTTGCTTCCACTGTACTGTACATTATTTGAAATAAGATGACAATATTTTTACAAATGAGGTAAGCGAGGCATAGGAATAAGCACCTTACCAGTGTACAGACAACACTCTGTCATCATGCTTCTCATTGTGACATCTGAAAAGACCCACAGGTGCTGTAGAAAGTGACTGTGTTGTCATATTTCATTTAGGCATCCTTCTGCAAAGCTGTAATTGCCTAATTAGCTTGTTAATTAGGAGATTAGCATTTACTGATAGAGTGGCTTGCTCTGTTGTGATGAGAGTAATACAGATTAAGTGAGAAGTTATGGGTGCATGCTTTCACAATTTTGCTGTCCACGAAGGGGTCACAAATCATTAAAAGATTTGTGAAATTGCTGCGTGTTTAACGTCAGAAGAGGACGCTCGTCTTTCTCTACGATATCAGGAAATGTTGTTAAAGACGGTGGAAGAATGCTGGAGCCCGGTGAAGGCAGTCTGACACACGGCGGCGAGATACCTCCTGGTCTGAGTGTCGCCTCTGTGGTCCCCTGTTGCTCATGGAGATTGGAGGAAATGACCGAGCAGACGGTGCCAGAGACATTACTAACCCAATTATGAACAGTCTTTCATTTGGTTTGGATACTTTATTCTTATTTATTTCCTGGTATTTGTCACTGCTGCGCTTGCACTTTGTCTTCATTACTGCTCTGCACACGTGAAAGCAGAGGGAGGTAGTATGACTATTTGTGGAATCTGCTCCTTGGATTCGTGCAGTGAACTAATATTCAAGGAAATGTGACAAAAATTCTACTATGTGGATCAGAGATGATATTCAAAGTTTAAAATATCAGCTGTTGTATATATATACTGCACACGTATAAGTTACAATACGTTAAGTAAAAGTTGCAATACCACACAGTAAAAATACTCAATTACAAACAAAATTCCTACATTTAGGAGCCTTATCAGTAAACTGTGCTTAAAATACTCAAATGTAAAAGTACTCATTATTTAGCAGAATGGCCCCTATCAACTACACTCTTGTATTATATTATTTATGTTTTAATTATTTGCACTGATACATAAGCTTGTATTTTAGTGTCGTAGCTGGTTGAGGGTGAGTTAATTTGAAAGACTTTGAAAAATTTTGTTTAATCATAAAAGAAAACATGAAAAGTACCTTTAAAATTGTGTTTAAGTAGAATACTTAATAGAGTCTGTTAATGCCACATACAGAAGAGAGTGTGAAAGGTAAATAACTATGTAGAAAATACTGTATGTCGTAATGAGTGCTGTTAACTCCCTCTATGGTTATTAAATCATTTCATGTGTTAGTGTAGGAGGCAAACTAATAAACCGAAGAAGAATTAGTGAGTTGATACATCTCCAACAGATTTGTCAGATAGAATTTAGCTGGTAACTTTGTAGTTTGTTTGTGGTTTGACAGTCTGGACCAGCTGGAAAAATCCAAAAACAAGCAGTCTCTTCTCTCAAAACTACTGCCATCACATTTACTGTAACTCTACTAACTCCGGCGGAGCCGCTCAGTGTCCCACACCCTGACAACACTGGATATCTTTTCCATGAATGTGACACCGGACGCTTCTTAAAAACACAACCTTCCGATAAAGTTTTAACCCCCAGAGAGAGAAAAAAAAATATCATATCAGAGGAATCTGTTTCTTTAGGAAGTCAAGACAGATGTGAGAGATCAGGAGCAGGCAGTAATCAGGGGGGGAAGGTGAGAGGTACACAGCTATACTGCTCACCACGATCAATCATACTATACTTGTCCTCCCTCGACTCGCTGTTACTGTCTCCACTGAATGCACTTCTCTCTTTGCTTAAAATTATTACACAGGCCATAAACCCAGAGAGGTGAGTGTCCTGTTAATGTGGGTACATGTAGTGGTTGCAGTAACCTTTAAGATTGGCCAGCGGTGGCGGCTTGGACACGGGCCATATATTCTGGTCAATACTAGACACAGATTGACTTGAGGAGGCATTTTAAGGCTTTACATTTTAATTGTCATCTGGACTGCAGCCCAAATTGATTTCTATAAGCAGAGTAAAATCAGACCTTGATTGCACTACTTTCCGTGGAGAAATTCACATTTAGGTTTTTTGTGACATAAAGCTGGAGGAAGTATCCGTTCGCCCTGTTGCCACTTTGACAAAATAATCTTGAAAACAAAATTTAAATTCATACTATAACTACAGTATCTACATGCACTTAATTTAAATTTATCATTTTTTTTTGTCTTACTGATCTGCAGCATTCCTACAACTAAATGACTTCAGATTTTAGTTCATCTATTTCATATATTTAATTGTTTAATAACATTTAAACATTCAATTTTACTAATTTTTTTTCGCCCCTTCAATATCAATTTCTCTGGTAATGAAGAGAAAATCTCTGAAGAGGTCATGGTGCGGTGTGTCTAAATCACTGTGGCCAGACTGCCCTCAACTCAGCTTGAGTATTGACATTATGCCAGCTATGACACCATAACTCAGCCCACTGCGATGGTCATTTGATAAATGGTATCATAAATTGTTGACAAAACAATTTGTGATGTATTATGTTACCGATGGGTTGTACTGCTTATCAAATCAAGTAATCTGGCAGGGCTCTCCATTCATCAGCATAATGCAAGCGCTCACTGTAGATAGTGATGACTTTGTTGCTTTGTCGACATACAGTTCAAATGTCGTGTTGCTGGAAGCAGGAAAAGCAGCCTAGCATCAGAGAGGCATTATTTTTATGACGCTATTATTCTCAATTGAGGGAAAGTGATATAAGAACAGTATATTGTGTATTATTTTAGGAATCTCTAAACTATTATGGATAGAAATTAATGAAACAATAGCAACAGAAGAATAATGCATAATGCATTTTGTATGCAAAGCCTGTTTTCACTTGTAACACGGTTTGTAATGACCAAAGCTAAAGGAGGAGTTTGACATAAATAGGAAATATGCTTATTTTCTTTCTTTTCTCTCTTACTTTTTAATGTTTCAGCTTGACACACTGTGACACCACATGGCAGGCTGCAGTTAAGACAGTTGTTTTTTCCCTCCTTTTTGAAACATTTGTCATCCATTCTGTCTCATACAAACACACCAGATAGAAAATAATCCTATTGTACCCAACAACTCAACAGTCAGTTCATTAATGTTGGAGCACTGACAAGCAGTGGTGTGAATGTGACCGTACTCACCCAATACCTGTCGTTTCATATAAGTCCCGAGCTCAAAGAAAAGAAAAATGAAAACAAAAAAGAAAGCAAGAGAAAGATCAGGTGTGTCTCAGCAGTCAGGCTGGCTTGTGTAATCAGGAGCATTTTAATAAATGCTAAAAGCAATTTTTTTTATTTTTAGCTTCTATGAAGTCACGAGATAACGGTTTTTATTGTCAGCTTTCTTCAAACATCTGTCTGGCGAATACGTCTGTCTGTGTCTCATTCGTCTAGTTAGCAAGGCATTCATGTGAAACATATAGCACAATATTTATGAAGTGCACCACCATACAGTCTGCGCTACAGCCAATTTCCCACTGAAATATTTGATCTTAAAAGCCGATGCTCAATAGCAGCCTCGTGCTCTTGATCAAGAAACAATGTTGTGTCTTTTCATCATGTCTTCTTTGGTGGAAGTCGCCTGTCCATCCTTTCTCTGACAGTGCCATTTCTGTTTGGCTGGCAGTGGGCGACCCCTAGGCTTCAAAGATACATTGAAGTTCTGCAAATAATCTGTCAACCACGGAGACCAATGACTATTACATCTGTCCACCACATCTCAGCAATCGTATTCATGAATGCGCCGTTTGTTGTTGACATGATGGAAAATGTTTGTTGCCATCAAAGTATTTTAGCGCGGTGAAGCCCTCCAACACAGCCGCTGCTTATTCCTTATCATTGTTTTAATGCGGTTTGTTGAGGAAAAAGGGATTAGATGACCCAGTGGTTTGTGACATTTAGTATCCACTATCTCACTGAGGAGGCAATGGGATTTATGAAATGGGTCATACACATGCTCATGAGTCTTACTTAAGCCTCCCGTTAAAGCCACATGACCTTAAGAGAGAAGGAAACGTATCACTGGAAAATGCTAATGTGGTGCATTTGGTGCACATTAATTCTGTGCATGAATACGACACATATTTCACTGCTGGAAAAAATAAAAATGGAGCTTTAGGGTGATGTGTTCGTTTCTCTATCTTAAACATTAAGGGAATCTGCTCTTTAGCAATTAGGACTACATGTAATTTGTTAACTGGTGATATCATTGTGGCCATAATTATTTTTCTTGAGATAATATCCGAATTAGAGGAAATTGCTGATTTAAGAGGTTTTTCAGTAGTGTATGTCAGCAGGAGCATCTTAAAATTCAGTAATTACTGTGTGTGTGTGTGTGTGTATGTCAGTCTGTCAGGGGGACGGTGGAAGGTGTGATAGAAGATGTGTTAAGTTTTTGTTTTAACAGCATCATCAGGTACGTGGGGGGTTTAGATAGATAGATAGATACTTTATTAATCCCAAAAACATCAGCAACATACACACACACACACAGCAAGAGTTGTTAAGATAGTACAATATGTCATTATATATATATAATATAACATTTTATCTCCATTCTCTCTCTCACCTATACCTATCCACCTCTCCAGTTCTCTCTGGAAAGTGTACTGCACTAAGATCTCAAGGTTAATGCTTCTCAGGAGTCTTTACCTCTGGCCTTCTGTGCAGATCACACCAATTAGGCTTCTCAATTGTGAATTAAAACTGTTTGAAGAACCAAGAGGTCAGCTTTCATCATCTCACCCTGTGCCCTCAAAAAAACAAAAAACAAAAAAAACAACACACAGTTCAACAGTGTCATATTACAGGGCTAGGATTATAGTGAATTCTGAGCAGTGCATAAGTTCGATGTGCATACTCCAGGTTTTTCTTGCCAATGTGTGCACATATTTGTGGTGCTCAACTAGCCCTTTATTCATTTGACACTAATTTGTGTTCCCAGTAAAGTTTTGAGGGGAAATGTAACTGCTTGCAGGTTTATGAAACTGTGAAGCATGGATGTGATAGGGAGGTGGATCGTAATGGGGGAACAAAACTAAGCTTTTACAGCCATACTAGCAGCTCTGTGTGGCACAACAGTGCTTTGAGCATGTTTAGTAAGTATAATGTTCTGCCACTATGTTTGCCGTCGTTAGTAGATGAAAACTCAAAGGATCTCCAAATGTCTGAGCCAAATTTTATGGCTGTTGAGACATTTTACTAAAAAACAAAAATCTCAACCTAGTGACCTCACTAGAGGATTCAGATGATGATCAAAGTCATTACAATTTATCATCAGCAGACCATGAATGTTTGTACGAACTTTCAAGTCAATCCATCTTGTAGATGTAGAGATATCAGACTGGATAGGTGACAATTTTGACCTGCTGGTGGCGCAACATCAAAAATCAGAGTTCACCAAAGTGGGTGGCAGGAATCCTCTGGGAACCATGAATGTACCAAATGTCATGCCATCCCAACATAAAAATGAATGCATCACGTGTCGTACTTCAAGTCACGGCTGATTTTTTCAATATTCAGCAAAGACCAGGATCTTTCCTGAATTTTAACAAAATGCCTTCAGACAACCACACTACCACAAAGTATCCACAAACAGATATTGTAGAGAAAACAAATAAAACATGTAAACATTTTACTTATCACTCAATATGAACATTTTATGACGGCATTATGA
This sequence comes from Pampus argenteus, assembly GCA_036937835.1. Lineage (NCBI taxonomy): Eukaryota > Metazoa > Chordata > Actinopteri > Scombriformes > Stromateidae > Pampus > Pampus argenteus. Next base: position 14,257,111 of record CM072867.1, read on the forward strand.
GCAACATATTTGTTAAGTGTATAAAGATAATTTCTAGGAGACTAGTCCAGAACAACACACATCTCCATATTGCAGTGTGTTTAAAAACAAAACTTAAGATAGCCCACCTTGCGTCTTTGAACGCACCATTTGCTACATCAGCATGATTAGCATCATTAAACTGTAGCTTTGCATTCTCCACCTAATAAGTTAGCTTGTTGTTAAAATGAAAAATTATAAACAGCCCTGCTTGAAGAATAAAAGTGTGGCTACTGACTACAACGTAATGTTAGAAAAAGCGATTGATGAAGACAACGCTAACAAGATTTCTTCTAAATTCAATTGCAATTAAGCATGCTAACCATGTGTCTATTGATATACATAAATAGTGCACATTACAATTGAATGTTTTGGAAGGCTGCTTTGGAACTTGAGATGGAGCAAAGTCGCCTGTGTGAGGAGAGAAAGCACAAACAGTCTGTTGATTGGGGACGTGTTTTTGCCATTTCATTGTACTATGACACATCTTTCATTAAAGTTTAAGCATTAGATTTAAACTAGAACCAGTATCCAATAGTAATTAACTTGAGTATATCGGGAGGCCATTATTCACATTAAAGTAACCTTTTAATAGCTGAGCCTTTAACTCCACTGCAGGTAATGACTTTAAAGAGTGCTTATTAAAAGAGAAATGGTAATGAGCTTTAATAAAGCAGAACAACTTTGAAATGAAGAGCGCTTTTCAATAGAAAGGGATGGAGGGATTGGACCTGTGATTCCATTAACTAGACTAATGATTCTTTATCAGCCCTCTTATGTGTACATGGAGTTAACATTAACAGTGATTGAGGACGGGTTTCAGTGAAAAGATGGGCCTTTTCATTGCCCTTTAAAAAGATCAGATAAGAGAAAAAGAACTTTAGTAATTTAAATCATTGAGAATTGATAACACAAGTCCTATGACCTCAAACTCAGCAAGCAGAGCAGAAATCTCCTTCAGCACTTATGGACTGTAACAATACAGTACATCTGTAATTATAAAATGAATCTGTCTCATTATGCGTGAAAATGAACCGAATGAAAGGAAGTAGATTAAGTGATACGAGTGTCAAAATGTAGCTCAGAAAATGTGTTTTTCAATTTGGTGCTTCTGCTTTGAAAGATTAATGGAAATTTCTATTTTTGCATGAAATTAAATGACCCCCCCTCCCCTCCCCATATACACACACATGCAGAGATTTGAACATATATGATGTATTAAATGAGATTTTATATTTATATCATCATGGAGTCAAGACTGAGAAAGAAACCAAAAGCCAACAAGGTAGAGAAGACAAAGAATTAAAGAAATACAGGGACAGAGAAAAGGAAATAATTAAATCAATCTCTGGCGAGCAGCTGGAGCAGGACTCCAGCTGACAACTGCACCTGGGTGTGCGGCACAGGCTGCCTGGGGCTGCGCTGGCTCCCCCAGCCTCCGCACGCTAACACCCCCACCCCCTTCAAAGCCCCCTAACGGCCCCCAGCCCCTGCTGGAGCTCTGGCTGGTACCCCCACCCCCGTCTTGTTTTCAGACAGTGGCAGCGTCGTCACTCTGACGCTCACAGACTAATTAAAGGGATGATTTGTGAAATGCCATCTTTTTATTCAATTAATCATCAACACAAAGCCATAAAACCCATCATCTAAAAATATTCTCGATGGTTTGCTGTGGACCTAATAGATTAAGGCGCATTAAAGAAGCGACGCGATGATCTGTTTTAAAACACGGTGTGTGTGAAAAGGTTGGCAAAGCTCCCAATATTTTTAAGGCCTGTCAATCTGCATGGCGTGTCAGCATCACGTCAACAATACAAACGATTCCCTCTCACTATTAGTGACAACAACTCGCTCTGTGTTCGTACATCAGTTTGCTTTCTTTAAACAGAAGCCAAACATACATGTCTAAGTGAATGACTGTGCAGTTCTCAAACAAATGCTTCCCTCCTTCTATGTTCCTCCTCAGCTCAACATGTTTTAATTAGTAGTGAAAAATGAGTTCATTTGTAAGATAAATAACAGGAGCTGTGCATGTCTGTTTTTGGTTGGCAGGGCTAAAGATGGGTGTTTTTCACCCCATTCTCACATTTGCATAGCTTACGAAGCTACCTAAATGGTAACAAGGATGGTTTTATAATCCTTTAAATTATATTAAGTATCCTGCAAATAAAACAAGGGATTTAAAATATTCTGAAAATATAGCCATGTGTGTCAACGCCGCTGTCATCGTGTTTAAAGCTACTTAATTTAAAATATGAATGTAAATATAAACGTGTTGTCTTGTGTTACAGGACATCAATCTATTAGAGGCACAATTTCAAGGTAGCAAACAGTTTGCAAGTTTTTTTAATGTGTTTTTGTTACCAATAACAACAACAAGAAGGCAAAGAAAAGTTATTTAAGAAAAAAAACAAACTTATAATACAGTCTTAAGAGGCCAGCTCATGTTGAATTAATTAATAACCTGATATCCAGCAGGTTCAAGGAACAGTGCTCTCTGAAACCTGTTTGAGTTTTTAAATGTTTCAGTTTCAACTTGCCTTCAATAAAAACCTTTTAAGTTTTCCACCTTGAGGAGCAGCCCTCTTCAAACAGCAAGATATATTCAGCGTGTTGTTTTGAAAGTTTCTCATCTCATTTTGTATTTTCCTTATCGACAGCGCTAAACAACTTTGCTGTGGGCAGAAGAAATTAAACATATCACTGCTAAATATTTATTCAGTGCTTGTGGTGAGCAATGAGTGTGAATGCAGGTGTAATTTGGTTTCAGTCCATCAAGATTAATTTTGTCAGGAACATGATGAATGCAATGCAGGGCGATGCTCCGATGCATCAGCGTCATTCCAGATGAGATTTTTCTTGGGAGTTGAGGGGTTTCTAAGATTAAGTGCAGTATTAGTCAATGTTTTTGGGATAAGACTTCACACTAATTTAGTGAAGAGCAACAACCTGCAGAGGAAGCTCCATTAGCAATGACAATGAACTACAGCTCTGGTGGGGAAAATCTGATTAACGCTGCTCACTTGAATTGAGAACTCGTTGCGCTGGTTGGGCAATAATTCCACATTTGCGGGAATACCAGCTCATAAAATCCCTTTGTCCATGCTAAATTCTTGTTACTGGAGTATTGTCATATTTCACGAGTCCCTAGAAGGTGATACCGTGGTGAGTTTTGACAAGAGAGTACAAAATGAGCCTGAACAACATCTCCAAAAACATATCAGAAGAGAGGTATTTGTTTATAAATTCAGAAATATGTAAGCACTCATTTGTGCAGCAATGTCGTGTGCCAAATTTCAAACAAAAGCAAGAGTGTGCCTGAGGCAATATGGAACTTATAGTCTGTAAAAAAAAAGCACGCTGGTAAGATTTGTGTGTTTTCTTGAAATATCTGCCCTCATCTGGGTATTAAATACTTACAGCATGAGCAAATCTTTAGGGCCTGCTGCCTGTGTTTTAACTTCATTCACAATGTAGGATTGACCTTTGGCTATGAAATATTTCTTCATTATTCCGTTTTTCAAGGGAAGTTCCTCTATTGAGATCAGATGTTCTGAATATATAACGCTGACACGCTGCTGTCACCATTGATTTCCATTTCTCCCAGAAATATGGTGTTGAAATCCTCTCCAGGCAGATAAGTATCTTTACACATGACTGCCAGATTTGATTGCCTTCTGTAAAGGGGGCTGTATTGGAGTCACTCTCAATGCATGCCACAGTACATTGTATTCTTCTTCTGTTATGCCATACTATGCCCCTTGCGGAGCCCTCATCTAAATAAGAATATTTCTTCCATGCTTGGCTGTTCTCACAAGGATTGGTGTGCAGGAGGGCTGAGTTGTTGGATGTACAAGGGAGGGGTTGGGAAGGGTTCAACTCTCTGCTTACTGTAATGGAACATGAGACCTTACCAAACAGGAGCTGTCGGCTTATATTGCTATAAGATGTGGATTATTTTTTTTTTTTTTTACATACTGTGCACATAGAATGTCTCTTTTATCCAGAAATACAAGTAGTGGGTTCATTGTTCATTTTGTAACCATTATTTTTTTTAACCATTATCCTTTATGTCCCTGAGTAAATCTGTATCAGCATCACTTAAATACAGCCAAATACATTTAAGACTTCAGAGATACTAACTGTGTATTCACAGACATGACAGTCACGTCAACAAAAATGTTCTCCGTTATGTAACCACCGTATGTGTTCTCTCATGACAGGAATGTTTCCATCAATAATTCAAATGAATAAGACAACAGTTTAGAAGCTGCAACCATTTCCTTATAATAGACTACTATTGGGTCATTGAAGGTAATTAGATCTTATCATTATACATCTCGGAGCCCATTTATACCATGATTCTCATAATAATCTAATATTTCTCATGAAAAACAATGTGCGCCATTAACAACATAAACCTCAATAGCTAGAAATGATTCAGACATCTGATAGACATTAATGAGTAGTAATGAGCAAAACAGTAAAATCTCTATGCTGTTCGATCTTCATGTCCACCAGCGTGCAGTTCTTAGTGTCTTAAGGACATTAAGGACAGAAAATATTTTTTAAAAGTCAGATAATTTTTCATGTCTTTGAAGGATAAATGATCCTAGCATAAGGCATTTCTGACAACACTACAGGCCCATACAACTGCTAACTATACTATTAATTTTATTTATCCTTACTTAATAAAATCTGAAAATTTAAATATGTGTTCAATACTGATAATAGGATATTTATTTTTACAGTGTGAGAGCAGTGATGAGTGTGGTATGTTGTGATGAGGAGCACTAGGTTTGATGGTTGCTGCTTCACACAGTGTAATAATAAATTTGGGGCTATGGGGGTCTGACATTGTCTGCGCTCAGTATAATTAAGCGGTGCATTAAAAAAAGAGGGCTGGAATAAAACATGAGTATGTAAATGCAGCCTGGAGCTGATGTTCTAGTGATTATTACAATGCAGATAAAGCATTTCTCACAACTGCCTGTGTCTACTGAAGCCTCCGAAAACATCTGGACCTTTTAATTGAAAAATAGCGTGATGTTTCGCTGTGCTGCTTTGTGCTAAGTGAAGTCAACAATTAAGACAAAAATGTAATTGATAAGAATTGCATTGCTTCATTATTTGGTGTTCTAGTCAAGAAAATTGATTTATCAATTATTTACAGGTCACAGAGCAGAGGCCATGCATTTCTGTTCTCATTGCATCATCATCTCAAAATATACAGCACAGAGCTCGGCTCATCTCTGGAGTTCCTCCACATGACATCAATCATAACATACATGTTATGTTCAAACTAATTACTTTTTTGTGCTGGTTGTGATATACCAGGTTAAACCAGAGTACAATTATTGGTTCTTCACTCATGTAACTGTTTAAACGTTAAATGCAAAACTGTGAAAGAAAAAGCAGCAAATAAAAACTAATTTACAATTTGTGAGCTTGTTTTTTGTGGAAGTTGAAGGCACGTGTTAAGATGATTTGGATAAAAGCGTATATATAACCCGCTTATAGAAACTCATTTAATCCAAAAGTACTTTTTGACTCTCAGTAATCAATTGCATTTTTGTTCAATGGTGTTAGTGTTTACATGTTGACATACTGCAAAATAGGAAAAACGGAATAAACATCAGTCAATCAATCATATTCTGTGCAGCAAACATTATTCAGTACTTACACTAATGTGAGGGTTTATACTTTCAATGCACCGGTTATTTATTGCTTATAATTTTGATCAATGCAAATATCAAATGAGACCAATGCAAACATACACAACACATGTTTACACTTAGTGACCTAACACTGTTTATAGCTGCACTGTAATATTCTCATAAAGTCTTATGCATTGTTTTTACACATTCATCCTGACAGATGTGGTATATTTGGAAACTAAAACAAAGTTTTGTGAGATTAAACAACATGTTTCTTATGACTGAGCCACTGGTACATTATGCTAGTAAGGTTTACAATCTCAACAACTGTGTTTTTGTTAAATGATGTTTATGGGTTATGGATTCCTTTCCTCATCTGCTGTAGTGTGTAGGAAGATGATTATTGCTACCCTCCATGAGTGCTGATGCCTAGGAGTCTGTATTTGATCTGACTGAAAAGAGTGAGTCCAGTCTTTTTAATGCTCAGCGAACATTCCTTCATCCTCCCTGTCTGAAGTCTGTAGATTAGTGGGCCTGGGGCAGAGGCTGTTCATCTGCCAATATGGCACCAGCCTGAGTGATGGGCATGTGGCGATGTCACTAATGATCAGACCATAATGATTCGCTGACAGGGGAGGAGAGCAATAGATTGTCACTGGGGGTTGAGTTAAAGAGGGGCCCTAATGATCTGCCTGCAAACACTGCCGGAGCACCTCCTATATCACTCCATCTCTTTACTATACCACTCATCAGGTTCCTCTCCAATGGAGGGAGCCGCTGTGTTGTGTCTCAATGCCATCTCGCAACGCACTGTAAACATCTGTCACCTCCGTATCTATATTTCATGCTATTACCTTTTAGGCCTTGGGCTGCGTGCTGTAAGCCTCGGGGTACTTGATTTCCGCCAGCATGAGCTTTCAGTGGAGGAAGGATCAAGTCGTAATCATGGTGCTGCATGGCGGTGTTTTAGCAGCGGGTGTCCTATATACCAACATCCCAAGTGGTTCCAATTCTGTAGCACTCAGCAAAACGAAGAATACCTCACGACCTCTATTTTTATCAAATGCTCTGTTACTTCTGTCACTACTGTAGTTCTTAACCTGCTGTGAGAATTCATCTGACAGGTTAAAATGTATACAAATCTATATCATTATAAAGATTCCTTTTTTCAACATATTATTCTAATTTGGAGTAGAGAAATACAACATAAAAGGGTGTTTTACTTTATCACATACTGTATACAGGTTAATTGTGTTGTAATTTAACCTTTTTAAACCTGTTTTCTTCTCACTCACACACTGTAGATCCACTCCTGCACTTAGCATCACGCTCTCAGACAAGACGAGCCGCGTGGATTGAAACATAAGTGCTTTTTGCGATCTTAACACACAACAACATTTTCAAAACACCACCAGCACTAGAGAACACTTTCACCCCATCAGTGTATTTAATTATGGTTGGACTTGATTCAATGCTCATCCTCTCGATATTATTTTATCTCATTTAAGGGGAAAAATGAAAGGAAAGGAGAAAAAACAGAGGCAAGTACTTTGGTAATTTAAGAGAGTGTTAATGAGTGGCTGCTAACCTTTCTCAGTTATCCATCATCCAGTAATGGAGGCAAGGATCCCTTTTCCAATCTGCTTCATTAAAAACTTTCTATTAAATCTAAATATGACGTCGCGCACCGCTGAAATTAATAGTTTCTGAATGTCTAATTCATCCATGAACGTTTTAACTGCATCGATTTTATATGAATATTATTTAGGAAGACAGAGGTCCTTAAAAGCGTGTCTGAACAATAAAATGCCCAACCAGAATTACTTGAGACTGAAGATGCATCATTCGCACTGAATTTATCATAGCTGATGTATATTCCAGCAGATTGTTTGTAGCGTCCGTCAGTTGATGTCTTGACTTTACGGTTGAGGAAAAACAAACCAAAGTAAATTTTGAACTCCTGTTTGAATGGACTAATGGCCCAGGGTTACAGGGACACAGGATCCCCTCTTCATGCCACAAATCTGTTAAAGTGCACAGAGTTTATGGTGCAGATATGGAGCTCTTTGGCATCACAGGTTACAGTATTTACCATATGTTTATGAGTTTGAACACATCACTTGACCCTACTGTACGTACAAATCTATCTAATTTTCTTTTATCATTGACAATATGGAAGCTTAACAACTTATAAACACTACCTTCCTGCACAGTCTTTACTAAACATACTCCTACACAAAACACACGTCTTTTACTTTGAGAGCTGCCTATGTGGTTAGTGCCAGCAATTTTGTATGGGTGCAACCGTGTTGTGGGTTATATATATAACCCACAAGCCATATAATATATATATGGCTGCAGCATTTTTTTTTATTTTCATTGTCAATTTATCTATTGATTATTTTTTCATATGAGACAGAAGTGTAACGCGTCCTTACAGTTAAGAGGTTGGAACTACGGGAATGTTGTAGTAGCCAATACATCTGTAGTGATGCATTTTCTGTCAGTCAGTCTTTGATGTTACTACAGTGATATTTGATTTGCCTGTTTTCTGTATGGTTTTGTCCCCTCTTATTATTATTTTTTTTATTATTCTTTCATATTTGCAATCTGGATGTTTAGTCTATTAGACTGGACTGTTTTGTCTAAAACCATTATGGGTTAAATAGGGATTACCTTAGAGGGAGAAAAACAAGGAAAAAGATCACTATGGACTATTATAAAATATAAGTGTTTAACTCTCTTTCAACATAAATATGTTGCAAAAAGTTCACATTACTGGTTCCTTCCTTCCAAAAAAAAAAAAACCACAAACCTTTTTTGTGGCTTCAGATAAAAATCCAGTTAAATGCATCACATTTGGATTTTTTGCTTTATTTATATCTCTATTACCATAACAAGAAAAAAAAAAAAGAAAAAAAAAGGAGGAATTCAATCTTCGACTTAGGCAGGTTGTAGCAATATTTCAACTGACACACCCTACAGCAAACCTGCAGTCAGCAGTGTTGCGTTATTTGAATCAGGGTTGGTTGCTGCTAATGTCCACCAGTTCTGCCTCCAGCATTTCTATGTGTGAGACCATACGCTTAAAAGATATATCTTCTCCTAAATCTACATTTACCTGGAAGTGCCCACAGGTGCACTACTCAAGTTATAGAAGACTTGACAACAAACTCCGAAAAGCCAACAATGTGGCACTTGTAAACAAGCAATACTATTCTTTGTCATAGATATTCTCTCCTTTGCAACATCATATTTTCATTTTCCAATTTCCACCTATTTTCCTTCAAATGGGTTGTTGGCTAGAAAAAGGCCCGGCTATATCTCCAAACCAGATGTGTGCAGTTGCTGTGTCAATCCAATACCCCCAAACTCCTCTTGGACAATATGGAAAAGTGCAGGAGGGCAAATGGTGAAGTCAGAGATTCCCCCCCTCCATTTCTTGTCATAAATCATGCTTGGCAGCACAGAATAAGCTACTTCTAGAGACATCGCTACTGGCACTATACCCATTGCCATTCATCACCTCCGAGAAACTACAAAAAGCAAGGAAAAAAAAAAAAAATCACCACAAGCTACCCATGTAACCCCTGGAACAACACCACCAACATTAGCAAAAGTGCATTCCTCTCCTGAAGACAAGGCAATGTTTGCCACCTGTACAATCATTTCATTTTATTGCCATTGTGGCCTTTTGGAGAATTTAACTGAGCTAATTGCTCTTCATTTACTCGCAGGGATAATGAGGCATTTGAGAGCAAGAAAATGACTTTCTCACATGAAAAGATTTTTTTGAAAGTTAATCTGTTGATAAGTGTCAGGGGTAAAGTTGAGGACACTTTTGCTGTGGTAAACATATGTTTGGTTTTTTTTTCTCTTTTTTGGACATTTTAACGTCATGAACTGGAGCATTCGTCTTATAAAATCAAATCCTGCGTGTCTGTTAGTTTCAGAACAATTGCTGCAGTTTCTTGGATTTTGTCCTTTTTATATAGTGACCTTTTAAAAAAAAAAAAGTCAGATACTAAATTGCGAGGCATTTTATGAACTTCTAGGTTACTCTGGTATGCACAACAAAATACAGAATACACTAGCGTCGGAGAGATGAGACTCTGAACTAACCTTTAGCCTGCACCTTAAAATGACTGCTGTTTTTCATTTCCCTCGAAGAGATCTGACGGGCATGGCAGTAATAGTGCTGATGAATGCCAGAATAAACAGACGGTGGGAGACAAGGGAAAGAAGAAGATGAATGTGTCTGAAGGTAGGATTCTTGGCAGTTTTGATTTCAGCAAAAACCTGGATTTCATTTTTGGAATTTGTTTGCATGAAAAAGACTTATGATGTTTGTCCAGACAAACATGCACTTTTATGCACACTTACTGTGTGCTTTACATGAAGACATTTTGGACATGGACCACAACAAATTAGCCAAATTGGTCATGGTCAGGCCATTTCTTTTTCTCTTTATATGAGTTTGAGTGTTTTTGTTTATGTTCTTTGATTTTTCTTCCAGCGTCAATAAGATCTGGGCGCCATTGCTTTGGTCGCTATCGTTAAGGATGATGATGTTACAGAATAAATGCATTTCATTGTAATCAACTCATCAGTTAATGAAAATGCACTAAAATTACTAACAATTGATACTGAATTTTATTTTATCATCCAATGATACCCCAAAAATAATTCTAAAAATGATTGTACAACTACTTAATCCAGATCTTGAAGGCCTCCTCACCGCATCCTATTGGCACATGTGTTGCCACCATCCACTGCAGCAGACACAGAAAGTCCATTTATTTACTTGTAAGTCTTTTGCTGTAGATCAAAACTGTAAGTTACCCTTGCAATCAATCTACTGCTGAGCTTAGCAAACTATAGCAACCTCAGATTTATTTATTACAATTTTTTAAAGATTTACATTTGCATACATTAGCAAAAAGTATGATCTGTCAGTCATTTATTGATGGTTAAGCCTTAACTTGAAGCAGTGGCACCAATTACCAAAAGAGTGACAGCTACTCTTCATCTTATCACACCGTAGATTTTTTTTTTCCTCTATATATTTCTTTAAGAAGTGCAAGTATAAAAAAAATGAGTTCTGTGATATATATTTATAAAGTAGCACTGAGAAGGGAACCATACTAAATTTACATCCATTATTGTAAGGCCTTGTTAACAAATATTGATAAAGACAATAAAGTTTGAATCCATTGAAATCAGGCTGTGCTACAAAAATCTATGTAATATTAGGCAAAACTATTGCCCTTTATACCTGCAAAATAGAATTTGCAAGAGAAACTGTCCTTCATATCCTCATCCCAGATACTTGACCTTAACGGGAATTCCACTTTCATTGGCTATAAAAATGTGAGCTACAGATGGATTTACCATGACAAATGTTCTTGGCTTGATTTCCACACAGCAATATGAAAATCTACAGTTGGCATTAATATTAATGCATCATTATCAGCTGTCTGATTTCATAAATAAGCACAGCAGTGTCAAGTCTGGTATAGATCACTTGGATAGGGCACACTTTGTAAAACCACACTTTAAGAGCTTTGTGAATTTAATTGGGAAAATTGCAAATCAGTTAGTCAGCTGTATAACTCATTGTCACATTTAATCAATAAACTTTGTAAATCAACTCATTTAATTTATAAATGATCTTATATAGATCAGGCAACCAATTAAACAATTAGCATACATTTAGCAATTCATTAATTTAACCATTAATCACGCCATTACAGTTCAAATTTTAAGACGGCAAATTTGGGCGCAGACGTGCAGGCTGGATTTGGAGCAGTGCATCATGCCTGGGGAGTGCAGATTGTGACACAGCTAGATTTACTGAGCTAAAAATCAATGCAATTAGGAAAGAGGCTGGAAGCTGGCCTGGGGTCCAGCATGGTCTTTAGGAAATTTTTGACGCACACTCACACAGACACACACATACTTAGTAACTTTAATTTTTTTAGGGGGATGGAGGGGAGGATATACTTAGATTATCATTAACAGTAATATTATATATCCAGTCCATATTCAGGAAAAACATCTAAGGTCCTGTTTAAAGGCGCAATATGCTGTGTTTTTAAACATCAATATGTCACTGTCAAATTAATTGTGGCACCTTCTAGTCTAATTACCACAAACGAGACAACGGTGTAGATGATTGGTTGCCCCTGTCTCACGCCACCTTTATTGAAGTTTGCGTTTATCAAAATTAAGACCACATTTCCCACAAACCCCTTTGTTTACTGTCACATTACTCCAGCCAAAGGTCATCAAGAGGTAGCTTTATCTCTATTTATTTTCGAAGAAAAGCATTTCCTTGTGTTTAGGCAGCAGGCAAAAACTGAAAATTTAATTTTAATATGTTTCAGTATGTGTTTTTTTTTTTTTTTTTAAGAGATTACCAGTTGCTTAGTTTTCAAGACATAAAAGGCAAAAGTTGTAAAGGTTGAGCAATAAGGGGGTTAAAAATATTGGCAGGATGATATATATATATATTTTTAAAAAACTATTTATATTCACAGCTAAAGCATCAACAATTGGATTACTCATCTATTTATTTAATTATTTATTTATTAGCCACTGAGGGTCAGTGGATCAGGCTGTAATTCAAACACTGAATTAAAACAATGATCAGAAAGACGCTAAAAAGCTCTGCAGAACTGAAATGAACTATAGAGTTGGGTCATAATTATCCGTTGGTTTGTTAAAATAGCGAACCCTTTCATGTTAAATGTTGTCATTTGATCCCTTGTTTATGTAATTTATGTTTATGATTTTATCCCTATTGCAGTTAGCAGAGGACTTACCAGAAGTTAGCCGGTTTAGCCAGCGGAAGTCTCTGGTGTGCATTCAAATAGCTAGTGTGGGAAAGTCACCACTGACAACAGATTTAAAAAAACCTGGTATACAGAGATTTATCTGGCCGTGATGGGCCTAATCAGCATTGTGTGAACTTATTTGGCAAGGGTTTGCATGTAACGGACGTTCATTTATATGTAAAAGTGCCGCGCTGCAGGTTTACATACAGTATAAGCATTAGCAACAATAACTTTTGGGTGCGGTTTCACATCCACATTGCAGAAAAGGGCAAGGTGAGTTCAGGCTGAGATGTTGGGGAAAGCTGCCCTCAAACACTGGATGCAGGCACGGTTGAAGAGCTGTCCAGGCCTTGGGTTGCTGATTGTCTCATCTGTCTTGGCTAAGTCAGCAGGATGTGACAGCCGCCCTCTCTCCGTTACCCGCTGACCACTGGGCTTGGCATCCTCTCCACTCACCTGCCCTGTCACCGCCTCCACCATATCTCTATCCTCGCCTCACTCTCACCTCAAAGTCTTTGCAGCAAGAATGAGGATCAACGCATTGGTGTCAAAGAGGAGGATTGTAGGCTAACAATTTCTGACTGCGGATTTACAAGTGTCGGTTCCGGGTGCTGACTTCGGTTTGTTGGTTTTTGATAATACTTCCTGTCTGACAAAGTGACAAGCCATCACTTTAAATGTAAGTGACTAATCGGGTATTATTTACTTTAATTCACAAATGGAGCAGTTTTTGATGAAAGTACTGGCTTTGATGAAAAAATGTTTTGCTTTGTGCATGCATTGTATAGGCAAATTATCTAAAATAGCACCCCACAAACTAGCCAGATAATACTTTATCTTTGGTTAATATATGTTAATTATGTTAATTCATAGAGTTTTGCTGAATATGTACGTAGAAGGTGGAGCTTCATCTTCATCATGACTGAGCTGCAAATATTTGTCACAATGATTGTTTCTCAGGTTGCTCACTTCACTCTGTCATCATGTCTCTACGCCTGTCACTCCTGTAGCAACTGTACATCATCTACATGCCCGCTTGTGTTACTGCACTCTTTTTTTTTTTTTTTATTTGCAATACAGGATGTCAAAATATTATGGTGTGTCATGTATGATTACTGTGCAACATGATTTTTTTTTTTGGGACAGTTTACCTTGTCAGACAACCATACATGTCAACTAAGTTTACAATATGTTTGATTTGTTTCTGCATGTGGTCTATCAGACTTTTACCCATTGGCGCCTGCTGTATGTTTTCAATATAAGAATTTCCAGAGATATTTGGCATTATCCAGCACCAAGGCTACATTATGGTTATGAGCTAAGTTATATTTTACCTGAAAACACCATTAAAGTTGTAAAATCGTCTTTGAATATGAAATTCAAATGGGACTTTGATATTTCCTACCTCAAGATCTCTGAGATCTTTTATTTGTTATTTTTTTCCTATTTCATTACAGCTTTTTTTTATTTGCTGCTTAACACAGTGCTGATCCCAGACTTGAAACAGCAACAAAAGCCGACTCGTCAGGGATAACAGATGAGTGGAGATGAACAGTGTCAGGTAAAGTGCTGTGAAAGACATTTAATGTGTTTTATATCAGTGTGTCTGAATTGTCCAGGAACACTTGAATCACTCAGTGTCAACCAAATACGACGTAATGAGACTCTCCTCCTCACATCTGAAGACACATGTCTCTCTGCTGTCATTCAGGCTAACGGAGGAAAAAGGGCTTTCGAGCCTTTTGAAGCACACAGGCTATATGATAGTACTGCGCTTTGCATCGGGAATTGCTCGTGCGGGATTATTGCATTACAAGTCTCCCGGACAAAGGACAGAGGTCACACTCTGAAGCTCATTCAAACATCTGGAGTTCAGGAACATAAATTATCAAATGAGACAGCAATCTGGACTGAGACACCTAACTATTTTCCACGATGTACTTAATTTTTTGAAGGTATTTGGTTTCCAAAGGAAGAAAAACATTACATGTCCTGTAAGTTTTTACTTTTTTTGTGTACAGTTTTGGAGACATTTCCCATAATCCCTGTGCATGTGGTATTGCTGTGTTTCTTCCACTGCTGCAACACACCCTGGCCTGACAGGAGAAGGTCTGCAGAGGCAATATTTTTTCCCCCATTGGGGTGTTTTTTTTGTGACTATTTGGAAAACTCCAGGTTTCCTCTATTGCTGCCAACATAAACCACTGCTGGGCAAGGTCTATTGGTGTTACTAACTGTAAAGGAGGAGTTGTATTGGGTGATGTTTTTCTTACCAACGCTGCAATGTGGATAAGCAGGATGATGATGATGATGATGGGAGGGATGTAGCACAGCATCCTAACCTCCTTTCGCTTGTCACAAGTGGAAAAGAATCGACTTTGAACAGAGAGAGGGATCTCTAATTATCCCCACCTGTGCCCAGCTACAATGGGAGGGTCGAGATGAAGCCATTAGCTGTCTCTCCACTGGCACCACCAAGAGTTTGTATACATCTGTGTCTTATTTTCTTTTCTGGCACAATCAGTCCAGCAAGCTAAGCAGGCATGACCGGATTTGGCAAGTTCCAAGGACTTTGGCAAAGTTAGACAAGGAGGAAGCGGTGTGATGTAGAGAGGGGGATGAGCTGGCATGGACTCTGTTTGCTTTCTCCCCTGCCTGTAACTCGAGCTGGGCGTGTTTTACTTGGAGAAGCTGCTGTGTTGGTCAAAACAATCCACCAAAGGCTACAGGAGACAAATACAGAGAAAGTTGCAGAGTGGGGTGTGGGTTCAAATGTGATTAAATGGAGTTCTCATTACAGGTTTGGTTTTTGGTACTCGTGTACCTAACAGGCAGCAGAATCGCTTCAGTTTACAGGTTATCTCTGTGGTGTGAGTGCTGTTCAAGATTATTGTGATACTTAAGCTCATCTTCCATTTGACTCATTGTGTTTGATAGAAAAGGGCTCATTGTGATTTCAGTATTGTCAGTTTTGATTAGCTGAATCAAGCCTTTGTCTGCCCCTGCAAGTGTGCATGTTGTCAAAGCTATTTACGAGCAATAAACAGATATGAAGCCCAGACTATTGCGGTCATGTAAACAGCCACATCTGTTTGAACCCACCTGCTCCCCAGTGTTTACCAGCCTTGTAAATAATGAAATAAGTCCAGCATATTACTACTGCATAGAAAATATTACCAGCATGGACGTTGCATTAAATGACACAGTAATTAATCAACATTATAAAATATAACACTTCCAGAAATCCAAAAATTTCTAGATAAAATCAAAATAAATCTGTGCACGCACACTATATGGCTACCTTGTCAAATCTCTTTTTCTCAGGTGCAGCTATATATATTCATTCATTCATTCATTCAGTCAGTCCCTCATTCATTCATTTCCTTCTTTATTTATTTATATATCTCCTTGAGTGTTTGTTTTCATTTTAGTCCCTTGAACCTTGCCACCCTGTGTGTGACACCCGGGCGGGGAGCGAAGACGGAGAGGCGGTCTGGTTCAGAATGATCACTATCATTAACATTCACGGGGGGTTCACTTATCATCCCTGACTGGAGGGACATGGCAGCCATTATGAGACGTCCGCAGGTGGAGCACCATGATACATATTGCATCTTGCCACAATGGATTTATGTATTCAGTAACAAAAGAAAAGTCTAATGAAAAAATACAGAAGGCAATCTTTTATTCCTTGCTCGACTTCAAGTGAGGCCACCATGTCCTGGGATGAGGAGGAGCGCAGGGAATTCCAGGGCTGTACGCTGACCTGTCACTCAGGCTGTGTGTAAAGGAGCTACAGTGCACCTCACATGTTATTTATTATTGGCAACATATCAGTGCTCTTAACTCTCATTTTAACCCTTCACAACAAGGACTGCTTTTTCCTATCATGAAAAGATCAAAACCAACAATGAACTGGTCCTATTAATAAGTGTCTGTGTAAAAAAACCCAACTCTGATATTTCCTCTGTGCCACAGAGGTCTATTGTTTTCTAAAAACTATTAAAAAACACATCAAGAGCCAAACCGTTGCACTGGCTTTCTTCATTACCATGAACATGGGTACTGTAGTTTATTTTGAGACAATCCCACATCCCCATCCTGCTGCTGCAAATACTCACGGGGACAGTAATCTCCAACAATTGCACTGTTTACTCTGTTTGCAAAAACCTATAGTGCTTTGCTGTTTTTAAGAATTTATTGATATTTTGAAACTGTATGTTTGTGACTTTTTTAAGATTACCTAGTGCTGTCAAGAGATTTAAAAAAAAAAAAGAGAGATTAGATAATTATGATCTGTAATTAACTGATCTAATTAAGATGATTTTTTTTTTGTCTCATCTAAAAATTGTTAAGAAATGCCCTGAAATTAAGGGCATTTATATTCATTACATCATTGTGGCAGATTGATAAATAACAAAAAATGTGCTTTTATAAATTCATCTATTGTTTTTAACAGATTTTAACAGATAGTCTTATCCATTTACATTCTGCTGTATTTAAAACTAGCCCTAAGTGCTGCCTGCAACCTTTATTTTCTGTTAACCCCTGGTCTTCATGCTTATCGGCCTGCAGTTCATCTCTGTCCACTTGGCAAGAACATTTGTCAGCCTGTTGGTCAGAGACTTGCTCATACGCAGGGTGTTTGTCTTCGAGTTTAGTTTGACGAAGAGCTTTGCTACAGCTCGCTAAATCGCTAACGTTTTTCGCTGCTAACATTAGCGGTGGCTGCACTCGTGTGCTTTGCATTGATGTGGTAGGATAAACTTGAACTGCTTCGGTGGGAAGTAAACTCCTTCTTACAAAGAAGGTATAGCACTCTTTTATCAATGGTGCCGTCAGGGCGTTCATTCATGCTCCTCCATTTTCACATCTCCTCAGAGCTCCTCACTCACCTTGCCCTTTCAACTACAATGGGAGCCAATCAGCTTATGCTAAACCCTCCCAAACACAATGATAGCCAATCAATGCCCATTTCCCGGTGACAGACCATTGTTTTCTACTCCTAACAACTCAAGCATGAAGTTTAACTGAACTGAGTTAGCATAGTTGCAAGACTATGAATGTTGGTATTGGATGATTCTTTAAAACCATGGATTATCTTCAACAAACATTTCATTTTAATTGTTTGTTTGTTTTTCAATTCATGTGCACAACAACTACAGTATGGTTAAGTTTAGGCTAAGATTGTGGTTATAGGAAATAAATTGTTGTTAAGCTACTAAAACACCTGGTTATGACTGTAGAAAGACCATTATTATTGTTAAAAAATAAATAAGCTTCGGTCTACCATATGAATGTCAGACTAACAACATGCCCACCCACCAACCATGATCTCTACATCCTTATATTTTGCCTCACTACACAACAACACTACAACTATGAAACTAGCAGTTTTTAAGTAAATATCAAAACATGAATACTGTATATAGACATTAGTAAAAAATGCACCCTTAATACATTTTGCTATTTTTAAGCAGTTGGTAAATTATCACTTAACATAAGTACGTAATTTGATTCCAAACTAAATTAAACACAAAGGAAAGAGAACAATTCAGTGTCCGATTTCCTTATACTTGATTAAAGACACAATTTCTATTCCTTTCCTTGAGTAGAAAAGGCTCCCAGACCAGTAATAACCTAATTGGAGAGAAGCCTCTAACTAGTGTTGCTCCTCTGTGTCCCTGTGTATAAATAGAGTCTATAATGGACCGAGGTGTGATGCCATCATTCATCTCTGCTCAGAAACACTCCAGGTTCAGGTCTTTGCTCATTTTCCTAATGATGCTCTTGTTTTAGGTATGTTTTCACTTTAAGGTTTGTGAGATTCCAGCTTAATGGATACTATTCATCATAGGCTTCTGTACCCAAGTCCAGTTTACCCAGCAAACTTATTTGACATAACAAATAGCCAAAATGAAAGGCTTTTCAGGCAGGGAATTGGTATATTTTTCAAACCAGTAGGTAAATGTGTAAAGGAAGAGCCTGGGCCTATCTTACAGGTCAGTTTCCATTTCCTGTTTAGTGTTTTCTTTGCTGTGTTTATACAGTACAATGGCTGCATCATCACGAACAAATGACTGCTAATTTACTTAACATGGCTATGTAAAGTGCTTTTTAATTTTAAATATTAATTGACTAAAAGAGGCGTTCAGTGCCAAATTCTATTGGCACCAAATAATGGGAGGCCTCCTAAAAAATGGTGTCTTTGGGGAAGCATATCCCATATGATAGCCCCCGGTTATGCCATGCCTTTATGTGGTAGATTACTCCCTGGCTCTGGACCAAAAAAGCCTGCTTTTTAACCACTGCTTCTCCCATTTGCCTCAGGATGCTCATGGGCTGGCAGGTTGCACAACACATTACCATCCTGCAGCAGCTCTTAAAACACATTTTAGCCCTGAAACACAGCTGGCATCTTGGCCAACACTGCTGTGTTGGGCAAGGAAGGACCAAGTGTGGATGTTAGAGAGAAATTAAAATGGAATTCAGTTAGAATAATGAGAGTGGATCTATGCTATGATGTCCATACACTTCCCATTCAGAAAAAGACATTCTGAGTTTGAACCAACAATGTTGTACAAGAGCAGAGACTTTGATCATTGCAAGATAATTTGAAATATATTGAGGGTTTTTTTACTGAAAAAGGGAGTATACAGTAATGCAGTATGAGAGAGTGCTTACATGCATGGCTGCCTCTGTGTGTGTGAGCGTGTACGAGCTCATGCCAAATTCAGGGTCTATGTGTAGAGTTATGTGTTGCTAAACATCACTAAGATCCAACAGCCCAGTGTGATGCCTTTGGTTTCCAATCTCATGCTTCACGCCTGCTGCCCCTCTATCATGGATTCTTATTTACAGGCAGGATCCACGCTGAATCCCCTGAGAAGCAGATGATGGGCAGGTCTAGGTAGGGACCATATCCCATGAACACTGTCCCTATCACTATGAATACTATTCAAAAAGTTCCTGTAACTGGCCTGACTCCCAGTTTCACTATGTGCTATGTCCACTTAATGACCTTTTAATTTCAGAAATATGAATTATCTTACAAGTAGAAGTAGACGTGTATTATCTGTTTTAGACACCACTGTGAGCTTTGTTCTTAAA
Organism: Pampus argenteus; assembly: GCA_036937835.1. NCBI lineage: Eukaryota > Metazoa > Chordata > Actinopteri > Scombriformes > Stromateidae > Pampus > Pampus argenteus. The sequence continues at coordinate 14,276,732 of CM072867.1, forward strand.
CCCCCGAAGATTATTAATTTCTGTGATATAAATGAACTAATGGCATTGACTGATTCTTTTTCTATGTCCTGGAGCGGCTGTGGTTTTAGTTAACAGAGCATACAACTCTGCTCCACATTCCCTCTTTTTAAATGCATCATAAATTATGTCCTATCTTTAAACATGCCAAAAATGAAATGTGCAGGAGGAGCAGACAGTAAATATGAGCTGTCCACTGCTCTTCAGGTCCATGTCATCAAGATGAGTGCATTCAAAAGCATCATACAAAGCTAATTGTGGATTGCCCAGAAAAACAATCCTCCATAAAACTTTTTATGTATGTTTTTTTATGAATTATTGCACACTCAACACAAAAACAGATACATGTACGCAGCCACTCACACAAAAAAGGTTGTTTTTGTTCTTCATTAGATACCAATATATTACAAGAACATGAAACTGTGTAATAAAACAGCTGATTTTCATTTAGAATATGTTGGGTTTTGTAGTTGCTGTATGTTTTTTGTATGACTTTTCAAAATCGAATCACAAAGTCCAGTCTGGCAAGCAGCTGTTGAAAAGATTTAAAAAAAAAAAGGCTGCACTGAGTTGCACTTCACTGAGAGAAGATGCATACTGAACCACTTGTACAACAGCAAACACAGTATTGAGCATTTAGATGGATGTAGGAAGTTTGTTGAAGTAACCTGATGTGGTGGGCTAAAGGTGAATATCCCACATTGCTGCAGCCCGCCACCTCCCATTGTCTTGATAGGGAAGCAAGAGATGTACAGCGGCCTCAAATGGAGGTGGCATCTGGTGCCCAATTTGTCATGCCTGAATTACCCAGGAGCTGATAAAGGCTGAAGTTTTAATAAAAGTTGGAAGGAGCAGATAGCAGGGTGAAGGACACTGATGAAGTGTCTTGGGGCCTATTTCCAGCTAGAGATAAGAACCTACAGAGAGAGGTGGGTCGAGAGGTCTAGCGCAGTGTGATAATACGCTGATGCTGAGGAAAAAAATAAGTGCTGTTGAAATGCAACACAGCACACATAATGGAAAAAATAATAAATAAGCAAATAAATAATGATGATGATCTAAACGAGGAGAAGCCAGGGTGGAGGCTGTGGAGTCCTGAAGCGTCTCTGCCTGTAATTTGGCCACCCGCCAGCAGCCATTGCTCACCCTCAGCTGCGACGGCAAGCTCCAGATGTGCCAACGGCACGTTTTGGATTTTGCCAGCTGACTGCACCGTTTGATAGCCCGCTCTCTGGATGCCCATCACCGGCCGCAGAGATAGAATTAAATGATGATGATCTTCCCACAAGTTGGGTGAGGAAACAACGCATATAAATCTTGATTTCATCTCAGCGTGAGAAGTCTTTATCCATCATCACTCTTAATGAACAAGTCATTAGCCGCGATGAATGGCGCTCTGGGCTCCTGCTCGCCACTGCTGCTTTTGTTTGCAGCTTTCAGGGGCAACTTCCTGTGCCCTTTGAGAGGGTCAAACTCATTTCTCCAGATGTGGGGTAACCTCTCTGCTCCTGGGGTGGCTGCACACCCATGTACTAAACAGGGCCTGGAAAAATGAGGATATTCTGAGGATTTTTCTGTTTTTGCCACATTGTCTGTTCCTCAGCAGGTCTCTGCATGCCCCATCATCCAGAGAAACACATTAGCAAACTCGGTGCCCGCCTATTATGGTAATTTTATGTGCACAATCCTCCACTTGATGCAAGCTTGCTATGTAAACAGAAAAGGGCTTTTTGTTGCACTGTAATAGAAAACTAGTGGGGAGATGTAAAACCAAGCTGTGCTCCAGAGTTACACTGTAATACAAATATATACCATAAACAGCATGACTGCACTTTTTTCCCTGTATCTACAAACTGATCGGTTTTTGTTCTGCACTGATAATTCCTGTGTTTGAAATGAATGAGCTGTTTGGTGAACAAGATTTCTTCAAGACAAACATTTCCTGGAAGCCTTCGTTTGTTTTTTTATTTTTTATTTACAATCATTGTGCTGCTAAAAGCATTGATAAAGAATTTAACAGTGTGCACCATATACCCCCAGGCTACCAAAACCTAAGACACCTACATAAAAGTTGGATGAAACTGTTGTGATATTTCTCCTCTTTCTCTTCTGAAGTACAACAGAGCTTGAAATATGAAAAAAAAAAAAAAAGGAAGGCATCAATCCAGCTGCACGGCAGTAAATGTGAAGAGATAAAGGTTGACACAAGATAATTGAAAATATCTGGCACTAATACACTAGAGTCCATGTTTGTATTTGAACATAAAGGAGAAGACTGGCGTGCGACTTTCCTTGTTAGTGACAGCTGCCATGTTCCCCAGTCTGCAGGGACACACTGTACTGCAGGATTCATCTGACTTGTACTGTATGTCTGAAGTTCCTTAAATCCCCTGAGAAACATCTTTAAATGTTTGATGATTTTCCTGAAGAGAGGTTCCAGTTAAATCTTTTTAGAAGTTTTTTCGCTTTGAATTCCCTGAACGTTTAAGTCTCAGAAATAACAGAGACCAAACAAGAGCGATAGTGAATTTGTACTGATTTACCCACGGGATTATTTCTGCTCTTTTAAAATGACATTATAATTTTGTCTCAGATTCTAATGGCCGTGTGCCCAATACACAACATTACCACCACACTGCAGTTTCCTAGTGATCAAGTCTAATGCTTCAGTTGATGAAATAGAAATTTACTGATGTTGTGGATACGCACCATATTTATCTGTGTTTCCAGTTTCAACACGTTCTCAGTATAGGTGCAGAAGTGAAATACCCATTACTGCATGTGTCAGTGTCATAAACAATAGCGTTGACTCCTCGGAAGGAGGCAGGGCGGTAATGGAGGCAGTGCATCAATGTTCAGCACAAGGTCTGCAATTCACACCAGGAGAACACTCACCTGCGCATCAGGAATACTGGTAGGAGTCGGCATTAGCAGTAGCAGACGTGTTGAGGAGCACCAGTTTGTAAAACAAGTTCTGTAAACACACGACTTCAAGGGTCAGTCCTCCCAAATCACTAAAAAAAAAAAAAAAAAAAGAAAAAGATCATTTTTTCAATTATTGCCGCTGACTTCTCCACAACACCAATACAGTGGAAGCAAACATTATTTTTGGCACTCAAACAAAAACTGAGCAATGTCTCTCCAGAAATGTACCTGTTACTTACAATGTGTTTTATATATATACTTAGTATGATTATTTACCAACAAAACTATACAACTCAGTAAAACCTATTTCTGGAAAGACATGTTGCTGTAGAGTGTTTGCAACGTGCAGCACTTTGAGTTGCTGGTTCAAAATATGCAGTTTGTGCTACTTTAAACTTTAGTTCATTTATTGTAAAAAAAAAAAAAAATCTTTTTGGTATGCGTATGAACAGCTTATCTCTGACAAGTAGTTTTCTTGCAGTACATATTCAACAATCTAAAACCCTATAAAAAAGACGAAAAAAAAAAAAAAGTGCTGTTAAACCATAAGAGGCTTTACTGCATATACAGTATTTGCGACATTGCAAATATTTTAATACTCTATTTCACAGGTTAAAAAAAACGTTCCCCTTCTCGGTGTAAGTGCATCCAAATTCAGCTTGGCCATTTGATAATGAATAATAGAGGCGCTAACAGTCTTCTAGGGGCTTAAGTCTATAAAGCAGTTACATAGGTCTCTCATGACCTGTAATGTGATGTTGCCTGAGGCAGAAAGTGCAATTACCTTTAGAAAAACAAGCACAGAGGGCTTCCTAATCTGAAGGAAAACATATTTAGAACTTTCTTTCAGATTAGATCACCAGAAAAGAAAGAAGGCCAACTTCCTTTATGATCTGGTGCTGAGCTGAATATTGTCCTGACTTGTTGCAAAGTCTCATTCATGAATTTTATTTTTTTCACAATGAGGCTCTGGATGCTAAAGAGAGACCTTGTAACTTTTGAAAGAAGAAATAGGCACAGTATGTTTTCTTATAAAAAGAAAAGGTGAATTATGGAATAAACCAAATGTTTGCTCAACTAAATATACCCACATGTTGCTGTTTACCTGGTAGCTAATGGTGGCTAACGTATACTGTATACTGCTATTTAATTGACATTACTGAGTTAGTTTGCAGACTTTCATCTACACGCGCTACTGTTACACTACATTTTAGCATTTTTCATTAGAAGAGGCAGTTATTCAGCAAAGGTTACAGTCTTTAAAGTGATTTCTGGAAGTTAAAGGATGAAATGAAAGCCATGTCCTAATGGCAAAACAAGTACTCAATCCAGAAAATGCTGCACTCAACGCTTTTGTCTTTTTACTGTCTTTTATTACAATGCAATCCCACACCACATTATTTTCCTCACTGCCTTTAGAAGATGCCGATGTGCAGTACAGCTTTATATGTCGGCATTCTGTTGATTCATGATGGAGGGCCTCAATGAACCCACTGCAGGAAAAACCTTCACCATCACTGACCAGCAAAATTAAAGGGCCCATCTTTGCTCCAGTCTGTCAGAAAGCTCGCCTCAACAAGTACTTTAAAACTTCACTGACGGTGACAGTGTTCATCCTTTCTTTGCTTTGACGGTTGCTGTACTACATCTGTACTTCACTTTTTTTTTTCTTTTTTTTTTTTTTTGTAGTGAGCGTGTTATTGTCCCAGAGGACAATATGCTGCTGCTTCTATAGGTGAGGTTGCCAAATGTTTCAGTGAGAGGTGATGCGAGTCATTTTGGTCTTGCTGCTGCAAAAATTAAAACCAAACAATCATGCACCTGTGAATAGTGCGCCGCTAACATCAGGTTAGATAGTTAATTAGCTAGCAAGCTGTGACATAATGAACTGCTTAAAACAAATGTAATTTCTGGTTGGTTTAGATGATGATGTGGTCCTTATTCTTCAACACGAATGCTAGCAAACTGTCCATGCATTGTAGGCTACAGTTTCCAGTGCAAAGTTTGGTTGCTTTGTCTCTTCATTGCCGTCAGCCATTTAGCTCTGCTGTCAATCAAATACATTCACCAACCCGCCGTCCAGAGGCTCAGACAGAAAAAGAAGCATTTGATATTTCCCCACAGACAGTTTTTTTTTTCTCTCCACTTAATAATAAAAAAGCTCATCAATAAATTCAAATATTATTACACAATGCAATTTAATTTGGTAAATTGGATTAATGTGAGATTTAATGTGGATTTTGTCGCCTTTAATTTCATATTGTAGTAATTTTATAACTATTATATTGTATCAAACTATTTAAAAACTCAATTTAACACTATTTGCTCATCTTGAATAATTCAAAACATTTAAAGTACTAAACTATGCTGACTCTGAATGGTTGTTTACCATCAGTAGTCATCTGCCACTGCCTTCTACCTCATGATTTTATATCTAAATAAAAAAAAAGGTGCAAGGTAAAGAGGAAAAGATACGGTATAGTTGTTATAGCAAGTGGCAGAATGCTCATCTTTACTGAGACTTTCATGGCACACTGGCTCAATGCAGCTTTTTTTTTTTTTTTTTTTTCACAGAGCTGTTATTTCCCTGGTTTAAGGTGAACATAATGCAGCTGCTGATGGGTGTTGTTGGAGAGAAAGGCACAGCGGTACGGTGATGACTGTGGCCTTGTCAGTAATTCTGCAGATCAGATGACACTTCAATAGAAGAGCCAGAGTGTAGGGTGGAATTTGAAAATTGAGTTGACAACACCAACTATAAAGGCGTTATGGTCTCTGGTATTGGTCTTTAAATGGCTGGTGATTCTGTTGTTGAGCAATGTGCGTGTGAAAGATTGCTCTATGAAACAGCAGTATTGCCTCTTGTACTTAAAAGTTCTGGCTTTAATATTTTTTTTGTAAACTGAATAACAACACAACGGGACACCTCAGCAGGTGTGGACACAGCCTAAATTGTTTTTGCAATTCAGCTTGTGTGATAAATGTTCATATGAGAGATTTTGTAATTCTAATGAAAAAAAGTCATCAAAAAAAAGCATTCGTATTCTTTAAGACCATCAAAAAGTGAAATAGCGCAGAGATTATAAATAAGCGGTGACGCAATATTTTTAAGAGGTGTGAACAAAAACAGCTGTGTTTGTAACATTAACATTGCACTATGCTGTCAAGATTTCCGTTTAAAGCGTTATTTTTCACTCTTGCAGTTCTGTCTGATTTTAAATGCTTTGGAGGAACAGTCTGCAAATCCTCCTTGAGCGGATTACAGCTGAGGTTGGAAAACTTGGGGCAATTTCATGTGCTTGCTAAATTGCATAGATATCAGTGAGTCAGAGGCATATAATGTTTCAAGTCCTTTTTTTTTTTTTTTTTTTTTTTTTGCTAAAAGCATCACTGTGACTTTGTTGCCTCCCTGTGCTGGATTCAGAAGTTCATCTAAAACGTGAAACTTATTTATCATCTGTTTTAATATGTTTGTATTTTTATTTTTTTTTATACAGACAATGTTGAATTGCGTACATGTGGCTAAATCCCACTGATGTATTAACAGAGCAATAAGCGTTCTGCATGTACTGAGAGGTTTGATTCCATAAAGGAGTTGCGTCAGCTTCAGAAGAATGCCTTTATGTTTCCAAACCCAGCTCTTTAGCACACATTTCAGAGGAGGGCTGTCAGCTTATGGCATATTAGCTGGATGGGTCTGTTTCCCATGGGACACGAGAGGCTAGCTTGGAGGGATCCCAGGGAAGAAATGGACAAAACACTATGTGAAATGCTTTGCTCTGTCATTCCAATTCAGCACAATAAAAATCAAACGCAGCTTGGCCACAGACCACAGCTTCACCTGGCGCCTTCCACGGTACAGTACCAGCCTCAGACACTCTACAGCTGTTGTAAAAAATACTGCTGTCCAGACTCATTTTACACTGTATAAAACAATGGACTATAATTGAAAAATAGGCCTTTTTTCCTGCATGGCAAGCCCATAACTCACACATTGCATTCACATCAATCTTCAGCATAAAGCATGTGATTAGATATTACACCTGAAATAACACATTATTATTTTAATTGCTTGGTATGTGTAGAATTGTCTTAAGTAATGTTTCCTATATGACCGGGGCTTCTTTTTTCAGTGTGCCCTCCACGTTGTTTTCTACATTGCTGACTGAGTACAGTAAAACAACCTCTGCTACGCTACTTGCCCTTATGGACCCAGAAAACATGAAATCAATACTGCATGCATTTCAAGCAGGAAAATTCTGTTTTTGAGTATACCGCTATATAATGGTTTCCATTATTGACATCTATGAGTTATGAAATAAAACCTAATGCAATAAGGATGAGGAAAATAGTATTTGAGGGTTTTTATTGGATCAATTTTAAGTCAGAGCAGTGCATTCTGATGACAATAAAATGCTAATCTTGTCCTCATATATACAAGATCAAAAAAAGGCAAGAAAACTGCAGAGGTATCAGAAATGTTAACACGAGAGAGCGTGAAAATAATCATAGCATCTCCTGACTTGTCTTTCTTGATTTTCTGGAGGACGTTGGGCTCGACTTTAACTTGACAGCAGTGAATGTGAATGGTTGGGTTCACCAAACAGAGAGTATTTTTTAAAGATTAGTCAGAGCCGAAACATTGATATGATAAATAGTCAGATAATCAAGTTATCCAAAACAAATTTCGTTTTCAGTTTTTTTCTATCTTTGAAGAAACCAGCACATCGGGTGCATATTGAATAATATCTTTTGTCTGCAATCGTTTCTTTATCGAGTAAATACACAGGTAGATGTGCAAAAGTTCACTTGAATACACCACATAAGCATGTTAAAAGACTGTATTACACCATGCTGTAACCACTACTGCAGACTGTTTCTCTTCTCTTCACCCCCCAACTCAATGTCCCAGTATCTACAGATTTATCCACACAGATTTATATATGCCTGCAGACATGCAGTCACCAAAACAGCCATAGTAATCTACACACATAGATCTACACATACACTGTATACATCTATGTATTTATTGTGATATTTGGTCAGGTTTCTTGTACCACAAATGTTGCAAATACAAATAAATATTGTAGTATCGGTATTATTTCCACACATAAAGCTATTTAAACTATATTTTTTTGTACTATTCTAATAATCTGCTGAAATCAAGGTTTGTTTTGTTTTGTTTTGTTTTGTCATGCATTAATAAAGAAAACCCTGATGTGTATTTAATAAAGCAGAGCTTGTGCATACAGTAGTGAGTGGGACTGTGCTATTGATGCAGCCCTCTGAACGTGGCTGATCTCAGATGACCCTTCCTCTTCTCTCCCCAACACCCCCCACCCCCTTTCTTATCCATTACATGGGAGCTGAATGATGGTGATTTGGTTGAGACCCAGTGAGTGCCTGTAGAAAATTGGTTGGTTGATAAAAACCCTCCTATCAAAGGGGGCTACTTTCTCATTTACATTTAGATGAGTATTGATTATTTATTTACTCAGTGGAGTGGGATTCTTTTCCAATCTTATCTCTCGCCTGTGCCTGTCACCTGGAAAAAAAAAGAGATAGAGTTCTTGACACCACACTAAGATAACGGCATTTTGTAGAGCAGATAAAACTTAAAATGGTGGTCTCTGCCTCTATATTCCGTTTTCCTCCTACCCAATTTTGACGGAAAAGAGAAAGTTTGGAAAATTAAAACTGATGGCCCTTGTTCAAAATGGGGGGTGCAGGTGAAGGAATCTCAATTTACAGGGGGAACAAGTCAAATTGGTTGTCCAGATATGGTTAGGCTGCTTCCACTGGGAGAAATCTTATCTTTGTTGTCTCAATAGTTTAGGATTTCTATTAGATATAATCTAATATTGTTTGATAATAGTGATGTGTAAGAGTACTGTGCATTTCATCTGATTCTACAAATAAGATTTGATCAAATAACTGAATGCTGAGTTACATGTGATCCCAGTGTTTGCCGACTGTATGAAAATGAAGCCCCTGGACGTGTCTGTCATGTCCTAAGTGCTAAACTCTGGTGATGTTTGGGTGGTTGAGCTGGGGATTGGTCATGCATTGCCAATGAGTCTGGAGGCTTCTGGCAGCTTGAGGAGCTTTGTGAGACTGACTAAAGGTGTTTAGGGTGGGAGGTGCAGCATGTGGGTGCTCTGTAGGAATTGGGAACCCCTGACAGACCCTGCCTCTTCTTCTCAGCTCTTTGATGGAGAGTGAAGAGTCTCTTGAGGTGGCCTCTGTCAGCTCTACTCCTCCTCAAAGCAGACATGCAGCTTCACCACAACACTGCCGCGCATTCTCACCCTTCACCCCTCGGGCCACTCCCATCCTCTCATGGTCACTTTTCATCTCCTCCGTCTCTGCGCAGACGATGTTGCCACATGTAAATGGCGATGTAATCACTCAATTTAGAGTATCTAATGGGGAGCTTGCATATGCTTTGACCGCAGAGTGGATCAAGGTTCTCTATACTGTAGGTTAGCACATGCAGAGCAACATGGACAATAACTATTCACTACTGCCTCACAGAAGGAGGCGTATTATGCTGCTCAAGGATTATAGCCCATTTTTCTTTGTTAGCCAGTCAGTCATTAGGCTAGTTACACATCTGGATCCCCGCAGCAATTTAAGGATATGGACGGTTCCCTCCAAAAAACCTAATTAGTACAACTGGAGAGGAAGATCTTGTTTTCCTACATCCCTAATGGATTAGACCAAGGTCTTTTGAAATGTAAACCCATCAAACCACCGTCCCTCAGAGGAAACCGGAAACGAGCCTGAATTTTTGCACTTCCAGTTCTCTTGATCAATGGGGGGGTTTTTTTTAATGAGTTTTTCAGGTACTTTGGGTAAAATAATACATAGATTTTTCAGAGTAACTGTCCTCTAATGTTTGATTGTCTTGCCTCACTTATAAGTCGCTATAGTGTGATGCATGAATTTGAAATGTTTAAACATGAACGTAATGTTCAAGGTCCAAGTTCTTCAGTTGAGTTCAAACAATACTAAATGACCAATCTGCAAACTGCAGCAGATACTTTTGTAATGTAAATAAGATAAAATAGAGATAGAGATAGCTAGATTTTATTTGGTTTGATAAGAAAATCTATATATTATACATTATATATAGACTTACATAAAATATTCCAGTGGTAACAATATGATGGATGCAAATGTGCAAAGTACTTTGGTCTCACCTACAAACATTATGCCGTGACATGAACAACATCTTTGTACTTGTGTCATACAAATGCTGAGGGCTTTAGATAAAGCCTATAGCTGCCTCTAATAAATGTTAATCAGGGTTTTCAGATACTAGCCGGACAGTAAAAGAAGGGATAAGAAAATTCAGTGGATCAGCCTCCGTCAACCTGTCATCTATCTCGTGTAGAGATGAGTAAACAAGCCTGAGTCTCTTGTTACTAACCCACATTATACTCACTATTTGCCCACAGGAGGAGACAACACATGTGACTTGAGCTGTGTGGTATGACAAGTTGCCACGTTGTGAAAACCAAATGTAAGTGACACAGAGCCGCACCACATTTCATGACCATACACATTAAGATCTTGTTAAACATGGAGCATGTTTTTTTTTTATTCTCCCACTTTTCAGTTTATTCATATTATTTTTTTACCTTATGAAGTATTCACAGACTGAAAAATATCAGAATTTAGCAGTAAACAGTCAACACACTGAATCATCCAGATCCTTTGGACAGAATGTGTGCCTTGGCATTGTTAGCTGTGAAGGAAGAGAAGTGATTGGTCTATCAGCTTTCCAACAACAACAGCGAGTGAATGGCAAGGTAAGTACAGCACAGACTTGGTTAGCTCACTGATTAGATGACAAGCTGTAAGGTTTCGGTCAATCAAGTATGTTTCAGAACTGCTCATTTAAGGCTCTCGCTTGGAAATGACGTTTTCAGCTATCCCCATAGGAAAGCACAAATCCAGGATGAGATCTCATACTTCTGTCTTCTCTTTGAGCCTGTTGTAGTAACACTAAAATGAGACAAGGCTATTTTCTCCTACTTCTCATATTCATCTTAAAAAGCTAGCTTTATATTTGATCAAAACAAGATATTTAAATAGTGTTTGTTTGTTTTTTGTTTGGTAAAGCAATGTACTTCTCAGACTTATTGCCTCATTTTTAGTGTGTAAGTGATTAAAAGCTAGAACTGAATATTTATTGCTGTGTTGATATAATGGAGGATAACATAATAAATTGAATTTAAAGCAATTAAATAATAATGTTTAATTAATGCTCCTGGTCACTTTGCTGAAAAAATTAAAAATGCAGTTTTTTCTACTTCTTCACTTTTAAAAAGGCATATTTTAAATATATTTATTTGTAAATATATTTCCTTTCATTTTACCTATTCATTCATTTGACTTTTGACAGGTGGATGTCTCACTGCCAAAGTTTTGTGAGAACCAGGAAACTCACCTCCGTTGCAGACTCCCACAACCCTTTCATTTTCTGCAGAGGAGCAGGGCCAGAGGTTGGGAAGATGACCTGTCTGAGGCATCACTACCTCCATTCCTCATGACTACATCTGCCAGAGCCTCCTCCCACCTGTCTGATGCTGCCGAGATTTATGTGGCTGTATAAGGAGGAGGCCAATCCAGTGTGCCAGGACATGTGTAGGCTTTCTTTTATACTGACAGTTGTGTGTATGATACTGTAGCTGGCTTCCAGTGAGGCTTGGCCCAGTGTATCTGGAATCTGTCATACGTGAAAGCTTGAAAAGGTTAGGACAGTTCAGGGAAGATAAATTGAGAATTGGGAGGACAGCTGATGTAGGAACACAAACACTTCAAGACGATGAAGTGGACTAAGGCCGGTCTCCACACCGTGGTGGGTTCCTCCCCGACTCATCATATCATCCATAGTAGTGTGCACCACCAACAGAAGTTTCTACTGAGCGGGAAATTCGCATGAGCCACTCTATTACTCTCATCAAAACAAATGATAAAGAATGGTTATTGGGTTTTCACAATGTCTTTTGTATAATAAAGCTCGTTAACTGCATTGCGCAAAACAAATGGGCAGAATAATCAGTATACTTATTGACATTGTGTCATTTCTAGTTAGAGCAGGAAGAGGACTATCACTATGGCTCCGGGCTTTGCCTTTTATCTCTCAAGAGGAAGACCGCTAATGGCTTCTGAAGGCAGGGATCGAAGGAACTCATAAAGCTTTGCAGGATGAGACGAGAGAGGAAGGGTATTATTAATCCTTTTTCGTCTGAATACATGACGCTCCGTGCAGTACAGCATCCAGGCTTTGAGACCAAGTATATTATGCTGCATCACATTAAATGCGCTCTTGATGGTGTAAACTTTAGAAGTCAGGAAGAAGTAGACTTGAAAGTAATCTTTTAAAACTATGTCTCAAAGCCCAACAGTTGTAGAATAATTCACACCAACCCTTTTAATCACATACACACATTCACAAATGCATCTCATGTTATGTTATGTTGGTTAGTTTTGTTATTTTTATTAAGTGCCGAGTCCTCACAGACTTATAAGCCACCAACAATACTGTAGTAGTATTGTAGTAGTGGTGAAATAAAAAAAGAAACAAATTAAATCAACCACGAAAAATGATTACCTTCTTAAAACAAAAAAAGTCAAATAGTTTTACTGTCATCCAACCAGAAGAAATGAAAGACATTTCAAAAGAAAAGTATATCCTCTATATAATCATACACTTTAATGAGCAATAAAAAATTAAATTCAATCTGAACTAAAATCACATAGCACAAAGCCTTTTCATATCAAGGAGATCATTAAATCTTCTGTCTCTGTAGCTGCTGGTAATGTACCTGAGCATTACAGGTCTGCCTCACAAAAGGCTCTACATATACATTTTACTTGTTTTAAATAAGACAATATGTTCATATTTTAGGTTTGTACCAAACAGGAAACAGGCCACCTCTCCTCATACATCATCTCACTTTTGTGTCAGACATTAGGACCCAAGCGATTGATATTGATTGAGGGTCTAAGGACAGAGGGTGTCACTCCCTGTACAGATTGTAAATCCCTCTGAGACAAATGTATTTTGTGATTTTGGGCTATATAAATAAAATTTGATTTGATATCTAAAACTAGTGTAAACATCTGAACTGCTGGACACAATTGAATATCTCTGTAAATTACAAATGTCTTCATGTAACCCAAAAATGTCAAGCTTTGTATGGTTGTGTATAAGAAACAAAGTTACTGCCAAGAAACCGTCCAGCACTACTCTGACTGAACGGTTGTAAACTATCGGTATAAGCTGCGTGTTGAGCGCCGCTCAAGGCAAGTGTGATTGGTTTAAAGAAATACAAACAAGCGTAGCAGAACATTTTTTTCCCCCTATAGCAAAACGATATCTGGGTGTAGCCCAACAATGCACTAACACTAACACTGTTTTTTCCAGTTTTCATGCTAAGCTAAGATAACTGCTGGCTATAGTTTCATATCTAACAGAAACATGTATGTGAGAATGGTATCAATCTTCTCATTTAATTCAAACTATGTCTTTTAACATATTCTGCAGATCATTTTCATGCTCAGATTGTAAGATTATATCATCTGACAGTGTTAACTGCTCTATTGTTGTTTTAAATATTCCTATTTTTATATTTAAAAGCTGATAGATAAATAATGTTTGCCTGTGTGGCCTTACAGGTCAAACCCACAGCGAGTGAGCTGCTCTGCTTCCCTGTCATTAAAAGATGATTGACAGCTGTCATGTCTTCATCACTGCAGACTGATATTTGTCAGAGGACATCTCTTTGACAGAGGATCTGAGGGTCTTCTCAGCCAAGAGACGGCTTATGATTGCTTCAATGCGCTGCAAGACTTCACCTACAGGAGAGCAATGTTTGTAATAAGCCTTTGCAGATGAAATTATGTATTAATTGATATTACATTTTGTCATACCAAAGCACAATATATCTTGAGGATTATTATTATTATTATTATTATGCATTGCACTTTATTGTATCATTTGATTATGTTATTACTGCAAAAACAATGTAGCAGTAATACACAACAGGAATTTATTGTAATGATTATTAACTTGAGCTGCAATATTTGTGAGGAAGATAATACATACCTGTAATCCGTTTCTGCATCAAGCTGTTATCTGATTTTTAATGATGCATACTTTATAATTTATTTAAAAGTCTATCTTTCACTTGGCAGTGCAAGGTGTTTATCATCATTTATCATCTGCATCAATCTGCACGGTTGTAAAGAACCACGCTGGGAGAATGAGTCTCTGCTGTTACTGTTGCTTCATACTGCCGCCTTAACAACCCAATCAGGTTGCCCCGCTCTCACTTCCTCATCAATGCAAGCTCCGTAATGTATGATAGAGCTATGATTTATAATCCATGCTCAAAATTAAACAGCATAAATTACTCTTATTTACTCTGCAGGTGATAAAGATCCCGTCAAATAATGTCACTTGAGCATAATTTTTATAGAACAAATGAAATTTGTTATCAGGGAAAAGCAGGTCAAGTTCATCAATTAAAATCCTACTCTTTTTTTTCTCTCTCTTCGCTGTAAATGGTCGAGTGCTATTTAAAATGATTGATTTTATTATTTCTTCATTTATTAAAGTACTACGTGAGGCTGTAGCATGAGTAATCAGGACAACAGAAACTGACTCAGCAGAAATGTCTAAAACTGGCACTTCACATTTCAGCAACTCAGATTCTTCTCGTCTTTATGAGAGTTTTGACCACATCCATTAGGCACAACACACGGAGGAAGATTTTTTTTTTTATTACATTTAGGTCCTTAAATAAAACTCAGGAAAAGTGACATTTCATGTTTTAGAAACATCCCGTCTCTACTTTGAGGAGTACTTTGAGTAAAGTGCTTTTATGTCTGTCAAACCTTTGAAATGACCCTCTGAATAATATATGCAGCAGACGGAAGTGAAAGGACTTTAATAAATGTCTCGTCATTGGCTCAAAATCATCTTATAAAAAGAGCCAAATCTATTACCGCGTGTAATGTATTTTAAAATTTGATTATGTTATATCTACGTATTAGTTCACACAGAGCGGAGGAGGTGACCCAGCTGGATCGAGAGCCGAAAGGGTTAAAATCTGCTACTTGGAGTGTGTCCCACAGAAAAGGAATGAGGTCCCAGCAATGTTTTACAGATAAAATAAAAAGAATCAAGAGAATGAGGGAAGCAGAGAAGTTGAATATATATTTCATGTGATAAGAGAAAGATGAAGCGCGAGAAAAAAGATTCCATTACAGCTGCGACAGTTACAAAACTGCTGCTGTGTGGAGTAGCCTCTGTTGAAAAGATTGATGCAATAAGGACTGACCTTGGCTTGGAGCAGGAGCCGGTGATGTATGTATGAGCATCTCCCTGCTAAATGGACCCAGATTTGTAGCACTAATATACATGGAAGCCCAGTACCAAACTCACCACGGCTATAAATCAACAGCCACTTTGGGTGTCATTTCTGGTTTATATTCTACTATTGTTCTGTGCTTTTAATTCGTGTCACCGCCATCTGTTCATTTGATGCAGTTTCATACTGTATGATTTGGCTGCAGAGATACTGCGCAGACAATCCCTGTTAGACCATCAGTGTGGATTAACTGCACCGGGTGAATTCCCCCGAGACTATCTCAAGAGTTTTTTACGTAAATAGAATCTGAATGGAGGGATATCTTTACACGTTGGCTCAGTGCAGAAAGAATAAAAAATAAAATATAAAGTAAAAACTTCTTATGGTTTGTCAACAACTGTGAAGGAGGGTGATTTAATATAAAACACAAAGAAGGTAAACAGAAAGATTAAACTGAGAATGCCTACTGTTTTATTTGTAATATACAAGTCCCCAAGTGTTATGTATTTATATGAATTACATGTTTTTTTGCAGCCAAGTTCTTCTATAACCTGTACCTAAATGAAAGTTGTTGAGCCATTAACTTCACAGCTGTGCCTTAAATGTCTTTCACATGCACCATCTATAAAAAAAAAAAAATGCACTATATGACACAGCCTACAGTATACCACAGAGAAGTGGATGTACAGTATTTATTGGGCTCATCTTCAATACTTTATGCAGTGTTTTTGTTGTTTTACAATAAAGTGAGAGACCAGCCTTTTATAACAGCCTTCAAGCAAAGTCCGCTGACAGCAAGGTAACATTTTTATGTGCAGAGAGATGTGCACTGAAGTAACAATGTGACTGATTAAAAGAGTCATTACCAGACTAGATTAGATACTGGTCAACCCTGTCCTCATCTACAACTATAATGTGTCAGGAAGATAACGGCCTGAGAAAGAATCTGCTACTTACAAGTGATAATAGGATTTGATTTTAATGCACTTTCACCATCTACTACCTCCACCATAGGGACCAAATGCAGTTGCACCAGAAACAAGGTTTTCCCATTTTTATCCCCAGATAACAAATATGTTTTTAAGATGCTCTTTCAGAAAACACATTTGCAATAAATAATACAAATCAACTTTCAAGAGCAAAATGCAACAAACTTGTGATATCTTGAAGTGACTCTCTAAAACTTTTAAATTCATTCTCACATGTCCAAACAGATTTATTTTCATTCCCGGCAAATAGTACAGGATAATATTTTGTCATTCTTTGTATGTCTGTGTCTGTGTCTGTGTGTGTGTGTGTGTGTGCGTGTGTGTGTAGGGGAGGGGAGGGGAATACATTGACAGAGGTCAAAAAGGCCATTTTTTTAAATCCCTTGGCAGTGTTGCAGGACATTGTGTCTTAAATTGTGTACATCACCCTAAACCTAAAATCATCCTCCACTGCCTTTAATAAAGCCCGATAAGTCCCCTTTCATCCCACGGCCGCTTCAATTTTAGTGTGCCACCGAAGTTATTTAATCAGCGCTGCAGTCTCCCATTCACAGTGTATTACCAATTCTGTCTGTGATCTTTATCAGTGCAGTGATGTATGTATGAGGCAGATGTTCCAAGAGGCAGAGGAAACACAGGCCATGAATGAATGAATTATTGGACTCACGAAAAGGAGCTATAGATATAGAATTTTGAGCCCTGTAATATGTTTGCTTTCTCTCCCTTATCTTGCCAGACAAAAATATACCTTATCTCAGACTGCTGGGGTCTGCATGAATGTGGAGCCTCTCCAGATCATCCTCTCGTTCAATTTCTTTGTGTTGCATCTGGATGGGTTGTTACTGTTTGGGCTGTTATTTTTGCTGTTGCGTTGCTCCTCTGCATGTAATTCAGATGGGATCTGCTGGTTTGTTTTGTATGTTGGGGGTGAGGGGAGTGTGGGAAACTACTTTTGATACTGAGTGTAGTTGAGTTTATGCAAAGACAACATAAAGTGACACACTTATGCATGGCCACGCCCTTCACTTTGACACACACATGCGCACACACACACACACAGTCTCCCTGTGCCCCAATTTGGGCATCTTGACAACAATAAAATCCAAAAGACGTCAAATGTTTTTCTCCATGTTTCCTATTATATGAATTTGCAGTGAGTGTATGAAGAAACGAAAGGGCATCTGCGTACACACACACACACACACACATACACACAAGCACATACACACACATACAGCTGCGAGCCAGAAATACACTAGGCTGCTGGATAATGAGGGTGGACAGGGCAGAATTATCACTTCACATCACAATAATATTATCCTTCTCACAACTCCCGCAGCATCTTCCATGACGGTGTGACATTTCCATTTTACTCGAGTTTAATCTTGGTCCTCTAAGTAAAACCATAGCCTGCAGGCCCTTCCCAAACTGACCCAGTCCTATTTTAATCACATGGAATTAAATAACTACAGTTTAACACTGTACTTGTTCTGACAGCAGTCATGACAAGTGGTTTGCACAGCAAACTTCCCCTCTAGTCAAATGAAGAATAAAAACAAAGTAAATGGAGGCTGAAGATGACAGGACTGATACTATGACTGAAAACTATTTACTTATACAGTGAAAAAGAAAATTGCATGTGCCATCTCTCTGTCTCTCTGTCTCTGTGTATGTGTGGGCATACTGTATATATATATATACAGTAAAAGATTAACATTACATCATAGCCAAAAATACTACTCTGCTGCTTTTGGAGATTAGCAGTTAGTTTAAGTGGAAAATTCAATGCCAACATTTCAGATTGTCATGAATACATGAACAGAGGAGACTATATATATATATATATATATATATATATATATATATTACAACAATGTAAATATGTCAGCCTCTAATCATCACCTCTACTTGTGATGTCAAACGTGAATGTCAAAATACCCTGTTGGCTACATGATTGCTTAGAAAGGAGTGACAGAAATATATACTTGCATGATATTTTTATTGGCATCTTTGAGTTTACTTACAGGTCAAAAAACACTGCAGTAAATTCTATTTCACATCTCTTGTCAATTCAAATGCTGTGCGTCTCTCCCTGCAAGCTGGCTCTCCTCCTCCATCTCATTCCTTTGTTGCACTGGGGCTGAACACTATGTTAACCTAGTAATTGGCACTGGGCCTTCCCCATTATACGGCTTTCTATTGAGCCGTTCTACATGACTAGTTAAAGAAGATGGCATGAAGATTAATGAAGTCCAGCTAATACAGGAGGGGGGTACCTCTCCAACACTTCCACTGAGGAGATAGCAGAGACCAACAACAGTCTGCCCCCAGCTCAGCCGTTTCTCTACACCTTTTTTTTTTTTTATATTGCCTGTTTTAACCTGTGAACTCTGGACCCTCCACTTGTGTAGTAAAGCCACCACAGCGTCCTGGTTTGATTGATGTCACTACAGCAGTCAGTCTTTTCCCTTTGAATTGAAAGGCCCTGTGCTCCAAAATAGATTTTCCAGCACAATTCACACTGGCTGCCAGTAGACAGAACGCTAGGGCAACCCTTTATGCAGTTTCATTTAAAACCATGAGCCAGCTGACGTGTTCATTCACTTTTGGCAAATGCCCCTTTTGATAAGGTCTACCTTCACTTTCATATTGTCTGGGTAGCTTTCATTGCTGCTCTTGAGCCACCAATAACAGTGAAGTGATAAAGCAGAAAATGTGGACTCACTGCAAGACGTTAGTGTAAAAACTATACAACTGAAGTTTCTTTAAGACAGGAAAACAGTATTTTCTAAAATGCCAATGAAATAAGACAAATACCATATACAAAAGCAGATTTTTTTTATTAAACAAGCACAAATATATATATATATATATATATATCCCAAATGTACGATTGGACTTGATGATGATTTGATAAACATCTTAAACCTGCATGAGTGAAATTTCTGGCCACTTGGGGGCAGCAGTAACAAGTGTAAACACAACATACCTTTTAAGTTAATATTGCTAACATGCTAACCGACAGTCGCTTCCTTACACATCCAGTCACTTCTCTGGCCACTTGATAAATGCAAGTTTGCTATTTATTCTCTGTTTTGTTCTCCACCTCCAACTCCTGAAGGACATATCTGGCTCTTTAGCTGCTAAATACTCCGCGATGTTCAGTAGCTAGTCACTTACTTATTCTGTCTGCTGTTCGGTGCTAAGCAGGAAGTGTGCAGTGGGCTTCATGTGCAGTTTAGAGCTTTTGTCGCAGAAAAGAGCTGCGATGTCAATTAGCTAAAATATGTTAAAATGCGTCGTGGAGCTCGGAGGAAGAGCAGAGTAAAGTGGTAACTTTCTTCGTCGCCTTTCACATTACACATACTCACTAGATCCATTGTTAATATAGAATTATTGATTATAGCAGCTTTAAATAAACTACAACACAGGTGCATTCACCAAGCAAGCATGCCCTCTTCCATGTGAAAAAGACACCTCATTGCTAATCATGGCCATGCTACATTGATGGCAATGCGTGCACTAAAAAAAACCCAGAAGTGCTTTGATGCAACACTTTTGCGAAAGGTTGACTGCAGCTTGTTCTTTGGGTGCTCTTGTAATCAGATAAATTAACCAAAGCTATCAAAAGATTGCAATAACACTCAACGCTGCCATAAAGCTAAGAGCTGCAACTGTGGCGAGAGCTTTATGACAGACGTCACTAGAGCTTGCTGATTTATTTGTGCACCCCTGTCCTATCGATCTTTTGTACGGAGGCCTTACTCTGCCTCTCAAGAGAGAGACCTCTCAAGCCAGGTTCTCACCAGCAACCATCAAAATCAACTCTAAAGCACAGGGATATTGAATGTGCATGTGTGTCGCTGTTTTTATGACCCCGGACATGTGACAGCTAGTGGCGGGGTGGGATTTTTTTTATTTTATTTTTTTAACGCTGGCATGTAGGGTACACGCATGCATGTATTCCTCTGGTGTTTGTGTAACATTAGTGCATCAGGAAAGAACGCCACTAATGAAATTAAATAGAAAGCATGTGTGGGTTGCAAAGTGACCCGTATCCAGTTTGTGCATGTAATCAATATTATAGGTTGGCCTCTCTCGGTTGTTACTTTAATCAAGAACAAGCTCTACCTCTCTTAATCGCTTGGTCCCAAGATGAATGTTTCACAAATGCTGCTGAACATATGCTTTGATATATGCATCTGATTGGTGTATATAATATATGAGGGCTTTCTTTTTCAATTGGTTCCAAGAAATGTTACAATTTGGATGGCAAATTATATTAATTATTCTTATATATTGAGCCATTTTAACAATCAATTTTTTTTTCCCATAAAGACACCTTTTTGCCATTTTAATCATAAATGAAAAGTATGACACATAAGGGCACCCAATCATATGGTACATATTGCCTCATCCTTTTAACAAATATGTTTCATAGCCCTATTAAAAGGGGTCTTCATCTGTCCTGTCAAAAGGCAGCCTAGCAGGGTTTTTTAGTTTAATTACACTATCCAATTAAAAAAAAAACTGAGCTGCATTCTGATCCGCCTCTCCTTGGGTTTGAGTGGATATGACATTTACAAGGCTCGCCTTTCAAGCAGACAATGGTGTGATTGATGAGGTGCAGACGCTATGAAGGAGGCGATTGCCATGTGGAAGCAGTGCTTAGTGCACTTTGATTTATTTATCATCTGTTTCTAAAGCAAGGCTGGCTGCTCCGGGTCTACACGGCTAGGTGAGGTTGTAGGTGGACTGTAGCCTTGATGCTCTGTGCTCGGAGTTTAAACAGCGGCGAGGCTGGAACATGACACGTTAACATAAGAGGTACCTGCTGTAAGACGCTGAGTGGCAGTATCTTAAGGAGTATCAGGCATCCAAATTGTTGTGCTGTGATGTTGAGTCCAGTAAATGTTGCTGTTATTGACATTGACATGCTGTGGTCAACCAGCAGGGGCAGCTGACGCTTGCTGTTTTGTGTGTTTAGAGAATGATTAATTCATTCAGCAGGGAGAAAAGCTGGATTCAGTCCATAGACAGAAGCTGATGGGTGAAAAATAAACCATTTGCCATATATATTATATATATATATATATATATATATAATATATATGTATATATCCTAGCTGGTACCTACATCATCTACCATGCATAATCTTCTTAGACTACATTTATGCAACATTTCATTTTTATTTTTATGATGCAAAGCTTTGTGAAATCTTTTCTTCTAAACCACACTTTTTTTAGCACAAACTCAGGATCTTCAATTCCATTACAAAACGTTCTTTTCTGAAAGAGACGGTAACATCTTGATTGGAACATCTTGAAAAGCGCAGCCGCATTGAAACTCAGTGAGGCGTGCTCACTCGCTGCTGCAGCAGCACCAACCTCATCAGAATCCACTGATGAACTTAGCCTCTGACATCTCTCTTGTCTTCACACTTGTACAGCGATGGAGTCAGAATAATTTAAAGCATTATTTCATTTTTTTCAGCACGTAGACTTCAGCGCGGGTTCTCGAAGAGTTAACCTCCAATCTGTGCCGTCCAAGGTATCCATAGTGATGGCTCTCACATGACTTCAAAAACTAATTACAAAAAGTCAAACTTTTTACTCATACACGATGGCATCACAAATCAGAAAATCTTTATTCTGTTTTTTTTTTACCTTTTCTTTTTTTTTTATGGAGTTAAAAAAAGAACGAATGAATGTTGCCGTTAGAGGGTGATATCAAAGGTGAACCTGTGAATGAAGCATGATCCTAGCAACATAGCAACTCTCAGATTCCTTAACATCCTCTCCTTCATCCCAGTCAAACTCAGCAGTGATGGGTGGCACTGTTAACTCAGCGTGATGATGGTCAGCCCTTGGAGAGGGAGCAAGGGTGAGCCACCTTTGTTGTTTATTTGCTGCCTCCCTGGCAGCCTCCTCCATGCAGAGACTGAAGGGGGGAGTCAGGAGACAGATGCTTAACGACTCCCTCAAGGCCACAGCTCTGGCCCTTATCTCATCCCCAGTTTGTGCAGGTTGCCATAGTAACTGACCTGAACACTTGAAAGGATGAGTAACACTACAGCATATTGGCCCACAAGCTACTAGAAGAATTTATTGAACGCATATACCAATCAAACCCTGACGCACTGTTGGGTTAATGCAGTTATAATGTTCACTGCTTAGTATTACTGTTTTTACAATTACAGCTAAATGTATGTTGATGTTGATATGATGTTATAAATCAGTCAGGCTCTCTATTGAATGGTGTATGTAAAATATGACAGCACATTATATTTAACATTAAACGCTATTAAAAAAAAATAATGCATCTACATGAAAATATGATATCACTCTGATATCTCATATGCTTACAATCATTGTGTCCTGCAGTTTTCCACATGCATACAAACAAAAAAAACAAAGCAAAGCTGACTTAAGGCTGAATAATAATAATATTAATAAAAATTATAATAATAATAATAATAATAATAATAATAAAGTAAAGCTACTAGTAAAAAAATCCTTGGACAATTTTCCGTATGACGTGACAAATCAAATGATTTAGCTGTATTAACATTCCACATTTTAATTAATGCCGTTATTGATCAGCTACTGTTTTATACTTAAGGCTATAATTTGGCAGCACCTTTTATATTTGAACAATCTGAATTTCAATTTGATTCCTTAACCTGTGCTACATTCAGATTAATTAAGGAATAGCAGACTAATTTATTTTATTTATGTATTGACACTAACTGAATCACAAACCCAGAATGTAAGTAAAAACATATAGTGCTACATAGACTAGTAGATGAAATTCAGCCAGCACAGTAATGTTGAAAAAAAGAATGTGCAGCATCTTTGTCAGCTGAGGTTGCCATCATGTAGTGGCAGACTGGGCCTTGAAGAGGAAACTAAACTAACAAGGACTGGTTGCACTGTTGCCGGTTGCACCAGCATGTGCACCATGGTGATCAGACAGGTGTTTTGACATCTCCCTCTCTCCTCTCAGAGAAACATCTGGCACGGCTGCCAGGCCTAATTGTAACAGTATTTTGCAGGCTGTCAGAAGCCTGGACACTAACAAGCAAAACAAAATTATAATAATGATGCAAGTAAAGCTTTTTAGAAGACTGTTGGCCTATACGGTGGGTTTCTGGGAGAGGTACAATGTATCAGGCCTGTAATTAAGGTATTCTTGTTTGCATTTTTTAATATCTGCTTATAGCAGTTATTACTGGACAGCATGTATATCAGAGTGATTTTTTTTAGGGATCAACATTTTTCACTTCTTTAAAACACGTCTCAAAATTCATGAATCTTTTCTTAATTACAATAATGTCAATGTCTAACAAAAATGACGGAGAAGTTGTGGCCATATACAGAAGACACAGTTGACCAACATTTCCATGTATGTCTGTAATGATACTCATATTCTATGTATCTATATGTATAGTATATAAGTGTTCTTAAATGACATTAATTACCATTTCTTTTTTATATATTTACTTGACACAAACATTTGCTGATTGGCCAGAAATTTAGTTTAGTGTTTACGTGCATATTAAATAAGAGATTAAGCTGCATGTTGGAAAAGAGAAAAAGACAGAAAAGAGAAAAAAGAAAAGAGCAGCCTACTCGACAAACATTAGCATTGGACAGTATTTTCAAAAAATTAATACCGTATTGTAAAAAAACCCGAACAACTGTAAGAGGCTAAACCGGATGAAATCCTGATTATTTTTGTGCTTGTATTATTTTATAAATAGTCATTTAGTTTCTATTTGTCGCTATGTTTTGGGCTATTATCAAAGCTGAACGCCTGACGGCACAGTTAAATCAAACCTTGTCAGTTTACAATATCATGCTGTAAAGTCATTTCCATATGCTATAGAAATGACAACATGTCAGTCAACAGGTGTTTATCGCAGACTGTAAACACAGCTCCACCTGATTGACACTGCACTCTGTATGACTTTCGATTATGGCATAATACTAGAAAACCCTGTGTGTGTGTACGCATGTGTGTGTGTGTGTGAGAGAGAGAAATAGAGAATGAATAGTTTTATAAATGTAGACAAAGCGTGTTAAGTAGAACCGTGGCAAAGAAATTAAATGACTACAATAAAAATGGTATGAGCCATTTTACAACTGACAAAAGATGCTTACTTTTACAGCGTCCAGAGGACAAATTCCTGTGGCAGTTGTAAGGAACAATTACCGTACTTAAATAATTGGGCTTTCAAAGAAAAGATTGATTGTCTAAAAGCTGTTTTCTGTGGAGAATCCATTAGGGGAGACCATTTTTTCTGGCTCTTTGACATAGTGTTTTTATTAATTTCTACTCGCAAAGATGCATGATTCTTTGGTTTTTTGCTGCTCTGTCACTGGCCTGTATGATGAACTGTGCAGCGTGGGGGAAAGTCATCAGATGAACAATTTAGATTCAACCTCTGATTTACTGTGGTGCATACATATATATTTCTCAAACAAAAAAAAAAATTCCTCTTTCAACTTAAAATAAATGTGTGCAGTGCTGCTGGATATCCTGAGTTAACTGTGATGCCTTGACAGGAGGAAAAGGTAGTGAGCATTGCTGCAAATGTGTGTATGTGTGTGTGTGTGTTTTTTTTCTTCCTCTCATGCATTCTCTGCAACAGTATGGCATCTTCTTTATATTCACAAAGCTTAATTAGCACCTATTCAGTACATGCTCTTCACACTGTGAGGAGAGGCAAGGACTGGGAGGCTGCTGAAGGTTATCTCCCAGACAAGCTGCTCAGACGTTCGGAGTCGACCACGAGCCACGTCAGGCAGGTCGTGCCCCGTCATCTTAAACCTTATTTTATTCTGTCTTATTTTGAGGAATATATTTCCTCATCTAGATCCCATTTTTAGGCTATATGCGATAGGCTCTACCCTTGACTTTAATGTAATACTGTAAGTACCCATATGATTGATTCAGCATCTCCAGTAGTGTGCTCAGGCGTTGGGGGGGTTTGGAAGTTGTTAAAAACGTATCACGCTGGCGGGATGATAAGGCGTCTCCCTGAACGCTGTTAATGCGAGGGGGCCTGTGGCCATCTTGAGTCCCCCTTCTGTTGTGCTGATGGGACGGAGCCACTGCCATCTGCTTCCTATCCTCCCCATTCCCCCACCCACGGACGCGGCCGCTCTCCTATGCCCTTTCATCCAGCACGCCTGCATTGTCTTCCATCTCTCCTTGGAGGTCATGCAGTGCACGAGTACAATAGCCTAAGCAGCAAGAGTGAATCCAAGCCTTCCTCTTTTGAATACGATGCAGCTGTTGCCACCGAGATCCAGCACAAATAGTGAGGAATTAAGAACAGGTGCTGTCAACAAAAACATATGGAAAGTATATGAAAAATACAAACATTTCTCCCTGCAATAAATATGGCGTTTCAGGGTGTACTGCTAATATTTTGGAGGCTGATGTGAATTACAGGCCAAACCTGCTGCTACATGCATCATCACATGACTCCATAAACCTTGGGGCTGATAGAAGTGAGGGTGTGCATGGTGGAGTATTATGTAAATGTGAAGAGAGGGAAGTGCATTCCACGAAGAAGGGGGGAAAAAACGCTTTATTTATGTGTCCTACATCTCAACTTCTATTTCAATCATCCTGACCCCCCCACCCCCACCTCCACCCCTCCCTCTGAGAAGGGACCGGCAGCTTTGCTCCGGGCCAGTCTGGTCCTCCTGTGACTGACACCCTCCACTGCTGCCCCCCCACCAGGATGCTTCACACACAACCTGGGGGGCCCATGTAGAATTAGCTCTAAAAGTAGGGCACGGATAATTGTCTGGACAAGAAAGTGTATCAGTGCTCTGTCATGTTCAAGTTCCTGCCACTCAGCCTCATAAGGCTAATCCTGGGGAACTACCTCATGCTGTAGGGGCAGAGTTGCTCTGCTTTTTGACTTATTTCCCTGTGCCAGTACATACATGTTAATGCAGTCCTCAGCCCAAGGCAGCTGAATATAATTAATATGTATGAAAGGTGAAAAAGGGAAGAAAAAGAGGTGTTTTTGATTAATTGTTCCTCTGTGTTGGCTTTACCGTATTAATAACCAGGAGGATTAAGAAGGTCAGGACTGACCTGGTAAACATTAAAATTTCATGGAACTACTACACATAGCTGACAGTAAAAAGACAGTAAGCATACACACGCAGGCTCTCATGCTGGCATGAATATAAATTACTCACATGGCGTAACACCAACCAAATCTGAAAAGTGTGCTGGGATGTCATTAATAATAAACAGGCAGGCTCCCATTTATTAGAATAGTGAAAAGTCATGTTTTCTCCAATGTGGCCTATTTTAAAAGTGCGTCTGTGGGAATAGAGGAAGCGCTCTGTGCTTGTGTCAGAGCAGGTTTCCAGGTCCCCGCTGGGAGGAGGTATGGCTCGTGAACAGCTGAACACACTCCTCATTCTGGTGGGACAGCAATGGGACAAATAGCAGAGGGAATATTTTGAAGAAGCAACACTAGATTTCCTTTACACTGTGTCTCCATTCGGCTTATCATGTAAAGATCTGGGATTTTATTAGCCATGAAAATGTTCCGTATATTTTTATGCTTTAAGCTATAAAATGTAATGAAAGGGGAACACCCCATGGTGCATAAAAATTGTTCAGATTTTAGCACGCCACTGCAGAATCCAGCTGATACAAGGCCAAAGGGTCCATTTTTATCTTTTGATTCTCACATTAACCTTCCATTAAAAATTATCTATGTTATCATCACCCTAGATTTAGCCTAATAAATTCCAGTTTTATGAGCCATCTTGGAGGAGAATTATCATGATGTTATAGTTTAAGTAACATATGTTCCAATTTACTGACATCTACTGGATTTGACGCGGCATCAGCCATCCATTCACATCATCATCATTTCATGGCATGAAATTCCCAGCAATAAGTCGCCTTTGGATTTTGGTAATCAAGCAACACATGGAGCCAGAAATGAACAGCCTGCTGCTGAACCAGGAACAGGACTGTTGTAGGAATGAACGTGGTTTTTCTGCTTATTATGCTCATACAACATAATGTAGCATAGTCTCTTTAGATAAGAAAACGAGCAACAATCACTGCACTGAATAATGCACTCGATTTTCTTTGTGAGAATCTAATTGTTGAATTCACATGTTGGAAATCTTTATTGAGTAGACCCTATCAGCAAGAAAATACTATGAATTTTAAAGTGATTAATGTTCAAGTATTGTTTAAAAATTCTTTCAGTTTGTATCATACAAATGTGCTTTATTTCCTCCTCTGATGTACCCAATAGTATGTAGCAAAGGACTGACTATTCAGTAATTAATTTTGCATGAGTGGTAATTGATGCCTGATATATAACTAGAGTCAAATATTTCCTGAGGTCATTGGAGATGTTTAAAGTCTCTAAGGTGTTTATTGCCAGATTTACCCAGTGAAGGTTGACAAATGCAGATGTAAATCCAATCTCTAAAGGTTAATGCTTTAGAAAATTCATAAAATATGAGTTGTGTTTATAAGTTTTCCTCTTCCTTCTGGAAGGCTGATAAACTTTTCCCTCATGCTCAATTGATTCATACTTTTTGTGACCAAGAAAAGTAGAGTCTTAAAAAGTACAACATATATTCTTGTATTATTTGGTATGAAACAAAATGTGATTGCGTGCAGTAAATAAAATAATACTGGTAATTTTTCTTTTTTTTCTTTTTACAATGCATTGACGTCAGACGTCATACACTGTGGTGCCGTCGACAGATGAGTCATAGAAATGTCACAAAATAAAACTGGAGTGACATCACTAAATGCAGCCTTTCAGGAGGTCAGCCGGAGTCGTGTGATGGGAGGAAGACACTGGGGCAAAAAATTGCGCTTTTCTGGACAGCTGCTGCAATAACCGGAATAGATGTCTACCCCTCTGCAATTAAACCCTCCTGATTATGTCTCTCTGGCCATCGATTGGAAACTTTCACTTAATAACCACTAACATGGTCTCTTATCTTAACCCCAAGGTCTAGCCTTCAAGGACTGACTGCAAAAAGATTTATGTCTGCTTCCTTAGCGACTCCTCCGGGACATTGTGTCATTTCTGTATTCCAAAGTGTGGAGAGGTCTGTTGATTTCTTGTTAAACCAGATTATTAAACACTGCGCTTACTGGGTTTGCAGGTCAAATCTTTTTGCAGAAATAGGATATGAAATGGGTGAATGTGGTCTAAAATCTTACTTTGATTGTTGTTGATAATAGGTTAAGGTTGTAAGAAAACAAAGCAGCATGAAAATTGTCCGTTCAAAGGGATAATTCTCGCTATGCAGCCCCAGTTCACAGAAAGCACGGCTCTTGAAAATCAATCTACACAATACTACCCGCTGTTCAATGGTAAATATATATTGCATTATTACACGTTTGGCTTCATACAACCTAACCTGGGTCTTCAATCCTTTCAAGGTTTGCTGACTGAGATGATGCCTAAATTATTCCCATCAGTCATTGCATTGTACTAACTATGGTAATTGATGAGATCAGGGAAAGTTACAACATCTCTGAAAAGAAATCCAATATGGCAAGAAACAAGCAGTAAAACAGTCATTCAACAAAACTCAGGTTAACAAAAGGTTTTCTAAGAACAAATGAACCTGAGCGCTATGTGGTCTAGAGGGATAACAGCTCGTCTGATCATCTGTAGGGTATCAAAACCGGGTTTCTATACGACAAATTCCTACCAGACCGAATCACAACATGGATTTCAATGCTAGATCGTGTGCATAGCAAGTGAGCAGTCGAGAGAAAGACAGAGGTGAACAGAGCAGAGAGTATTAAGTTACACATAGTAGTGCAATAAGCAATAGTGAATAAATGCTACAACTCCTTTAAAACCCAAGCCAAGTTGATTAAAGTGGGGGGGTTAGCCCTAAAGTTAGCAACAGTGGGTTAGCCTCTTGTGACAGAGCACAAACTAAAAGGTGGGTTGACATTTAAGAGTTAATATATTGTTGAATTTCAAGTTCAAACTTGCCTTTGCAATAAAGAAAGTTGTTTGTTGGTTAAGTATTGGTTCAGGCACCGGTTAAAAAATAAAAATAAAACTCACCCTAATTGTCTGGCATGTTGAACTGCTTTGTATCAATGTTTTAGACCTCAACAGGAGAACAATGTAATCATAATCTATACAAATAAATTGTATTAAACAGAAATTAGCTTGCAGGCTAATTTACTAGATTTGCTGATGATAATGAGTTTCCCAAATTTTCATTGAGGGTCACTACAGTTTAATATCTACTGCAACACCAGCACCAACAGTTACAATGTCAGTCTGTGTTAAACACAACACCAGATATTCAGCTCATGGGACATAGATGTAAGGTTCATAAGCCTGACTATGTTAACACGCCTCTGAATACAACATATCACAGACAAAGCTTTCACACACAAGCAGCAGGCAACACAGATTACAAACTCATGCTGTCATTTCACGTACACACATAACTATAAGGAGACTCAACCACCAAATGCATTGAAATCATAACAGGCATCAGCGGAAATAACATCATGCACTTATTATTAACATTAGACATATTCATAACAAAACAAAACAATGCGGTGTCAAAGACGGAATAAGGCGCGGCGGCCTCCAGCACAGCACATACAGCGTTATAACTTCAACCAGCTGATTAGCCACGAGCTAGCGGCACCACACACACTGCAGTCAACTACCAGCATGTAACGCTACAGCTTCTCAAAACAATCAATGATTTGCTCTTACCGGTTTGTACATGAGCTTTGCCTTTTCTGTTGTCTGGATTCGTGTGGCCGGTAAACTCCAGACGTCTTTCCCAGATGAACTTGTCAAAGGTCCAAACAGTTTTAATCCCCAGAAGAACAGAAGTTTGTTTCAGGCTCCATTGAGATGGTCTTTAAGAGATGTGGAGGAAGGTCCCCGAATTATTCTGCGTTTGAAGAAGGTCCTTTTGTTGCTAGTTTTTGCTTTATTTCGTCCATTACTGACCGCTAGCTCACCAGGCTAATGCTAACACACCGCTGCTACTTTACTTATTTATCTTTTATTTATCTTCCTGCTTCCGATATATTATTATATATCACGTAGATAATGAAAAAGTGGGTGTGAATGTCAGTTTGTCCGTTGCCAGGTGTCTCCACGCGTGGACTTTTATGAAGTATAAACTGATCCTTTATTACAGATACACCAACCTGGTTGATGCTAAATTACCAAACAATGCCGGAAGTGGAAGTAAGGTCAAAAGTTCAATGTGCGCTGCGCCCATTGGCTGAATCAAATCACCTGTTTTGGCTTTACGTTAATAAAATATAGTTATTTTTTATTTATGCATTTATTCATTTTCAAATGATAAATCCACACAATTACTATTCACACAATAAAAATAAGAAATTCAAAATAAACCACAGAAATTGCTTGGAGGTGTCCTAACGGTAGCTACAGTACCCCCACACCCCTCCCTGGCGCCGCCTACAGGGAGGAGGATTAAGGTACAGTTATTTTGTGTGAGGATGTTTAACAGGCAGTGATATGTTAAATGAATATAAATACAGCTGGCACAAAAAGGTGAACACAGCAGGTAGTCCTCCAGTGTCTGCTGTTCCAGGCTGAATTAAATGTTCTGTTGTATTCTTATTAATACATCAACGTCATCTTCTCATAAACTATCAGATGCACTCAACACTACAAACTTGCTGTTCATCTGAGAAGCAGCAGATAGCAAGCAGCAATACTGAAATGCAAACATTGCAACCAAAACATATAATTGTTCAATCAGAATTTTTTAAAGATGAAATCTGTAACTTCTCACACTGCTGCCCTTAAAGTACAGCAATGATGGCAGAGCGTTAATATGCTGTTGTGTTTGTTATGTTGTCTCTGTGTCGTTCAGATCCAGTTGTGTATAGCAGAGTGAAATGGGGGATTGTGGTGACAAGCAAAGCTAAATAAAGTAATAAAAAAATACATTGATCAGAATCAATTGGAAATAATTGAAAATAATTTCCGAGATGAAAATGAAACAATAAAAAAGAAGTACTCTCCATCATCAATGGATATGACACAATTATCATATAGCATTCAACCAATTCAAGAAAGGATTTGCATTTGCTCCAGTTATTGTCAAGATTTATTTAATATAAATGCATAGAAATGTGACGAAAGCATTGATATCATCTCTGGCTAAATTAACAGGCCCACCTACCTGGATTGACATCAGTGTTTTAAAATATCACAGCATTGACCACTTCTAAGTATTGGGCACAATTCATACACCATATTGATAAATGAGATTCAAGCTCATTTTTAATCCTAATATTGAAATGAAGCACAATGGGGAATGCATAGTTGCTCACTACCTTGATCTTGCCATGAAACAATAGAAACACGTTTTGGCTTATGAGAGGGAAACGTCACAATGCATGTAAATGTTTCCTGGGACAGCTCCAAGCCGTTGTTTGCTCCAAAAGCAACATTGACTTGTATAAGGAATTCACCCTTCACAGATCACGCCTCTGAATCATACACCTGTTTGGTTTCAGCGTGCCAGTCTTCCTCACTCGCTTTCTGCTCAGCCATGTGAACACAGCGCAGGTTGTCCACAGTACTGCCCTCAGGCCCCGCAATGTGTTCATAGCCCGGCTGGCTGGGTGGGTGCATGCAGGGGAAAAGAAGAGGAAGAGAAGGAGGGGGAATTAAATAAATAATAGCATGGCCTTTCTCTGGGTGAGTAAGCAAAGAGGGAAGCAGAGTTTCCAAGTGGCAGAATAGGTGCCCTTTTATTTTCCAGAGCTTAGAGCTCATACTCTTTAAGGTAAATACAAAGCTTAAGATGATATAGTATGTTTGCTGAGTGCAGAAAAAAACTAAAAGACAACATGTACAAACCACCTCAACTACACTTTGCATTTGCTGTAAAAGTAAGTCTATTATAAATGTGAATGTAAAATAAATGTGAAATCAGCAGTGGTCATTTTGGACTCTGTGAACATGCTGAACATTGTGGGGCATTATCTTTTGAACTGTACCTTGCAGATACGTAGATAGTATGATTTCTGTTCTCTATGTCTGGTGTCTGATCTTCGGGTAACTGCTGCATTCATCAAAGGCCTAGTCAGACACACAGAGACAATAGCTAATGAGTAAAAACTCCCAGTTGGGCTGATCCGGGCTTTGGAGCTCCAGACAATGCAACAACATCTGTGCTGCTGAGTGCTGGTGTGTGCTGACAGAAGCATCCCCAGAGACAGAGAGAGAGAGAGAGAAAGAGAGAGAGAGGCCGAGAGAAAGCGAGGGGGAGGGCGAGGTGGTGTCAACAACCCTCCCTCCCATCCAAGCCCTCTCATCACCCATCTGTACGGGGTCTTGACACACGAAGGGGATGTGTGGCGTTAAACCATGTTCCATTTCTCACCCAGGTACACCACTTGCACAAAACTCGAATCTCCAACTCAGGAAGCATTTGAAATGTCAAGATTTTTGAATTACCACTGGTAGAGGGAGAAAGATGATTTTTCCAGGCAAAGGATGGAGGGAGGTGTGAGGGGGGGTTGGGGCAGGTGTGGACCTCCCTGTGGATAGAACTTCTCAAGGGGAGGGTTAGCAAAGACTGGAGCTGGATGGATGCCTCCACACAGGGAGAGAGGTACACATAATTCAGGGAAGATACCGGTCTCTCCCATATACAGAATGAGTTATGTTGAGTGGTGACTGACCAAGCATGAACAATAAGATCCCTATTCAGGCTCGAGCATTACGTTACGACGTTTAGGGGAGTATCTCATTGTAAACATGCAAGTCTGAAAGCAGGCACGTCTGCACACTCACTCCCACCAAGGCGGTGACCCATCAGGAGGACAAGGTGTACCTGGTAATTAAAATGCAATCTCTGCTGCTGTGCCCCCTGGAGTGGCGGCGGCAGCGGACTCACCCAGGAGCCTGGGGGCGAGAGGTGCCACCTGCACTGCCACACCACCTGCGCCACCACTGCCTCCCTTCATTAAGCCTGGTATTTATACTAGCGCCTGCCCCCCAACAGCCCTGGTCTTCATGGGCCCCGGTACAGCAGCGCTTTATTAGAATTAATGTGGCACTTCAGAGGAGTGTGTCAGTGTGGCGCGTACCAGGGTGCCAGGAGAAAGAGTCCCCGGCTCTCCTCTGTCACATTGAATAAAGGCACCGCAGCCAATGCAGAGCTGAGATGACCGTGGACAGCAGATGACAGAACTGTTTTCCAGGGCCAAGGGAAAGCAAAGTATTCTTTATTCAATCTTTTCTTATGTTTACAGGATGAGCTATTATATTGTACATGGAGAAGATCAAACATTGGAGTGAACATAATAGTGCGAGACAAAACGTTGCGTCAAGTGATAAACAAAAAAAATAAAAAAACGGACATTCGGCAAAGTTCACCGGAAAACACATGTGACAGTTGGGGGAAATTTATATCAAATGGCCCCTGCAGTCAGAAGGTTTAGACGAGCATCTCTGTCGCTCTGTTTTGAATGATGTAATTGTCAACTCGTTTCTGCCAAGATTTGATACATAACACACTGATGACACCCAGCTGTCTTACTTTACATGTGGGTCACCTCTGCCACATGCTTTAAAAGCCAGCCAAAGCTCAACTCCCTGAGACTGATGACATCAGTATCACATTATAAATCCTAACACATTAATATGGCCAGTCACTAGAAGCCACATTATAAATTAGTGGATCTAAACTAACCCAATGTGGGTCCATTGGATACTTAGTATTTGGTTAATATAGAAAGATTTGTCTCACTGATCAAACCAAATCAATGGAAAGTTTTGAGCCAGTGTTGGACTTATTTTTTATTTTGCTGGTGTGTTAGTCACCCAAAACTAAATATAGTTATTTTGACCCAGTAATTATATTGCCCACATCTCTGTCGGGTTATACATTAAACTGAAATAGGAACCTAAAATAATCTGATGATTCAATAAAGATCCCACACAGAAGTGTACAAATACTTTTGCGCCTCTTTACATGCCAGAAAATGAAACAAAACGGTGGCATTTAGATGCATTTAACATTTAATATCTGCATGTTGTGTTGCCACATTTAGAAGAGGTTTTGTAAGAGTGTGTCTCAGACGTTGTTAGCAGTATGTTTGGTCATTTCAGTGAGGATAGATGGAAAAGGAGGGGTGGCAACACTGATGCTACTTGTAGTTAGGCAGCAGGGGAGGGCATTAAAACCTAGTTTGCATCACTCAGCGCCTCCAATTAAACACGAATAACCACATACAAGTTCCTGTCTTCAGATGTGTTTTATGAGCTCCTGTGCAGCGGGGGAATTCTCCAGAATATACTGTACGTCTCCCCGCAGTTTGGCGATCTCTACTGCACGCCTCAGTTCATTAGTGTTAAAAAATTGTAAGCATTTTCGAGCCAGATGTACTTTTTAAGTCTTATTAGCTTCAGATGATGTTGTTTAAGGGGCATATGAGGCTTCCAATTAAAACTGTAGAAAACTAAACCAGAAGTTTCTTCAATATTTTTTTTCTTCCAAGAGTTAGATGCAACTTTTTTTTCAAGCCATAGGCCTAACTGTTAGCGCCCTCCTTATCAAAGGCAGACATCAAAGGACTTCTGCGGCTTCTGCACAAACAACGATATTAATCCTTAAGACAAAATCTTACAAGTTTGACTCGAAAAAGAGAAATGAACAGTTCAGTCATAATTTACTGATGGTGTCCACTCAGAGTAGCTTGGAGTTGGGTTTGGTTTGGACTTAAGTAATTCTTAGCATTTGCAATATCATAAGTCAACTGGGACTTCCATTCAGTCTGTCTGAAAATCCACTTCTGCCTCGATGGTTGAACGTTATTTCAGTTAATTTGTCAGCAGGCCTGTTAAAAAAAGACTTTTCCGCAATATGTCCAGCTTCACTCTGACCAAGACTCTTTTGCTGCTCTAATTTTTTGCGGGGTCCACTCTAATGGGTTCATCCTGAGCGGCAGCAGAAGCAAGAACAAAGCCCTTTAGCGTCTCCCAGTACAAGTGCACTGAGGCCAGACCGCGCCGCACTTCCAATCCCCTTACAGTGCTGTCACTATTCATTCACAGTCTGCCCTTCCTCCTCCCGCCACAACCTCAACAGGGGCATCGCTCATGATAGAAAACAATGAGCATGATTTGTGAACTCTCGCCGTCTTTGTAATTTCATCAGTGTAATGGGATTATATTTCAAATCACCACTCCTTTGTTCATTACACGTTTAAACTCCTCTGACAGACAAAAACTTAAATAAAATGTGCATGTCAACCCTGGTTGACTTTGCCTGCTCCCGCACTTGATTAGACAAACAGTGCACCGGGGCTGTGGAATAGGGGGAAATAATGTGCTCATTTATTCATTTTTCAGACAAGTCACAATAGATTTTTAACGACCAGTGTCTGACCTCCCTTAGGTACTTCTTGCTTAGGGGGGTTAATAAAGCCTAACGCTGTGGTGCTCAAGCACCAAGGCGAGGAGCACGGTGAGAAGGTGCCTGTGATGAAATAAAGACAGGACCAAATCAAGAGTCTCCGAACGCCCCGCTCCAACCCCGGAGAGAGGAAGGGAAGGAGGGTGTGGGGGTGGTAGCGGTGGTGGTGGTGGTGGTGTCTGGTGGTGAGGCTGGAGAAAGAGACTGGTATTCCACTTAGATTCCAATTCCACAAGTCTCTGAGGGACAATTAAACCAAGTGAGGAAGAAGTACTCTCTTTTCTCAATGCACTGGGGCGTGCATATTAGACGCCGCAACCATGGCGATACACTCACACACAGAAGAGTCTGCCAAGATTTAAACTGGGAAGCTTGTAAAAGCCGCTCTGAAAACTTCACATTGACATTTTAGAACACAGCGAGATCTCTCCGGATCATCCTGAAACGTAATGTCAGCTTGTGTGCAGTTAAAGGATCCTCTTCACGTCAGAGTAACACTAAAAGCAGTGTATGTTTGTGAATGTCTTACAAGGGATTGTGTAATTTCCAGAGTTTAACACTGCGTGTATGCAGGCCTATTAAGTGTGCATCCAGATGGCTTTTGATGTGCAGCATCTTGGGAAAATGTCAAAAGTTTGAGAGCACCATACACACACACACACACACACACACACACACATACATACAGCGAGAGAGAGAGAGACGGCCTGTGCAGATGTGCTGCCACTAGACATCCATCTTGTTTTCCCGCTTAGCTCAGTGCTCTATTTGTCTGAATCTATGTCATTTTAGCTCACTCAGGTCAACGGCAATTCAACCTCCTCTTTCGTCTGAGGCACTTCAGAATCATAATGTGATGCATGTGGGATAGGAACCTGCTAAACACAGTCCCTGTCACTGCTCAGACATTGCTGGATATAAATGATCTACACCCCGTGCTTGCCTTCTCCATTCTGAGTGATACTGCATCCTGTTTCCACCTGTCCATGATCACTGTTTTCTGCAGTCGTTCTCTCCCACACTCTCTCAGGTAGCGTTCACAATGTGTCATGGCATTAGACTATAATCACACCTCCAGAAATGGCAGGAAAAAAAAAATAACTGTTAGCAATCTGGAAGAAGAAATTTGCTCAAACAGTCAATATTTCATACTTATTCTGGACTCAGCCTTGTTTCTCTCATTTTAGTTGGTGCAGTTCTCTGTTGGACGCCTCTTGGGAACAGAGGAAATTACATCCTACCTGATAATTAGCAAAGTTCAGAGCAAACTAAAATCTGCCCCACTCTCTTAGCTCCCCACCACTGGCAGCTTTCTCTTAGCAACTAATTAAGTCCGCCTCTGAGGTTTTCAGACAGCAATGGTGCCGAATGCTGCAACAGCAGAATTAGAAAAACAAAAGAAAGAAGGATGGAAATGAAGAGTGAGAGTTCATTTATTTATTATGTTTTTCTGTTTCATCTTTTTTTATACTGACAAATAAAATATGGCAACGGTATTCCTGGAGGGAGTATTATTATTTCACACATGGATGCATTCTTCAAATAGAAATAACAGTGTTGGCCACCATTACACACGGTAGCAAATAGCAAGGCACCCTCTGTCCATAATGTTCTTTAATTATTATAATGTCATCATCCATATCTGGCAATGTTGCATGAAAAAGGAACAGCAGAGCACACACCGGGTATTAAATGCAAATCACTAATCTCCCCTCTCCCCACAGTTGAATGAAATCACACTACATAGACAGCATTATTAGTGATGTTATCATCACTGTTGCAAATCATATTTGAGACTTCTCATATGAAACTTATATGGTCACATATGGGGTTTGTTGTGTGCTTTTTTTTCCTCTCTCTTTGGGGTGTAACTAAAAAAATATAACTTAATTTTTGTTGTCCCAGACGCCGCAAGCCTCAAGAACTCATAAAAGCGCGGACAACAAATAACTGAATGAGAATTGAGAATTAAAAAGAAAGAAAGTCCCGTGATTCAAGTGCACGCAAAAATAGCTAATTGTACTCTGTCATAAACTTTGAGTTAAACATTTGAATACAAGTTGCTCATTAGAGACGCTTGAGCCACTGATGACTAGCAGTGTAAATGGAGTCAGCTTTAAAAGGCAACCCAACAGCCTCCTTGATAAGGCTCTGGGTTGCACTGAGACTATTTGTGATGTGCAATCCATGAGAGACAGAGGGAGCAGGCAGGCAGGCAGTCATTATTTTCTCCACAATTACCTGAAGTCCTTGATAACGAGCAAAAAAATGCCATATAATTAGAAAAAAAACACCAGCAACACCATTATTGTCAGGAGAACACAACAGTATAATGAAGCAATTATAAATGAGCAGCTTTGTGCTTGTCATTAATTTCTGCTTTTAAGGATGTGGAGATGAAGCATGGCTAAACATCAGAGGCAGAATGAACTGAGAAGATGTTTAGGTGGGTTAGGCTATGAGGAGAGCACTCTGGGGTGTTGTGTGTGTGTGTGAGAGAGGCTGCAGCACAGATAGACAGATAGAGCAGAACTGCTGGTGATGAGTCCACCAAGTCTCACCCTGAACAAAATGTCCTCCGGGGACGATGCTTTAAACGCGTTATAATAACTTTCTATCATGCAAGCGTGTGAGATGTGTGTTTACGAATATGTTCAGAGGACGTGCAGTTTCCACTGCGGCCACAGACGGCTGAATATTTCTCCACCATATTCGAGTTGTTTATTTTGTGTCAAGAAGAAAATGCTCAGTTGCCAAATAAAAGGTAATGAGGGAACGTACATGCTGGGCGAGGAGCTTGGCCTTTTCACACATCGTCACAAAGATTGATCTCTCCTTCTCATCCTCTCACTTGTATCTGGTTCTCAATAGAGAGATACTACATTTGAGATTTGTGCATATTTTCCTTTGAAATGTATAGCATGCTGCCGACGCAGTCCTGCAATTAGATAATGTGTTGCATTTCATTAAAAAAAAATCCTCCCAGCAACTGAGTAGATTAAAGACGTGTCTTTTTATTAATGAGTCTTTTTTTCCTCTTTGATTTCTCCACATATTGAGATGAGTGGAGACAAGCTGAAATCCTAGTTTCCTCCTGATATGTCGGAACTACAGTGAGCTCAGTTGTTTGCTGCCTCAATGCCATCAAATAGTAAAAAAAAGGTGAGCAACAAACAAGAGAGGCAGTGAGTGAGTGAAGTCACTCCACTTGGTATACACAGAGAATACGACTCCAAAGGATTGTCCCCCTCAGTTAGAAATGCCATCTTATTAACACATCCTACAGCACACTTCATCATATTGTCTTGAGGAGGCAATTGTATGGAAGGGGCAATTAGGACAGAGAAGCTGTGAGGTTGCCATTATTTTAGAATTTAATGACCACACAATACGGAGCTAGATGTAGAAATGAGGGCTACAATACTACAATTATGCATAATCTGGCAGATCTTACTGCACCCCCCACCCTCCTCTTCCTTTTGCCTTGAATAAATTTACATGGAAATGCAACTCTGCCTAATTTATTCAGAAAAAATAGAATATACATTACAAATATTTCCATAGACGACATCAGCAACATGCGGTTAGGAATTTAATGACTTATTTCAGTATTCATGCTTATGAATTAGGTTTGGGGGGGGCGGGGGCTCCCCAGGCAGGGTTTTTGTGAAAAACAGAATAACAGAATAAAAACAGATAATTAAACACAGATGTATATATTGATATTTCTATTCACCTTTCATTTTTTCCAGCTATTCTACCATTCATTGTATAGGAAGAGAAAGCTTTCTAGTCAAACGCCATAGAGAATACAAATTGAGGAGATGTGTATATGTGTGTGTGTGTGTGTGTGTGTGTGTGTGTGTGTGTGTGTGTGTGTGCGTGATGCATGGTTCTGGACATAACCCAAAAGCAGGGATTATTGACATGGATGCTCCACCATTAATAAGCCTCTGTATCCTTTGTGTTCGGGGTCGCCATTGCTGCAGTTAACTATAACTTGTCAAGGCTGCTCTAGCTGCACAATGCGTACCTCATGCATCTCCTGTCAGCGGGCATAATTCCTGGATGCTGGCACGCCGCTGATTTCTGCATAAGTGATGTGAGCCTTCTAGTAGAGTTAGGAGCATGAGTCTTTTGCCATTGAGAGATGTTCATCATTCTTGATCTGGCTCTGTCAAGACCTGGTGTTTTAGTGCCTCTCACGATTAGGCAGAATTGACAGGCCAAGAAGGCAGTGAATAGCAAAAATGTGAGGAACTAAGGGGGAGTGGTATAGGCTGTAGGGTGAAGTGGAGTGTGGCCGCCATTTAATCTGCAATTTATCAGTTTAGGCTGCACCATGTAACATCAGGGAGATTACATTCTGGAGAGAAGGAGCTCTATCGCTCCTCCACCACCCCCCACCCCCATCTCTTCTCACATGCCTCCTAATGTCGTCTGACGGCAGTATGCGGAGGACAAAGAGGGAGGACTGTCTTTATTGTCACCATTATTGTTTCTGAAACCCTTAATTAATATATAGTATTGTGGACTCCTCTGTGAGTAAGCACTGAAGTACCAGTGACAGAGAGCGGGAGCGTAAGAGGTTTTGCTGTATCAAGACAGGCTGCATCCTTTATAGAGACTGTTTGTTAAGAACAAAAAGTTAAGCCAGAATTAACATGCACAAGCACACAAACTGTATGTGTACACACACACACATACTGCCACTGATGTCTGCACATGACCTCTGACAACACTGATCACGTTGGACCAATAAATGCTTAATTGCCATTTTTCCGTTGGGCTGCTTTATTGATGCCGTTTCAAAAGTGATTAATATGAACTGTTAACTAGCTGTTGCACTTAGCACTAAACAAAACTGAGCTGACGTGTTGAATTGTATTGATTTCTTAGATTCGCATTACACTGTTCCAAGATTATATATTATATATATATATATTATATGTTTACACAAATATCAGAGTCAAATTAATCCAAAATATTTTCTCAACATGCATGCACCCTGCCTGCTCTACGTGGTGTTTAAAAGGGCCATTAACAGGGTCACTAACTCTATTAATATACACTGGTGAAGTGTACCAACAGCATGCTTAGTACTCCAGTTTTATCTCTTGTTCTATGAAGGCAGAAGAAGAAATATGAAGACACTGGCTTACAGGAAGGAAACCCATGGCAGCCTGATATTAAAATGGTTCAGGAGTCAAGTAGAACAAGTCAAGTAGCTGGAGGGCAAACATAAGAGAGAAAGAGGAGGGAAAGAACAGGTCATTCTTAAAAGCTAATGGACTGTCAATGTTCATATTGTAGTGTGTCGAATATTATGAAATATGTTTGCTTCATGTGAAACGGCACTATTAGTCATTGACTGCCCATTGACCAACGATAACAGGAAAAAAAACAGAAAATAAATGAATTCAATTTATATATTTCTATTTGAATAATGATAATTTTTCCAACCACAGCAGTGAGCTTCTAATCCTAATTATTTTTTTCTTTACAAAAGCTGGATTAATTTTTTTTAAATGATAAAAATCTAATTATTGATACCGTATGCCTTCACAAATTCCCTCTTTCTTCTTCTTTTTCCTACATCTCGGTAACCTTTTCTGCATGCAGTCTGCCTACCAGCTCAGTGCTGCTGCAGCTTACAATGATATCCACCAGATGGACTGTAGCCTACATATGAGGCCATGTAGGGCTCACATAAAACACATTTCTGTTTCTGGACATGCAGAACTAGCAGGCAACACTTGTAATAAAATACACACTTCACATTTTGATTAGGGAATTTATTTGTGCATGTAAAAACTAGTGTTTTAGCATAGACAGTGCACAAATAAGTTGATGCAATCTACTGCTTCATGATCACCAATAAATCAGCCTTTGTTAAGCGCGCCTGTATCCCAAAGGGTTATTTTCTAGACGTTCCATGTATGACCCGCCACACTTATCTGCACAGCCTCTCTCCAGCGACAGAGAGCTTGATCCATCCTGAAAGGGGGATTGAACTCTCACAAGATGAAGACATGACATCTTCGGCTTACTTGATGTCAATGATAGGACAGCTCACTTGTGGATCGGGCATGTTGCCAGCCAGCTCTCCCTGGGTCCTGAATGCTGTCTCTGAACAGAGGCCAACGACACAGATGACATCCCGGGAAGCCCGTCACCTGTTGCTTAAGGACAGAATAATCAAAGTGGGTCATACTGGGACGCTGGCCTCACAGTTTG
The DNA here is from genome assembly GCA_036937835.1 of Pampus argenteus. NCBI lineage: Eukaryota > Metazoa > Chordata > Actinopteri > Scombriformes > Stromateidae > Pampus > Pampus argenteus. Next base: position 14,318,766 of record CM072867.1, read on the forward strand.
TGCAAAGCTGATGTGTTCACAATGAGGGCCACGCCAGCCACTGACGCCACTGCACTGTCCAGTTGTAAAAAAAAAAAATAATAATTCTGCCTGCCAACAAATTTCTGAACATTGAATCAGAAATTTTCAAATCAGCAGACATGCTTCATAAGCAATATAAGCATTTCTCCGGGCATTGTTTATATTAAAATGCAAGCAAAGGCATTTTAATATAAACAAATTACACCTTTATTGATTTTCATGCATCCCTGTAAAATATACATTTTTTTTTAGCCTCAAGGTATATTTTTCCTTACGATCCACTTTTGACACTTCTCTAACAATATTGCTTAATTGCAACCTCAATGGAACACGCATGTTCAATCAGAGAGGGAGTTTACTGTCGAATTTATGGAAATGCACGAAAGAGGCCTGTGTTAGTTGTAGGGTACACCTGCACTTGTCAAGGTACTCAAGTATGCCGGGTAATTGGCTGTTGATTGCTGCCATTAACATCTGATGGTTAAGTGCATCTAATTCCTGTTCCACGGTTCAATTTGATGTCACCACCCACTCTTTCTTTTGTAGGTGATTAGCCATGCCTGCGAAAATTGTTCTTTTTCTAATGATATAAGAACAATATATAAAGGAAGAAGCAGTGCCTGCGGAAGCATCATTGTAATTGACACCTTCGCCTAATTGATATCCTTTGTGGTGAGCAGTAAAAGAAAACATGGAGAATGTTATTTATAGCTACTTGTCTCCTATTTTGGACCAAACCCAGTTGATTTAATGGCACAATAACAGTGCAATAGTCTACATGACAGTAACTTTCAATGACGCTGGACAGGATTTTTAACGTTTCTTAGCATTTACTGTATTTCCGCAGTTTAATATTACTTTATAGCATCGTTCTAATGAACCAGGGCTATTTCTCTGTTATTTGTTTCAAGACACAAATCTCCTTTCCCACCCTTTGTCTTTGCAGTTTAAGCAGACATTATTACAGAGAATGCTGCTCACTTTTACTATTTGCATCTCTACAGTATCGCCACCTCGGGGCACACAGACTTGGTATCCCTTTGAGTTTTAATCTCTGTGTCTGCCTGCATCCTTGCGGCTATTTCATTTAAGTTTTAATATGTGTATTTGACATTTTGTTCATTTAGAACACCCCCACCCCTCCTCCTCCTCCTCCTCCTCTTCCTCTGTCCCCCTCCACCATTAATTTAATTGACATGCTGCTGCCTTGTGTTGTTTGTTTTGTCCTTAGTGAAGATTTCCCGCCACCATCAGCATATTAGTCATGTGCATGTTACACTGTATGGACCTGTACCTGTACAGTATTCAGTAGGACATGCACGTGAGGGAAATAAGAGGGGCGCTTGTGTTATCATATCAAAGAAAATGTCACGAGGAGCTTTAAAGGCCCTAATAACAGAAAATGATTTGCCTTTTTTTTTGTCAGTTTGCCTGTTCATTTAGCTTGCAGCATGTTTTATGTCAGTACTAGCCTTTTACTACAACTACTAATAATAATAATAAAATAATAATAACAATGATGTGATGATGTTAGCCTGAAAATAATAATAATAATAATAATAAATAATAATAGTTGAGCATGTTTTGTCAGTACTATTGCAGTAATAGCCTACTACTACTACTACAAATAAAATGAATGAAGATGATAATAATAATAGCCTAATAATAAAAAAAACAATAATAACAATAGCAGCAGCATGTTTTGTCAGTACTATTGTAATAATACCCCACTATTAACAACAATAACAATAATAATAATAACAATAATAATACATTTCAATTTGAAGATTATGTGTAATAAACAAAACAGATCCGTTTCCAGACATCCAGGTGTCAGTGGCTTTAAGTTGCCCCGTGGTGTCCTTTGTCTGAGCCGCTCTCAGATCAGATCTGCACACCGTCGTCGGGAATGGTGCGTCTGCCATCTGCAGGACAGCGGAGGAAAAACACGTTCACAGCGGCGGTCAGACACTTCCAGTGTAGCAGACGATGCTGTCTTTTGTGCTTCTTGCAGCTACATGCTAACGGACTGTGTTGAAATGACAGAAATGCAAGGAATCCTTGGACTAAATCACTGGTGTGTGTGTGTGTATATATAGTGAGAGCTTTGTGATGACCTTACATTTTTCAGAGGAGTTTTATATATACATAATATGATCTGATGGCATGTGGTGGAGGCTACTGTTAGATTAAAGGGGAGACTCTCCTCCCTGTTCCCCTGCAGTCAGGAAGTACCAGACCTGCGTGTGAACTCATGTATGAGCCCCGCTGGACTGATCATCTGTTATTCCACAGCCATCTGGGTGAGACCTCAGGCCTGTTTATGTCTTCAAGAAACAGAATGACATCAATATAAAACTCTGATGAGTCAAATAAGCCCAAACCACATCTCATCTCCTCTACTCGATCCATCTGCCATCACCTGTAAAAGTCTACTGCCCTGATGCTTTGAATTGGAAACAATAATACACCTGCTGTCTACACTGCATTGTGCTGCCATCCAGTGCAGTGCTGAAGGTTATTAGCCAATAAAAAATACAGTATTTGGGACTCAGTCTAAATGAGGTTTAATACTAAACAAAACCATCCTTGTAGCTCAAATCAGCTGAAGTGCCACACAATTTAAAAAGATCAAATCTCTAAATCTGGCCTATCTAGCCATTGGCTTATGCAACTAATTAACTTCACACACCAAAATTTGAATTTAAATTAACAATTGCGAGATATCATCAGGGACACAAAGCACCCCATGAAGAAGTTTATGATGAAAAAAAAGATGAGTATTAGAAGGCAATCGGTGAAGTAAGAAGGGCTTTTAGATGAGGGGATATCTTCAATTACAATCCACCGTACACTTGTCAACAGTAATGAAATGTTTGCCGAGAGGTTGCTATTTGTGGCTGCTAGATTGGATGATGTTGCTCCACTGCCCCCACGAACAATTATATTCCATGCATAAATTTCCCCCACCGTCTATTCTATTGTGTGAACTGTCGGCCAGATATACCTACAACTGTTCAAGAAGCCAAATAATCAAACACTGTTGTGCATGTACAGTAGGTATGACAACCTCCTCCTGCAGCAGAAACGCATAATGTATCTCGAGCCACAGAAGAAAAATTAATAATAATAATAATAATAATAAAAAAAAAGAAAAACGTCTGTTTCTTTTATTGTTTTTAAAGAATTACATAATGCATTAATCACAGTAAAGACAAACCGGCTTTCCCCGCATGTCATAATTGTGCAAGCTTACAATTAAAATGTAAAATTAGATGTAAGATGTAAAACTTTTTTTTTTTTTTTCTTTGCTCATCATTTCAACTCAATTGTACAGGGAGCAGAGCAGTAAAGCTTTGAAGAACAGACCTCTTTAGTCTGTTGACTGGACACCACAACTCAGTGGTTTGCATACAATCAGAGCTAAAAAATTATAGTCACCATCACAGTCGTATGTATTTGTTTTGTATAAATAATTTGGTGTTTTGATCAGTGCTTCACTGGGATCATCCATAGCTGCGACCGGCCCTGAAACATAAACCAGGTTCAAATAATTTCATCAGATTTGTGCAGTATGTATTTCCAATTAAAGTGACATCACACAAACCTAATTAGTATAGATGCAACCTGCAACTTGATTTTCCAGTGCATGGTTTTCTCATCAAATTGATTACACAGACAGACCCTGCAAGGAAATGTACTGCATACATACAAGTCTGGTGCATGTGCTACTGTAGATGGATATAAAATGTATTTGTAAGGTCTACCATAAACACAGATGCTCATCAGCTTGAAAGACTCATTTTCTTAATTACAACGTTCATGTTAAATGACTGTGGCTGTAAAGGCCAGAAGTACTGACATCTCAAAATGCACTGCTCCCTGTCAAATGTTTTTCCTTCTTTTCTTTTTCTCTCTCTTTTTTTTTTTTTTTTAAGGAAAAGGACATGTTTTGTGCAAAATAAATCATCGAGTTTTGATATGCAAGTATCACGGACACAAAGAAAAGCTTTGCATCCTCTTGCAGGTTCAATTACTGGCCTGTGGCAGATACTAATCCTATTCCACTGTTTTATCATGATTGAGAATGTGCAGACCATTCAATGACTTCATGCAAGAGGAGGCAGAGGGTCAACCAATCACACAATCGTCTCACACACCCACTAGACACAGAGACACACACACACACACACACACACACAAAAAAAAAACATTCATGTACTACACCAACCACTTATGCATAAACTGCAGTCAGTAACAAGTCAATAATGTTGATTATTTCCTCTTCTATCCTACTGTGTATTGTGCTGTCCGGTCATTTACCATGAAAAGTAATGGATTATCCAAACTATAATACATTTGACACGAATTCAAGAGAAAAGGAGTTTTAGTTGTTTCTGGATAATTGAAGACATGCTTGTTCTATAATTGGAAAGATACAATGACACTGGGATATCACAGCACGCTAAAAAGGGGGAACAAAATGAATGTAAGTGCACATAAACATGAATCCCTTTCTTGAACTTATGCAGAGGTAGAGAGCAAATATCCAATAGTTCACTAGTCGCTGCCCATGCGGACACATGTGGCATCTCAGGTATAAGATCAGAAATTAAAACGTCTTTGTTCGCCAACAAAAGCTTGCGTGTTATTTAAGAGTGATGTGACCACAAGCATCACAGCAGCTCAATCTCTGGACTTTCCTCTCTTCACCTTAACTTATTACTATGAAAAGGCGCTGAATGTATGAATCTACAGCAAACCTTTGACCAGTGCAAAAATGTGATCCAGTACTCTGTTGTCAACCAATGCAGGACAGTTTCTGTATGCAGACTGATATCAGGCTCATTGGTTTCAACATTGAGGTAGGATCTAGCTAAAATACCGAAGGGGATATTTGATCAAACTGAAGTGCATTAAAGGGACTGAGCCATGACAATCAGTAATGTGATGAAGCCTGTGTTCCTGCAAGCGAAGGCGAGACAAAAGGTTCCTCATTGAGATGTGGTTGGTCCATTGGAGTGTGTGTGTGTGTGTGTGTGTGTATAAGAGAGGGGGTGTAATGCCTATTCTGGGTTTTAAGGAAAAAAAAAAAAAAAAGGAAGAAAATAAACTTTCTGTACAGAGCGCCCCATATCAAAGGCACTATTTTCAAATGTCATTTTTTCAATATTTCCATAATGCCTCCACTACTCTGTGCATGACCCTGTTTGTTTTAGTTGCCCGGTATCCCACCTAAAGGGTTACTCATTGCTAAGGTGCCTTCTTAACTCACGATTCTCTAGCAAGTTTAATACATTATCAGCACTTGTCTTAGACATCTTAAACGGGCATGATATGCATTTTCATTTTTTAAAGTTAGATAAACAATGCATTAAATAGAATTACAGAAATAAATACATTTTATTTCATATAAATATGTGGGCCCTTGTGTCCAAATTGTCCCCGACACCTGTTTTGAAATAGATGAAGTAAACAATTGATGAAATAAGCTGCCCTACTGTTTGATAAACTAACCTTTTTAATAGTGATGTTATTGTGAATTGATGTCTGTGTTTGAGTCACCAAATCCCATCAGTAACTCTCCTGTACTGTAAATCCCAATGTTACAACGCATTTAATGAACGTTATATTGTAATTTAATTGGAAGCCCACCCCTCTCACTCCAGGGAAATACAAACAAAAAACAAACAAACAAATAAAAAAACAGTGATCACACCAAGGAAGTCTGGTCCTTTTAAATAGGATTATCTTTTAGGTTGATTTAATGTCTTATTGGTAATTGTGTGTGTGTGTGTGTGTGTGTGTATGTGTGTATATACATACACACACATATAATTCCTAATACAGACCCCAAAAGTGAAACATTATGTTAGAGACTAAAAGATAATAAGAAAAAAAAAATCCAAATTAGGTTCAAAGTTAACATTTTGCCAATTTCCCCCCCAAGACCGTTTTCCCACCGTGGCTAAAACCTGGATTTGTCCACATACATACAGTAATATATATTTTGTAATCTTTCAATGTCTCTGGCTATGTACAGGCTATACAAATAAAGAGCAGGCTGAGGGCCAGGTTTTAGAAGCTGTGCAGAGGGAGCAGTTGGTTGGGAAGTCTCCCAGTCTCCCGGCTCCTTCCCCCGCAGTCTGCCCATACAGGTGGCTGTTCTGCTTCACTTGCGATCGTCGATGGTCTTAATGAATTCCACCGCCGCGGTGAACTGCATCCACCAATAGCACTCCTCCCCACTCAGCCGGCTGGCGTAGAAATTATTGATGTACTGAACGGTGGACAGCAGGCAGGGCGGGTTTGCCTGGAGGGGAGGAGATATGGGGATGGGTCCGCATTAGACGCTAAAAGAATCTCACGCTACACCATACAGATTACCATCATAAACATGTAAAATATATACACACAGGTTATAGTACTTTGCAATTATAATACAGTTATTTGGGAAAACAATTTTCAGATTTTTTTCAGTTGAAAGAAGTCTATAAGTGATGGTACAAAACCTTGGAAACTGACTAGAGGTGTATTATTAAACTAGAATTAGTTACTAGTTATTAATAACACACCTTTATAGCAAATAATTAAGAACAGCAGCAGAAAAAACAGAAGACTCACCCTTATGAGGACAAAGACGAGCACAGGGACAAAGTCATCTGCTCCAGGGACCGAGTCTTCATTTGCCAGACTCAGGAGGTTCATGATGGTGGAACACATGCGCAATATACACTGGACTTTGTCTCTTGGAGTCTTGTAGGCATTGATGGTTCTGATCTCAGACTGTGCAGAGGGCCAGGGAGCCTCCTTCAGGTAAACCTGCAGCCAGAAAAGTCAAAACACATTTTACAAGCTGCATGTATCTACACTAAGCATCTCTTCCTTCTCCACAAATGCGAAGAAGACGAAGAAAATGTGACCAAGTTGATACCTCTGGGATTTGAAGAGCTTTATGATTGGCCGTCACAACTTTTGAGAGCCGCTGGATGTGTTCATGGAAAAGCCTGCAAAGAGAGAAACAACTCAGTGTCCAACTGTAGAAAGCACATATTCTGTCCATTACATTATTACTAAACAATTTATTTGTATTTATTTCATTTGTATCTTGTCCTCTGGTTTTCTAATGATTGTTCAGGTTGCCTCAACGTGTTTAAAATGGAACAGTAGGTTCACGGCATCATATAATATACACATAGAAGTTGGTCACACAATGTTATGGCTTACAGTACAATTTAATTTTGTATTACAATGTTTTTAATTAAGATGCAGTTAAATTATATTCTCACACATCACTGTTTCACTATAGTAAATACAAATAGCCCGCAAGTAAACTTAGACACAAAGACAATTAATAAAATACAACTTTCAAAATGATATAAAACTCTTCTATAGAACAGTGAAAAATGGAAGAGTGCATAGTCATGAGATTGAAGCACTGAGGACACTGTGGTGACTCCAGGTACTCACTGGTCTCTGAGAATATCTCCATCTTGGTTTGGGTAGAAGGCCAGTTTGAAGATGCGGTTCATAACGCTGCGCTCGATAGCCATCTGGGCATCCTGCAGCTGGTCCTCGCTAGCATACTGCCAAATGGCATCACGGGCCATGGCACCATACAAGTAGCGCAGAAAATCCTCCACTGCCGCAGTCTTGTCATCAGCTGCTGTGCATCCCTGGAAGGCTGGAGAGGAGGCGGCGAAACAACAGTCAACAACAGCGCAGGATAAAGAATGAAAGTTTTTAAAAGTGATATTTGTGTCTATTAATAATAGACAAAAATAGGGGGAAAGTGTCTACCAATTACATACCAATGAATTCTCACTTTAAAGGACAAATTCTGTCACATGAAATGTATAATGTCTACTAAGAAATGTTTCATATATGACTTACTGTAACTACTTGGGGATAAACTTCTTCTATATTGTGAGCTGTATATCTTGTATGGTTGCCACAGACAATTCACTTGAGATGTTTATGCAGTTATAACAGGAAAAGCATCGTAAAGCCTGTGTAACGTATCAAAATGAAAAGATACCCTTAATAAAGTCGAGCATCTTGGACTCCATGTGCTCGAGAAGCAGCCGAACACAGACAGTGGTGAAGTAGCGGTTAGCCACTTCCTTGTCTCTCAGCACCCTCTGGAGGAGCCTCTCCAGATGGGCCTGTGAGGTCTGCAGGCCCTGACGACACCTGGTTAGATAGGCTATGTATGGTGCCCGCTTTCTAAAAGGGAAAACAAACAAGAATTTGTATTGTATCATTATCACTGTAGTGCAGGCTGCAGGCTCTGGGTTGCATGAATTATGCACTCAACAAAGAAAAGGCACACAGTTACCTGTAATCCTCCGCAATAGCAGCCAGCAGCTTCCTGCAGGTGCGCGGGTCAAAACGGCTGACACAGCGCGTGGTCTCCTGGATCTGGGCCATCTGGTTCTTATCCTGAAGGTTGATGGCCTCTGCTAGCTGGACCTTCAGGAAGCAGACGATCTCATTGTCTGGGAGAGAGGACGATAGGGAGGCAGCATTAGACATACTGCTCGCCGCTCACAAAAGGAACGGCTGGTTGCTGTAATCTGATCAACCTGCCGCCTCCACATGACAATGTGACTGATGGCCACAAAGATGGAGTCTTATGGTTTTACTGTTAACCATTTCACTTGTGTCACTTGATTCTGCCTGCTATTCTCCTGCTTCTCAATATGTGGGTGTGAAGGTGGTACCCTGCAGAATTGCTGTGAAGAAAGAGTAAAAAGGTCCCTCTTATTTTGTGCAGCATCCTAATACTTTTATCTTTTTAATAAAATGTTGTAAATGTAATAAAACTTACCTGTGTGGTTAGACAGGTATTCTTAATGTGTAAGACAATTTCATAAGGGGATATTTTACAGACACCGTATGGGAATTTATTTAACATCCCTGACTCTTTCAACCTTCCCCCAAACCTTAAAGGGCAAGTCAGTAGGTGAAGGTTGTACAGATTCGGTGTCTTGCTTAAGGACACTTTCAGCATGTTGGATGTTTGCCAACATTAAGGCTTGCACCCTGCTCCCAATGCAGAGTTGTGACATAGATTACTATAATTTAATAGACAAAGTAACAACAGCTCAATACAGCCTGCAAAACATTCTCGATTTGGCTTAAAAGCAGTCCCAGTTCTGACTGCATTGTGCTACTATTCTGCCTAAAACATGTTAAAATAAATAAAATATCTAAAATATCTTTTCAGAAACAAGAAAGCAAATGAGTTGTAATACCTATTCAGTTCCAGACTAGAGCAGGTGAAAAAGCAGGGAACTCTTAACTTTAGTACTCATAAAGGATAGATGTAGCATAGATGGCAGCCTACCTTCAGGGTCCATGTGATCAGGCAGCCCATTTCGAGTGGTTGCAGGTGTCATGATGGGCAGAGCCACTGAGTCTGCAGAGCACAACGCCAGCCTCAACTTCTTCTTTGCATCACTGGAATAAACATTTCTTAATAATATTAATGACTAGGCAATATTTGCTAAAATAAAACTGTTTGTGATGTGGGTTTTGTGGTTTTCTGCAGCATTGTGAAGGTCTGACCTGAAAGAGAACTTGGATTCATGCTGCTGTGCTGTCTGGCTGGCTGAGTCTGGGAGGTCATCTGTGGAAATGTTCTGCAGAGTGTCTTCTCTTGGAGAGTCATGCACGTTGTCCTCAACACAAAGATCTATCAACATACAAAAAATAAGCAAATTATTCAATTTATCTGCTGCAATTGTGTGTAATAGCCATATATATAGACATGGATGTGTTCTTCCTGACCTCCTGTACCATCGTAAGAAGCTCCAGCTGTGGCGCCATCACTTGGGCTGCTCCTCTTGATGTTCCTGTATTTGTCTAAGATGTCTTCAGCTGCCTGGGCTTGTGTGCTCTGTCTGGGCAAAGGGTCATCTGAAAAAACCCCAAAATGCACAAGAAGCAACAAAATTAAACCCAACATGGTGCACATGCCTCAGCCACTGTGAAGTCGAATTAAAAGAATCCGGGACCAACCTTGTGGGATTCGCTCCTGAGCAATATCATCTTTCTCTTGCTTGTCCCTTTTCCGAAATGCTGCTATTGGAGCTGTGGAGGAAATATGATATGAGTTGGGTGGAGTGATAGACTGATCAAGAGTAACCTGTTGGCAGCCCATCAAAAATGCTCTTTGTTAATTCTTTGGTACTTTTTCATGGGTTATAATTATATTAAAAATCTAAATGTGGGATGTATGGTATCATTCCACTTAAAGGTGTCAAAAAGCAAAAGTAAATTAAAAATGGTGAATAAAACCATTGGCCCATATCAGAATATCACAAAGGTCCACTGTAACTCATGAAAAGTCTATAAAGACATAAATAATCCTACCGATACTTCTTCTTAACACAAAGGTGCAAACGGGACAAACAAGAGACACCGGGTCGACCATTTGATGGAACTCACATGAAACAGAGTATCTACGTTGATATTCTGTATTTTCCACACAATAAAATGTCAACATACTGTAGCAAAAGAAGGGTGATATAACGGATGCATGGATGAGGAGTGTGTGTGTATGAACTCAAGCTACACCATGTCACATCACAGCTATACAGCTCTAAGACGGCATCTACAAAGCAGCATGGCACGCAGCCCCTGGCTCCAGCAGTAAAGCTACAGTAGCTCAATGACGACAGCATGAAAGCGTTACCTGGGACATCACTCTCAGCCGTCCAATACAGCACTGTGAGGAACACAACAGACAGGGTTGGCCTTTCACACACAGGCTGCCGCTCTGCGGGACAACTGACTGTGCGTCACCATGCAGAGCAACAGGACGAACACAATGGGCTCTATAGAGGTTGGTGGGAAATTTAGGATTCACAGCTGTCTACTTTTTCCATGTGCACACAGTCCTTCATTTTACGAATATCAATTTAATGTTTACTTAAGAAACATCATTATCTCAAAGAGTAATAAGCAGTCATTCTGCGTGGGCACAGCTCATTATTTCCCAGACAGATGTATGAGAGATGGTTGTAGAGTAGAACTACAACAAGAGATGTGTCATCTATCAGTGCTGATGACAGAGAGGTCTATCTAATGACCATTAGCTGCCGGCTGACAGCACTGCTGGGAGGGCTACAGCCATACAATCTACACAGCTAAAGCTCCTGTGATGACTGATTAGCTTTGAAAAGTCTATATAAATCTGCAGTCGGTGAGACGTGAGAAAAAAAGCACTGAACATGTCTCTGGAGTAACTTCTAACAACAAGAAACATAATTTTCCAACTGGAACATCAGCAATGGAGTGGACACATGGATCATCATTCTCTTTCTCACATTATAAATTGGTTTTCGCTCTGCTCTTTAAAGTGTGATATTTTCCTGTCAGTTGTGATTAAGAGAAGTTTATTCTGGAACAGAAATAAAGGAGCACTGCAATCAAACATCACTTTTGAATGTGCAAAGGCTGATTTTTCAGTTGAGAAAAGAGAACATGCTTAAAATGACCAAGTGATCTGTTTCCTTACCTTTGGGAATGGCTGACACAAAGCGTTTCTTCCACCATGGTCTGTTGCGATCAGACTTCTCATCGTCACTGTCTTTCCTGTCCTCAGTCTGTGAATGGAAAAATTATGATCAAATCACAAGTAGATTCATTTTAATTTGTTTTAAAAACCATCTGTCTATGGCAACAAACCAGAGCACTGCTGTAGCTGGTTACCTCTCCTTTTAGAGAGTCCTTGCTGGGGGATGAGGATGGTCCTAACGCGAAGGCCCCGGCAGGGTCACGCTCTTCAACTGCTACCCGCCGATTAAGGCCGGGGTCACTTGTGGGCCGGCGGCCCGGGCACACAATGTCAGAGCTGCGGCTACGGACCAGCCTGTCAGGGAAGGAGTGGCGCTGCTTGGTATGCTCCAGCTCAGCCTGGGCCAAGCAGTGGGGCATGAAGAGAGAGTGGCGCGTATCCTGCCCCAGGGCACTGGCTTCAGGGATGGGAGGGTCGGGGGGAGGGTGAGCGGGCCTGGCATAGTGCACTTTGGGCCTCACTATTGTTCCAGTGGAGGAACCTGAAGTAATAAAAGACAGAAAATAAGATTTGTTTATTATTCATATCCATGTGCACTTGGTACAAGTAGTTTTCATTACAGTCCCTCTCATTTTTTTAAGTTACTACTACATTTATTGAGTGTTTGTTTTTCTAAGTAGATATTTGTTTTAAAGAATTTAATACATTAATGAAATTCTTCCAGTACATTTGTCAGGAGATGTTATTCAGTACCACAATATCTCACCGTTTCTAAAGAGTAGTTTCTAAACATTAAAAAAACAGAGGAAAAAAAACACCTTGAAAGTGAGGGAGAGTGCTAAAGAGAGATGTTAGTGGGAGATGAGCCCTAGGTGTAGGTAGGCCACCTGTTCCAAGGGTAGACTCTCTCCTGAAAAGCTTCCAATGGCAGCATCGTGCCATGAGCACAGTGGGACAAGGGGACTGTGCCAAAGAGCCTGGGGTGAGGTCTCTCAACCTGTCATCCCTTCACCTTGCCACAGAACACACAGCCACTACCATCCCTTTATCAAACAATCTCCACCTGCACTGCAAACAAAACCCTCTCAAGAAGGAACAAAGACTGCAAGCAGATCATTTGGGACACTAAATGCACCAAACATAAATGACATTTCACTTCCATTTATACCGTGCCCAATAATTAGCACAAGACTTGGGTGAGAAGCACAGGCACTCTTTTGGTTAATTTCACAGACCTCAAGCTGTTCTGTGAGCACATGACATTAGGGTCAGGACTTAATGATACCCATTTCTGTCTCTGATTTCTGATTGTCTTTAGAGCATTCTGGGAGTGCAAATTACCTTCACCAGAGAGGGGATCAAACATAGCCAGTAAGGAATCAGCCTGTGAGGGTGGAGATGTCAGATTATGTGAACCTGTAACAACACAAGGGGACATGTGACAATTAACAGAGTTTAGTAACTAACACATTTTAACACTCTGCTTTTACTTGATTAAAACAATGAAATAAAACACTGATTTAGTTTGGTGGCAGCTGTAGAGGTGGCAGGGATTGATAACTCTGGCTGATGCTGTTTTGACCAGAAAGACACTAGACTGATGGCTTTCTAGCCCAGCAGGGATGTGACACTCTCCTACCGTGGCCTGACTCCTCCCCATCTGGACTGGTCACAGAGTCCTTTCCTCCAAAGTCTGAGCTGCACTCAGACCGCAGGTCCTCGATCTTGTTGGGGATGTCTTCTGAGGTTGCACTGATACCTGCGACATACAAACAGTTGTGTTTACATTCAGGACAAAAGCAACTCAGTATGTCCTCAGTCTACAAAGAGATGCCTCAGCTTGGTAGTAGTCAAAAAAAACCTCTGCATTCTAACAAAAAGAGGATATTTTTCTCTTTAGACTATGCTGTATGGTGTCCCTCAGATGGGAACCCAGTGGGAGCTATAAATTGGAAGCGTAAGCTCCCATGGGTTAGGGGGAAGACAGAGATAAGAGTGATCATCAGAAGCAGACTATCCATCGGCCGGATCCCATGGGACATTATCCTGTGTGCTGAGCCCGAAACGTCACTGCTGGCTTCTTAATCTAGGATACTACTTCATGCATGTCAACATAGTGTCCACCTGAGCCCCCAGAAAAGACAACCAGCATTAACCTCTGTGTCATACAGAAAATTTCACACTGACCCCACTATGCTGGTTAACAACCCTCCCAGCAACATGAACGCTCTAAACAGAAAGAAGTAAAACAAGGAAAGGCAGTTTCAGTCTGTGTATTTAACCTGAGTTTAACAATGCAGGTATGACTATATGACTTTTTCTACAAAACAAACTATAGTGTCAAAATAGAAACCAAACTGAAAACATGTGATGAAGTAGTTGTGTTAGAAGGTGGTGTTGGAAGAACGATGGAGTAGATAAATACCTGAGATAACACTGAGGCCTGGAGTGCTGGGTCTCGAGCTGACCTCTCTGACCTCTGTATCATCTGAGGTACTGCCAACGCCAGAGCAGCTCTCCAGCTCCTGGAGCCGCTCCTCTTGCTTCAGATCTGGAGCTTCTGTAAAGAACAAAAAAAAGAAAGAAAGCATAAATTTTCTTCCTTCAAGAAAAAGAGATATCTCCTCACTTGCAAGTACCGTTTAAAACATAATATACTCATGGCTGTTTCCAACGGGTGCTGGTCATTCTGTCACTCAACCCCCTCCTTTGTTATAGTTATTTGGAAATCAACCACACACATATGGATGAAATAAAACAAAGCATACATTTTCATGTCTTATGGCTGCCAAACGAAACCATAAAGCTAGTACAGCCAATTCTTTGGCTACCCAATGGAGCTATTGGGTCGAACCCAGAGGCTCCATACCAACAGCAGTACTCATTTGCATGCTCGTTAGTAATAATGTGTTGGTAAAGTGCTCTTCAGAGTGTAGTTTTCTGCTGCCTAACCATGAAACAAGCGCTCCACTCGAAGCAAGCCTTCAATCGCGCTATTACAGAGCAGAACAGGGGCAGCAAACGGGAAAAAAAGCAATCAAGACACTCATGCATGTCATTTCAACACTGCACATATTGAGATGGTGTACTACTTCAATTAACATAAGGCCCAGGCTTTTCAAAGAAACAGTTAACACTGGTAATAAAGCACTGATTTTCACAAAGCACAGGTAAACACATAATCTCTCATTAACACAAGCTTTGGACAGTATCTTCATTTTGAAAGAACAGACAAAGATTGTATCAGTGCAAATGCACTGATAGTTACATAACTAATACCCAAAGTCATTACTGTCATAACACACCAGTCTCAGAGAAATGCAATGTTAAGTCAAGCCAGAAAAAGAACTGACACCATGTAAACTGACTGAGGACAGCTGCTGTCCTTGTGCTTCCCTCCCCACTGCTCCACCACAGGTGCAAACACACCTGGTGGTCCCTCTAAGGAAACCCTGAGCTGCCTTTTACTGGCACACGCAGATCTGCCCTGAAAGACAGGCAAGTGCACACAAATACGATGACAGATGCATGCACACATTTTTTGTATAGAATGCAGTGCAACCACACCTGGTATCCCAACCCCCACTATATCGAACAAACAAAATATGCATGCATACACACACACACACACACGAATGCAAACACATGTTTAAGACTTTGATGGAAATGAAATGTGAGAATCAAGACAATAACCAAATAAAACAAACAGTCAAAAGATGTCTTTAACAGCAGAATAAACCTGGCACCACACCTGAGTCACTAGGCAGGACCTCCACACTCCAGGCCTCACTTGTGGTCTCCGAGATCGTAGAGCCATAGGGGTCGAGTAGTACTGAGCCCGAGCCAGGAAGACACAGCAAGCTGCCGAGCATGTTCTCCGCAGCTGCCCCTGAGAACACAAGAGACAGAGACAAAGAGATAACCTCCTTCCACAGAATGAAACTTCTTTTTATTGTCTTAAAAAGTGTTGGGCCTGCAAGAAGTCACCTCTATAGTCGCAAAGTCATCTTGAGGGCACCTTTTTGTTCTTTACCAAGTCTCTATTTGTTGTAAAGGTATTGATTTATATTCTGTAATTAGTAGTGATTAATTATTCAGACTCTAAATATGAGCAATGTGAACTTCAGAATACCACTAAAGAAATTATATCTAGTCTATATTATAGTCTATATTAAAAACAAATCATTACTAATAGATTTTAAGGTGATGCTTTCACGTTTGTTTCGTGACCCAAAGATATTAAATTTAAAATGACACATTTGAGAAGCAGGAACCAGCAAAAATTCAGCATTTTTGCTTGATCAATGACAAAAATGATTATTCAAATGATCAAAATAAAATCAAATAATCAATGAATCGACTAATCATGTCAGCACTATACCTAATATACTAATTTTATGCCTTACATCTTAATTAAAAATTAAACAGTTTCATCAGTTGTATGCCGTCAGCTCTGACTTTTAAACAACATTGTGAAATGGCCTGAGATAAGCAAAAATATACGAAATAAACACTAACTGAGTTCAGAGACAGTGATCTTTGCATACAGAGACACAGAGAGAGGTGGAGGTCACATGCATTTCATGCTGGGACCCACAGGCATATATACCACTGTGCCAAAGGTCAGAGGTTAATGGTAATATCTCACCCTGCCCTGGCCTCCAGGGCCATGACTTTGAGCTGTTGATTAAGCCTAGCATTATTCACAACCAAATTACCGCTTTGCCCATGCTCCCACTAAGTCAGCACAGTGTCCCTTCATCTCCATTTGGGAAACTGTGGCTTAACAGGGCGGAAGAATGTGGAGGAATGGGAAAAGAGCTAGCAGGTGTGAGTGGGAGTCACTGGCCAAGGCTCAAGACCAAAAAGTCGACCTGTGGTAGCCGCACCCCCTGGTACGTCATGCTTCCACTTCATGGCACACACGCTCCAGGAGCATGCATGCATGCCAGTACCTGGGCAACAGAGTGTACTGATGTTGGCGGGGGCAGGACTCTCTTTGGCAGTGGGAGAGATCTATCCCCCTGTCCGTGTTTACAGTCTTCAAGGTAGGGGCACAGAGTACTTGTCTTTCAGGTGGATGATTAAATGAGTGGCACAACAAGAAGTGAAACAATTAGAATTTCTGCCTCATTATCATGGTAATCTTATCAGTGGGATAATGAGGTATTAATGGATATTTAATGTGCATCTCATAACCCAATCCCTTGGAGAAAACACATAAGGAAATCGCTGTAAATTCACTTAATGATGGAAAAGTCCCCCAACGCCATATTCCAAAGAATGAAAAATGGTGGATGCAAATGAGAAGGAACCAAGGTCAATAAGACTGCAGGGACTGAGTGAATGTCAGAGAAAGAGAGGGATATAGAGAGAGACGGGCAGGAGGCGGGTTGTGAAGACTGAGGCAGAGGAGACAGGAAGATGGGCGTCTGAATAACACAAGGACTCAGATATTGTGTCTGCAGTTTTACATTAAACGATGACTGAAGTCATTGCAGACAAACACAGTCACAGTTTTGGCTCTATAGAGTTCAGAGGATGAACTTCTACAATCTATTGAATATGTTTACCACTAATTGTATATCGCCCGATTATAATTATACATGTACTTAGAGTATTCACTCCTACCACTGTGATAATGCAAGCTAACCTCATTTTATAGTATACATTTGTCTATGAAAACATATCCTAACTTGTTTTGCCTCTAGCTTAGACAGTCCCATTTTCTATTTCCATAAAATGCATCCACTACAATAGTATGTTATATGTACGGGAAGATAATCCAACAGGCAATGTTGCTTCATCTTCAAATTTCAAATAAATGTTAGTCAAGGATGAAGGCTCTTTTTTCGAAATGACAAAATCTCAAAAACTCAGATGCAATATTAAACTGAGCTAAACCAAGCATTGTTCAGATCTGGTAGTGTGCCATGGTACTAGAGCTGCAACTATTGGTCAATTAATCCAGTAACAGACAATTAATTAGCATCTATTTTTATAAACTGATTAACTGTTTTGAGTCATTTTTTACAACTAAATGCTGAAATGATCTATTGGTTACAGCTAAAAGGTGAATGTTTGTTGGTTTTGTTCTTTTGTTGCAATAAACTGAATATCTTTGGGTTGTGGACCTTGATCAAAGGAAACAAGAGGAAAGACTTTGGGAAATTGTGATGGACATTTTTTCTTCCTGACATTTTACATACCAAACTACATGGCAATTAATTTGCAACATAACATAATTTTGTTAATACTGCCCTAGTTTATTACAGTCAGCCCCAATGAGAGTAAATTACTCAGAGAAAACACATGTTATCTGGTGACTTTCTTTATACAACCTGACCTGCCCTCTGATGCTATTTCACCCACATACCACAAGATGATGACATTTCCCTACATCTACTTACAAAAGGTCTTCAAGAGCAGAAAATTAATCTCTTAAGATATTGAATATCACACTGGCTTTTCAGGCCAATTAGCTTACTGATGCAGAAAACAAAAAGGTATTCAAATACAGGTAACAAACGCATGTCTCACCAGCTATTTCCTGCAGCCGATCTTCATCCATGTTGGGATCAAAGTCGCTGCCAAGCACATCAGTGCTCCAAGTTTCACTGACCGTCTCAGAGATGTCCCGATCGTCTGTCAGGCCCATCATGTCTCTGATTTCAAATTTGCGAAGTTTATCGTCCAGGTTGTCCTGAGTGGTGGCTGAAGGAGACATACAGTATGTTAGACTGGACCAAGTTATTGATTATCTTTTTGTACCATTTGGTTATAAAACTGATGAATTAAAATAAAAAAGAAATCCATCTATGCCTTTAACTCACTTTTCAGCAACATTCCAAAAAAAACAAACATGTACCCTGTTCATGCTCCAGAAGCTGTAGAGCCTCCACCCCATTGCTCCCTGATGGTCCAGCTCCCAGCTCAGAAACAGACTCTCCCTCCAGGTCCAGAGATGACACAGAGTTAGAACGATTAGATGGACCTGAGCAAAAACAGGGAAAATAAAAACTTACACAAGGTCACAGGGCTAATCAGTTATTTCTGTTCAGATTGTTTTGGTCTGTCATTCTCAAAATCCAATCAGTCGTGTCTATGATACAATGTGTGACACTTTGCTTATATTATTCTGGAAATATAAAAAATACCCTGCAGGTATTAATTATTTGTTGGTTTTGGGCTTTATGTGTCTTGAGACTGCAGACTGACCCTCTGAGATGCCTTCCAAGTTGTCACTGCAGAGGGAGAAGCGCAGGGTTTTGTCAGGTTTACCATGCAGCTTAGCATCATCAGCATGGCCATCCCCTTGGGTCCCATCAGCCATCTGTAGGTTCAAAACCTAAAAGTGCAGGAGACAGGGGAGAGTACTGATCACAAACAAGTGCATGCATGAAAAAATGTCACTTGTTTGGTTGCAAACTTGTTTTGCTATAAGTCATCCTTATAGGAGTTCTTAACTCATTTTAAAAAAAAAAGCCAGGAAACAGTTAAATGTGGGACAGGTAGTTAGTCTTACAGGGCATAAAAAGATGTCTTATCACTTGCATATTACTGCAAGCACAGATAAAGCTCTACAAAAGGCATGACAGCAACTTTGAGAAATAGGAACCCACATTCCCCTTCACTGACAGGAAAAATATTACATTGAATTTATTACATCATCATCTCTCCTGCAAATGAGTACATTAATTCAAGTCACATTACCTCATTCTCTGACATCATCCCAGGGACATTCTGAGGACCAGATCCTAGTGAAATCACCAGCACCTCCTCTGGCATCAGCTCCTGCAGGGACTCTTGGGAGCTGGCCTCTGCCTCCCCCTCCTGGGCTATGTTGGTACGGCTGCGGCTACGAGCAGCTGCTGGTTGGTGCATAAGTATCTGTTATTTTCAGATTGTTGTACACTAAACTGCATTTTTATGTTTTGATTTAAGCAATACTTTTTAATAGCATTATTTTGAGCAAACAAACTGTATTTGTGAAAATAAACAGCTCTATCTTAAATCTGGAAGCCAGCAAACGAAGACTCATAGTATGTCATATCAATGTGTTGTTTGTATTTGCAATTTAATGAAAATTGGCTCTCTCAATTTGACAAAGAAAATTATCTTTATTCTTTAATATATTATTTAATATTTTTTTCTCTATGTAGCTATACACTGGTGTGACATTCAAGATGAGTTTATCTCTGCCTCTTGTTTCTAAATGTTTAACAATGGTTAGTTAACAATGCAAAAGCTGAGCTTTCTTTTAGCGCAACATTTTTTAAAATCTGAAAATGGTATTCCTGTTTCCTGTTGTGACCAGTTCATTGTTTAGCTGTAAACAAGACAGACATAGTGAAGCACTTAAATATCGTGACATGAACTACTCTTAAAACAGGCCTGATGTATTTTGGCCATATGTTTTTTGTTGCATTAGTGCACTAATTGGATTATTTAGCTTCATCCACGGGATATAGTCAAGACCTCACAAAGAACAAATAATTACAGGCACTATAGTAGTTCACTGGGGTTCTGGGTTCATATGGGAAGCCTCAATCATGGCAACAAGATTACATAAATACAGTCAAGACATACTACCACATTACACTCATTATTTTTCATCTCAGTGGTTTTCATGAACAATCAAAGCATAAAACCACCATGAGCCACCTAATAGTTTGAAGACCATGAAAAGGATTCTGGTTATATGACATTTGACTAACGACACATGAACTCAGTTAAAGATTTTTAACACTACAACTACATAAAGAACTAATATAATAATCCAAAATAATTGTTATTGTCAATGTACTTAGTTTTTCCTTTGGTCTTGGAGTAGTGGATGCTACATATACTATCAAGCACATAACAACACCATCAGAGCGAGCAACTGTCATTCCAATACCTGGAAATGAATAGCCATAATCCGCTGAATGAGGAAGCAAAAATGGAAAAACTTAGAAGATGAAATGAGTTAAAAAAAAAAGCAAAAAACATCTGAGCTCTAACAACGAGCCAAAGCAAAGCAGGCATGTTAAAAACACATGGAGGAGAGCAGTGCTTGGTATCAGGGGTGAGGCAGGGAGGTTATTGTGCAGCCTGGAGCATGTGCTGATGCTGGATGAGTTATCCTACACACAGCTAGGTGAAACAATAGCAACACTGCTAACTTCTCTACAGCTCTAACACGACTGACAGGCTACCCACCAAAAGGGGTTACTAATGGAATGTGAGCAGACAGAGTGGTGGTTGTGGGGTCCCAGGATGTTATAGCAGCTAAGTGTTGTCCTGGTCATTCATTGGCAGCACAGGAGAAAAGGAGAAGGACAAGGTAGTTGGAGTTGGACAAAGAATGGAGAGTACATCTCAGAATTCAAAGTATTTCAAGTATCAAGTCAAGATTGTGTGTATAAATGTCATATTTCAGAGAAGCAAGTGGTTCATTTCTAATTAAGACGGGGAAATCGCTGCAGCATCATTTGTCTTGAAAATGCTAATGAAGGTAGCCTATGCATCTTTTCCATCCATTCCAATTAAAATGAGTTCATTTATATTTGGTAATTTAATTGGTTGTCATTTCTGTAATTGAGCCTCAATCCAGGCCATGCTAATTATCTTTGTAACAAGCTGAGAAGCAGCTCATTAGCTTCCTATTAAATGCAGGCCTTTCACTAGCCATCACCACTCAACTCAACTTCCTTATTTTGCTTCTCATTATACAACATATTACAATTTTATCTTCTACTTCTTGTTTTAAATTGTAATATTTCTATAATAAAGCAAAATGGGCATCAGATCTTCACACTAAGAAATAGTAAGAAGTTGCATCATATTGAGCACATCAATAAATGTAAATTCAAAGTGATAGGAAGACAGAGGCCTAAAGGCTGTTGGGGCAGGTACCTATGGGGAGCCTGTTTTTCTTGTTTGCAGGAGTGGTGGCCGGGGAGAGCTGGGGTGTGTTGGAAGGCGTGAGCTCCAGACTGTTGCTCTTCACAGTTCGAGATTGGGGCACATTGGCCAGCAGGGTCTCCAGAGCCATGTGGTCCTCTTCTCGAAGATGGTCTCCTGCCGTCACACTCCGCACGAAGTCCACCTATACAGGATGATGTTTTTTGTTTTTTTTATGATCAAAACTCTGAATCACTGTCAGTCAATTACTTCTTGAAAGTAAACAGTTATTCCAAAGAAGGGTGTGAGATGTCTGTGACAAGTTTGCACTTGCCAAGCATGTATTCAATGTGAATCTAAACTGTTGCTGGTTTTAAATGGGGTTAACATTCCTGACATTAAAAATAACATAAAGCTCAATATTCTGAGCTGTACCAAAAGAGCCTTAACTGCGCATCTTTGTAATATTCAGCATTTGTTATCTTGTAGATAAACTCTTTATCTGAAAGCATTCAGTATTTACAATGGTTTCAAGGTAATATGCACATTTATGCAGCAAGGTACTCCAAAATCTTATCAGATCATCTAGTCTGTAGGGAGTATGTGTGATGCAAGCTTGGAAATTGTACTATGTACTGTTCCCGGATGGGATAATTTGTCATAATTTGGCTGAGTTGTATAAGAACTTACCAGCGCTAGCAGCTGATTATGTGTAATATAGACTGCAGTCCTGCTCAGGCCTTCTAAAAGGTTCATTGAGGACATAGGTGGGGTCTCGACTGCTCTTCCTCCAATCACCACATCCAAAAAGGCAGCTACACAACTCTGGAGAAACACAAAAGAAACATTGTACAAGGAGAAATATAATGCACTTAGGCTAGACTTACACACGGCACAATAGCAACGTGCATACCTTATCAAATTTGGACAAGCAGCTTTTCCGCCTTGGGTCTGCGTCATCATCAGCCATGGCCAGCTGCTGCAAATGTTGCCCCACCTGTACAACAAAACATTATCCATTATCAGTCTACAGTGGAATGAGTGCCATGTGTATTTATGTGTGAGCAGATTACTTCCTGTGTCACTGACCTGCATTAGATTGAAGCGGGCCACTTCATTGATGGGGGCATCCGAGATGATACCATACTGCTCTGGGTTGACTATAGCAGGGCAGATGAAGCAGGTCAGTAGCAGGTCTGTACACATGGTGCGCACCTCACCTACCTCAAGACGCTCTACACATGACAACGTCTTGTACATCTGGGACACAATCCAGCGCAGGCTGTGTGGAAAGCAGTAGGTGTTCTGCTTCAAGTAACCAATAAACTTGTTGACCAGAGCTACCAGCTTGGCTTCATTGGCCTCCACAGCTGCCTGCACCCTTTGTTTGTAGCCCTCAGAGCCCTTCTCTCCAAAGCGCTCCTGCTGAGCCGGAGTGAGGCGCTCTGTCACCTTGGCTGGGTCCGTCTCCAGGTGATCTTCATCTTCCACCAGCAACTGCATAATGGGTTCATGTAGGGTGGCAGTGAGGAAGAGTTTGGCTGAGTACAAGCCCTCGGAGAAGAGCTTGAAAAGGATGCTAAAGGCACAGGTTCCCCTTCGCAACAGACGGCGAGGGTTGTCATTCTCCTTCAGCTCAAACTCTATCAGGTACCGCAAGACCTTGAAGATGGCAAGGAAAAAAAAGATACACAAGATAAAAACATTTCATCTTACTGAGAAGCAAATTGTTTTTCTGTGTAACACTAGAGGTAGGCAGGACCTACCTGCAGCAGGTAGCTCTCATCCTCCTGCATGATGCAGTTGCCATAAAGTGAGGTGAAGACTGTATGGATGACCCCTTGGGTGTGCTCCTGGTTCAGCCTCTCTCCTCCCACCAGGCATGATGCCACCAGTCGGGGGTTCTCCCTCAACCGGGCTACAAACTCTCCATAGATTGTCTCCTGGAAGCCCAGAGTCTTGTAGCCATCAACAAACTGTGTGTCTTCCAGCATTTTGGCATGTTGGCAGCATTCAGCTGGAGAGGCTTCCGCACTGTAAAAAAAAAAAGAAAAAAAAGAAAAACACGTTTACAGAAGCAAGTGCATACATTAGATCACATGCTCAATGATTAAGGGGTTGCTCTGGTTTTGTAGTTTCCCCTTTAGGACAACTGATCTAAAGTGTAGCAACATCATTGAATCAAACTTGTGGGTTGTTATCTTAGCATTTGTATTTGCAATAAGAAAAATGTTCACATCACAATTTTAAACATATTTTTGAGCATTTGAATTTGAAATATTATGATATAAGCACCACAAGAAACAATAACAAATCCCAGCAATGTATAACAGGAAATGTTAAATGACATACCTCCCTCTAAAACCACAAACTGTTGTTTGGGCACAAATTAAACAAGTTACATTAATTAATACTTTAATGTTGTATATTAAGATAACCAGGTTCTGGCTCCAGCTCTGTACTTAACACATAGTCATGAGATTGACATTCAATTTCTCATCTCACTCTCAAAAAAAACCCAAATACATTTATTTCCCAAAAATGTTATTTTATTCTTAAGTCTGACCTGGTGAGAATGAGACGATCAAGGTTGATCCTCTGCTGCTTGGCGATCCAGGCAGCCCGGTAGAGCCTCTCCGCTGTCTTCAACACATCACTGTTGAGCCTCTGGATCAGCTGCTTCTCCGACGCCACGTACAACCGCTCCTGCTTCAGGTGGTGGGCCAGAGTGTGGATGTCTGGCTTCACCATCTTCACCAGCTCAGAGGGGTAAATAACTAGGGAACAAAAGAGATTCAGTCACACACTTGTGTAAAAGGATAATTGAGGTGAACATGAGGAACAGACACTAAACAAAAGCTCATATTACCTTTTTTAAAATGTTAAAAGAACATCAGTGGGAAAAGGTACAAGGTTTTTACTGTTAAGTAACTAAAGGCACATCATATATACAGACGTGAGTTAGCTGCTGGCCATATGAGGACAGGACACCCCATCAGTTAGATGGTAAACCAAATGGTTTAAAAAATGTTTTTTTTTTAATATATGACAATTTTATGGTTGGGATACTCGTGTCGTGTTACAGACGAATGTGAAAAATTATGAGAGCCCCTGATGCAGGCACAACATGATGAGAAAAACAGTTTTGTATTTTTCAACAAACAGTATGGTAATAACACCAACTCTTACTCAGACGTATGCTAACGTCAAAGGCTTCCTAGGAAGCGAGAGAGTCAGAATCACATTTGTTTCACAACAGAGCCACACAGAGGCTCTTAAGCAAAAATAATCATCAGTTTCTGAATGAAGGGGTATGTTGTCTTAAACACTCCCTCTTTGTGTTTAAGTCACTGTTGTGGTTTTGAAGTCAGTTTTGTGCCAAAGAAGAACTCCACCAATTTTACATATATATAAGTCAGTTTATGTATTATGGATAGTACTATTTGGTTGGGTCAATTTTTGACGATGACATCAAATGGGTTATGTCATCAACAAGTGTTGGTCATACAAAACAAGTCACATTGGGCTCTGAGAAACTGTGATGAACATTTTAACAAATTTTTGACATATTAACAACTAAACAATTAATCAAGGAAATAATTGACACTAAAACTACTATTTGAATATTTCATCCTCTGCTCTTTTAAATTTGACCACTTTTTTGTCATTGCCCAGTCCTCAAACCTTATTGAAGTGAATAATTAAAGAACCTCTTAAAGCATCAAAACACTGAGTTGAGATGCTTTTTTTTGTAAGACTTTCAATCGTAAGTGGGACAAGTGCATTTACTAAAACCACCTTTCATTTATTTTTGTTTCTCCTTTTTTACAAATATAGTCTGCTTTTATTATCTATTGAATGGCTGCATTTCAAAGTGAGAGAAGCAAGAAGTGGTTCCCTTCAGAGTTCAAACTGATTGAAACCGATTAATCCAATCTAAAATCTAACCCAACTTTTTTCTTGCTCAATCATTATTTGTCAGCCTTTGAAAATCCACTATCGGTCAACTTCTAGTTCCCTGTTCTGTAAACGTCTAGCTGAATGCCAGCACACACATGATGTCGTGCAAGTGAAGTGATCATTTGCATTCAGTGTGCTTTACACACTGGCCCAATGACAACAGCAAAAGCATGATTTCACAAACTAAACAGCTGAATATGCAAATCACTCTCCCCTTTTCCAAACATACACAGTCAAGACATACAAACCAAGCTGAGTGGATGAGTCTTGAATGATTTTTTAGTGAGTCCTTTGCACAAAAGCCTTTTTGTGGCTAGTTGCTAACATAGCAAAGACAGATTTAACTGTGGAGTTAGGGCCCTGGGAAGAGAATGAGTCTAGACTAGTGAAAACTGCCTCAGAGCGGGAATAATTGCACGCAGCGTCTGTGCTTGCAAGGTAATAGACAACCACAACGTTAGAGTTGATATGCCTGACAAATCAAATTGGTTATGCAGATTCAAACACATAATGATAGGCTGTACAAAGAGCTCCCTCTGCAAACTAAGAATAAATAGTGATTACAGATTTCAAATTACTGTGAGATGATGTTTTTTATTAAAATGTGTTGTTTTATGGTTTAGAGAGAAACTTTAGTATAGTGTCTTCAAGTAATTATTTATAAAGCACTGCTGCCTTTTAATCACATGAAAAACACGTCTGAAAGTAGGTCTGCAATCAGGCAAAAAAAAAAAAGAAAAAAGAACAACAATCTTAATTCACTGTTGAATCTATTTGTCAAGTTAATATGCAAACATTTCCTGATAACAGTTTTGAAATTGTGACCATTTTCTTACTTTGCATCATTTCATATAATTTTCAATACTATACACATGACATTGCCAATACAAAAAAAAATCAATGCATGACTTGATCATTAAAACATGCAAGTATGTGCCAAAAGATACAAATGAGTCAGCCCTCTGGTCTTCTCCCTCTCCTTTTTGGCACTGTGTGAATTTTTGAATTAGCTCTTCCCCCACTTGTACCGTTAGTGTTACTAGCACCATAATGTAAAAAGTGTCTAAAAACAGAACAGAAACTATTGTTTTGTCAACTACTGGTTTTAATAACCCACAAAGGGGGCTGCACTAACACTTTAGGTTGGGGGGGCTTTACGTTGTTCGTAACTGATCAACATTTAGGGCCTTTCCAGATTATAAATAACTTTGTATATAAAAAGGGAAATAAGAAAGATGACTTATCCTTTCATTTCTTTTGTTATTTTTATTTTACATCTGTATGAGCTGACAGGTAACTGGCTGGGTAGCACACTCAAGCTGCACTTGCACGTATACACTCATGTTCTTGAATAAGCACATTCCTCACATACTTGGACAGAAGTGAAAAAATCAAAAAGCAGGGAGTTTTATTGTCATTTGTCATGTCCTCCATGGCATCATGTGCCCGCCAACTCCAAATACAATCAGTTGCGTAAAACTACCTGGTGATTCACACTGAGGAACTCTAAAGCAGAAGAGAAACCAAACAACAAAGGAAAGTGCAAAGGAAAGTATTATCTGTAGTCTTGTGTAGGAATTATCATAACTATGGCAGGACAATCGTGAATACAGTTAACGTGCGTGAGAAAGAGGCACAACGACAAAAGCCAAATATTTGTCGAACCATAATTATAACAACAAGACAAGAGTAAGAGACGAGAGGCAGGGCAGAGACAAAGCAGAGGATTTCAAATGCCAGGACAAGTCCAACCACTTCAATTATCTGATGAAAAAGATTAAATATTGTCAAAACAATTATTGACATAGAAAGCACAAAACACTACTCGAGTAAACTAAATGCATTTTATAGATATTCAAGTATTTCACTCTCTGTGAAAGGTATTCATGGCTGCGAGATAACATCCTCATCACACTTCCCTTTCAGATAATTTTGTACACCGTTCACATACAATATTTGTGACATCACCCACCACTAGCAGTATAAATCACTAGTGCTGGGACTTAACATCAATACTTTACTAGTACTGACAGAAATGTTTTCTGTTACCATCGTTTATCAAATTCTGGCAAATTGACATTGAGAAATTGATCAGCTTCTTGAGGTGGGTCAGTTGAAAAAGGTGAGCTTTATCCATCTCCAGATCTATCCTGCCAATTAGGGGAAAGAAGAAGCAACCCTCTGGCCACAAGCCTCCTTCTTTAACTTTAACTCCACCACTGACCCAAAAGAATATTTGACAATGTGGGCGACACAAAAAGCCGCAGCAGTGGGGGGAAAAAAGAAGAAAAAAGACAATAACCACATAAGCTGTGTCCCAATTCAGGGGTCGGATCTTCATCGTTCTATACCAAAGAAGTAAAGAGCAGACAAGTCCTGTCTAATTTCATGGGCTCCTCTACATTCAGCCAAGAAAATGAATTTATGTATTTATGTTGAAATGCTGGCATCACCTCCACTGTTTGTTATTGTTAGCAGCTTGGATATGTAGTTAATCACAGGGTGTTAAAAGAAAGTACAGTACACTTTTTTTTATCAGTTGTCCATCATATGTATATGTTAAAGTTGCGGCATAACTCAAACTCAAACTAAGGTATCATGAAACATACATGTCAAAACATGGTCGCCAACCAAACAATTAAGTGAGATGACTTTCTTTCCGACTGCACAGTACCAAGCCAAAAACAATTTTTCCCTCCAAAAAAATCCTTAAGTTGCACAGCAAGTGTCATGAAGTGGTGAAGCACACATCATAACTACACATTTGAAGCAAGCTAAAATTGAATATCTATATTAATTTTTCACTGACTGTCTCATTCAGTGACTGTACACTTCAAGAAACAATGTAGAGCTTAGTAAAACATCAGAACAGGCACACATGAAGTGGTGATTTTAATCTGTACCGAGCATTATTGTTATAGTAAACACCACTAAATAAAAGGAGACAGCAGTAGTATGAAGAACATTAACGCTGACTAACTGTGTCACCTGAAATGGCCTTTCAAAGACGTTAGCTTAAGAGTCATTCTACTGTTAAATCATAAAGTAGACTGGTCCTATTTTCTGGCAATATGATTGTTACTACACAGGAAAAAAAGTCTGGTTGACTGAATCTCAATCCGAGCTAATGAATACTGTATGATACATTAAAGTGACTGACTGGAGCTATCATTTAAACAGATACTTAGCTGTGTAATGTGGTAGCATCTGGCTACACACTCTAGGTGGTGGTCTAATAACATAGAAGAAAGCCACTCGAAGAAACAACAAACCATTTATAATATATTAATATATATAGTGGCATATAGTTTGGTTTATAATATATTAATGGTAGTCTCTATCATACCACTCTCTCTATTTCTCTTCCATGTGTCTTTCCATTAGTGCCAGCTCTCAAATAAAGGCATGATGACAAAATTAAATTAATAACATAACATATCAGGTAAATTTAAAAGTTGCTGGATGAAGTTAGTTAGTGCAAATTATGGCAAGCTTGAATAGAAGCCATGTCTTCATCCTACTATATCTTTTATAATTGCTTAGCATTACATATTTGTACCAATAAAATTACCTTAAACAGGCCTCATATAGTATGTAGCTGCACTTACAATTCCCATTTATTTACACTTTATTATTTACACAGCGACCAATTACTATATAAATACTGTTGATGAGTTACAAAGAAACAAAACTCTGTATTTGACAAATGTACAAACAACCAGCAAAGATATTTATTAATTTCAGCTAGTAAGAATATCTTAATGATAAATTGACTTAATCATTATCGTTCAGTAATTGTTATTGCACTATTAGACAAAACGGGGAGATGATTAGTTTTGACGTTATGTTGTGAAGAGTTGATATTATCCAGTGTGTTAACCTTAATGATGTTAAATGACAGTATTACAAGTCTGTTGTTCGACTAAAAACTTCAGACCTGCTTTTCACGGCCTCGACGAGTGGGTGTGGACATAAAACAGAAACATTTTGATGTGCCGTTGAAGTTCAGCTGCGTGTTTTCGGTGTCCTTGATACAAATATATTAGTGTATTTACCAAGCAGCCAACACAACAAGGTGGGTTAGGTTTGAATAATGTCAGCTACCGCTTGCTTAAGATTAAACCTGGCTACAATCACCACCAGACGAGTTGAAAACCATATCAAATAAACCATGTAACTAACGTCAGGTCAGCTAAAGGCTGTGAAGGAAACTGACAGAAGAACAAGACACACGCAAATTTGGTACCAGTCAAGAAGGACTGGTTTAAAAGTAGACTCACAGACAACTAACTGGTGAACTGGCTAACCAAGCAGTAGCCTGCCAACCAAGTTAACCAGTCTGCTAACCTTAGCTAGTCAAGCACAGCAAGCTAACGACAAGCTAGATGGCTAGGTTAGCTTAGCTTTAGGTTGCAAGCTCCTCAGAGACCGAATATGAGCCACAGCATACGTTAACGTAAATTCAGCAACTTACCGAACGTAATTAGCGCGTACTGGTCGTTCACAATATCCCTAAACACGGCTGATCATAAGATTTCTCGAGTCAGAGGGATTGTTTGCTGGCGACTAGCCGTCTAACACTGGCTTCTGCAGGGGCGAACAGTGCTGTCATTTGCTGTCATCACGAGGAGACATGCGCAAGCCGCATGCGCAAAGGCTCGTTAAAGGAAGAACCCGCACACTAATGCAGAAATCGGCGCACACACTATGTTATTCCTATAATATAAGAATTTGGTGCAATTTTAAACTATTGATTTTCTGATTCACATGTTATGGGCCCCAACTTATTGAACAATATCTAAACAAATCACACAAATTGTCTGTTGGCCACACAGAAAATATCTGTTGAGATCATCAGTTCAGATTTTTAGAATCAACTGTTTTTTCAGGTAGATTACTGTCGACTATTTGAAATAGGAAAGTGTTATTTTTGTCTTCATAGTTATGTACCAGTGTTGTTTTCTTCATGTTTTTCAAGTTATCATACAAATGATTATTATTATGTAAAAAAAAAAATAAAAAAGACAAACAATGTCTCAATTTATAATTGAGATTTGATTTAGGAGTTAAGATACTAGCTGGCACTACATCCACTGGGTGAGCAAGCTAACAAGCACGATTCATTCATCTATTATTTATGTGTTTATCTGAACTCTGCTGAGGGCTCTTCAGGACCCCTTTACACTAGAGAAGGCAAGGGCCACTTTGAGCACTGCCAGATTTACTTTACCTTATACTACAGCTTCATTATCCATTATTTTGAAATTACTGTTTACTGAAAAGAAGAAATATATATATGCCACATACTGTAATCTTAACAATGCTGGATTTAACTTCTGCAGACTGCCAATATGAGATAATTACAGAAAAAGATTGAGCCTGTTTAAAGTGGGTATATTTGCCATTTTTATAATAACAGTCAAATATCAGTGTGTAATGGTATTCTGCAACTCTGGGTACAATGAACAGAATAGGTGGAAGCAATATCTGCATTATTCCACTAGGTGGTGGTCAAATAACATAGAAGAAAGCCACTCGAAGAAACAACAAACCATTTATAATATATTAATATATATAGTGGCATATAGTTTGGTTTATAATATATTAATGGTAGTCTCTATCATACCACACTCTATTTCTCTTCCATGTGTCTTTCCATTAGTGCCAGCTCTCAAATAAAGGCATGATGACAAAATTAAATTAATAACATATCAGGTAAATTTAAAAGTTGCTGGATGAAGTTAGTTAGTGCAAATTATGGCAAGCTTGAATAGAAGCCATGTGTCCCAGCCTTCATCCTACTATATCTTTTATAATTGCTTAGCATTAAATATTTGTACCAATAAAATTACCTTAAACAGGCCTCATATAGTATGTAGCTGCACTTACAATCCCCATTTATTTACACTTTATTATTTACACAGCGATCAGTTACTATATAAATACTGTTGATGAGTTCTATATAATTTCCCCCCTTCTGCTCAAATGCCTGATAGGCAGTATGGAAGATAAATGCAAAGCCATGAGGTCACTTGTTAAGTTCCATTTATTATATATTTATATATTGGTTATAAACATCACAAAATAGAAAGGTTGAGGAAGGTCTTGCACAAAGATATATAATCAAGTAAAAGAGCAACCTTAGATTATTCAACAGTGGCAATGGAAGCAGGCATATCATCATATCTGTGTTCAGTGCTGCAGCTGGGAACATTCCTATTTTATAATTTATGTTTTAGTGCAAACAAAGTCTTCTCCAAGGAATTATTCATTAATAATAAAATATGATTTTACAATATAGGTGTTAAGGTTGCTCTTTTATTGCATATTGTTTAAGAACATACTGTGGTATTAGTTTTTACGGTTCAAATGATCTAATATTCAATATATAATATACCTCTTACATAAGCGTCAAACTGTATCTCATTAACATAATCAATTTAATTATAAGCAATATCAATATTAAAATACCTGAATATGAAGAACATGCTTTGAGCAAAATAATTGTTTCTTTTTACAATAGTAGTTCAAACCGAAGTCAAGACCTTTAGAAAGAGCTAAATCTATACATTGCTTTGTGTCAAATGCATTGTTTTTTTATTTTCAACTAAAGGCCACTTTCAAACAAAGCAATGTACACAAGAATGACATCAAGTCTTATCACGAGATGAAATAAGTTCTAACGAAATTCTTAATGAAGTGGAAAACTAAACATGTGGTTTGATTGTACTTTTGTGTCTATAAAACAATATAACAACTAATATAACAATAATTTAAAAAGAACACAACTACAGTATACTTAGGAAATAATACTTAAGTACTAATAACCAGTTGTAATATTACAACCACTGTAACAAGTTATAATAGAACATCTTGATATATTTGTTGGAGAAAACAATTATAGGTGGCTGTTACAATATGAGACCTGGCTGTGCCTTATTATGTGGAGGCAATGAGATGTATATTTCATAAATATTATGTGCTTCATACACTGTCTGCAGAAAATGCACAGATCATACATGTTCACATCTTAAACACCTGGATAATTGGGGTTTGTGCCTAGTCTACATGCAGGCTATTAACTCTTGAGTGCAACAGGATCAAAACAAGCCAAAAACAACATAGGGTAATTTTTCAAATTGTGTGTGTGTGAGTATCAGTGTGTGCATGTGTCCATGTGTGTCTGTGTGTGGCAACAGAAAGAAATAAGAGAAAGAGATAGAGAGATTGGTCACAGGTATACACACGTATTTCCATATTAATTTTCGATTTACTAAATCCCATCATGTATTTTACAGTATGTACATTAGCATAGCTGACATCATTATCATTACTAGTTAGTGCTTTTCTATATAATATCATCCAAGAGATGAGGGGTACCCACCCAGTCCAGTGTTCTTGGCTCAGATGCAGCCATGATCATGCACATAAACTGCTTCCCTGTTCTCTTATCGATTGGGTAAATAGTAGTCGGAGTGAACCTTTTGTTGCTCTCCACAAACTCACACAGCTGATTATAGATTTTGGGGTACTCGTGACGAAGAAAGACTCCCCTGATTCTGAGCTCACGCTGGATATTGACAAAGCACACCTCTCTGGCTTTTCTTCCTTCCTCCCCATCCTTGTCAATGTCTGGTGTGCCTGGAGGTGGAGTGAGGATGAGAGTTTCCATTTCACTATCCTTCTTGAGTACCTTTTTGTCAGGGCTTGAAGAAGCCAAGGACACCTTTGCATATTTTCTCACTGTTGGCGCTTGAACCCTTGGTGAAGGTCGGTTAGGCACTAGTTCACCAACAGCTATGGATACATTCAGAAGGAAACATTCATTGGGGTCATACTCGTTACCTGCGTGCTGCAATTCTTTGCAGTATTCACCTAAGTTGTCCTTAAAGCCATCCAGCTCTCTGAGAGATAAGTATGTGGGAGACATGAGGAGACTCTCAAGCCCAACTTGCAGGAAGTTGTCAGCTGTCTGTGGATTAGCAAAACCCAGAAAGAGAATGCCTCTCCCTCTGGAGAGGTAGCCAGCTTTAGCAACACGAGAGAAGGCTTTATGAATCTCTGAATTCTCTCTGCAGAACTTGAGTGTGTGTCGACACACACTGCTCACACGGCCGTACAGACAAGTCTCTTTATGGATCTCCCAGTCATCCCTGCGGCAGTTTCTCGAGCAATAAAATGTGTAGCAACTGTGACACGATTTGAAGTACAAGCAAGCATTGAACATATTCTCAGTCCGATTGCACTTCTTGTTAGCACACACCATGGTGTCATCTTCATCTGTGCTGTGGTCTGGTGAACACTCTTCTGCACTTCTTTGCAAAGCATCACATCCACTATCAGGGTCTTTGATTGTGTCGGGGCTGGATTTAGAAGATGGGAGCTGAGTGTTCGGAGATCCTAAGTTTTCAAGTCCAGAGGAGGCTCTGCCTTTTTCATTGTCCTCATTAATAAGATGTTTCAGCTGGTCCAAAAGGTTCTCACTTGACTCTCTGCTAGTTGGTGGTTTGTAATCAACAACCAAGTCAGCTAATAGCTCATCCAGTTGCTCCAGACTCTGCTGAAGGGAGAAGTTGTTATGTTTCCTGTCTTTGGTTATGTCTGCTGTGTTGGATGTCTGCTTCTGATTCATTACTCTTGGAGATGGTGTCTTTTCACTGTCTAGTGTGTCCCAGCTGACAGAGTGTACATCACACCGTTTTCTGTTGCCTGCACATATGTCATTGTCTGTTATGGTGATCTCTGGCGTCACGAACCACTGCCCGCTCTTAGTATTCCTCCATGGATTACTTGAGCCTTTCTCTAACGAGTTTTCAGAGAGTGACAGGGCAGCGTAGCGCCTTGGCGAACTTGAGAGGTTAAGGATAACAGGTTGAGATGTAACATCAGCGGGTACTCTACGCTTTGTTTGGTAAAACAGGTTCTCATAGCTTCGTCCACGAGGCACTGATTGCTCTCTGTCATATCGTGGATATAGAATATTGTCCCAGGACTTGGAGTGGTTTTTGGCCTCTAATCCTAGCCTACTTGTCTCCGTGCAGCTGTTAGTAAACCACGGAGGTATACCAGGGTCTTGCCTTACTCTTGGCGGTGTGTGCTGAGAGGACTGGTTAGAGTAACCAGATATACTCGAGCGATACCAGTCATCTGAAAAGGCCTGGGACATTCGAGGACGTCGACGACCCTCTGTGTGATATGGCCTTATTGGAAGGTATTGCTCCTCGGGATAGTTGAATGGCTTGGAATAAAACAACCTTGAGCTGCTTTGATCATGATATGGATTGAACTGGTGGTCATCTCCATAGTAGGATCTGGACATTGGAGTTTGAGAAAAGTATGACCCTGCCTCACTTGTAGAGCAAGGTCTACTATATACAGAGTTTGGCTCTCGGTTGGAAATATGGTCTGTGTAATACGACCTGACTGGAAGGGTGTGCACCCATCGAGTCCTAGGATCAAACTGACTAGGCAAAGTACTTCCGTGGCTGGTTAGGCTGGACCGATCATCCTGAAAGTATGCCCTAGAATAGGGATGAACTGGATACCGAACAGGGTCCTCAGTATAGAAAAACTTTGTAGGAATGTTCGGGTTTGAGTAAGCTCTTTGTTCTTGATATGGCGCTGTTGGTGATGGCATTCTGTGCATGTCTAGATGCTGGTAAGAGATAGGAGACATGCTGGTGGTGTAATGATATCCTTGTCTAAAATCTCCACTGTAGCATTCGCTTGGAGTGGGTGTTGGTGAGGAGACAATCTGCCGCGGTACATACAAACCTCTACTGCTACTGGCCTGTGAGTATCTCTGCCAAGGATGCTCGGTCCGTACACTGGGAACCTGCCTGGATGTGTGCTGGAGTACAGCGGCATCTGGTTTAATATCCACACGGCACCTGACATGAGGAGTTATGGCTGGTTTATCTGGTTTATCCTCTTGAAAACAATCAGAGACATAGAGGGGAGAATGAGGCTGCAGTTTGATAGGATGAACCTCATTCAAAAAAGCCCTGTTAGAAGAATATGACTCTCGATGCATCTCAGAAGTCCTTGAAGTATCTGATGCAGCCTGAGGTGCTTCCCTCCCCTTCCTGGCTCCTGGCGGAGATACTGAGATGGGCACAGGAGTGAGAGTGGACTTGATTCTGGGAGCACTTTTAGATCTTTTTCTATTTTTAGAGTCTGACCATGTAAGATGGTTGTTTTTGTCCTGGGTGGTGTGCTGCTGGAAATGCCTATTATTAAACAGGTCAGGTGATGAAAAGCGAAGGTGCCCCGGTTGATCTAGTCCATTCCACATTAGATCTTTGTTTAATGTCTGATGCTCAGCCCTCTTGTAAGGGTACTCCATTGAGGATGAGAATGATTGTGGGTCGTCCAGGGACTCAATGAAGTCAAAGCTACGGCAGTGTCTTTTGTTGATGATTTCTGGTTTGTCAATCATCTTCAAGTCACATTGCTGAGAGGAGTGGAGAGAAATCGGGTGGTCAGTGATGGGATTTAGTGTAATGTCCTGATATAAAGTTGATGCCAGTATATCAGGGGGATGTGTTCGTGTCATCTTAATGGAACTTCAATGCTTCCCATTCAGTGTGATTCAAGATCAACACAGCCTATGGAAAGAAAGAGACGCATGAAAACAATTGCACTTCATTGCACACAATAGTTGCTTAATCACCATACTAAATTTTTATTATGCTTTAAAATAGTTGAATACTATTAAATAGTTGTTGAATACAACAATGTTCTCATACCTGTGAAGATGATTGGGTATAAACTTAACAGAAGTAGCTGTTGATTTACTAACCAAGTTAATGGAGGATTTCCTGGCAACAGCCATAACAGATAGCTGCTGTATCTGAGCAACGTCACCACCACGCTTTTTCTCAAATAATAAGATAATTCAGCATTTTTAGGAGGCAGTTTGTTTGTAATCAAACTACAACCATTGATAAGACACGACATTTAATTACACTGGAGACACAGTATGCAAAAATGAGCTATTTACATTATCTTGCACTGCTACTTTATATCAAAAGAAAATGAAAAACTAATGTCTACACAAAAGGAGGAAAGGTGGAAATGTGTCATAAGGACAAATATTGTGGTATCCAAAAATATTAAAGCTATTTTAATTCATGATTAAAATGTCATCTAAGACAATTTGAACACATTGCTGCAAAAAAAGTTACGTTTCAGTTTCAGTGGAATATTATCCATGTTTCTAAAATTAGAAAATACTGAGCAACAAAGCATTTCTTGGTCTACTATTTAAATGATTTAAATCTTATTTATGAATAAAACAAAGACATCTTCTGTCAAACTCTGCTTACAAACATCAGGAGTATTTCTTAATGCCTTAGTTCATAGATGATTAGACTAAAACGATCCAGTTCAACAATGGATTTTTATGTGTCACACACACACACATGGGCTTTCTTGTTGGCACTCACCCATGAGCTAACCCTGAGTTACCATCTGTTCACCGTGATGAGAGAGGACTGACCAGCCATCTCTCTGTCTCCACAACACACCTACCACATTTTTTTGTTTCACAAACATATGGTTAAGTTGCCTGTGTGTTTACTTTTTTAACAAAAAGAAACACAGAAGCTACATGAGTATGTAATAATTGCTTAAATTATTTTTTATAGGCTGTTTTTAGATTTGCATTATTGCATTATGCCTCTTCTAGTGGATCTTCTAAATTTAGGTTCATCAATTTTATAGACAGTACATCAACTTAATCCTTGAATCCTTGAATGTTATTTGTCCAAAAACAGGACATGCTAGATAGTAAATACTGTTAGAACATATAACATGTAATGTAATAATGTATTTATATTATAATGTGAGTGTTTTTATTTATTAATCATTGAAATAGTATATGTCTAGATTTGGTAATATAAATTTAACACACAAAAAAATAGATCTTACATGCTCTTCTCAGCTTTTCCATCCCATCACCATTGAGACTGAATGAACTGATGTATGAATGTCACTATAATATGAATATAATAGAGTAATTCTGCAATAATGGAACTCATTACTAACATCATATCAGGGAAGAGTATGTTATTTATGCTAGGTGGGGCTGACGTAAAAAAGTTACTAAAATTCATCTTACTTTCAATTTTCCTATATTTTATATGATTCGGATGAGATTCTGAAGAGGCACAGATGTGTGTGTTCTGTGCTTTTGGTCTTTTTTTGTCTTCATTCTGCACCCCTATACTCAAAAAAGAAAGAAGGATGTTACTTAATTGTACTTATTTTTTGCTTACACAGGACCACTAAATAAATTTTTATGGTATGATCTGTTGATTTGTGTTTACCTATATATCCAATGAAAATGTTTAGAAATTATAATGTATGCTTGTTAAAAGTGTTCTAAATGTAATCTATGTGTCATGTCTGGACTGATGATAAAATAGAACAATAAACACTTCATCCACATCCTCTCCTATAAAAAGTGGTGTAACTATGAAGTTAGCAGTTTCTTTTTAGAAGTTGGAGTGTCTTTTTTAGACATATTTTGCATTGCTAGTATTGCTTTTACTTTTTGTAATTTTCCCTTTTTTAAGGATTTTGTAGGATTTTATTATTTTGGTTAATAAACTTCATCATTTTGCTCCTGTCCACTTCATCCAAGGCTTCTTCAAATACATATTCAGTAATGTCCCTTATTCTCTAACAGTTCTCTAAAATGTTTAAACTGCTGATCCGAGCGCAGCGTTAAGTGGCTGGACATACTGTAAGTAACCACTGACTGAGAATAAGCCTAAAACGTGAGGCACATCTGTTCTCCCAAACAGAGGTTGCTTTGCTGTCAGAGACTGACAAACTTCTCCGATGGGGGGAGGAGACCTCTTTAAACACAAACTGATTCACTGATTATAATAATAATAAGTTGTGTTGTTATTATCATTATCCTGCCAGAGATAAGACACACTAGTTTTAGGTGTTCATTCACATTCTCCACATTGCATAAAGCCTTAACAAAACCTGATAACCTAATTGATTAGACAGGTGGTTGTGTGCCAGTTCTAATCATTTGAGCTTAATGGCAGTACTTATGAATGATAAAGTGCACCAAAACCAATCATTGGACCACTGGACCGTGGTCTAGGCTCTAAACAGCACTCAGATTGACATTTGCGTTAGATTTTAGAGTCCATCAGAACCAGTTAGCAGCTGGTTTCTTAAACATATGAACATATGAAGACTATGCCTTAAGAGATAAATAACAGATAACAACCAGAATTGATAACAGTTCTACAATAAGGTCTCTATCAACATTACAGACACAATATATAAAGCATCTCCTCTTAAAAAGCTTGCAATCATAAAGATCTCTGACTTAAAGTTTAGAGAAACAGCAATTTGTTGGTTTTTTTTAGAATTAAGGGACAGGATATGCTTAGACTAACTAAATGCATGCTTTCCCCTGCTCGCTTTTCATGGTCTGAGGCTGTTCTTCAATAGAGGGACTACACTTTCTAGCACAAGTATAAAACCACATGCCACATACTGTCTCCATGGCTACAGCACACAGCAAAGAAACCATGAAACACCCCTGGAGTTGCAAAATCTCAGTCTGGAAAAAAAAAAAAAAAGATTCCTGATGAGTAAATTGCTGTAATATTCTCTGTGGGAGCCAAATGCATCTGTGATACACAAGTGTGACTTTATATTGACCCCAAAACCTCAACTCTCTCTCTCTCTCTATCTTATGATATATAGATATATAGATATATATATATATATATATATATATATATATATATATATATATATATATATATATATATATGGCCTATTTCCTGTGATATAGGATATAGTCCACAGTATTTTCTTAAATAGGTCTAAGGTTTTACATGCGGTTACTAACTTAAATTAAAAACAAATAACTGTGCAAAGTGTATGGAAGCACTCTGCCTGCTTTTGCTTGTCCAGACAATAACAAACGCGATGCCGATGCCTGAAACCTTCCCATGGGGTCACACCATGGCGCAGTCATCCTTGAAGCGTTACCAAATACTTGTTCTAACGCACTTGGCACCCGGTTTATTTTGGTGCTGCGGCACGGACGGCCCTGCATCCTTTGTGGCTGAACTAAAGCCTCTGAGCTCACCGGAATGACATTTGGACAGAGCAGAAAGGGGCAGGGATGAGTTTCGGATAAGTTTGGGAATATAGGGTTTAGGGCGAGTGAACGAGGGGCCTTACCGTTTTGCGTGTGAGTTGATCGGATGCAGTGGACATGGTTGAAGCAGCAGCCTGTTCTCCGTGCAGCTTCTGCCTACCGCACCTGCTGTGAGCCTCCCGGAGCCGAGCACACGTCCTTAATGCTGCCTACATGTTGTCTGCTTCACCCAGCGATGCTCTCTCAGTCGTTTACGTGTGTGTGTGTGTGTGTGTGTGATGGAGGGAAACAAGGAGGTGTGTCTGAGCCTGCGCCTGTGCTCGTGCCTCTGGAGGCGTGGTTGTGCGTGTTTTTATGACGAGTGGGGGAGGGGGTGTTGGAGGCTGAGGTAGGTGTTCAGTCTGCGAGCAGCAATGCGGTCTCTCTCTCTCTCTCTCTCTCTCTCTCTCTCTCTCTCTCTCTCTCTGGAGGCCTGAGGACTGCTGGGCATGTCCGGGGAAACTGCTGGTTATTTGCTCATCCTGCTGTTTAAGATGCATTGTAATCAGCTTCATCCTTCATAAGGCAAAGCAAATCTGACATTTTCATTTTTAGAAAGTTTGCAGACAAAAAAAAGCTGCCTGCGTAATAGGTGGTGGTAAGAAAAAGTGTGGGCCAATAAACTGCACATTTGTGCTCACTGTGGTGGAGGTGTGGTGGACTGTTTGTCAAAACTAGATCTGTATGATTATAAGTTGGATAACAATTTGTCAAGTTTTGTCAATTTTTTTTTTTTTTTTTGGGGGGGGGGGGGGGGGGGGGGGGGCGGTGGATACATTGAAATTGTAACCTCAAATATTGCTCTGCCCCGTCTAAAGTTGTTCCCTGGTGCAGACAGAGCGTTGTAGGCTCTTCTTGCATACCGTCCCTGTTATTTGCAATGCTGTGAGGTTAAGATTACATTACATTACACACATTACACATTTCCTTGCCTGTCCCTGTGCCACACACGTCTGCCCCGAAGTCTCACCTCACCACTGTTTCTGCATTGTCTGAATTGATGGTGGGGACAGCTGGCTGTGAGCCCCGGCCCAGAGCATGTGACTGCTGCAGGAATACTGCTTACTGAAGCACTCCCACGGCAGATAGAAATCACTACAGACAAACTGTGCTGATCAGGCTGAAGATCAACAGTGATACTTATAGCTTTTTGTTGCAGGAAGAACAGCTTTCTATTACTTGCATGTGCTAGAGGATGATTTTTTGGGGAAGTTTTTTCTTGTTTGTTGTTGTTGCTATTATTTATACTTTTCCTCCCTGCACAAAATCTTGGATATCCTTGTTGGTTTTTTTTTTTTAATAAAAAAAAAACAAAAAAACAAAACACCACAGCTAGCCAAAACTCCATCTGTGATATACCACGTGCATGAGACATGATTCAGAATGACAGAGCCATGCATTTCACATTGTGTGGCATCCAGCATCACTGAGAGTGGGATCTATCAGAGCATGTGTGACTCACCCTCTCCAGCACAGTGCACTGGCATCAGTTCGTGTCAGCTGTTGATTAGCAGGCATAAGTGTCTGTCAGCTGGCCGCTAGCAGGTGTCTTAGGCACCTCGTATAGGCTCAGCGTAGAGGAAATCAATGACTTTCTGTTGATTAGAAGACCCGATGAAAGGGATCAATCAGTCATATACCACCACAAAGTAACAAAATTAAAGCAGAACACAGTTTCAGTCTGCCTCCACCACTCAAACAGGCTTTCATGCTGCTCTGACATATCAGCCATAATGAGCCATACGGAAGAATCTGGACATTCTGCTTTGTTCCTACACTGTTTCTCATTCATGCTGGCACAGTAAACAACCTTCAAGTTCTCCAGCTGTCTCCACTTAACTCCATGTAAGATTAAATCACTCTCAACAAACTTTTTCTTCTGATTTCTGCGACCCATCAGAGGGAATTTACATAAGCGATGTGGCAATGCACACACAGCCAGGCCTCGTTGCTTGTAAAGTCCAACCCAGAATAGCCAGAGTGGCAGGCTAATACAAGCAACTCTCAGCTTCAGTGATTTTGGGGATGTAATGATAGGTCAGAGGAAACAAGGAAAAGACATTAAAAAGCAATGTTAAGGCAAACACATCTCAGCTTGACTGTGTCATAAGAAACCCCTCAGAGAACATAGGGATGTCAGAGGCTCCTGCAGTGGTGAATGCTTAAAATAGCCAGATTTAGACCTTTTAGAGAGATTTGTGTCTGAATGTGGGCGGTTCTTTTCTCAAAGAGTCCCGTATGAAATATGTAGATTCTCAGATTCAGCAGCAGACTTCGAAGGGAGTAAAGTGCAGCAGTGGTGAATTTGTTGGAGATCACATCATGTGTTTTCTTAATTCCAATTGAAGCCTGATTAAGTCTTCAACACACTAAACCACTCAATCCGCTCTGCCTAACTTTCTTGCCCCAGACATAATTTACAGTTTTGGCGGTCCATATAGGATGACCACTCAGACCATGTGTTTTTGGGAGGATTTACTGAAGAATCCGTAGTTTTGGTTCCCAATGGATCAGACTAGATTATACACAGCGGATTGTAAGGTTTTTTTCCAAATGAACTAGATTCATTCATTCTGCTGTCTTCAGGTAATGGGGACAACATGTTATCAAAATGTCTGCTATCTGCAAAACAAGTGATTTTATGATCACTTTCTCAAGAAACGTAGATCAAACAGAGCTCTCTGCATCTTGACACTGGTAGAACAGAATACAATGGAATAAAGTTGGATAACATAACCACTAAATGTAATTTGGCCGCGTTTAATTAGCAAATCATGTTGGCTGCACAAAAAAAAGAACATTCCCATCTACTCCAAGTAACACTCATAAACAAATTCATGTACAAGCCAAACCATTTGGGAGTGGTATCCATGGAAACGCACACTGAGTAGGAGCAAAAGAGACTGCATTGATTTCAAAGGGAATGAAGTAAAGTGCTGATGGGGGTCTTCCATGGAGACCATAAAAAACCCTACGTCACGAGGATAAGATGGGAGGTGAAAATTGCTTGTAAACCTACGACAATCTGCAAACGCACAGTGGGAGGGATTCAGCAGTGCAGTATCCTATCAGGATGGGGTTTATTTTAATTTCCTCCTGAACTGCACGTTTAGTGGGAGCAAGCAGTGCGGATGTTTCTTATGTCCCAGATTATCTCAAGCAGAGATTGACAATGTTCAGTTAACATAAGGTTTACCATAAGGTACCCCTCTGGCAGCCTCACTGTGAAAATAAAGCAGGATGACACCTAGAAAAAGACCTGCAAGACTCATGTGGGCATATTTTCAGATCCTCCTCTTAGTACATGTAGGTCAAAGTAAGAATA
The DNA here is from genome assembly GCA_036937835.1 of Pampus argenteus. Classification (NCBI taxonomy): domain Eukaryota; kingdom Metazoa; phylum Chordata; class Actinopteri; order Scombriformes; family Stromateidae; genus Pampus; species Pampus argenteus. The sequence continues at coordinate 14,361,660 of CM072867.1, forward strand.
GTGTAGATATTATTCACAGCTGCACTGAGCAAACACAAACTCCTCTGTCCTGGTCTCTGGAGTCACAGTAAGACATCCCATGGTGCGGCTTAATTAAATCTTTACTACACACTCCTCTCTCATCCTTCATCATCTGGCATTTTGGCTAAGGAATCACTCAGTCATGTGTGCAGGTTTATTGAAGGGGACACACATTTGGAATAAGGAGACGGGCCTCTCGTCGGGTGCAGTTTTTTGTTGGGCTCCTGATGGTTGGTTTGTGCAGCATCGTGACTGTAATGTTGTTATGTAACAACGCAGAGAAGGAATGCTGTTACACTACACATGTACAGCAAAATGTCCTCACTCAGAGTTTCATTAGATTTTCGAATACTGACTCAGGTCAACAGGTTTTATAATGCAGAGCTGTCATTAAGGTCTCACTATTCAAGATTGAACGGACAACAAATCTTTTGTGCCTCAATCCAGAAGTATCAATGAGGCCCTTCTAAATATGGATATTATTCACCCTCCATCCTACAATAGCACAAAGCAAAGCAGTACTGAGTTGCACTAATTGTCCGAGGCTGTAGGCCGTGTGTAATAGCCGGTAACAGCCACTGTTTCCCGTTCAAAGACTACTACGGGCCTGTAAAACTTTCTTATGTTTGTTTTTTTTTTGTTTATAAAGGAATAAGAACACTTGGTTACATGTTTGATGTTTAAGTATTAAAATTTTCCTGTTCAAATCCTGAGTAGTTTGCACATCCATCCATCAGATTATATGTAAAAATCAGTTTTGACACTGGTTTCAATTTGCACTTTAATAGCATCTTATTAATGTATATAATTTTGCATTCTGGTTGACAGTTACAGGCATCCAGATGCACCTGTGCTTGCAGCTTCTCGGGCTGTTTAAATGGGTCAGCTCTAGAAATATCCATGCTCAGTGAAGAAATTGTGGCCCTCCCCTTTTGTCTTCTCTGTGTAACAGAACAAGACTATTGCTGGAAATACCCTTGAATCTCTCATTTGTGACCTGCAAAGTCATGAAAGTTGAATTTGAATGATTACCTTTATACCTTTTTATTACTGTAGTAGAGTAATATCATATTTTCTATTATGTATTTGGTTGTCCTGTGAATGGATGGCTTAGTTCATCTCAGTGTTTGCCAGCTAGTGATAAACTCTGCCCAGGAACATCCTGCTATCTTTTATCAAGATAATAAAGTCGTTCTCTTGCAATTGTAGACTCAAGATATGTGTGGAACGTGAAAATGATGCTGACTTACAAATATTAGGTGCCAAAAAAGGAGAAGGTAACTCTCCACCGGAACAAGATCAACATGACATCACGTCTTTTCTGCTCCGATGAGCACCATAACTGCTAATCAGACCATGTTGGGAGAGAATAGTATAGCCTGCTGGGCAGCTAGATAAGAAATGCAAGCAAGCGGGCCGAGCATTAAAAAGCCCACTGACCTTTTATGAGCGAGGGGCTATATAACATTCTGCCTGCAAATTGGATTTTGCTCTCCAGACACTTTTGTCTGCAATGAAAAGTTTCACAGGAAAAAGAAATTGATCCATTTGGTGATTAAAACTGAGCTAAACCCTACTAGCCAAAATGTTTAGACGAGACATGCTATTTTATTGTGGGATAAATGAAAAGTAAAATATCTCAACTCGAATGTATTTGTTTTAGTAGATGCAGTCATTGATTTGCAAACAGGGTGATGAAACACAGGCATTCTTTTGACTGCAGGGTGCATAGTACTGCTGGCCTCTCTCAGCTGCAGCTGCTGCATTCAGAAAAGATATTGGAACATAATACATGTGTTTTTTCCTCAAATGCCATGAATTAGGACATTATTCTAAAAAGAAAAGATGTGCTAAACGATGATGAGTTTTATTCAGGGAGCCATTTGTTCGTGTGTCCCAGTTTAGTTTAGTTTAATAGGATTATGCACACAGTGGTATTTGTGTTTTCTGTGTTGACTGCAACATAATATCGTGTAATTAAAATGTATCTGAGAAAACGAGACCTCATTGCGATTTGAAGCACAGCAGAAGGTGAAACTCCAATAAAACTCTTGTCTCTGTAGCATTACCAAACATAATAATGATTCAATCACTTAAAAGGTCAATGAATAACCTAGATCTCATTTCTAATAAACCTGTGACTTGTATAGCAATGAACACCTTTTAGCTAGATGCGCTTCTATATTTGAACGACATCAAGCTCTTGTTCCTATTGGGTCTCTAGGGATAAAAATATATCTGACAAATTAATATAATGTAATAATTACATATTTTAATGCTCATTGGACCAGTGTAAAATGAATTACATATCTCTGGTTAATCTTGTGCAGAACTGCAGGCTATGGCAGTGAGCTTGCAGGCCCACACCACCTAGTGGTCACATTCAGGTGCAAAGAACTGTACAGCTCTGGAAAACAGATTTACAACATACATTTGAACTGGATAAGAAACCTCAGGAAGAACAACAGGGATCCCTCTTCCAAGATGCATGGATCATCGCACTTGATATATTCAGTCACCAATAACAAATAACACAGTAATAGTTGGTCATAGACTTTATTCAGGATGTGCATGTTTTAATAACATACTCATTTGCAGATAATATATAATATAAACATTGCATATAACATCAATTTTTTTTTTTTTTACATTTAATTTAATAATCCACCATGATTTACATAATGCGGTAATCTTATTTTTTGAATAACCAAAACCTCAAAAGCTTTTGATTCTTGCATTTACATTTAATATGTATGTTTTTAAATCTGGCAGGCATCGACTGACAATCAGTTCCACTCAAATTCATAAGGATTTAATTTTTTTCACCATGATTATACAATGCATTTTGTTTTTAAAAAAAACAAACAATGGAACTAGCTATACCAAAGAAAACAATTTACATTCACAGTCAAATATATCCACCATAAATAATGTAATCTGTTAAAAAAAGAACATATCTGTGAATATCAAAAACATAAATAAATAAACCAAACTGTCTTTTACATGGTAACTGCGATGTCTTAATATGGCCATGAGGCCTCTGACTGACAAAATAACATTTTTTAGTTAGTTAACCATCCATGCTAATTAACATGGCTCATTTTCATAAATTACACACTCAATGTAACAATTACATAAGCCTCCTCTCATCAGTTCTCTTGGCAGTAAGATGTGCCACGATGAATCTGACAGTCATGTACTGACACTGAGTCACTGTAAAATCTAAAAATGAAGCCCTGAATCACAAGCTGAAGCATAAACGTACAAGCACCAGATAGTCTTGCCTCATAGAAAAAAAAATGAAATGATCACAAAATAACTGAAACAGACACACATAATATCAACAAGCACGGATAGCAGCAGGGGATAAAGGCGACAATCTGTGTCACTCAGAGCTCTGTACAACATCTATTTGGTTTGAACAGTTACAGTTTGAACAACATTCACACATTTATGCACCATCGAGCACAAGGGGTCACTGTGGCTACACAAACAGACTGATAAACACAGACAGCATGGAGAATCTGCAGGGGATTCAGGGTTCCTTTACACTTTTGGCTATTGGGTCTTCTCTAAAAAGCATGATATTGCCATATTATATCAACATTCGAATGGAAAGCACTCCTTCTGGAAGACATTTTTAGTGCCTGGAAACTGGACATTTTTAAAGTATAATGACCAAAGAAAGGGTTGTCAGTGCAAAGGAGGGGTGGCAGGAAAGTCACAAGTGCTATATCTACTGCAGAGGTGCATCCCGCAGTTGACATTCCCATGCCTGGACATTGTTTGGATGTCTGTATTGTATAGATGAACCGCATATATTTAACATTCCTTGGCTGAGTATGCTTTGGAGTATGGCCTCTGCTCACAGATTGTGAACCTGTTCAAATCTGAGAGACAGAAAGCAGAAACTCTGCTGCACTGTATGATACAGACTCAGGGTCATATTATTTATGTGCAAAATCATAAATTCATGGCTGGTTTACAGTCAGATGTTGTTTTTTTTTCATTACATTACTTTGAACTCAAGAAATATGAAATGAAACTGTCTGTGAATAATCAAATTCTACACTAACTATACCTGAACAGTTGCCAACCCTGCCTATATCCTACTGTACTGTGCCACACCTGTCACAGACACAACAGCATCCCAGAGTAGAAGAGCTGAGTTGTTGCTTTGTCAGGTGGCAGATGAATAAACCTGAAAATACAGACTTCATACATCAGTGTCACTGAATTCAAGTATAATTTTGCAGTATACTCTGTGTGCAAATACATCAGAAATAATAAAAAACAAAAACATTCTACCTCATTAAAACGCATGCTTTTCCTTCATCAATGGTAGACAACCACAATACAAACTGTAATGGAAGACCCTCACCCACACACACAAGTGTCACAACCAATTGGACATCCCTGAGACAACTCCATTTGATCGGACGTTCTTGTCTGTGTAAGACATGCTTTCAAGGTGGAGAGAGCTTTCAGGATTTTTTTTGCTCTTATGCAACAAAAAACAGTAGAAGAACGTGGCAGCAACGACATACTCACAACACCTACTAGGCTACTATACTAACTAATTCAACTACATGTGACAATACAGTTACAAGCGCCAATGTCAGGGGTTGGAAAATGCAACCATTGCCTCCTGTTGACATGCAGTTAAGACATCACCATGAGCGGTCAACAGCTCAAACAGATCTAGCATTAGCTAACACTGGACATCCTATGTGTGCAGCTGTACTGAGTTAATTTGTGGTCGGTAAACCAACCAGAGTTTGAACATAAAGATCACAATGACTTTACGGCACCAACAAACAAGTGGAAGCAGTATTGTGTTGTTTTATTTCGTATTTGTGTGTGTGTGTGTTCATGCATATGTTTGATGAGTGAATAACTTAAGCTTGAGGCAAGGAAGGGAATGTTCAAGACACAAGTGCCTAAATTTTACTGTGTATTCTATTTTTTGTTCATTTAAAATATTCTGATATAATTATTTAATATATTTAATATTTAGGCAGTGGGTGTGTAGTGTATATATTTTCATATCAGGGTCATTCTACATGAATTGAAGAAAGCATCCTGTTGGTCCTTGTTTGTTGGGGGGAAGAAGGAATCGGTCCTTCTGTGTGTCTGTCCATCGTTCTGTCAGTAGGAGGAGGGAGGGGGGGAATCTTGCCGTCTCAGTCTGAGAAGAGACTGGCAAAAGATTTGCGTAGATTGCGTATGGTTTCAGCCTTCACCTCGTCCTGGCTAAGGCTGGCTCGTGGCGCTGGGGTTTCTGGAATGTTGAAGGTATTGGTAAGAGACTGGGATTTGCTATAAAGAGAGGAAAATGGCAATAGAGGAAGAGGCTATTAAAGTCATGCAGCAAACCCATGGAATGAAAAGACTGGAGCACGGCAGGACAGAGAGAGAGAAAGGAGAGAAAAGGCTCAATCAAAGATGACAAAAGCGCATTCCTTTTCTAGGGTCATTCAGTATCACCTTATCATTTCAGGGTATCATTTGAATATGATATGAATAGTGAATGACTTTTCTGGATGCGAGGATTGATGATTGAAGTGTTTTAGAGCTCCATTTGAAGTCTAAAATCAGGATTTAATAATTTATTTGTCAATGAACCCCATCTGCTGGAGAATGTAGAGGCAGTTATAAAAAAAATAGCAGGGAAAGACTGACTATTGTTGTTGGTTTATTAGGCACTTCTGCAAAAAAAATCCCTACAATGTTTAAGAAATGAAAATAAATAAAAGCATACAATTTAGCATTGATGGCTAAATTGTAGCCAGTTGTAATGAATAGTCAATTTTTCGGTATTGTGGTGTGTTCTATCTTTGTGTTTTTGTTATCGTTAATGTCTATTTTATTCTGCCAAAAACAACTGCCAAATACTTGAGACATTTTATCTTCTGTTTTTAAAAATATCTTTCAAGCGTCAGTACACTTGGCACTGTAACATTAATGAACAGAAATCCGTACTGTTTTGCTTTATTGTTGTGAGTGTTCAGAGTATTCACTGGGAATTTATTTTATTGTTCAAATATATCATCACACTTTAAATTATGTGACTGAAGGATAATCAGGATTAAATATCATTTAAATTGTAGTATGTTACATAACACAGTTGTATTGTGTTTCAATTGTGTTATCAAAAGTGATAAATTGACACCTGAACAAGTTGAGTTTAGAATACTTTACCAAAAAATGTAAAATATATCACAGAACATACAATAGTCTGTGACAGATGTAATATATTGTGATATATTGTGATTATGAACAACTGCAGGCCAGTTTCAGCAGGTTGGTGACATTCTGAAATGTTACCGAAGGACTGAAAAGTATAAATACATCATGCACATTCAGGTGGTTCATATATCAGTAGAGAATATGAATAGATTTTCTATGTAGCATGCATATCTTGAAGCAGGCAAAAAGTAAGAAAAGATATTGTCTGGTTCACTTTATGAAAAATGAGAGAGAACTGATCCTAACTTATTGATCATACACAGTTACTTACTTTAGCTGTGGGGAGCCGCCCATAGTCTGGTTGTCCTGACTGGGCTTCTGTGGGGGCTGAGGTTTTTGCTGCAGTGGGGGCCGTCCTCCTGGGCCTCCCTGGCCCTGCGCTGCAGGTCGTGGCTGCTGGGTGGTGGCCGCTCCAGAACGGGCTTGCTGGCCAGGAGCCCTCTGCTGCTGTGGCCCTCCCTGTGACTGCTGCCTAGGGGGGTGGGCAGGCCTCTGCTGCTGGGGTTGGCCCCCTGGTGGTTTCTGGCCAGGGCCTCCTGGAGAAGGTTTCTGCTGCTGCTGAGAGACAGACTGTTGCCTCTGAGTTTGAGGGGAGCCGCTCTGGCTTCGCTGAGGAGAACTTTGACCAGAAGGAGGTCTCTGGGCTGGAGGAGCTCCCTGACCTGGTGGCCGTTGCTGTGCTGCAGGTCCTTGGCTAACCTTGGCCTGGGCACTTGGGTTGCTAGTGCCGGGGCTGGGTGCAGATTGCTGGACCTGTGCAGGAGGTTGACCTTGAGGTTGTGGCCGTGGCTGAGATGGGGGACCACCTAAAGGAGAACAGAACAGAAGCAGCAATCACATTACATCTTTTTTAATATCCCTGCCTTGGAAGTGAGGAGAATGGTTCAAATAAAATGGTATAATTTCATGATTTTGTTATTATAAATAGGTCAACTTCTTACCCTGGGGTGAGGGACGCTGTTGAGTCTGTGGTACTCTGGGCTGTGAGACAGGCTGAGGAGACACTGCTTTCTACAAAGCACGCAAGAGTTGAGAACAGTAAATATTAAAAATTAAAGAACAAGAAACCATGTAATTTTTTGTCCTGGACATGGTATGTTTGCAATTTGTACATGTGTACCTGTATACACATTGCTTTGTTTTGTGATTCATTGACATTTTCTCTTTTATTGCGTAACTGTAAGATTACTTAGATTAGCATATAAGCATATTGTTGGTTTGAGCACCTGTACTGGCTGTCCTGCTGCGGCACGGACTGTGGACGGGCTTGAAGTGCGAGGAACAGCCTGGTTCATCTTAGAAACTACAAGTTCCGCGATCTGAACGCGATCCTCATCCTGCTGGTCACCAATCAGTGGCATTGAACAGTCATCTACCTAAAAACCAACATGGTGATGGGTTAATGGATTTCCTTTTTGATCACAAATATTGATTCCTTGGTTTCATTAAGTACCTCTATAATGTAGTCCTTGCCATCTTTACCATGCAGAGCTTCCACGGCACAGATGTCCAAACCTCCAAAGATGTCAGCACAAGAGTCCACCCACATTCTGTATCTGCAATATCATGTTAGATAGAGCTATAATAACACAGTGAAACTTAATATGACATACAGTCTCATGCCACATCCCCTCCATGAGCTCTTACTTGTCTGACATAGCCACCTGCTCAAGCATAGATGAGCCAGTGTTGGTTTTCCAGTTGCCAGAAATTGATGTTCTCCTGTTAATTATAATAACAATATATTTAACATGCTAACAAGTTATCTGACGGATCTATGAAATGCCAGGACATAAAGACAGTGGAACACTAATTTCACTCACATGTAAGCCTTGTAATTATCGCCAATCTTCTGGATGCGGACGTCATACTTTGCATCAATAAACGGCTCAGATGTAGCATAGGTCTTGGTTAATGCCACAACACTAGCAATATCTTGAAAATCATACTGATTGTCTACTTTCACCTGGCATAACAAGATTGAAAAACATAAATATGTTAGCATACATTGGTATCAAGGATATTGTGGTCACACTGAATTGAATACTTAAGCAATCCAGTACTACCTTTCCCATTCCTGAGTGAGCATGGCCCATCTTTATCACTACAGGGAACCGAGAGGAAGTAATCTGTAGAATAGATTTTTAGATTATTATAATAAACAAAATAACCTGAACTTTATCATAGTAATCCAGTGATTAATACACCTATTATTCAATAAATTTCAAATCAAACAGAAATGGAACACAAAGCACCCCTTCTGTATTTATGCAGGAAATTTAGATTCACAATGATAGCTGAAAGCAGACTTGGCACTGTCAGCCTTTGACAGCACGGGTGGAGATGATGCCTCAGCAGCAACAGTCTCAGTGTAACTGCAGTGACACTGATCTGGCACACAAATAAGCTAAAACTCAACCTGAAACAAAAAAACAAGACACTCTCCAGAAAATTAGATTGGCCTCAGCTGTTACGTGTCAATGAATATTGACATGGAGGTGAATTATACTCCTAACATGTGACCCGTGTCTGTGTCTGTGTGTGTGTGTGTGTTTTGTTTAGCATGAAGAGATACCCATGGGGGTTGGTAGAAAGAGAACGAGAACAGATGGCAAAGAACTCACCATTTCCTTGTGGTTTGGATAGTAAACCTGCTCGATCAGTGGGAACTCCTCTGGGCCAAGTTGCTTGTACAGTCTAGACATTTGAGCAAACTGATACAAACACAAATCTTTAGGATGGAGAAACCCAATATATATATATATAAAAATAATATTATTACTGTATTAAATAAATCCTTACCACCCATGGTTTGTCACAGAAATTGTAGACAGAGTGTAAAGAGTTAACACTTGGCAGTCCTGCATATTGCAGTCCAATCACCATGTTCCGGTGGTCTCCGTTCTTGTCCATGCTGAATGCATGCTGTCTGATCAGCACAAAGTCTGGCTTAAAGGATCTGGGACATGGGACATTAGCAAAATATTAAACTGCGTTGCAAGTCAAACTGATCAGATGTTAGCAATACCGAGGGAAGAGATTTCAAGATTTCATAGCAAGCAATTGCAAATTATTAACATTTCTTGACTATTTGAAATATTTTAGAGAGTACTTACTTAGTAACCTTATGCCCATTCCTGATTGCATCAATGTCCACATTATAGGTGCCTGTGGAGTTGGCCACCAGATTGATTTCAGAGAATTCTGCCTAAAATGACAATAGGAAGGTCAGTCATATAAATATAAATAATAATGAGCAGAGCAGGAGGGCAGTGAATGGCTACCTATTCTACATAAGTCAAGCTGAATTATGATATGGCAGACAGGCTTTAACTGAAGTGTGTTATTCCTATTAAGAGGCCACAGGGGAAATATGGAAACACCAAGGCAACATGAAATTGGATGACAAAAATAGGTGGCAACGAAAATGCCTGAGGCAGAGAAAAAGATCTTTCAGGGTCTCTTCAAAGCGCTATTGGGTCGATGACAGCATGAATAACAGCTAAAATATATTAACTTACAATTAATTAATGTCCCGAAATTATTAGCCTACTGTTCACTAGCTTGTTAGCAAACACTTGATTTATAACTCCAAATATTGAATATTTTACCTAATTTAATGTGAAGAAAGAGCATTTAAGTGTGGAAATACATGCAGCAAGCTCAGTGAAGCCACTCGGTTGTATTACGAATTAGTCCAATAACTAGTTGTGTTTTTATTTTAAACATGAACTGTCCTCCTGGTACAGGGCGTAAAGATAAACACAAACAAAAAACAAGCAGTTACAAATGTTAAACTTACCTGTTCTACCTTGATATCATATTCACCATGGACCTTTCTGCCTCTGAAAACCTTCACCCTGCACATGAAACAAGGAGTTAAATCCAGTTGTTTGTATCTGGGAAAAAAACCCATCTAGTTGATTTGGCAGCAAAACTCTGATGTCAAATTCAGCTCACTTGATGCAATATGTTGCACATTATCTTGTATTTTAATAAATTATCAATTATATATATATTATTAAAAATATAAAGTAGCCAATCAGCCCACAGGGTACACGCATAGAGATGCTAACAGGCTACTGGTTGGAGGGTTTTACATTCACATAGTGTTTGACATCACCTGCATGTGGTGACAGAATGGAAGGATCACATTGACTGTTTTCTGTAGGATGGAAGGTGTATTATTGTGGTGAACACACAGAGCTGCTCACTTTCTTATCACCTATAGGGTGTCATTTTAAGACATGTAGAATGCAGCATTTCTTCACTTTTGACTTAAAGCTATCATATCAGCATCACGTCTAGTAACTGTAACTATGGATTATAGACATTTAAAAGAACTTGCATCACCATGGTGATATCATCCAGTGCACTGGCATAATTCAGCCTTTTTTAAGTATGAATTTGTCGCAAGCATTAGCTGATCGTCAGATGAAAATGGCTCCTGTGCTGCAAAAGTCTGTTGCGCTTCTGCCATGGCACCATCAGCGCACAACACATCTGCAAAGGTGTTTCTGATCTGAGTAAGAAACCAACAGGCTGTTACGTGTGATTAATTATAGCCCACTGGATGAATCATATGACCTTCGAGATGTTAGGCCACTGCAAACCCCACGGTGTGGCACTCATTATTTGTCTAGACGAGGCACCGCTCTGGCGATGCGCACTGCTCTTACCAGTCGGTCTGCTGGTCATCGATAACCAGGAGGATCTTGGCACTACTGGAGACTCCTGCCCGGTCTGCTGCCTCGGATAAGGTCGCAGCCGCAGCAGCTGTCGTCTGTTTGACAGCATTGGATATAGATGAGAAGAAGCCGGAGCCTCCACCTCCAGTCTGCTGCTGAGGCTGCTGCTGCTGCTGGCTGGTGGACTGGCGCCTCTCCGACGGCCCAGGCGACACTGCGGGGCTTTGCTGCGGCGGGTCGGGGCGTTGGAGATCAGCCATGTAGCCATTGGGCAGGTTGGACATGAAATTGCTGTCCGAGAGTCGTCGACGCAGGTAGTTCATGATGGAGGCTTATTAAAATGACAGGAAGAGGTGTCCAAATATCCTCCCACAGAAGGCGCTTTACAACTGACAGAAATAAAATGACTAGGCTACTTTTCCATGTGCAGATACGTCGATCAGTGTCACCTAAAAAAACCAACAGAAAACAATAATTGTTTTGTTATCCATTAAATATCTCAATTAAAGTAGCGAGAAATTAAAAAATAAAATATGTCGTGACTGTGTAGCATATGGATGGTAAAGCAAACCACCAAACAGCATGTTGACAATGAAGCAAACGGAAATATTTGCATTATTATATGTGATGGATTTGGTTGATGAGGCCACATATGCAAGCAAGCACAGTAGTGATCCGATAGTAATAAGAAGAAGGCGTGATGAAGCCTACCTGGGAGTGTATCCAGCCGCCCTATAGGATAAACTGATGTCTTATTATCTTTGTCTCACGCAGGAAAGCCTACACATAGGTGACTCTTGTGTCCTCTAAGGCATTCGTGCATTCGGGCTTGAACCTGTGAAATTAAAGCTACAGTCCTCCCTGCATCACCGCCGTTCTCCCTGTCCTTCCCCTCAAGCCCCGGTTTTTCCGTCTGCCCTGCGTCACTCCCAGTCATCCTGAGGGAGAGCAGGATGGTCCAGCGTCAAGCTAGAGAGGATGAGAGAAACACTTCCGGATGTTGCTTTAAAGAAAAGAAAACAAACACATGAATAGGATGTTGTAAGATATGTTTTTATTTTTCTTACTGCAGGATTTCAAGCGTGATGAGTTCTATTCAAGAAGACGATGACAATTTAATTTCACATTTACACAGATTTAAAACACAAAAGGAACATTTGTGTTTTCTATCATAACCACTCAGCTTATCTCTATATAGACCGTCTTTGTTCTATTCATAAAAAATAAGTATTTGCCTGTGGTGGAAAAAACTACCATCTCCGGGCAATTCAAAGTAGTGCTGAAAAATTGGAGTGAAAGGAAATCGACAGCCATTTGATTATTAGTTGAATATTATTCAAGTAATAATTCCACTCAAATGTGAGAATTGGCTGCTTCAGCCAGTTTTAAGTCACCGTCGATGTCATACTTTTGCATTTCAGACATGGATGGCTTCAAAAAAACCACTGAGTTGAAGATTTGTACCTTTTTTTTTTTTTTAATTGATTGGAAATCATTAGTTGTGGCCCTAGATTTAAAATATCTAGATAGATAGAAGACAGTTTAATATAGATTCAAATATGTTGCCATTGTTTTGCTATCTTTTAAACTCTCGCAGGACACATCAAGTAACTTCCTGTACTGTCTCGGCTGCGTCTGTCTGACTTGACGGAGCTCTGTGCTGGGATACAAGGGTGGTGCTGATGAGAGCAGGGTGACTGGGGCGTCGCTCCCTGTCAAACATGAGCATGCTGTTGACTCCACAGGATGCATATTGGGTGTTGATGATGTGATACTGCATCCCGCTGTGTCCAATAAACCAGCAGTGGCAGACCTACTGCCTTTTATGCTGCTGACACAGGGTGTTACTTTTCAGCAGAGTCAGTACAGATTATAAGAGATGCGCCATCTGTTGGTGATGCCCATGGCCAGAGAGCAGCACAGACCCCCTGAGAGTCCTTAGGCCCCTACCATGGAAACTGCAGCGTGGTGTATTCACACAGAACACCTAAGAGCTAAGCACAGCAGCTCTTGAGTGCATTACTTAAGTAAACCAGTGTTTTTAATGCCAAGTAGAGACACAGAGTGTTTTACCAATAAATTGCCCATTAATGTTATGTTGATAGCAAAATAATGAAATGCTTTTTTTCACAATAGCACTGCTCATAGCTCATAACAATTCACTGGTTTAAAGATCTATAATATAATATACAAGTTAGTGTTTATTTGAATATGTATTAAATGGACATTTGAGGATATTTAACATGTGATATGTGATGCAGACTATTTATCTGTGAGTTTTCCAACTTGTTTGGATTGTTTAAATGTTAAACCCCACAGATCAGTATTATTATTTCAGCATTATGAGCAATGGAGATTTTGTTAAGTAAAATAAAATAAGAAGCACATACTCATATTTGAGGTGCCAACACAAAGACCATTGAAGCCACAGAACTAGAAAAACGTGGACACAAATTCCAAACATTTTACTCTCAGATTCCTCACATTTTTAAAATATTTACACTGCTTGGAATCTGTGAGTGAGCAAACATGTTTTTCAACAAGTTCTGTCCACTTTACTATTAATGCCTCAACGTGTATAATTTTGATACCATGTTATTGTAACACGTGCCTTAGGGGGGCACAATTGAGCTGAATATGAACACAGTTTATGCATGTTTTCACAGTAAAACATTTATGTGTACAGCTCCTTCTTATTCCTGAACCAATCTTCTTCAGCAGCTGATATCACTCTGTTTGGACGATAATCACCAGCAGTATGAAATGGACTGAGACAGGGTGATATGATAGTGGATCATTTGTATTGATTATCATTGTCCTGGTGTGCAAACACATATCTCAAAACATATAAATTATACTCAGCAGTGCTAATGCCACGAAGCATCTGAGTTAGCAGCCTTCAAGACACTCTGCGTTTTTCCAAACACCTCAGTATGCTCAGACAAGATTGTTCTCATGGCACCAGCATTTTGAGGTCTTAGGCGTCTTTGTCTGGCCATCAACAAAAGCCTTTGGATTACTGGTAAGGCAGTCTCACAGTACAGCTGTGTGCGTGTACGGGCAGGTCAGTGGAATGACTGGAGCTCCGGTGGGCTAAGTGCTCGAAAAAATGCAGTTTGGTGAGATTGCAGATTAAGAGGGAGGGAGGGGAGTGGGACAGGTGCTGACTTCATGGGGGGAAACAAAAGCACGCACTTTAATTTCTTCATAGATCAGGAGCAAAAAAAACAACAACCAAACAAACAAAACAAAAAAAAAAACACAAAAAAAACCCACACACCAAAGGTGTTTTTGTTACTTTCTGGGAAGTACTGAAAGAAAAAAAAGCTCAGTTGCTCTAACCAGTGGACTCTAGTACTGTGACATTTAGCAACAGTTTATAGTTTGTGGGCAGGCCTACCTGTGAGCACATTCCGCCTGCAGGACAATAACAACACTCAGTCATTGAGGGAGAGCTTTTGATTGGCCTTGACTGCAACCAATCTGAACACACGGAATGAGTTACAGGGAAGCCACAGCTTCTACCTGCACACACCTGATACGTTACCTGGCTGAGCATAGAACCAGCATCTCATTACCTTTCCAATACAATCTATAACTGAGGCTCATTGTGTCCTGTAAGCTCCAGCAGTCAAGGTGTTCCTCTGTATTTTGCCTCCACTCAGACAAAGGCACGGAGCCATGGCTGTGGCCAATTTCCACTACATTACTCGGATGAGCAGTGGCTTCAAGGTCTACATTTTAGAAGGTAAGCTTGATTATTGCTTTTGTCTTAATGCCTCGTGTGGCTTGAAGAGAATGAAGACTCGTCGCACCTTGATCAGTGGATTTAACTCTCTGCTATTATACCTTTTTAGTCTTGTAGTTACAGTATATATTATCTTATATCATGGCGACCTCATATAATATTTGTTTATTACTGTGGCATTCACCTTTGTTCTGCACATGACATTCACATAAAAATATCAAATAGTAACTTTCAGATGGGTATGACAGTCAAGTAGAAGATGCACAGGAACAAAACCCTTTTAAATTTGTTTAGTGTGTTTTAATTACCTGTGATAAGGAGACAAACATATGTGGATTTCAAATTCTGAGAATAAACAACTCTCTATGAATACCTTCTGGCTTTCAAAGTCCTCGTGATTGAACAACGATATTGTACCTTGCGTTGTCACTCACAAATTGTGTTTCTGTTTAATCTGCATAAAACTTGATTAAATGCAGCAAAATAGAACCCCTCCGCTAATAAAGGAAGAAATACCCATGCCTGAGGCATTAGAAAATCAGCATAGGTGTGGTTATACATGCCCCCCCCCTTCCTCCAAAACGGCACTCTGTGAAGTACGTGTTTAGGAGGAAATGCGGATTGAAGCGCACACTGAACAGCGAGGAGGGTGTGAAGAAACTGTGAACAACTTATTTCTGTCACACTATGCAAAACAGATAATCACCCACTGTTTTTAGAACAGTAGATGTTGTGGTTGGGACGTTTTTCCTTTCAAAGCACCGAATGGCTGATTTGAATATAGTTGAAGGAGTTTTGAACGACTCTTGCTGTCTCATCAGTGTGGATTTCAAAGTGTTAACTGAGCATACAGTCAACACAATGGGCCAAAGAAAACACTGAAATTGTGTGAACAATTATGCTGCCATTACATTTTCACACAATGCAGGTGTTTTGACTGTATGCATGACTGTTTTGAACATGTGAGCATGTTGATGAGAGACAAGAGCTCCAAGAGCAAACCCGATCTATCTATGTATTACTCCTGTTGCCTGGATGACAATAAATAAGCATTATTTAAAATATATATATATATATATATATATATATATATACAAATCATTTTGTGAGTTCAACGTGCAATCTGGGCACGCTACATGTGTCTTATTTAACACATCAATGACATCATCAGCTTTTTGTTAATGTGCTCCAACTTGTGTAAAATCCAATCCAGTGTGTTTGTGTGTGTGTTCACCTTTTTACAAAAGGGTGCAGCCCGAATCAAAAAATTAAATGTGTAGCGCTCCATAATAAAGTGACTGCGCCCTTTTGACTATGTAAGTGGGCTGAATGCCAGCATTATGCAGAAAAACAACATTTACCGTTAACATTGAATCAGCTGTGCAGTGTTGTAACTCTCACTGATCAGGTAGATCAAGTTCTACAACTTAACAAAGTTTACAATTAACGGTGGTTAAAAAAAAAAAAAAAACATTTTCCCACGGATGACAGTAATGCAGGTAGATGTCATGAATCAAAACAAGCAGTTACTCATTATTGATGTGTCAACTACCATGTTCACCATAGTGAAATTATGAGAACATTTTTTGATCTTTTATCCTCCTACTACTGTCTTCTTTGCTCTAGCAAAAAGGACCCGTGGAATGACTGTATTCTTTAAAAGCCTCCTTTTCTTATTCTACACTTTAATTTTGTTTTACAGGTCAGTCTCACCTCAGAAGTGAAGACAGATACAGACATATCACGAATGACCGGGCTCGAGTCCCAGCAGTGTATCCAATCAAGCGCAAGCGCAGCCATGACAGAGGTCTGACTTTGGAGGAAAGGTTGGTGGAACTCTTTCATTCATGCTCACGATAGTAATTCGACTTTTAAAATGTGATCGATTACATTTAAATTCTGTCACAGTAATATGACAATTTATGATGTATGCTTATTTCAGGCGAGAGCGGGCACTGAGCAGAAGCATTGGTAAAGCTGCCCAGAGAGCAGCACCATCACCAGCGGTGTTTAACAGCCCGCAAAGTCCTACATCCACCTGCAGTCCAACACCCAGCCCCACCAGTCCTATGCCTACCCATGTGTACTACACACCAGTCATGGATGAACCCCTTGCACTCATCAAGAAACCAAGAAAGGACCCTGACAACACAGAGGACAAGACTAAAAGCACTGCTACCAATCAAATTCAGGTAATTCACCAGAAAAAAAAACAAACAAGGGCTAATAATGTCTTCAGAAAGTTAATTTAATCTAAGTTCAAAGATGTTTGTGCTGCCATAGCTTATGGAAAGTGGTATCACTGTACAGTATGTCCCTTTGTAGTGTCAGTGTAGCTCCAGGCTACTCGCAGCATGGTACATCTCCCATGTAGTCAGTGAATCCAACTGCACAGATATTCTGCTTCCAGGAGTGTATACAGGCCTAAGCTTGTCTAAGCTATGCAATCCAGCCGGATTCAGGAAGAAAATGTCAGCAATGGAGGGAGGAATGCCATCAACAAGACCAAACAGTCTGCTCTCTCTGACCTGTTTATCTGTTTATGCTACCACACTGGGAGTGATCTGGCTTTCATAGACAAACCCAACCAGTTTAATCAGTTTTCACATCATTTCATTTTCAAATTGAACTTTAAACTTTATACTATTCAATACTATCCAAAGTGCACATTCAGGTTTAGGTTTTAGGTTTAACACAGTACTACAACTTTTGCAGGATGAAGAGAAAATACAAAGCAAAGTTACCATGTTATAAATGCAGTATATAAAGTCTTTATTCAGTCTTTTTATTTAATTAACAATCCATCTTTGCTTTCTCTTTTCAGATGCGGCCCTCTGTGATCACTTGTGTCTCCTCATCAAGAAACCCCTCCTGCACATCTGAGGTCCACAGGAGCCACTCATCAGGTAAGTCTCACACTTGTGAATGAGCTCATTTCCCACACAGTCACTCCCTAATTGTTGCACATGCATCATAATGTAGATATCTGCACTCTTTTACTGACTCACTGAAGGCTTGGTGTTAGGGTGTGTATTTGATGTTTGTCATGCATCCTTTCTTTTTCAGTGATTTCCAAAAGCAACTACGACCACGTTGTTGAGGAGCATTTCCAGAGGAGTCTGGGAATGAATTACCAAAGAGCTCGCGCCCAGCAGCTCTCCATCAGCGTGTCTGTGGATGACCACTTTGCAAAAGCCTTGGGAGATAAGTGGCTCCAGATCAAATCCAAGTCTTCCTCCTGTTCCTCCACCCCCCCCAGCAGTCCAAGCGTTACTCACTCTCCTACCTATAACCTCAGCCCGAATCTGTCCCTCAAAGAATCCACCAGCAGCTCATCGCCAATCTCCAGCCGCTGGTCTGTCAATTAAAGCAGAAATGACCTCTGATCCCAGAGGAAAATGGACTTTGTGACTTTTAACATTTCACTGTGTGCAGCTCTGCTTGTTGAGCAAGTATTGAGAGGGCAGATTTAGGAGTGAGGTCAGACAAGACTACTGTGTGTCCAAATGTTAGATGCATGGAGGCAGAAAAATGTAGCATTAATTGGGATGTCCTTGTTTTGTTATATTTCTTTACTCTGCTTGGCTGAGATAGCTGGTGACATGGGATGATTGAAAAATCTGCCAAAACATTCCTTTACATTTCTTTGATTTTGTGTAATTCTCTTGTCACAATTTCATTGTATTATATTTATATTCTGATACACCAGGGTGCCTTACAGTCTACATGACTAGCCTATCTGCTGTATATTATTGTGCTTTTAATTTGTACATTAAGGAAAGACCTTGAAACCTTTTTGAAAAAAAGTTTTGAAAAAATAAAAAATCTTTAGAAGAATGAATAGTTTTGTGTCTTCTTGAGTCATTTGTAAAAGCACATTTCTATAGTGCATTGGATTACAAATGAAAAACGTTATGACTTTTTTAAGAATTTATTCAGAAAAAGAAGCTAAATATGGCACAACTACTTGTGAACGTAAAGGTTGTGTGTGACTAACTTTACTGTGTAAAAACTGTGCGGGGTTGCAGTACCAGACAGTTGTGAGTCAGTGTGTCTACAACATGTCCGGTGCATATATGGCATTTTACACTAAGATTTGTTGCTACACACCAAGTGGGAATTAAATGGATGTATGAGCAACACATTCGGTACTTTTTCCTGTAAGTTTGAGGGAATGTAGTGTGCATGTTTCAGCAGGCACTAGGTCTGACATTCCTGTCTCCTGAGAAAATGACTGTAAGATCCTACAGATCCTGTTTGGCAAGGGATAGGAGGGAGGGAAGAGGGGAAGGAAGGGTTGGGCTAATATAGGCCTGAGCATGAGAACCAGTCGTACACTTCAGTTACTTATTTGCATGTCCTATCTTGTCTAACTTTAAATATGACTGGTAACATTTAAAAAAAAAAATTCCAAAGCTTATGTCTTTGAAATTACAGGGTTGGTCTTTATTTCAATTTTAAAGAAGTGGGAAATAACCGTAACAGTGTCGTGACAAGTTGAACATGTTATAAATCAGAGGACCAGAGGGAGGAAAAATGTGGAATAAAAAATGTTTTTACATCAAAATTGTAAAGGTAAACAATTAAATATTGTCAGTGAACGGTTAGTTTACTTTAAACCCCCTTAAAATACACAGTATAGCTAATTATTAATTATTACATTTACAAGTATTGAAACTGGTATTTCCACACATACTATATTCATTAGCCAGTATAACCTGTACATGGGCATTGATGCCATCTAGAGGCCTTTAGGTAAACCTCAAGTAGCACACATTGTTAGTGACAAATGGTTTCATATTGCATGATGAACAACTAAAAACACAGTTCTGCAGGTAAACTTGTTATTGGGTAAGAGATAGCGTTTGACCGAAAGACCTTCAGAAACTAAAGAAACAGAGACAGAATACTTGGCTCAGCTTACCACTAGGAGGTGACTCCACAACAGGTTATAGCACCTGCACATCACCCTTAATTCTACCGTTAAATAAGAATTTGCACATGGACTGTATTTCTCATGCTTTGAGTCAAAAACATAAAAAGTAACGAAAATGTAATTTCAGGACAATATCACTAAATACCAATATGTCTACTTTTTCTCAATTTTATATATTGACCATTATAATACACACAGTATACGGTTGCTGAAAGGTATTCAGTCATTGTTTAATGTTCAATACAGCTAAGCTGTAAGTGGCATGTTGAAATGTGGCCATGAGAATGTTAAAAGAAAAGAATTCTCAGGCTGCTGCAAGACAAATGCGCATTGTAGTTTTAGGGGAACGGTAACACATAATTACAATTCTGAATACACTCAAACACGCCAGAAAATAACATTTAATTCACTCGTATACTGACAGTAGCAATTACTGTCAGTATGCAGTTTATCACAATACGGAAAATTGACCAAGCCTTCTGGGAGACTTTTTCTGGTCTGTCAACAGTTTGATCACTGTCAACAAATCAAGAGGCATTTAGTAAATAATCAAAATGCAGCTTTAATCTTATGAGAACATGATTGCACAGCCTGAATGATGTCTATCTATTATGAGCCATTTTTTAAAGTTGTTGCTCAAAGCCTTTTTTATTCAAATGATCTCAGATAATTATGAGCTGTTTAAATGATGATTGCTTAAGAGTGTTCACAAACCCAAACTGGCAGTTACAATCAACCTAAAGTAGTAAGTCAACATGAGTTTCAGGTCCTTCATAAAAAAAAAAATTAAAAAAAAATGTTCTACAAATGTGAAATTCCTGTAGCCTCAACAAGAATATTTAAATAGATGGCACTCTATCTAAAGCACATATGAATAGATCAAGCAGGAGTTGTCACATGTCTTAGCAAGGTCACAATATTCCACACAGGCGGCATTTATTCATGAGCACAGGTTGAATTCTCAGACGCCACAGATCCAAACGACATCATCCAACAACTTACGAATAAATGAGTAATGAATAGGAACTCATCAGCAGATTTGGAGGCACTGTACCATTTCAGGAAAAAGCGGATTCTGCTGACATTCAAGGTGTCCTGACACTGTAGTGGAATTTTCTTAGTAAAGAGGCAGTTCAGGTTGATCAGTAACACAGTTTGTCACTGCTGCTTCACATTCTGCTTAGCTACACTTGCCTAATGAGCTACTCACACAACATTATTATATTTAGCAGGGACACTGCACAGTACATATATTTCACCAGATATGGCTATAAGCAAATTTGCACCTGTAGTGTCTAGAGCAGAGGCCACTTGTAATGTGCAGATTACAAAGACAAAAGATCAGTTATAATTAATCGTGAACTTGCACTTTGTAAGAAAATGAAATTATCTGAAAATGCCATGTGAAAACTAAGAGAAAATAACAACTATCCCAATAACCAAGTGCACAACAATACTAAATTCATCAGCAACGCCATCAGCAATCCAATACTATTAAAAACAGAAAGTCCATCAGTACAAGAAATTTCCAATCGGACATAGAATCAATGCTGGCCGGTGTCTCCTAGCTCACACTACATTATAAGTGTCCTTGAAGCATGATGTCAAATTAATTTTAAAATGTTTAAAGGTACTTAAGTCCCTGATATTCAGAGGTAAAGAATTCCCACACTTTCAAACCTTGACACTGACACGTATCATTAAGATTATTATTATTAATTATATAAGAGGTGGTGGTGTTAGATACTAATGATCTTATACAATAAACCAACATTTGCAATTAACAGAAAAGTTTAAAATCTAAAAAGGTTACACTTTCTACTATCTTACAATATTGATGAGAGTTAGGTGTGTAGATTATCTATAATGAACTGATTGTTATAGGGGAATCATCACAATTTATTTGTGAAGAGTTACCAATTGTTATTATTATACATTAATTATTATATTTGATCAAGATTTTCATACCACATGCTTAAGTCAATGTTCATTTAGGAACAGCCTTAACATAAAATTCTAGACAAGCCCACAATTACTTAAACCAATAACACAACATAATGATAATAATGATTTATTAAATAATATTTAAATGTCTGAAAATAATACAGAAAAAAAGGATGAAAAACTCAGGACTGTGGATGGGTAAAAAGGTTGTCACACACATATGCTATGATTGTTATTGTTGTCGTTTTTTCCTGCAGTTGGGTTAGTACTGTAAAACTTAGTTCTATTGCAGTTTATATCTATTGCCCTTCTTAAATGATTACATAATGAATTACATGATAAATGTTTCTAGAAAATCTGACTTTGAGACTAAAAAATAATTATTTGATGTATTTGTCTCTTCAAAACCTTTACCCTAGTCTCAACCCTACTCAGTTTAAAAGTAATTTAATGTTTGTTGAACTTTGTCTGAATTGTTTAGAGCAATCATAAGAATATTTTAGTCAATATGAAGTTGAACCACATCTATGAACGAAAATGATGACACTGCTGTCACAAAAAGTGCCCATTTCAGACTTTAGTACAGCTAATAATGATAATAGGGATTTGATGCTTGTGGTGGGAAAATATGTTTTTCTGGAAGTTGCATATGACCTTAATGTAGTGGCGTGTTCAGAAAAGTAACAGGTCTACATTTTGGTACCTAAAAATGTCAAAGTCTAGACTGACGCTTGTGTTGAGTCTTGGAGTTCATCAGAATCAGTTAACAGCACAAAACAAATCAAACTATAAATAGGACATGGGAAAATAAAATAAACATAAAATGAAACCCTACCAAAGCACACCGTACAACGAAAATGTGTTTAAAAATGCTAAAGTCTAAGTCCAGTTTATATATTTTAACTTTCTTAGACACAGCAATAAATATTTTGTATTTCTCCATAGTGAATAAAAACCTTTAATTTAGGGATTTTAGGCTAAAATACAACTGTAATTATGCTTCCTTGTCAACAAACAGGCAAAACATTAACTTTAGACAGCAGCGATCTCATGACCTGGAAAGGCGTGTACTCAACCAGCTCAATATATAAGCATAGTCCAACAGGAACCACCAAACATTAGAGGCTGCAGGAGTCCCCTCCCCTGGCAGCCACTAAAAACATCCATTCATTTTGCACACAGTTTGTTAGGGCTGTTTCTCTCCTGATAGCAGGACATACAAACTGCAGTGGACCCAAACACTCAGTGGAAAACTCTCACTTCGGTCTCACATGTGAGTACAAACTATCTTCCACTCATTTTCTTTTCTTTTCTTTTTTTGCTTTATTGTTACTCTTTTTGAATTATGCAAGAGAGCAGCTAAGGAGATTAACATACCGCTGTTTTCTGTTCTGATGGTGAGTTTGTTCATGAATACTGGCTGCCGACAGTCCTGAACAGACCAATTATTCGCAGCTCTGGAGTCCTTTTTTTGAAGTTTTAAGTGGATTTATTTGTGATTCCACTATGCCGCTGGAATTTTAAAGGCTTTTATTATTATGCAACTCTCACCGGGTACCTGTTGAATACTCAAGTGAAAATGCTACACAGACACATATTGTCAGGTAACACTTCACTCAAGTACTATAAGTATTATATAAACTCTAGCAGGTTTATTCCAAACTTTAATGTCTCTCACACCCATTTTTACCTCAGCACTTCATCATAACCACTTCCCTCTTGTCATGAATTGTTATATTATGCTATGCCTGCATAACATGATGCATGTCGTTGGTCTTGTCAGCTCGGTTTGGGCTCGTAAATATGTAACTCAGCTTACCCTTTGTTTGTGCATTGTTAGCAATTATTAACTTTTAACTTCTGTACTTCTGTCTTTTGCAGTGTGTATCATCAAGAGGCTTGCTGTCACAATGGATGTCATTCCCATCTCTATACACTGTTATTTTATGACAAAGCCTGCTGACAAACAATGCATACCTAGATAGCAATACGTTTTCATTTCTTTCCAAAGGCAATTTTAACACTGAACTAAGTGGTGATAAAGAGTATATTCTTATTCATTAATCATTTCCTCGGAAGGGCACATTTATTTATTAACACATAATACCTCATAAATCACTGTCAAATCCCAATAAATTGGCGTGTTTTAACTCTGAAACTTACATCAAATTGCACGTAACTCAGCAATGGATTCAACTACACTAGCAACCCTCGCTACTGCCACTACCGTGGCTCTAGCCTCTCAGTCTGACTTGTCAGGCTACTTGTGGCTATTGGTGTTAGGCTTCATCATTGCCTTCATCCTGGCTTTCTCTGTGGGGGCCAATGATGTGGCTAACTCCTTCGGTACAGCAGTGGGCTCTGGTGTGGTCACCTTGCGGCAGGCCTGTATCCTGGCCACTATCTTCGAGACAGTGGGCTCAGTGCTGCTGGGAGCTAAAGTCAGCGAGACCATCCGAAAAGGCATCATTGATGTCCAGATGTACAATGGGTCTGAACACGTCCTAATGGCAGGATCAATAAGTGCAATGTTTGGTAAACACTCAAACATATCTTTCACTAAAATGCCTTCTTAACTTCCTTTTAAATGTTGCCATTAAAATAAACCAAGAAGGATATTTTACCAGCAAGTTTTCAGAATTCGAAGCCCTTTCTATTCTTTTGTACCACAGGCTCTGCTGTGTGGCAGCTGGCTGCGTCATTTCTGAAGCTCCCCATTTCTGGAACCCACTGTATTGTTGGAGCCACAATTGGTTTCTCCATGGTAGCCAGAGGTCACCAAGGGGTCAAATGGATGGAGCTACTCCGCATCGGTGAATATACTTTGTTTTTCCCCCCACACACACATCTGTCAAATTTGAAATACAAGTCTAGCTCAAATCAATGTTCTCAAATGTATTTTGTTATCCAAAGTGGCATCCTGGTTCCTGTCACCTGTGCTGTCAGGCATCATGTCAGGAATTCTCTTCTATTTTGTTCGCAAATTTATTCTTAATAAGGTAAGAATTATTATTAAGTAAGAAACATTGGGAACCACTGGTTTAATCTTTAATACTGCACTATATTTTTATTATATATTATGTTTGTATGTTAAATATTATTCTGTAAAGTAACTTAACCCCAGCTGTCAAAAGTACAGGAGTAACAAAAATAATATTTTCCTCTTAAATGCAGTGGGGTAGTGTATGGAAATAATCAAGTACAATCACACACTGATTTCCACAGGCAGACCCTGTACCAAATGGCCTGAGAGCTCTTCCCATCTTCTACGCCATCACTATGGGCATCAACCTCTTCTCCATCATGTTTACAGGGGCACCAAGTGAGTACCACGTTCACACACTCTACAACTATGCTTCTTTTAACTCTCGCTTACTGCACTGCACTAACACAGCAGCTGTTGAAATCCCTGGAGCAAGATGAGGTCTGAATAAATGTGTCACTGGAAGCACTGTGGAGTGCTGATGACATTCTTCTTAGGACAAAAGCAGGTGACAAAAATTAAGAGGCACTTCATTAATATTTAAACACATCGAATGATTCTTGATTGGGTCATTTTGGACATTATTTCATCAGCCTGATATTTTTTTTACTACTAGCTAATAATGAAATATATGAATAAAAACAGGGATAACAGAAGATAAAAGCAAGAAAACACACCAAAAATGTAATAATAAAAAAAAAGAAAGATGCAATTATTAAATGGACAATTTCCACTCCTTTTGTTTCATTTGCAGGATTGAACTTATCGAGAAGTCAACTGGCCTGGGCCCTTTACTGAAGGCTGCAGGCCGGTGTGTGTGGGTCAAGGAATATAACACACCATAACTCCTGCTATGCAAAAATACAGAAGAGTGCACTTCTCACACTGATGCAGACTTACATCACACAGTTTTCTGCACACATGCACATATTCTCCGACACTGTGTTACAGAAAACCTTAATTTTTTGCATCATATTAAAAAGTGACCTTTTCTGCATACACACTTCAACTGTGTATGTAGTTAATAATCTGCAGCCTCATACATGTTAAAGATGGGGTATTCTCATACAGCCCCTGATGCTTTTACAGTGGGGCCCTTTATTTGTAGTTAACCTGCCATTGTCTACAAAAGAAATACAGGTAAGTTTTGTCAGTTAAAAAATAGTCAGTATTGTCATACTAACCGATTAAGTTGTAAAAACAAAGAGCGACTACAGCTTAGCTATTCTGTGTGCTGTAAGAAAAGTGATGTGACTTGAAGTGTCTGTAACAGAGTACTGTAAGTGTGTTATCAGCAGGCTGCAAGCCTGTTTTCCTCCTCACTATCTGATTGGAGGAGTGTGTATCCTTGCTGATACTACTATCTGAACGGTCGTACTGAAAGGCCATTGAGGCATTTTGAACAAATCACATGACCACAACTCATGAAACAGGAAGGGGTGTGGTTACCTTGGAAAAATGATCATGTTTTTTTTCTCTTCTTGGAATATTTAAATGATATGAATATAATTATGTAATTTATGTAAATCGGTATTACTATATTTCTAAATGGAGGAATGTATAGATACTAACATTTTTTTTCTCACTAGTGTCAAAGGACCAGACAGCATCAGTTATGAATTAATTAAAGAAGCAGTTAAGCTTCTGTTACTTATCTGACGCAGAGTTTTTTTCTCTCTGTCTTGTGCGCATAGTGCTGGGTTTCGACAGAGTGCCATGGTGGGGTACACTATGCATTTCACTGGGCTTTGCCTGCGCCACAGCTTTGGTAGTTTGGTTTGTTGTCTGTCCGCGCCTCAAAAAGAAAATCAGACGTGAGTAAATTTCCCTACATTTCCATTCACTATGAATATGACTGCTCAAATAAACTAATAAACATAGTTATTTTGACTGAACAAGTAGAACAATCATTCTAAAAAAAACAATCTACATTGTGACATACTTGATCATGATCAGTGTGCTCAGTTGAACACTGTCCTGTACTTAAGGAGAAATGGCTGCTGCTCCCTGTGAAACTCCACTCATGGAGAAAAGCGCAAACAAAACTGCACTAGAAGAGCAGCCCTCAATACGCAACGGCCCTCAACCCCAGGCCCCTCCAGCTGACAGACAGATGGTGGCTTTCAAACTTGGAGGCTCAGAGGAGGCTGATTTGGACAACAATGACACAGAAACCAAAGACTTGGATATCATTAATGGTGAAAAAGACGTTCCTTGAAATAATCGCCCAAATCCAAATATTTGCCTAAATGGTTATATTCATGGAGATATAACCTGTTGTAATTTTGAATTACAATAAATTATTTTTGTCATAGGGCTGAATGGCACTGTTGGCCCCATGATGATCACAGATCCTCACAGCGGGCGGTCCCACACAATCCACAAAGATTCTGGCCTTTACAAGGACCTACTACACAAGCTTCACATGGCCAAAGTCGGTGACTGCATTGGTGACAGTGACACAGAAGAGCGGCCCATACGGAGAAACAACAGCTACACCTCATATACCATGGCCATATATGGCATTCAAGGAGATCCAAAATACAAGGACCTGGATGGTGGACTGCAGAGAAGATCACGGGTGGACAGTTACAGCAGCTACAGCTCAGCAGTGACCGGTGGGAGTTCAGTCCAAGATGCGAGTGTGACGCAGGAAGCTGGCAGGGACCATGCTGTGGAGGAGGATGAACTGGAGGTTGACCATCCTGCTGTGTCCTTGCTTTTCCAGTTTCTCCAGATACTCACAGCGTGCTTTGGCTCATTTGCTCACGGAGGGAATGATGTCAGGTAAGGGTAAAAGTGGGATCCTATGTGGAATGAGTGTATGCTGTGTTCATTCAGAAGATTTACACAACTTATGTCTATCACCAGCAATGCAATTGGTCCTCTGGTGGCTCTCTGGCTTCTGTATGAGAGCGGCTCTGTGGTATCCAATGCACCCACACCCATCTGGTTACTTCTATATGGAGGAGTGGGCATCTGCGCTGGGCTGTGGGTATGGGGCCGAAGGGTGATCCAGACCTTGGGCAAAGACCTTACCCCCATTACACCCTCCAGGTATGCCACATATCAATATCCTATTACAACTTAAATCCTGATATTTCATATAGTCAAAGCATACAAATATATTTTCTTCCAATTTAGTGGATTCAGCATCGAGCTAGCTTCAGCGATCACCGTTGTTGTGGCATCCAATGTTGGTCTTCCTGTCAGCACAACACACTGCAAGGTAATGACACTAAAAAGTCTGAAACATCAACCCAAATAGATGAATACAACAATCAAAAGTAGGTTCAGCTATTAATAAACTCTCATTATGTGAACACAGGTAGGATCTGTGGTGGCTGTAGGATGGCTGCGCTCCAGGAAATCAGTTGACTGGCGTCTGTTCAGGAACATTTTCATCGCCTGGTTTGTTACAGTTCCCATCTCCGGGCTGATCAGTGCTGCTATCATGGCTCTCTTCATACATGTTGTTCTATAAGCGTCACACTGTCCAGCTAGTCAGCACACCATTTCTTCAACCGATGGACCACTACCAACAGTTATTTTCTGATTGGCTGAGAAAACTGTTCTAATAAATATATTCAATTTGTTTTCTGTTAATGATTTTTATTATGTCATTCAATGCCATTTAAAAGGTCAAACCAGTGAGGAAATATCCACGAACAATGTAATCCCTATGTATATTTGTGTAAAAGAAATATATATTTCAAAAATCTAATAATTAAATTCTGATTAAAAAAATAAGGTATTTAAACAGTTATATAATATGTTTTACTATTTGGCTAATGAAACAAGGACTTGCCTGATTTAAAGGGATTTCAATGTATTTTACTCACCATTAAATATTTTCAAAAGCATCTTTAGACTGAATGCGGAAATAGAGGCTAATAAAATAAAATAAAAAACATCATCCTAAGTGTTTTTGTTTAACAATATGACATTGATTTAACAAGTATGACTCCAGACGTAGCATATAAACAACAAACACACGGATATAGCCTCCTCATCCCATAATATAAAATATATTCTAAGTGAAAAGAGATTTGACAAGTTTAAAGATTAAATTGAAGAGAATGAAACGCAATGTACAAAATATTGACTAGGAAAGGGCATATGATAAAAGTGTAAACAGTACATGCAGTGTGCAAGAAATAATATGTTTGCTATAATGTAATACGGCATAAATGTAAGATTATGAGATTTTACATTAATATAATGTGTAGTGTCCATGGGTGGGATAGATTATTACCGACATTTCTGGTTATAAGATATAAGAGAACTGTCGTTGTAAATATTTAAAACCTGTATACTTCTACCCACAATGAATCATCTCGGTCCTGAAGCCTAGCAAGGACCAAAGATATTTAGAAAAACTGAAGGCTAGAAACTACTAACCTACATTTTCAATGCTCATCTTCAAATAGGGGTTTCATAATCATATTGCAGAAAGACAACTCTTAAAAGGTTTCTTAAAAGGAAGATCAATCCACAATAACATAAGACTGGTAATGGACATTAATAAATACAGAAACCAAATTAAAGATGATGGACTTCTTTTCTTTTTTGATTTCTATAAAGCCTTTGCCTCTGTGGTGCATCCACTTATCCTTTTGGTACTTGAACATTTTGGCTTTGGATTTGAATTTAGAAATTTAATTTGTGGACTGTATCAGAATATTAGCAACTGTCTCATACTACCCAATGAACCTTTGCCAAATGTCACAATGATATTTTTTATTTTTGTTCAACTTATGACATAAAAAGTAACTATGCATGAATGTTTGCTGATAATATTGTGTATATTTTCCATTTCATAGAGAGACTGTGTTTACATCTTTTCAATAAATAAAAAAAAAATCACCAAAATGTGTTATTTGTAAAGGGGTGACCAAACTTTTGCATACAACTATATGACTATGAGTAACAGAAAGGCAGAAATACGGAAACAAACGCCAACTTCAGCCTCGTTCTTTACTTGTGGGATGTAATGTGGAAACTTTAAAACACTCAGTACAATGACAGATTAGCAGCCTGTAGCTAGCAGCATGAAGGCTAACTTAACTGCAAAGGCATTTATATCCAGGGCAGCCTGCACATCGGTTTGTTTACATCTGAGTCTGTGGATAGTTCAGCGTCTGTAACGGTTGTCTCACACAGTTACATATTGAAATCACATTTTTCTTACCGTGTGGAGCTCAACGTTTGGACCCGGCCAGCCTGGCTCTTTTCATCCAGTTGATTTTTGTCGAGGTGAAACAGTCTCCGGGACAGGACGATAATGTCATTAAACGCCGTAAATCCATGTATAGTAATTACACAGCTTCGTGGACACTTCCAGATATTTCGAGTCTGGCAGCAACAGGTCTGCAGAAAAACGTTTCTTCTTCTTCACTTGTCCAGAGAGGCTAGCAGTGGCCGCAGGAACACCAACCGTTTCTCTGAGGTAACCGTTACTGGACGTTGTCTCTCCTGTTGCTTCTTTGCTTCCCATCTTCCTTTTTCACCTCTCCTATATTGTACTTAGTTTCTTTAGTTTCCCTACAGTCTAAACTGCGGTGAAAGTTCGCCTAGATACATATAAGTAAAGTAAGCTAAACAAACCGGGATGCCGCCAAAATGACCCGGATTTAGATCTCTTGCGGTTAGCCATAACGCTGCTAGCTACAGGTGGCTAGCTCCTGTGTTTAACTTTACTTTGACTTTACTTATAATAACAATCTAAGTCTGTAAGTGGCAAAAAGCACTTTTAGTGAACACGGCTGCCTGCTGAAGCATCTCACTCAATACTGAACTAATTTTTTAAAACACCCCATTAATCACCTAAAATGATAAAATAGGGTCCTGGTTGAAAAATAATGAAGTCTGCCTTTAAATGTGCAAGTCCAGTTTGTGACAAAAAGACAGGGTTTCACTTCAATACCTTTTAACATATTTAGTCTGGTAAAGCTTTATTTTACTGGTATTTCCTGGAATGTATCTGAATATATTTGTGCAAAGGTACAAACTGTAAGAAAAAAGTGGAAAAAGGTGGTTTAGTTGTTAAAAGGATGATTTATTATATTTGAGTTCATACATTGTTAATTTGCAAAGAATCATATTAAATTACATTTTAACTGAAGTTTTACATATTGGCACATTAGGTTGTTTCATAAAAAACTACTAGCTACTAAAGTATGTAACCCTTTCAAGGAAGTGAGAACTTGTTGAAAAAACTAACATGACCTGTTAGTTACAGAACTATTAAGAGTCTAATTTTTTAAGATTTCCTTGCTTTTTTTAAATTTTATTTACTTTGCTTTAATTTTATTACTTATTAAAAGGGGGTTGCCTAACACCAAAACGACCACATGATGGTGCTGTTCTCCATATAATTGATGCCAACTATGCGCCAGATTACCCCAAATAAAGCCATATAATAGGATAGAACAGAGGAGAGTATTTCTTCTAGACAAACTCCATCCTTTACTCCTCTACACCAGTATTATAGCACTTCACATTCTCTTAAAGACCTCAGGTCAGTAAATGTGGACTGGGACTGGGTGGCTCAAAAGATGTTTTACAAACACAAGCAGTGCAGGAAATAGTTTCTGGTAGGAAGTAATGGTTGGTGGAATGCCCTTTATTATATAAAACCCATGTATCTCCAGCCAAAAGGCCAGGGTAGCAGAGTTATTACCTCAGGCGTCCCTCATTCCTCTACAGATTCCCAAAAATTCATTATTTTTCTAACCAATGGTACATTGTTTTGACAGTAGATGAACTGGACTCCTTTAGCAGAATTTAACATGGATGTAGTCAGCTGTTACACAGCAATCCCTGAACAGGCAGACCTTGACATCTGCTGACATTTCTAGAGAAATTTACAAAATATGATTCTAGACATTTGTAAGACAACAGGAATTCAATTGTCCAGCCAAGTCATCCGCATACTAAGTGAATAAGAATTAAAATAATGCCTAACTCTGTTACTAACATTAGGAGCGATATAACTGATACTAATAAAGACTTTTCATCAGAGCTCATCATCATACCTATCGAAGTCATTCACAGCATCAGTATCACATATATAATAATGGTGATAATGGTACTTTTTTTTCTCTCGTTTAGATTTGTATCAATTAATACCAATTAGTACCAACAGGGGGTTTATTTTGAAACCAGATACCGGAAGTTTTATTATGTTGTTTTGCTGCACTTGACGGAAGATTGTTTTATAGCTCACCATACAGGTGCGCTTGTACGTTTGTGCATAATTTGTGAGCAGCAAAAACTGCATATTTACCATGTGAATGCATGATGTTTTCCGGTCAGAGAGAGAGAGGAGTGCGTGTCTCTAGCGGAGTATGGCTCTTCACCTCACACACTTGATAACCGCGTAACTGGGGCAGACATCTACTTTAACACAGCGGACCAACAAGCTGTAGTCTGTAGCAGATTCACGGGAATAAAACGACGGCTTGGGTTGTTGGAGCTGCGGGATGTGTGCTTGACACATTTCAGTGTTAACGCAAGGGGAAAACGTACAAATCACCGATGTGAAAAAGGCAGGTGTCTTTCAAGATTTGTACGTCTGTGTTTTGTTTTTTTGTTTTTTTTGTTTGGGTTTTTTTTTTTTTTTTATTGGTTTTTGCAATCTGATTTTCGGCCGGAACCTGTGAAATGCAGCCTCTACCTGACAGATGTGTGACACCGAAACTGCAGCCTACAGGTCTGTATCGCCAGAATCAATTCAAGCATGATGCGAATGCACATAAAAAAATAATAAAAAAAATCAACACGAGCCTTAAAATGTAATACGGTTTATATAAACGGAGACAATGCACCTTCTTTCGCATTCGTTGCACTTGGATTGTTTTTTTTTATTGTATGTGGAAAATATCTGTCTGCTAGGATTATGATAGCATCTGGCTGCTTATGCACACTCCTCGCTCTCTGCCACTCAAAACTGATGACGATCACAATTATTTTGCTGCTCAAACAAGGCTGATATACATTTTTACGCCACCACACTTAGTAAACGTCTCTTATGAAACAGTACTTGACTGCTGTGAAATAACTCAAGGCATAAATCACAGCATTTGTTTACCTGTGTGTTTCCCCCCTTCTTTTGTTTTAGAAGGTGTCCCCTCCTGTCTACCTGCTGCTGATCTGCTGTGGTTGGCTTTGGAGGACTGAGGCTGCTGCAGCTGCAATTCTCTTCATCATCACCATCACCATCATCATCATCATCAATATCAACAACATCTGACGACAAGACACAAGGGGACAGAAGCTGCTCTTTAAGGCTGATCAAAGCACCAGTAGTCAGAAAGTACCCATAGACGATGACTCAAGCAGAGATGCTTGCTTGAAAGCAGTATGAGATGACTGAGGGCTAACATACCACTCGTTGTTTTTAACCTTTTTCTATTCGTCGCTGATGAACATGTTCCAGTGTGTCAGTTGACTGACAGGGTCACAGTGGTGTTCTAGCCCAGGACATAGCCAGCAGCTGAACCGCAGACACCACGGACGAGATGGCTCGTCCAGGATCAGGGTTGCTGGTGCCTGTCAACGGGCTTGGGTACCCCCCTCAGAACTTGGCCAGGGTAGTGGTCTGGGAGTGGTTGAATGAACATGGGCGCTGGAGGCCCTACAGTGCAGCAGTTTGCCACCACATTGAGAACGTATTGAAGGGGGATGCCCGGGGAACTGTAGTCCTGGGACAGGTGGATGCTCAGCTCTCTCCCTACATCATCGACCTGCAGTCCATGAATCAGTTTCGACAGGACACAGGTAAGAGACACACCAGGTTTACGTAGCACACACACGCTATTTACACAGTAGCACATGCAGTGGTCAGGTAATGTGGGTGTACACACAGCAGTTATCAGTACATTATGTGTATGTATAACCGGTCGTCGGGAATAACTCAGGGAATCATATTAAGCTTCTTCACCACAAAGGATGTCACATTATCTTTCATTGGGACCTATTAAAACAGAGCCAGCCTTCATGTTGCTACACAAACCTTATGTAACTTTCAAGGGAATAAATGAGCGTCCTAAATATCCCGTCTGCTTTGGGACTCACGCAGATGAGCCACAGGTTGAGCCAAGAGGTGTTGAAACAACAGGACACAAAAGCAGCCAGATGAAAAAGTGTTGCGATAATTTATTCATTCAGGAGTGTCTTTATGCGGCTGCTGGAATGCCATGACCTTGCCAAAGGTCAGCATGTTGGAGGGGCTGTACATTCATCAAGCAAATGAGTGTTGTAGCTCGGGGCAGCTTACTCGTCTAGTGATTTAGTTATAAGAGGCAGTGCTCCTAGTTTCTGCTGCATGACTTCAATTTATGTGATTTCACTCCACATAATGGGAAAGAATATAGAATATACGGAAAAAATATTGCCCTTCACATAGTGCATGCTCCACCCAACACAGCCTTTGTTTGGTTGACTGTAATTCCCTCTGATGACTGCTACCTTTTTAAATATGAGCAGATGATTTAGCTGTCCGGCACAAGGCTCACCACACAGTGTCTGTGTCTGACTCTGTGCGTGGAGTCACCTTACTGCTCGTCTTGTGTTTGTAGAGCCAGCCTCTGACTAATCTGAGCTTTCGGAATTGTTCTTCACATCTAATTCAGCTATAAAATACATGAAATACTGTAGCACTGAAGTACAGTTAGTAACAAATCGGGGGCCTGGTTTTGTGTTGTATATTATGGGTCCTGTGAATGTCTACAATAAAAAAAACAAATCTAAAATCAGAGACTATTTGAAAGCATTACATAACATCTGAGCATCACGAGTGAAACAAGGAGACACACACATGATGTGACCTTACTATGCATTGATTATAATATGCAATGATTAATTTACATTCGGTATTCAAACCTGCAGGAATACGTACAGCTGTATAAACAGTCGTTGTTTTCAATGTGATTCCTGTTGGGGTTTTGTGTGTTTTTTTGTTTTGTTTTGTTATCTACTGATGAGCATTGCAGTTTAGCTCTGGCTATAATTTCTGTATGACAAAATTATTGCTGTGTCTTTACATTCAGCAAATTTTTTTTACACACACTACAGACATGTTTAGAGAAAACAGGTAGAAAACAGACAAACATCATGTAGAAAACAGACATGCATTAAGTATCCTTGAGTCCCTAGAATAGATGGGTTGCATAAAGAAATCAAAAGCAGGTGTGCAGGATATTTAAGGCATGTGAAAGGCATTGAAAAAGTATACTCAAAGACCAATAAATGTATTGGCTACACAGTACAAAGCATATACTGTACCTCCTTTGGTGTTTTTCAATTCTCTGTGAAGAATATGGTATTTGTTTATGTTGCAAATGCTGAATGTGTGAGTGGTGGTATTTTTGCATGACTGTCAGGTGGTTTG
This sequence comes from Pampus argenteus, assembly GCA_036937835.1. NCBI lineage: Eukaryota > Metazoa > Chordata > Actinopteri > Scombriformes > Stromateidae > Pampus > Pampus argenteus. Next base: position 14,396,622 of record CM072867.1, read on the forward strand.
TACTATAAGGAGATGCTTGGCTGCATTTCTGCTTCTTGTTGGCGTTTTCCCCTCTGATAAAACGTAGCGCAGAGCAGCACATGTGTCTGGGGTTGAGTGGCTGGGAGATGAGCCGCTGAGCCGTTTGTCAGCCATTACCACGGTGCCAGTGCTAGGCCTGACGTTTATCGCTCCTCATTGTGCTGTTCGGTGTGTTACCTTCCCCCTTGGCTGGGATAAACCTGTCACAGTAGGGCCTGACATACAGCGGCCTGAACACCCGCTGCCTGTTTCCTCCTCTTTCTTCTGTCTCTGCACACTCGGTTCCTGTCCCTGTGGGCAAATGTATACCAGGCCACAGCCATCGAGCTCCCATGAGCCATCTGAGCCCCCACAAGACCTAACTTCCAGTCTGTTGTGATGTTGTCGCACTGCTGCTTGCTTTAATGTGGATTGTGATCTGTTTCCATTGAGTGTTTGCTATATTTTTAGCCCAGCAGGTCAGCCGCAGCCACTTGCTTTGTCGCAGGCTTATAGAGCGCCCCTATGGGGAAACCCCATTTTGTCACGGAGCCAGTAAACTCGTCCTCTGAGGCTGTTTTTTGCCAAGAGCTGAAAAGAGAGTTGAGTGAGCTTGATCTCCCTCGTGTCTGTGTGTGATGGTATACTGTGGCAGCCATGGTGTTTGTGTCCCGTCCCTGCAGGCTGTGTAGGGGTACCCTGCTCTCCTGTGGCTTTGGGAGGTGCTCCTATGGGTGAGAACCAAGCAGAGTTACTCCAACTAATGAGACGGCAGCTATAGTTTATCTCCATGGCTCCCTCTAATCAGAGCATCATGACGACAACGCGCGTACCACAGACGATGCGGCAGGCCCCTTCTCTCTGGAAAGCAGCCTTAACAAATCTGCATTTAGTTGGCATTCAAAAACATAGGGCATTGCGTTCTTCTTAATATAACTTCTGGTGAAGAGTACTAGTCTGTAGTGAAATCCTGAACCCCAAAGCTTTGTATATACAGTAAGAGTGAAGGCTTAAAGGCTTATATATAGTGTGGATGAATATCTGAAGGCAGGGAGAGGATTGGCTCCTAGCCAAGGAGAATCGACCCGTTCTTCTCCCCAGAGGGGTGTTTGAACCTCTAAACACTGCTGTGGACTGATCCCTTTTCACTACACCCACTCCAATAGCAAAACATGTGGGCTTATCTGCCATTTTCATCATTTACCAACACTTTTGGCCTGTCTGGTGGATTTTGCACTGCAGCTATTGCTGGTTGCTTCCCATTTACAGATTTAGTTGCTGTATACCATTACTCTACTATATCTTTACATAGTAAATAGCTGTTTGCTGATATCTAGTGGGGTGGAAGGTCATATATTGGACCTTGGCCACAATAAAATGCTCTGCAGTGTTTATGTGATAAATGTTGATCCCACCAACCCCCTACCAACATGTTGTTTCCAAAAATGTCCAACAACACTTTTTTATTCTCTTTTTAAAAAATAGGTAAATATGCTCATTAGCTGCTATAACATTATAGTTTATACTTGTTTACTTACAAAAGAAGTGAGAAGAAATTTAATTTGACTTTAAAATTAGAGAGAGAGCATGTCATGTGCAGTGAACGTCTACATCTGGAGTTGTAAGGACTGTTAGATTTGCTTGATGCTTGGTGTTTTAAGATGGCCCATATGTGACTGCAGAGATAAACCCTTATCAGCGGCTGTTGTGTTGCTGCTGTTTTGCCAGAGTGGAGCTTTGTTTGTTTTGGTTGCACAGGCCTGAGAACACCCTCTCCTCTGGCCTATTTCCCTCAACTAAATGTCCTTTCTGTCTAATTACAGTGAAAAAAAAACACAGCAGAAGACAAAGAAGAGGTGGTTGAGTTCTCATGTCTGTTTTGTGTTTAGCTGACAAACAACAGCTGCTGTGGTCTGAATACTGGCCGCAAACTTGGCATATGTAATGCTGCAGATTATTGAAAAAGGCAGCGCTTCAGTTTTTCTTTATTTTCAGAACGTTTAGTACGTAGTAAATGCGTATGTGAACTGTTTTGGTGGTCTGTGGGAGGAAGCTCTAAAAAAGGATTTCTGCTATGTACGTGATCAAGGTCAGGTGTTACATGCATCAGCTCTGACTGTGAAATCCCACTTGCATCAGATGAAAGCAGAATGAGCAAACAGTAGAGCCTGAAGGCTTCAAACTTTACAATTAGAATAGAAATGTCAAGAAACGAGTAGAAACAAAAGAAAAGGCGTATTGAGCACTTTTTTTTTTTTTTATTGAACGTGACCACAAGTGGAACATATATTCACACAGCACTGTGATGCTGGCAAATACACTATAGAATTGCTATGTATCCTTATAGTTGAGGAACCACAAGTAGCATCTAGGTTACGCACTATAGATACTCAACAAGTCACAACTTGACCACATCCTCAGTCAAGTCACTGAAGATAAACAGACATTACCTAATTCTTTTTTCTTAAAACCTTCTGTAATTAACATGATTAGTCAAAAAAAAGTAAAAAAAAAAAAAAATTAAAAATTATGCTTAGCTAGGGCGTGCTAAGATGCCACTGTACACCAGGGTCCATTATAGTCTCGACAAGCTGGCTCAATTCCACTTGCATGTCGGCAGGAAAGGGATTGGAGTGGTGCTCTGGAGCAGGAGGAGGGCAGGGGTGAAGAAAGAAGAGGAACAGAGGGAGAGGTGGAGTGTTTTCCTGATGGAAAGTGACAGTCAGGGAGGAGGGAGGGATATATAATAACGCTGGAAAGACCCTCAGCTGTGCCCATTCCCCTGCTCTTCCTCTCACACACACATATAGCCTTTGTCTTGTTGGTATGAAGTCCCCAATCTGAAGCCTCATGATGTGCCTATTTTGATTGTGAACCATATTTTTTGTTTATTAACTGCTTGATTATTTTATTTTAGCAAATGCATGTCATAAGCTACTGGAGCCCAAAGTCATTGCACAGCAGCCAACTCATTTTGTATTGTCATAAAATGGAGGATGACTTGGTCAAGAAGCTGACGTAGTTGGCCTAAAACAAGCAAGTACATTTTGACACATTTGAGGTAGTAAAAGTTAGTTTTATTAATGGTAAATTGCTTGATGATTTTTCTGATTTTCATTGTTTAGTCCATAAAATATCACAAAATAGTAGGCCATTATAAATTCCCAGAGCCTAAGTTGGTGTCTTAAACTTGTTTTTGTCCGGCTAACAGTCCAAAACCCAAAGGTAATCAACTATTAAATCTTAATTATTAAATACATTCTATCATCATTGTAAAGCATCACAGTTCGTACAACCGGACTGCTGCTCCCTCTAAGAGCGATCTTGTTGGCAGGGACATAGTGCTTTGCTCTGCTCTGTCCACATCCTCATTGCATCACAGTGATAAGCAGGCTGTGCAGCCTCTGATGCTGGTAGCAGAGGCGTCTCTCCACATCTTCTTTTAACTTCTTAATCCAGCAAGTCACCACTTTTAACTTCTAAAGTGGATATCTAACTCTTTCATCAAAGAAGCAGCTTTAAAGCTGCTCTCTGCGCCGCTTGCTTATCAGGCTGGTCTAGGAGGTCACTCGGATCGGAAGCTGTCGTCTGCCTCAGCCCATCAGCCTGCAGCTGCTAGAATAAGAATGAGGCATCATCCCAACGCTGTAAAAATATCCTCCATCTCATGGTTACATTCTCTGACAAATCTGTTTAAATGTGTGTTACTACCTAGGATGTGTGAGTCAAATTCTTTAAAAATAATTGTCACTCTCATCTTATGCCTGCACCAAGATGGTTGGAGTTGATCATGAATAACCTAAGCTGGTATTAATCAAGAACTGTAGGGGTTGTACTTGAAATTGGTTGTTCTTGAGTGTGCAGAACAGTACTCTCACGCTACCATGATGTATGGCAGGAAAAAAAAAGATTTTTATTATTTAGAAAAATGTCGCTCACTCAAGTCAACAGAGTGGTTACAAAATGTGATTAATGAAGTGTACGTCATTCCAGCTGTTATGTTGAAAAACATGACTTTACATTGCATTATTGCATTACACTATACAAACCAGACGTTATGTACTGTAGTTGTCATGTTGAGAGGGGGCACTGTGTTCTTGTTGTAACACATAAGGTGTATATTGATCTATAGGAGTGTGTGGTGTAACATTTACAGAAGGCATTGTTTGACTGAGACCAGAGCTGCAGTGACGCAACTCTGGCTGCCAGCGGTTATAAGCTATCTGTGTGTGTGTGTGTGTGTGTGTGTGTGTGTGTGTGTGTGTGTGTGTGTGTGAGAACACAAAAACACAGCACGGGACTTTCTGTTTTGGTCTCAGCATTTTTCACTCATTTTACAAAAATGCACTCTTAGCTCACTTTAGTGCAGTGGCAGCATGATAAATCGCTAAAGCCAAAATTGGGATAGCGTTCTCAAAAGCATATTGGTTGTAAGACAGTCGTCATTGTCCCAGTGTAAACTACTGGAATGGATGAAAAGGTCGTTCTAAAGTCGAACACACGGGCGGGAGTCATATCTCGGTAAAGTTTTCTGTTAAACACTGGCTACAAATTTGGTAAAAAATATTTATAGTACATGAGATTTTACACAGACTACTTGAGATTATATACTACATCTATAATACAACATGACTCATTTCACATAGGACCATTTATAATGAACATATGATACACTGAAAACAACCCAGACAGGGAAGGTTACCAGTTTAAATGACTATTTTAGCATGCAAACCATTTTATGTCAGTAAACCACTTACTGTTCTGCCAGCACTACACACAACATACACGTGTCTATTAGTGCTGAAATAATTAGTAGATTAACCAGTTAATCAGAAAAATAATCTTCAACTATTTAAATCATTTAAGTTGGATTTGTGAATTTTGTATTATTGCAAAATTAATATCTTTGTGCTTTGGACTTTTAGTTGGGATAAACAAGCCATTTGGGGACATTTTTACGATGAAATGACTAATCAATTACTTGCGTTCTTAATGCATGGTCACAGGCTGTTTGGACTGATGAAAATGAGAGGAGGAGTTACTGCAAAGAAACATGAGATGAGCACATGCATGCACATAACAGTTTCACTTTCCCTCACACTCCTACTTTTCACTCATACAATCACTTATTGTGATTGTTTGTAGCCTGGGCACTCGGCAGAATATCAATGTGGGCCTCTCTCAGCTTCTTCCCCTCTCCTCCTTTCTCTATGTCACCTGTAAGTGCTTCTAAATCACGGTTCCTGGTGAGAGTCCAAGTCCTGTGAATGGTCAGCATGAGGAACATCCTGCAGTAGCCTGTGAGGTGAATAATATTTGCCAGGTGTTCTTGGCAGACACCCCTTTAACCTCCACTGTTGGTCCTCTAAGGAGCAGCTCACACGCTGTCACTTTTTAAGACATTTCATTATTAATGACAGCTTGCAAACCCTCTAAGGATTTATAACACTGGTGCCTCAAGGCAATTTTTTTTTTATCAGACCTAAAGGTAATTGCTCCTACTCTTTTCTGTGCTTTGCATGGATGCAATTAATCAAAGTGACATTTGTCAATATAAAAGAGTAAAGTAACAACAATTGTATCTTTTGGTTGGAAATACTTGTTCTTTAAGGCAAATATTTTACTAATTCACATGGAACCCTGTATCAATGACTGAACAAATGATTCAATTGTTGCACAAACATGATATTTTCAGTTGACCATGCAGTAATGTATAAATGCAATGTTCATGCAATCAGAATAGAGCTATGGAATATAGATTGATAAAACAAAAAAAGATAAATAAGTTACCTGTATATCTTTTTTTGGTCTCAGCTCAGCTGCTGTCGTGTGAGAGTGCAGGCGACTGAATGCAGCAAGTAGACGGCTTGCTTTCTGGTTTATCAGATGCAGACTACAGTATCTGTCTCCACTGTATTCAGAATGTTTGGTGAAATTGAAGGTTGTTGCCTCAAATGCTAGTAATTGGCAGTTCTGTAAAACATCTTGCATGATACATTAAGTTATAAAGAGTAAGGGATTTGCAAAAAATAAAATAAAAATAATTTACCAGCTTTCAAGAATCACACACACCTGCTGTGGGGTTGAAAGATGGCTGTAAGCTTTGTAGTTCGGTCAGTTTGAATTCACATCCTTACAATGGATTCAGAGCTTTATGGTAGGTTGTATTTTGGATGGTCCATATCACTATAGGCCCAACTTCTCCCACCACTAGAGTGCAAGATAAATTGAATTTCAAAGTTGACCCTCATCTGTTCTAGAGTAATTAAGGCTCCCCAGAAAATCACAAATGATTTATTCATCATAGTTTCATATAAATTATGTAAGTTTCTTGCAGCTATTAGAGCCTTGAGAGAACAAAGTCTTCTGCATGTATTGATATTACCCCGTAAATAACTTTACATTATCATCAGAGCCAAAAAGCAGAAGTACATGTACAATACAATACACACTTTCTCATAACAACATCACTCATATTTCATCAGTTCCCTGTTCTTCTTCTTTACTGCAACAGAAATGATGACTTATGAAAAGTCATAACATGGGTTTCTCTACAAGGTTTGACCCTCAACATTACCGTACCACTGTTACACGTCTGTAGGCTTTGATACAGACTCGTGTTGAGGCTTTAAGCTTGGTAAAAGCTTTTTGTGATCCAGTAGCAACAAGGATATGACCCTGATTTGATTGCAACCTCTGACATTTAGCCTTGACAAATGCGAGTCTGTTCCCTGCAGTGCTGTTACTCTAAATAGACTTACTAGGCAACTGTACAAAACCTGTACATCATACAAAAAAGTTGTAGTAAAATAATTGGGCTATTCTCTTCATTAATTTTGTAGTATGAACATAAAGGAGATGTGATTACACTTGTGATTCAGCAGGGAAAAGGTCTGTACCTAATAATAAAAAGTCCTTGGTAAAGTAGAACATATTTAAGGCAAAGTTGTTTGGTAAATCCATGAAGGTGTATGCATAAAACATCCATCTCCCTGTAGGGGCGTCAGAAGTGATCTGATGCCCTCTGACCTTTCATATACCAGGTTCATTTCATCACTGCTGATCAAAGCTGACCGGTGTAGACTGGCACAGTGACAATTTGCGTTAATGTAGCCAGACGTGTCCTCTTAATGTGTCTGACAGCCTTGAAGTGGGTTATAAAAGCCTGTCTCAGCAAACTCATTTACTGCTTGCTGTTCATCTCAATGAGTCAGGCTCCCTTTATTTGTCAAATGTAATATTCTGAGCAGTTTGGTGACTCCCATGAACATAGAGTACAACTCGCAGGTTGTTGTGTTTATACAGAAGTAAGTTAGAAATGTCTTAAACACTGAAAACATTTGCGATGAAGTGGCGATCATGTGAAAAACTTCTTCCTCTTTCTAGAAATTGAACTTATGCTGCCTTTGTTTGCCAACTTCATAAAATTGACTGGATGTGATTAATTCTTGATCCAGTCATTTAGGAGTTAGTGTTTCACGTACAACATGGCCGAGGTCACCTGATTGAGCACCGCTCAAGCTATTCCTCAATGACTCCACTGACGTGCTACGCCCATCAATCAGCTTTGTGCTGAGCACACGAAACGGTTTCACTGATGTACAGTCTGTTGTGCCGGTGTGATGGCTGACATGAAATATTGTGTTGTCACACATAAATACTGCAGCATGTTGGGGTGTGTTTGTGTGTGTCACTTTTTCCTGGGGTAAATGGAGGCAGGACTCATGCAGTCTGGTCAGATGCAGGTCAGCTGGGGTTGTTTTGATTGAAATCATACGCTATCATGACAGTATTAATATCATAATACAATATGCAGTGAGACAAAAAAGTATTTAGTCAGACACCAATTGTGCAAGTTTTGTCCTCCACTCGTTACCTGTATTAATGGCACCTGTTTGAACTCGTTATCAGTATAAAAGACACCTGTCCACTATGGCCAAGACCAAAGAGCTGTCACAGGACACCAGAAACAAAGTTGTAGACTAAATCTGCAATAGCTTGGTGTGAAGAAATTAACTGTGGGAGCAATTATTAGAAAATGGAAAACGTACAAGACCCCTGATAATCCCCCTCAATCTGGGGCTCAGCCCTTGTGGTCAAAATGATCACCTGAACGGTGAGCAGAAATCCCAGAACCACACGGGTGACCTAGTGAATGACCTGGCAAACCTGAATAGGTGAATGTTGGCATGTATTGTAAAGTGGTTTGCGTGGTCATTAAAACTAGACAGGTGCTATATAAATGCAGTCCATTTATCATTTGCCATTTTCAAAATCAATAGGTTACTAGCAAAGCTGTGTAAACGGAGGAATAAGATACTCTAACATGCACAATATGTGAGTTCATTGTTGGTTTGGCTCTGCACATGAGATTTGTTGACAAAGAAAAATATATAAACTCGCCATATCCATATCCTTTAAGTTTCTCGACAATTACTGGATGACTGAATAATGGATTGCCATAATATTTGATATCCATGGTGCCCAGAATGATTTATCATAAGCGGCATTAAGAGATCAAAATTACACTTTTTCCAATATTTTGTTTTAATACTATCTGCGAAACTATTGTCATTCCTATCCCATCATTCTTTACTTTATCTGTTTAACACCAGCTAACATGTAAACATGCTAACAATGCTAGCATGGCTGTAGATGCTTGGCCTTGTTTAAAAATATTTTTGTATCATAACGCCACCGAGTCTTGCCTGCACATAAATTTCAACTTTAAAATACACGCAATTTAATACACACGTATCTTATGTTGCATTCAGTGGAAGCTATTCTTCATTTCATTTTATACTTCATCAGTTTCTGTTCAAACAAAAGGCCTACTGAGCTGTGAGCAGCACAACATCAGTGCAGGCACAGACCATGAATTATCATACAGCCTTCATAATATCCAACATATGAATAGTGAACGCATGATGAATATGCTAATAAATTCTACAGTATGGGGGAAATAAAATAATTGAAGCGTGTTTGATGTTTTTACATAAACCCCAGAGCACAGCTTGACAAAAAAAAAGGACTTTCATCTCCTAAAAAAAGGCTTTCACAAACAATAAACCCAAGCTGGCTATTAGAGATGATGAAGAGACAGAGAATGCTGCCCAGCAGTTAAAAATGTATCACACACAGAGAGAAAACATCTGGCTTAAAAAGATCTGATACTGTATGAACATGATAAGAAGTGAACTTTTCATTTTAATGTACCAATGAGGCTTTAGATGAGAAAATGTCTCCCTTGTTCAAAAGGCGTCGTCATACCTGTACATCAAAGTCTCAAAGATCTGTAAGAGCATTATCTGCTCATTAACCACTACCCAGAGATCACAGACCATAAAAATGAGGATGGCATTAAGCTGGTTTAACAGTATTATATGTTACAATACCACGGCTCTCCCGCTCCTCTTGCACAAAATCACACATTAAAGCTCATTTTCTAGATGACACTTTTCGTTTTCCCAGAATGCAGTTCTTTATGAGTTACGGTGGTGAATAGCAATTTGGATTCCCTTAACCATCCTCGTCTCTTTGTCTGCAAATGTGATGGATGAACAAAAGCGGCGGAGCTGCCATCGTTTGGGAGGCAGCGAGGGAAGGAGGGAGACAGGTATGGTGGGGAGAGGAAAGAAAAGAAAAGATGGTAAGGCGGGGTAGGAAAAGAAAGGAAGGCGGATAGGAAAGAGAAAAAGGGATTGTAAAAGGAGGGAAGAAAGCCGACAGGGTAGGAAGAAGGAAAAGACATAGGGAGAAATAAAGATAGAGAGGGTAAATGAGATGGTGGAGGGCCAGAAGGGGGGGGGGGGAGAAATGTTAGGTGAGTATGGAGGGAGAGAGGGAGTAGATACTGTAGGAAGCATGTGATGAGTCAAGAATTTCTGCCAAAGAACAATAAAATTAAAAAAAGGATGTCTCACTTCTGCCCAAGCTTAGACAGTGAACACTGCAGTAAAACAGGCTCCACTAATACAGTTTTGCTGCCAGCAAGAAAAAGTGATGAAGAAAAGTGTCTTAACTCCCACTGCAACCATCATCATCATCATCTTCAGCCCGTTCAACTATCCAAACCCTCCCACAACCCAGCAGGGCCCGGGGATGCGGCTGGGTTGGGTTACTATGCACTTGAGAAAATGAAAAAAAAATCTTGAGAAAATGAAGTTATAGCCCTGTCCACATCTCAGCTCCTGTACTGCATTGAAGCAGCAGACTCTGAAACAACCTTCTGACTCTGTGGATGTCGTGACCGTCCTCAGCTGAGGAGCTTCAGCTCTGCCAGCTCTGCTCTCTGACTCACTGTGTGTGTGCGTGTGTGTGTGCGTGTGTGTACAACTATCAGTTCACACACGTGTGTATGTCACAGATGAGGCGAGTGTTGCTGCATATGTGTGTGTGTTTTGAGGCACAATCGCTTCCTCTTCACACCATTTCAGCCTCACCACGTCCAGCAGGAGCCTCGTTAGCGTGTCAGCGCCATGCCATCACGTCACAAGGACAAGGGAGTAGGAGGCACAGCTCCAGGCACGGTTACAACAGACACACACACACACACACACATACAAACCAGCCGTTGCTTCACATGACACAAGCCAGCAGTGCCAAGTGTCAGGGTTACAGTAAAACAGGTTTCTTGTTTGGAGAGAAGAGTCACTTTCACACATTAGAAAACAAACTCCTCCCGTGTTAATGTTTCCAGTAAAGCTTAAAGAACAGCTTATCTGGTTGATTCAGCATTGGACAACATTTCCTTCTGAGGTATGCATTTCTAGGATATTTACCTGCTTATCCCCCATGAACTACAGAGATGTATTATTTTACCACAACCTTTTTTCTCATCCCTAACAGCTAACCTGGATGCTACAGAGCTTTTTTAATTCTGTCGAATTTGAGAACAGTGCTGCCAACTAATACAGCAAAACATTAACACAAAACTAGATGAAAAAAGGCATATTATTGAAATGTGAACATTTTAAAATACAAATGCCTGAAATTTATACAACATAAATAGTTTGCATCAAAAATTCAAAACTGCTTTACTGTTACATAATATTCTATAAGAAGCATTTAAAAAGTTTTTTAAGGCACCATGAACATACATTTTCAAGCATTTTCACCTCCCATGTAATGTAAGTGATTACATTATATAGAAAAGGTGTAAGTTTGAACTTGGTAAAAAATGTTGTGTGAACTCATTACGATTTCATAATCACACGTGTAATATACATTATTGAATTGATACAAGTCATATGAAGCTGAAACTGAGGTTTCTATGGGAAAACGCTATATAGACATGGATTACTGTGATAACTAGTGGAGAAAGACTTTAGCAACCTTTTATATACAACCATGTCACTAAAAAAAAAACTTGTTAGCTGTATAACATTCAGCAACATCATATCACGATGATATGATTTTATCACGATGATATGATTTTATCACAATATGATTTTATCACACTATCATTCTAGACATTTTGAGGCTTTTTGTATTATAACAAACAATGGATCAGTTTTTTTTTTCTTCAAATTATGGTGGAAAATAAGTATTTGGTCAATAACAAAAGTTCATCTTTATTACATATCAATTTGGGAACTAATCTTCTGATTAATGGATTAATGGTTTTTAATAGTTTTTGAAAACCGCGTAGGTCTACAGCGCAGAGGTATAAGATATATCAGACTTCACGCACCATTCTTGTTACGTGTTCATTGTTGATTTGGGTTGGTCCTATAGGAAAAGTCAGAGGATCACCAAAGTCAGCAGGATTTATGCTCTATGCTCCAATAGTTGTTGAGATATTTCAGCCTGGACCGAAGTGGTCGACTGACCGATGGACAATATTTCCATCCTTAGAGCTGGTAGTGTGTCTAAATATCTTTTGCATTTGAATTCTGCCACAGGGCCTCTCTGCTTTATGTAGCTTGAGAGAGCTCATTAGCAATGTAACAACACCATAAGGTTGCCTACTGAAGTGAATGTGAAAATAGAGCAGGAACAATGCTGTGGTGTGCTGAGGCATTGTTGTTAACATAACAGATAGCCAGCAAAAAGGAGTTACTTCACACAAGCGACAGGCTTCTTGTAAATGAGTGAATCTTGAAAGAAAACATTTGCATTTTATTGTCACCTCATTTCTCAGTGTTACGCTGTGAGTGTGCATCGCAGCTGTCCTTGAAACAGACCTCATATCATCTACTAGTACAGTTCCTGTTCAAAACATGCCATACTGTTGATGTGAGGTGTACAACATGAATACACACATGCTATAAATGCTGAGTACTCAAATAATAAATGAATGTTCTTTTCTCATGTCAAGTATAATGAGGGCTGCATTTAAAAATATCATACCCAGAGCTTTTGGAAAAAAAAGTGCATCTAAAATAAAGTGGATCGATCACATTTGTCTATTAGATTGTTAATTTTCTGTACCAGATCATTTGAGTGGGTACATATGCCTAAATGATTTGTGCTTTGTGGGAGGTAGCCTAAGAGTCTGTCCATTCTTGATTAAAAGCTCAGTTTTTGCCGTATACTCTTCTTTTTTTTGAGAGCATGCCATGTGAAATTCCTTTTCTCTGAATCGCTTATCTCCGATTGTAATCTGTCACCTCGTCTCTCGCTGTATGTGTGTCACAAGTGCATTGTGACACTTTCCCACAGGGCGTATTTATTCGTAACCACTGTGAAACGATCAGAAAATAACGTTTTATTTATCTGATTCACCGTCTTTCTTCTGTTCTTTCTCACTGCTGCCTCTCGCTCTCTTCATTCACTCTATGGCTTACTCGACCACCGCTGCTCTCTTAACTCTCAACTGCTACTCAGCTCATGAGCACTGGCTCTCTTTTTCTTTTGTCTTTAAATGAGTCAGGAAGCTGACAACAAAGCCTAACTTTAGTTTTAACGTTATAAAACTGTCACCTCGTCTTAGTAACATCTTTGTACTCCCTCATGGCAAGGTTGTACTGCTCTCAGTCTGATCACCGGCTGTGTTCATGACTTGACACAAACTCACCGTTCACTTGTTTATTTAAAGTTTATTAATATTAAACATAATGAAATTCAACACTGCTTGTGCTTGGGTCCCCAGCAATACACCCGCCAAGTGGAATGGTAGTTAATCGAGGACAGACATACAGAGTCTAAAAAAGAAAGGTCCAAGGCACTATTCTGGTAAAAAGTGTAAAAGCTTTTATTCAGATGATTATTTTATGGTGAAATTTAAAAAAGAAAAAAACAATGCATGTTAAAATGGAGCTGAGTAACAACACACTCATAGCAACACAAACAGCCTTCTTCAGGGTGTGACATACAGAGTCCTTCCTTTACAGGTAGATGTTTAACTTATTGTCTGTAAGAAAATAAAAAATATACCAAAAAACGAGAAAATGGCAGAAATCAAAATACGTCACCAGTATCTGTAAACTATAACATGTATAGAGTTGAAGCTGAAACAATGTCGGCATCATTTCTGATAACTAAATAATCATTTAAGTTGTATATTAAGTAACAATGCCTGGTTCCAGCTTCTCAAATGTGAGGATTTCCTGTTCTTCTCTTTTTTTTTTTAAATTACTTGTAAACAGAATTTAACCATATGACGCTGGACCTGATATTGGCCTCTCTCCTTCTGTACTTAAAAGAAAAAAATGCATGTTTTAATAGGCTCAACACAGCCATGGGGAAATTGGAGAGGCTTGTCAATTATAAGGATATATTATAAAGCTTGATCCTTCCCGTCTGCTATTCCTCCTACTGCAGCAGTGTGAGGAAGAGCATTAACTACACGGTGATGTGGGCCCTAATTCAATGACACAGATTTCTGCTCTCTGTCCAAGAGTTGAGCATTGTGTAAAAGCAGGATGGGGTCCAGTGTCTGACAGAGTGGAAAATGTGAAGAATAGCTCAGCAAGACAGTGCTGGTGAAAAGCCAGGAGAGACGGAAGAAAGCAAGTGGAAAGCTGGCGTCAGCAGCAGATGAGATGAGTGGAGGAGGAGTTGACTGTTGTCGCTCTGCCTAGGGAAAGGAGTAGTATGAGCGTTCACATATGGACAACCCCCCACACCTCATTCTCCTCCTCCCAGCCACAGGGACGGCTCCAATGACAACAAAACTATTCCTTAGTGTCTCTGTGACAACAAAACAGCAGCTGAGCTGGTATTACCTGTATTTATACATCAGGTTTACGGCAACAACAGTTAAGGGTGTCTGCATCACAGTTTCTATGACGACTATTGAGGTGTCAGTGTGTGAAAGCAACACACACGCACACACACACATCTTTAGATTGGATTTACTGCTTAATGTATGGAGTGAAGTAGTTTTACTCTCTAGATGAGCTCTAGCTAGGGAGAAGAGAAGATTTATTTTTTTTCATAGCCAGTTTCCTTCCATATATTCTGAAAAACACCATATATGAACTGGTTAAGCGTTTTGATAAAAGCATCCTCTAAAAGGCTCGTGAACTACAAAGTATCAGTTTGTAGTTTCACTCCCTGCAGCAGACAGTCAAGGGTGTTGCAACTTAATGTTGCTTGTCCTTCCTTTTTAAAAGAGTGATTCAGACAGGCCTTCCTTCACTTCCAGAGGAAAACAAAGCTATTAAGAATGGAGACTGGCATGGCCTCCAACAGCGAACAGACAGCAGGAAGTCAACCACCCCCCACACGCCCCACCAAGCAAAGATGTGAGATTGGAGTCAAGCTCACCCTGAATCCACCTGGCCCTGCGTGACAGTGGGGTTAGAGTCACACTGCGGAGCCTGACGAGGCAATACATCACACAGTTACCGCTCACCCGAAAGGGAACAACGCTGGTGTTGAGCAAAGACAGCTGGAGGACATCGTGAGGGGGAGGACAGCAGATGTGAGTGGAGGGCAGGAAAGATGGTTGCCAAAAGCACACAGGGTCAGACAGGAAGTGACCACTTTCTCTTGGTTTCCTGTTAGGAAGAGCATGGAGGGTCACACAGAGAACATCAACAACTCAGGGCCACAGTTTTGGCAGAGGCAGGTATATATACATCACTGAATTACAGCAGAATTGGATGCAGTGCACAGATTCTCAGGCTGTTTGTTGTTAACAAAACTTCCCTCATGAGGCCCCAGAACTTGTGTTTTGGCTTCTGCACTTTCCTCATAGTCCCTGATCAGCATCCTGTGTAGTCCCTGCATGGGAATGCAAATATTTAAAGATTAATTCCGATATTTTTATCACAAAACTCGCCTTAAAACCACAATTTGTTGAATTTAGATTTGTGTTCATGCAAATTAAACCAACACGATGCATGTTCAGTTGTGAAATTTAGAGACGATAGTAGGTAGATGATAGACGCTTCAAATTGAACAGATAGATATGAGAGTGGTATCAATATTCTCATCTAACTCTTGGCTAATTATCATCATTTCCAAAAATGTCAAATTATTCCATTAATGTGCTTTTCATAGTTTCACTTTATTTCTCCCAAATAAAGTGGTTTTGATAAGCCCTCCAGCTACTGCCCTCTGGCAGGAGAGTTCCTCTGAGCAGATTAAAAATATTTAAAAATGTATTTATTCCTGTGTCAATAAAACCTTTTAAATAGTGGTAGATAAATGCGAACTGGATGATATTTGTTTGCGATTTTTAGTGGAAAATTGATTTTGGTGTGTTTGTTTTCTCTCTGTGCCTAGGTGCGTTTAGTATCTTGTTATGTTGTGCTATTTATTTAACACCTTTGTGTGCGTCCCTAGTATGTGTAATGCTGTATCTTATGGCTACAGCACTCTGTGGGACTATAAAGATAATCCTGAATCTTGCTAAAGTGTGTTTACAGCCTGTCCAATGAGCTCGTCTGACACTGTAGCATTGTTGCCGTGTTTCCACATACTTTACCTTGACAAGTACCATGTTATTATAATTGATAGAAATGATGGTGAAAACAAAAGCCAAAGTTGTAATAAACCAGAAATTTCAAATACATTTTATATATAGTCTATCTGTCTATCCATTTGTCGCCTCCCTTTAATTACACTGAAGAAATCTGAGTGCCAACCAAATATCCATTGTTCAGAGCGCACTGGACTATAGAAAATCCTTCAGCGGAGCACATTTCATGCAGCGGGCTCCATCAGAGCTCTCATGAACAATTAACAGTACTAATAGGCTTTCAAAGAAGGATACTGTTTATCTTTCCTCACCAAAGTTCAGATGTTCAAAATGATGCTGGGGAATAAAACATCTCCACATGTTGAAATATTTATGAAGCTTGTGTTAAACGTACTACTGAGCAAGACTGTGTGGAGCCGTGCCACTATTGATCTGGCCTGAAACATGCAGCCACGCTGAAGGTGTTGAGAGTAATTCATCCTTCAGGAGACACAGCGGTAAAGGACTGGCATCACAAAACCTTCCACTGCTGTGCTAAAAGTACAGAGAGCGTTACTGACTTTTGGGAAATCGGTTCCAATTTTTGGAAATCATTACTATGTTCATTATTATGTAAAATATAAAGACTCAGAGCAGGCTGTGAGTGGGCATGGATGCAACTAGAGGAACTTGTGCATGACTGACTGAGTGAAGACGGGAGAGACTCAGGCAGCTGGTTCATTGAGCAGTCATCTGTGAGTGTGTGTGTGCGTGTGTGTGTGTGTGTGAAATGAAATTAGCCATCAAGCTGAGTCCTTTAGCAGCAGTCTGCAGCAGAGAGTCAAGGTCAGATTTGCTGTTTCTGCTGATGCATTTTATTCTCTGGAGCCAGCATCAGGCTGCTGGATAGGGGGTTACAGCTGCCCACCAACTCCCTATTCATTCCCACACCCATTCATTCCCTGCACACACTCCCATCCCTCCATTATCGCCTGGGTCCTCCCTGGAAAGAGAGTGAGCATTTACCTGTTAAATTAGGTGGGGGAAGGAGGGGTGATGGTCTCCACCAGAGAGCCTGGATACCCTTGCTGACGTACAGCCGGGAGATGGATAGACGAAGGTGTTCTGATTTCCCATGTGACTATAGTAATTGTGTTATAATGGAGGTGGGAGCTGAGCGGCCATCAGCAGAGGGACAGAGGTACAAAAGCTCCATGTCTCCCTCCTTCCTATCACTATACAGAACAGGAGAGTGCAGAGACTGAGAAAGCCAGGGCTTGTGGGTACGATGTTTGTATTCCTGAAAGGCCACACATACAGTTAAGTGCTCTGTCAGAGCTTCTTGAGGTGAGAACTTTTTCAAGTGTGTGCACCTCAGCTTGTAACAATTTAAGTTTGAACTCTTAAGCCACAGAGTTAATGTTACAATTTGTAACATATGCCTTGAGGCCGATAGTAAAGTGATACACTTCATCCTCAGGTGGTCATGTTGCTGACTCAACACTTTAATTTGCTTGGTCAGCATAAAACACATCAAGATTGAAATGGTATCTGTCCTCAGGCCTTTTATTTTCAATTATTTATTTACTCTTACTCACTATAAAATGTCAAATATAATGACTAATTCTCATCACACGTTAACTAATGTGAAATTTGTGAAGCTGTAACCAAAAAACAGCACTTACTATAATGCCTTCACAGGTGCTGAAGAACCAATCATAGAAAGATCTGCACTTAATAAAGGAATATCGATGTTTACTGTTGGCCTTGGCAGCAGCACATTGAGCACTAGTGGTCTCTATTTTCAAATAGCTTGTTTAACCACTACAAACACCCCAAATATCACTGAAAAGGCAGATTTAGGCATATAGGTGCATGTTTCGTATACAAGGAAATTCTCAGTGCTTACATAATACTTTTAAACAGAAAAAAACATTTTAAAAATCACTCATTTCACATTCAGACCGAATCTGATTGTCCTCTTGCCACATTTCTCCTCTGTCCTTTAATTTTAGGCACTATGAGACCAGTACAGAGGAACTTCTACGAGCCGTCATCCGCCCCGGGGAAAGGTGTGGTGTGGGAGTGGGAGAACGACAATGGTTCGTGGACACCATATGACATGGAGATCTGTGTGACCATCCAGAACGCCTACGAGAAGCAGCACCCCTGGTTGGACCTGACCTCTCTGGGCTTCTGCTACCTCATCGACTTCAACAGCATGTCTCAGACAAACAGGCAGAGCCAGCGCAAGCGACGGCTGCGGAGACGCATGGACCTTGCTTACCCTCTCATCATGGGTTCCATCCCCAAGTCACAGTCCTGGCCCGTGGGAGCCAGCTCCGGCCAGCCCTGCTCCTGCCAGCAATGCATTCTAGTCAACAGTACGAGAGCCGCCTCCAATGCTATCCTGGCCTCTCAACGTCGAAAGCTCTACGGAGGGACAGCAGGCAACCCCGGTGCCACAGGAACCCTGACTGTAGTGCGGCAGAGCAACACCTTTGCTGGAACCTCCCTCTGGTCTCCAACATCCACCTCCTCCGGCCCCAACAACAATAACATAAGTGTGGGAGGCGGACAAGCCAAAGCTGAACAGGTGCAGTTGCCACTGTCCACTGCCAACTTCCCCTGTTCCCCCGTGATGCCGTCTCTTTCATCCGCCCATGGCCACCATGCTCTCACCATCAACGGACAGAACAACCTGAACCGACCGGGCACCCAGCGCATTTCCATGGGGACTGCCAGAGGAGCCATCCCACCAGGGTAATGATGTTTGCAAACACAGTCATGCATTCCCCTTATTTTCTCATTTAGATTTTCCGAAGTCTGCAGTAGCCTGTTACTTGTTATAGCGCAGACATAATGCTCGCATTCGGTCAAATTTACAGTTCAGCTGAGGCAATGAGAGGATATAAAAAGAGACAATCTCTGTTTCTGCTTGTCTGATTCACAAAGGTTCAGCCTGCATGTGTCTGATGTATTGTACCCTATTGTATCATTTTCTCTGTCTCTGTCTCTCTACCTCTTTCTCTCAATCTTCCCTCCGTGATTTATGACCACCCTTGTTAACGTGCTGATCAGTGAATCTGCAGAAAAGGCCTTGGGTCCAGTTGATTCTCTTTTGCCTGAGTCTACAGAGGAAGATCCTCCCATATGTGTGTCTGCCATGGTTACTGCTCAATAATGAGCTTATGTTGGCCCCAATAGGCATGAGATACTGCAGCTCTTCTCGATCATTTAGTTGCTTCTACTTTGAACTCGTCACACTACGCTGTGGCTGTAGTGTCATGAGATAAGTCTGATGTCGTACATGTACTTTGCGGATGTTTTTTGTGGATGTAACGGCATCTTTGTTTCATGATGTGGCTCTGTGTGTGCAGTCAGACATGTGAAGCGGGCTCTGGTGTGGCTATGGAAACCTATTTGCCATGGAGGCACAGCTCCACTGGGGAAGAATGAATAATGGATCAAGGAAAAATGGGAGCTTCAGCAGAGCGCTCTGACCTCAGAGCGATTCAGCGAAAGGAACCGAGGAAAAGAAGTGTGTCTAGGGTTGAAACCGATACTTCAGTCCCTATCCTGCTTTCTTTTACTAAAATAAACCCTCTCCTGATCTAATTTGATTCCATTTTGTTCTCACTGCTCATGGGGAGAGACACACTTACTGCATGTTTGAATAATACTGTCCTTCACCTACTGTAGGTGCACATGCTTTCACTTTCCGTGGCCTAATTCTATGTCACTGAAAGGAAACGTATACGGTTTTTGCTCATCATAGCAGGCCATGACCTTGTTTCTTCCCGCAAGTAGGTGGAAGATGTTGTGTCTCTGTGCAAGGGTATATGTGAAAGAGAAAGACAACACAGAATGACCTATTCAGGGACATTCCTACTGTATTTTAAGAATTCAGTGAAAGTTCAGGTGTTGTAGATGAAATGTGACTTTTTCACCTCACATCACTATGGGTTTTGTGGAGACAGAGAGAGCAAGAACGAGAGAGGAAGAGAGAGTGGGGTAAAGTATATATCGGTTCCCAGGCGAGTGGCTCGAAGTACAGGATGAGTGTGGTTAACATACACACAGGACATGAGAGCTCACAAACATGTGCGCATGCACATACACACAATCTGAAATGTGAACTCCTTTGTACATTCCCACAAGCATGCTACAGACAGATAACAGAGGAACCCACACAATGTAAAACGTCAGATCTGTTTTTTTCACACACCCACACCCTAACTGGTGTTGGGTACAAGAAGATATTTGGCACAACGCTATGGTCTGTTTACATCAGGTTATACTGCAGCTTTACATACACAAACAATCATGCTGCATCTGATTTTATAAGTCTATTTTGACTAGATCTTGCATAATATTTAATTTTTGCATTAACCGATGCAGCACAACCTGTGTTTTTTATGATACAAGTATCAAATGATGATGAAGGCTGCAGTTTAAATACTGATCTTTTATTGACTAAAGAAATCACTACTTGTAGTTTGTTGATGGTGGTGGTAGAATAGGTTGTGTGTCACATGCACACATATTAGTGGCACCATCTGCTGGGCTTGTGTCAACAACTATACAACCACATGGCTTTACATTTGACCTGCTGTAAACCAAAGATGTGGTATGGGAAACAAGGTCATGCGTTACCGATGCACCAGATGCAGGCGGTTTTTGAGTTATTGAGCTTGCATGCTGCTCACACTTATAAGACTAATGTGTCTTACTCTACTGTAAAACATGAAAATCAGGCTGCTACTCGATTATTTTCATTATCAGTTAATATGATGATTATTTTCTTGATTAATTGATTAAACCACAGGTCTATAAATATGTAAAAACCTTCAAGCACAAGTGTGTATGTGAGTGAGTATTCACACTGATATATTTTGGTCAAATCCAAATCTAACTTCTTTAATCTTTTTATTTATACACAAAATGTGTAACCACAATCTTACCACATGACATCTTTTTATTTAGATACAATTGCATGGAGATAAGTGAAATTGTTATATTCAATTATCTGTCCGCCTGAACAGATAAACAGACACATTTTGTTGTGGAGTGAACAGAGAAAAGATTTCACAAGGACTCTGGGGATTTTCTTTTCTGTCAGTCAGACCACTTCCTTCTGTATACTCTTACCATGCACGTCAGTATTTAAGCTAAGACTTGCACTGCATGTCAGTATTGGTTTCTGTGCAGAGCCAAAAGCCTCAGAGTCAGAGGTGAAAGATGCAAGGTGAGTGAAGAAGAAGAAGTCAGGGTCTACTCTGGTTCAGATAAAAGGAGTGAGATTGTGCATTTGCATGTGCGTGCTGCTGCTAGCTGTGTTTACCAGCTCTTTGTCAGCAGCTCTTTCAGACTGCTTGTCTGTGTTTTGGCTGGAGGGCCATGTCGAGTGCAGAGATCATCATCCCTTTGTGGGCTGCTTCACCTCTATGCTTTGGTGTTCCCTGTAAGATAAAATTAATATTGAAATTAATGAATAAATCATAAGGGCTCATCTGGACCAAACTGGTGCAATTTCTTGTGCGATTCATGGTATCATTATTGCTTATTCTCAAGCATTCTAGGTGCATTGTAAAATGCATCAACCATATTGTAATCTCCCCTCTGTGTAGAAGGGAATAGGGCTTACCTCTTCCTCCCACTACTCACATCAATATGCAATTAAGCACTCCTGGAGTTCTCTCCCTCCAGACCCCTCTCTCACTGTCTTTATGGTGCATAATAAACAGATGAGGAGATATTAGTCCTCTGTCAGCACTTTCCTAACTAGGCCTAAAGTGGTCTCTCTATTTGGGGAATCACATCACTCTCAGTCTGAATAAGTCCTCAAGGAAGGCTGGAGATCCCCCTCTGGAGCATAGGGATGATACTGAGAACAAGACAGAAGAGGGACAGCGACCCTCATGCCCTGACCTGACAGGGCCGTAATTAATGTGGTGTTCGTATGTAGTGCTAGATTTATCACTTAATTGCATGGTTTGGGGTCAGATGTTACAGCATTAGATGTGAGAAATACTGCCGGGGGGGAATTCATTTTGCAGTATTTAAAAAGGTGCACATAAAAAAGGGAAAAAACAAATAACTAACTTTTCTTCTAAGGTTTGGATGTAGCTGGACTTAACTTTTATTTTCATGCAGAGAAGATGGACAGAAGGAAGCAAAGAGAAGATTAGAGTTGGCAAGGTGAAAGAAATGCATAGGTGACGAGGTTCAGTCTGGCTCACCGAATGCACCTGGTCAAAACTGTGGAACAGCAGTGTTGAAGTGGAGAGGCAAGAGGTCTGTGCTCGTTTACACTGATAATGAGATATAAATGCTTTTATTTTTCATAGAAAATATAGTTTAGTAATGACAAAACTTTTTTCAGGAGTGGTGATGGTGTTTTGGATGTTGGTGTGAGACAGAGAAAGAAAAGAACAAGAAGGAAGAGTTGAAGCCAGAGTTTAAACCCTGGACGTCATTCAGCATTAGGGATTGTCAGTGGAGTGTGAGGAGGTGGCATGTGTCTTAAACCCCAATGCTGAAGGCGCAGCCAGGACAGACAGGGATCAGTGGCTCCAGAGGTGAACGGTTTTAAAGAGAAAAAAAAACAGACAATAGAAAAGACCTTAACAGTATTCGATTTGAGGGTGGCAGCTGCACAGGCTTTCTGCAGCGCATAGATGGGTAATCACAAGCCATAGAAAGATAACGAGATACAACACAGTAGCAAATTGTTTGCAAAATATGGATCAATCCATCTTTGCAAAAAATAAACGGTAAACATAGTGTAGAAACATGTTACCGGTAGCTTGTTTCTTCCAGTCCAGCAGATAATGCTCATCAGTAGGTGCTGCTGGTAGTTTTTGTTGCTTGTGGAATCACACAGTGTGCAGCTGTTTCATCAACTTTGGCTACTTACTATGCAATGCGGTCTCAGGCTGATCTGTGCCAGAATTTTAAGGCAGTGGAGATGAGAAGCAATCCTAATTATGTTAAAGCCTTGACATGTTGTCTGTACTGTATGCTTATAGGTGTGTGTGTGTGGTTTGTGCAGACAGCACACAATGAGACCGTGTTAAGGGAACTTGTGGTGTGATGTCCCATTTCTTCTCCTAATGAAAATAATTTGTTTGATCACAGCGCTCTCTGTGAACAGACTAAATTATACATGCACTCATAAAGGGAGGCATCTTGTTCATGGTGTGTTTTGATTTGATTTAGGCCTAAGTGCATGTTTAAACAGAGAAGGAATCTCCCAGTGGGTTGCATCTCATTTGTTTTTGCTAAGCAAAAGATTCTCCTTGATCTGGTCATTTTTCTTTTCTTTTCTTTTTTTCAGCACACTTTCTTCCTCCATTACTCATGTTTGATAAGGTGTTTGTCACTTCCTTATTTCTTCAGCAGTGAAAAACGAAACACTGCTTTCCTTTCCAGACAGACTAGCTTCCAACCTCTTGACTCAAACTGATGCTTTTACCGAATGATGTGCAGCTGTGGCATAAAGTATCGACTGGTTGGTTTTTGTTGCAAGTAAAGACCGTAGCAGGTGAGTGTGCTCGATAATTCCTCTGCTGCGGTTGAAACAGTAAAATCACTCACTGTGGTCTTTGCTTGAAACAAACAAATGATGCAGCCAGCACAGACGTCTTCATGGTTTCACATCCCCAAGTCCAACACGCTGACGTAAGCTATTTATCACTGTACTTTCTTTTTACTCGCATAAGTCGTGCAGTCAGCTGAGCCTGCCCTGCAATGGTGTTTAGACACAGCATATCTGACTTCTTATGTGAGCAGGGCTGCATTTACACATGTTCAGTTTATGTGACATTTATCTAGACAATTATTAACTTTTGTTACTTTTATTCCCTTTATCAAAAAAAAAATAGGACAATTGTACCACCTGTCAACCATTTCTGTGCTTTTCCTTGATTCCACAGTTGCCTTATTGTACTATATGGCAGTGATATACACTAACTTTGACCACTATCGATGCTGTGAAGCAGTGTTTTGACAAGATTTTGACTCTTATTGAAGTTTCAGGGAATCCAGATTTCTCATGAAATTGCTTAACTTGCTTTGATTGACTTTCTCACTGCAACTTGAATTGAGACTTACAGGTACCTTTTACCTGAGTACAGAAAACTTGGTCCTGAGCTCTGATGCTCTGTGACGTCGGCTGAGCCGAAACGCTGGCCCTCTAAAAAGAGACTCACTGATTTGTATCCTCATATTAATGCCCCAAATGCCTTTGTCCACTCTGCTCCACATATCTTATAAAGTGCGCAAGTCAACTGTCTTTACCGCCTGTGTTTGCCATGAAGTCCAGCCTCTACAAATGTCATCCTGAATTAGGCTCTGATGCAGTGCTTTGTACATGAGTCAAGCTGTCTCATCCCATTGCAGTAGTCTTTGTCTCTGTGGCGAAGCACATGTGACATTTTAACTTGAGTGTTTTTTATGGTGTGCAGTGTAGAACTAGCTGCTGTCTTTAGTTTTCTCAGTTGTGGCGTAACAGGCAGTACTGCACAATTACAGGAATTTAGTGTTCATTTTGGAGCAGAATGTGAAGAATATATTTTATTTTACAAAGGTAAAAAGTATGAAATGGAACGACATGTAGTGGCTAGTAGAGGACATAAGTGTTGTTGTAGACCTTGGTGTTTCCAAATGGCCACTAGAGGCGTTAGTATAATCCTGAATGAATGTATGATTTGACTTCTTTTTTCTTTTGTAGTGTCCCTGCACTCCCAGTAAAGAACCTGACTGGATCTGGACCAGTGCACCCAGCGCTAGCAGGTTAGACAACATTCACTACACAGCATCTTTGAAATCAGCTAAAATGTACAAAACTGGTTATATGTGTTCTCTTATTCGTCTTGAAAGACATTCAAAATCATTGCTTTTTCTACTTTTCTGTGTGTGTATTTGTGTTTGTGTGCGCGCGTGTGTGTATTTGTGTGTGGGGGGCTGTATATATGCGTCAGGTATGACAGGTATCCTGATGTGCGCTGCAGGTCTGCCAGTTTGCCTGACTCGAGCCCCCAAGCCAATACTGCACCCACCACCCATCAACAAGAGCGACATGAAGCCTGTGCCGGGGATCAATGGCATGCGACGCAAAACCAAGAAAAAGCACCTGAGGAGGGGTAAGATGAAAGGAATCACAACAACAATGGGATTATGAAAAGAGAGGAGAGTAGAAAATGACGTGAAAACACAGCCACTATTTTTATACATGATTAATGAATAAATGGGAACTGCTCTAATGAGATGAATAGACCAACCGCTGACAGTCAAGAGACTTCCTCTGTCCTGCCAAGCTTTTCAAGATGTTCTTGTATCACTGCCTGTGAATCGGTTGTTCAGTTTGCAAACAAAACCAACAAATAAACTGTTTGCAAGAGGCTATAATCAGTAAGGAAAGCATTCTTGTACCTTTCAAAAGGATAATAAAATGTGATGATGACGGCTGGTTCAGATTTATGAGTAAATGAAGTCAGTGTTACTGTAACAGTTTTATAGATGCTGGACTACATGCAGATTGACAGAGACGGTTGTGAAGAAAGTATTTAACAAAGGACTGTTGTACTGAGACGGTTTGTGAGAAAATCTGGTGTTTTAGTTGGATGGTTTTGGGCCTGAATTGCGTGCTGGTCGATGTAAGCTGTGGAAACCAAGGACCTCCCAAGGGAGTCTTTGTCCTAATTGATCTGTGAGGCTGTTGGGTTTCCATCCCCTGCACTGTGTTCATCCATTCAGTCAGCCATTCAAAGCTCTCCATTGCTGTATGAATATTGAGATGCGGTAACACTTTATTTCACAGGTCCCTTAGTTTCTTACTATATCCTAGTACCTAGAGTCCTGACTACAGGCAAGTATACAATTCAACATATATGAAGTCTCCAGAATTAAAGTAATTGTAAATGTTAAGGTGGGGTTTTAAATTTTCTCTGAAAATGAACTCAGCACAACTAACTAAACAAAAAAAAAAACAGCGTAACCTTTCACTATTTTTCTCTGTAACAAAATTACATTTAATTTCCCTTCCAGTAAATTTAGGTTGCAGCCAAGTGTGCAGCCTGTACGTGCTGTCTGCAGAAAGAGCATGAACTCAGACATACTGGAGGGACTGTGAGGGCAGCTGAGATGTGGTTTTCTCGTGCAGAGATTTGGGTTTATCCTGCTCTGCTTTCTGTGCAGAGAAAGGTCAAGGAGGCTTTTGATCCAGCTAATGAAGCCATCAAATAGCAGCAGTACAAAAATACATGATTGAGTGTCCTTTTTTTATCTGTTTGCTCTCCTCCCCCTCTTCATATCTTACTGCCTACTCTCCCTTTTATACCTTAACATTTTATTCCTCGCTGATGTCCCCTCCCTCTGTTTGCTGGCTGTCCTTCAAATGAGCAAACAAAGGCTCCGGGGGAAAAGATGTTGCCTGTAAGCGTATTAGGGGTGTAAGATGTGGGTGTGCTCTCAGCCATGCTAGCCTGGTTGCACACAGGGATTATCAGAGAGTGCAGGGATGGCTGGCTGTTCTGTGTCGGTTTGAAGGTGACCCCTTCAACATTACAGACATATACTGAAACAAGCGGGCTCACTGTCACGCCCAGGCCAGAGCGACCACTGAAACTGATGAGTCTGTCATCCATCCAGATCGAGGTGTTATTTTCGTGTTTTCAAATGACAAGCAAGTGCCATGCAGCGGTGCATCTTTCCTTTCTTTATGTGTTGCATGTGGGTGTAAGTAAGTAAGCAAGTTTGGATCTTATCTCTGGTATGTTTTTATTTTATGACAAGGAAAAAACCCAGAGGACGTAGTGCGGAGATATACAGAGAAGATTAAAGTGGTGCCAGATGAGGTAAGAAAAAGACACACACAGTTTTGTGCCCACCAAGAGATGCACTCTGTCACTGTTTGATACCCTAACCATGTGTGAAAGTATAATAAATACGCATTTATGGTGAAGGCAGCTGAAGAATTTTTGGTTGGCTATTCTAGGACTGTACCATCTGCATGGAGAGGCTGGTCATGTCATCAGGCTATGAAGGCATCCTGCAGCACAAAGGCATCAAGCCAGAGCTGGTGGGCAAACTTGGCAAGTGTGGGCACATGTACCATCTGCTGTGCCTGGTGGCCATGTACAACAATGGCAATAAGGTGGGTAAAAGCGTGTGAGTTGTTTTGTCACTCAAGGCTCAAATTATAAACTTGTGACATCTTACAGCTTGACTGGATTGCATAGCACCGACAGATCGAGCTTCACAATTGTCTTTTCAGATTGATGCTATCAGTCTTGACATCAAAATACTTAAAGTCATTATGAACATAAAATCCTTATAAATTCAGTTCCCTTCAGTTCAGTTCACTTGCATGAAATATGAATATTATTGTTAAAGCGTCAAATACAAGCAGGGTATTTGGTTTTATTTGTTTTGAAATATCTGTGTCGGAGATCTCTGCCTATCAGAATGGAGGTGAGTGAAGGAGACTATGTTCCCCTAACTCTGGATACTCCACAGAACAAAAAACAATTTTTGCTTTTTTTTTTTAGTAGAAGGTCTTTCCAGGATATTGTTACTGGAAAGACGTGTTGCTGGTAAATTGCTTAAATCCAGTGTTAATTAATATTTATTTTACCTAGCAGGAAACTATGTCTGTCGGCTGTTTGGTGCTGGGAAGGTAGCATTTAGTAGATATTTAGCAGGGAGAGTGAACCAAATGGTAAAGTTGGTGGCTGTAAAACCAAAACAGAGAGCTGCAGAGACAGATCATAATTCCTTCTGGGTTTGTTCGAACGAATGAATCCTTTCACATTACACACAGTCATTTGATGCAATGTGAATATAGAATTATTCATCAACGTAGCTTTAAAATTTTCAATACACATTTTCAATGCATAAAACAAAACACCATTCACCTCTACTTTATTGTTGAGAAGGAAGAATAAATCTCAATAAATCTATACTATGTGCTTTGCTAGGTGTCACTGTCATTTGGTAGAACTGACCCTTTAAAGTACTGTGAAACTCTCATATTAGTACATGTTAATATCATCTTGTTTAGTCACGTCATGCCATTTTATTTTCTTTGTTTTTTTTTCAAACCAGGATGGCAGTCTTCAGTGCCCAACATGCAAGACCATCTATGGGGAGAAAACTGGTACTCAGCCTCCTGGGAAGATGGAGTACCACGTCATCCCCCACTGCCTGCCCGGCTACCCAGACGCCAAGACCATCCGCATCGTCTACGACATTCCTGCTGGCATCCAGGTCAGGACGGTCTCACTTCACTAAATACACCATGCCACTTGTGAGGTCTGATTCGCTGTCTTCCCTCTAAATCTTTGCTCTTTCTACAACAGCTGCTTTGACACACGGTTATTCGTGTGTGAGATATTGGGGCTGTTTAAGTCAGCGTAAAAAACAGCGTTCTGGGGGATCCCATAGTAGTTCTTGAGAAACAAGAACAAAGTGAGAGATGCTATAGTCATATAGGTATCAATATCAAGTATCAGTTGTCATATCATGTTTCATATTCTGTTAATTAGCTGATAGTTTTGAGTAATCAGTGAATAATTTTGTTAATATATCAAACTTCTATAAAAAACTAAAACCAAACATAATCTAAAGAAAGCCGCCTAGCAGTGGAGAGGATGTTTTGCAGCTTAATGTAACACATATTTGTCTTGGTGATAAGACATGACAAGACAGACATCTGGACCCACACGTGGACATGCTGGCATCTAGTCAAGATGGATTTTTTTTCTCTCATTGTAATTTTTAAAGTTTAAAGAGAATTTAAATATTTACAGAAGATTTTTACTAAGGGCCATTGTGAGCAACATGAGCAATAAAGGCGGCTTGTGCTGTGGGTGCTGTTGAGATTTCCTACACAATTACTCAATTACGTCATAATTGGAAGAGAAGAAGTTGTAACAATTGCTTTGTTCTTGACATTTTCAGACCAATGAGCACCCCAACCCTGGGAAGAAGTTCAGCGCAAGAGGGTTCCCCCGACACTGTTACCTCCCCGACAACGAGAAAGGCAGGAAGGTAAGCTTTGACATCAGTCCAAGGAAACACTACTGAAGTCTGACAGTACTACTGTCAACAGACATTATTGATCATCAGTATGATGAACCTGTAACCACATCAGTTTCTTCAAAGAAATCCACTGATGTGAAAGCAAGAAGTGTGTTCATATATTATCGTGTATTAAGTAACAAAATAATTAATTCATTTCTGGGAGCAGCAATTGTCCTTGTATTACTATTACTGTGCTATATTGCTACAGTATAGCTTTATTAATATTTTTTAAAATTGATAATTGTGCCCAGTATATTTGTTTTCTAAAACAGCGATTCAGGTTCTTTGACGTTACTATAATAACTATGTTTCTGTACCAGAGGCTAAACAATGCTACTCCTGCATGTGGTTTGTTACTTTCATTTTGCTGTTAAGAGATGATAACTTTCTTCATCATCCTCTTTGTGTGCCTCCAGGTTCTAAAGCTGCTGATCATGGCCTGGGACCGTCGCCTCATTTTTACCATCGGCACTTCCAGTACCACAGGTGAGTCGGACACCGTGGTGTGGAACGAGATTCACCACAAGACAGAATTTGGTTCCAACCTGACAGGCCATGGCTACCCCGACCCCAACTACCTGGACAACGTCCTGACAGAGCTGTCGGCGCAGGGGGTTGGCGAGGACAACCTAAAGGACTGAGGGCCAGCTGAGCTGGTATGCAGGAAGACACTCCACCATGACCCGCCGTCTCCCAAAGAACAGGGACACTGCATGACGGGCCAACATGCAGCAACTCTTTACTCCCCACAAACAAAAAAGACCTTGCAGACGTGGTGGAACAAGACCAACAGAAACAAAATAAATGACGTAATGGTTATGATAAATGTTTTGATTTCTGTAACCTAAGATTTCCCCCCCTGCTTTCTCTTGATCCATGCAATGTTGCTTTCATGCCAAATCTTCTCATAGGGTTGAGGAAGGTAAAGACAAGGTCTTGATGTTGTTAGCTGCAGGAAAATGATTAAACCCTTTTAGATTCAAGCTGAAGTTGTTACTCTGCACTTGGAGTAAAATGATGAGGGGGGCCAAAACTATTTAAAAGCATATTTGTAAATGTTGAACTCCAGGTTGCATGGCCCAGACCAACGCTGCATAATGAATGTTGAGCGAATATTTGCGTCAGTGTGCGGTGCCAATGGATAAGTTATTGTGAAGCTTGACATTATAAAGATACATGAATGAAAATCAACTGATTATTTGTTTTCCCCCTTTTTCTCTAGTAACTAATATTGTCCTGAAACAATGTGATGAGACTTGGTTTTGTGATTTTGAATGAGCGGATTCTGGCTTTAACAGTGAGTGAAGGTGACTTGACTTGCCCTGGGTATCTCTGATCTCTGATCACTTCTGCTGCACACAAGTCGGTCGTTCTGTGACACGGAGGTGTGTTACGTAGTGCATGAGCTAGATTGTAAAGAGAGCTAAAGGCTGTGAAATATAAGCGTTTGATAATAAGTGTATGTTGTATGGTTAACCTTGTTGACTGTGAGAGGAGGGTGAAATATATGAAACAAGCGCCTCACCAGTCAATTTGACGCTTGTTCAGAGGTGTTGTAACTTGGAAGGTAACTGGAGGTTGCAAAGCAGAATTTGCTACACTCCAAGGTTAAACTCATTTGTTTTGTTGACACACTGATGACGCTGACCTCTGTGAATATAAAGCCTGCATTAGTATTCTCCCTGTTGCAGCAAACCCAGGCGTTGGCACGATCCATCATGCTGACCATACATGAGTGTGTGACTGTGTGCTCTGAGGGATTAATATGCTGGTTTTAAGTCCTTGAGAAGAGAAGCTGAACACAGTTCTCACAGATGGACGTTCAGTTTTCCCCTAGAGATCCTTCTTGTGCAGCACTGGCCTCCTGCTTGCCCGCCATCTACAAGTCTCCTGTGAGCTTATTTGCTGTCAGGCGCTGGGCTGTACTGCTTCCTTATATAGAGAGCAGGGAAACATCAAGTTATGGCTGAGCCTGATGTATGGCCTCTTCCTCCACTCTCCTCCTCCTCCTCAGCAGTAGAAGAGCACTTCATCTAGGAACCATGCAAATGTTGGTCTTAGCATGTAGCTGGTTTTTAATGCGTCACTGGGAACTATGTTTTCCTATACGCTCTCCTTTTTCCCCCCCAACAGATTTTATGCCTGTGAGCTAAAGACTTTTTGAAAGCTAATGGTGGAGATCTTGTGATGTTTCTTTACTCTGAGATATAAGATAACCCAGTGCTACGTAATTATCCATGAATATATCTGATCAATTTTAATGAGCAGGGGGATGTTGATGTAAGGTTTTTAACGTGTTGGCACCCAGCTGTCAGCTTGAATCATAGTCTTCCATAGCACTTTGAGGCAACGGTTTTGTTTAATCGATTGTTTCATTTTTAGGAAAAGGTCTCAAATTGTATTTGCAACAAAAAAAAATCTGTTTCTTTTTTAAGTTGATGTTTATAAACTGGCTTGCAATGCTTTAAAAAAAAAAGAATTATATATATATATATATAAGTAAATATATATATATATATATATATAATATACATTTGCAGATGTGATATACCTTCAAGCTCAATTTGAGTCTATGGTGTTAGTGTAATTTATTTTTATACTCTTCTATATAGAAAATATACAAATACCGACTGGCCCACATATCTATACACAGGCACATATTAACATGAATACATAAAATCTGGCAAAGATACATTTGTCAGTATGTCAGGGACTGTTGAAATATGTATGACATGTTATGAACGTCTAATATAACAAGTAGTCTTAGCGTATGCTGCTGTCGTTACCTTAATGTAAAATCTGTGTAGTTGATCCCCTGTGGGACTCCCAATAAATACAGTAAATGTGTCTTTATTATACGTGGGGGAGTTTTAGCAGCATGAAGATGGCCGTTTCCCCACAAATGGGTCATTTCTCTATTTCTACTTGTCCAGAACATGGGTATGGATGCAGTCAGTAAAGTTGTTTGAGCTTATTGAGCCTGAAGATGAAAACGGCACAACTGGGATAAAAATCAGCCACAAATATTCTTAG
The DNA here is from genome assembly GCA_036937835.1 of Pampus argenteus. Taxonomy (NCBI): domain Eukaryota; kingdom Metazoa; phylum Chordata; class Actinopteri; order Scombriformes; family Stromateidae; genus Pampus; species Pampus argenteus. The sequence goes on from CM072867.1 coordinate 14,428,591, forward strand.
GGTTGTGTTAGATAACTGGAGTAACAAATGGGTGGGATTTACCTCAGTTTCTTGCCAACTATAAATCAATACACTGAATAAATTGTTTCAAATGCCCTGAAAACCTTTTTTTTTTCAATCAGGAAATCTCAGAACTCACCAGAAATGACAGTTCTGTTTATTATTTATATATTTGATAAAGATTTGTAAAGTCTCTGGATAAAGATGATGTCACATATTTCTGATCACCAGAGTTAATCGCGTAGTAAATTCTGATATCAGTTAGTGGTTGTTTGCTCAAATTGCAGATTAGCTGTGAGTTGTTGTTTTTTTGTTTTGTTTTTTCAAGCTTAAACTTTGATTGTTTATTCAGAAATATTTAAACCAAGTTTTCAGGAGCTTTTAAACTATTTTTCTGTGTTTATTTGGCCTCAAACCTCAACTTTCTGGCACACACACACACACGCTAAAACAAACCACTTAGAGTATTTGTAAGTGATTCTGGCCCAGTTGTTGAAAACAGTGATTATTTGGCCTGTTTCATCTCAAGTTTTCTCCTTCACAACTTTTTGACACCCTTTATAATATGGGACAGCAAGAAAGAATGCTTCCAAACTATCAGGGAATTTTCCATGTTTCATTAACAAGAGAAATCCAAATTTTTTGCTTCTTTAACTTTTTCTTTTTTCCACGTGTCGGTCTCGTAATATGAACGATGCAGGCCCTTTAGACTTTTCAGGTGTGTACAGACTTATATGGGAATGATTAATAAAAACGTGGTTGGTATTTATCAAGAAAGAGAGAGATAGTGTTTATGCAATTTACTATTTTTAAGATCTAATACATGATTTATGTGTAGCAAGAAGGCTGATTTGTTGGATTTAAATGACATTTTATTTATGGGGTGTCTACCTCCATGTTTCTAAATAAAATCGGGGGGGGTTGTGATCCGAGGATGTTCACAAGCTATGTTTTAAAAAAACATATATTTTTGATGTCTTTTTTTGAATGATGATTGTCTTTAAAACAACTATTGCATAACATTGCTGTATTACTCTTATTAAGATTCATTCCTTTCTATTTTCCATTTGATTCGATGTGGGATATGGGATGAAATCACTTTGTCCTGACATATGGAGTATTTACAGTTGTACTCTGTCATAGTGTCCACTGCAAACTGTACTTCTCTCTCTCTCTCTCTCAAATGATACCTTAACATTTTGTGTGAATATACTGTATGTTTGTATCTCTTTTGTCTGTGTGAATGTATGCCGAGTGTGTGTCTAGTGAACAAATCAAAATAGGTTCATGTCCTTTAAAGATACAGTAATGTTCTCCTAGAGGTGCATGTAAACTAAACTGTGAGCAAGTTTATTGACAGTGCATAGCTTTTGCATATGAAAACATCAAATAGCTTCTTTAGAGATGTCACACAGGTCTTCTGCTGATTTAGCACTGTGGTCTGCATAATAACTCCAGTTAGTTATAGAAAGGTGTTTCCGCTACCAGGTTTGAATTACACGGATGAGGATGAGTCAGCGTTTTGCTGCTCTCCTCACTCTTTTGACTACATGTGAAACATCTGAATGTTTTGCATTTTTTTAAGTGCCCATTTTAATTGACATTTTCAAATCATGATTTTGTGGTTTAACTTTTGATTTCTCTTAAGCGGTGTTTACATATTGCTTTTTTGAGATGGTTCACAAGGAGATCAACTAAAAGCAAGATATAGAGAGAGACATTGATTAAACTATAAAGGGCTTCTTAATCTATCAGTCTTTATTGAATTGTGATGACCTTGTTGCATGTTTGTGTGTTTCTTGTGGAAAAATAAATGTGCCCTCGACAGGGGTAGTTTGTTTGACCTATTGTCACCTTGGCTCTTCCAGGTTTGTTTTTCATTTAACTCCTTCTACCCGGGCAGCTCTATGCCCTGCCCCTCATTATATGGATATAAATGAACTTTGCTGCAGCTATGAGGTGCAGCAGAAACACTTCTCACTAGCAGTAAATTTGCTTTATGGTCTTTTTCTGTCACTGGCTGCTGTATGTTGGAGAAGTGTTTGATGTGTGCTAAAAACAAGCTGATCTCTAAGTCCTGTGGGATATCAGAAAACAACCCCTCCTCCAGCAGTGACCCAGCAGACATTAACCTCACTGCCCTGCCTCTTCTCATTGCTCACTTCTCATGACTAATGAGAGAGCTAACAGGAAGACTGCTGCATCACTGCAGGTAGGTCTCCGCCTCATTAGCATTTAAATAAGGCCAGGAGGAGGAGGAGGAGCGGCTGCAAATATTTTGTGTGGTGTAATTTAACATTAGATTCTGTTAGATTGTCAAGTAACAACATTGTGGTGCAGTGTGGTAACCATGACGCTGCAAGGCTGCTCCAGGATCTGTCAGACATGTAATGACACTTCCTGTAATACCTGCATGTATGCACTGAGCCAGGCTTTTCACTTTAAAACTAACCAGGAAGAATGGACTTAAGAGATCAAATTAAATAATAAAACGTGCGTTAACTGGGAGAGAAATTCCAGTTATTGGACTCGTTGCAAAAATGTTAAAATATCTGGATTTTTGTCTCTAGCATGAGTCATTTTTTAGGATGTCATAATCCTAAAATTAAAATAAAAAATGCAATGCAGCTGTAATATTTAGATAAACATAAGACCTCCCCTGCCAGGTGAATGCCTTCAGCACCCTTGATGACATCATGTTTTTACAGGCTGAGTAGTACTCCGCTGCATGATGAGTAAACTGAACTTTATGTATAAAATATGCAGAACCCATATTTCATGTATTTCCAGTGAGGTGTTATCTATTTTGCTTTTAAGGGCATAAATCAGACATTAGACTTGTTAGCTGAAATAAGAGTTTATTGAATAATACAGTTGTGTTCAGTTCACAGTTAACAATCCACTTGAAACAAACCTTCATGGTGTATTTTTACCAAAATAAAGTACAAGCAGTGTTTTCTTTCTTTTTCATTCACGGCATATAAAGTTCACAAACGACAACTGATGTTTACTCTAGTTTTAAAATGACTGGTAGATCTGAGAAGATTGCAAATCAATAAAAACAAATTTTGGAATGCAGCAAATATCAAAACACTTAAGAAATAACTCAATCAATGCAGCCTATTAATTGTCATGCCTGACATGTACACTATAGTGTTACTATACTGAAAAATGTTTATCCACACAAATATACCACAGCTCTTCCTCTAAAATAAAGACAGACACAGTAGCTGTGGCAGAATATACTGTCTTCTAAACAGCTCCAGAGGCAGAGCGGCCCACTGATGCTATCTGAGAGATGACAGATCTGATCTCCATTACACTCAAAGTAGAAAACTACTTGTGACATGTACTAGTACAGTTAGTGTGTCTCCCAGATAACTAAAGAAAATAGATTTCTATATGCGAATATTGTGATGGAGTGCTTGAAAATACCGTTTTAAAAATAAAACTAATAAAAACCTTTTTTGGCATCTCAAACAACATCCTGACACTTGTGAGACAAATTTAGTGGCTCCAAAATCTCAAGAAAATATCGCACATAATTATGTAGTCTCATTTATACTGTAGATAATCTATGTATGGACATAATATTTAACAGGTAAATATTACCCATATGACTTCAGTAAAAGGCTACCACTACGTATCCTCAACTGCGATGACATTTTTTAAAATATGCAAATTACATCAGAACCAAACGTTTAACTTGACTGGCGATAGCACCATACAAATGCACATTGTTTTGTCATAAAGGGCCCATAGCAACAACTAAAACAGAATTCACTTTGCTCACTGTACAAAGCAAAGTTATATTGTGGCATGTGCACCATCATTTCAAAAACTCACTGTGGCATTATATGACAACAATGTTAATGTCACTGCTACATTGCGGCCCTGGTGATAAATTGACTTAATAAAATACAAAACGTTGATAAAAGCAATATCAAAACACCTTACATTCACATACTGTAAATTACATTACAACAAGCTTTTTGCATAAAAATGTGACCGAGGTCCTGTACAGTATCTCAAAAATATAAAAAGCTTCTTTTCACATTTCACAACAGGTGGAAGCAGGCCATGCAACAGATTGCTTGTTATCTACATAAAAAATATAAATTCAAAATCATGCTTTAAAGTCCCCCGGCCCCCTTTATCATCAAGTATTAATCTCTTTTTGCGGCGCTGCTGAAGTCAGTGGCACTCAGAGAATACAAAAAGATTCAAAGTGGCAGAATTCCCTCTGCTCTATACAGCAGGAAATGTACTAAAAGGCTAGTCTAAGGATTCAGAATGACACCGGTGGCGTCCTCCTTCTCTCTGCGCTGGAAGGTGGCGTGAACTTGTTCCAGATCCTCTATCACCACTAACAGCCGAGTAGCAACACTCTGACCCGGCTTCAGGAGCTGAACATTGTATTCTGCACCATCTACAAGACAGAAAGTGTACAATAATGTCAAACTTAAAAAAAACGTAGACTACAATTAAAAATATTTTACCACAGCATAAAATGTACAGTCTTGATGCAGCAGCTGGAGTCTCACCTGGCTGAATGTCAGAGTTGATCTTTTCTTTGTTGCTGGGCAACTGATCAGCGTCTGGCATCTCCAGATATTTTTTCCTACAGTCAGTCAAGAACATTAAACATACAATCACTGACTATTCACTCTGAGACCTGCTTTGTGTTTTCATAGTGTGACAGTAAAACAATTGATTGTAACCATCAACATACTCAAGGTCTGTGTTGCAACATAGACCTCTAGTGTCCAGAAAATGAACTGCATCCAGTCTGAGGATGTTTACAGATTGTTTCCTCCACTGACCTGAGTTTGTCTCTGCCCTGGAGCAGCTGCTTGTAAATGGTCTGAGTCTCTACGTCTGGATCTAGGGGGTCACTCCAATCCCCCAGAGTCACGGCAGAGTGGGTTCTACTGCAGCCTGTAACTGAGAACCAGCCATACAGATAAACGTGACAGATGAACTATAACATCGGGCGGACGTCTCACAGCAGCATGTTTTTAGTGTGTGAATAACCCCAGTGCCAATCAAACCTTAACTCTGACATTACTCAAGGTTAAACCTAGGAGAAACATACAATATGTCCCATAAACAATAATGCGTCAAAACATGATGTACTGTAGCTTAGAACCGTGATAAGCCACATAATACACTATAATGTGTATTATGATTATGAGGCTCTCTGACACTGACAAAATGTAATTACTCAGAGAAAATCAAATTATGATTTCCGGCACTCATCCTCCACTGAACCAACAAAAACATGGCAGCTACAAATTGAGCATTTAGTCATTAAAGTCATTAAATATGGATTTACAGGAGCTCATTGGCTCTCATAAGCTAACTACAAATTAGTTGGAACAGGAGTGGAGCTAGAGGGTATAATGTTACGAGCAAGATGTAAGCCTGCATGTTGATGGATAATATTATTTCTGTAATATGCAGAGGGTTCTGGGAAGCTCTTAACACCTGATTATCCTTTTCGAGGACATCCTGGGTTTAATTCAAGGTATAACATAAACTGCTCACGCTCATCCTCTTCTAAAATCTGAGTTAATTTTTTCACATATGATCATACAGTGCACAGTAAAAAAACAAGTAAGATAGTTACAACACATAGAGAGTGAGTGAGCAGCATCAGAAGTGATCAAAGCAGGTTTACCAGCACGGTCCGCCTGCAGGCAGCAGGTCCACTTGCCACTGCGATGAGCCCCTGGGTGGCAAGAGGGCAGCATGCGCTCATTGTAGATACTGACTTTCCTGATAGCTGACAGCCACTGGTTCAGCTCATTCACGTTCTATTCAGACACAAATATACCATCAACCATTCATATGGTGGTCTACTTAAGTCTAGTGAAATCAGAGGATTCTATGCAAAACGTGATCACATGTTTAAAATAATACATTAATTCACTGTTGTTTGTTTTGAATATGTGTGCCTGAAGTAAACATTTATTTTTTAACTAATGGTTAATGTTTGAAGAAAATACATCAATTGGAAAGTATAAGTCAAGAACTACAGTATGTTGGTGAGTGGCTGGTGTCAGTACCAATGCACCTTGCACTGGATATACATGGTGTGCAGCTGCCCGTCGTTGTCCTGGGTGATGACCTGCATTACATTCTGCTGCTGAAAGGCATTTTCATCCACCCTCTCCACTGCACACACACACTGAATAGGGATTGAGGAGCGCACCTGCAATGATTTAGACACAAACCACAACACCAATTAACACAAGTATACGCAGGCCGGTAATGATGGATCATGCTTCTGCCTCAGCCAGTCTACACTGAAGTTTAAGTGAAAATAAAGTGACATTTGATCACACAGCACGTTACAGGGGCAGTGTCTGATACTGAAATATTTTAAAGCACACATTAGGCTGTGAGGAACTGTGTGAGACAAGAAGGAAGTGAAGATGAGCTCAACATGGCAGCAAAGGCCACTTTAAAGTGTAAATCAGGCACTTCCAATGGGAGCTCGCTTCACTGAGACTGGAGTGCTCCAACATGGAGGACAGGGGCCGTGACATTGTCTGCTATCTGATTTGCAATGTTAGCATGAATATCCAGATCCTTCAATTAACCCTCGCCTTTATTCCAGTTACACAAAGCAGAGACTGGCTCAAAGAGAGAGCTTTTTACTGGGCTAGAGAGCGCCCGCTCCCCCCTCTCTGTTTCCCTCTCTCTTAGTCTCTGACTGGTGAATGAGAGAAGATCATTACCGCAAGGTTAGGCACCACATGGTAATAATACTAATGATGTTCTCACAAGGAAATCAACACAAGTACATTAAAGCAAGCTGAGGATGAAAATGTTTCCTCTTTTTATAAGATGATAAACGTCCTTCAAAGGGCAGACACGGCGACTAATTCATCATCAGAAGGCACATCAACTTATAATGGTGAGTCACTTTCATGTCAATTTGTTTCAAAGTTTACTCGTCTATTTTTGGCTTTTATAAGACACATTTAGCTAGAAGAGTACATGGAAAAACAACATTTTCTAACACAAAGCTCTAGCCTACTGAATCAGCACCAACCTGCCAATCAGGAGTTTTGGCGTAGGAAAGCGTCTCACTAGTCAACCAGAAGTACCGCTTCTTAAAGGCAAAGCGGGAGAGCAGTTGCGGTCCTTCTGCCTTGTGTTTGTGGAGGTACCCCTCTTTGACAGTAACTGAGGGCATGAATACAGCCCTCTGTGGCATCTCAGACACTGCAGTACAGAGGAGAAAGAGTTTTAAATGGGATGCAAAGAAACACTCACTGTTGAACACATGTAATGGCGAGTTCATCCATATAGACACAAGGTGGTGCTGTGACAATAAACAAACAGAATAAATTCTATTATTAAACTAATATTGCATGTCTTTATTTTCAGCACGTTGTTATCGATGGCACCTCTGCTGCCTTCCATCTCCACGTGAAGGACAGCTTCAAAGAGGCATAACAAGCGTCCACTTCTGTCCAACAAATCCACCTGAAGAGCATTAAATGTCAAACTGGCCTTTAAGAGAAAAGAGTGGGTGTGATGTGCAGAAGGAGGCTGAAACATGATATGTCAGAGGGGGAAGATGTTTCACAACAACAGACTCACTGACACATGACAGTAAGAAAGCAGCCAAGACGTGTTGGGCAGCCAGTGTGGTGTGTACAAGTTGTCTCACTCCAACTCCCTGCCAGCTCGTTAATCATGTCATCTATTTTCTAGGCTTCCAGCTAGTTATGAATATTTCACCACAGGGCTACAGTATGGTTTCACTTAATCCTGATATCAGCTGGGACCTGCTGTACTACCAGCTGGCCTGCGGCTGATTAACTCGACAGCATGACCTCCGAGCTTTCCTCTTGATTACCTGTTTAGCGGCGTGCTCACTGTTATCAGCCTTACCGATGTCATGATCAATGTCGATCAACTTGTCCAGGAAGTCTTTGACGGAGGCCACACTGCGAAGGATGATGGGATGGAGAGGCGCCATCCACTGCTCCTTTCCGTGACCCAGCTGAAGTCCCAAGTTCCCGACACTTTGTAATGCCTGGCAACCATAAAAATACAAACTCTACACAACACATCTTCAGCACATGAAATCCTGTAGGCTTCCTAACCTGACAGTAACTGTCAGAACTCCGTATGAGTGACTGCACATCTCAAAGTGGGAGATCAAAAGGGTCCCTGAGGCCAAGCATGCTGTGAGGCCCTTTGTCCGGCCCACACCTGGCCTAGGGCGCGGAGGAAGTCCCTCTCTACACCCTCTCTGATGCTTGGCTTTGAACCGCAGTCTGGTCGCAGCGCACACAGAGGTAAAAATAGCCTGTTCTCTTTCTCTGTAGAGGACCCATGGCAACAGCACTTCAGCACCACAGACAGCAACCACATAAGCCACACATGAGGAATGAGGTTTCACTTTTCTTTTAGTGTGAGACAATGACGCCCCTGTTTTTAATGATATTAAGGATGCATGCAGGGAGGTGTTTCTTTTAGAGAATTGGGGGGTCCCCCTTCAATCAAAAACAGTCAGCTCTTAGTCATAATTTACTTGACGCCTTTAATGTAAGTCACATAAAAAATGGCTTTTCGATGGTGTTTTTCCCATTTGTCATTTGACCTAATTCCAGTTGAAACGGGAATGTTAGAGAATAATGTGAGACGGTATTGTTCAAAAGCCTGTAGAAAACACTGCGTGCCTGGCCTAGTTGGTGACAGACTCCACTGTGAAATGTATCATATATGATCTTGAGTTGTCATACATTTCTGCTTCTATAAAATAAAAGAATTTAAGCTTGTGGGACACTAGCACAGTGGGATATCCATGAAGTACATGTTTTTTATTGACATAAAATGCCTAACAAGGTGAAAATATACTGGCCAGCCGATTGGTTGCCTGTCACTTCATACAAAAACCCTCCATCCTGTACACATAGTATAAACACTGTATGTTGTATTCATGCATCATATTTACAGCATTTAGTCTACGTTGCCGTTTTGTTTGTTTTCCTTGCATTTAAGTGTGATGTCTGGACATGAATAAATTATTCATAGCAATGTCTGTGTTTATGTTTCAGTTGTGAATTATACCTTGGCCAGTAGTAACAGTGTTCTGCTTGTGCGCGTGTCAGCATGTTGGTCCCTCAGCTGGAACAGTTTCGGTGTGAGGATTGCAGGAGCAAAAAAACGCAGGAAAAAGAATCCACTGATGGCCAAATACTTCACGTCCTGTAAAAAGAATTGGTGAAATTGACGGGAGCATGAGGAACCTAAGCACTATTTTCTAGGATAACAACTGTAGTGCAATATCCCACATGTAAACATAATAATTAAATCTCAAATGTACAAATATTTTAAAATGCACTGAAATTGTGTTTATAGCTTTGCTTTGCTTCACACTGACCTCATTCTCAGGTTCAGAAAATTGCTCCTCCACCCTCTTGTGCAGCTGTTTGAAGGCCACTCTCATGACAGGAGGACACTGATCGACTGAGCCCACAATTGATTCAATAATGCTAGTTAAGTAGCTCTGCAGCATCTCCACACTGTTGTCCCGCACCTCTGCCTCTGACACTGCACCCTTAAATGAGATTCGCCTTCGGAGAGAAAGATAGATATAGCAAATGACTGGATCCCACTGTTGGAAACATATTCATTACAAAGACAATTCAAGGACAAGATGCTAGTCAGAATTGCAGTTTTGATTATAAATAGCTTGAATATAAATATAGGCTCTTATAATTAACCAAACTAACCAAATACTCAAATCTAACGGCTCTTGTAATATAGCTGATAACGTCTCTGTTCCTGATAATGTCATTACATGTGAAAGCATCCTATTTCAGAGATTTTAGAGACAGAGGGACGCAGGACACTGAGTACTGCAATGAGGATGTCAGGAAAGATTTGTAGACTGGGAGTGGAGACAACAAATAAGGTGATGGCAGACACAGCTACCGCTATAGATGCAGAGGATGTTACATCCTAGATCTCCCTCCATGTCAGCGATAGACATCTCAGGGGGCTCATAGCAGTTGCCAAGCAACAGCCTTCCCCCTTTTTACATTCCTCTTTTTTTTTTCCATTTTCTCACATTGATGTCTTCCTCTCAGGGGTAAAGTGTAAAGGAAGTCTCGTGTGGCAGCTTTTCCATTGGACCATTTTCACACATAGATTGTGAACTACACACATAAATTACACGTGTCATTTGCAGCTTTAAGACAAATATCTGCGAGACATATTTGGACTATTTTTAGGCCAGAATATGATCAATAGAATATGATCTGTTTCACCTTGTGCGGTTCAGGTCGATCTTACAGGGATCCAGTTCAATGTATTTCTTCTCATCAAAGATGCGGTTGATGATGGGCTTCAGCACCTCATGCAGATACAGCATGCCAACAGCCTGACAGCAAATAATACCATATGTTGAAGACACCTCATTTGCATTTATCCTACAGGGATTCTTTTCTGTGTGATTCTGCATAGTGCAAAGAATAACTAAGGTGTACAATAATATGATGCAGCAGGGAACCATAAGGCATGCAACTGTGGAGATGGAGAATGTTCAGGAAGATAATAGCTGAGATTGTCTCCAAGGGTGAATATAATTAGCAGTCACATCAGAAAAATCAATTACTCTCAAATCTTGATCAAATAGAAACACCAGATACACCGACGCACCTTCATAAACTGTTCCATGGCTTTTGAGGCAAGTGAGTTGGAGCGAAATAAAGTGTTGGGATCAGCTATAAGAGGAAAACAAAAAGCATTATTGTTGTATTGTAAATAATAACATAACATTTTGGAGATTTTGGTTTGATATTTTGGAACAAGTCTAATGTCTACTTTTCATGTAATATTTATTGCATTTCTTTCCATGTTCTTGAAGAAGTATTCCCTCCTCTAATGATCTTCTCTTTTTTTTCATCTGAATTGAGGATCAAAGGCCAAAGGATTTCATGTAAAACTTTGAGCTATATAAAATAATACTATGTTTGATGTTTGATACAAAACCTACAAAATAGGTATCAATAGTGCCAAATAAATGCAATAAAGTAATACGTTTTTAGTTTTCACAAAGATCTCTACAACACATTAAACAATTCCTGATGCCTATAAGCACGAATGCATGTCGATCCTGTTTGATAAACATCTTGTATGTTGGTCAGCCTGGTTTTAAAACAATGAGCTCAGTGTCACATGTGAAGGTAGACTGACCCGCAACAATGCTTAAATCCTTCAAGGTGACAATACTGATATATCCACTATAAAAGGACTCGGTTTCCAGGTAAAATATTTTGGTTTTAAAAATCAGGACTCCTGGGAAAGGTTTGGTTTTAATATTTAATCTGTTGTTTCTTACAGCATCTATTCCTGATCAACCAGTTACTGTTTTAGATCACATGGAGTTGCTATGGAAACTTAGGCACTATGCTTATTATCTCAAACTACACCAACAGTACCCAAAGACCAGAGCACAACTCCATGTGAATTAGCAACAGAAACGTGGTGCGGAGGCAAAAACATGACTAATACAGACCTCATAGAAGTCATGAGAGATGGCTGGGTGAGTAAATAATTGGCATCAGGGTAGTAAATATAGTGTTGGTAGGCTTGAACTGCCCACACACGGACAATCAAAGACCTCAATGTCAATTCTGAGTTAAATAGCATCAACCCTCTGAGGGTGTCTGGAGAGTGGAGCTAAAACAGAAAACTGGCACGTCCCAAATTGTGACTAAAATAAATACTGACTCATAGATAAAGTTAGGTCTTACGCAATCTGTGTATTGTTTAGTCACAATTCTTAAATGCAAAATGTTAAAAGTTGAGATATGCAGCCATTAATGGTGGAAAAATATAAATAATACATGTCAATCTGACAAAAATACATAATAAATATGCTTAAATAAATATGTGTCATCTTTGTTGGCACACAAAATTATTAATATCTAAAGTTCGAGGAAAGACGTTACAGTTAGTAATAGCTCGGGTGGACACTGATCTGATTTTACTTTGACTTACTGGTGTGGTTGACCTCCCGGGTGTTAAGGTAATCCAGAAACGGTACCACCAGGCCCTGACCCAGGTAGATCTTCACCAGGGTCATTGCCACATCCTGTCGACTCTCAACTGTGGTCACCTCCTCCAGCATAGTCAGAGCACTGCTATCCTCCACCTGGTGAGAGCAGGACTCAGGTCATTACATGCTGCTGATATGGCCAAAGAGTTTTTCTGTCAAGTTTAGTCGTCTGAAAGCCAGCAAAGGATTAACTAACTAGTTGGAGTCAAGGTAACTGTGACATTACCGAATTAAACTTCTCAGCATTGAAGAGGAGTTGCTAACCTCAGTAGGGGAGATGACTGACTCAACCAAAAGGTCTATGAGGGGCTGGTAGTACACAGATGGCAAAATCCGATCCTCCACCAAACGTACCTTCAGACGCAGGGCACCCAGTTTTCCACTGGAAATAGAGGAACATACCACAAATCTCAGCAAGATGAGTTCATACTGAGGTAAGACTCAATTTTAAATAAACTGGAAAAGTGTTCATGTTACCCAGGATGTGTTATCTGTAAAAGAAGATTTTTTTGAATAAACATGAACTCCTGGATTTATTTGTTTTTCTGTAAGTGAGAACAACCAAAGATTGGCATTGTCAAATAATTACAAATATCTTGTGCACTGTTTTTGTGTAGGATGCCTTATGAGAGAAGGGTGTGAAATCTTTTAACTGTGTGTCAGATCCTAATGAACCTCTGAGATTAATTTCTGTTTGACACTATTCCTCTGCAGTTCACTCAGCCTCCGTTGTTCTAAAATTATCTCAAGGAACAGATGCTGTCAGAGGCCGTGGCCGTACACCTGTGAATGTTCATATAAGTGCACGAAAGAAAGCATGTGAAAAAAATATCTTTTCTTGAGTATATTATATATAACACACTTGACGATGTGGGTCTTATAAGATTTCAAAAGCAGTCAATGCAATGAAATGCTTGTCTTCCACACTGAATAAACAAGCACACCCATAAACCTCACCCAGCATCAACCTCATTGTTTCCCAAGGGTAGCAAACGAAACCAGCCCTCTAATAGAGGTGTCTTGTGCAAACAAGCAAAGGGGATTTCCACCTGTGGAAAGAAGCAACATAGAAGGATACAGACAAGAACAACAACCTATTAAGTAATTTTATGGAAGGAAATGCCATACTCACAGATGAAGCATATTTCATACAATGACCAATACATGAAATCTATGACGTATGTACTATCATACAGCATCTTGATAGAACACAGTAATCATGCCGTCCTCACCTTTCCCAGGAAGTCGTTCTTGCCCACCATGTCCCAGTCCCAGACCTCCACAGTGACAGTTCCCTCCTCACTCAGCTCCTCTGGATCCAACTCCAGCTCCAGCGTCTCTGCCCAATGAGGGAAACGTGTCTTCTTGATAATCTGAAATCCAGCAGGTCGGGATGTTTGAATATATCACTACACTAGTTTAGCTCTTATCTGACGTATACAGTAATATGACGTATACAGACATTCAGACATCTATCTATCTATCTATCTATCTATCTATCTATCTATCTATCTATCTATCTATCTATCTATCTATCTATCTATCTATCTATCTATCTATCTATCTATCTATCTATCTATCTATCTATCTATCTATCTATCTATCTATCTATCTATCTAAATAAAATGACAATCATGCAATCAAACAAACATCAATTACAGTAGGAGTATGTGAGCTCCTGGCTTCAGTGAAACCAATACATACTGTACAAGCTCACCGAAGTCTCTGCACTGTGGTTGTTGAAAATAACTCTTGTAAATGGATCGGAGGTCCCAGAGATGTCTCTCGGAGCCAGGTCTCTGTGGCGTTACCACACCAAAAGACAACAGAACTGTTCAATACATTCAATTGACCAACAAACATCTATTTCCCTGCTCTGCAGTTTAAATTAATGTATTAGGTGGACCTCAATCTTTTACACAAATTCGCACCCATCTGAGCATGTTTGAATAAGACAGAGTCAAGCCCTGATTGACATGCTCATTAAAGCCCTGCCTGAGAGGGAGAGATTGCAGCCTGGGACACACAGATGGGGCAGCGAGTGGTGTGATAACGGCAGAATGAATCAGTAGGGGAGTGTGGAGGCCTGCGGGGTGATGGTAATAAGATTTCAGCACAGGAATAGTGTTGACATTGCCTGGCCTCACTGCAAGATACTCACGCAACAGAAATTTAACTTATGATTGACGACTAGTTTAATTATCTCAAAACTACTGAATTGTGACACACGCAAGACAAGATAAATGATAGTTCTGACACTTGGAAACTGCATTTGCACACACATTTACTATATTTCCCAAACAGATCCAGATGGCCAGCTTCTCTAATCTTCAGGCCAACATGGGTCTTTACTCATAGTTCTATAGTCCATTGTTATTTCTAAATGAGCCCGTAGTTATAACATAACAGAGTGGCAGCTTTTCAAGTTCAAGTTCATGCTACCTGGCTTCGATGACTTGACATCGCAGGTTGATTTTGTCGGTGTCTTTCAGCAGCTCCAGACTCAGATGGATCTCCCCCTGAACTTCTTCATCGGGATCGACCCTCGTCAGGTTCAGCCAACTATCCAGCCCTGACCAAATCACACAGACAGGTGTCATTCACTGAAACAACTAAATCATTTCAGAACTAAAGTAATATTATTATCACCTTAATGGCAAGACTTGAAAAAGAAAGAAAATTTGATATCTTATTTGATAGTAAACTAATTATTTTAGTTAAGAAAACAAGCAATTTAATGATATAAATTCTGAAGAGCAATTTTCATTCTTTTCTGAAATTTTATGGACTAAACTATACATCAATTAGACAGGAAAATAACTATATATGATAATTAAAACAATAGTTGCAGTCCTTGAATAAATTATCTTTACAGTATGTATTTAAGCAAGTATACTCTTAAAAGTATCTAATTTCCATATTTCTAGCAAATATAAGACAATGTAAAAGCATGCAGAGTCAAACTATAGTATAATGTTTCAAACTATATGTAATTTATTTGCTATGTTTTACATTGTATGTTTAGTTTTGATTGTTTCAGAAATATCTGACAAACGTAAGGGTGTGATGTCAAGACCAGACTGTGATGAATCACAGGAGTGAAGATGCCAGGTATCTTCCACGAGAGAGACATCATCAGTACGCAGGAAATATACATAAAACTACAACATGCTATACGGCTGGCCGAGACAGTGCAGCAAGTGTTGGAGTTCACGCTGAGGTAAACATTGTGACTAATATCTTGAAAGCCTTTGTGAGAGAGCCAGACATTTATTAGGTTGAAGCCATTTGAAATGCTTTGGTTGTTTTTCTCTTTTGCAGCACTGTGGGACTCCAAATGTATGTTTAAAATGCACAGTGCAAAAAAAAAAAACAGTTTATACAGACCAGGAGAGTCGCCATAATGTATCAGTGAGAATGCCTGTTTACTGCCTCTGAGACTGTACACAACTCAAAAGAGACTGAAAAGGATGATTGATAAATGAGAACAAATCAAATCAAATGTGTGAGCGTACACTGCTAAACATTCCCAGCGGCTCGGGTTAAAAAAGGTTCCTGTCTCCTCAATCACTCAGACCTTTGACTCGGTCATGGGAATCCATGTTTGTTTAACCTCTGAGCTCTGGTCATGCACTCACCCTGCTACGCATGTACACCCATGAAGTTATGTTCAGCCGTACCTTTAGCTTGAGATCCAATTGCCTCTTTGCTCAGAGTAATCTTTCCAATAACATCATCATGGCTGTAGAAAAAAGATAAAAGAATAGATGATCAGATAGAAGCTATTGAAAATATGATCAAATATGTTTGTTCTTGCTCGAGTTAAATGAGGTGACAGATTGATTAGTGTACTGGTGGTCACGAGAAGAGGACAAAAAAAACAACATTTAATCAATCTGGGTGTCCCTATGCCGGATAATGTTTGTTTATTCAAAGCTTGTTTTTTTTTCCTTAAAACATTTACACTGCACATGAGGTCTTAACCCAAATATATTAATTCATGACATGAATTAACCTAATTCAAGTTAAGCAAACACTGATGGCTCAATAGACGATAAATTATTGCAAAGCATCGTCAGTCAACAGTAATGGTTGCACATGGAATCACTGAGAGACAGCTTTGGATTTACCCAATCGTGTCCTCATCCATGACATGAAAGGACAGTGAATGAAACCCCATCGGGAGGTGCAGTGTGTACTCTTCACCCCAGAAAGGATTAAGGTTCTTCCATACTGTGGCAGTCCTGAAAAGAGGCGGGAGTCACTGGAAATGTGGCAGCAGTATACATCATCCATCACTCACTTCATCGGTGTACCTGAGGGCAGACAGCTTCATATGCTTTTCTAGTAATGTGCAAAAATATTCTACATGGATAATGAAAAGTCTCAGTCATGTGTCTCGGGACCAATTCAATGAGTCATAAGATAAATCTGAGAGAGAGAGAGAGAGAGAGAGAGAGCTTAAAATGTACTGATCGTTTTGCATGAAGCATTTAGTACATTTTCAGGATAAATCCTTCAACAAGGGCTCATAAGAGGTTGTTTTTTTTTGTTTTTTGTTTTTATACAGAACGTGTATCAAAAACTGTCAAGTACCAAATGCAAACCTTGAATATTTTTAATCAGCCCTTGTGTTTATGAGAGTGTACTGTACCTATTATTTCCCACCAGAATCTACCAGCCACATCATCCATGAGCATCACACTAAAGGAGTCAGTTGGGCAGTAACACCACAAGTACAAGATAATTAGTGTGAGTGTCTGCAGTGAATCATTGTGCTGTTTTCCCTCACTATGCCAGATGGAACAATAGCCACTGAATTCATCCCATGTTCTTGTAAAGCCCACAGCAATTTATTTCTGCAGGGACCTGAATTGATGCTTCAGACCACCATTTGAAAAAAAAAAAAAAATATTGTGCAGTCTAGCTGTTATCTGGAAAAACGTGGTTAATCTGAACCACACCTTTTAAATGGCTGAAATCTGTCTGTACATTTGCACTTAAACAGAGAACACCACTGGTGTACTCTGCTCTCAGCTCCCACTATTCTCCTTGCTTACACCGGGAGCTCCCTGCAATAATTGATGCACCCTCTCCATAGTTACCTGCGGGTGTTTTAAAGGCCAGACCAGTATCAGGTTCTCTGTGTTGGAAGTGCCACGCTGTGGGCACCACCACCCTGATCACACACACTCCAGGTGTGTGTGATCAGGTAGCCAGAAATAAAATAAAATAAATATAAAAATATCTCAACTGTGCTGAAGGATAATAAAATCTGAGTATAAAGACTACAGGTAAAAGACATTCTGCAGCTGTAGTTCTGGGTAAAACAAGATATTTCTCGTGCACTTAAGAGTGGGACTCACCTGGCCACAACTTCATTGTCAACTTTTACAATGCAGTATGGATCACTGGTTCCGGAGCTTAAGATAACAAGAAAAATGTAAGACAGCATAAAACATGACAGATACCTGGAGATGACTAGGACATTTACTCGTTACTTGTCTTTGCTTGAACACGCAAACGTAAAGTGGAATAAACAGTCCTGACTTTCTATCTCACATTTAATTCCTGAATAGGAGACATCATACAAGTACACAAGGTGTCAAATTCTGAGCTGAACTTTTAACTTTCCTACCTAACTAGACTGATAAATACTAGTTCAACAGGCTTCATTTGATCTAAGAGTTGTAAAACCCTATAGCACAGACAAGCACCTGACATTCAGAAATTACTTACACGTCTTTGGCCGGGAGGTTCCTGCCCTCGACAATGCGAAAATAAAGAGATGTATTTTTGGCCATTTTAGTCGGATGAGCTATTATCCAATTTGTCCCTGTGTGTTCCCATACGCGCTCTTATAAATAGTGCTCTTCCCCTACGCAAGTGAGTTTTCTTCATTTCATGGCACCTTCGGCGCGTGACGGCGCACAGCCCACCAGTAGCGCGCGACACAAGGCGCGCATCCATCCAGCCCAGTCAGTCCGGTTCAACACTGAGGGCTGATCGGGGTTTAGCTGTCACTTTCTTCTTTTATAGGCTAAACCATCAGAAATGTCCATTCTTAAATAAACATAATAAAATAAAAGGTATTTACGACAGCACAACTGATGTTTTTCCTCTACGACATAGTTCATGCTGTATGTTTGTAATTGACGTATTTGACGTATTTTTTGTTGTTTTTTTACATATACTGTTCTACTAATTAATAATAAAACTGTGTGGTTTATGGTGATACATCATAAGTACCTCGTCCTCGGCTTTTTCTTTGATGCAATGCGCCACCTGGCGGACACATTGAACTACTACATCATCATTTTGTTTAAACATTACATGCAGGCATCTTGACAGCCAGCAACTCGGGGTCCTCTGTGGAGTGAATGGGAGCTAATGACACCATTACATCCTACGGCTGCAAAACAGTCATTTTATTATTACTATTAAGTTGGCTTAGTAACCATAACTGTTTCATTAACTTAAGAAAATCATTAGATGCATCCTCGTCTCCACTAAATAGGTAACTAGGTTAGTTGTTCTGTTTCTGAGAGAAGTTTAATTATTAAGTAGTAAAAGTAGGTAGCCACTGTTAGCTAGCTGAATGTTTTGATCAACGTCTCGGTGCTGTTTTCATCTTTTCAGCTGAAGACATGGATGGTTATCCTGGAGTCATTGGAGGCGACTCTACCAAGCAGCAAGAGAGACATTATTACCTGTTATCAGAGCTTCAGACTTTAGTCAAAGATTTACCAAGGTGATGTTAGCTTAGCTTCAGGGAAAACTCCTTCATTGACTTCAGATAACTTGGTAAATGTCTGGGTTGTTTTTTTTTATAACCGCATCTTGATGTTGTTGTTTCGTCCACGGGTAGCTCCTTCCAGCAGCGCCTGTCCTACAACACACTGAGTGACCTGGCTCTGGCACTCATAGATGGGACTGTCTATGAGATAGTGCAGGGGCTACTGGATATTCAGCATCTGACAGAGAAAAATCTGTACAACCAGAGACAAAAGCTGCACTGTGAACACCAAGGTTGGTGCTCTGTTTAACAGAAAACACACTGTGACTAGTGGTACCTATTCCAAGAAGCAAGTCCGTTCATGCCTGTGTTTCGGCAATAATTGTGCTGAATCAAATCAAGAAGTACCAAACCTGCTTCTTGGAATAGGCCCCGGGTGTGAAGTTGCACAATGTTAATCTTCATGTGTTACTTGACTGCTTTCTTTTGTGTGTAGCACTCAAACAGGATCTTGCACGAAAGCACAAAGAAGCTCTGCAGTCCTGCAAGTCTCACAACCTTGCACTCCTCAAATCAAATCAACAAGCTGAGCAAGAGGTAAAGCATTGGCACATCCTAATTCATCTGATTAGTGAAGTGGCTATGGTTATTGTGATATGCTTTTTTTGTTTTTTTTTTAAAACAGCCGTATGTTGTGTTATCAGGCTCTGGAAACCCGTGTTCGAGATGAGCAAAGAATGATGGATAAGAAGATTGTAGCAGAAATTGATCAAAAAGTAATAGACCAACAGAACACCCTGGAGAAGGCTGGAGTCCCTGGGTTTTACATCACCACTAATCCTCAGGTTCATCTCTAAACCTGTTTATTTACTGTAGTTAAAATATATACTGACTTGGTATCATAGAAAACATGCACTATATGATGCAGGCAGATGTCCAGCAGATGGCAATGTGTGTCCAAACTAATTATCTTCAACTATTGTATGTTATTTCAGGAGCTGACCATGCAGATGAACCTACTTGAACTGATGCTGAAGCTTCAACAGAAGGAGTCACAGTCTGGTATCCTATGAGACAGAGACTAAAAGAGAAGGACAATTCATACAATGGCAGCAGTCGGGATACACTCACATTCCAGTAACTGTGAGATTCAACATGTGTTGGCCAACATTGGCATTGCTCACTTGTAGGAAGCAGAAGTGTATATCACTTGTTGTATTGAGTGTAATATTCACCATCACAATGTGTTTGTTTCGATTGTACAAGTAAGACATTATAAGTCCTGGAGGGGGCAAAAAGGTTGTGACAGCACACATTAGTTTTGGTGAAAATACCTTAAAAGACACATTAATAAACACGTTTCAGCCTGATGCTTTGGAAAACACCATTTCAGGTGAAAATGAATGTTTTATTTCATGTGTGTACATTAGGACCCAACTATGAACAGCAATACTGTACGGACATCAAAATTAAAGCTGAAATCTTTAGCTTTCCACATGTTACAGCCATCTGAAGGTAGTGTGAAAACCTGCTCTTTCAGCCGTTTGTGGTGATAAATGATGGTGGTTTTAAATATGAAAATGCAAGCAAGGTGTGAAATGTGATCAGACCTTATTGCTTATTTATTTGAATAGTATTTTGATATATTTCCACACTTTTCACATTTTTGCTGCTTTATTCTGTATCATTCATGACCTGGATGAATGAGAATGTTTACAGGCTTTATTCTGTATATAATATATAATGTTTTTATGTGTTCAGTTAAATAAACACTTTCATTATCAGTAACAATCAGGACAGATGCGACCCAACATGTAGTAGTGGAGTAGGAGTATTCTTTAAACACAGTGTTTTGTTTTTCTTCTAAATGCAAATGATATGATACAGTATAGTGTTATTTTTCCACCATATTATCTGTTTTCAATAAAAACAAATGTTCCAGAAGTATTTGTGTTTTGTGAAACTCAGAATCATACATAATTTCCTTTTTTTTTTTGTCTCCATGTTTACATCAGATTGTGGTGCAGACTCTGATCAGGAACAACAGCAGGTCTCTCATCACATCCATAAGCATAAGGTGATCAAATACACTTGCTTAAGATTTACTGACATTCATCTAGTGTTTGTTTCTAGGTTAGTTTTTATGTCATCCATTTGTCACCTAAACTCTTTAAATAAACTGTATACTTACTTGGGCTGTTAACATAATTAACACAGCCTATTTATCTGCTTGTGATATATATGTTCACATCTACATTAACTGCAGTAGTCTGGGCATGGGGACACCCTCTGCCCCCTAGCTACAGTTACACCCCTCTCTGCTGTATAATGATGGGTGGGGAAGCCCTTTCAGATGGAGTAAAAAAAAAGGTGACTGTGCCTTTAAGAAGCAGTCCGGGCAGTGCATGTTGGTTTTATTCCTCTGTGCACCTTCTGCTCCATCACCAGACAACTTCTGTCAGCACCGAACCTGCAGGGATAGATGGGAGACCCTGGACAGCAACGGTAAAGCGATTATAGTATTGTTTTATGGCTATAAACGACGTTTCTCTTGTTGCGGTTTTAAAGGTAATCCTGATAATAAAAATAAATAAATAAAAAACACCTGATATACGGATGCAAAGTGCGACGCAGCGCAGCATTTCCAGTACATCTAAGAGAGAGAGAGAGAGAGAGAGCTTATCTAACGCACTAACGATCCTCTTTTTGCGTCCGTTTCCATTTTGTTGTAAATTATTAATTTGCCATTTAAAAAAACGACGTTAAATCCACTCGTCGTCTATCGCAGCACGTTTATGTCATCGATATATGTATTGAAGAAGAATAGGCCTGCTGTGTAAACGAGACGTTTTAGTTTATCACTGTGTTTTTATGTTTTATTTCTAGAGGGGAATAAAGCGTTACGTAATTATAACCGAGGCATCCTGTTGTCGCCATATGTCTATCGAGGGCAGGAGTCGGATGTTGCTGCCCAGACCAGGATGGATGAATAATGAGCTGAGTCCGGTCGTCAAATAAATAAAAAATACATGATCTAGCCTGCATCATCTGTTACTGTGTGTTTTTGTTTGTTTGTTTTCACATCAGCGGACCGGGTGCCTTTTAGATGACGTGGCTGGCTTTTTACCAAGTGATGACTGCCACACATTCAAAATCTAGATATGATAAACTTCAAGTGGTAAACTCATTTTTAGGCTTATGTCATTTCAACAAGTAAATAAGTAAATTATTTAGCCTTTACAGGGCAATTTACTGTGCTGCAACCATTTTTAACTAAATGAATATTTCCACTGAAGACTGGAAGGCCATCCTGTGATCAAAGGGGCATTTGTACAGTGGCTCTACTAAAAGACACGTGTGACCATCAACCTCTGTGTAAAATGTTTTGAACCATGCATCAGACCTCATCCTGAAGTCAGTAGACTTAATCCAGCTAAACAGCTAGAATATAAATATCAAATGTGTACAAGAAAAAAGGTTAATTAAATAATCCTGTGGACCTGGATGTGTAATGCATAGACAAGTTAAACAACCACATGAACCAGAAGTTGTTTTTCCTGTTTGGATCCATACCTTTGTCAATGCTATGCTTCTGCTCTGTCTTGCAGGTGAGCTTCATAGAAAGGTTATGGATCCAGTGTGACTGTTACAACACTATCCCGCCCAGCTGACCCGTCTAACTCTACCGTAGCTATGGCAACTTGTCCAAAAGGCTGCGCACCGGCGGTGCGCCTTTGTCAGAGACTGAATCGACTCAAGATACTGGATGATGACATGATGGCCACGTCGCTGAAACGCTGCCTCTCCACCTTGGACCTGACGATGATGGGTGTCGGGGGCATGGTGGGCTCTGGGCTTTATGTCCTGACAGGCACAGTGGCTAAAGACATGGTTGGGCCTGCTGTCATCATATCCTTCATTTTTGCAGGTATTGCATCTTTATTGGCTGCCTTTTGTTATGCAGAGTTTGGAGCACGCATTCCTAAAACAGGATCTGCCTACATGTTTACCTACGTCACTGTGGGAGAGGTCTGGGCTTTTCTGATTGGTTGGAACGTGATTCTGGAGAACATGATTGGCGGCGCTGCTGTGGCACGTGCATGGAGTGGTTATCTGGACTCCATTTTTAACCATGCCATCCAAAACTTCACAGAAACGCACATTATGCAGTGGAACGTGCCCTTCCTTGCCCATTACCCTGACCTACTTGCAGCAGGGATCCTAGTCGTTGCCTCATTCTTCATTTCCTTTGGCGTTCAAGTGTCCTCTTACCTCAACCACATCTTCTCCACCATCAGTATGGTTGTCATCGTTTTTATCTTGGTCTTTGGCTTTATGCTGGCTGAACCAGCAAATTGGAGCCAGAAAGAAGGAGGTTTTGCACCTTTTGGATTGTCTGGTATACTGGCAGGCTCGGCCACGTGCTTCTACGCATTTGTGGGCTTCGATGTAATTGCATCTTCAAGTGAGGAGGCAAAGAACCCACAGAAAGCTGTTCCCATTGCCACGGCGATCTCCCTCGGACTGGCAGCAACAGCATACATCCTGGTCTCCACAGTGCTCACACTAATGGTACCCTGGCATTCACTGGACCCAAACTCAGCTCTGGCAGATGCTTTTTTCCGCCGTGGTTACAGTTGGGCTGGAGTTATTGTGGCAATAGGTTCCATCTGTGGTGAGTGTCAAACCTGCATTGAGAATAACAATTTAAATGTATATTGTAGTACATTATGGGTAGCAGAGGTACTGACTGCACACTGCTACATTTTGACTTGTGCTTTGCTAATGACTCTCTGTTTCCATTCCTAGCTATGAACACCGTGCTGCTCTGTAATCTCTTCTCCCTCCCTCGGATTGTGTACGCCATGGCAGATGATGGATTGTTTTTCTCCATTTTTGCGCGGGTCAATCCTGTCACCAAAGTCCCTGTCAATGCTATTCTGGTGTTTGGACTCCTCATGGCCACTATGGCTCTCATCTTTGACCTGGAGGCCTTGGTTCAGTTCTTGTCCATCGGCACCCTGCTGGCGTACACCTTTGTGGCATGTAGCGTTATTGTGCTTCGCTTCCAGCCTGACAAAGCTAGCTCAAAGGGAACGGCTTCCACATCTCCCAACCCCAATGCTGAGGCTTCACCTGCTCCCTCAGAGTCTCAGACCATAACGGAGGACAGCGGGGTGCTGAAGCAGTATGAGTCCTTCTCTGATAAACTCCAGTTGGTGGAGAGGCAGACAAGAGAGCGTCGAGGGGTGGGGCAGCTGAGGGCCTATTGGGAACCGTACCTGGGCAAGCTGCTGGGGGACTGTGAGCCGGGCGAGGTGGTGGCCTTCTGCGTTGTGACTCTGATAGTGAGCTCAGTATCCCTCTGTGCTGTGCTGGAATTTGGAAACAACCAGCTCCATCTGCCGCTCTGGAGCTATACAATGTTGCTAGTGATTTTTAGCTTAGCTTACGTTCTCAGCATGGCACTCATATGCATTCATGAACCGCAAACTGGGAGCAAAACATTCCAGGTGAGCTCTTTAATGACTTATAACAACTATTATACAACTCTGTGTGTAGTATGGTGATCATAATGCTTATGTTTTTCACTAGTAGTTTGAGACGAATGGCAATTTATTTGAAAGTGAATGTTACTGCTGTGAAAACTACATGATTGAAAACTTTGATTGGAGTTTGACTTTATTTTTTATTGTTGCACAGGTACCTCTGGTTCCATTGACTCCAGGTGCCAGTATCCTCATTAATGTGTTCCTCATGATGAAGCTCAGCTATCTCACCTGGATTCGATTCACTGTTTGGATTGCTCTGGGTAAGAAATTTAGCTTTTTCATAGTCGTTCCTGTGAAACAAATACACTGTGTCGTGTAACATAAAAAAAAACCAATAAGTATACAATTTCCTCTCTACACAAACACTTAATTTCTAATTGTTATAGTGATTGTGGTTGCTCAGAGACAAACTAATCCACTGTGCACACATGACATGAAATGAACGTTATCTCAGGAAGTCATTTGAATACACTGTCATAAAATGTCTCTTTACTGTTTCTAGTGAACTTAATGTACATTTTCTTTACTCTAAGGGGACAGAGAAACTTTTCCCTTATTTTCAACAGAGCATGTAGAAGGTGGTCAAACAGCATTACTGCCTGCCAGTGTGTGTGTGGGGGGGGGGTGTCACGGGGGAAACATGATTAGCTTTAGGCTTCTCTGGACCAGTAAACCATTTAAACACGACTGTCAGACTGCAGCAACTTAATAAGATGCACACTCATGGAAAATTACACCTGACAGGGCCTTGGGCTAGGCTTTCTCTTTCAGATCCACTTTTCCCTAGAGAAAGGAACGACCACTTACTTTCTATAATGGAAACTGCTGAAAAAAAAACTTTCTGAAGCATGGGATTGCTTCATTTCACTCACAGTTAAGGTAGAAAGAGTTAAAACCAAGTAATCAATATTACCACCAAAGGTTTCAGTACAGCTTATGACTTGTACTTGATTGAATACTTGATTTGTATTACAAAAATATCAACTTATAATATCAAAGCTATTAATGAACAGTGTTTATATGTGTTATGACAAATCTAGATTTTTCCCATAGTGTATTATGGGGAAAAATACACAATTAAAGGATAAGGCTGGTGATTTTCTATATTTTTCTTACTGTCAACACAGCCAAAAATTAATTAGTATAAGTATCCAAAGTCTGATATATATTATTCTTCTATGCCTGTTGTTGTCTATTAAAAGCATGTTAATGAGCTACAACGCTCACACCGCTTCCTTTGCCAGAAAGATGTATACCGTAGTTCGTTAGAAGATAGTTCATTTTAAAAAGGCTCCAAAGATTAATAACAACAATCACATTTTCAGTCTGAGGTGAGTAGTTCTGTGTAAGGCAGACATCACTGTGCATGTGTGGGCAAAGTGGCTCTGTTTACAGCTAGCTAGCTTGTTGTGATATGTATTACAACCTCTTGACTTTGTACATGTAGCGCTCTCTGCACATTCATTTTGTTGACATATAAGATGTGTTTGATTCTGTCCCTTTCCCAGGTCTCTTTGTGTATTTTGGCTATGGCATCTGGCACAGTAAGGAGGGCATGCGGGAGCTGCAGCCCAAAGACATGGCTGCCCGATACGTGGTGCTACCCAGCGGCAGCCTGGTAGAGACAGTGCAGTCTGTTCAGCCCGATGGACAAGTGGACACCTCGGCGCACCACATCAGCCCCTCCACTGCCCCGACAGCGGAGGAGTATGCGGGAAAGAGATGATGTGTGACCAAGCAACTCATTACAACTGCCTGGTATTATCTGTTGTCTCCCACTCCTATGCTCGACTATTACTAGTGTATTCTCTGTATCTCACTCCCTTTTAGCGTGTGACTGGCCTGCCACAGTATGTACTTGTTGCTCTGCAAATGTAAGCACACCACAGGATGGGATGCACGCTCTCTGTCTCATTGTGAAGCATATTTGTATATCTTGTAATACTCGAATGTACAGTAGAGAGCTTTTATTACTGTCCTGTGACTCCTAGCATCAAAGTTGTGTTACATCCTTTGAAAACCAGCTCTTTTCTTGCAACCTTGCCAGTTATTAAAACCCATGTGGTTGTAGGTTATATATGGTGCTTTCCTTGTGACAATGTTTGGTTAGATACACTCAGTGGATGATTTTTAAATTTTAACCTTGATCTGGGCCTGGAAAATCAGCG
Organism: Pampus argenteus; assembly: GCA_036937835.1. Classification (NCBI taxonomy): domain Eukaryota; kingdom Metazoa; phylum Chordata; class Actinopteri; order Scombriformes; family Stromateidae; genus Pampus; species Pampus argenteus. Next base: position 14,455,135 of record CM072867.1, read on the forward strand.
CTCACCAAAATTGTCATGCTGTTGTTAACAAGGTAGAGGAGTAGGTGCACGTTTTTTTTTTAGTTAAACAGAGGAATGCACTTCTGTGAGTTTACATTTTTTGCCCATTTCTCAAACTCCCAACCTAAGCCTCAGGAGAAACTTTAGCACTAATAATGTGGGCCTCCTAGTCAATCTCCTCCTTTTAAGACTTACAGACTGCCCTGCCTGTGGTGGCTTCTGACAAATGATCTACGTAATCCAGTATATTAAACTCTTATTTATTTTTCTATTATTACCATTCATATTTTTGCTTTTATACAAACATCTTTAACTTTGTTTCTTGTTCCTGCTGTTGTCTGTTTTTGTGTCTTCGCTATGTGAGTAAGTACTATGTTTTGCATGTTCTTCTATTAGTCTCGTTGTGTTGTTTGTGCTCACCTTTTAATTGACAGGACAACACTTCAGTAGTTCACTTAATCTCCTAAATCTCATCCCATGACCCCTTTCACTTTTGCGTCCCTACTTTTGCAGTTTTTTTCTCACGCACCTTTAAACAGCAGAGCTTTCCCCGCTCTCTATGTTAGCATGAGATCACATGTTGAAAGCACATTATTGAGCTCTAGTTTTATTTTCCCGTGACATTGATCATTTGATTATTGGACATATTAAGTCAAGCACAAAGCTATCAAACAGGGACATTAGTTGTTATGTTAAAACGTGGGATGTGCTTCATCTCCCGGAGGCCTCTGTAATCCCAGCAGATTTGTGGCATCCCCGTCGCCAGTCTGTGGCTTGACCTAGATTAGAGAAAGGCTCATATTATACACATAACATTCCCACAGCCTCTCACTCACTAACAAAAGTGTCAATAAATAAATATGAGGCTTTAATCTCAATTCCAAAAAAAAAACAAACTGAAAATAGACTTTAAAGAGGCTTTATATGTTTTTGTTGATGTCAATTTATATTTGCATGTGTTACATATGAAACCAATGGCCTTAAATGTGTGTTAATCAATGCAGACTGGTTTCCAAAGTTAGAGTTGTCTGATGGGTTTTTGTCAAATTTTTTTTTTTTTTTTTAAAACCTCTTATACAGGACATCATGATTACTAGTTATTAAACCAAAATACAAACTTGGAAGAGAATGTACCGTAGGAGGCGTTTTGGCACAGTTTCATCAAGGCGTCAGGTTTAAAAGAATTTTGTACAACTTTGCACACTGATTGAAAACTATTGTCGGGTAGTTTTGTGTCACAGTTATGCTTTTGATGTCAGGGCCAGTGACAGATGTTAATACTGTACTGCTTTTTTAAGATGAACATTCACTCACTGTCTTTTTGTGCCGGGAAGCACAATTATAAATTATCCAGTTCTTTTCTTACTTCTGCATAGTATTGTACTCTGTACTTGCACATTACTGTCTCAATCTTTCTGTTATCGTATATGTCTGTATAACTTGCAAAATACTGTGTTATCAATGCAAAATAAATGTTTTGAAGCAGCATTTACAATAATGTATACCATGACTGCAGTATCCTCTGGGAGAAAAGCCTTATCCTTAATGTAGTTTTGAGTAGTTTTGTAGTTATTTTGGATTTAGCGGAAGTAGTGCACACATGTGCACATATAGTACATAGATAGATAGCCCTGATAATACCTTGTTTATTTTTTAATCGCCAAAAATGCATTATGAACCAACTGTTCTTGATTACCATGACTAAATGCCATAGGTATGAATTATAATTATTACTTTGTCATAGCACTGATATAATGTTCACTGACATCTATGGCACTGGGTGAAAAAGCTTAAGACAAAGACCTCAATTACATGCTTGATGACACAATTGTATAGTTAACCCAATTTAAGGATTAACCCTCAGGTCATGAACTATCTTTTTAAAAAAAATTAAATGAGGTGTCCATTCAGGTAGGAGATTATTAATACTAAAATGATGAGTAATGTTAATCAGGTGTTTGCAGTTAATTACTAAGAGTTACTCATTTTCACTATCTGTCAGCCTTATGAAAACAGATACATGAACAAATGTCTTTCACTTTAAAAGCTCTGGCACAAGCCAAGTCTCCCTATTAGACTCATATTACACAACTGAGCTCACGGCATCTCAAATTACTGCCGCAAAACAAAACACGCTTCATAATGTGTCACGCAAATACACAAAACAAATGAAAGCAAGGGCGTAACTGATCTACAGTATGTGTAGTCTTGATCTTGGTGAACTAATGAGGATTTACTGAGAGATTATCTTGGTGAAAATTAAGGTCTGTAGTGATTCAGCAGAGCATGAATGCAGCAGAGCGCTTGCGTTGCCATGGAAACCCTAACTCCCCACCCTCATGAGACAGCACTAACAACAAGCTATCAACACGTCTGTGTAACATTCAAGGTTGTACATGCCACCTATTTACTCAGAACCATGTGACTCGTCTCCTGTGAATGCTAAAAACCATTCAGATCTATCCTGGTTAGTTTGAGACGCATATCATATATCCACAAACCTACTATGTAATAGCCTTTAATGGCACATTTAAATAGCAGTAATATTGCATCTTTATTTATATATCCATCCACATTATGTTTATTATAAACTTAAATGCAGCACATTGAAACATAATGAGAGATGTAATGGTAGCAGTAGTGCACTCTAACAACTTGAAAATATACACCTTCCTGCATACTGACAATGTGAAAATGACAAAAACACAATTGTATTAACAAGAAACAAGTGTGGTATTATGTACAAAAATCCAATTTATGTGCCAGTTGTTACCAAAAATGCTTCAACAAAGCTGTGTTCTTTCTCTCCGACTCCTGGTTAAATATATTTACTAAGGGTTTCATTTCTTCCTCTGATTCAAGCTCCTGGTTTGAGAGAAGAGGGAAGTCCTGTGTGCTTTTGTAGCAGTAGTAGCAGTGGAGCTTGTGTCAAGGTGGAGTGTTTGAAGGTGAATTTGTAGAGAGGAGGGAGAGGCAGTAGCAGCGGACACACGTTCCTCTGACCCAGCTGACTCTAAACCACTTTCCCCTCCTCTTGCTTCCTTCACTCTGTCACTGTATCCCAGCCGCGCTGCACTTCTGTTCTGCCTGTGGTACAAAAGAGAAATAGCATAATACCGGAAACACAGTATGATGATAAATCACTTATAAATTGTGTGGTCATGGTATTTGTGTTCAGATGCACATTTTTTAACAACTCTGAGTAATATATGAATACCTACAAAGGATTCTGTTGCATTTGTGTCGGGTGGTTTTGTTGCTTTTCTACTGGTGTGCTGGGAAGAGAGAGACTCCATGTCTGCTGAGGTGAGGTTTCCTGTCCATAATGCAGCAAATACATTTTAATGTAATTCACAATAATCTCAATGACATCTAAAAAAAACAACCCCAATGTGTAGCAGCTAAATAAACAGTTCCGTTATATGTAATACACATTCATTCACACATTTCTGCCCCACCTTGACAACATCATGTTGTGCTTTTCCTCTCAGTTTCACAATGCTGCTGTGCAGGGCAGCATTCTCCTGCTCCAAAACTCTCATTCGAATGCAGTTTGCCTGCAACTGTTGCTCCATATCCAAAAGCACATTTCCGGTACCTTGTAAAGATACAAAAGAAAAACATGTTAACATTCAACATGTCTACAGTAATGAGAAAAAGATGAAGGTGGGAAATAAATGACTAAATACAAGCTTGACACTTTTTCTTGACAAATTCAGGTAAATTCAATCAGCAGATGATTCATGTAAAAACATGATGTAAGATAGATGAAAATAAAATAGTTGCCTACTCTGTGGTTGGGCCTGAGACAGAGGGCTGAGCTCTGGGAAAGCCACCAAAAGCCTCTCCTGCTCCCTTAAACATTGCACATATTCCTTCAGCTCAGCCACACTGTCCTTTAACTTGCCTATGTGTGTTTCTAGTGTCTGGTTCTCCTTTTGGAGCTCAAAACATGTGTCCTGTTGGAAAGAAGCACCACAAAGTAAGTAAGTTTAATAGCATTATATTAAATAGTGTGTGTTGGGTATGAAAGGACTCTACCTGTTGTTGAGTGAGCTGAGCCAGCAGTCGTTCATTTTCCTCTGTCATCAGGTGCAGCTGATTATGTTGGTTTGTCTGTCTCTTCTCACTCTTTTCCAACTGCTTCTGCAGCTCTTCGCAGTCTTTGTCAAGAACATCTACTCTCTCTAACAAAGACTTCTGCTTTACCTGCATTGACTGGGGGCACCAGGAGAAAATAAAACGCCCTTGTAAATCTATTTGAAAACGTGACTCATTCATCATTCTGACTGTCAAGGTCTTGAGATGAAAACAACAAATAATCTGATGTTAGTCTTGACTTACCTCTTGCTGACGGCAAGCGCTGTGGTACTTGGCATTCTCTTTGTCAAGGAGTAGTTGAGTTTCAGAGATTTGGCTCTCTAACTGCTGGATCCTTTCCTGTAGTTTACAACTGGCCTCTTCCGCTATGTGCAAGGCCCTCACTTTCTCCTGCAGATCAATCCTTTCACACTCTGTTACAAATAAAATGACCCATCACACAGCATTTAGTGTGTATAGCTAGGACATGGGGTTTTTAATTGAATAGACCAATTTAAATATGAAGGTTGGTGTGAAGGAAAACTAAATCCTTCATGTCCTCACCAAGTGCTTGTAATGTATCCTGTTGTACTGCTACTTTTTCTTTCAGTCTGGAATTACTCTCCTCCAGGGAGAAAGTTTCTGTTACAAAAAAAAAAAAACAGTTATACAGACAAACATACAGTATTAAAAGTGATCTCAAAAAGTAGTTTCAATAATATATATCTGTGAGTGTTCTGCACCTGTCTTGTTTTGTTGTTGTTCCTCTCTTAGCTTTTGTTCTGTTTCTTTTCTGGATCTCTGTGCTTTCTGCAGTGAAAACTCCATCTTAACTATGATGGCTTTGTGTTTTTCCACGTCTTGCTTTAGCTCTTTCTGTGCTCGTTCCATCTGAGACCTGAATCTCTCCCGTTCTGCTTCTGCTGCCGCTAGTCTTTCACCAAGAGGTTGAACCGTGTCCCGCACATCTTGTAAATGTTTTGCCAGTCGGCGCATGTCTCTGAGCTGCTCATTGCCCCACTGGGCAACATCACCTGCTGTCATTTGGCCCAGCTCCAGAGTGTCCTCTACAGCTACTAAGAGTGGCTGCAGGGAAGAAGGCAGGCCCTCACTTTGAAACAGTTTTACCAAAGCATCCCCTGTCTTTCTCAAAATGGATTGCACTTGATGACATGCATCGCAGGGAACGAGGGATGATTCAAATGTCTGGCAGCTGGCATTGTGGCTGTTAACTTTGGGGTAGGATGGGGTGTTGTGAGCAGGACTGGAGGTTATGTGATTTTGTGGCAGAAACGTGAAGGAGCTTGCTGAAGACCAGGCAGATAAGCAATGTGTGCAACGGTCACTCCTTGAGCTTATTTGGTTGGAGGACAATGACAATGTCTCTGTGTCATCGTAATCAAACATCCTTGTTTTGGTCTGTTTTTTCATGTCTTTGCAGATCTCCTGACAGAATAAAAACATGCCAATAAACAATTAGATCATTTAGTTAACACAATTAGTCATACTTTATACATAATTGTGTTATTTCCACTTAAATAAGAACTGTGCCTACCTTAAGGTTTGCAAGCTGAATTAAATTACTCCAATAGTTTTGGACAAAAAGACCAATTGACAGGCATGCTTTGTGCTGGATCTGGTCTCTCTTGTGGCTGCTCCTCAGTTGCTCAACATAAGCATTAAAGCTTTGTAGAAGAAGCAGCAATCTTGTTTAGGGGGAAGGTGTGGAAAACTTGATGTTAGGTTAAGACTTATTACTGAATGTGGTGTAAGATTATGCTATATTTTACCTGTCAATCACCAGCTCCAACAAGACAATGTGGGAGTGCTGATTGAATGCATCCTCTCCCTCCACAAAGTCATATTGCTCCAGCAGAGCTACCATGTCCAGGTTACAGGAGAGTTTGTCCGGGAACTTCCAGGAGGAAAAGCGAACCGGTCCGGTTCTGGAAAAGACGTCCAGAATGGCACCTTGAAGGTCGACGAGGTCTCTCCGGAGGCTGTCGATGCAGTCCGGACGACCTAACAACTCACTCATCTCTAATACGTTTGCTTATATTTGACTAATAAAAGCACCGAGTAATGGGAGTGACCCTTATGTGTAGCTTGTTGACATCACATCACCGTGACAACCTCCACAAAAAAAGTACTTCAAGTTCCATGATGCTTTGCGACTTGTTTCCGGAAGCAGTACGTCTCCATTGAATAGCAGGGTCAACGAAACCACGACGCAGTAAGTCAACTACAATAAATTTAGCTGATATTGATTGTAACAACACACAAATGAAATGTATATGTGTAATTAAAGCACGCTTATTTTGATTGTACGTAGGTAACTTGAAGCTTTTTAAAAAGACACAGCCATGCCGCCTGGGCCTGTTCAAATTGTTCAACCGGAGTCCAACAACAAGGTAACGATGCCGCTGCTAGCTAGCTAGCTGCTGGCGAAAAACTACTGTACGATTAAATTGTTTCATTTAAAACTATTACAGTGTATTATCCAGAGTAGCACGTCTTAAATATAACATTGCTGTAGAGTTTATTTATGCTTTAAGCGCCAAGTTGCATTCACCTTCATTAGCTTAAAACAGGGGTCTCAAACTCGATGTGAAAGTATAATATTGGTGCGGCCCGCCGGGGGAGTGAACCACCGACGGGGCAACTCAGCCAACTGCCGCCACCGTCCCCCGTCGGGGCTAGCCTAAGCTACACCGGCTTTAGCACTACAAACCTGCAGCCAGATAGCAGTCGCCTTTTTGCGCTCGCCATCCTGGTACTTTGTACCATCTACAACGTCATGCGTCGCTAGCTGACTGAACACTTGTTGGAAACTTGGGAAAAGAGAAAGAATTAGTGGCATGAACTATATTCTGTCACACATTTATCATGTTATGTGTCTATTTTGAAGCTACTGAAGGGATTGGACTTCAAGATGCATACAGCCACTTTTTTAATGTTTGCAGAGCCCTTCACCTTTGATGTGCAAGATGCCCCTCTTGTGCTTCAAATGGAGCTCAGTGACCTGCAATGCACCTCTGACCTCAAAGCCAAATTTTCCATTCATGTTCAGGACACTTCATGTTCAGAAGAAATTATTAAAACTGTTAATAATGATGTTTGCGGCCCATCCTCACCCATACTCTGCCTCCAGGTAAATAGAGTTTGAGACCCCTGGCTGAGAGGTATTAACATTACTGTGTTTTAATATACGAAATTTGGAGTGAAAACCTCCAGCAAATAAAACTTAACATATTTATTGTGTGAACTGACAGTATAAGTACTTGATGTACTTGAAACCTCTAGTATTGTTAGTCATAATAAATTGAATATGTATATATTTAAAAGTAAAAGTCTGTCTGAAAGTATATTAAGTTGCTGTTTCTGTTGTCTTATTAAAAAAATCTGAGATATTGCAGCTTAACAAAAGTAAATCATGTCAACAGAATGATGCGCCACCAGAAGAAACCCCGGCCACCAAACCCATTGTTGGTATCATATATCCACCTCCTGAAGTCCGAAACATTGTTGACAAGACAGCCAGCTTCGTAGCCAGGTTGGTTGCCCTATTTTTGTCAAATGTATTTTTCTTGTAATACATCTGGAATCTATTGGGGGGTTTTTTTGCCCATGAGAACTAACTCTTTTGACATGTCATTTTACAGGAATGGGCCTGAATTTGAAGCAAGAATCCGGCAGAATGAGATCAACAATCCAAAATTTAATTTCCTCAACCCCAACGACCCATACCATGCCTACTACCGTCACAAGGTCAATGAATTTAAGGAGGGCAAAGCTCAGGAACCATCTGCAGCTGTGCCAAAGGTTATGCAGCAGCAGATCTTGCAGCAGTCCCAGCAGCTCCCTCAAAAAGTAAGACATTTCATTTCAATGTGCGATCACATTTGATTTGTTAGCTTGTTATTATTTGGTACCCTAAATTAATTTTGTGCTTGTCAAAAGGTGCATTCTCAGGTGATTCAGGAGACTGTGGTCCCCAAAGAACCACCACCTGAGTTTGAGTTCATTGCTGATCCTCCATCAATCTCAGCATTCGATCTGGATGTTGTCAAACTGACTGCCCAGTTTGTTGCCCGCAATGGCCGCCAGTTTCTTACTCAGCTCATGCAGAAAGAACAGAGGAACTACCAGTTTGACTTTCTGCGGCCACAGCACAGCCTTTTCAACTACTTCACCAAATTAGTTGAGCAGTACACTAAGGTAAATAACCACACGGCTCTGATTTTATTTTCATTTTTTATTTCGTTGTGAAGCTAAACAGTATTTTCGTCTTATCTTTCAACCTGTAGATTCTGATCCCTCCTAAAGGCCTTCTGACTAAGCTGAAGAGAGAAGCTGAGAATCCAAGAGAGGTTATGGACCAGGTAATTCCGTTTAACTGTGACTCAACTCAACTTTATTGTCATTTTCACATACGTACGTATGTACACATACAGGAAAACGAGATACCGTTTGCTCAGTGTCCACAGTGTCGCAGACATACAACAACAAATGACATGTAACAGCACAACAATCTAACTATGAGTATAAAAAAACCAGAATAAATACTGTTGCTCAGATTATGTATTTGCCTGTGTTAATCACCTGTCTCACTGCACAACCACCAGGTGAGGTACCGCGTTGAGTGGGCTAAGTTCCAGGAGCGCGAGAGAAAGAAGGAGGAGGAGGAACGAGAGAAAGAGCGAGTGGCATATGCCCAAATCGACTGGCATGACTTTGTTGTTGTTGAGACGGTGGATTTCCAGCCCAATGAGCAAGGTAATGAAACCGCAATAATTATATCTTCAAAAGTGAAAGTCCAATGTGTATACTTCATTAATAATATCTATTGTTATCTGTATTCCACAGGCCACTTCCCCCCACCTACTACACCAGAGGAGCTTGGTGCTCGCATCCTAATCCAAGAGCGCTATGAGAAGTATGGAGAGAGTGAGGAAGTGGAGATGGAGGTTGAAAGTGAGGATGAGGAGGACGAACGAGAGGATCGGCGCGAAGGCCATCCCTCACAACCTGATCAAGATACACAGGTTCAGGACATGGATGAGGTAGGGAGACACTGAACAGAAATCAGCACTGCAAGTTTCTATTGTATTATTTATTGTTGCTTGGTAACAATAATTTTCCTTTGCTGCCTTTTCCAGGGATCTGATGACGATGATGATGGCATGAAAGCGCCACTGCCACCAGACAACCCAATGCCACCTCCACTGCCCCCGACTCCAGACCAGGTTATCATTCGCAAAGACTATGACCCCAAAGGTAACAAATGCAAATAAAGTGCAACTCATTACTCATAAACTATTACTTTTTACAACATGTGTTGATCTAATGCCATCTTCTCCTTAGCTTCCAAGCCTCAGCCTCCAATTCAAGCTCCGGATGAGTACCTCATCTCACCAATTACTGGTGAGAAGATCCCAGCCAGTAAGATGCAAGAGCACATGCGTATTGGTCTACTGGATCCACGCTGGCTGGAGCAAAGAGACCGCAGCATCAGAGAGAGGCAGACCGAAGATGAAGTTTATGCTCCTGGTCTGGATATTGAGAGCAGCTTGAAACAACTGGCTGAGAGACGTACTGATATCTTCGGTGTGGAAGAGACGGCCATCGGTAAGAAGATTGGAGAAGAAGAAATCCAGAAGCCAGAGGAGAAGGTGAGGGATTGTGGTTTAATTTTTATTTATTTTATTTTTTGTATTCATTTAAGGATTTTTCTGTAACATTTGTGTCTTCCTGTCGTTAGGTTACCTGGGATGGCCACTCAGGAAGCATGGCACGTACCCAGCAAGCAGCACAGGCCAACATCACTCTCCAGGAGCAGATCGAAGCCATTCACAAGGCCAAAGGGCTGGTGGGAGAGGATGATAATAAGGAGAAAATTGGTCCAAGCAAGCCCAATGAAATTCATCACCAGCCTCCCATGCCCTCTTCTTCAGTCGGTTTGCCTAAACCCAGTCCTCCAATCTCAATACCTCGCCCACCCTCCACTGTAAGTTACTTTAAAAAAAATCCTTAATCACATTAAATTCTTAATTTTTTAGTTTATAACGCACTAATGTCCTTGTTGACAGATGGCACCTCCGGTACGCACCACTCTTCTGTCTGCTGTACCTGTAATTCCAAGGCCACCGGTGGCTCCTGTTGTGCGCCTTGCACCAGGACAAGTTTTAGCACCAATGCCTCCTATGATACCTGCTCCTCGCATCAATGTGGTTCCCATGCCGCCATCAGGACCCCACTTAATGGCCCCTAGACCACCTCCCATGGTTGTTCCAGCTGGTATGAAAGTTTCCACACAACTATCACATTGAAAATAAATATCCAGAGTTCAGCAAATCAATACTTGTTACATTATTATTATTATTTTAATCAGTCCCCTCCTTCTATTTCCAGCATTTGTTCCAGCTCCTCCAGTGCCACAACCCCCAAGTGCTGCTCCTGCACCACCGTCCCACCCACCCCCACCTCATGAGGATGAGCCAGTCAGCAAGAAGATGAAGACGGAGGACAACCTTATTCCAGAGGAGGAGTTCCTCCGTAGAAACAAGGTTTGTTAGAGTTGATGTATTGGGAATATGTTGCATTAGGAACAAAAAATGCATGATTCACATGCAGACACAACATGACATGTCTTCAAATATACAAATTAAGAGACGACATCTAAATGAAAGTTATAAATTGCTAATGCCTTGTGTATATCAGTAATGATTGTGAACATAGTAGTAAAGTAGCCATATGTGTGTTTTCAGTTTTTATTTTTTAAGTCAGTCTCTACTAATAAATATAGATTTATCTTTAATAAATGTGGTCAAAATACTGATTGGACCTGTTAATACCCAAAATCATCCAACTTTCTTGCTGCAAGTTGCTCTGTCTGAACTTGAGCTATGATTTTTTTTTTTTTCTCTCCAGGGTCCTGTGGCAGTCAAAGTACAGGTCCCCAACATGCAGGACAAGACCGAATGGAAGCTGAATGGCCAAGTGCTGAATTTCACTGTCCCTCTCACAGACCAGGTATGTACAGCTTGTTTTATTGTTTCTTTGCTTTTAATAAAAACTGCATACCTACCACCTGCCTAATCGATATAATCGTGTAAATGCAATGTTTCCTCAGGTGTCTGTTATTAAAGTCAAAATCCATGAAGCCACGGGCATGGCAGCAGGAAAACAGAAGTTGCAGTACGAGGTAAACTTTCTTTCTGCTGACTTTGTTAAAATTGATAGGATTTCTTGTCCGCCTTTATGTAAATGAGTGACTAAATAATAATGTGTACTGTCTTTTTCCACTTACAGGGCATTTTCATCAAGGATTCTAACTCTCTGGCTTATTACAACATGAGCAACGGGTCAATCATTCACCTGGCGCTGAAAGAGAGAGGTGGAAGAAAGAAGTGATCCTTGCAGCGAGAGGCAAAAGATTTTACAATATGGATGTTTCGTCACTCACTCCTGTCATGTCAATTTAAATTTCTGATCATTTTCAAAATTATACTGTAGATTTCTTACAATATTGTGTGAAGAGTCTGTTATTCTTAAATGTTAAGTATCTCTAGAAAACATGTGAGTACCTGGCAGGAGTGGCTTTACACCATTGGCTCAACCCTCAATTTGTTAATTTGCTCCATAATTATCATTCATTAAATAAAGGAATACAAAAATCACAGTCTGCTTTTGTTTATGTTCATGTTGATGATCAGAATATAGAAACTGGTGAATAACAATGTAATTAACACATCTGTAATGAATGCAGGCTGCATGCTTTGATAGACAGACCACCCAGTGAAAGCAAAGGCACAGAGTAAATGCTAAAGTGAAATAAACCGGATAAATTGGTGGTGCACTTGGAAGTTTGCCTTGAAGTAAAAGACTTGGCTTGGTTTTTTTTTTATTTTTTTTACTGACATTTTAATCTGTTTTGATGGATTGTGGAGTCAATGATATAATGCTTGCAGTGTAGGGAGAGGCAGGCAATTTTCTCCAGATATAAAACAACTTCCAAGAGCGTCCACTAGGGGTGACACTACTATCAGTTTAAGTCAAGACAAATCAATCCACCCCACCATTGCTTGTCGAGCAAAAAAAAATCAGTCCAGCTCACTCGGGATGACAGGACCGCGGACTGAGCCGCCGTTAGCCGTCAGCATGTTTAACTTAATCCGTTAACTAGCACAGAGTTAAAGAACAGTAAACTATGAAAAACAAGCTGATAATATGGGGCTAGTTTGTTGAAGGTGGGGTCAATGTAGAAATACTTTTGGGTTGTCTCGTTACGAGCTCCTAACGCTAACTTTAGCTACTTGGCTAATGATAAATCTGACAAGTTAAAACAGGCTAGCTAACACACAACCTCTTTGATGTGTATGACCTGCTACTTGGAGCGCAACGTTACATGGTATTTGCCAAGTAACTTTAAACAGTAGGTGGAGATCTTTAATTCACATCGAGAAAAAATATAATGGCGTCGATGATGTTTGATTCGACAACATATGCTGAGGAGCAGTTTTGACTTCAGGCTGTCAACAAGCTCGCTGACGTTAGCTAGCCAGCTAGCTGTGTAGCTAACTAACCATGGCCAGGATAGAGAACGGTCGTCAGTCGGCTGACACAAGGAGCATCCGGACGATCAGCAGCAGTCACATGGACGATGAAAGCTCGTTTGGATCCGACTCGGAGATCAACGGCTTCACCAGCGAAAGACAAACCGATAAATATGGATTTATTGGCGGGGCACAACAGTACTCGGAGGCATCGTAAGTTTGTTTCAACTCTTAAAGTGTCGTGCTTTAATGCAGTTCACTGTACCATTGTGTTGTCGATGTGCTCTTGAGCTAACTAAAATACGGACATGACATTTGTAATCCACTGCAGCCAAAGTTGAGAGCAGGGTAGTAGTGTAATCTGGTAGTAGTGTAATCTGGTGTTGTTGTATATGTGTGTCTCCCAGCCAGCTGCGTGGCACCGTGTGGTTATCAACAACAGTGTTAACTCACAACACAGGGCAAATATAAACACACATAAACACACCAACATGGACTGATAAACAAGGGTCACCATATTATTCACTATAGTCCTTCTGTGGGAAAAGCCAAAAAAAGCAATTCAAAACACCATGTTTGTTATTTCATTTGAATTAATTTACACATTGACTTATTAAAGGTTTTGTTATTTTTTCTCTAAGAAGGTCTTTCTTTCCTCCTTTCTTTCTTTCTTTCTTTCTTTCTTTCTTTCTTTCTTTCTTTCTTTCTTTCTCTCTCTCTCTGGAGGGCTGAAGCCTGGATTAAAGTACTGAGATAGTGGAAGGAGTGAGTGAAGGTTTCGCCAAGCGCTGGCTGGCAGGGAGCTTCCTGTTTTCTGGAGTTTTGGCAGACTTGGAGCTTCAGCTCTGGTGCCCTGTTACTAGAGGGCCTCTTTTGGCTCACAGTTTTATAGGTATTCCCAAACCCAGGATTTAACTTGCACTGTTTGGCAGTCCATTGAAAGTAACTTATCATTGCTTAAGGTCTTTCAAAGCTGAAGTACAACATATTGTACTGATCCACAGCATATATAGCCCATGACCTCTTTTAAACGAAGGAGGGATGTCTAAAGTTAAAATAAAAATCGCTCTTTGAAGAAGTTTAAACCCTACAATCACAGGCTTGTGCTGATGAGATAATTACATAGTTTAGCAAAGCATCAGAATTCATCCTTAATGTAGTAGAGAGTTGCTTATGTTTTTTCTTTTGAGTTGGAGAATATTATATGTGGTCTGTTTTAAGTTAAATTACATCATAAGAAAGACAACTACTCCCTGCAACTCTTTGAGGGTAAACAGGCCTTACCATTAAATGGGCTAGATCTGCCTTTGTATCTTTTTATTGTGTCCCTTAAAACAAGCCTTGTGGTTGCTATTTTTGACTCATGGAACAGTTTACTGTCTGCATATGAGCTATGGCCACACACGCAGATTTGTTCACATTAAGACGAACAGGCTTGTTTTGATACACCTACTCCTTATATAACTCCTTACAAGTGTCTTCACTTTGTGGTTATTACAAGTTATTACAAGTCTATTTCAGGCTGAACCTTTTAGAAAGTATATTAACCGTTTCTGCCTGGTGGAAAAACAGTGGAGAAAAAAAAGGCTAAGATGTTGCATAGACTCATTTGATTGAATATTGATGAAATCACTGAATTTATCTTTCTTCTCTCTGTCGTGTCCCCAGAGCTCAGGACGTGCCTCCAGAGGTGCTCAGGCAAAGGGAGGTGAAGTGGCTGGACATGCTTAGCCACTGGGACAAGTGGATGATCAAGAGATTCAATAAAGTGAGTACAAAGTGTTAACTCATTAACGCAAAACATCAAGTGGTTTGTTTGCATGGTATGCATGATTCGAGCCATGTGAATCGCAGGAATCTGACCTGGTTCAGTTTTTCCAAAAGAGGTTATTATGAAGCTGGATCAGAGAAGGCAAATAGCCGTGTTCACGTATTTGATTGCACAAGGACGAGACTTCTGTGGACACAAATGTTTGCAGCTTCACTTGCCGAGCTGGTTCTGTGTGAAACGCTGTCAGCAGTTCAGCACAGAACTGCAACTTAAACCTCTTTTCCATGAGTCAGCAGCAGGGCGAGCAGGTCACAACCTATCCCTTTATCACACCACGCACCATGTGACAAGTTGACAGTCTTAGATTCAGGGTGGAGCTGTTGACTTCATGTGAAACTCACAGGCTTAATATCCTCAGCCTCTTCAGAGTGAGAAATGAATTGAGCTGCTGTATTTGCTTGTTGTGCAGATTGGCGTAAAGGTTGAGCAGTGAAGGTCAGGGTTTTTAATCTTTTATTGTTCTCTTTTACTTCACTGCGAATCTGCAGAAACTTTTTTTCTCTTTGGGGAAGTGTGCCACTGACACCTTCTTATTTCATAAAAGGTGTTAATCATACTGTTTTTTTATTTCAACTAGGACACAAGTAATGTTCCATGTTTATAAGGTAATAATAAGTTACATACCTCTGCACACAGAAACAAGACGACTAGATTCCCCTCAAATGTTTCTGGAGATCACAATTTGTTAGAAATTGAAAATATAAAAGGGATGCTGCACAGGCAAGAAATCATGTTTTTGGATTAAAATTGAAATTAAACTAGAAGGAACATATTTGTAGTTGTATGTTTAAACAAGTTTTCAATAATAGTGTCTCGGCTCTGGTCTATTCTAGTGTCCCAGTCCTGTGGTTAATTTCATCATTTAGACGTGTGCTTTTTCTAGTGTGAAAAAACAACAACAAATCCTGCTTGCTGTTGATGCAGTTTATGTAAATAAAATAAGTGTTGAATGTTTTTGATTCTTTCACAGTCAGTTTATCTGTCTGTAAGACTTACAGGAGTTCAAGAACGTTGTAGTAATTGTTACCTATTGGGATGTTAAAATATCTTCTTTGATATATATATATATATATATATATTCAGAAAAAGGAACCAACACTTGAGTGGCAGATGCGGTGCTTTTACTTTTACTGACTGCACATACCAGCCTGCATTATGCCTTTCTTGGCTTGTGGAAGCCATTGTCACATATTGTATGTTCCCCTTATGTCCTGCTTTATTTGGTGAAACCGTGTTCCTCTGGTGTGGCTCAGGTAAGGCTGCGATGCCAGAAAGGAATTCCTCCTGCCCTGCGAGGCCGCGCATGGCTCTACCTGTCAGGGGGGAAAGTGAAAAGAGAGCAGAACCACGGGAAGTTTCAGGTCTGTGATCTTCATCTTTCACTTCCTCATCACAACATGCATCTGTGTTAGTTTCTTAGCTGAGAATCCTGATGTGTTTTGGAGAGGGCTGGTGTCGCTTCTTTTAATGTAAAGTCAGTGTACAGTTTATTAAATGAGCAGCAATTTAAATGATAATGAAACGACTGTCATTCTCTTAATAACTTAATTGGAAAAATGAAGCACAACTCTGTTTAAGAAATATCATTCATTCTTCAGTGAAATTTGAACAATATCCACTTTCTGAATTGTTTGATTTGAAAACACACTGCCATTAATACTGCTAATTTGTAATAAATGCTTTCCTCCATGTATTTTGTTAGGAATTGGATAACCAGCCTGGAGACCCCAAATGGATTGATGTCATTGAGAAAGACCTTCATAGACAGTTTCCGTTCCATGAGATGTTTGTGGCGCGGGGAGGACACGGGTAACTTGATGTGACATTACACACTGGAACTGATGACAAAGTCCTATTTGACAGATTATGTGTCTTATCTTAACTGTTGTGTGTGTGTGTGCTTGTGTGTGTTTTGACCCTCTGCAGGCAGCAGGACCTGTTCCGTGTTCTCAAGGCCTACACTCTGTACAGACCAGAGGAGGGATATTGCCAAGCTCAGGCTCCCATTGCTGCTGTGTTACTCATGCATATGCCTGCTGAGGTATGCCTTCCCTCCATTACAAACCCCACAAAAAATGCCTCCTTTTGTGTACAGACTCTGTAATATTATGTTTGCTATGTAGGTATTGGGTGTCTACAGCAGTGCTAAAAGAAAAGCTTATTATTTTGTCATTTGTGACCTTGATAAAGTCTATTTAAGCCAAACAGCAGAGAGAAGAATTGCAGGCAGATGATGTCATCTAGAGTTAAATCTTGTAGCTGCTCTATTTACTCAATAATGTGGATAAACTGTCAAGTCTTTACAACAGCAGCCCTGGTGGATTTACAAGGATGGTACAGTTGTAATCAATATATTCAGATAAAACTAGGAATGTCTCAAGTTGTCACAAGTCTATGTAAACATGGAGAAATGCAGAATGCAGAAAACATGTTAGCATAACCCAGATGCAAATAAAACAGAGTCATGAAAGAATTGCAGCAGTCACAAGTTAAGATTAACCGACTGGGATAAGTTAAAGATAAAGAGGATTTAGATACTACTCATTTGCTTATGTCGTAATGTGACCCACATTTGTAGTAGTATTTTCAGTGGTGATTGAGAAACTTAGAGTAACTTCACAGCTCTTTTTTTTTATTATTCTCCACACACAGTTGTTCTTCACACAGTTATTAACTTGATTTCTGTGTGATTGAGAAATGTCCTGTAAAATGAACAGTTCCTCTTAGTTTCCTGGCATCATCTGTATGTGTTTCCACAGGATGCCTTCTGGGGGCTGGTCCAAATTTGTGAGAAGTATCTTCCTGGCTACTACAGTCCTGGCCTGGTGAGACTGCAACACGTGTTACAGTGCTGCCATGTGTGATGACATCAGAAGAAGAATATTACTTCACTAGAGTTTGTTATTACAAAGACTAACTCTTATTTTAGTGTTTACTGTGATTCAACTAAAACTGTATTTTGCAGATGACAACAGTGAGGCATTGTCACTTTTGTCAGACCACATTTACACCACAATAATGTATCTTGTGTAATTAATTTTGTGTCTGACTACTTTTCAACTGTATGGTTTTCTTATTGCATAATTCCTTTCAAATGAAAACCAGATTCACTCATGAAACGTTTCCTCATGAAAGCATAGCACGGAGCTACAAAAGAAGGTGTAACAAAACGCGGGTTGTCAAAAATACAAACACTTTACACTTGCAGCAATATGATGCATTTGGACTGTTTTATTTTTATGGGTAAACATGTAAATGCATATCTGGTTTCAGCCTCGACAGTACAGAGTACAATGGCTTTTGTTTTCTCTGTTAATGCTCTCCTTCCTGTGTCTTTTTCAGGAAGCTATACAGTTAGATGGGGAGATACTGTTTGCCCTGCTGCGACGTGTCTCCCCGCTAGCCTTCCGCCATCTGGAGAAACACAAGATCGATCCCATCCTCTACATGACTGAATGGTTTATGTGTGCCTTCTCCCGAACGCTGCCCTGGGCCTCTGTGCTGCGAGTCTGGGACATGTTCCTCTGTGACGGTAACACTGGCTTATAGCACTCTACCTGCACTGGTACCAGACTTTGTAGACAAGCAGTGCATTAAAGTTTTGTTTAATGACCGACACAGTCTGAAACTCAATCACCTGGCTCCTCTCCCTCCCTCAGGAGTGAAGATAATCTTCCGTGTGGGTTTGGTGCTGCTAAAGTGCATGCTGGGAAGCCGTGACAAGCTGAAGGCCTGCCAGGGCCAGTACGAAACCATGGAGCTTCTCAGAGCCTTAGAGCCTCGATACATGCAGGAGGGCTTCCTCGTCCGAGAGGTAATAATAGCCAGGAAAATTATAATCTTTAGTTACTTTGTAGAATAAAACGAGCAGTCTGTCAAGGACAAAAAGTCATATTACACAGGCATAATCCTTTAATGAAGTAGTGGAGGGTTGTGTCAGTCAATGTGCATATGGAGTTGACAGAGAACAGTAAGTGTTCACAAATGCAGCCAAGGCAACGGAAAACAGTCTGAGAGCATGAATTAAAGTGATACAGAGATAAATTGATTGACTTCTGTCTGACCACTGTCTGGTTACTTTGCCAAGCCTTGTATGAGTCTCTGTCCAAGCTCACAATACCCCCTCTTATATGTAGGGCTGCCTTGAATGTGAGTGACCATGCATACACACCAGCCAGATGCCCTTTGGCATTTTCTGACAAAGTTCAAATTTTTAACACAATGGTCGAACATGGAAGAAACATGAGAGCTGGTCTTTTTGCTTCACATTTCCTTTTGAAAATGATGTATATGACTCCGACTGTGACCTGGTGACGTGTCTCTTCCTGACGCAGATTCTGGAGGTGCCAGTAACGGCGCGAGACGTTGAGAGGGAGCACCACACCCAACTGAAACGCTGGAAGAAGAACCACGGAGAGCTGAATTTCAAATCCCCTCCGAGGATGCATGGCGCTCGGCTCATCTTGTTGGCTGAGCCGCTCAGACGTCAGGACCTGCAGCAGAACCCCACCATTTTACTTGAGCTGCCTCAACCTGCCGCACAGCTGAAGAAGGGCAAGGAGGAGAAGAAAAGCAAGAAGAAGAAGAGCATGAAGAAATCCCAGCCCATTGAGGAGATCCCTAACCCTTACCCTCTTCTCAATGACTTTCCACCTCCACCCTCTGAACCACCAGCCCCTCCTCCGGTCCGTAGCAAGACACCAGAGACCATGCCACAGACTGAAACACACTCGCCTCACCAGCAGCAAGCATCTCGTACAGACCTTCCACCTGCCAAAGAGTCGCCACTTCAGCGATCCACACAAAGCCTTAGCAGCACAGAGCAGGATACGTACCTGTAACTCCACTGCAGTTTGTCTCTGTGTGTGTGTGTATGTGTATGTGTGTGACACACCAGCACCCATCAGCCAACGACCAGCCAGTGAAGTGTTGGACTGTTTTTCTATTCATTTATTCATCTTGGACACCATTTTGCCTACAATATTATTGGTATACACTAAAGCGTCATTGCTGAGTGTAAAACTACTTTGATGCTTTTCCTTGTGATGCTGACGTTAACTCGTACAGATGCTTGATACATTTATTCAAACCATACGTCTTAGTATTCTGCTTGAAAGGGAGAAAAGTTACTGGGAGAACAGTGGGGACTGAGGTGCCACAGCTTATGCAGTTTTTCTATACATTTCCACTCAGATTCAGCATTATTGAGTTCAGCTGTAATATTTTGCAGCGGTGAATGTAAAGAGATGAGATGAACTCCAGGGCTTTTTTTGTTTTTTTTATTCAAATGCTTTTTGGGTTTTTACCCCTCAGATGTCACGAGGGGTGTTGTTCACTAGAGGGCAGCCTTGCAGAGAGGCCTGCTGTAATCACTGTTGCATTCCCTGTTTGTAAAACTGATCGCAGCAGGTTTAGGATTATTATGAAGATTCAGTTTGGGAGGAACTATTTTGAGATTGTGCCTATGTTTTGTTTTTTGTTTTTTTTTTGCAATATGGAAACTTGAGCATTTCATGTTATATTCCTACATTTAAATTGAAAACCTTAACTGATGACATTAAACAGCAACCACATTGTGATCATGCAACTCTTTTTCTAAAACGACGTATTTATTTTCACTATAAACATGAAATCTGTTGTTTGTGCCTTGGTTGTGCACAAATGGTCACTTTTTTTCCCAAAGTGAGCTGAATCTGTGTTTTTTTAACTCTTAATACTCATTGTGCCAGGCACTTCCAGCCACTTTAGAGCAGCAGTAATTCATGTGAGTTTGGCAACAGAGAGGAGAACACTGGACATCCCTCACTGTATGACACATTCCTGCCTTCTTAAAAGCTAATCAGTCTAGAAGCTGTCTTTTGCCAAATACAAATCTGTATAATGTATGCATTTGTGCACGTGTTTCCTGTGATAACTTGGACAGTGAGTGAAATCATCTAATGGTGCTGACCTTCCAAGACGATTGGATGTTGTTTCTATTTTTTTTTTTTTATATATATATTTTGCTAGAATTTCCAAAGCAGATCAAGACTGTCTATGTTGTTTGACCTACAACAGCTACCTGTGGCCAAGCTTATTCTGTTATTACAGTAGAGAGGGATCATGTGGCTTTTAAGACTTTTTGGGGATATTTTGTTTTTGAGAACCTGGATTTTTTTTTTGGGAAATATGGAGACATACCAGGGTTGTACTGACACGCATAAGTACATATGTAAAATGTGTTTGTGTATGTAATTAATCTTAAAAAAGCCTCTGCTGCATGTGTAGGTCAGTTATAAAAAGCAATGGGGTTTAAAACACATTTTCAAGCCATCACTTGCCTGTATGCAATAGTTTTTTTTTTAGTTGCTTATATTAAACACTTCACAGTTTGGCTGATGTTATATTTTAATTTA
Source organism: Pampus argenteus (assembly GCA_036937835.1). NCBI lineage: Eukaryota > Metazoa > Chordata > Actinopteri > Scombriformes > Stromateidae > Pampus > Pampus argenteus. The sequence goes on from CM072867.1 coordinate 14,475,996, forward strand.
ATGCTCATTGTGTAGATATGACATGTAAAATAACAATTTGTTTTGTAATGAAATCTATTTTTCAATGTATAATGCTATATTTTATTGAGCAGTCGCATAAACGGAGGGGACGTCACTAAATCATTTGCATCTACACGTGTAACACTAGAAAAGAAAAAAAAAGTTTGGCCAAACCTTCGCTAGTGAAAATGTTTATTCTTAATCTGGAGACAGAGTGGTATTATTTAACCATTCTCAGTGGTGTTATAACAGATGATCCACAACCGAGGGGGAGTATGCAGCATCATGAATTTAAGTTCTACAAATAAAAAAAAATGTTTAAGACTAATTTAAGACATTTCCGTTTCCTGTTTATTTTTTACTAACTGTAATAATATTGTGAGTAAATGTATTAGTACTTGCCGAGCTTCCTGGCTGAATTTCCCTTCATGTGTGTCTTGTTTTGACCAGCAGATGGAGCACCACAGTCGTCACTGTATAAAGACTAAAACAGTGGCTCCCAAAAGTGGGTACAACAGCACCATCTTTTTAACTTTTTAATCATGTGTCAGCACATGAAATATGAGTCAATAGTTACATTAAAAACTCCAGTTTTACATTGCATTTTTTAAAATGTATTAAAATGGAAGAAATATGTAATGACCATTGCAACAACCGTATGAAAAACACTTAAATATGCATTAATTCAACAACTAAGACTGATGAAATGACAGCTGTGCTTTTGATAAAAACAACAGAAATACAGTTAATGAACATACTCAGTTTTCATTCACTGTATATTTTAAGTTGAATCTACAAAATCTTCTGATCTGCTGATTAGTTTTATTTCTGAGAATAACTATATTAGATCATATATGTCATGTCATCTGTTTTGTTTGTTTGTTAAAATTATAACATACTGTACATGAACTGGACTAAAGTATGGCAATTTTACTATCTATATTTAAAGTGTTTATAGTGACAAACATTAGGCTCTAAAATGATGAATTTTCTGTAAAAAATCTGCACTGTGTCAAAACTGTCATCTCAGATAGGACTACATGGTTTATAGTAATCTTATCAAATGGGAGTCCGCGGTCTGGTGTGTGTCTTTCTGGAGCGTCCTGGAAATGGAAAAAAGATTGTGTAGCAGTAGGAGTGTATCCATTCATGACACAACTATTTGACCTTTCTACACTAAAGCTTTCTCTTCTGCTTGTACAACTTCCCCCAAGAGGTCTTTCCTGGTCCCTCTCCTCGTTTAGACTAATGACAGGTTGCTATTCTTTTTCTTAATTTACCATTTGAGCTGCAAAATACCCTTTTTCTCCACCTTTAGGTGTGGGGTATTTGAAGTGATTGCCTCAGGCTTGAAAGAGTTCATTGCAAATTGCTACCTTGATGACCTCAGTAAGCCTGCTAACTCATTTCTAATCGTCCGGCCAAGATGTGAGCTGCAGCTGTTGACCTCTGGTCATCAAGGGCTCAGTGTAGTGATTGTAAGAGAAAGTTGTACGTAGTTCGGGAATTGTCATATAGACTCATTTGATTGATTTTATATCATCAGAGCAATAGTTATGTTAGGTGTGTGTGCACCTGTCATTAGCTATTAATCATACTTTCCCATTGTGCCATTCCACCATTATGAACCATTGTAGGATCTGGTGATATTTGCCCATATGAGGCACAGCAACAGTTAATGGTCGAGGTCCCTGAGGAATGCATGCACCGTCACGCTTTCCCTCTTTGCATCGGACACCTGGCCCTCTTTCAGTGCCACCGTTCCATTTACATCTCAAAGGGGGACAACCAAGAAGGCTCTCTCTGTGCTCCCATCCTTACTCCAGAAATGATCTGATTTATCTCTTCATCAACGGAAATATATGCCTTTGGGGGGCCATCCCGCCTCTCTCATCCCCAGCTAATAGAGATGGGAGAGAGAGAGAGCAGTAAAAGGAGAGACTTGTGATCCTTCGTGTGATCCCAGACCCAACGGACCCCTGTCACAGTGCTTGATTCATGTGATGCGGGTGACTTTCTCTGAGCTCCCAGACTCAATGTGTTAAGGCACAGGGAGGGGGGGCGGCATAATGCAAAGCAAAGGCGCCTGTGTTCCCGAGGTATCCGATTCCCACGTTTGATGGAGCATGACAGGTTGGCTCAGGTCAAATTAAAAGGCTGCAGTAACAAATATGAGGGCAGACATTGTGATCGTCTGTGCAGGTGAACTTTCTGTGGCAGTGGGAATAAAAAGTTATTTATTGCTCTGAGGGAAAACATTAGTCTTTGTGCAGGAGGCAACAAGAGAGGGGATCCCTCTGCGATGGTCAGGGTGCATAATTGAATCATCCTTGTGTTGTTCTTTCAGTGTGGACCTCTTATGTTTTGCCAAAGGACAACCCTTTACTCTTATTTTCCCCTTATTATTATTATGAATGACTGTGTTCCTTACCAGATCCAGAGCTGAAAATCAAAATCATCTACACCTGTCCTTTATTTCTACACTGTGTGTATGTCATGAATACTAATTGTCTGAGTCTATTCTCTGGCCCTACTGGTCTCTTCTCAGATGGAAACGTGACATCTTTCCAGACATGGTTTTTGTAAATATATCTTCCTTTGAGTTATTTATGTCTGTCCTAAACAGAGACTACTGTTGAATAATGTTATAAATGTCTGCTAATGTTTTAAGTGTGGAGAAGAGCCTGCAGGCTCAACTATTCCATCATGTGATATACAAGGGTCTCTGTACCTTGGAAATGGAGTTTTGGCACTTGTTGCTGTTTCCATTGTGTACTTTTGCTTCCATTTATGGTCCACGAATGGCTACAGATATGGTTAATACATAGCTGGTAAATTTAACATGGAATAACAACTAGAAAATCCCATGGGTGCATTTAGCAAACTACTTTAAATGTCATCACAGTTCTTGCTCCAGCTGCTCCCAGTGGCCACTCCGTCCTGCATTAGGTACTGTTCAAAAAATATTGGGATGGTGAGAGGTGTTTTTTTAAGCTACACCCCCTTCTAAGTTGTTAATATTTGGTTTAGATTCTGATCTTGATTTAGAAATTGGACACTTGGAGTGGTATTAGCAAGTAACAAAACTATGCTAAACATCACAAATGGTGCATTCTGTTTACCAAGAATTCCTGCTGCTCTTTATTTTTCAACCAAGAGCTGCTAAACAAACAGTGATTTCCACAGTCACTGAATAAGATAACGGGGCACAGACAGAAACTCTGTGGCTACAGAAGGGGCTTGGGCTCATAAAGGGTAAATCTGGGGCATGGAAAAATTAAAGACCCTCTTCTGATCCCAAAAAATTGAGGCCACCCTTCCTTCAGCGAAATGAAAAACTACATTACCCTAACCCTTTTATGTCCCCACCACCATTCCCCTAAACTTGGTCAGTCCCTTAGTGTATGTACAAAAAAAGTTTTAAAAATTGCAGCCATTCAGCGGTAAACTCAACACAGCCTGCTGTTCTGGGGGTCAAATCTCACGCTGCAACAAGTCTCTCTCTCTGTCAAGAGAGAGATTCACACATGCGGGTGAATAGTTAAAAAGGTAAGTGAGGCATAATAATTGTGTCTGCTAATCACCCGCCTGCTGTCATGCCTACAGGATATTTTAGCCGCAAACGATGGGTGTGTGGAGGTTATGTGGGGGTAAGTGCTGCACACCTGAGAGGATGTCATACTCCTTGAGGAGTTTTTTAGGCATTTCATTTAATCTCCATCAGTTCCCCTGCAACCATCCTCCTGACCTCTTAACCCTCCACATCCCCTGGCTCAGTAGTGCCAGAGGCATGCGCAATTATGGCTGTGACGTCTTGTCAAGTAAATGAAGCCTAAGAAGCAGGAAGATTTTTCCTGACACCTTTGAAGCCTGTTTACTTGACTCTGTCTTCATTCCCTGCTGGTGGTAATTAAACCTGTCACTGTAGTTTATTCATAGCCTTGTGTTCTGATTGAAGGGTTTTTTTTTTTGTATTTGTCCAACACAAATTTCTTCCATAATGATGGCGATGAAACAATCTGACGTAACTGGGCCCCTATTCACAGCTGACTCCCCATTATACCCTCTTACCTCTCTTCACTGGCTCTCTACTTTTTGGGTGGCACTGATAATCAGTAATTAACTGAGCCAGGTAGAGAATTAGCCATTAAATGGCTCTCTTCGGGTGTTTGTTTACTTGTGTGTATGCCTGCGGAGGCCCCTGGCTGGTGGGTGATGAGTTACAGACACAGATGGTGGGCATCAGCAGGCTGGCTGGGGGCAGATTAGCAGCCTCCCATGTCTGAGCAGTCCCGTCCCCAGCCCACTCCCACTCCCACTGAGCCCCAGAGGAGGGCCTGTCTGTAACTCTACTCGCTTAGGCAAGCCTCATGTGTTGATGGAGGCCTACCATGGGCTTATCTCGTCTCATTCCACCACCACTGGGTCTAACAGGCTTGGGGCTCCCAGAGAGAAGGGGCGGGTGTGGGCAGGGGGAAGTCTGGTGGGGGTGTCTGTGTGAAAACAGCCTTGTTTTGAAAAGGTAATGCTGCTGCCTTTAAATGGCACAGGTTTTGTAATTAGAGGTAACTTTACACCACTTACTGGAGCCTTATCTAAATGTATACTCATTTGCACTTTAACAGTACAGCATCTGGGTGCTATTTATTTATTTGTTGTTGTTGTTTATTTTTGTCTTTTTTTCTTCATTAATCACTAAACCTTTGTGACTTCATATGAGTTATTATTAAAGTTCTTGGGTTTAACCCTCCTTATATGTGGGGGATGGCGGCTGCCACATGTGCCACCTCAGTGAGTCTGTGTTGGTAATCCCCTCTTCCGCTGCCTAAAAAGTGCTTATAGTGCAGATTTTGGCCATTTTGCCATATACATGTTGCACTGGACAGGAAGCATAGTTCAAACAGCGCAGGTCACAGGTCAGCCAGATGCGATGTAGAGGGTGCAGGAGGGGGTGAGGGGGGTCCGAGCAGACCGTAGGTTAGTGTTCAGGGTCCTGTTTATTTTATAAACAGTGGGAGCAGATTAGTATTGGAGCCAGGCTCCCCCAGCCATATGGAAGGATGTCCTCTGTGCTAGGAGGCTCTTAACAAACCATTGTGTTCATAGCTGACCCACAGTCACTAGCATCATTTCTGGTCACATCATGATAAGATGATGTTGGTGCCAGTACACCTGTGGACCCTGGGATTCATGTCTACTCTACTTCCATTCTGGGCATAATAGAGCATTGAAGGATTGTGTTAGTAATGGCTTACAAGTCTTGAGTAATTAGTGGTGTTGGCACACACAGGCCCTTGTCGCTGCTTAGCTTGGAGGTAAAAACAGGAAATGGATGCCCCCCCACCCCCCCCAACACACACACCCAACCTCAGCGCCAGTCTAATGAATCCTACTTGAAGATGTTTGTGTGTGGCTCATCTCCTGAAGACCTGCAGCCTCTTCCTGCCATTGTTTGGGGGGTTTTGTGAGCTGCAGTAGCAGTAAAGTCTCTTTGATGACTCCAACTGTCAACGCTCGGCTGGACTGATAGGTCTCTTATGACACTTGAGGATTTACACAAACATACTGTTCTTTGATGGTTTAAATTCTTAAATACTACATCCAAAGCATCTTACTGTACCATGAAAACATAGTTTAAGCCCCAGTGAGAAATCAAACCTACAGGAGCATGTTGTACAATTGACCTCCACTTAAAATCCAAATAAAAGAAACTGATTTAAAATGATTTATCAACCTTCTAGCTGTGAAGTTTTTTTCTTGGCTGTCTGCTGGAAACTTTTCCAGACAGTGATCCTGTTGGCTAGATAAATGATGTAACTGTGCCAGGACACTGCAGTGCTGCTGACAAGCCTGCTGCGGCAACCAAGTGTGTGTGTGTGTGTGTGTGTGTGTGTGTGTGTGTGTGTGTGATCTACTGTTGTAGATACCAAGCCGAAGCTTTCAGATTCATACAGATTACAGATGATTTCATGGCTTTCCAAGGATGATAATTAGACAATAATGATATAAGGTGATACTATATTTAGGGAATGGTTCTTCTTACTCTGCTAACTCTCTTCTCCATAGAGAGGTCAGACAGGTCAGGACTCCAGGAGATGGAAGGGTGTTTTATTACCTCGTCTACCTTTATGTTACCCTGGATTCTCTTTTAGTAAAGTAATGTAATCAGCAGGGACTTGGGCTGCACATAGAGCATTAGAAAAGTGTTGTAATAGTTTCAGAGTTTTAGAGTTGCTCTTTGGTTCCTCCTAAATCAGACAGTACAGATTTCCAAGCTGGAGCTGACGATGCCCCCTTACGGTGTTCGTGTTATGTGGACCAGATGATGAGAAACCTGGGTGTTATACAGGGCAGGAACTATAAACCTGAGCAACAATTTGGATGTTCAGAGGCCTCTCTAATAGTACTGGCCCTGGAGTCCTGTACTGTGAAGAAGACAGGCGTACTTGAGCAGAGTAGATATACACCATAAGGAACACGATGCAGGTTTGTTTCCCATGGAAAGAGCTTGAGTTTGACTTTTTTTTTATTTACAATGAGCTGTAGGGATGAAACAGCACAGAGGGTGTTGTGTCTTCAGAGCAGCATGGACAAAGCCCCTTCATCTTCTGGCTGGGGTATGATTGAGGAGGATCAGGGCACAGCAGCGGGACTTGTTAACACTGCTTGTTATTGGCCTCTGGCTGCAGGTTTCCGTTTTAGCCAGCAGCCTGGATCCGGTCGCAAAATATTGTCGGTTTATTGTGGATTACAACTCACAAGGATGGATTGTTAGTTTAATTCTGTTATTCCAACTGACTCACTATATACATAAAGGCATTAACCGAGGGTTCAGCTGTAGGACAATCCCCAACTCTTAATCCTAAATATATGAACAAGTCTTATATATGTATGCTAAATGCAACACAGGTTTCTTTATGTAGTATGAAAAGCATCTGAAAAGTTGGTTTGTCTATTATGTCAACATACATTATATCTGTATATTGTGGATTCATAACACATCATGCTAAAAGCGACAATGCTGTAAGATAATATGTTACATAATATCAAAATGTAGATCACATATATTTTAAATGGTAAATAATAATAATGTAGTTTTTGATTAATCGTGATCTAATCTGTGATTCTTTGTGGGCTTATGATGGTTATGATGGTTAATTCCCCTATAATGCAGTAATTCCTGACTGCAAGTCACAGGTAACCCTTCTTTTCATTTTAAAGGACTACATGAGTGACTTTTGTTTGAACTGTAGTGTAATGAAAATAAACAGCCTCTCACCGGGCAAAATATCCTGAACATAACTAGAGACACATTACAAGAGCACATCTGGAGTTTGAGCTTCAGCTCAGGTTTTGTTCCTCCGTTAATATGAACTCATTATGCCATATCATAAATCATGCTGCAGCCCATCTGTAGCCATGATTGCATGTGTGTGCTGTTGTCACCTAAACACAACCCTGACTTACATCTACTCCAGGCCTCAGATCATGATAGATGTAATAACATGATTGCTGCAGATGAGAGGAGAGCACTCATTCTTAATCACTGAGTAGCACATGAACAAATGAGTGTGTCAGTTTGACCCTTCCATTTAACTCCAAGTATAAGGACCACTAACAACACAGTATATTGCTTTTATAAATTAGCAGCATTTGATTGCACATTTTCAGCATACAGTATCTAGTCCTTCACTCCTGCTATCTTATCTGTTCATTTGAACAATCGGCAAAGGTTATACGAGTAGATTGACCCCTTGGAAGAAGGTGACTGCACGAGGGAAGTGGGACCTTGAGAAAGAGGAGTTATGTGAGGATGCCGTGCAGGCTGTGGCAGCCATGAAGATTAGAGAGGAGAGGAGAGAACAAGGCGGCGCTGCCAGCGATAACAGCAGGAAAGATAATAAAGGAGAAGGTGTTTCCTGTGAGTCTTCCCTCAGGAAAGCTTCTCTTCCATCCACTAGTTTAGCTTCAGTGTGGACTACATGCAGGATGAGGGCTCGGTTGCCATCTTGAACTGATTTGCGTAGGCTTTTTTAAATCTTTACTGATCTTTGCTGTCACAGGAAGGGAGGGGGAGGTAGTCCATTTAAAGTACATACTGTACATACAGATGGACAAGCACACACACACACATACACACACAACATCTGAGCTCTCAAGATGCTATTGTGTTTGCTATCCTTCACCTCAGCCAAGATAGACAATGGGCTCGGCCCCTAATGCCCGGCTCTACTGACTCGGAAGGTTGCTAGCAGCTAAAGTCCTGTTTTTTCCGCTTCTCTTGCTCCGAAGATGAGCTCATGTGTGTTTTAGCTTCAGCCCCTCCAGATGTCACAGATGCTCTCAGTTTCATTACAAATTAGATGCTCAATCACGTTGCTTCTTAATTTCTGTGAACCAACCATCTAAGAGAGCCATCACAACCAAAAAAACGTTTAAAATTTCATCCCTGACTGGAGCGTGCTGAAGAAAGCTTTGTATGGCCGCGCCGTGTTTCCAAGCTGTCGGTTCCAGTTGAAAGAGCCGCTACAAACCAGAGCATGCCCCAGCTGACTTTTAATCACACTCGCCCAGGCTTTGGCTCAGTCACAGAGAGTAGTAGGCCTGTAATTAGATGACAATGGGCCCCTATCTGGTGCACATATTGATGGCTGACGGGTGACCACAGAATTATTGATCAAAGACGTAGGTACAGAAAGGGGAAGGGGGAGCAACAGGCCTGGTAATAATGTTTGGCTGTGTGGACAACAGGTGAAAGACAGGCTGACTTTAACTCTAGCCTGCTGTGAATAATTATAACTTTGAAGATAATTTGCCACCCAGGAGAAGTTCTGCCAGAAGAGAATCTAATGGCAAAGGTCCTTTGAGATTAGATAAAGTACAAATGGTACATTATTTCCCAGCCAGAAGAAAGAGCTGAAGTGAACCCAGAGCTGATTCCAAAGAATAGTCTCGATGGAGAAAATGTAAATGTCAAAACAAGCCTAATACAGTTGTTTTAATATGTCTTTTTTGGGGCCTTTGACAGACATAATTTTCCTTAGACTGTTCCAGACTCAGGTACAACTCAACAAATATGGACAAAAGCAAGTTTTGATGACGGAGGTGAAAGCTGTAGTATTTTGTATGCTTGAAAAGTTTGACGTGGTTGAAACAGTTTCAATTTTTTAACAGCACAGTGGAAGCCAGTTTATGTTAGAATATGGATGGTAAACAGGTTATAATATATTCCAGTTATAGCATTTTCAAATGGTATTGGTGGTGACGTTGAAGTCACGTGACCATGGTATAGTTTGTTTATAGTTTGTTTGCGGTTACTTACGGCAATTGCATTTACACTTCCAAAATCATAAAGGTGGTGTTCATTTGTGAAGATTTTTTTGCTGAACAAAACAATTAAGTATTGTCCCGGTTGACCTACAAAAATACGTCATCCCTGCAGCACTGTATTTTCAATAATATTAGCTTTTGTCAAAACCGCTGTCCCATATTGAGATGGGACTGTGGGGGGCCATTATATTTACCTGTGTTATCTGATATTTGGAAGGATTTACTAAATTACCACATTTAAGTATCCTTTAACTATTAAAAATCCCACTTGAATTTACATCAACATGAACTCTGACCTGTCTAGCAAAAGCACATCAGTTACCACTTGTTCCACAATTACACGTGGGCCGCAATGTGTAAAACACGGTAGCTTATTCAAGTATGAATAATTCAGTGTTGGTTGGATGGATCCAGAGACGGCTGCAGCACATCTGTGATGCCCAGATGGTACGATGGAAGTGTTGCAGCTGGGGCTCCACTGCTCTCCTCCCCTGGTGATATCTGAGGCAGAGCACCATCCCTCCCGTGGCCTGCCTGCTCAATGCTGAAGGTGTAATTATATGACTAGTAGTAAAGGGTCTCATCATCAGCACTGCTCTAAAGATGCAGGGGCCCCTCAGGAAGTCATAGAAACTGGGAATCCGCTCGGTGTGACGACAGGAGCAGCCTGTCCAGCCGCTCACACTGTACTCTGATTACTCATCTGTTTAGAGCTTCATTTTACAGTTTAACCTTACAGCAGACTGGCTTTCTTTACAATGACTTACAACACGCATCTGAGAAAACATCAGTGTCTTTTCTCAAGGTCCAGGATGAGACTATACGGCTCTTCTAATTCACACCATGACTAATCCAGTGTTTTAATGAGAGGAGCTAATAATCTTTGTCAAAGAGGGACAGTTTTTCCTCAGACACTGACCACATAGAGCGTCTCGCATGAAAGAATTTTGAAATGTCCCTGTCTTTACTTCCCACACTGTGAGACATTAAAACCATACTCTATTCCCTCTCATACATGTACTTCAACTTGCAGACCTTTCCATGTTGACACAATTATGTCCCGGTAATTCCCCTGCTTTGAAAATATTTTATGTTTTCGTTGATACTCTGTCTGCACGCCTCATGCTTGTAGACAAAAACCAGTCTTTGTCTACTTTTCTACTTTTATGTGGAAAAAAAACGTCTGTCCTTTGGCTTAAGTGTATTGGGACCATTACTCAAGTATTATGTTCATATAGGTCACATACATCTATCACCTCATCAGTGCAAACACATACACACACACGCGCACACACATAGACTGGTGGTTTTATGACCTATCCGTAAGATATTTTTTGCATCGCCCAGAGACTAATCTTAAATATCAATCCAGTCAAGTAAGTTTTTTAAATTTTTCTAAATCTATCACATTAAGAACAATGGTAAAGCTGCAAGAGGATGAGTTATACTCTACATGCATGTAGATGTTGTATGTATCACGTCATGTGGACAGCTTAGTTAAAACAGACATAATGCACCTCATAGGTTACCGTCCTAACTGTTGAGTAATGACACCTCAGTCTCACCTCCACCCTCCTGTGTGGATCTTCTCTCTTCCTCTCCTTTGCTGCTCCCATTTTCTCCTTGTGAAAACAGGAAGAGGGTGTGTTTGGAGAAGCAGAGCCTGAGGATTCAAGCCGTCCACCACTGACTGACCGTAGTCTTTGTGTGCGTGCATGCCAGTATAATTGCTTTCAGGGAGCCGATGAATGCCTTTCTCTTGTTTCTTCATCTCTTCAGAGATCTGCAGTATTTGCTTTAGGCATTGTGCCCCAAAGGAAACATCTTTAGCTTTGTGTATATGACATGCTATTCGAAACGTGCCGCTGCATGTGGGCTTTGCACACATGACCATGTTGTCAACTCACATACAAAGTGTGAGCGGACTTGTTGGATGCTCACATAGATGATGTTTTTCACTTGTTAGACATCAAGTGAAAAACATCCTCTAGTCTAACAGGGGCTTCTGCTCTGTTGGGATGTGCAGGAATGTGAGTGCAGCTTTGCGGGCGTGGTACCAGCCATTGATGAAGCCCGATCTGGTGGGAATTAGAGGTGAGCTGTGCCTCGCCCGTTCCCCTCTCAGCAGGAGCTGTCATGTTGGCCGTGGCGTCCTGCCGCTGAGCTTCATTCCCATTGGGTATAGGTCAGGGGCCAGCGTCAGGTCACACCGCTGGCTTTCTGCAGCTTTTACTGAGCTTCGTCCTCCTCTTACACAGTGCACGACAGCAAGCATACATGCAATCTGACAACCCGTGCCTAGGCAACAAAAGAAAAGAGGACATATGAGACTGGGATTATTCTCTGTGTACAGTGTTACTGGAACATATCAGTTTGGCTCTTTAATTTTTATTGCACGATTTTTCGTTTGTGATTCTGAGCTACTTAACTGCAAATATACCACAATATGCAACTGGGAGCTGGTGCAGAGTTGTAAAGCATTTCCATGGAGTATGGAATGTGCATGAGTGGGTTTTATCGGAACGAATTAACTTTGAACCAAGAACATTTTTGTGATTTAATGAATGTAGCTTGGTAGCTAATTGCATGCTGATGGTATTTTGTCTGATAAGTTGTTCCTCTGTGAGAAGTCACTGCCTCCCTCCTTTTTCTGTGGAATTTGGTGGGTCTGTCCATGGAGAGATAGATGCTGAAATGGAATGACAGATATGTGGAGAGTCTTCTCAGCAGTTTTGCATATTAAGATTTTAAGATAATATTGCACTTCTTGTTATTTCACGAGTCATATCCAGATGCATAGTAGCCTGTAGTGAGAATATACTGAGTTGATCTGCAGGGGCAGCTGGCTGTAACTTCAGAGGCTCTCAATAATGAAAGACAGCAGCTGGATGGCAGAAAGGAAATCTCAGCGCCTGCCTCTGAGACTTGCTGTATCTGATCTAAAGAGGAGTCTGCCTGGCGTGGCTTCTCCTGAACAATAACTGCATCGGTGGCCAAGCTATTAACAGAACTGTCCGCGCTAACGTGCTACCTACTCCTCCTCTACTACATCCACGCGTACAATGTAATGCTGTAATCCTTCCTGATTTTTTTTTATAAAGACTATAAATCTTTCCGATCCTGCCTCTCATTTCCCTACCTTTGCAGTGCAGCTGGGAAAGACCCACAGTTGCTTTTTTCCTTTGCCAAACCTGCAAAATGTTTTTCCTGATGCACATAGTGGCCTCTGTCACTCTTTTGCTGTGAGTCCAAAAAGCCAAGTACCTACAGTGTGCTAGGTAATTCTTTTGACCCATATTCTGCCTGTATTCCTGCCAAAAGGTAAACTTTAATCAGCAGCTGTTGTACATGCAAATGGGAATTAACCCAAGATCAGACACACTCAGAGGTTAAGAGAACAATTTTTGAATGGATGTTTCACCCTTTCATTCAACTTATGTTTTGACATGTGTCATTTGTCTCCGCCTTTTTTTATTGACCTTATTCAGACACTCCTTAAAAGGTCAGAGGTCAAACTTGGGTAATGGAATCTATTGCCTGTAGTGATTTCGGTGCAGACCTGTTGACCTGGGTATTGTCTAAGTCATCCACAGGTTCAAAAGCCTGACAGGTTGAGGTGTACGGTCAGTGGTGCTCCGTCACTTACTGCTCCCCGAGGAATGTTACATCTGAACAACTGCATGCCTGGAAGGGGCTCTTAAATCAATACTCTAAAGTCAAAGTTTGGCATAAATTTTGGCAGATCAGTTTTTTCTGTTTGTGTCTTGATGCTCTAAACTGATCCCCATTTGTTGTTTTTTTTATTAATGGCAAAAAGAGCAAAGGTTCATTCTCATGCAAGGTTACACCATTTTTGACATCTATCTACAAACAACGTCCAACACAATGGACTGTAGCCGTAACAGTTTCTCAGACTCAATAGTTCACAGTTTGGCCTTCCAGTTGACCAGCTGACCACAGGAGAGTTCAGTCTCCAGACCCTGTGTGGTTTCCTCTGCCTGCCCTGGGAGGATACTTTGCTACCTCCTGTTTACGCTTAAACTGGAGGCCAAGGAAAGTGATGGGGACTTGGAGAGAAAAATGCCTCAACACAGCAGGGGGCACACACTGCAGGCTGTTTTTAGACTGGAGTCATCCTGCCATTGTGGGTGCTTTACCCTAGAGTGGCATGCGGGTCCACAGAGGACCCACCGTATTGCTGCACAGAGCAATCAGCGTCTACAGGCTGGAGCTGATGAAGGATCGCATGTGCAAAGGAGAAACGAAAGACACTCTGACCTCTATGAGGCTAGAGGCAGATGCTATACACTGTTAAACATCCCCAACAAGACAGCTTATGTAATAAAGCATAAAAGATCACAAATCAGGCTAAACCTTGTGCATCTGGGATATTGCAAATCATAAATCATTGTGCATTATACTTATTAATTATATAGTCTAAACTGACCAAGATAAGTATTAAAACTGCAGCTCTGCATTAAAGAAGTTGAGATACGAGTCACTTTGAGACCTGTCAAATTGCACTTTAAAGAGAAATCTTGGGTGAGGTTCCCACATTGTTTATTGTGTACACTAACTTCCAAATTTGAATCATGAGTGAATCATCTTGCCATAAATAAGCATCTACTACTGGGTTTGTTGCACGCTGTCCGGTGTGCAGATCAGGGCGTGGACCTACTGCAACTTTGTTTATGAGTGACTGGTCTGTACTGAGGGGCAGATTTTGACTGGTGCCCTCCTCTCTGCTCCGAGGAGGTCCGGCTGATGGATGGGCTCTAATCAGCAGCAGACAGACCTGCCACAGGAAACATCTCCCCATCACGTTTACGGAAACCAGCACTTCTCCAGAGACCTGCTGATAGCCACAGAGGGAGAGGGGGACAGAGGTGAAAAACAATTGGACTCTCTCAATCTGTGCAAAGAAAATCAGCAGACTGTCTACTTTTCACTGAGCAGAATATGATTTACAGGCCTGCTGCCAAATGGCATCCTTAAACAATACAGTAGTCTAGAGCTTGATTGGCTTGGAAACAATTGCCAAAAATTTATTTTGAGAATACGTGACTTGTTGATTTCACACACAAGATTGCTTAATTTGACTCTGTAGTTGTTGAGGCTGTAGCTTGATTTTTTTGAGATGAGGAGATTGATACAACACTCGTGTTTGTATGATTAATATGAAGCTATGGACAGCTGATGTTTAGCGTGTATGATGTTTGCCATGTTTATCTTACCTTAGCATAAAGACTGGAAATTAGGAAACAGCTAGCCTGGAGATATAACGCATTAATTATTGTTAGAGGCTGCTTGAAGGCAGTTTTTGCTGCTTTTGGACTCAGTCAGGCTCTTTCCAGTCTGTATGCTACGCTAAGCTAACCAGCTGCTAGGACTAGGTTCTTATTAACTATGCAACCATAAATGAGGTATCGGTATTCTCCTAAATCTCAGTGCAAAAACTAATAAGCGATAGAATTCATTTGCATTGCTTTGTAGAGTTAATGCATATCGTACACCAAACAAAGGTCCATTATAGATGCCTTGTAAAATTTAAGCAGGCTAACAGGTTCAGTTCTCATGCATATGCAGACAGGATGTTAAAGCCAGGATAAGGACTGTTTAATGTAGTTTCTCCAGCAGTGACTCCATGCTTTGTGCATAAATCGATCTTATTTGTCATGTTATGTTTCCTACCTCATTTTATACTATGCTTTCTTATGCATGGTAATTTCACAAAAGTTTGTTATGCACTTTGTATTCTGGCCGAGGGGCTTTCTACCTCTGGCAGGTGAGGTTTCTCTTCTGAAAGGACCCCCCTCCATCACCACCACCACACACACACACACGTCAGGATGAGCAAGGTGATGAGTCGCCATTCACTCCGCGTATGAATAGACCGATCTGTCTGCCATGTTGGAATGCTGAGTGCTGTTTGCCTTTTGAGGCCATGAAAGCTTGTCACTCGGTATTGTGGTAGCAGAGATTATCCCTAAGAAGAGCCTGGGTGTCGTCCTTTTTCACTTTACTTTTCTCAAACTCTCTGACCTTGATCTTGCTGTCATGCAGCCTCCTGCCCCCTGCATGGGCACTTGCAGATGTGAAGGGGAGGATCTCCAGTCCTTTAATCATGGACGTTTTAGTGTGACCGTGATCAAAAGCTTTCCAGTTAGCCGACTCAACAAAAGGTGTTTTGTTTAGATATCACCATTATTTTCTTCAACAAAATGTTGATGTGTTGTAAAGTCAGAGGTCTGTGCAGGCAAATGAGTGATCAGGTTTAGACTTGCCATCTCAGCCCTAATCCTAAAAGCCCTCTGGGTTGTACCCACCTCAACCGTCAAACACTCAGTTTCCATGATACTCATGAAAAAAGGTACATACGTTTCTTTAGGTTCTGCTCAATTTACAAATGAAATACCTCAAACTTCTAACCAACACTGAAGTGTAATGGCGAGGTCTGATCTTTCAGGAGGAACCTGTAAAGCAAGGGTCATGCACAAGGGCACCTCTGGTTGATGAAGATGTACCACACTAAACAAAGACCAACAAAGGCAGGAAGGGCTGAGCTGTTGAACCCTACACCCAAGCCAAGAACTCCCATCCAATGTATGCATGGAGTGTCAGAGGAGTATGATGGGTAACGCAGACTGTTTTTCCTGTTTTAGTATTTATTCTCAGAGGATCCCACCTCTGAGAGCAAAGACTCACTGGGGGTCTGCATTGCAATGTAAACACTCTCAAATCATGGCTCTAGTGTGGATAAAAAAATGTGAACACAAAGTTGCGGAATGCTTTTTGGGTGGAGGAGGCCAACGTCGAATGCTTTGTTGTTCTTGACAGACAATGAAGAAATACAATGGGTAATAACAGGAGAGACGGTACTGGTTTTAAGCCACAGTAGAGCTCTGACTCTAGGTCTCGGTTTATGACTAAAATATTTATAAAACCATTGACATTCCCATCAGCCTCAGCTGTACTTTGTGGTTAGTGCCAAGTCGCCGATGTTAGCAGCTTAACTAAGATGGTGAACATGGTAAACATTATACCCGCTAAACATCATCATGTTAATGTTGATATTGTGAGTAATGCTGATATTAGCATGTTAACATTTAGCTGAAAGCACTGCTGCGCCTAAAAGCATGAGTATACTTGAATTGAGTTTGTATAATGTGCTCTCTGACCACATAGGCAAATGTGTTTATACTTGTTTTTAAAAGACTAAAAGCTGTAAATGTTCAGATGGCCATAATGGTGCACACTTCCATATACAGAATATACATAGTATTGCACTTGTTTGCATATAAAAAAAAAGTGATGGAAATAGTTGTGTGAAGAAAAAAATCAAATGTTCAAACGTGTGCTATCTAACATCCAAAAACTCGAGCTATCACTGGGTGAACCGGGTGTATGTCTCCGGTTGTTGGTTTCAGTTACAAAAAGCCCCAACAAATCTGATGTCGCAAAGGTGTGTGTGTGTGTGTGTAATTAAGACACTTTCCAACGATCTGACAAGCACTTCAGCTGATGCATACTGACCCCTTAAGTCCAGATTCACAAAACTGATAAGATTCTCCATAAATCTTAGTCTTAAGTGTTACCAAGTACATTGTGGCACAGTACAAGCAAGTGATCAGTTGAAGACAAAGGTAAATGAAACCCGAGAACGTTGCTCAACTGCTTCGTGAATGTCTCTGGCTCACAGTTGGATGCAGAGATTATATTTCAAGATAGTTCTTCCAGATTTCTCAACATTATTATGGCCATATGGAAGCCATGCACATAATGACCTAACTGTAAAGATCCGTTAGGGAGACATGAGATTAGATCATATTTCATATCCAGGTCACTATATTTACCTGCAGTATCATGTTGTGGCACAGTGTATAGATTAACATTGTATATATATGGAAGACTGCCATGTTTATGAGATGCTATAGCTAAATGCTGGAGCGTTTTTTGTGGTAGTAAGCAGTAGATTAAAGGGGGAATGGTGTTGGGGCAGGAGGAATGTGGTCTGCAGCTGCCTGTTTCAGCAAAAACATGGCTGGATGAGTGCAGGGTGCAAACATTTGGTTTCATAAGGGATTGTGCAGCCAGCCAACACATATGCTGGCATCATGGCCACCCTGACAGCCAGGAGCCCTCTCTTTAAGTGCAGTTGAACATCCTGGTAGCTCAGGGGATTAGGTCACATGCTGTATTTTCAGGGTGTATCCAAATGATATAAGATATAGCCACCTTTTTCGGCCATTCTCACCTGTCCCTTGCTATTTAAGGATTTAAAAAAGTGTTCAGTTTAGAAATGTCTTCCTTATTCGAGGGTCTAAGGACAGAGGGTGTCACTCCCTGTACAGATTGTAAAGCCCTCTGAGACAAATGTATTTTGTGATTTTGGGCTATATAAATAAAATTTGATTTGATTTGATTTGATTTGATTTGATTATTCATTAATAATGCAATGAGTTTTGCTAAATCCCTCAGCTGTGTTTTAAAGCCCTCAATCCTTGAACTAGACGAAGTGCAGCAATTGTGCTGAGTGCTAAGTATGTGGATCAACCTATTTTGGAGGCTGAAATAGTGCAAAGCTTTATCCAAATATTTTCTTAGAGTCCCAGCTTCTTTTTGGAGGCAGTTAGCCTTCCCACAAAGGGCTCAGAAGAGTGACACATGGCTTTGACTTTGACTTTCGGCCTGTTTTGGGATCGTTACAGGCCAATTTGTCAGCATTCAGCACGAGGCAGACAGTGAGATGTGTTTCAAGGGGCCTCACATCTGGACCTTTTGTGTTTTAACAGTGTCCCGCTTCCTCTTTTAGAAACCTGACGTACGTGTATAATGGGAAGGCCACGTTCCACAGCCAGTTGGTCTTGTTTCATTAACACGCTCCACCCGGGGTATCCTGCTCAAACAAATTGTATCCCTGCTGGCCCAATCTTACTCTCGACACGCTTCCCTTCTTCCTCCAGAGTCACATTTTATAATAATAATCATCGGTTGTAATGAGTTAATGTCATTATCTGCTGTCTACTGAAGGGAAAAGAATAGTGTTATTAAGGGGAAACCCCATTGAAGAGCTGAATGTAAGTTGTACAGTAAGCAGAGATGAAGAGACATGCAAGACGAGGCCAAGGTCTAGTCTGGCAATCAGTCACCATGAGGGCAGCTTGATTAAAGGAAATGGACTGAGTGGAAACTTTGAATGTGTGTTTTCAGTTGTGTTTTCAGCCTGTCCGGGTGATAGCAACAGTGAAACAGATGCCGAAACAATTAGAGCAAGTCAGAGGATGTTTTCACTTCTACTCTGAAACACCCCCCCACCTCCCACCCCCAACACACACACACACACACATACAAATGCCTTGTGATTGCACATCAAAGTTGTCGACAGAGTGTAAAAGTTGATTTTATTGTTTGACTTCTTAAAGCAGTTTTTAAAGGAGGCCTGGCTTCTGTCTGTAGACAAGCTGAGAGAGTCCAGACAGCTTCAAAATAGACCAGACCCCACAAAGGCACAATGTCAAGTGGTGGGATTCACTCACACACACACCTTTCAGGTCCTAAAATGTGTTGTATCATGGGATGATTGTCATATTTGGCACCTAGAAAAATTGTTCAATTTGACTCTTCATGCTAAAATTTGGCTGCACTTGACCCACCTGATGGCGGCGTAGCATCATCATCACCACATGACACAAGTAAAGTAAGTCGACGATGCACTGTCAGGGTGAATACACACACACACACACACCCACACACCCTATAGCTTGTTTGCTCTGAGCAGGGAGAGGGGCCGGCCTCGTCTCAGAGGTGACTGATTTACAGTTTGTTGCTGTCTGTCAAACAGCTGACAGATGGGGAAAACACTGCGGCATGCACCACAGTGTCGCCACTGTGAGAAGCGTTGCAGTTCCACCAGTGGTAAGAATGTCAAGGAGTGCTCCTTAAGTTTGATGGGAAGTTTAACGCCAACCATAAAAGTGTAACAGTAGCGCATACAGTTTACTGTTTTGTACCTTTGATGAACACTGAACCTGCTAAATGCCATTTAACAGAGTTTGCTGCGGAGCTGATCTGCCTTCAGTTTATATTCAGCAGTGGTTGGCACTGAATCCAGACTATATGGAAATAAACACAGCTGCTCAAATTTACAAAGAGCTTTTTTAAACCCCTTAGAAAAACATATTTGCACTGAAATAAGAACAAAAATGTATCTCAGTCCTTGTCTGCGATGAAATCAGTAGCAGTGGGCGTTGTTTTAGCTGTAAAGCTTCTGAGATATATATAGTCTGCAATATTCCTGGCATGCTCATATTGTGAACCACAACTTGTTGCCCGTTTTAGTCTTTTTTATGAAAGGGTCTTTTGAATTTTCCCTGGCAGGGCTCCACTTTTCAGCACTGGCCATTTACCTGCCACAAACCTGCTTTTTGTACCCTACATATGCACATAGCATATTTTTAGGCCTGCAAATGATATAAAATGTAATTTGGAGGTAACAGGTTAATAATTAACGCCTACTAGTTTGCTTAAATTGGTATTTGTGGCTTTGCTCACTGAGCATTTGTTGTCAGATACTCCCTCATGGTCTTTCTCAGTGCCAGTCAGGTCTGTGACAGCTCTTTCATTCCCGCCCTGAAGGAAATTATCGTATAGCAGACAAAAGTTTTGGTCAGACGTTGTGAGACTTTGGGTGTAGGGTCTGCAAGGCACCTGGTTTTCACATGGGCCAGTGTTTTGAGTTTTCACTTTGACTTCTCATAACAGGGACAGGCTTCGGGTCTCTGTGTATCTAGTTTGACAGAAAACAGGCAAGAATCATGCTGGGGCGTATTTGAAAAAGTACAGAGCACTTATTGATTATGAGAAAAAAATATAAAGCCAAGCAATTTTAAAAGCTCACACCGCCCATCGTAGACGAAGCAAACACACGTGCAGCGAAAATACTATGACAGTGAGTAAGACTGCGAATGTGTAGAGAGAGGGACTAATTTCCTCCTAATTGAGCCACAGGGTTTTTGTTTTGTCAGGAGATTTTAGGAAAATGGAGTCAGATTCCCTCAGATCTCCTGAGACGGGAGGGCTGGAGTCTAGCAGAGCCTGGAGATCCCAGCAGCCCCCGACTCCTAATCCCTGTCATTAACTCCACTACACAGAGAAAACTGGCCTTCTCGCCAGCCTTCACCCTCTCATCAACCCTGTCCTTTGTCCCTTAATTTCTTCCCCAACATCCTCTCTTTCATTTGACTCATCTCCCACTTCTTTTTTATTTTCTCATGTGTTACTGTTTCCTACATTTTCTATAAGGTTCCCATCCAGATCTTCCCCTGCAGCTGAAACATAAATCTTAAAGCGTTTCGCCTAAAACACTTGTCTCATAGAAACTAATAATCTAAGAAGAATGACAGGATATGAGACATTTTTTTTTACAATTCTATAAAAACAGCAATCTGGGAATGTACTGCATGTGGCAAGACTTAAAATATAAATAATATTTATTATTATTATTCAGTCCCGGCCATCTACTAAATAAATAGTTTACCATCAGCAGCTATTAAACAAATGTCTGACAGCAGCATCTCAGTTGGAGAGGATAAACTGTCCTATTATAGCACATCCTGTGGTGCATGCTGTTTTGCCCAATGACACACACACGCACGCACGCACACAATACAGTGTAATGGGGAAGAGGATGGGTGCGGGGGTGGTCCAGGGTCCTGAGAAGGGAGAGGGGAAACACCTTGTGACCCCCTTGTTCCTGACCAAGCTACTGGAGGTGCGGAGACAACAAGGAAGGACGAGCAGAGAAAACTGCTGGACGGTTGCCTCGGTAAGGTCAGTGAGTGTAGCCGGCTTACATTTACCATCATGATTACCTGTTCAAACCTGGTGCATTTGTGTTATAACATTCAAAGCTAAATGCCACATTATAAACAAGTAGGTCAACGGCCCAACTCCTGCTTTTTTCTTGGCAAGCATGCAATGAGGAAGGTAGATTAGTAATAAACAAACAGTCAGGATTTTGTTTCTCGTGGCAACAACAATTATCAGTATTTCTGTAGTTTGGCTCTGGTTGGCCAATGTTTGGGTTTTGATATGGCTGTCAAGCCCGACTGTCTCCCAGGCACAGACAGCGGATAAACCCTGCAGATAAACCCTCCGCTCCATTTAAGCCATCCAAGGAAAACTTTGCTTTGATTTTGCACACTCATTGACACTGTTTGAATGTTTTAAATAAATAATATATTTACCACTTTATATTGTGACACTATGTTAAAAATTGTGAAAGTACAATCTTTTAGTGAATTAAATTAACATCTTCTCGTCCAACTGTCCTTCCTGGATAATTAAACAATGTTGATGTCTCGTTGTAGACGCTACGATGCTTTTAGTCTAGCTCCAGTTTAGTTGCTGGTATTTAATTATTATTGTTATGAATATGTAAGCCTCACGGTGAACCTCAAGTTTGACAAAAAAAAAAAAGAAAAAAGTTCTGCCAATCAGCAAACTCCATGGCACAGGAGTGTGATGTCGTCTGACACAGCAGAGTCGGCACTTAACAAGCCGATGTGAAAGGTCCGCGGCTGTGCCTCACAGTCAGTTATAAGATTTAAAGACCAGGTGAAAACACAAATCAGCGGCCGGTATGAATTATTGTTATGTTATTGTATCTCTATTCTACATAAAGTGTTTTTTTTTTTACCAGGGACAGCGTGCACCTAAGGGACCAACCTTGTCTCTATAGCTTGATTCAAGTGACACGGCACTGTGATCCCAGCAGCCGTGGGTCCCGGTTGCCTCAGCATGATTTGTGGGGGCCTGGGATCTGCTGTATTGGCCACAAATCAAGGAAGGTTGGGGGGGAAATCTGTGTGCTGGCAACAATTTTACACTTCAAACAAGCCTTGGGACACAGATTACACCTTCAATCACTTATCTCCTCTTCTGACCAGACTGGAGCTGACAGGCATCTAAATGTCTCTCAAAGTCGTCTTGTCATTGACTCCAGTGAACTCTGTATATAGATGAATATCACATAACTTCCTCTCTTTACATACACCAAAAATATATAGCTTTTACAAAGCATATGATGGCTTTCTACTAAAGGGTTACATTTGGTGTGCAAACAAACAGCCCTCAACTGAAGCTAAACAATTCAGAGTGAGACAGAAACAGTCATATCACAACCTCAGGGTCATTATAGCAGCAGATCAAAAGCACGTCACAGCTGTGGCAGGGACACATGTGTGGTCCAGGACAACCAGACTGGAGAAAAACCCTGTGACACAAACAATGACGGCATGGCAGTTAACAGGTAGAAAGGAAAGAAAATGACAGAAAATAAAAGCAGGATTGATACAGGTTAATTTGATAGATTTGAGTCATGTTCTATTTGGAAAGCGATTCCTCGCTCCCAGTTGATAATCACACTCCCACCCCTCATAAAACTGAGCTCTGGATCAGCAGCAGGACTTTATCTTGGCACCTATAAAGGCTATAATTAACAAGTGAGGAGGTCCTCTGAAGATATCTAAGACGACGGTCTAATCTGACCATCTGTTTCTTATCTACTTGCCTTTATTTTTTAAATTTGCAAATTTATTTGTCCAAGGGATACCGGGCCTGCAAGCAGCAGGTGGCCAATCCTCTCCCTGGAGAATGAGGTAGAGGTGGGACCCACCTGGAGAGTGTGTGTGTGTGTGTGTGTGTGTGTGAGTGTGTGTGTGTGTGTTTTTTTAAGGTTGAGGACCGAGTAGTGGCAGAATAAGCACGGTATTGTTTCTTTTACCATAACTATTAACAACAGTGCAGTGAAATAGTGTCTCAATGTCTCCTGATTGTTGAGAGAAGGATGAAAACGTCCAGCTACGTTTGACTCCCTATAACTGGATCTATGTAAAGTACAATCACCAGTTACATGCTGCAGGCTGATAAGTTGTGATCCAGAAAGTCTTTCCTTTCATCAAACACATTTCTCAAATCATTTACATTCATGTAGCAGATCCCTGTTATGACCACTAGTAGGCCTGTTTTGAGTTTATCCAAACTAAACCTGCTGTAAATAATGTATTATAATGTAGCCTTAAATATTCTCATTCATCCAGGTCATAGTTATCTCATTATTATTATTATTATAATGTATTTAATCATTGCTCGGACCACTCTTTGTTTCATCAGATGTACATTTATTTAAGGACTTAGTAGTCTTCACTGCAGATCTACAAATATGTCAGTAAATCCATTATACACAATCATTAAGTGTGGTGTGTTTTATATTATATTTTTTTCTTGTATGTTGATCAGTGTAATGTGAGCAATAAGTGCAAGCAAATCAATTTCCATGTGAGTGCAAAAAGATTCATAAAACATAAATGTATTCATTATTTTCTAAAAATGCAGTTAAATGTATAAACCAACAGGTCAACTATAAAGTATTTAGAAATAGACATTGTCAGAACAAAGATGGTGTCAATGTGAAGTTTCCTTTTTGTTTTTGTTTCAGACCGGTGTGTTTCTTGACCCTTTTCTCATGGAAATTAATCCCCAGACTTAAGAATTGAATTCACATGCTGACATTTAATCTAATCTTCAAACAGTTTGCAATTCAATGTCGATCTAATTACCTTCAAGTTTCACGACAACTCGTTAAAATTCATCATATATATATATATATATTTTTTTTTTTTTCTTGGAACAAAAAATAAATTTCTTTTAATCATTGTTAATTGTCGATGAGAAAAAGACAAAACGTGTCACATTGGCTGTTTGCGCTTTTAACGGCCGTTTAATTGGACTGATTGTGATGTTTAACAGCAGGACCTGAAATGTCCAAACTTGTTCCGCACATATAACCGGATTGTTTCTAACGAAGTCACCGGGAAACTAACGCGACGCTGAAAAGTAAGTAATGCCGATTAGAAGATAAAGGGAGGGTGGTTCAGCCTGACAAACAGGTCAGCTTTCATTAACTGATTCAATCAATGATGATGATTAATGCGGTTTTTTTTTTTTTAAATAATCAAGAGAAACGAAATTCTATATAATTTTAATTACATACATACAATCATTGCTTTTTGGTAAATGCACGTGCAACATGTGCCAACTTATGTCCCAGTTCTCACGTGTCAAAAAATTCAAGTGCTGCAAAATTAATAATTTAGTCTTTAAGATCATTTGTAATGAGGTTTGACCTGTCTTCATGGGGGCTCCTCGTCCTCCGGACAGGGAGCAGGGCTGCGCCAAAAGAGGTGAGAGGAGGAGGAGGGGGGAGGTTTGAGAGATGTTTTACTGGGGGGAGGGGGTCGTCCTGGGAGGGAACCAGGGGTGTGGAGGGCCGAGTTTAAAAAGGCAGGCAGCGCCAACAGTCACTCACACCCAATCTTCCCTCTCCTGTAATTTCCACCAGCAGCAGCAGCAGCAGCTCACACAGCTCCTGTGATATTTGCCTTGAGTTACTGACTCAGAAGCTTTGGAACTGTACAGGACTCTTTCTTTTTCTTTTTTTTTTTGAAAACTGAGGATTTAAAACATACAAACAAAAAAAGATCTTTTCAACTGCAGTATGGAGGCCACCACTGGGGAATATGCTGATAACTATGAATACTATGATGACAATGAGACTGCCTGTGACTACTCAGAGTGGGAGCCTTCTTACTCTCTCATCCCGGTCCTCTACATGCTCATCTTCATCCTGGGCTTGTCAGGAAACGGTGTGGTCATCTTCACCGTCTGGAGATCCAAATCGAAGCGTCGAGCTGCAGACGTCTACATTGGAAACTTGGCCCTCGCTGATCTCACCTTTGTTGTAACCCTACCTCTCTGGGCTGTGTACACGGCACTGGGCTACCACTGGCCCTTTGGCGTAGCTCTGTGCAAGATCAGCAGCTACGTTGTTCTGGTCAACATGTACGCCAGTGTTTTCTGCCTCACCTGCCTGAGCTTTGACCGCTACCTGGCCATTGTGCACTCTCTCTCCAGCAGCAGGCTCCGTTCGCGGGGCACCATGCTGGCGTCCCTGGGCGCTATATGGCTCCTGTCTGGCCTGCTGGCTGTGCCCACGCTGCTGTTCCGCACCACTGTGAATGACCAGAACAGCAACCGGACCTCCTGTGCCATGGACTTCAGTCTGGTGACCATGAATCAGAGGCACGAGTTCCTCTGGATCGCTGGGCTCAGCCTGTCCTCCTCTGCTCTGGGTTTTCTCCTACCTTTCTTAGCCATGACCATCTTCTACTGCTTCATCGGTTGCACCGTCACACGCCACTTCAACAACCTGCGCAAGGAGGACCAGAAGAAGAAGAGGCTGCTTAAGATCATCACCACACTGGTGGTAGTGTTTGCAATCTGCTGGACACCTTTCCATGTCCTGAAGAGCATGGACGCCCTCTCCTACCTGAACCTGGCTCCGAGCTCCTGCGGCTTCCTGCGCTTCCTGCTGCTGGCTCACCCCTACGCTACCTGCTTGGCCTACGTCAACAGCTGCCTCAACCCGTTCTTGTACGCCTTCTTTGACCTGCGCTTTCGTTCTCAGTGTCTGTGCCTGCTGAACCTGAAGAAGGCTATGCATGGCCAGATAAGCTCCATGTCATCCACACTGAGTGCCCAGACTCAGAAGTCAGAGATTCAGTCTCTGGCCACCAAGGTGTAGAGAGGTAAAGCAAAAGAAAGGTGGAGTGGGGCCGCAGGACGGTCCCAGCTCACACTACTGGAACACTTGTAAAAATACAGACTTCATGTGTCCATTGTTCAATGCTGTTGAGATGAGAAGATGAACTTTGAATTGTCACTGCTCACAGTCATGAAATTCATTATATGTCCCTCCGATTCTACAGCGAGAGAGGCCGCTCTGTGTGCTGGAGTCAGCTGGCTGAGCTCCTCAGCTGCTTTGTTCCTCAAATTCTCAGAGTAATGAAAAGTATTTTTCTTGTTTTGTTCTGCTCTGCAAAGGTTATAATTTGTATTATAAAAGAGGGCAGGATTATGATTTGAACAACACACACTGAGAATTATGAATCAATTTACATGGAAATCTGTTTACACTGGATTGAACGTAAAGCTGTACAGTATTTTCATACCATAGCATTTTTTCCAGAGTTATTGCTGTTTTGTTTTTAGAAGCACTTGTTAATAAAAATGTGTGAGCAGGGAAATCAAACAGAGCAGTGTCTTCTCTTTGTTTTTATTGTGATGGTAGAAGTCTGGGCTGCAGGAGGGAGGGGTTGGAGGGGGTGTAAGAGGAGAAAAGGTGTTGCAGCTTAATTATATAGTTTGTGGAGAGGAGACAGGGGCAGACAGGCAGATGGCAGTTGACAAATGTTGTTGGGGAACAGGAATGGGGTGGGGTGGGTGGTGTTGTGGGGTGGAGGGGTTTCACAGTGTTCCACAGCACTAAAGGGGACAAAGGAACTTCATACATGTTCCAATTTGATGTATATGTTTTATTTTTGACATCACTGTAACTAACTACTGTATTAAAGATGTGTTCTATGAACCAAATCTCTTAGATTCATTGTGTGTAAGAATGTTTTTAAAAATGTTTTGATAACTCCTTTGAATTTTATAGGTGAAAAGGTGTAAAGTAAAGAAACATGAACAAATATTTTAAAAAAAATTGAACCAAATGTAAATATTTGCAGAAAAGCTGTATTTTAAAAGTCAAACCTGGAGTTTCACATCAGTTTCATTACACTATCATGTTATTTCAGTGATAAGTATCTCCTGAGGGTTGAAGCTTTGTTATGTACGCCTCACATTTGGTTTGCACCTTCAGACTAATAGATCTCTAATCTCTATTGATTCACAGCCAGTATCCAGACTGTAACCAGATTATGCAAAGTGCCAGTCTTCCTGAGAGTGTGTATTCGATACTCGGTTGTGACTTCCATCAGATCTTGTACTTTACTGTAACTATTTGATAACACAGTCCTGTGGGTTACAATCACAGGTTTATGCATTTTTTTTTAGAATCAGCTCAGTGGTGGCAACATGCAAGTTTGTTTTAGGTGAGTATAATAATATATATAATATAATATATACAGTCTACCTTTATCAGCACCACACCTAGATGGCACTGTTTATCAACAGGAGGTAAAGTCAACCGAACCCAACATGTTCACTGAATAATAGGGTCATTACCAATGAGTGACTCTTCTGAGGGATCCTTTGATTTGACAGTAATGAGCTCTGTTGGACATAATCAGCATTTAGAGATGGCGTCGGGGGGAAGTGGGGCTCTAATCCTGGCAGAAGTTGCGCCACCAAACAAGTCAATATTTGTCCCTGCGGACAAGAGATTGCAGTTAGAGCGGTTGTTGGGGGGCGGGGTGGGTGGGGGACGCCTGAACTGCAGATGCTCCAACACACTGTGATAACAGAGCGGAGGAGTTTGCTCGCAGTGGAGAAAAGAGAAATTAACTATTAGAGGTTTAAAGAAATCCCAGCGCTATGCATTGGTCTTACACCACATCTTAAAGTAACAACATGTGTTAAACGGCGAGAATGTAACGCTGCATGATTCATCTTGTCTTTGAGTGTGAGAGATCATATGTTACTTATTGTCCATCCTGGAAAAATGGAGCAGATTTGACAGCACTGAGGCTTGAAATATATCACAAGATGGTCATTTTGATGGATACTTATACACACTCCTGTTATTCTTATAGTTCAGTCAGATGCCATAAGCACAGTTGAGTACCATGAGTTTAAAGAGAATCAAAGCCATGCACCAGCAGGTGTTTTCTGCATCACTGAACAAATAGAACAAAAGAATGAAGCCATCGTCTGGTTCATCTTTACGCTAAAGAGCAGATATTAGTTTGACAATAAGACAGTGGAAACGGGGGAGCCAATCATGCATGCAGGACTGGCCGGACTTGATGTTGTTATTGGGATGAGATGGAGCTGACAGCTTGTCTGATGCTGTTAGCCAACAAGTCCAGTTTGGGATAACTCACCCAGAATACCAGCTGACCAAAGCACTACAGCAACACGGGGGACACTGCCAACACAAAAAACAACAGTTGTAAGCCATAAATGTATGTCTGTGTTCATGTGTGGCCTGTGTGACCTGTTTGGGTGTTTGGGTGGGTGCTCCCAATGTATTCTTAGTGCTCACTCTTTAAAATGAGTCCTCACCAGGAGACTGAGCATTAACTTTCTTGTTAAAGTGCTGGTTTTGGTTGTTCTGATCAACAGTCCCAACAGCTGCTACTTCTTATAAAGACAAAAAACACCATTCAGCTTTTTGCACAGTTTACTTCAAGAATATGAGTTCTTCTACAATGAAAATGGTCAAATCTATTTCAACACCACTGACTAAGCTGCACTACATGTTAACAAATATTATACATATTTGTTATTGTCAACAAATGCCATGAAAAGACCAAAATCAACAATGTGTTTGATTGTCTTTCAAGGGTAACTACACACTCATTTCTTTACACATAATCTTGCAAGTTTATGTTGGCACATGGTGTTAATACAGATCATTTTAACCCCAATAAAGTGAAAACAGCTTTTTTGCTCAAAATGAGCTTATCCATGCATTTGAAAATTCAGAAAAAATTCTTATCATGATGAAATAGGCAAGACTTTGATCGACATTTGATAAATCAGCTGCTGCTGTATATAAATATAAATACTTGAACACTGGCTAACTGTAGCCTATTTGTGCCTCTCACATAAAGCTGCTGGCAGTATTAGTAAGCCTGATAAGCCACAGCACCAGTAAACACAACATATGGGCCTGCCAATAACTGTACTATATTCAAAGCTTTACACTCCCCACAGATTCATAAACACCAGACTTCCCTAGCTGGCATTTGACTTCTAATTTGTTCTATCTGTAAATGTACATACTGTAGTTACTGTAGTGGATACTGTAGTTTTTCGCAAAAGCCATTCAGAGAGGAGTAAATAGTGCATTTGCTGGGGACTATTTTCTGCTGTGGATTTGGCGATCCAGTGTGTATTCATGGCAGCCGGATGATGCATGTGGGATAAACTCAAAATGAACTACAGTACCCATGTTCATAGTAATGAAGGAACATGTTGTCAAGTGCCCCAGTGTGGCTCGCTGATGTATTTTTAATAGTTTATTTAATATTTAATAGAGAAATAAGCATTAGGCTTTTCATTATATTTCTTGAGATTAAGACAAAAATGAGAAATTCACCAATTTCAACGGTATCACCATCAGTCTGCATCTCTGATTCAAACTCCAAGTGAAACACATTAAAGACACAAGTGCCTGTTCCCGAGTGTAGTCGTCAGTGTGAGCTGCCACACCCAAATGGGACTTCTGAACAGCCAAAACACAACTGCTTACTTCTCCTCAGATCTCCCTGCTGTTCCATCCCACCCAAGCAGCAACAAATGCACCCTATAGTGTGTGTGTGTGTGTGTGTGTGTGTTCATATGCACATGTAAACAGAGATCTGACACATTCCACAGGCTGTCAACGCTAACCCTACTTTCTCTGTAGCATTCGTCCACCTGTTACCAGAACACACACACACCCATTCATATAATTATTCCCTAAATAAACAGCATTAGTTCAAAGATATGTATCACAAAAGAGTCAGTTAGGGAAAGTATCTCTACATACAATCCACCTATTAAAGCTGGTTTAATGGAAAGCAGAGTGAGGTAGGGGTTGGAGGTGGAGGTAGAGATAAAGGAGGAAGGGGAGAGCGCATCACTTATTATCCCCCCCAAAACCTTTCGCTGAAAGATCACAAGGATCCTTGGGTGTTATCTACCTGCCTGTTTGCCTGTCTTACCTGTGAATCTGGAGCACAAAGGATCGACCAGAGGCCAAAAATAAGGAAAGAGTAGTTGGTTGATGGGGGAGGGGGTGATGAAGTGTGGACTACATTTGTTCTTGTGAGTGTGTGTGTGGGTGGGTGGCGGAGCAGGTGTGTGTGTGTGGTACAAACAGTAAGTGTGAATGTGTTCTATTTTTTCTCTTTCCTTTTCTACAATTATATGTTGTTGTATTTGTAATTTTCCAATAATCTAATCAAAATTGTAAGTGGCTCAAGATAACTGATAGCTGAAACTAATTCCCAGTTTACCCAATCTTTTATTTGCTGGATAGTGTTTGCTGTTAGTTTCGGGTTTATAGAAATTTATAAAACCTGCTTTTATATACACATTTTCAGTAGGAGAAACATTCATTTAAATCCTGTTCATGCTCAGTGAGCGAATGACAGCTTTGTCATTAGAAACTGTCCAGAGGATTAAGGCTCACACTCTACTGTTAATAACATAAACAGTCTGAGTCTAGACAGTGAAGCCTCTGATCCACCAGAACACGCTGACCCCACCTGACACAGAAACCTGGAAAGTAGCAGTTTCCCTTTGTCAAAACAGACCCCTTCCCTCCCTCTGATTACACATTTTGATGCTTGTAGTTGAGTAGTAGTCTCACAAAATAGAAATACTCAAAATTGTACCAAAATCCAGAACTTGAGACTATATGTACTTTTGACTATATGTACTTTTTGGTTTTCCACCCACACATTGCAAGCTTGTCCTATGACCATTTTATGGAGTTGATACTTCTGATTGCAAATAAAACAAGTCAAAGCTGGTTTTTTCCTGCATTTACTGCAACATTTATCTTCACATCATTTTACTTTTGATTTAATCTGTATTAATAGTGATGACTGGAATTCCACAAACCTTGGAAACAGATCTAGATCATTACAAATCTTATCAATAAGTTGAAATAAAGGGGTATTACATGTCTTATCATGCCTTTTCAAAAGGGGCCACTTGAGTGCCCAATACACACACCAACACTCCCTGACGTCTTCCACGTATGATGACTGTAAATTGCATCCACATCCGCTCAGGAATCACTGAAATCAGCCTCTCTCAGTAGATTAAACCTGGAAGTGGCCTCTCGCTGCAATTGTCCAGACCTTGAGAACAACAGCCTTGAAAAGTACAGCATTTACA
Organism: Pampus argenteus; assembly: GCA_036937835.1. Classification (NCBI taxonomy): domain Eukaryota; kingdom Metazoa; phylum Chordata; class Actinopteri; order Scombriformes; family Stromateidae; genus Pampus; species Pampus argenteus. The sequence continues at coordinate 14,507,283 of CM072867.1, forward strand.
TGAGATCAGTGTTTTAAATGAGATTGTTGTTGTGTTTTGGCACATTTCAAGAAGTGATTAGGAAATCAGGGGGTTTCAAATGGTTCTCTAAGTGGCCTCCACTCCTGTCATTGTTATTCATTGTTGTTCAGGCTAATGTTCGCTCCACCCAGCACCAACAGGGTCTGAGCAGGAGGACTTTAGTTAGCTGAGTAAATGTATAAGATGATAAACTGTAAAGCAGGGGTTGGGGATTTCCTTCCTGCAGGCCATATGTGGCCCATGTGACCGTCACTTCACAAATCGAAAAAAGCAATTCAGAAATTTAAAACAAAATTGCTGTCTTTGCAAGCCTTTTATACGGTGCACACGGTTTACAAACTGTGGGAAGAAGTAAAACAATTCAAGGAGATGAAGGAAAAAGCTGTCGCAGTACTCAGTGATACCAACTGTTTGTGTGATTTGGCTCTCATGGTGGACATGATAATGTACCTCTCAGAGCTGAAGATTAAGCTCTTCTCAGCTCTCTGCTTTCATTGTTACATTATTTGAAGTTAAATTAAAGCTGTGGCATATGCAACTGGAAAGGGGGAAACACTGAAAAGCAACGAAAAGCTCAAAGTGAAACACAACAATCTCCCTCTGCTTGAGTTCTATAAACTGTATGTATGTCCTGAGGATTTTTCCACACTGATGAGATGTGGACTGATGTTTGCATCTTTGTTTGGGAGAACCTACTGCTGTGAGCAGCTGACTCTTGCAAAGACTTGGTTCCGCTCTGACTGACTGACCCAAACCTGGAAAACCAGCTGCAAGTAGCGTCATCATCACTACCACCTGACATCAAACGCCTTGACAAAGAGAAGGAGCTCCAGCCTTCACATTAGAGGTTAGTGTTGAGTTTGACCAATAAAGGCATGTTAATTTAATCCATTATAATATTAATAATAGTCATTTAACAGTTAAATATTAATTAGATACATTTTGATGAAATAATTTTGTATGGCCCTTAAAGGATATTAATAGGGCTTTGAAATGGCTCTTACTGTAAATACATGTGGCACACATGCAGAAATAAATTAAATCAATCTGATGTGTGAAACTCTCCAACATCATCTCTGAAATCGCTTTATCCTTTGATTAGGCACTGAATGTTAAAACCATCCACTTGAAGGAAAGACGAGGGACCTGCTGCATGGTGCATAGTAATGAGCCCTGCTGCTGGTGGTTATCGTTAGGCGAGAGATGCTGCTTCCGAAGACAGCGTGGCTTGGCCAGACCTGAATGTGCTGGGCTCACGTCCCCTCCGGATATGGTTTCACAGGGCTCATCATCCTTTATATACAAAGATCCTCTTCACACCCTTCTCTATCCCGTCCATTGTGGGGGGCCTGCCTCTCGGCACACGGCTCCTGTGCCTGCTTAGGCCTAAATGCATCTCCTGTCCCCAGTGCCAGTTCAGCTGCTGGAGGCACTCAGGTGCTCAGGTCTCAAAAAAATGTCAGAGATAAATAAAGTGAGCCTTCACCTTTATTGCACAAGCTACACCTGTACTTTAAAAGGATATGAGTGATCATTAAGGCAGAGTATCCACTGTATTTTGGTGATAAATATGGTTTTCAGTTTTCAAATTGATTTGTTAAGCCACATCAGAAGCTGAATATTAATTATGTTGCACATTTGCAGGAAAGGATATGTACAGATATCTAAATATCTAAAAGTGTTTTGTGATTGTCAAGGCACTGATGAATCCCTCCTTAAATATAGTTTTGTTTACATTCATACAGTTCCACATCTTCTTTCCTGTGAGCTGCAGTCTTCTGCTGTTTGGCCACTGGGGAGCAACAGCACACTGGAGATTGTAGGCAGGGGATGGAGTTACTTCACTTTGCATCATCTTCAAATTCTTGACCTCTTCCCTGTCCTGTCTCAATGTTTGTATTATACGGTACAGTATACGGCACTATAAGTGTCGTTCCAATAATTATGCAGGGTGGTTACTTGTACAGTAAATTCAAACCTGTGCTTGCATATCAACATTTCAAATGAGAGCAAAACTAGAATAAGAAATAGTTTAGCTGTATTTTACGTTTCTCTATTGCAGCTACAGCAGTCTATCAGTTACAAAACTGCTTCATCATTCTGTGCAAGGCTGACACACAACTATTACTCATCTAGGTGGGATTCTTGTGTACCAATACAAATGAACTGCTGCCACCTGTTGACCAAGTTGTACAATTATCAAACATATAACCTATTTTTAAAGGGTCATGACTTTTACTGTACTTTTTGAAAGTACTATTTAACTATGAAAACTATCACTTTCAAATTCAAGGCAAACATTCAAAGATAAACCAGAAATATGTTCACCACAGATAATAATAGAACAGTCATACTGCCAGGAAGATAAATAAAGCTACTGTTAAGTATTCAGCTGCCATCTCAGGTGTTTATAATTTACTGTACATTAACTCCACCAAAATCAACAGTGAATTATCCACACTAAATACTGCTTAAACTTGGAGAGCCCGCAAATTCACAACATTACCATTTTTCTATATTTACACCTGTGCTGTCAAAAGGCCTGCTCCATACATCTTTAGTCACAATTTGTGACTCTTGCAAACCAGTTTGGTAAAAATCCACATCTGCTTCAATCAACAAGAATCTTCTACAGGCATTTTTAAAGACCAAATTAGTTTTATATTACAGTAAATGATTTGATTAGTCTACAGAGCTTGGATTTACTTTACGCTAATGTCTTGGGAATACTTACCCCCAACTGATCTCAGTCCTCCCAATTCAGTTTGTTTCTTCACAGGGGTAGATAATGGCACAGAATATTTAGGAAAAATTGCTTTTTAAATTCTCACAAGATACTTTTTATTTTTACTATCATATCACTACAGCTACAACAAAGCTACATATGTCTTGGAAACAGCATGCTCTGCAGATCATAAACTGGACAGTATTGTATCAAGTACAGCAATGGTCATAGCTAACAACCAACAACAACAACAAATGCTCTCTTAATAAATGTGACCATTTTGACCTGAAGCCTTATTGTCCTGGTGTGTCATAAGCCTCACTGCATAAATGATTTCCTAATGTTTTGATTTTTCCTTTCCTTTTTTGACCAACTCCTCTGTCTTCCAGTTTCTGTTCTGTCAGTTTCCTGTTTTAGCTTTTGCCCCAACTTGCTTTTTGCGTGGATGCAGTAGCGGGTAAGCTGGGGGGAGCGGCTTGCGGCTCTGGAAAGGTTTGAAGAGCCCTGGATCTCTCAGCAGAAGTCGAGAGCTTTCACCCTTGGAGTAGCTTAGATTCTCTGATTTGGCTCGTGGGCCGACGATAACAGGGGCACACGTCTTAGGGATGATGGTCGTCATGGTGCGGGTCAGGACTCTTCCTCTCCTGGATGCCAGTGAAGGAGCTACCGAAGGCTTCTGTTTCTTGTCTGGACCTTTGCTCTCTTGTTGGTCTTTGGGATGTGCCTGCTGCAGGTGGAGGGATTGCCAGCTCTGCATCTTACACTCCAAGTCTCTCAGAGCGTGGTCAGTGTATGCCTGCATGTCTTTGCGCACTTGGGAAATTTGTTCTTCAAATTCATCCCTCAAAGCCTTTTTACTAGTCTCAAGATTTTTTTCAAAAGTTGCACACAACTCCTCTTCCTTCAGATCCACCTTATCCTTGCTCTCATCTGTCAAATCCTCTGCTTGTTTCTTCTCTTCACTGTTGTACTCAGGTTCAGTGCTCTGCTGTGCAACCTCAGTTTGTATGTCTTTGACTCTTTGCACTAGCTCTAGTATGCTGCTCTTTGGGACCTTCACACCCACTTGTGATCTGATCTGGTTACGTACCTGTTGGAAAACAGACTGCATCTTTGCTTGTGGCTCTTTGTCTGCAGAAATGCTGTCCTCTACACATTCATCATCCAGCCGATCGACAGTGGAGATCTGCTCCTCTACACTGATGGTTTCATCCTGCTGTTGCTTCTGTTGCTCACCATTCACCAGTATTTGTGGATTTGTTTCAGAGGAAAATTCACTCATTTTTATCTCTCTCTTGACAGCTAAACTGAAGAACTGAGCTTGAACTGAGCTACTACAATTATGTGAGAAGTGAAGGGGTGGGAAGGACCTAATTGCCTGAGGTGTTTCCCCTGAGTTCAGGGAGTCTGGACTCAGGGGATTTAGGCCTTCACTATAGTGTAATGCATCATTCTGTATAAGGTAGTATTTAAAAACATTCTGGTGAGACAGCAATGCAAATCAAGCAATAATTATTTTTTTTAAACAAATGCGACCATTAAAAGCCTGCAGGAATTGTTTCTTTTTTGATAAAGCAACCCTGTCCTACAACTACAACTACAACAAAAACCTCCCATATTACACTATTTAATTATTTAATTGACACAGTTGTGTAAACCACCGCTGTAATTATTTAACCTGGCATGTTGTGTTCCTTTACCTGCATGTGTGTAGTTGCATCCCGTGACAACAGAGAGCCTCCTGGTAACAGCATGAAAAACAAAGATCCTCAGGGATGGCAGCAGAGGGAGAGCTGACGGGTGCGCTTGACGTCCTCATTAGTGGTTTGTGCTCTGTCTGCCTGGAATGTAGAACTGAAAGACACAAAAAACAAATCTGTATTACTGTAATAAGGCTGCTCATCAATGCCTATGTTTTTCAGTGGAGGACTCCAACATATGGCAAGTCTTTAACTTATCAAAGCAGCAACCTGTTGCAGACACTACAGCCAAAGTTGCTTTGCTTTTACACTTATGTCCAGTTCATCACCATTGCAACAGTTGTGCTGGTTTGGGATAATCTGAGGCCTACTGTCTTGTTCTTTTCTTCTAAGGTAGTTCTGACAATTTGGAGGTACGTTTGGCTTAGGTTTTGTTGTTGGATGAACCCTGACCAACTAGGTGTAAATCAGAGGGTATTGCATAGCTCTGCTTTTGGTCCAGTGTGCCAGTCACTCTGTGTAAGTCACAAACTCTGGATCCAAAAAGAGCCAAAAGAACTCTGGAGCCAAAAGAGCCCCGGACCAACCCGCTTCATCATCCATGCTTTTATACAGACACCACTAGGAATTGTTTGCATCAAGCTTAATTTACTTCCATTGCTGTAGAAAAGCTGTGAGTGATTAATCCATTCCTTGTTGGAATCTCAGTCAGGCGAGTCATATGGTGTGAGGTTAGCTGTTTTCCTCTTTTTTGGAAACAGTTTATTGTATCATTCTGGTCTTAACACTTCAGAAACCTAAATTATAGAGAATAAAACAATAGTAAACAATATCAAGAACAGCGGTAGTTGTAAATGTATTTGATCACATCTAAATGTGCATTCTGTACAAATGTGTGGTCTTTGTATCTGTTCAAATATAAATGTAACATATTTTCTCTCTCATATTATGTTTTCCTCTTCTGTTGTATGTTATAAAGTATAAGGCATAGTGATTTTATAAAGCCTGAGTACAGCCAGTAATGAATATAATTTTGATCTGTACTGAACTCTTTAATTGGAGCTGTTACAATTAAGGAAAACTACAGAAATATGTATCGGAAGAGTGATGGGATGGGATTTCAAAGGCATTTCAAAGCTCCACCAGTAAACCAATGAGAGTCCTGCATAAGCGAGCCTCCTCTCGCCGCTAAACACTAACATATGGGCTTTTTTTCCTTGGAATATGCAGTTGTAATTCTAAACCTGCGTGGATGGTCTTTACTAATATTTGCAGAAAAATAAAGTAGATTTTTTTCTGCATTTTTTAAAACAAAACCTGATGTGTTGTGTAGATCATTATGTATTAAAAGAAGTTATGACTGTCAGGTTTTGCATGATGAAGTTTACCCAGCTATCTAAGGTAGATATAGATGTATGTATGATGCATGTATTGCATGAATCATAGTTGGTAGCATTAAAAATTAAATTGAACTAAGTGACATGAGGTCTTGTAAGAAAAGTAAAAAAAAGATGCTTTTCTGAAAACTCTAATTTGTGTCTGTAGTTGGTTCTTTACTTTTAAATAATGGAAGTTAACTTTTCTCATGTACACCTCTACATCAATACTAGTGAATTAACTGAACATGATCAGATCTTTGGCATGTTCATAATATTGTATAACAGAGTATACATCAAACATCAGTACTTTCCCTCCTCCTTCCCTCTGCATCCTCCTCCTCCTCTTTACCGGTGGGTGTGGATTTGGAAACACTTAGCTTTAAAATTCGGAAATTCATTGTAGATTTCATTCTGACAGACAGGTCAGGTCACCAGGAGCAAGATGGTAAGTAACAATTCACTTTTACAATTCACTATATACGTTTAGATTGCTTGTTTCTGTCAGAATTACAAAATACCTTGTTTTTCCATAATAACAATATGATTTGTCAATGTAGTTCAGCATGGCTAATCTTCTGCTTTGTAATATAGTAATTTTTTCATGTGGTTTTCATATTATAGACAACATACACAGACAAAGGCGAGAAGGTAGGTAACCTGATCATTAGTTAAAAATAATGTTGCTGTTATCAAGCAGATTGACTAATCTGGCATTTGTTAGTAATAATTTTGCTACACATTGTCATTCACTTGAGTATGTATTTTAACTACTTTTTGATTGAAGTTACAAAATAATTATTTCATTTAGTGACTCATTTATTACACCATTATGTTTTCTTGTCTTTAGCATGAGCAGGGAAGGTTCCTCTGCTTTGATCACTTGACTTTCTGGGTTGGAAATGCGAAACAGGTATGTTAACTCTTAACTACTTGATGTCTGCTTTTTTTCTGACCAACTTCACTCAGAAAGGCTATTGGTTCTCCAGAGGGGTGGAGGTGACAAAGCATGTAGCTAATCTAACACACTCAAGTCAAGCCTCACAATCACCAGGGGGTGGCGCTATGAGTCAGTTTAAAGCCAGTCTGCTGCAATCAACCTAATGTAAAATGGAAATGAAGAACCATGATTTTCTGTTGAGTATTAATCATTCTGTCTTTAACAGGCTGCATCATTTTACTGTAACAAAATGGGATTTGAGCCTTTGGCTTACCAAGGTTTGGAGACAGGCAGTCGTGAAGTCGTGTCCCATGCAGTCAAACAAGGCAAGGTAAAGGATCCTCAGGGCTTTAAGCCTGGAAGTACATGTTAACACAGAAAGAAAATCATTAGTGAAGTAAATTAAAATGATAAGTTCTGTGTGTGTGTGTAGGTGTATTACAGTTTTTACAGAAATTCCTTCGTTATCCAGACCTAACAATTCAACTATACTTGATTAATGAGGATTTTAAAGCTAAAGCTAGTTGTTGATAATTAACTTTATTCGGACCAAAACAGTCGTACTGTAAAACAAATGTTAGCTGATGATGGTTGTAGGAAGGAGTTTCCACTAATGTCTTAATGCTTTCATGTTGTATTTCAGATCATATATGTGTTCTCATCTGCCCTCAATCCTGGAAACAAAGGTGGGTTCCCATATCGTCATAGCTCCATTTACCTGCAATGCATTTATCCCTCATTATATTTAATCTTTCTGTTATTCTGAAAATCACTTAACTGTCCTGAGATGTACAGTGTTTAATACGAAACATTTTCTTGATACTTTAATTGGCCTGCTGAAAGAACACCGAGCTCCCATAATTGTACTAGCATTATCAATAAAAAAATGATAATAATGCAAAACATTATCTCAGATATCTTGATGTATTTTTCATCATGTTACCTGCAAAAAATCCCTTTCAAAAAGTCAATTAGTATAGCATAAAAATACATTATACCTATTGAAACGTGTCATGGTTATGGATTCACAGAATGATAGATTATGTGTGGCTAAAGGAAATGTCTTTTCTCATCTTTTCTTAGAGATGGGAGATCATTTAGTCAAGCATGGAGACGGTGTAAAAGATATTGCGTTTACAGTGGAGAACTGTGACTTCCTAGTGCAGGTAATACTACAGATTAGCAGGTGCACTCTCAGCTATTTCTGACACACTATTGCTTTTCAAGGTTACATTCAATTTCCGGTAATGAATCATATTAGATTGACGTTTATAATTTCATAACGCACTGACATTTTCCGCCTGCACAGAAAGCCCGTGAGCGAGGTGCAAAAATTATAAAAGAGCCCTACACCCTAGAAGACAAGTATGGTAAAGTCAGGCTGGCTGTGCTTCAAACAGTGAGTGAAGTCAATCGGATGAAATTTAATTATTTAAAAAAGATCATGAAACAAGTTGACAATGTTATAAGAAATGCCAGGATCATGGACTTGCTTTGTTTTTCTGCTGCAGTATGGTGATACCACGCACACATTTGTGGAAAGAATGGGATACGGTGGGTTGTTTCTGCCAGGTTTCAATGCCCCTTTGTTCAAGGACCCGTCATTAGCCAAACTGTGAGTATACATGACTTAGTGTTGTATACTCATAAGATGATAAAAATTATGAGGAATGATTATATGACTTTGCTTCCACCCTTCTCTATAGACCAAGTGGAAAACTGAACTTTATCGATCACGTTGTGGGAAACCAACCAGACGAAGAAATGGTTCCAGTGGTTGAGTGGTAAGAGACATGCATTGTAACTGTAATATGGTAACAACATACCTGCTATCCATGCCTCTGTGTTGTGATGTGTTATAAGTCAGGGGGTGGATGGGAGGAGGAGTCCAAGGATGTCTGTTTCTTAACCAAACCTGCTTTTATGGCATGAGTGAGGGATCAGCATGACTTTGCATTTTCCTAAATGGGTCTCAGGAGGCTCTGCACATCTGGATCTCGTTTAACCTCATTATGTAGTCAGGAAAGGAGGCGAAAGGCAGCTCTCCAAATGAGACAGCTCATTGGTTGATCCTGAAAAAGAGGGGTGTAAGGAGGAGGAGGTTTTTAGACACAAATATCGTGGCACTGGATTGTAACTAAAAAAAGAAAAAACACTCAACTTATTCATTCATGTTCCGTAATTCTCCACAAAGGGAGCAGCTACAGTTAAGTGCTGCAGATGTGAGACTCTAGTGGCATCAGTTCCAGGCGTGTGCACAACACACTTAAACAGACTGATTAATTAAAATGATTTACACAGTGTGTTTGCACTATGAGAACGGATTCAGCACCTGACTGTGTGGCTCTTGGTCTCTTCTTGGTCATGATCTAACAGGTATCAGAGGAACCTTCTCTTTCACCGCTTCTGGTCGGTCGATGACAAGCAGCTTCAGACAGAGTTCAGTGCACTGCGCTCCATTGTGGTGGCAAATCACGAGGAGACTGTGAAGATGCCAATCAACGAGCCTGCCATGGGGAAGAGAAAGTCTCAAATCCAGGCATGTTCTGTACACTTTGATCAATTTAATCAATTAAATAATTAATTTAATAATGACACCAATTTTGTTGTAAATCATATGTAAAAATAAAAAAATAAAAACATTCACTTACAGGAGTATGTGGAGTACTATGGAGGTCCAGGAGTGCAGCACATTGCCATGAACACATCAGATATTATTACAGCAGTAAGTTTACAGAAAGAACTGTTTTTAAGGGACTTAACATTAAGGCTGCAACAATAATGCTCAAATGAATCACATATTTGCAGATTCGTAACCTAAAGGAGCGTGGGATGGAGTTTATGTCTGTGCCTGACACCTACTATGAGCAGCTGAAGGAGAAGTTAAAAGACTCAAAGGTCAAAGTTGCAGAAGATCTGAATGTCCTGCAGGTCAGAACATATTTGGAAGAAATGATTGGGAGTATTGTTAAAGTTATTTTTGAATGTCTGAGAACATAATATACCTAGATTACATAAAGTGATAACACCGAATCAACTGTTAATAAGTATATATACAGTATATACATGAACATATATTATGTTGTACTTCTTACTCATATTCAGGAGCTGAAGATCTTGGTGGACTACGATGACAATGGCTATTTACTCCAAATCTTTACCAAGCCGGTCCAGGATCGCCCCACTGTATTCTTGGAAGTCATTCAGAGACATAACCACCAGGTGAGGGCACTACTGAATAGATGACAACTTTAACAAGAGGAAATATACACATTATCAGCATCTAAGTATGACAATATATGTTGTTAAGTAAAGGTTTCAGTAACTTAAATGCACTCATCCACAGGGCTTTGGTGCAGGAAACTTCAAGTCTCTCTTTGAAGCCATTGAAGCAGACCAACATGCAAGAGGAAATCTGACAATCCTGACACCAAATGGAGTTTCAGAGAGCATGTGATACCAGAGTTACAATTACATTTGTCTTAATGACTATCAATTCACTATGAAAAGAGTCTTTTGAGAGTCTAGTTTACTTTTTGAGCGTAGCATGTTATATTGGTAACATGCTACATCAATGCTCTGATATTGTGAGATGCATGATATAAACACACAGTATGTTTTCTTATGATGTTGCTTTTTTATTTTTTGTGACTTGCATGATTTATTACAATGAAACATTTATTTTTAAGTACATGTTCAAAAGTACTTCAATATAATCTCCCCTGATGTTTATGAAAGATGATCTTCTGAGTTTATATCAGTTATCGAGAAGAGTACAACTTCCTTTCTAAACATTAACATGAAAACCAATTTTAATTGATACAAGCTTGACTCAAGCATAACACCGTTTAAATTCTCATAAATGAAAACATTTAACTGTACATGTATGTTATCATTTGGACAATGAGGTCATCAGACATTTTATTGTAACAGAGGACTTTTGCATAATGTTTGAGATGCCTATTTTTCTCCACGTTGGAAGAGACAACAGTTGCTATGTGTGAAACAACAGTTGCCAGTTAATATACTGTTATAAACAACCAGAAGTAGCCTCTTGTTATACGTTTTTGTTATGTTTTACCAGAAAAAATAAAATAAATTGTTTGAACAGTGGTTCATTAATCATATCATCCTTTGATTAAGTAAAGTTCAGGGTGCTTGGTTCCATTCCTGTCGCAAGTGCTGTCCAAGATAGTTAATTAAATTATTATTACATCGAGCAGTGCCATTCTGCAAGTGCATCACTGAGCTCTCGTATGACCTCCAGACAGTTTGCAACTGTGCATTTGAATGTTATTAAAATGACTCTATTTTACAAATCTTCAGTGTCTCTGTTTATGTTGCACAGTACCTCAGGCATCTTTGGCTCTTCACAAAGAAATAAGGAGGACTCTCCAACTATGATCAGTTCAAGGAACCTCGGCAGCTATCTGCTCCACACATACAAGGAATCTTTATTTCTTCGATGGGAAACTTGTAGTCGTATGTAATCTCTTCGTTGATGCTTATTGGCTGCCGAGAATATATCACAATCTTCTTCTGAGACTCCACGGTAATGACCTTTGCATAGCAGTTAGGCTGCAAGACAAAAACATCTGAAAAGTAAATTTTTTGATTGAAAATGAATTTCATAGCTTTTAATTTCCTAGCAACTCTCACTCACATTACAGCTGTGGTTGATAAACCTGGCTAAATTTCCACATTTAGTGGCATCAATGATGGTGTCCTGATCAACCCGGAACAAATAGCTGCTACCGATGCCCTGGTCCTCATATCTTTGCTCCCTCATGTCAGCAATGCCCTAAGGAGAAAGAGAACAGATAAGCTAATGTGTGACAGTGTTGTTTATAATTACAACCCTACTCACACTCCTGGAAAATACCCAGAACCACCAGATGTCCCAGCAGACCAGTTCACAGAAACATTCAGGAAAAACAGCTTTGTAAAATTATATGAGTAAAATCATGGTTAGGGGAGATGGGGGCACTATGAATTTATGTCCAAGCTGATCATTAGTTTGTGTTAGTTTTACCTGTCTGATAGTCTGGCCCACGTACTCAATTACCATCTCATCAGCTGCTATGGGCTCCATGGCAAACAGGCCCCACTCATGGATGTGACTCCGGCTGAAACAAATCCTTTTCTTTCGGAACTGTAGTATGAAGATAAGAAGCATTTCATGCCAAAAACAGACATATATATACCATTTGGTAACATAAGCAACTACTGCAAATAATGACATGAAATACACAATCACACAGTTCTTTGTCTGCACAGCGATTTGCGAAGTTATCAAAACTGCATATAAACTCAAAAATACACTTTACCTGAGAATGACATACTTGAACACGTTGGGTGGTGTATTTTTAATCACTCTTTTTTTCCCTCCACATAAATCCACTTTCTATCTAACTGACAACTGGACCTAGACGTATAGACTAGTATTTCTGAATTACTACTCACATTATTCATCGATCCAAATAGGATGAATGAAGTGAAACAAAAGAGTTGCATTGTTCAGTTGCTTTGTGTTTGTGTTTCATTAAAAAAAATACAATATATGATTTACAAATGTTACAAAAGTTATTTGATCAAATTCTTTTAGTTTCAAAACACTGTACTGGCTATATTTACCGAAACCTAAGTTACCTTGAGCTGGTTAAACTTGACCAGGTCACTATCGCAGCTGAAGGAGGACAACAGGCGACGCTGTTCAGACCTGAAGTCAGATCCAGCACGTAGTGAAGTCAGCTGAGCTGGGATGCACGTTCCCTGCTGAGATACAATACATATTTACTGAATGGCCTAAAGTTTGATCTGGTATCACCATAATTTCCTCTGTTTAATACCTGAGTGCTTGTAGATGGAAGCTCAGTAGCCAGCTGTGTGTTGTTGAGGTATTTCATTTTATCCTTACTGCTGATTTTGTAGAAACCTTCACTGCGGGCAGAGCCGGTCCTGTGGTTCCGTTGCCATGGTTTGTGTTCCTCGTTCTTCTCTGTGAGGACTTTAGTCAGTGAGCAGCAGTTAAGGATGTGATGCAAACAATCTGAGCTATGAGTCATTCAATCTGATAACATTAAATTAGTTTACTGATCTGTCAGAATGAGTGGTGTGTGTAAACTGATGTTTCAGTGTCAAAATATCAACAAAATGACAAAACAATTACAAATATTAATTAAACCTCACAATCTAATTTGACTTTGAAACTCTGTTAAAAAGATATGAGGGTGGGGTATCCAGAGGGTGTCACTCAGCCAGCCAAAGCCACCATACTGCACTTGCAGCCGTTCATATGCACACTGCAGAAGCCTTGCATCTTCTTCATCCAGACCTTCCTTCCAAACACTGTGAAGGACCCTCTTCTCCTCACACCGTGAACGCCACCTGCGAGGACGGCTGCAAAAGAAGAGTGAACCAGTCGTTCTTTGAAGGGATCTCTGCCGTTGATTGATTCTCCATGTCCTCTTTAGCCTTTTAAACTGTCTTTCCCTTAATAAGGATTTGTCTGTCTCTCTCCTATTCTCCTCATGCAGAAGGCCGGGCATGTTCTCCAGTCCCTGCAAGGGCTTTGCTCTCACACCTGAGCTGATCCACACGCCCCTCCCATCAGCAGCACTGTCAGATGACAACTCTGAGATGCTGCATGGAGAGGATGCTGCAAGGAAATTGTCACATAAAAGAGGCTGTGAATTGTTTACCATTTGATTCTTCCTTCTGTGGACTATGGCTCTTCGCGGTAGGATTATGTCTCTTCCAGGAGTCTTAGGGGCTGTGATATATGAATTGGTAGATAGTGTTGAAATAGGTGGTGGGCTGCTAAGAGGTGGACATATTACTGTGCCACCTTCTAATAGGGTTGTCTCTCTGCCCGGAGTTGCTGGAGTCCATCCACTTCTCTTCTCTCTACCAGGGGTTTTGGGTATATCCTGGTATAATAAGTACAGGCCTGGGGGATCAGAGGGCGTCAGAACAATCTCACTGCTAGTTGGGGAGAGGACTTCATCTGCAGAGTCCTCACTTCCTAGTTCAGCTGCTATTCCCTTGCCTGGCGTTTGTGGTCGTTCAACCTCCTCCACAGCTGGGGATGTTGGTTTGCTTCTTATCAGGAGGTCAGGGTCGCTGTCAACCAAGCAGCCAGAGGGAGTGAGAGGCCTCAGGTTTTCTATGTTTTCTACAGGCTCCACCATCCATTGAAGGCTCTCCATCTCCACGTCAAGGTCAGGCTCCACTGCTACAGAAATAAACAACAGGAAAACATTACATAATTTATTTAACTGTTAAATCAGTAAATTAAAATGCTAATCCTGCTTTTTGATTTACACAATCAATGATTTAATGGATTAGGCCTATGAGTTGACCTGAAAGTCCAATTGGTGATGGTGGCTGAAGGTCCTGTGGTTCACTGGTTTGGAGTGCCATCATGACATTCAAGCCTTGTTGACTTGTGTATCGGTCCTCCTCTGGCTCTTCACTGCAAAATGGATCTGACCAGTCCTGCAGTTCCTGCTCCAGCTGAGACCCAGGGGTGAGGGGGGCTGATGGGGTAACAGGGGGCTCGAGCTCCATCAACTCCTCATCTGACGATATCACGATACACTCACCACTTCTGCCCTCCTCCATGTTGTCTTCTTCAGGACTGAGGTCAGAGTAAGATGAGTCTTCAAAGCTCTCTGAGGAGAGCGAGTCAGAGGAGTCGAAGTCTGACGAGCAGTCGCTTCTGTCTGAGGAGCTGCTCTCTGTAAAAGTCTCTATTTATTGAAAGACCAAAAAATGTTTAACATACTAAAACAAATGGTATTTGTGTTGGTGGTATTTCATTAGCTTTTAGTAGTGCATGCATGACCTTTAACATACCACTATCTGAATATTGCACTCCTTTAGTTGTCGGACAGATGACAGCTTCTTCATTTTCTATGTGTTTTTGTACCACCTCCGCTTCTTCATCATGATTACTGTCAGCACTATCATCAGGATCATCTCTGTCACTCTAAGTACAGTACAAGATATATTAAGAAGGCTAGAATTTATTATATTTGCATATCATTAAAAGTTGAGGAAAGTCAAATATTTTCAGTTAAGGTTCATACTATCTTTCTTGACATTTAATTCAAGAAATGATTAATTAATTAGAAATGGAAGAATTTTATTCAAAAGCTCAAAAAGTGTCACCACACTGCAATTCAAAATGGGACTTCTTATTTATAATTTCCTATTTACCAAAATTTTAAGATCATCATCAACCGGCAAAATTGGATCAGCTTTGATTGGGTCTGATATGACTTCTTCATCTTGATGTGTGTTATCTTCTTCTTTCTCTTCATCATTATCACTGTCAAGCTCATGTGGTCTTGCATGTCTGCGTTTAGGTCTCTCGGATGCAGGACCCATTGTATCATCCCCCTGTTTCACATCTGAAGCTGCATTGAAAAATAATGATAGTCAATTAGTACAAAATAGAAAGTAAATATGAAGTAAATGAGGGTTAGCTGCATCAGAAGCACTTACCAGGAGTTTCATTTTCCATCTCCTCTGAAGTAGCAGGATCATCAGCCCTTTTCCTTTTTACCTGCATTGTAACAAGTTAAGTTATGCATCACTCAGAAGTCAAATGCTGCTGTATTTATATTAAGCTCATATAGTCTACCTTGAAGGAGGGAAGTGGAGGTTTCTTGCCCTGACCAGTGATGTGAATGAGGGGATTTATTAGTTTATGTCTCTCTTCCACACTTGCTGTTCCACTTTTCAAAGGCGAAACTAGTATCTTATGGATAAAATAACAATAATGGTGTTAATAATAATACAAAGCGCAAGACAAAACAGTTAGTACACAGAAAATTAATATACTCACTCGCAGGATTATTTTAACCAGTTAAGGGATAGTAAAGGATGAAAAGAACTTACCTTTGTTGTCTTCTCCTGACAGTCCCACCAGTCCTCAAATGCCTTGAAAGCAACCCCTTCAATCATTCTGCGAGTAATGTCTTTCTTAATGATTGACCTCAGCTCATCCATGATCACTTCTAAAACCTTTTCCACTGTGACCTTATGAGGGTTTTCCCTCACTGGCAAGAAATCTGGTGGTGGCACAAAGGGGTTGAACCTTGGAAAAGGTGGAGCAGGCCAGGGTGGTTTAGAGAATGGTAAGGGTGGTGGAGGATAGCCCTTGTCCGAAGGGCCTGCAGGTTGTAAGGGTAAGGGGTATACAGGAGGTGGAACAGAGGGCGGGGGCATCAGAGGTGGAGGGGGTCCTAGAAAAACATGAGGTGGAGCGATACGGGGAGGAGGTGGAATAGGGGGAGGAGGTATCGGGATGTGAGCATGACGGCCTGGAGGCTGGACCCATCCTGGAGGTGGAATGGGGATGGTGCCATTTGGCAGGCGAGGTGGGATAGGTGGAACAGATGGGTGAAAGGAAGGAATGGGGAAAGGGAAAGGGGTAACAGGTGGATGGGAGCATCCAGACGTAATACCAGGGGGAGGATTGGAGTTAAGAAGTTGAGGGGTGCTACTGAGAAAAGAAAATGACGGAGGAAGAGAGGAAATATCTTTTGCGGGTGTCAAAGTAGTAGGGTGTCTGTTATTAGAGTGTTTCTTGTCCTGATTTGACAAATGACGTTCCTAAATAAGAAAAAAATCTGAATGACTGATTTATGACAAAAACAAGAATATACATAATAACATAATAACTACTACATTTATTTCCATTATGATATATGCAGATTTATAGGTCTTACCTTGGAACTTTCTGCGTCATTCCTGTTGTTTACATCAGGCATCCTTTTAAATTGTGTGAAATCTAATGAAGTGGGAGACAGTGCATTTTTTGTGAGAAAAGAAACAGCTTGGGAAGTTTCATCCTCTTCATTTTCAAGACAAGGTGTCGGACTGACACCACTGACATCCCCCAGATCCTTGTATGAGTCCTGGTGGCTGGTTGTGTAGGACCCACAAAAAGGCAGAGTGCACACAAGGGAGTCGTCTGAGAAATTAGCTGTGCAAGGTGAAGTTGGGCTGTCCTGAGAATGCACATCAGTACAATTTTTTCCATGATAATACGAAGTGTCCGTATTCTGACTGTTTATCAGTAAGCTTTCAATGCGGGAGTCCAAGCTTTTCACTTCTGGTTGGGGGCTGCTAGAGGAACAGTTCACAGCAGATGGAAATAACTCTGTTATGCACGCATGGTCATCAGGTGGGGACGACACTGCTGTCTGTCTGTCAGCTGCGAAATTAATGCTCAAGATACTGAGAGAATTGCAGTTCAGAGGTAAAGCCTTAGAGGCAGTGGTGACCACATCCTCACCAGGAGAGGCAGGGTCTGTAATATTGTGTTCAGAGGTCTGTCCATGCTGACCCCACAATGCAAGCTGCTGGCTGCTAGTTTGGCCTGAGAGAGGGAGCGGTGGCTGTGGCTGGCAATGTTTAATAATCAAGCTCACGTCTGAGATTTCACTGGATTCCCTGTGGTACCTTGCAAGGTTTCGATTGCAGAGCTCTCGTCTTGAAGGTTTGTGAATACTATAAGTGGAGGGCTCCCCCTGGAGGACCGGAGTCGCCTGAAGGCTGGAGTAGCAAGAATCCTGAGAGAGAGGAGTCACAGACAAGCAAGGAGTGCGGGGTGTTCCTTGAGAACGTGGTGTAAGCCCAAAGCTGCAAGGTGTGTCCTGCCAAATACTGGAATAAGCCGTGTCGAGAGAAAGAGGTGTAGCGATGCTGGTGGGGCTGGAGACATTCCCTTGTTGATGTGTGGCTGTTCTACACTATAAGAAATGGAAAACAGAAACAAATTTGAAACTATATCCTTAAACATACATGTCAACTTAAGCTGGTTTATAAATAAAAAAACATAAAATTAGTATAGTGTTGAAACTGTTACACTGGACATTAAAATATCATAAAATATGACTTACCAGCAAATTGTCAATTAAGTTTTGGAGACTTCGCTCACTGCTGCTCACTGGTAATGTCCAAGGAGTATAGAGGCCTTGTAAAAGGAGCTGGAGATAACGTGCCCTGTTTTCACCTGAAGAGAGATGCATGTCACATTATCATTAATTCCCCAAATTTTTACAAAATTAACATTCATACTTTCAATACATAAAAATGTAAGGTAGTTCTGACATTAACCATACCTTTTGGATCGATTTCCACATGAATAATATTTCCCATCACTGATGTCTGATTGAGGTGTTGGACAGCGTCCTTTGCAGCCCTCACTGTGTCGAAGACAACTTTCGCAACTCCTAAATGCTTCTTGTTCTTAGGATTGTAGAATATTTCTACTTCCTCAACGTGGCCATATTTGTTGCACATATTAGTCAAGAACACCTCTCTTACATTGTCATTCAACCTGGAAATTGTCACTTCTTTGGGAGGAATAGGGCCAACATAGCATTCGTCAATCTGAAAGGACACAGGTAAACAAAAACAAAAATCCAACTATTATTATTATTATCATTATTGTTATTATTGTTATTATTGTTGTTACGGTGACTATAAGGATTACCTTAAATCTAGGCACTAAAAGGTCAGTCTTGTTGCTTTTGCTCCACAGGCGGCAGATGCGGGGATCTCTGACTGCATCCACAGGAGTCAAACCTAAGTCCTCAACCTGAATATTTAAATAACAGCCACTATGATAGTCAACAGGCCGTGCTTGTTTGGTGCAATGTTATAGCAGGGAAATATGTTCAGACGCTATTATCTATAAAAGACAGGCAACAAATAATATTTGAAAAAATACTCACGGGTATGTTGAAGCGTTGGCCATCATAACGGCACACTTTGTACAGTCCTTTTGTCAATGCGGGGTCAATAATCAACTTGCAACTTCTCCAGGGTTGAGGTGATGTCTCTCTCTCAGTAGTTTGTTTTTCGCTTTCCATTACATTCGTCAAAACCTAAAAAAAATACAACAAATAAACACCGTATGTTGCCATTTGCGCCAAGGTAATTATAGCAGTTAGCTAGTACTCCACTGGAGGTTAACACGCCCCAACAGGTGATGGAGAGCATCACCTGTAACGTTAAACTTTCCTACAAAATTACAGCTTGTAAAACGAAACACACCGAAGCAACTAAAGTAACGTTTGACTGTATAGATTTATCTCGCTTACCTGTACCAAAGTTTTATCCTTTCATGGGCCAACATTGTGGACCAGCCGTTATGATTTTCGGTGTTCTAACAGTTCATCGCCCAGGTTGGTTTGTAGATTCATCCGCTGGAACGACTATAGAGCCGTCGGTGAGGCGGAGGAACACAGTAGGAGAGGTGGTTAACAGGTCAAAAGGTGCAATATATGGCGTTTCTATACAGTGGTAAGTAGATGTATACGTTTGTATGTTCTAAAATATTATTTAAAAAAAAATATATATATATATATATATATAATTGTTATTATTGTTAGTCTTAGTTTCAGTTCATCTCTGGATTGTCTCTACAGTATTTACACTGCCAGGACCAGCATCCGTCCTCATTTGTTTTAAACACAAAACGTGAGCCAGAACCAATCTGGAGCAAATACAGGACATTCCAACCAGCAAGAGGATTTCAAGGTTGTTATTGTTGGAGACAGGGGTTATTGGAAAACTTTGCTAATCACAGTTTACACAAAAGGAGTCTTTCCATATCAGTCAAACACTGAGAGACAAAGAATATATTTTCACTCAGGAATATGTCCCATCTGTGTTTAAAAAGAGTGTTGCGAATACAAGCGGGGAGCAGTTGCGGCTACATCTCTATGATACTGCAGGTAAGGTGTCGTTATTGACTTATACTATTGAAATCACCTTGTTAAAGATCAAGTCTGAGGAAGGTGCATCTTGTCATTCCTTTTTTTCCCCGTTGTTATTGAAGGTGGTCAACTATGATTAATTTGTTTGTTTGTATTAGATTATAGTGTGTGTCTGATTTCCTGGCAATTTTTAGAGATTGTTAAAAACATGCAAAAATAAGTAGTTACAAAACTCACAAGTCATCTCAAATGTGTTTTATTTTGAAACAAGCAACACAAAGTCCTGGTGAATCCCACCAGGTTACAAAGCGGCAGCGTTGTAAGATGCTACCATCACACATAAGTAAAATTTAAAACGCATTTACGCAAATAAAGCTGTACTTTGGCACAAGCAGTGGAACTTCTGTATATACAGTAACATACTCTGAGTCAAATAAATAAGCTACAAAAATGAACCGAAAGCAATGTGCACACATTTGCAGCAATCTGTTTTTAGTAATAATAGTAATTATACTAATAATTTACTAACATCATATGGCTGCTTGTTCTCTGCTAACTGTCACAGAGATATTATCATCTGGCCAGGACAATGTGAATGCAAATTTGGGAAGCCTGTGATCAACTGAAACTACTTTAAGTGTAGACAGTATGTGTTGGGGTGAATGATACAGACAATATCGATAATGCACTAATTGCCCGAGGTGACACCATAATACAAATACAGCATGTTGCAATATTCACTTAAGTGTTCAAAATCACATGACAAAAATGCAAACACAGGTTCATTACAGTGGTTAAGATGATTGTGCTGTGTTTTGTTGGCCAAAAGCCTAAATCTAAAATATATATACAGTGGGATCCAAAAGTCAGAGACCACTTTCACATTCAAGTGATTATTTTTTTTTGGGATTGGAAATTTTATACTAATATTATGGCAAGACACCATCACACAATACTACAAATGATAGTAATGAATTATCCTAAATGCATGCACACGCCCGTATTTGAGCTTGAACACCAAAATAAAAGTCAAGGATAAAGTCAAACCAAACTTAAAACAATTCAACAATGTGCCACAGAACAAAAATAATACAGTGTATATTAATCTATAACAGCGCGTGAGCATGCTTGTAAACCATGAAAAGTAACAAATAAAGATACAAACTTTAACACATTTCTATGAAACGCATGCTTTGTAATACATGCACCAATACTTATTTTAATAAAACAGTAATAAAATCTATTGTTGCAAAAGCAATGTGAAATTGAGCATATTTCTAACATGGAATAGATTTTTACAAGAGGATGACTTTTACTCCACCATCAGGCTTTGCTTCTCACATGAGCCTTGCAATGAAAATATGTGCACTGGGATAACATAACTTGGTTAAAAGCATTCCCAGGCTGGGTTTTAATTTTTAAGATGTCGTCTCAATCTGTACACAAATACTGTCAGCTGTTAACTTTAACATTTATTTGTTTCCTTAATTACCACTGTATGCACTGTAGACCATTTTCGAAAAAAAAAAATGTTTAAAAAGTAAGCAGCCTGTTCCATAACTTTGGTTACAGAAGTCCTTTTTGGTTGTAAAACAAGCTTTAAAAGCATGCGGATCAAACTGTGATCTAAACTGAGATTTCAGTCAGACAATCCACATTTTAATAATGCACATCTGCACTGATGATACATTAAATTAGGTTTGCTCCTTGCAAACATCATTTTGATCTGATGCGAATATGGTAAACATTTTGACTCAGATTTCCTAGTGTAAGTATTTGTTATATGCTGTTGTTTACAGCTTAACAACAATATATATTTCAGTTCTGAACAGCACATTTTATAACACATTTCCTTGATAAAAAAGTGTGTCACTCCCATTTCTATGACAGTGTACACTAGTCCACATGTGAAGTAAAATATACAGTGTTACAATATGATATGTTGTCATAAAAAGGCACTGAAAGGTTGCAGCCTAATAGCAAAAGATTTACCTCCATGTTGAAGGTAGGTAACTATTCTCACACAGTAGGACAGTGCAGAAGACTCTCCAACAGTGGACTAAGTCAAAAGCTGCAACATCAAACATAAGAAACAATGCAATGACATTAAAAGCATCTGAGCATAGTTCTTAAACATAAATCTCACAAAAAAAGCATTGCTAAATGTCTGCTGCTGTTGTTTTATAAGTATCTATAATCAAGGGAAATGGACAGCAGCCTTCAGGTCGTCATTCTCAGGCCTGTGGTCCAACTGGTTCTGGAGCCGAATGACCTGTTCCAGCTCTCTGATCTGCCGGTCTGTTTTGTGACTGACAAGTGTGCGGTAGAAATGGACGGCGAACATAATAAAAACAAGTCCAAACGGCACCATAATGCAAGTGGAAGCGATGGCTGCTGCCTCACCGGGGCTTATGGTGCTGTTGTTTTCAGAGCTGCTTTTGAGGGGTAAGAACTTCACCCAGCACAAGAGCATCACCTCTGTCAGGAAGAGAAGGGTGCCAATGACTGTGGAAAAAGCCCAGGCCAGTTCAATATGGCGATGCATGCGCTCGTGGGGAGACTCGTTCACAGAGTTGAGGTTGTGAACATTGCTGACGGCCTCGAGGTTAGGGAGGATACAGGTGCTGATCATGAGAGCAAAGAGGTGCACTGCAACCAGGACCGTGGTGCAGGCACTGAAGGCTATTAGCAGGCCCGGAGGATATTTATGATCCCGCTCCAGCTGTACCTCCACCATGGCGACCTGGGGGAAAAACAACATGGATGGATTACATTACATGTGTTGAGAAAGGAAAGAAGTAGGGTTTAGACTATGAATTTTAATATGCAGATATCTAGGGAGTCACTGAACTAAAACGCTAGATCATTATCAGTGCAGGTATTGACCTTATTAAGGAGATTGGGCATCAGCCATAATGTGTCAAATTCAAATGTTTTTTTTTTGTTTTGTTTTTTTTAAAATCAATGTTATTATGAAATTCAGTTTTTCTGCTATTATTTGGGCACTGACTCAGTTTTAGTGCTACAGTTCTGGTCTCTTTTAAATTTGGGGAAAAGAGCATTGTAATTGCATCACATATTTTGACTAGAATTTATTGATTGTAA
The DNA here is from genome assembly GCA_036937835.1 of Pampus argenteus. NCBI lineage: Eukaryota > Metazoa > Chordata > Actinopteri > Scombriformes > Stromateidae > Pampus > Pampus argenteus. The sequence continues at coordinate 14,529,887 of CM072867.1, forward strand.
ATTGAGTACAAATGAATCCTAAATAGGTGAAGATACAAGAGATAAGGGATAAGTGAAGATATGGCTGATGAACCTAAAATATTAGGGATATACATAATATGCATGCGAGCGGAAAAATACTAAGAAGAAAAAATAGTTGTCATATGAGCTGTAATTATATACAAAATATAAATATTTTGTATGTGTGTATAAGGATATGTGTATGGGAGGGGGACATTACTATGATTATGTTATTTTCATTACATTTTACATTTTATGAAAATGCATAATATAAAAAGGAATGTAAAGGGAGTGCTGCATAAATGCACTTCTCAATTACTCCATGCAATAAAACTTCAAATAAAAAGGACTAAAGTCTGGTTGTTTGATACTTTTTTTTTTTGCATTTTTTGAGATATCAAAACATCACTTGTATTGTCTTATTGTTGATTATATCCGTAGTGTTACATTTAAGATATAAATATGGTTGTGCTATAGTATTTTTAATTAAAATTTGTAGGATATTAAATTGTATTTATGCTGCTGGATGTTTGCAGTGCAGCTGTATTTACACTTACGGAGTGTGTAGTTAAGGCAAGCCATCTAAACATCTAACATAAAATGTTTTGTTTTTTATCTCGGTTTTTATCATGTGATACCGTAAGAAACACCTTGATAAAAGTCGTAAAACTAAACAACTACTGCTTGTCTGACCTTCTTATTATCAAGCACGCAGGTCATTACAAGAGAGACAAAACAATCGTTAATGGTCAATATTAGCGCGCAGGAGCCGTCATCAGGCCTGCAAACTGTCAGGACCTTCACAGCCCTTCAAAACAATAATCTGCGTCACATATGTATCTGTGGTTCACGTCAATGGCCTAAAGTTCCGCGTGAAAAAGTTTCATGCAGTAGATATTATGGTTACCGTAGCAGGAAGCGATAAAGTCACCAAAGCTATCTTACCATTGCGAATCCTGACAAAAGAGCTGAAGTGCGGCTGGTAGCTTTTAATTTGGCTCGACTCAAGTACAGTTTTCTCCAGGACAGAGCCTGCATGGAGTGCTCGTTCAAACTCATAGCGAAAGTTGTTCCAGGTTACAAGTTAATGCTTATTAATATTATGTATGTACGGTTTTCGACCAGTTTGGCTCGATAAAAAACAGATGTATAAACAACGCGCACAGGAAATGAGGTTCCGGAGTGATATAGCGTAACAAACGACAGGCTTCAGAAAGCTATCAAACTATGACCAAACTTTGCTGCAACAGCTGACTGTCATGGTCTAAGAGGAAACATAAAATACCCACAATCCAGCGCTCTTCAGGGCAGCAGCAGCAGCAGCTCTCCACGCTGAGACAGTTATAGACATGTTCATGGAGCTGATTGGTCCTTTCCTACAAACGTCTGAACTCTCCAACATACACCCAGCCAAATCATGCACTGCTACAAAACAGTGGTATTGTTAATTAAATATTTGTATTTACTTAGAGATTTGTATCATTTGACAGTGACATAAGAAAGGCCGGTGGTACAGGTCAAAGAGCACAGGATGAAAAACACACACATCATGGACATCGTAGCTAGGTCTACCATCCTCACCATTAGCAGCAACAGGGAAAACATCCCTATTATGGACTCATTAAATTATACAATTACACTCATTAAATCATATACAGTACATGCAATATATGTTGAGTATTCAACTGCTGTTTTAGTCTACGGGCCAGCAGCCATGTAAGATTTAGGTACAACTTAAGATTGCAAAATCCACTCAAATTTCCTTTACAAGGTAAAGCGATTTAATAGGTTTATTAGAGTAATAAGTAATATCCTGATTCAGAGCACACAAAATCTGATAACACTTCCATGCACAACTCTGCAAGTAAAAGCAGGCTTCCTGCAGCCTCAAATCTACAAAAACATGCAAGTGTTCTGCATTTATGAACCTGTCCCTGTACAGTCTGATATCATACATTTTATATTATTATGAATGTTGTTATCCACAGAGGCTGTTCTAGGCTCTAAAGAAGTCATTCTGTCCAATAGGGTGTGGCTGTAAGATTGCATGCATGCTTACATTTCAAATTAGATATATGAGTTCCTGGAATAAATATTATAAATACACCTTCATGTTGATATCAACATGTCATCATACGGTTAAATCATATTCAAAAATAAGAATATATTTCAGAGCATGTGCTGCTTCCAAAACTGTGTGCCACAGCCTCATTCTCAACACTATCACTGGATGGCGCCAAAACAAGACTTTGCAAGACAAGATTTTCAACATATTACACATGGTTGCATTGTACAACCATAAATCACAATTACATTATTGTTAATATATCATAGGTTTGTCGTGAGAAGACCATGACACGTTTCTCATTGTGTTGGCTCTGTTGTGAAGTACAGTGGTTCTGAGACTAAGTAAAGCTATAATGTTAATGTGCTGACTTTCACCTTTCAATGTTTATATAAACATCAGATGTACATTATGAACATGGTAATTGTTAACCTTTTATAGTATAAAAGGACTTTAAAATTTAAAATAAAATTTATACAAAGTCCCTCAAGTCATACTAGACATACTAACAAAGTGCGTGGAGTATTTGTGCAACTCAGACAGCCATATTTCATTTTTATGACTGGGGGGGGGTTAAATTACTGATGTAGCTAGTCAAAAACATCACACTGTTTGCCATAAAACAAGCTACCACATGAAGAAAATACAAATAATCACTACTGACACCAAACATACTGCTAAGTAAACCAAATTAAAGCTGTTTCGAGGTCAGGCTGTAACCAAATCACGAATCCCTTGAGGATAAAAATGTTAAACATACCAAATTCACAATTATTCTGACTCAACAGCCCACAAAAACCAGCAAAAAGCGAAGACGAACGTGTGTGGGAGTGAACCCTCTTCGTTTTTCCTTCCTCTATGCTGCATTCACGTCGCATGTTAACAAGCGTTGAAACGTATGACAACGTCCCTGCTGCGTTATCCAGTTCATATTCACTTTATTTTTTTTCCTTAATCTAGTATTTCACATATTGCTATATATATTAACAACACGTGTTTAACTTATATTATCTGCCTTCACGACTGTTTTTTTTGTTGTGACCTGAATGTAGCGGGTGGAATGCGCTAGCAGGAAGTTGATTTTTACTGTGTTTCCTTGTGTATTGAACACAACACAGTGGACACAGCTAGCAGCGGCCCGTGTGAAGGAGGGTGGGGGAATGATCCGAGCTGGAACTGGAGGCTTGTTCAGCCATGTTAGTTTTCTCTGCTGTTCACAAACGATGAGAGAGAGGAGCCATGGCCTTGTCATTGAGCGGAGACGATGAGGAATATGATTCAGAGTCTGAGCAGGTCAGAGCTCCAATCCATTTCTCTGTGTGTGTGTGTTTCTCTTTTATTTAAACCAAAGTGTAACGTTAACGTGAGAAACCGTGTGGTGTTTTTCTCCGGTTGTCTTCGGTTAACGTTAAAGGTTTCACCCGCTCTTCTTCTCTGTATGTTAAGCTAGCTTTAGTTTTATTGAAAAGAAGAAATGTGTCTTTTTAAACATTCCTCTGTGGCTTATTTGTTTTTTAGGAAAAACATAGCTAACTTAGCTAAATAAATAGTGTACATAGAGTTAAAAGGTACACGGGCTGCTTATTAATATCCTCTCCTCCTCGGACACCATCCAACACTGACCCATTTTCTACTGACCACCTCTGAAAACAATCAGTTTCATCCAGTAACGTTACTGATTGAGGTTTCACTGGTTTGTGAATCAGAACAAACACAAGAAGGTCCTCCACATGAGAACATCTAATTTCATACTGTCACAAGCTGTGGTTTTACACACGTTACTCTGACCTCCCACATTTCCTCATAGAAAATGGTGATTAATTTCCTTACACTTCCTAAACTTGCTCCACCACTCTGGGCCTTTATGAAGGCTTCTTAGGCAAAATGTTGCTGAAGCAGGGGGATGGGGGAGAGGGAACAATGAAGTGGCTCTGCTTCTGTTGCTTGGTGGTTTTCCAAACTGGGGTCAACATGACCCCCCCTCCAATAACAGGGGTGGTTTAATTTTATTTTTGTCCACTTGTTTTGCACCGTGAAGAGAAATATAGACTCAAAAGATTGCACTATGAGGGCAAAGTTTTGATCTGTGTTATGGAGTGTAGCTACAGTGGTGGCTTTCCTACTTTTCACAGGTTTATTCCACATGTCTTCATTAGACACTTGAGCTGAAAATGAGATGTGAGGAAGTGCTGACACAGCCATGTTCTTGCACCTTACACAGTGTTTATACAACCCGTAGATCATCATTTGACCTCTTGTGTTTTGGCACATTGTTGTGAGCACTGTACATGAGCAGCAGATGATGACATGTGACTTCCTCCCACTGAAATCTACGCTGAAGCTGAGTCAGAAGACTGTGCTGAAAATATAGGCCATGTTTTTTTTTTGTTGTTCAGCCGCAGCAAACCAATCCCAAATTCCTGACATATTACTCTAGAGTTACGGTAGAGACGGGTCAGCTGAGTATTCAACTGTTTTGTTTGCAACTGCTTCTAAATACTGCACAGGAAAAAAAATTATAAAATATATAACTTGTGTTTAAAACTGAGCATAGGCACTTAAATCCAAATTGACTAGATACTGTTGTTCAAAGGCTCTGTAAACCTGATATTGGATTGGATGTGAGAAAAACAGTTGTGTCAGAGTAGGTCAGGAGAATTAGGCTGATGAACTGAAACACTGTGTGATGTTGATGGTCCCAGCTATCTCTGCAGCAGCAGCAGCAGCAGCAGCTCTTCCTTTTGATGTTTCTCTCCTATTTTTCCACAGTAGTCGAATTTTTATGGAAAGCTGTCAGATAGATTTTGCCCTATTTTGACAGCAGGAAAAGCACAATCTATCGTGTTGGAATAACAAAACAATTTTACAAGAAACTGAATTAAAGGTCATATGTTTCAAAATCCTCCTGAGGGCAAATACTCTGAAGATGGGGTTTCTGGTATACATGAAGGAACATGTTGTTTTGAAGTTATATTAATTATCTAATTGTATGGTTCCTTGTCACAGATTCAGGTCTCTCTCGCTCTCTGTCAGGAAACCATCATTCAGAAAGCATAAAGATAGATTGTCGTTAACCTGGAACCTGTTTCCATCTGGTTTTACTTGAGGTTTGTCGATTAATGGGTTAGCTGGGTATCTTTTGTCTTAACTCAGGTTCTTCTTTATCACAAAGCTGGCTGCTTTTAACAGGGATCGATCACCTGGAAACCGCAGGTTTACTTACAGTTTGTAATAAAGTGGCAAGTAATAAAAAGCAATAGACATTTTTATAGATCAGTAAATGCAGCTCAAGGCTTTCATTTGTCAGTCTGGGTTTCCTGCTTGACCCGTTCATAGCACTCCATTGCCTTAAACAACAAATTGCCATGCACATGAATACTATTAAACTAATTCAGTTTATTTTAATAAATAGGAATTGAATGAAAAGTGTGGTATTTTTGTCACTCAGGGAGCTACATTCATCATTACACTGCGAGCTGTGTGTGTAGTATAGAACAATATGAGACATCAGAAAAACACTCGCAGCAGAACATAACCTCCTCTGTAATCCTTTTTTTTTTTTAATCTCATCTCTCTCAGTCCTCTATTCACACACAGTTGCCACCAGTGAGGCAAATGTGTTGCCAAGGTAACCTCTCCTTGCTAGAACGAGAATCACTGTAATGGCCTATGATTTGTCTTATTTTCATAGTGCTTTACTGTTTTTCCATGGCAACAGGGAAGGGACTAAAAATAAACGTGAAAAAAATCACATGTAAATTCAGAGATGTTGATGTAAAGTTGAGTGGCGTGTGTGTAGGTACCAGCTCTTTTAATCCCCTTTTTACCTTTTCTTTCATTTATCCCCATGAGTGACACATGTTTTATATATTCACAAGAACACTTTTTTTTTCCTGGCAAGGGGATTATTCAAGGTTTCCCTGTTGTTTTAATCATAGATCGGTAACAAGGCAATAAGTAACATAATTGTTTTGGCTTTTTAATTGAGATTTCTGTTTTGATGGTGATTTAATAGAAAATTCATGGCAGCTAAAATAGATACTACATTATTTATTGTTGTTTGATTTTTGGCTTTGTTGATTATTGTTATTGTACATGATGAATTTTCATGTGATCAGCTTTGTTGCTGTTTTTTAAGTTCCCAAGGGCATCATATGTTGCAAGAAACTTAATTAAATCAATCTGTCACAACTAGACTGTAAAATTGGCTGGTAATTGCCTGTTGTTTCATGACACAACACGAATGGCCTATTATACAATTAAATGATTATTACACGGGCATGCACTTGTTGAGTAACAAATGAATCATCCATATTTTGCATTCAAGAATTGTTTTGATGTCAGTTCTGATACTGGTTACATATTTCTTCCCACAGTGCAATACACATAAGCTGCCTATTATACATTGTATTGTATGTTGCACCTTCATTATCTTGCCTGTAGTAGCTGACAATTGTTTTGCATTGACATATCTAACCACTCTAACTTTGTGTCTTTACAGCAGCGGGCAGCTAATCGGCCGAAGCCCAAGATGGGGACGTCTTCGGCTGTTAAGCTGCCGTCCAACCGCAGCTCGTCTGGAGCTAGACGCAGAAGGACACGATGCCGAAAGTGCGAGGCGTGTCTGCGGACCGAGTGCGGCGAGTGTCACTTCTGCAAGGACATGAAGAAGTTCGGAGGGCCGGGGCGCATGAAGCAGTCGTGCATTATGAGACAGTGCATCGCGGTGAGTCAGCATTGTATTCTTTGAATATTAGAGGTAAGACTTGTGTACTATTAAGGCACAAATTATACAATAAGTCACTGTCTTTGTTATTAATCCATGCAGCCGGTTCTGCCCCACACGGCGGTGTGTGTGGTGTGCAAAGAGGCTGGGAAGGAGGACACGCTTGAAGAGGAGGAGGACAAATTCAACTTCATGCTCATGGAGTGCTCTATCTGCAATGAGATTGTCCATCCTAACTGCCTCAAGGTACAAAGAGCCAAGCTGGAACTGCTCCACTTAAGTCAAGTCATTCACTTGATGACTCATGTGTGTTAAAGTGGTGTGCCAAGAATCCCAGGTTCATAATGTGAGTGACTCAGGTGGTTGGACTATGGTCACTGAAGGTAATTGGATCTGGAGATTATGTTGACGTGTTGTTTATATAACACTGAACACACTCATTGTTTGATTCAGAAGACTTTATGGCTTGAGCATGATACTATCATGCTTAAGGATTTGACTCCCACCACATTCTTAAGACTATAAGTGTCAGGCACGTGACTGAATCACTAACCACTGTGTTTACTGCCTTAAAAGGATGTGTGATTGTACCTTACTAGTTGCAGCACTACAGGTGTTTTGTTATATAAAAGAAAAACAAAATATAAAGCAGCGCACACCCCATTTGTAACTGTTGAAAACACAGCAGGTTGTTGCTAGCATAGGCTTGGTCAAACCAGTTTTTCAGACATGCACTGTCTAGTTGATTTGCAGCATGCAACAACTTAGAGGTTATATTGTTAGTTTTGTTTTTAACAACAATTTAAACACCATAGCCTACTAGAAGTGCAAATTCAATACCTTCTATACAAGTAGGAGTTTTTAACTTCTCTTTTCTACTTAATGCAGCTAGATAAAGCTAGATGCTGCATGTTAAGTATGGCTGAGGTTAAATTTTGTTGATCTGTGTAATAGGCACACGTCACAACAGTCACTTTCAGTTCCCTTGTCTTTGTGTTAAACAAACTATACACAGGACTATTGAAGCTTGTTATTCTCGTTTAAATCCGGCTCATTGTCTTGCCGATTTATCAGGTGAGCGATGCCTCAGGAGTGGTAAATGATGAGCTCCCCAACTGCTGGGAATGTCCTAAGTGCAACCATGCTGGGAAAAGTGGAAAAGTGAGTATAAATGTGTATGAGTCAGAGGATTTATATTAAGCTAAGAGCTTGCTATGTGTGTGTTTTACTCTCGCTGGGTATCTTTACTAAATGGTCATACAATTAAGAGAATAATGGATTGTCTGCTTTTTTGAGTGTGTGTGCCATATATTATAGCTGCTTTCATATTTTAGTTTATGCAGTAAGATTTCCTTGTCACTATAGGCTAAAGGTATAAAGTTGTCTTGAAAATTTTGTCCCCTTTGGCATTGAAGCAAAAAAGGGGTCCAGGGTTCAAGTATGCCTCCAACCTCCCTGGCTCTCTGCTGAGGGAACAGAAACCTGTGAAGGAAGAAGGGGACATTTCTGCTGCAGCCAAGAGGAGACCTGAGAGAGAGGAGACTCCAAGGTACAGACCTGAGGAGTCTTTCCATCGACAGCCACCACTACTCTCCCCCAGCAACCTGCCTCGGCCCAGGCCTGAAGACAAACTGAGGAAGAAGAGAAAGATATTTGATGACGATGATGAGGAAGAGGACCTCGGTGTAAGAAAGAAGGTATATGTCAGTAATGTAACTGACAGAGTGACTTATAGTGATTTTTGTAAAAACATGAAATGTTTTAGATGTAGAGTTAATTTTACTGCTACAAAAATAATGAGTCACTTTGATTTTATCTTCTCCTGCAGGAAAAGTCAGACGATCCCTATTTTTCCAAACTTATGCACCAAATCAAGACAGAAGAGGATGATGAAGATGCGTATGAGGAGGATGATGAAGAAGGAAGGGAGCCTCTCTTCCGGGGTGGTGTGGAGAGGAACAGAAGAGTCACTGAGGATGAAGTAGATGACAAAGACTCCAAAAATGAACTTTTGATTCCTTCCCTCAAAACACCTGTCGCAGATAGCGACCAGTCTCACTGCAGCTCTCCGCAGGCTGGCCCCAGTAGTGAGGCCGGAAGTGAGACGCAGGAGAAAGGTCTCCGTCCAAAAGCTCGTCGCAAGCGCCGTTTACCTAACAGGGAGCTGAGCAGGGAGCTGAGCAAAGCTCTGAACCAAGAAATCCAAAAGACAGAGGACTGCCTGGCCAACGAGAACCGCCAGCCCCTCAAGGTGGAGCCGGAGTTTGAAAACGAGGAACCCAAGAGGTTGTTCCGCAATGGCAGTGAGCTAGGGGATCAGAGGCCCCACCTTAAGACCAAAGAGATGAACGGGACCCCCTGGGAACTGCGTCACTTCTACCCAAGTCAGATCACTCCACTGGGCTTCAACAGGAGCACGCCAACCAACCGCCCGGTGCCTCCACGCTCCCCACCCAAATGTGTCCAAATGGAGCGGCATGTGATTCGGCCTCCTCCAATAAGCCCACCTCCTGACAGACTCCCTCTGAAAGACGGGAAAACCCACGTCATACAGCGCGAAGTCTGGATGAAGATCTTTGGCTATCTCACACACCAGGAACTGTGTGTGTGTATGAGAGTCTGCAAGACGTGGAACAGATGGTAAATGCATAGACCTCAGCATGTTCACATTTTTATGTTCAACATATATTGCAAAAGGGAAAGATTCTGAGTGTAAAGTGGCCAGAAGTGCACGCTCTGATTATAGTATTGTAACATGAAAACATAACATGTTTCTTTATGACGGCTAGGTGCTGTGATAAGAGACTTTGGACAAAAATCGATCTGAACCGCTGCACCTCCATCACGCCACTCATGCTGAGCGGGATTATCCGCAGACAACCTGTTTTCCTGGACCTTAGTTGGACCAACATTTCCAAGAAACAATTAAGCTGGCTTATTAACAGATTGCCAGGTACCCAACAATGAGTGATTCTTCATCTATAGAGAATAAATATTCTCTCACTTTTTTACTGTTTTTCCTGTTTGGTTTCTGCTTCAGTATTTTAAGGTGCTGCTGTGTCTTTCAGGTCTGCGAGTGTTAAAGTTGTCAGGGTGTTCTTGGGCGGCTGTATCTGCCCTCTGCACCTCCAGCTGCCCTTTGCTACGCACCCTGGATGTCCAATGGGTGGAGGGACTCAAAGATCCACAGATGAGGGACCTCCTCTCACCTCCCACTGACAACAGACCAGGCAAGTCAGTGGGTTAAATAAAGCACTAGCCCTACCATGAATGGGTGTTTGACTCCTAATGACTCCCATGCTAAAATGTTAGAATGCAGCTACTGCAATTGTTGATGAATTGGAACATCACAGTAGCCACTGAAAACTTTATTTAAGGGTCGAAAGTTATAATGTTTCTAGATTTAAGCTATTTTGCGAGATAGGTCAGTTGAATGGTCCGTTTTGTGTGGCTCAGTTCAGTCATGGAGGCTCATGCTAACTGCCCAGTTTGAACTCTAAATAACTGGTTATGCACTGGTTGACAAGTAGAGCTGAATATGTTCTTTATGTGACTAACAGGTCAGCTGGATAACCGCTGCAAGTTGCGTAACGTGGAGGACCTGCGGCTGGCAGGGCTGGACATCACTGACACGTCTCTACGTCTCATCAGCCGGCAAATGCCTTTACTGTCCAGGCTGGACCTGAGCTACTGCAACCATATCAACGATCAGTCAGTCAACCTGCTAACGGCAGCAGGGACCACGACCAGAGACTCCCTAACAGAAATCAACCTGTCAGGTGAGGACAGGGACTTGAGGAACAGCAGTGTAAGAATACACAACTTCAGGATTGTAGTAAATTAGATGGCTCTACTAGGATCCCATCCAAGATAGCATTTCAGGGGTTCCACAATTTCTTGTTGTGCCCTTGCTGGAAGCCAATCACTATGTTGAATTATTTTTAAATAGTTGGCATTACATCCTCAGTAATCCATGAATTCTACAACTAACCCACTACAACAGATAGTGGGTAAAAGGCCTAAACCTTAATAAAAATGTACTTTTTGTCTGACCCTTTCGGCTGCAACAAAACCAACAAGGACACAGTGAGAAAGAGAGGAAGAAGTATGCATCCAAAATGTCTCACATCACCTTTGTGGTTAACGACATCATGCCAATTACAAAACGCAAGCATATGGTCCATGTCAATCCTGAGCACCCAGCATGAATAAATTAGTGCAGCCTTGTAACTTATCTTCCTGCCTAGCTGCTTCCAATAATTAATTACCTGTAGTAGATATTTAATTAGTCTTTTTAATGAAAGACATGTAACATGTAGTGTGCATGGTGGCTCACTGTCATGTCTTGTTGGGACAACAGAGCTGTCATTAATGTTATTAGTAACACCTGTCCTCTTTCTACAATGATAAGTCAAAACATCTGCTGTGAAAAAGGTCCATGTCGGCAGAGTTGTCTGGTAAAATGCTTCTAAATCTTTGTATTCCCAAAATGTCCATGCTATTAACAGGAGAAAATATTACACTCTTTATGCATCACAACCAAAGTGCATCACATCTGATATTAATTACAAAATAATTGACTGCAATGGGCTGCACTTAATCCAAGAAATGACAACATCACACTCATGGCGTGTATGAGAAACGGTAATTCATTGGACATACTGGGATTAACACAAAGCAGCAGTGTACACTAATAAAGAGCATAAACGGCAGAAAGATGAGTGTATATAAAATCTATTTTTCAGGCCTCTAAATGATGTCTACCAATCCACACAGGTGTTTTTACCTATTCTGGTTGATTAGCTGAACTTTTGTTCAGGTAGACATTATTACATGAGATCCATAAAGAATATTAGTGTAACTCTCCCTACATAACAAGTGTAAAAAAACTATTAGAGGGTCAGAGAGATGTCAATCGAGCACAGTCTGTACACACAATAATTGGAAACAACAAAAGAAATGTTTTTCTTTTGCAAGGTCAAAGTAGTAGCTTAAGTCTTTTTTGTGGTATTTATCTTCTTTACATAATCAGCACACACTCTGAGATCTCAGACTTGGTTGCCTAAGAACTCAAAGACACACATTAAACATCAAGAAGAGGAGACATTTAAATGATTTCCAAAGAATTTCCTGCACACGTCATTTTTTTTTTAAAATATCAATCTTATGACTGATTGTCGTTCTCTCTGTTCCCCTTTAGTTTGTAACCGGGTCACAGACCATTCCCTTAACTTTTTCAAGCGTTGTGGAAGCATCTGTCAGATCGACCTTCGCTTCTGCAAGCAGGTGACCAAGACGGCCTGTGAAAGGTTCATCGCAGAGATGTCTGTGAGTGTGCCGTTTAGACTGAAAGAGGACAAACTGCTGCAGAAGACAAGCTAGTTCCTAACAGGACAATAAGGACTGAAAGAAGGTCTTTGCACTTAATAGAATTTTTTTTTTTTCTTTTCAAACCAGTCTTGTGATAAGTCTCTTGACTCTTGTGTCACAATAAACTGAAATAAGAGAGATTTCTGGATAGTGATCTAAAATGGACTCTTCAAATAGAAGAGGGTGATAAATGATCAATGTGCAGAAAAAGAAGAAATAGCATGCATGTATTTGTGTTGAGATTGTACTTTTATAAAGATGTGCTTGTAACTGACTGTTAGGTTGTTTATTTTTATTCTTTAAATATGTGAAAGCACAGTATTTTTATACGATCATCATTTCATGAGTTTACAGCATCTTTCACAGCTGCTCAGGAGCTAAATATCGCAGAGACTACACAGGATGTGAACTGAATATTGTGCCATTCTTCAGTTTTCTTTCATACAACAGCATCTCCTATGAGCCAAAATCTTTTTTTTTTTTTACATGAAAGACTTCAGTATCAGAAAAAAAACATGTACAGTAATAAATATCTGACTAAATTATGATAAACACTTTCTGAATATATATATAGAATGTATTTCAACAATTATAACATTTCATATTCCTGTTACACCCCCATTTGTCAACACTTTAATGAACAGTTGAGTGTTGTTTGAAGGGGTTTTCTTGCAACATTTTGACATTAATTTATTTTTTTTATAACAGTTTGTATTTATTCATGTATTTAGCACCTAGTACTTGACATAGATGTTTCACAGAGCTGGGTCAAATAATGTTTTCAAATAATTTATCAAGGTTGTTTGAGCTTATTGCAGGACCCAGTTGGTGGGGTGTAACACTCGAGCCAGTACCAGGAACAAAAACAGCGTCACAGACAGCTTACCCAGCACTGACTATTCTGCAGTCAGACCCACACATCTGGTTCTCCATACAGGTTTAAATAAGCAACCAACTTAAACAAATAACTCATTTGCATTATGTTTGAATAATATCTCCATACAGTCGGTGTTGTGTGTGTTTTGGGATGTATTGTGCTGTAATTGATCTGCTATCGCCTCAGGTGAATGTGATAATGTTTATATTTGTAAATCCAAAAACTAAATGCTGATATGCATTAAAAGAATTTCATTTGTACCATCATTGAGTCTCTTTGAGTTCTTTTGCAATACAGTGTTTGATAGAGCTGAAAGGTGGATTTGTTGTTTGAAGCAGACGTCAGCCTTTCCGATCTGTGACCTTTTTAAATGAAGTAATGTCTCCTTCTTACCCCTCCAGCTTGTAGCCTTTGTGGGGATGTGACAGTGATGTTTTTGACATGCTGGATGCAGGCCTCATGCTTCCATACAGCTTTTGCAAATTGCACTGTTTTTATTCCTTTGACTTGTGTGGGTTTGAATGGCATGTTGATGCCCACTTACCTCTTTGTCTAGTGGATTTCAAAGCCTTTTTCTGGACTGGAGGAACTATTGTTGCATTTCTCTGTGAGCCTAGAGCACCAACATTATCGGGGCCTGCTCTGTGTTTCATTTTGATTGATTTGCTATGATGTTTGCTCACCACATTTATTTCCCCCTCTTGATTAATTGCAACAGCTTTGCTGATTCTTTAACTTTTCCTCTAGTGCCATCATCAGGCCAAAGGTTTAATTTGTCCAGTAACCAAATACCTGTAAAAATAATGACATGTATATTAGCCTCAACTGTACTGTGCTTAGTGCTAACTAGTTAACTTAACCCATGCTAATATGCGCAACTGAATGTTATACCTGCAACACTTCAGCATGTCATTGTGAGCATGCTGACATTAGCATTTAGCTCCTGTGTTCCTACAGTATAGTCCCACAGAGCTGCTACTGTTTACACGGCTGTAATTTTCTTTTTAAAGAATTTTTAAACACATAAAAAGAAAAATCTATTTAGCATATTTATCATTTTAATTGTTTCCCCATATTTTGGGATCCCTTGGTGAGTCTCAATACCCAGGTTGGGAACCACCAATGTGTAAATTACAACCAAAATAAATGCAGTGAGCTTCTATTAGACCTATCTCTTTGCTATAGTTGCCTTGTGGAAAAATATTACTAAAAGTTAAAGCTAAGTTAAGTTTTATCACTAAAATAGCTGAAGAAAATGTCCAGCAGAGGCTCCCAGAAGCCGATACTGATTTTTAAAGTGTGTTTTGCTCAATTAGCAGTCCAGACCTCAACTATATTCAATCTATGATAGTAAATATTCTGCTAATCCTCACATTTGATAAGATACCAGTGCCTGTTGACTCAACAGCTCAGCAGTGTCGTTTTGTGTTGTTGACTAATTGTTTCAGCATTAATTACTACATCCAAGATAGTACAGGGACACAAGTTATGATGCATCTGTATACAAAAACAGACTTTAATTAAAATCTTTAATTACCAAAATAAAAAGTTCAACATTCCCAAATACAAACACCAAACCTTGCACACAATTACACCCTATGTAAAAGAAAAGTGCAACCTGCTCCGCTACTGTTCATGATTGTAGGGGACATCTTTACTGTAATAGCAGCAATGTTGACTTTGTGTGGGTGCAGTACAGATCTGGATATCCTAAATGAGCAGGACCGGGAGAAAGGAAAGCAGAGTTGTATATAAAGTAGGAAGGATCAGGGATAACATAAGCAGTGTCACACAGGCTGTTGTCATGCTCTAGTACAAGAGAGACAGATAGCTCAAGCAAACCTATGTAGATTAAAACATTTCAAATCACAAAACTTAATTCTGTAATAATAAACTAACCCAATCCCAGGGACATTTCAATCTGATATTACACAATTCAAATGGAAAAAAAAATATAGATATATACATCTCATATAGATCGTTATATGCAAATGTACATTAGCAAGTCATTATTTCTATATACTTTCTATATCACAGGTATCAGTAAACTTGTAGCTATGTCTTTGAATAGTTAGTCCATTACATTACTCCTACATGAGAGAAAATCAACGCAAAGCATTTAGATATTTCATTCCACTCTCAACAATTTACAACCACAATTTAAAAAAAAAAAAAAAGTTCAGAGTTTCACATCCACAGTTCAGCTGGAAAACAGGGAAGATGGTCGAATGAGTTAGCACCGTTTTTTGTCGTTTGTCTCCACTAAAGTGCCGAGACTGGACCGAGGTGACAGCGGAGATTAGCTATTGCTGTGATGATAGACTTTGTATGGTCATTTTAATGTGTAATACATTATGATAAGCGCTTCTATAATAAAATAATCACAGATATCCTTGGATCACAACGGCAGATCGTCTGCTCATTTGTTAGCTGAGTAACACTCAAGTATCTCTAGTCTCTAAATTGAAAAAGAAAACATCACAAACTGTGTGATTTCTGATAAGCTTCTTGTACTGACATTTACAAAGTTAGTGGTCTTTTAAAGCACAAAATTAAGTCAAGCTCTAACTTAGACAAATATTCAAGAATTAGTACACATCCCATCTCAGTCAGAATTTGCAGTGAGCAGAGGTGCATTAACACACAGTGTGAACAAAGTGCTTTCTGCTGAAGAATCACACACTGGCCCACACACAGCGAAGAGAACAAATAGATGAGAAGCAGGAGAGCATAACCCATTATTTGGCACCTAGCTCTCTCACCTCCTCTCCTCCGTGGGGAGGTTCAGTGCATGTTGTCCTCAGTGTAACTAAGATATGTAGTCACTTGCAGCAGTTGAAAAGAGGAGTGCTCTAAAGATTACTCATCAGAGCAGAGTGCCAGCTACAATTTATAGGCAGATCTGAGGGTAATGAGTTGTGTTTAACAAGACTGCACATGGCAGAGTGCCAGACATTCTTTGCATTGAAAAAACTGTTCAAAAAGCAAAACAGACAGACACAGGAATGAACACAGATTAGAGATATGTTTACTGGAGGAATGACTAATGGAAGGGAGTAAGGTCCTCTACTCTGCTCACTGGCGAAACTGAAAAGTCTGATTCTTAAGAATAACGTGTTTTAATGTGCAAATAAAGTAAGAATTTGGGTAATAAAAACATGAAACATTCACAAAAAATCTTTTGTGGATTGAAAGGTAATGAGCTGTGTGGTTGATTTAAGGTACAGTCTCGGTCTGAGCTGCTTCACTGAAGCAGGTGCTGTGGTGCTGCAGTGGTGTATTAGGACTTGAAGACGTGCACGGCCCTCACAACATACTGCCTGCAGATCGGGCACTCGTTCATCCTCTTGCCACACTTGGTGCAGGTCACCATGTGGCCGCACTCCAGGAGAACACAGTCGATCATAGCGTCCATGCAGATCCTGCACAGGTTGTCGTCGTGGATCGTCAACGGACCTTTTTCACCATCTGTAAGAAAAAAATCAAACACACAGAAAAGTGAATGGAAATGGTAAGGTCATCCTCACTCTCGAACTCTTGAAAAACACCAATGCCTGATTATGGCTATGTGTCAAGATGTTTCTATGACAACCATATAGTCTTTGTCACTGGCAGAGTGCTACTGGGGAAATGAATATAAATGGCTAACATACTGCAGTTCACAGTATAATTAGCTTCACATGGTGAATGTACAAAGATAGAGATCATGGTGGCTCAATGTTGCAGCAGCATGACAAATGAAAGGGAAAGTGAAATATTTAATTTATCTTCTCAAGTGGAATAATTTAACATTACATTTTATCTTAAACCAAGTGAGATCCTTGCAGTATATTACATTATTATATATTACACATACAGGGAGCTGAATACCGCATGATAATGGGTGAATACAGATGTAGTGTAGGGGTAAGCAGAGGCGACACTGTTCGTGCAATGGAGAGGCGAAGTCACAGATTGTAAGTGTGACCATGGTAACCGTGGCAAGGAAACTACAAGCCTTACCTCCAATGGCACCATTGCAGATCGGAGGGGGAAAGGCCACCACTTTAGTGTGGGAGGAGTAAAGTACGAGACATTTAATCATACTTCTGAATGAGAAAACTCATTTAAATGACCCTCAGGTATTGCAAATTATTAATACAAACTACAGTACGTAATATTAGAAGAAGCAGCGGTATCGCGCTTTTAGGGATAAAAACAGCATGTGGTATAACATCTAGGACAGTACAACCACAGATGGGTGACGGCTTACCTGTGGTTATCGTACTGCTCACATTTTCCACTGAAAGGAAAAAAAAATAGACTCAATATCTAAGTGCACAGATACTTAAAAAAAATGTACAATATATAGTAAGCTATAATAAAATATAGGTCATACTTGTTTTGAGTAGATACATTCTACAGTAAATCATTTAATCATGACATGTATAATCGTTAACTGATAAACAACAGCACACAGTATTTAATCAAGAGTGACAAAGTGAATACCCACATGATTTCCTGTTCTTCTCTGTCTCTCTATAGAGTCTGCTGACTCGCTCCACCAGCTCCCACTTCTCGCAGCACCCTGAATAGTTGACAAAGTTCCTGGCCAGGATCTCCTTCAACTGCCGGACAGACAGGCCCTCAATGTCCCGCAAGCTGGAGATGTCTGAGAGAGACGCTCTGGCCCGACGTCGCGTCTGAGGACTCACCTAAAGACAGTCAAGATTGAAAATGTTTCCAGTTGAATTAACTTGGTATTTGGGGCAGTCTTAGGCAACCATGACATGCAGCGTGTTTTATAGGAAGAGCAATCCACCACTCTCTTTCTTTTATATCTGTTTTTTACTGATTTTATTGTCACTGTATAGTGCGGATTATTACCACTACTTCCTTAGTGCAAAAAGCAATTTTTGCCTTAAATTTGAAAGTTTAAAGAATATTGATTAATGTTATCTACATACTGTATGAAACTACAATTGCAGTCATATTTCATTTTCAACCGTCAAATTGCTTTCCTTACCTCTTAAGTGCTGCAATACAAAATCATACATAATGCTTTGTTACCAAATATTTATATTTACATTCTGACAAAAACTGAAATGCATTGGTCAACACTCTATGCATTAATGTTATCATAAAGATTAGTAAAATCTGACAATCAGACATGGATCACCTCAGGAGTGTGTTCACTGGGGTCCAAGTTGAGGAGAGACACCGACGTGGCATCACCTATATCCTGTGACACAACAAAAGTGACAACAAACTGTTACTGTGCACAAAAACAAACAAATCAGTACACTGAGGCTTTGGATTAGACATTCTTCAGACCGGCCATTGATACCTTGGGAACAACAATGTCTCTTACCTTCCATTGATAGAAAAATTTACTGCTCCTCTAAGCAGGCCAAGTACGAGTATTTATAGTGGACCCTGTCTCCTTATCAGTGTCAGTTTGTGTGTGTGCTACTTTTTCCTCTTTATCATTTTGCCTTCCAGCCTTTTAGAATCCAGACCGGTTTCTTTTTAGCTGGTTTACAAATTGCAGTACAGTCAGGATGAACAACCTTCATTCAACACTGTTTTTATACATTTGTCTATATTGATATGTCAAATGGTTCCCACACACTCATTTGTGGCAGCCCAACAAATAACCTCCTTCTAGATGACATAATGCACTATGAGTGCCAATAGTTTTTTATTCACACACACTTTCCTGTTGCATCCTTGCCTGTTTGGGTCTGTCACTGCCATAAATAACACTAATGTGGAATGTTCAGAAATATATTTATTTAATTAGAACTATTATTAAACATTTGTGTTTTTAGGCAATCCATTACTGAAAATCCAAACTTTCACCAGCCATGTTCATTATTTTACCAGACATCTAAGTTTCCAGAATAAACAAAGTGATGACTAGTTACAAAACTGAGAGGCTGCCTCCACAGATAATTTAACAGACCTGGCTGATGCGTGGTGTTTTTAAAAATCATGGTTTAGAGCTGTTACTGACCTGGTTGGTATCAGAACTATCACTCCTGCTGAGCGGTTCTTCGTGAGAGGTGGCGAAAGCTGACAGCTCTAAGGCAGACTGTGTGGTAGAAGGGGTCGGTGTATACAGGGACCGTGAGTGGAGGCTGCCTGTGTCGGGGTCCTCCTCCTCTTCAATGCCTTGGTGACAAAGCACCAAGTCCACCAAGTCTTCTTTTTCCCTGCAAGTATCGGTGGGGATGTTACGGAGCAGCAGGTATTGACGCAGGTCCCTGACCCTTAGACGCATGAGCCGCGGCCGCTGGAAAGCTGTTGCCTTCAGCAAATGGCATGTGGAACAAATGCGTAGATTCTCCTGAAGCACAGAGCACAGCGAGCAGAAGCTCTTCTTGCAGTCGCAGCAAATATACTGGGAAAGAAACAGAGTGAAGAAAAACAAACCCATCAAACATTAGTTACTGCAAAAAATCCCACATAACAGAATGCTGCATTTGACAAAAAAAATGTGGCCAAATGTTTATAATTGCCACTTTTTTCTTTTAATTTTAAATATTAAATTGTGACATGACAGAAAAAAACAAGGCAAACAGACAGCGGAGAGACAATATTTAACAAGTCCCCAGGAAGCATATCAGTGCCAGAAAACCTTTCCTATATTTTTCAATCATCCACATCTGTTCGATCCCTCTCTAGGCACAGACAGGAGCCAGCTTGTTTCTTTTAAGTGACAAACATCAAACAGTAATAAATGCAAGACGTGGGATTAGATTGGCATGGTGATCGAGTGAAACACAGGGTTCACACAGAATAAGACCCCGAGCCATACATGAACATGAGCTCTCTGTGAAGATGATATTACAGAAGCAGTATGTTGTCCATCTGTTTCTGCAATCAACTAGAACTGCACAGCATTTCCAATTTAAAACAAAACAAAACTGTAGCCTTCGGGTGTAAATTTCCCCATTTTTTCCCCACATAGTTTCAGCTCTTTACGAACCAGTGGTCAGTTATACTTCCTTTGAAGCACCAGCTAAAATTCAGGGATTTTCTTAAGTATGAATAATTTACAGTACTGTAATTAGTAATTCTCTCTAAAATATTAATCCAATACCCCCCCCCCCCCCAATGTTTCTACACATGCACTCATCGTGTAAACAGACACATTCACATGGACAGGCATCACACAGAGCATGCAGGTACCTACCTTCCTCCTGAAGACTGAGAAGGCCTGGCCACAGGCCTTGCATACAAGACCGGGACTCCCTGAGCTGGTGGGCGGGTATGTGGAGTATCCCGCACTGGGGGCAAATCTAAAGGGTCCAGCGCCGGCCCCAAACCCTGGCTGCTGGCCTCTGACGGCCCCAGTACCCATGACTTCATTCAGCAGACCACAGCATGAAGCCCACATGGACGAAGCCCCTGCCTGACATTCACACACAAAAACACACCCTCACTTTCAGTCCTCCCTCTCTTCACACGGATCTCGACGTATGCTGCAGATGCTGACAGCATCTTAAACAGACTGCATCTCTAACAGCACTTAATACACCTGGTTACCACAGAAACAACTCTTCGTGTAGAGCTAACACATCACATGGATGCTAATTATAGGTGAGAAAAGCCTTTACCACCGGTTTAAGTGTAACACATTGAAGCATAGACCGTGGCAGGCAGCTTTAACTGTTAACTGTCAAAACACAAGATGGCATTTAGCTAACAAATAGTTCAGAAATGTTTGTTAAATAGCTGACGTTGGCGTTGACAGGAAGCGGAAAAATAACAAAACAAATTTCCAAAAGGAAGAGACGCTACTTATTTAATTTCATGCTTAAAATGACTCTACAGTCGATGTGTATCCGACCGTTTTGACAATTAGCTGCCAGTTTAGGCGAGGCTAACCACAACGTCAGCTCCCTCCGATACATGAAGCAGCCGTTAGGTTAGCTGGTGCTAGCGACAGTCACAAGCAGAGCTAAAACTGGTAACAGAGGTGGTATAAAGAAAACTGCACCTTCATTGCAGCTCCGGGGTGTCTACTGTGAAACCACAGACTGACGGTGTAATCATTGCAATATAAAGCGTCACTTATTTAAGCTGAACTGCCTGAATGCGACTTGACGTAATGTGATGAAAGCAACAATAACGGAGATGGAGCCCCGAGGCTGCTGCTACTTCTTCTTCTCCTCCCGGGAGTGTAAAAGACGTTGTGTGTTGCTGTTGCCCCCTACAGGTGAACAAGTGATTGTAGTCCACTTCCCTGGCAGACAGAAGAAAATGCAATAATTAAAAACATAAACATTGATCTTATTTTATGATTACATTAATTGCTTGAATTGGACTGCTTTGGATGCTGCAAAATACATAAAAGAGTCACGATTTTTTTCTACCGGAACTGGTGGTGAAATAGTTTGAAACCACATTCAGACATTTAGGTTATTCAAAATGTATGAATAAAACTAAACTAAACTAAACTAAACTAAACAAAAAACATTCAGGTTATGATTGAAATCGAAGAGAATAGTTTGTTTATATCCCAAGAGAAGATCCCATCTAATTTTGCTTTAGAAAACTCCTTTAGTAAGCCTAACTGTCTAAATTTAGGCATGGTAGTCATAATATATGCAGTATATAATGAGATGAAGAAGAGATTTAAATCTGATTATGTTTCAAGATTGTGCATTTGTTTGAATGTTTGACAGGTGATCAGGGTGGTGAGTATTACTATCCTTTGTCTGAGAATGTCAAGCACTTTAAAATGAGAAAATTTGTTCAACGTTGTTTCTTGAACTGAAGGGTCATTGTTGAAAAAAACCGCTAGAAATCATCTGCAGCTATTTGGTCATATTAAGATTTTGTCTGAAGTTCTTGAATTTATTTTATTGCCCTTGTTTCTATTCAGCACTGTAGCCAGGCTAACAGAGAACCACAGCTCTATTGAGTCATCTATTCCTTTAAGCCTAACTAGTAATGACTTCATGAGCTTCTTTAATGATAAAATTATAAATATTAGAGACAAAATTCATCACCTTTTGCCCTCATCAGGCAGTCATCTGATTCCAGATACAGCAAGTTTGGAAATGGCTATAAAATCTGACATATATTTAGACTGCTTTTCTCCCGTCGACATTAAACAAATAACTACAATAATTACTTCATCTAAGTCGTCAACCTGTCTCTTAGACCCCATCCCAACCAGGCTGCTTAAAGATGTATTACCTTTAGTTAGCCCGTCCTTATTAAATATGATTAATCTGTCTTTATTATCAGGATATGTACCACAGTCCTTTAAAATAGCTGTGATTAAGCCTCTTCTTAAAAAACCAACTCTAGATCAAGAGGTTTTAGCCAATTACAGACCAATATCAAACCTTTCTTTCATCTCGAAGGTACTTGAGAAAGCCGTAGCCAACCAACTATGTGACTTTCTCCACACAAACAGTTTATTCGAGGAGTTTCAGTCAGGATTTAGAGTAAATCATAGCACAGAGACCGCACTAGTTAAAGTTACAAACGACCTCCTAATGGCATCAGACAAAGGACTCATCTCTGTACTTGTCCTATTAGATCTTAGTGCCGCATTTGACACCATTGACCATCAGATTCTCTTACAGAGACTGGAATACCAAATTGGCATTAAAGGAACCGCCCTAGGCTGGTTTAAGTCATATTTCCTAGACCGTTCTCAGTTTGTTCATGTTCATGATGTAGCCTCCATGCAAACCAAAGTTTCTCATGGAGTCCCACAAGGTTCTGTATTAGGGCCACTTCTTTTCAGTTTATATATGCTTCCCTTAGGGAACATTATTAGGAATCATTCAATTAACTTTCACTGTTATGCTGACGACACCCAATTATATTTATCGATCAAGCCTGATGAAACCAATCACTTGACTAGACTGCAAGCATGCATTAAGGACATAAAAAATTGGATGACCCACAATTTTCTGAAGCTAAATTCAGAAAAAACTGAAGTTCTCCTAATAGGACCCAAACACCTTAGAAACTATCATTCCAGAGATTTAGCCTTAGATGGGATCACCCTGGCCACCAGCTCCACCGTAAAAAATCTTGGCGTTGTTTTTGATCAAGACTTGTCCTTTAATAACTATATAAAACAACTTTCGAGGACTGCATTCTTCCACTTGCGTAACATTGCCAAAATCAGACGCATCATTTCTCAAGTGGATGCAGAAAAACTAGTCCATGCATTTGTTACTTCTAGGCTGGACTATTGTAACTCTTTGCTATCAGGCTGCTCTAATAAGTCTCTTAAGAGTTTGCAGCTGATTCAGAATGCTGCTGCACGCGTTCTGACAGGAACCAAAATCAGAGATCACATCTCTCCCATTTTGGCTTCCTTGCACTGGCTACCCGTTAAATCTAGAATAGAATTTAAAATTCTTCTCCTAACTTACAAAGCTCTTCATGGTCAGGCACCATCATATTTAAAAGAGCTCATAGTACCTTACCACCCCACTAGAACATTGCGCTCCCAGGATGGTGGGTTCCTTGTGGTTCCTATAGTGTCTAAAAGTAGATTGGGAGCCAGAGCTTTCAGCTATCAAGCTCCTCTTCTGTGGAATAAACTACCACTCTGTGTTCGGGAGGCAGACACGATCAACACCTATAAGAGTAGACTTAAGACTTTCCTGTTTGATAAAGCTTATAATTAGGGCTGGCTCAGGTCATCCCTTAGTTATGCTGCCATAGAACTAGACTGCTGGGGGACTCACATACTCGCTCTCTCTCTCTCATTCTCTCTCTCTCCTTATCTATCCATCTATCTAATCCATCTATCTATCATGTTACTAATTAAACTTCTTCCCCGGAGTTTCTGTGCTCTCTCGCCCAGCAGGTTCTTGTGGACTTTGTCTGCTGCTGTGGTCCTGCGTGGCGTCTACTGCATGTGTTGTCGCCGTCATCATTGTTGCCATATCCCCATTACAGTTTATAGTTATGTAATGATTTGCTGCTACTGTAATAATTCATCATTCATTGTAACCTATTCTTATCATCAACTGTAATTCATTATTATTCATTGTACAATATGTGGAGTGTACAATATGTGTGTGTTGATTTGTTCTGTACATGTGACATCATTGCACGTCTGTCCGTCCTGGGAGAGGGATCCCTCCTTTGTGGCTCTTCCTGAGGTTTCTTCCACCTTTTTTCCTGTTAAAAGGTTTTTTGGTGGTCAAGTTTTTCCTCACTCGAATCGAGGGTCTAAGGACAGAGGGTGTCACTCCCTGTACAGATTGTAAAGCCCTCTGAGACAAATGTATTTTGTGATTTTGGGCTATATAAATAAAATTTGATTTGATTTGATTTGATTTGTTTGTAGCCTTGTGATCATTTTTATTATACTTTTGCTCAATACTGTGTTTTGTTGTTGTGTATTGTGTATATTTTTACTTTCTGTATTAACTGAAAACAGGTATAATAGTTATAATAATATATCAAATGTACTTGTGTCTCATTTATTTTGACATACACTAAAAGGCTCTGGGAAGATGTTTAATATTGATACTTTATTTTACTTTATCTGTTGAGAAACAACTTTGTATTACCAATTTTACTATTATCTTCTAAGTTTCATATCCATTAATGTAAGTTTACAAAAACCCCTCTTTTCTCAGTTTTGTGAACAGTACCTACAGACCATGAAATCTTACACTAATAAGAAGACTGTAAAAACTGTTAATGAGTGTATTTTTAATGTTTTTATTAAAATATTCTGTTGTTTTATTTATTTGATGTATTTGTTTTATCTCTTACGTGCTGTTTGTGAACATGGATGTATCTGTACTCAATAAAGTTTTTTTATTGAAAAAAATGCATTTCCGGTCGATTCTCCCAACCTGATGACGTCATGACGTTGACTGACGCATCGCTGTGTTTTGAGTTTCAGCGCCTCAGTAGTCCAGGACGAGTGTAGCAGTGTGTTTCTGGTCTCTAAGCATTTTAAACGATGGAAACAAACTCTAGTGTCAGTTTGATGGTCATGTATGAGGATGAATCGGTCGATGTTCACTACGGAAACCGAGTCCAGCTGCAGTTGTCGCCGTGTGGCTGTGAATTCATGCTGGAGAAAGTCAGAGATCCCTCCGGACACCGTCTACAGCCCACGGAAAGACTCCGACAGAGGACGAGGTTCACCATCAGCACGTACAAGGTATCAACGGTGGTGGAAAGCAACTAACAAATAGGATACTTACACTTACGAGTAACTTATTTCCATGTGATGCTACTTTATGCTTCCACTCCACTGCATTTATTTGACGTTTATTTAGTTACCTTTCAGATTAAGATCTGACACAATGGATAATATAATTGTTAAATTAAAGTAGTGACTAGTTTTTGACTTTTCACGTCTTACAAAGAGCAGTGTGTTGTCAGGGTCTCATTTCAGATGTATATGTGTTGTTAACAGCCCCACCAAACACAGTTGTTTCCCCCTCTAAATTTCCCATATGGTTTTATTTCAGAACATGTTAAAATGATCTAATATTTAACTGAAAAACAAAGTCCAAAAACTGAAAACAGATTTGCGTATCAGAACCCGATTAGTCATCTCACAAACTCCTCAGATTTATCTGGTGACCCTTTGGAGGGGCTTGACCCTGAGGTTGGGAACTTTATCAGCATAAAGATCATCATTAATTAAAAATGGTTTGAATTGCTTGATGCTGGGAAAAGTGCTCGGTTTGGTTGTAATGCGCATATGCTGTATCTGTTATTGTGTGCCACATTTCTTCAAAGTGATGTCATTTACAGGAGTTGATGAAAGCTGCGTTGGCATTTAGGAATAAATACGCTAGTCGGCCATATCTACCTGAGGAACTCATCCCTGCTGTCCACAAAAAGGTACCAAGATTGTGATTGACCGGTATGTCCCTCAAACAAGGTCTGCGTCTAGTCTATTAGTGTCTATATAATGTTTCTCCCCTGCAGCCTTTTTTCAGTATTGACTCAGACGTGCACTGGCCAGACTTGTCCTGCTGTGATGCTGAGCTCGGACCAGGAGGTGAGACCCTTGTCAGGTCGGAAGATGGACAAGCTGCGCTGATGCTGTCACGCTCGGGTGAAGAATTCTCCATCGAGTTCATGTGTAGCCTCAGCCAGACGCACAATCTGCAGCACAGCATGCAGCATTTGAGCAGAGACCCTGACGGCAGCCCAGTCAGTCAGCTGCAACAGCAAATAAGCAGTCAGACCTGTCACGGGGATGTTCAGACCAAAGAGGGAAACAGAAGAAATCAGCCAGTTAGATCCAGATCCTGTTCTTCTGAGATTATTACCCACAGCTCTGCTCTAACAAAGGTAATGTTTCTTAGTGGTATTTCAGTGCTTATATCTCATCTTTGATGGAGTATTTAACTTCTCTTCTTTTCTCTTTTTAGCCAGAGGAGATGTACCAGTCCACCACAGTGGTCCAGCATCACTCCTGCTGTGCTGTTGCCCCCACATGGCGCTACCCTCTCTCCCTGGCTCGCCACCACTGGACAGCTTGTCATTTTAAAACTCCTAAAGATGTTGGAGTAAAGGGAACCAGACACTCCAGCCAGGCAGACAGGAGAATAGACACATTAACTATTGGAGAGAGAAGGTCTGGCCTTCCTCAGGCACTTCCTCTCACGTGTCCATCACCTCATTGGCATAGGTTAATTGATCAGTTGACTTGAGTAAATAAAAAATATTTAGCACTGTTTTAACACTGTATTTACCACTGTTCACTGACTAGCATCTTTTCTTGTGCGTTTTAAGGTGGAAGGTTAAAGACCCTGTGGCCAAAGAAGAACAATCAGATCAAGACTTTGCAACAGATCTGGTGAAAGTGATGTGGTGTCAAGGAGTGACCTACAGGTATGCAGGATTTGAGGGTTAACAAGAGCCTTGAATATCTTTTGAAATTTTTTTTTTTGTTTTTTGAAAATGAAAATGACTCTGAAGATCTCCTCATGTCTAGAGCACCAACAGTTGCCTTTTTTGACATCTAGCTTATAAGGAGTAACATTAATATTAATTTGAAGTTGTAATGATGAACACAAGTCCAATATTTACTCATTTTAGCCCCGTTTTGGTCTCCACTAAATTCTTCAGCTGTTAAACAATGTTCTCCATAGTTTCAGCTTAACATTTTGAAGCCTTCAAACACACAAATGTGTTTGTAGTGACACATGATTTGTTTGATTTAATTTCATTTATTGGTTTATTTAAGAACGGTTTACAGTAAATGTATTGCACCAGATATAGCACAATGCTTATTTCCATCTGTTGTCCCTGAGTATCTATACATGCATATATAACAATATAAAACTGAGTCCATGATTATTGTTATTATTGTGGCTATATGTCTTCTGTGTAGGATACTGAACGGAGCTGTCTCAGTCATAGAGATTTCTCCAGGAGATGGATCAGTCATCCGGTCTAACGGTGTCCTTAACACTTATTTTACCCATCACAAGCCTGAGCTCCAGTCAGGGAGGGTAAATGTCAGCTTCTCATCTTATTTCTCTTATATACTGTACTGTATTATAATAGCATGCTATCCTGTGGAAGCTACAGTTCTGAAATACATGGAAGTCTAAATCATGGGTTGTCACAGGTGAAAGAGCTAACGTACCATCTGAACAGTCTTCCACCCGATGTGCCTGGACAGGTGTACTCTGTATGCTCAGTTGTGAATCGTGCGAGCAGGTAAGCTGCGACTTCGTCACTCTGATGAATCTGGTGAACTTATTTCATTCAGCTCTCCGACCATCACATTACTGTTTTCCAGGATTCTCACTTGCTACAATCAGGCCAAGCAATCACTGAAGCTCCCTGCTGCATTCAGCTGCTTACAAGAGGTGAAAGAACAGATCTTTTGTTACTAATATCTATTTACACAGTATTCAGTGTATATTTTTTATTAATTGACTTTTACCTAATTTAATTGACTGTTACCTTTTGTAGGATAGACATTTTTCTAAAGCAATACTCGAAGTAAACCTGACCTGTAATCCTGCACCTCTTGAGACATTAGAAAGTCGGTAAGTTATAGTTTTCTTATCATTTCCATTATATATTTTTAATCTAATTCCTGTTTATTACCAGGTTGTTTATAATGTCCATGCTACTTTCCCCTCACATCAGGTCGGATCTTGTAGCTGCAGAACTAGAGAAGATAAAGCGATTCAACTGTATCCTTCAACACTTGATTTTTGTTGTGAAATTGAGCAAATTGAGCATGTTCGTTGTATTGCATCAGCTGGTAATGATGTTACATATGCTACCATTGTACATACAGTAGATAGTATGAAGGGAAGAATGTGTGTTCTCTTTAAAATCCTGTGCTCAGTCCTGCTGGAGAACAGCTACCTGCTGAGAAGTGAGAAAGAATGTGCACAAGTGGAAGATAGCTCTGCAGAACAGGTGACTCATGAGCCAGTGAATGAGGGCTGCATTACTGAGACTCTTCAGAGGACATCCAAAACCATACAGGACATCGATGCTCTCATATCGGCTGCCAGGCTGACTTGAAGGAGACCTTCTTATGAGAAAAGTTTGAACTTGACTTCAAAGATATGAAGACATTTTACTATGTGTAGAGCCTCGAATAAAGACGTATATTTATGTTCATAGTGGTCATTAATTTGGTTTGGATTTATGAATCGCTCAAGGTTGGACTACTGAAAACCAAATGAACAAACACTGGCATGAAAATATATTTGATGCTAAAAATGTACATACAGAAAATGATCCCGGTCACTAATGTTGCTACACGGTCGCTTTCTGTCAGAGATAAGAACTTGCAATGATGCAAAGTGGCTTTAACACCTGTACCAAATTATAGCCCTAACCTTATTGTGGTTAATAGATGTGATCGATAAAATGAGACCTCAGTATGATATACAGTTTTCACTTTTACTGGGTTAAAAATCTAATTGCACGAGTGTGAATGTAGGCCACAACTCAAACAAGCTGCGGTTTTGTGTTCAACCATATAGCATCAGGTGCAGATGGTATGTCAGGTGTTTCTAGCCCCCAAAGGGGCTAAAAAAAAGAACTTATTTCATACTAAATTAAATGTCTTTATAAATATATAAAAGAAAACTAACATTACCTGTATTTTCCATTTCTCAGTAAATTACAACTCAAAAGAAAAAGAAGCAGTAAAGAGCTAAACCTATATCTTTAAGAAATGTTGGAGCATAGCTCCCACAACCAGAATTAAGCGAATCTTTATAAAAGACTTTCCATAAAGACAATATTCTGTTCAAAATCCTAATCTCAGGAGAAAGACTGATCTCTCAACACAACCTGTGGAGTCAGTACTTGCTTGCTTTGCATCTGCATTTTGTATTGCAAACAAGATGTACTCTCAAATAACTATTAAATTGTGCATTTTCAATCTCAGGTTTGTTATATTGAAATCATTTTGTTTTTCATTTACAAACTAGTCAGCATGTGGGTTGGTGGGTTTTACATTTTTTTAGTCATACCAAACAGAGCATTTGCCTTTTCTCATTTGGTTAAAAGAGTGACTAACTTCCTTTACAGGTGGGGCATTTTTTAGAGAACCACTGTATCACATACAGTCTCTGGCCACATATACATACACACGACACCTAACACACATCAGGTGAGTGGTTATGGACTCATTTATAAATCAAAAGATGCTGTTGCTGTCATTTCTGTCATTTGTATAGTGTTTTTTGAAGTCCTTTATACAGCATTCTCTCATCTTTAAATGTCCTGAAGTGTGCAATTAATCCTGCTATTTAGATTCAAGCTTGTTACACATTATAATGTTTTCAATTTCTGCTATCGTTGATATAACGTGTATTAACAGTTGGGGATTTAGTTAAAAGTGAAGTAAAAATCAAAGGTTTATTAGACTCGATAGCAATTATTTCATTTTCCTTTCTATACAGGAAAGACATACCTGTGGTCTAATGACTCAGTTCAACGTGAGAGGCAGCTCTGTGCAAGATGTTTCCAGTAAACTAGCTGTCCAACTAAAGGTCTGTGCTGAGTCCTCTATTCAACACAGAATGCATGTTCTGGAGGGGAGTCTATCACTGGCTGCACCCGGTAACTCACACACTCCTAAACCTGAATTGGGGAGAATATTCACAGCTACTCCCATACTGAATGCGGGGCTATCATCACTCAGAGCACAATCATTTAAACTTGCCGAAACAGAGAGGCAAACTGACTTCTTCCCAAAAGATTTAGCGATGAAATCCCAGAAACCTAACATGAGAACATGTGGAAGTCAAAATAAATTTCAATTGGAGAGCACCAACCCCTCAGTCCCCAAGAGAAGAAGTCTTCCTGATTTGCTTGCTCTGGGAAGTCCTCCTCCAAAGCCTGACAGGCCTCGAAGTGTTGACATTCATCAATTTAGAAGGAATAGAGCGTCTTTGAATGATGGTGAGAAACAGTGATAAATGCTGTTAGATTATAAGTTATTGCTTCTTCAAATATCTAACATGCATCTGAATGTTCAAGAGTGTTGAACCATGACAATGTTTTTATGTGATAGGACCAGGGACAAAGATTCCTCGTTCTGGTGACCCTCTACCTTCACGCTCCTGCCCGCCATCGAATCATGCAGCTGCTTTGTAAGTGGAGATTTTGTAGAGCTGAGATGTACAAGTGTACATGTACTGTACGTTACTATTAGATAGAAAAGTCAAATCAGATTTTATTGTGATACGTTGATACGCTGTCCGCTCCAATCTGTTTAAAAATGTTAAATTAACACAGTCTCTCTCTATAACCAAGGTGCCAACAATTAGACGATGAGGAACTCTATGATGATTGCATCATGAACCGTCCACCACTTCCCTTTAAAGGTCCCCCCACCACTTCCCCTTTAAGAAAATAGCTCAATATATACACTATTTTTTCAATCAGTCTGGTGTTCACTGTCTAAAATGTTGTATGGCACAAAAGTACATTAAATCAACTAAAGGACAAGGTCGCTGAATTAATTGTTCCATTGTCTCCGTAGGACATCCTTCATGTAGGACAAAGGTAATTATTTATATTGTTAGATTGCTGCTGGGAACCCACTTTGCTTAATACTGTAGCAATTGTCAGCTGTCATCATTTTAAACCCATTTTTTCTCTGCAGGCAGAGCTGACCCAAAAAATGAATGAAGAATCTGTAAATATATGGTAAGAATCATCTTTGAGGTTCTATTTCTGGAGAAGCTGTCTGCACAGAATTTCATATGTGACATAATACTATACTATAGTACTATATATGGTAACGTATGAATTTACATTACCCCTCTCAAAATCAATCATTTGCCTTGAGGCAGCATGTTTTCTTACATCATTTTCCACTGTCAGCTAAAGAGTCTTAAACACAGCGTAAACATTTAGAAAGATAAAAATGAATGTAAAGTTTTTTCAGCCAAACATATTATCTCTTGCTGATGTTAAACTTTCTCTCCTTTTTAGCAGGCTTGAGGCAAACAATTGTAAGTTGTTTGTATTGCTTTTCAGTCATTTACATGTGCTGAAATATGATAATAAGGTCTCTATTTAATTATGACTAATCATTTTTCTTTTTAAAAACAGTTGAGGAGGATATTTACGATGATGTGGCTAATCCAGAGACAAGGTTGTCCTCTTTTTGTATTTGTTTTGAATAGATTGCTCAGATTTGGTCGTTTGTTACAGTGGAAAGCGTAGAAGATGCATTTAAAGTAGATGCTAACAATATGTGAGACAATAGAGGTCAGTGTTTAACCAAAAAAAAAAAATGAAAGTCATTTTCTCTGACAGTAATACTGTGTACACTTATATTCAGTTGCTACTAAATGTAATACCTGTGTCTGGATGGGAGTATCTTATAGATCTGATTATTATTTTACAGGCTTGATATTTGTGATGAAAAACATACAATCAGTTTATAAGACATGATTTTTTACTGCTTTTAATTAGCTAAAGGTTGAGTACTTCTTCCACACTGCACCTGATATTCATTAGGATTAAATGTATAAAAAAAGCCAACAAAAAATGTAATATTAATGAAAAAATGTCCTTTTTCCTGCAGAATCTACCTATGAAGTCGACTGACCTACAATGTTGATGGGCAATTTGATGAGCACAGATCAGATTACTGGATCATTTCAACATCATACAGTATGCAGTGTTTGCTTATTGTTGATAAATTACCTGTATGTATCATTTACTGTTTTGTAATTGTTGTGTATTTTCTTGATAATCTGCCTGGTTAATACATGTTCCTTAATACATGATTTATTATACACTTTATGATTATTACGTGATTGTGGTGAATGTAATGTTGCAACCCGTTACAACTTGTGGCTAAGCTATATTTGACAGTGCTGAGCTTTTGAACAGTCACCGGTGTCGGTGTTACATGCGGTAACACGTGGATGTTTTGGTTGGCAGATTTTTGCATAAAAAAATTTTATGATCAGAATTTAAGGGAATTAAAGAGGATTCAGTCTTTTTTTCCCCAGAGATTTTTAAAAAAATAAAATCTTAAAGCAACTGTACTAAATGTATGTGCACATTTCTTATTTTTTATAAGTTGGATATACTCAAAATACTTCCTAAATTTAATCATGAAAAGTTCAAATGGTGGGCAAGACTTTGAGAACTTTTTAAGGAAGTGAAATGTTCCCACTGAAATTATTAAATTGATAGTCCGTTAAACTCTATATTGCATCCTTGGCTTTCCAGCTTAATTGGATGGTTGGTAGGTGTATTTATTCCCCAGAATCCTGATGTATACTGACATATTATGTATTTATTTTTTTTTTTTTTGGTGGGATATACAGGATATTATGGACAAATATGTAATTGTTCAACACAAATTTCCCACGTAGAGTAATTCTTCTTTTGCTGTCGAAATAAATCCTTACATGTTTATTAGTACATTTAGGGTGGCATTTCATCAGCTGAAGAATCTGACTATAGGAATAGTATTTATTACTTTTTGATATTTCTTATAAGTGACAGGAAAGGTTTTAGATGTGAGAAATTCCTCATGACTGAGAGTTTCAGTTTGGAAGTCTGCAAAAATATATTCCTGTCAATCCAATACTGCAAATGTAGTGATTTATTGGGGCCCATGCAGCGTAAGCTGCAGGGGAACCCATTGTTTTTCTACGTTTTCTTATTATTATTATTATTGGGGCCCATGCAGCGTAAGCTGCAGGGGAACCCATTGTTTTTCTACGTTTTCTTATTATTGGGGCCCATGCAGCGTAAGCTGCAGGGGAACCCATTGTTTTTCTACGTTTTCTTATTATTATTATTATTATTATTATTATTATTATTATTATTTCTTCCGCCATGGGAGCCTATGGCAGCCCATTGAACCCAATGGTAAAAAGTTGTGAAATTTGGCACATTGGTTAAGGACAGTCATATGTGTCATGTCACCAAGTTACATGTTGCCAGTAAACACAGTATAGCGCCACCAATGGGTCAAAGTTTAAGGCCCATTTGTGCATGTAACTTTTGAACCGTTAGCCCGATTTTCAAAAACAAGGCATCATTGGATTCCATGGATCATATCGAGTCCAATGCACCCTATGACGTCAAAATGCGTCATGATAGATTTTCCGCCATCTTGGATTATGTCAAAAGTGAAACTAAACTTTCAGCGGTCGCAACTTTTGACGGATTCTCATGAAAATCGGCACAGAGCATATTCAGACCAATACGCACAAAAGTTATTAGGCGGATTTTTCAATTTCGACTTTGTTTGCGTGCTACAGCCAATCGAAATCAGCGGCGAAGGCGCCGATTTTGACGTGAGCCCATATCTCGGGAACGCTTTGGCGAAACAACACCAAATTGCATGGCATGGTTCATGGGTGCGTCCTAAGTGCAGTGAACAAATATGGTGTCATTTTGTCTCTAGGGGGCGCTATAATTAGCAAAACATTGTTTTTGCTCATATCTCCTGAAGTGTTTGTATTTGAAATGAAATTGTGATATCCACAGGTACTGCGGGTGGCCCCATTGATAGTTGATGCCAACTTTTCAGGTTAGCCAATCACTGTTGGCGGCGATGCCGCCAAACAGGAAGTTTGCTCGTATCTCGGCAACGCTTAGACTTACGAAGACCAAATTTGGTCACGTGCATCGAGACCCGCCCCAAAGTGTGCCAATAACATTCGGTGTCATTTGGCCACTAGGAGGCGCTGTAATTAACAAAATTGCATTATTGCTGTTTTGTCTTGATGCGTTTGGATATGACGTTAAATTTTCATGTCTACCAATACTGTGGAAGGTCACAATTCAGCTACTGTCCAAAATTTTCACGTCTGCGTAACATTGCGGCCGCCATATTGGATTATGTCAAAAGTCAAACTAAACTTTCAGCGGTCAAGAAATTTGCCGGATTCTCACGAAAATCGGCACAGAGCATATTGAGACCAATCCGCACAAAAGTTATTAGGCGGATTTTTCACTTTCGACTTGGTTTGTGTGCTACAGCCAATCGAAATCAGTGGCGAAGGCGCCGATTTCGATGTGAGCCCGTATCTCGGGAACGCTTTGGCGAAACTATACCAAATTTGATGCCGTGCTTTCAGGTGTTGTCCCAAGTGCAGGAAATAAATCTTGTGTCATTCAGTCACTAGGGGGCGCTGTAATCCGCAAAAATGCGTTTTTGCTTTTTTCTCTGGACGTGTTTGGATGATAAACTACATCTTCATGTATGCTACAAATTATTAGTATTATTACATTGCTTTATTGCATATTCTGCGTGGGCCCCACATTGCTGCTTGCAGCTATATTTATTATTATTATTATTTCTTCCGCCATGGGAGTCTATGGCAGCCCATTGAACCCAATGGTAAAAAGTTGTGAAATTTGGCACATTGGTTAAGGACAGTCATATGTGTCATGTCACCAAGTTACATGTTGGCAGTACACACAGTATAGCGCCACCAACTGGTCAAAGTTTAAGGCCCATTTGTGCATGTAACTTTTGAACCGTTAGCCCCATTTTCAAAAACAAGGCATCATTGGATTCCATGGATCATAGCGAGTCCAATGCACCCTATGACGTCAAAATGCGTCATGATAGATTTTCCGCCATCTTGGATTATGTCAAAAGTGAAACTAAACTTTCAGCGGTCGCAAATTTTCACGGATTCTCACGAAAATCGGCACAGAGCATATTCAGACCAATACGCACAAAAGTTATTAGGCGGATTTTTCAATTTCGACTTTGTTTGCGTGCTACAGCCAATCGAAATCAGCGGCGAAGGCGCCGATTTTGACGTGAGCCCGTATCTCGGGAACGCTTTGGCGAAACGAAACCAAATTGCACGGCGTGGTTCATGGGTGCGTCCTAAGTGCAGTGAATAAATATGGTGTCATTTTGTCTCTAGGGGGCGCTATAATTAGCAAAACATTGTTTTTGCTCATATCTCCTGAAGTGTTTGTATTTGAAATGAAATTGTGATATCCACAGGTACTGTGGGTGGCCCCATTGATAGTTGATGCCAACTTTTCAGGATAGCCAATCACTGTTGGCGGCGATGCCGCCAAACAGGAAGTTTGCTCATATCTCGGC
The DNA here is from genome assembly GCA_036937835.1 of Pampus argenteus. Lineage (NCBI taxonomy): Eukaryota > Metazoa > Chordata > Actinopteri > Scombriformes > Stromateidae > Pampus > Pampus argenteus. Next base: position 14,565,462 of record CM072867.1, read on the forward strand.
AACGCTTTGACTTACGAAGACCAAATTTGGTCACGTGCATCGAGACCCGCCCCAAAGTGTGCCATTCAAATTTGGTGCCATTTGTCCACTAGGAGGCGCTGTAATTAACAAAATTGCATTAATGCTGTTTTGTCTTGATGCGTTTGGATATGACGTTAAATTTTCACGTCTGCCAATACTGTGGAAGGTCACAATTCAGGTCCTGTCCAAAATTGTCACGTCTGCGTAACATTGCGGCTGCCATATTGGATTATGTCAAAAGTGAAACTAAACTTTCAGCGGTCACAAATTTTGACGGATTCTCACGAAAATTGGCACAGAGCATATTGAGACCAATCCGCACAAAAGTTATTAGACGGATTTTTCATTTTCCACTTTGTTTGCGTGCTACAGCCAATCGAAATCTGTGGCGAAGGCGCCGATTTCTACGTTTAACCCATATCTCGGGAACGCTTTGGCGAAACGAAACCAAATTGCATGGCATGCTTCATGGGTGCGTCCTAAGTGCAGTCAATTAATATGGTGTCATTTTGTCTCTAGGGGGCGCTATAATTAGCAAAACAGCCCATAGGACCGTATGGTAAAAAGTTGTGAAATTTGGCACATTGATTGAGGACAGTCGTATATGTAATGTCACCAAGTTACATGTTGGCAGTAAACGCAGTATAGCGCCACCAACAGGTCAAAGTTTTAGGCACATTTGTACATGTAACTTTTGAACCGTTAGCCCGATTTTCAAAAACAAGGTATCGTTGGATTCCTTGGATCATAGCGAGTTCAATGCACCCTATGTCTTCATAATGCGTCATGATCATTTTTCGGCCATCTTGGATTTTGTTGAAACTCAAACTAAAGTTTCAGCGGTCGCCAATTTTGACGGATTCTCACGAAAATCGGCACAGAGTATATTCAGACCATTCCGCACAAAAGTTATTAGACGGATTTTTCAGTTTCAACTTTGTTTGCGTGCTACAGGCAATCGAAATCAGTGGCGAAGGCGGCGATTTCGACGTGAGCCCATATCTCGGGAACGCTTTGGCGAAACGAAACCAAATTTGATGCCGTGCTTTCAGGTCCCAAGTGCAGGAAATAAATCTTGGGTCATTAAGTCACTAGGGGGCGCTGTAATCCGCACAAATGCGTTTTTGCTTTTTTCTCTTGACGTGTTTGGATGATAAACTACATTTTCATGTATGCTACAAATTATTAGTATTATTACATTACTTTATTGCATATTCTGCGTGGGCCCCACATTGCTGCTTGCAGCTATATTTATTATTGGGGCCCATGCAGCGTAAGCTGCAGGGGAACCATTGTTTTTCTACGTTTTCTTATTATTATTATTATTTCTTCCGCCATGGGAGTCTATGGCAGCCCATTGAACCCAATGGTAAAAAGTTGTGAAATTTGGCACATTGGTTAAGGACAGTCATATGTGTCATGTCACCAAGTTACATGTTGCCAGTAAACACAGTATAGCGCCACCAACTGGTCAAAGTTTAAGGCCCATTTGTGCATGTAACTTTTGAACCGTTAGCCCGATTTTCAAAAACAAGGCATCATTGGATTCCATGGATCATAGCGATTCCAATGCACCCTATGACGTCAAAATGCGTCATGATAGATTTTCCGCCATCTTGGATTATGTCAAAAGTGAAACTAAATTTTCAGCGGTCGCAAATTTTGACGGATTCTCACGAAAATCGGCACAGAGCATATTCAGACCAATACGCACAAAAGTTATTAGGCGGATTTTTCAATTTCGACTTTGTTTGCGTGCTACAGCCAATCGAAATCAGCGGCGAAGGCGCCGATTTCGACGTGAGCCCATATCTCGGGAACGCATTGGCGAAACAAAACCAAATTGCATGGCGTGGTTCCAGGCTGTGTCCCCAGTCCAGGACACAAATATGGTGTCATTTTGTCTCTAGGGGGCGCTATAATTAGCAAAACATTGTTTTTGCTCATATCTCCTGAAGTGTTTGTATTTGAAATGAAATTGTGATATCCACAGGTACTGTGGGTGGCCCCATTGATAGTTGATGCCAACTTTTCGGGTTAGCCAATCACTGTCGGCGGCGATGCCGCCAAACAGGAAGTTTGCTCATATCTCGGCAACGCTTTGACTTACGAAGACCAAATTTGGTCACGTGCATCGAGACCCGCCCCAAAGTGTGCCATCCAAATTTGGTGCCATTTGTCCACTAGGAGGCGCTGTAATTAACAAAATTGCATTAATGCTGTTTTGTCTTGATGCGTTTGGATATGACGTTAAATTTTCACGTCTGCCAATACTGTGGAAGGTCACAATTCAGCTCCTGTCCAAAATTGTCACGTCTGCGTAACATTGCAGCTGCCATATTGGATTATGTCAAAAGTGAAACTAAACTTTCAGCGGTCACAAATTTTGACGGATTCTCACGAAAATTGGCACAGAGCATATTGAGACCAATCCGCACAAAAGTTATTAGACGGATTTTTCATTTTCCACTTTGTTTGCGTGCTACAGCCAATCGAAATCTGTGGCGAAGGCGCCGATTTCTACGTTTAACCCATATCTCGGGAACGCTTTGGCGAAACAAAACCAAATTGCATGGCATGCTTCATGGGTGCGTCCTAAGTGCAGTCAATTAATATGGTGTCATTTTGTCTCTAGGGGGCGCTATAATTAGCAAAACAGCCCATAGGACCGTATGGTAAAAAGTTGTGAAATTTGGCACATTGATTGAGGACAGTCGTATATGTAATGTCACCAAGTTACATGTTGGCAGTAAACGCAGTATAGCGCCACCAACAGGTCAAAGTTTTAGGCACATTTGTACATGTAACTTTTGAACCGTTAGCCCGATTTTCAAAAACAAGGTATCGTTGGATTCCTTGGATCATAGCGAGTTCAATGCACCCTATGTCGTCATAATGCGTCATGATCATTTTTCGGCCATCTTGGATTTTGTTGAAACTCAAACTAAAGTTTCAGCGGTCGCCAATTTTGACGGATTCTCACGAAAATCGGCACAGAGTATATTCAGACCATTCCGCACAAAAGTTATTAGACGGATTTTTCAGTTTCAACTTTGTTTGCGTGCTACAGGCAATCGAAATCAGTGGCGAAGGCGGCGATTTCGACGTGAGCCCGTATCTCGGGAACGCTTTGGCGAAACGAAACCAAATTTGATGCCGTGCTTTCAGGTCTTGTCCCAAGTGCAGGAAATAAATCTTGGGTCATTAAGTCACTTGGGGGCGCTGTAATCCGCACAAATGCGTTTTTGCTTTTTTCTCTTGACGTGTTTGGATGATAAACTACATTTTCATGTATGCTACAAATTATTAGTATTATTACATTACTTTATTGCATATTCTGCGTGGGCCCCACATTGCTGCTTGCAGCTATATTTATTATTATTATTTCTTCCGCCATGGGAGCCTATGGCAGCCCATTGAACCGTATGGTCAAAAGTTGTGAAATTTGGCACATTGATTAAGGACAGTCATATGTGTCATATCACCAAGTTACATGTTGCCAGTAAACACAGTATAGCGCCACCAATGGGTCAAAGTTTAAAGCCCATTTGTGCATGTAACTTTTGAACCGTTAGCCCGATTTTCAAAAACAAGGCATCGTTGGATTCCATGGATCATAGCGAGTTCGATGCACCCTATGACGTCAAAATGCGTCATGATAGATTTTCCGCCATCTTGGATTATGTCCAAAGTGAAAAAAAACTTTCAGCGGTCGCAAATTTTGACGGATTCTCACGAAAATCGGCACAGACTATATTCAGACCAATACGCACAAAAGTTATTAGACGGATTTTTCAATTTCGACTTTGTTTGCGTGCTACAGCCAATCGAAATCAGCGGCGAAGGCGCCGCTTTCGACGTGAGCCCGTATCTCGGGAACGCTTTGGCGAAACAAAACCAAATTGCATGGCGTGGTTCATGGGTGCGTCCTAAGTGCAGTGAACAAATATGGTGTCATTTTGTCTCTAGGGGGCGCTATAATTAGCAAAACATTGTTTTTGCTCATATCTCCTGAAGTGTTTGTATTTGAAATGAAATTGTGATATCCACAGGTACTGTGGGTGGCCCCATTGATAGTTGATGCCAACTTGTCAGGTTAGCCAATCACTGTTGGCGGCGATGCCGCCAAACAGGAAGTTTGCTCGTATCTCGGCAACGCTTTGACTTACGAAGACCAAATTTGGTCACGTGCATCGAGACCCGCCCCAAAGTGTGCCAATAACATTCGGTGTCATTTGTCCACTAGGAGGCGCTGTAATTAACAAAATTGCATTATTGCTGTTTTGTCTTGATGCGTTTCGATATGACGTTAAATTTTCACGTCTGCCAATACTGTGGAAGGTCACAATTCAGCTCCTGTCCAAAATTCCCACGTCTGCGTAACATTGCGGCCGCCATATTGGATTATGTCAAAAGTTAAACTAAACTTTCAGCGGTCACGAATTTTGACGGATTCTCACGAAAATCGGCACAGAGCATATTGAGACCAATCCGCACAAAAGTTATTAGGCGGATTTTTCACTTTCGACTTGGTTTGTGTGCTACAGCCAATCGAAATCAGTGGCGAAGGCGCAGATTTCGACGTGAGCCCGTATCTCGGGAACGCTTTGGCGAAACGAAACCAAATTTGATGCCATGCTTTCAGGTGTTGTCCCAAGTGCAGGAAATAAATCTTGTGTCATTCAGTCACTAGGGGGCGCTGTAATCCGCAAAAATGCGTTTTTGCTTTTTTCTCTTGACGTGTTTGGATGATAAACTACATTTTCATGTATGCTACAAATTATTAGTATTATTACATTACTTTATTGCATATTCTGCGTGGGCCCCACATTGCTGCTCGCAGCTATATTTGTTTCTGGTTTTGTAGTCGTTGTTCCATATATAATAGCGTTTTTGTGGGCTGATCTCAGGTCTGTGGGAGGTCTGCCCTGCTGCTAGTTGGCTATGTCGTTGTCTTGTTTCGTTGTTCTCGCGAGAATCCGCGAAGTTTCCGGTGTTATCTGTGTGTATATTCCTGGAGACATGGCGGCCAGCTTCCGCGGCCGTCCTATCCGGAGTGTTCGGATGCGAGGTAAGCATGAACAAACTCGGCTCGGTGGTCTCTGTGTTAACGGGATATTGTGAAAGTAGATTTTGTGAGGCATGTGATGACCCCGGCGTGTCGCGGTGTGTGTTTCTGAACAGGTCGGAATGACAGCGGGGAGGAGAACGTACCGCTGGATCTGAGCAGAGGTGAGAAAGAGACTTCACCTCCTCGCAAAATGGATGAGCAGCGTTCAGTACCGACCCTGTGAACCGAAAACACACTCACACACTGTCCTGTCGTTGTTATTGCCATTTCTCAATGTTCTGCTTTTTTTTGTGTGTTTTGTCTAATAACACTGTGAACGATATCATAATAACTGGCGGTGGCGAGCTAATGTTAACTTAGCTGCCACCAGCTAACCAGCAGCCATGACGACGCTGTGTTGTTGTGGTTGGTGAGTGGGCAACATAGCCTGTTATTTAGCCAGCAAGCCATATGTGATACAGTCATGTGTTGGTCATCGCTGGCTGTGTGAGACATCCGAGTAGCATTTAAAAAGCACACAGAGTGCGCAGGGTGTGTTATTTTTTCTCTTTATTTTTTTTAGTGGCATGCTGATTGATGCACAGCTGCACTGACTGTTCACATTTACTCACACAGCAGCAACACTGCACAACAGTTTGTTTACATCATCGGTCACATCTAAATTAGGGATGTTTTTACACTAGAAATGCAGTTTTATAAAACCAACTGATGTCAATTACATGATTGTAAACCAACATAAGCCCTGAGTGACACTTTTATCTCTCAACTATTTCATCATGGAGGTGGACAAAAATGAATACATCTATTATAGATGATGGATAGATTATCTTTATCCTTTTTTTTCTGTGTTTCAGTCAGCATTTTTGATTAATATTCTTAACTACAAGCTATTATTGTTTTACAATTTGATATGAGAGATTGTCACTGGTAGGTTATGTTGGGGTGGGGGGTGGGGGGGGTATTGTATGCAACTCTTTAAGATGATGCTTTATTGCTTTCTGCAGTATTTACCTTTCAGCTGAACTACAGTATCTGCTGGTGCTCAACAGCTACAGTCAGGCTCTGATTCTTGCTAAAAGAATACTCCTCTCAAAGAATAGTTTATCTTGTATCAAGTACATTTAGCGTTATGGCAAACTGAATAGTTGAAAGGAACTAAAATAATATAATAAAAAATAAAATTAAAATAAAAAGTCTTCCCTGCTCTAGTCTGGCTTTTGCTGCCTAGACCTTGTTTTTAGTGCACACACTAAATTAGTTTGACCAGCTAAACCAACTTCCTTCCTGCAACATATCAATCACGGTTCACTGACTGATATTATGGCAATATGGCTTAATACCTGTCTTGGTTACATTGTATTTCCTTTTCTTTCTCCTGCAGAACCATCAGAAAACTTCCGTGAAATCCTTCAAAATGTGGCCAAACCTCATGGAGTCAGTAATATGCGAAAACTGGGCCACCTGAACAACTTCACAAAGGTAACGCTGGCAAATTAAGACGCTTTACTCCAGTTTTATGTTGACAATACTAAGAAATAGTGAAAGTGTTAAAATTGCTGAGAGTTATAAAGGCCATTCAATACAGCGCTGCAGCATTTCATAAGGACTGTTAAGGTATCTGTAAAATGGACTGGCTGTGTCCCCCTTCCTCTGTAGTGTCACCACTGACCTTTTCTTGATCCTCTCCTCTTGGGTGTTGCTGCCAGCAGGCCTAACTGTGCCTGTCATTGTGATGCTGACAGTGAATGTAACAGGAGCTCTGGGGAAGGGAAAGCTCTGCTAATGTGCATCAAGAGCAGCATTTGACTTTGAAACTTGAGAGTTGTAATGTTTGAAATTGTTTTGTGTATGGATGATACATTTACTAATGGAGCAATTAGTGTATTATGATCAGTCTTTTATTGGTTTGCATTATAATGGTAAATTGTTAATAAGACCAACTAAAATGTGTGTTCAGCTCAACTTAAACTCAACATATTTGATCCTAAATTATAGGAGGTGACAGAACTGCTGTAAACTGTCAAGCTGAGTATTCAGGCTGTGTCTGTCCTACTTCTTGCCAGACAACATCTGTGATGCATAGATTTATTGTTTGCAAACAAGCAAAGGAGGAAGAGGAAGAGATTTTCTTGTTTTCCTATTGTTGTAGTGCAGGTGGAGAACCTTTTGAAAATCATAGTTTGTATGGATGTTGTTTCTCATTTGATTTTAGACTTTAGTTTTTTTTTTTATGTGGACATTCTGTCAGCACTATGATGGACTTCCACCTTGTTGACACATAACAAGCTTTCTGTTATTCTGAAAAGAAATAACAGAATATTGAAAACTAGCAAATATTTGAAATTTTGCAAAACTGAAAGATAAGGAACCTATAAGTAGAAATTAAAGTTTCTTCACTTCAACCTGGGCACTGATCTGTCAGATTTCTGCTGAGTGCCCTGCTGCTGTGAACCACATATGACTGTTGCTTGCGGACACATTTTGACTGATCCCTGGTGGCTCTGAAGCCAGTTAGTTCAGAAAACTAGGCAGCTGGCACTGTAGCAGACTGAAGGCTGAGTGTGAGCATTGTGCATCTGTCATTTGTGCACCTAACGCTCTTGTTTACAACAAGACAGCAGGGTAATATCCATGACATGTCTGTGTGTGCATGTCTGTTGCCTCCGATGCCTTATAAGGGTTTTAGGACAGTGAGGGTGACCTAATCCCCCCGGAGAGTGTAACATGCCCCTCTCCCCGTCTTCTCTCCCCTCCTCCTGCCTGCTTGAGCTCTGACATCACAGCTGGTTCAAAACAACCCCCTACTCACCCTGCCTCTGCTCCCCATCCCATCCTATCCTGCTCCAGCTTTCCTCCTGCTCTACAGTTTATGATGGAGGAGATGGGAGATATACATCCAGCACCAAAGAAAAAGTCACAGAAAACTACCTGTCGAATTCACTTATCGACTTCCCTGATGGTGCTGCATCATGATAGCGAGGGTAGACTGTGATGGAGTAGCGCTGACTTGTTGGTAGTGCTGAGGAGCCTATAATGTAGCTTTTCCACCAAATGGTACTCACTTGTTTTAGTTTGCCATCGGGCAAAAGTTGTGGATGGTCCCTTGTACCTGGTACTTTTTTGGTGCCAGTTGACACAGTCAAAGATTCAAGTGCATTCACTCAAGAAATGGTAGAGGTGACATAAGCCAACACCCACAGCTGGACCCGTGAATGTGTTGCCTCAATGCTTTCATAATTATAATCTCCATCCACCACCAGTGAAAGCAAAACATTATCCATTCACGATTCACCTCTTCCAAATAAGTCGGCATGTAACAGACTAGTGGAAAAAAACAACAAACACGCCAGCATGCCTTCTGCAGCACCATGTAGGAAAGTGTTGTTCTGTTGGTTAGTTTGGATAGTCAGTTTGGTGCTCATTAGGCTTGTGCCCAACATGGTTAAGCATTGAGCTTTCAAACTCCCTTATAAACACTTTGAGGTGTCCTAGTGCTACCATAATGCCGTAACCAGCCATATGTTTATTCTTGATCAGAGATATGTTAATCACTATCATTTTATGAATGAAATCATGTATTTCTTGTTCTGTATGTTTATAGCTGCTATGCAGTATCGGCCACCATGAGGAAAACTTCGGGTTTACGTACGAAGAAATCATCATTTGGTAAGTGTTGTTTGCAAGCAGTAGTTTAGTGATGGTACACTCTGTACTTTTCATCAAAATGAGCTCTATGTCAGAATCATTGCCATGTTTTTTTTTATGCAGTAAGTGATATTATTGGAAAAAGTCAGACCCTATATGTTATTAGTGTTTGTCAGTATATTGCATTTTGAACACAAATTTGATGAGTTTTTGATTAATGGAATAATTCAGGAAATAATAATAGCCTGTAAAGTTGTTTTAAATGAGTAATCTTAATTGTATGTAATGTCTATTTTGGTATTTTTGACTGACTGAAATGTGTGATTTTATTTTATTTTTAATCCCCAGTCTGCGACTAGCTCTACTCAATGAGGCTAAGGAAGTGCGTGCTGCAGGGCTGCGGGCACTTCGCTACCTTATTAGAGACACTGTTGTGCTGCAAAAGGTTCTCAGACTACAGGTGGACTATTTGATAGCCAGGTGAGAGTCCTGGTTTGTCCAGTCAGGTGGAAAGGTGTTGACTTGGTGAATGTTAGGTCATATGTAATTTCATTTGAAATGCCATGCTTCAATCAAACTTGTTTTCTCCTGCTGACTCATTTATTTTGAGCCTCTGTGTTTGTTCAGATGCATTGACATCCAACAGAGCAATGAGGGGGAGAGGACTCAGGCTCTGAGACTAGTTCGAAAGGTAAGATTATACATATTATTTGTCCTGTCCCTCCTTAGTGGTTATTTCTTTAATTGATTTGTAAGGCACTGTCATGTAGCTAGAAGAATTTTTCTGCATTCACTGCTCAGCATAGTACCGCCATAAAGATCATTGGGTTAGCAGCAGTGTCAGTGTGTGGACGGTTCGCTCAAGTCTACAGGCGAGGATATTTATAGCTCTTTCTGTAGTTTACTGTAAACCTTCTTCACACATACACACACACACACACACACGCACACACACACATAAAGGCAGGCTCTGGTTTCAGGAAAGGACTGCTGACCATACAAGCATTAATACAACCCTTGTGCTCATTACATAAAGCCTGATCTCAAAATTACGTTTATGTTATCACTTAAGATCATATGTTTGGTTGTGTGTGTGTTTCATGTGTCTGTGTGTCCGTGTGTATCTGTCGGCAGCTAATCTTGCATACTACTGGATCCATCAACCTAATATTTTTTGTGCACATTTATCACTGTATGCTCAAAGGCCACTTGTGATTGCAGTGATTCACAATTGCTGAAGAACCTATTTTATAACACAAACACGCCAAATTTTATACCGCCATTGACTGCTGACTCCTCACTTCTCTTACCCAGACAGTAGGAGCCACAAGTGATCAACAACTGTCACAAAACAACAAAAGGTGTTTTTGTTGGCTAAGAACAAGTCTTTTGCGGTCCACATTTTGGCCTTTGTCATGACTCAAAAAATTATATCCATAGAAAAGTTCGGCCTCATCTTGAACCAGAACATCTGCAGGTTAATTCCATACCTGATACGTTATGATGCATTAACGATAGGCATGATACGAGACTTTTAAGAAATTAAAAGAAAGTTTAATTGTAAGTCATAAATGTGTTTAGCTATGATGATCACACCACATTTTACCTTGTTCATCAGACACTGTCTCTGGACATTCTCAAAAAATGCATAAAATCATAAAAAAAATTATTATTTTTTGCTTCTGTTTTTTCCAGAGATTTTGGATAATTCATGTTTTTCCCCCTCTCCCTCTGCAGATCATCACTGTCAATGCAATGCTTTTCCCCACCTCTATTGCAAACTCTCTAATCGCTGTTGGAACTGATGGACTACAAGAGAGAGACCGCATGGTTCGTGCAGCCATCGCCATCGTTTGTGAACTAGGTGAGCGCTCTTCAGATGGAGATATACAAAACTGATGTAAAAGAAGCTATAATTCTGTCTCCTTTTGATGCCTTTAAGTTGAGTTGCAATGTTTGCGGACAGGAATACCTTGCAAATTATCTGGTTTGCTTTGAATAAATATGAGAAGCCTCCAATAGTTATTTGTTGTTGACTGTAGCCCTGAAGAACCCAGAGGTGGTGGCCAAACGGGGTGGCCTCAGCACCATCCTTAAGAGTGTGATTGACTGTCAGCTGAGCCGCATCAACGAAGCTCTGATCACCACCATCCTCCATCTACTCAACCACCCACGTACACGTCAGTACGTGCGCGTTGATGTTGAGCTAGAGGTATTCACACACACACACACACACACACACATATGAATTCAGAGGAAGTGGCTGTTTATAAATGAGCCTGGGAATCATTCCAGTCAGGATTAACAGCTGTAGGTTGCCCGTCTCTTTCCCATGGAGCTTACAGTAATCAGTTACAACATTTCTCTAAAGCCTCATTGTCTGTAAACAGACACCTGGGACAGAAGCGTCTCATCACCACAGTCATAGTAGCCACATGGATGTCATATGAGACAGGTCAATTATTTCTGCAAGAGGTTTTAATGCAAATATTTAAGAATCTTTTCACTTTACTTTTTAAAGAACAAATAAAAAGTTGATAGAATGTATTTCATTTTTCATTGTTATTTTATACTTGTATTACATTTTTTGTTTGTGTTCTGTCCTCCAGCAAATCCTCGCACCGTTCACAGATTTTCACTATCGTCACAATGCAGATATGGCTGAAGGGCAACTCAAGTGAGTGTGTGTGTGTGTGTGGAGGGGGGGGGGGTAATAAAGAGTGTTACAGTAGAAACAAAAAGATAGTGTTCTGACATTTCCGTCTGTTTACTGTTGTCTGTGTTCCTATATTGGTAACATCATGCGTTGAGAAAGTTGAGGGTTTGTATAGTGTTTTTGTGATGTGACCCTTATTATCAGGGCTACTTGACTCCATAGTGACTTGCCTGAGGGATGTGCGAGCTAAAGTCATGATAATCCATTGAGTCATTGTGGAAAAAAAAATTTCAAATAAAAGATCTTTTATTGATTCTCCTCTAATTTCATGCATTGCTCTGCTTATATTTGTGATGGCATTTTATCCTTTAATGAAAAGCTTTATAACGCTCTGTGAAAAGTGCTGTACCAAGATCATAATGATGTTGTGTGTATGGAACACAGTGTCCTGTTTTTAAATGTTTGTGTTTTCATGGTCACAGGGAGGACAGAGAGGCACGTTTCTTGTCTAGTAGAATGGCCATAGTGGCAGCTTTCCGCTCCTGGTCTGGTAAGTACTCATAATAATAATAACAATAACAATAATATTATATAAGCAAGAATATTTGAGTTCATATTAAATTCATTGTTTTTTACAGTTGAATGTCTCTGTGTCTTTTTAATTAGGGATTATCAACCTATGCAAGGCTGGAAATTCTGGTATCCAGTCTTTAATTGGCTTACTTTGTATACCAAATATGGAAGTTAGGGTGAGTATTAAAACAGCTGCACATCATTTATGCTAAAATGTCCTGAAACATTTAAAAGCAATGCAGTGCATAACTTTTGTTTGCCACTAAAGCAACCAAGACATCCCTGATAAATGTCTTGACTGTTAAGTATTGTTCCCATCAGCATTTATTTTACAGCTTTAATGTTACAACTTACTGCTAATTTCCAAGGTCACCAGTCTGATGTCATTCACCACACACAGGCTTTTACCTGTTTGTTTGAAGGATTCTGGTTGTACAGAGTGTGATATTGTATATTTGGAGGATAAATAGCTCAACAGATGAAGTGTTATCACTCAGTTTCCTGTGGATTCATAGAGAAACAAGCCTTTGGCTATTATGTTGCAAGTGGTAACATTAAGATTTTGGAAGTAATCTTTGTGCTTTAAACATGTATGTATCTCATAGCTGTAATGTCATTTGCCCTGCAGAAAGGCTTGTTGGAGGTGTTATATGAGATATTCAGGCTCCCTGTGCCTATTGTCACCCAGGACTTCACAGAAGCTCTTCTAAGTGTTGGTAAGTATTTTCTTTCATCAGAATTTATTTTTATACTTCCTTGTAGTATCTTGGGTGTTTTTATACACAGCTCTGAGTGAGAGGTTAATAAGGTTGCTTGGCTTTGCATGGCGATTGCAAAAAGCATTCCCCAGAGTTTTATACTAAAATGCTTTGGTCCTCTTATAATTGAGCAAGTCCACATTGTGCACATATTGGATAAGATATTCTTTGCTCTGATCTGCCTCAGACGCCGCCAGGTTCCAGGACACCTGGAGACTGTCTGATGGGTTTATTGCTGCTGAGGCCAAAGTCATCTTACCCCATCGGGCTCGTTCCAGGTGAGAGATGATACGAGAGCAGAGAAATAGATTAAGTTGAACTTCTGTAAAGAGTAATCTGCTATCTGTCAGCTCAGTCTAAATTTCCTCTGTTTGGTTCAACAGACCTGATCTGATGGACAATTACCTTGCATTTGTCCTGTCTGCCTTCTTCACCAGTGGGCTGTTAGAGGTGAGCTGAAGGGAACAATAAGCATGTATAATGGGATCTAATCTTTCTTTAGTCCATGTCATTTAAATGTTTTTTCTCACACATATTTTTATGTTATTAAACTATAATGGCTAGAATGTTACATTATAATTTAAGACTAAACTGACTATTTTGCGTATCGATTTCATACCACACATTTTCATCACATCTGTGCAGAGCAGTTTTATGAGTTTTAAATACTCCTTGTAAGCCATGTCCTCCAATCTTTCTTCTTACGCTTGTCACTATAGGGTCTTGTTGAAGTGGTGACCAGCAGTGATGATCAGCTTGCTGTCAGAGCCACCATCCTCTTGGGAGAACTTCTGCACATGGTAATATAAAAAATAGGGGCAGTATCTGTGCCATATGGCATATTTTGGAAAGGTGGAAATAAATCACACTAAAGAAATCACCAGCTTAAATATTTAAGGTTGTTTTTGTCCCTGCACAAAAAAGTATGTACATTTCTATAAACTGATGATGGCACTGTTATAATACTAAATAAATGTATTAATCTTTTTTTTTTCCTCTACCCCTCCCTTGTTTAGGCAAACACCATCCTTCCTCATTCCCACAGTCACCACCTGCACTGCCTTCCCACTCTCATCAACATGGCAGCCTCCTTTGACATCGCACAGGAGAAACGACTGTGAGTACACTCCATGCATTTCGGTTTTTCCTCATAAAAACAACATTTTTGGTACAAACACATTTACTTTGTATGTTTCAGTCGGGCAAGTGCCGCGGTCAACAACTTGAAACGGTTCCATGAGAAGAAGAAGAGAGGAACAAAACCGTACAGTCTTTATCTGGACCACATCATCCGCAAGTCTGTGTCTTCACATAACCGCAGAGAGTCACACTCACGTGTACACAGGGACATCTATGCCATTAAGGTAAGAATAAAAATGCTCTTAAATATTCTATATTTTATTTATGCTCTGTACCTTTAGAAACATATAAAGATAGCTTAAAGGAATTTTGGACAATATAGTCCAAAATTAGTCATCTTCAGATGTAGTACAAAGTCTCCCTCACAAATAATAAAACATGCCATTTTGAAACTGTAAAGTTGTTTTATTTTGTTGGCTTGCAAACTAGACACCAATTTATCTGGGTCTAGTTCAGAGTTTGGCAAATGCAAAGCCAGCTGTTGCTGATTAGCAAAAGGCTCCAATGTGTACACTTTTTCTTCTTAAACCACAATGTCTCATTTGGTTAAATACACAAGAAATAATGTGTGAACAAGACAGCTTTGAATTTATTAGACAGCACCTTGGACAAGCTAGTCAAACTGTTTCCTTTTACTTTAAGTGTTTCTGGTAAGCAAAACTAAAAACCACCGAGAGGCTGTAGTTAACTGTTTTAGGACAGATGTACTGTTTGACAATGTAAAGCAGATGAGTGCAAACCCAAGAAGCTTCACCCTAAGTCACAACCTGGAGCGACTAATTGCCTTAATAAATAAATGAAAACACTAATATTGATATCTGCTGTGCTAAGTAATATCATTTTTGCTCATTAGACAAATAAAATTGTTGCAAAGTGTCTTACATTTGGGATTTAATTTTTTCTTACTTGGTCAAATCAGTATTTTTTTTGTTTTTGTGTGTGTTTCTGCGTCCAGGACACAGAGGAAGCACTGATGCTGAACCTAAGAGAAAGTCACATACTCAACCACAAGCAGAACCTGGAGTGGAACTGGTTGCTTATCGCCACCATCCTTAAGGTCAGGCTGTTCTCATGCAGCACCACAGAGTCTGTATCACACACACAAATGTGCCATTGCCTTTTTTCTTCTTCTGTCTCATGTGTAATTTTTTTTTCTTTGCCAGTGGCCAAATGTAAACCTCAGGAACAATAAAGATGAACAGATGCACAAGTAAGTCGCATCATTAAAATCAGTAAAAAACATTAGTTTGAAGTACTTTTCTGACAATTATTGAATTGTTATTTTTTTCCAGGTTTGTGCGGAGGCTGCTGTACTTTTATAAACCCAGCAGTAAATTGTATGCAGGGCTGGCATTGGATCACCCTAAAGCCAGACAACTCACTGTGGTTGGCTGTCAGTTCGTTGAGTTCCTCATGGACTCGGACGAGGTTTGAAGAGAATGAGCACAAACATATACATAGATTCCTATTATTAAGGTCCTTGTATTTTTTTGTACTTTTCTAACCTGCCTGTCCTGTTTGTCTTTTCACTCTCCAGGATGGCCAGGGTTACCTAGAGGACCTGGTGAAGGACATGGTGTTATGGCTGTCCTCATCCTCAGGGCTGAAGCCTGAGCGTTGTCTGCAGACTAACGGCCTGCTCACCACACTCAGCCAACACTACTTCCTCTTCCTGGGGACACTCTCTGCACACCCACAGGGAGTCAAACTGCTGGAAAAATGTGGCCTGTTTCAGTGGTAAGTGTAAGGAAATAGAGTATAAGACCTTTTGATGGCAAGATACAAGTTATCAAGCTCCTAGTAGACAAACTAAATATACCTTCTGTACATCTTTTCTGTTTTTGCAGCCTGCTGAATCTGTGCTCTGTGAAGAACCAGGATGCTTTGCTGAAACTTGCTGTATCCACACTGGACTACAGCAGAGATGGTCTGGCCAGGGTGATCCTCTCCAAGATCCTCACTGCTGCTACTGATGTAGGGAAGCCACACAAACAAAAATATCAATAAAGCTGTTATTGGATTGTTTAAAACAATTCATGTCACACTGCAGAGCTTTTAATTTCTCTATAAGGATGGACGTAATCATGTCCCCTCTTTCTCCCACAATGCTTCTGAGCAGACGTGCAGACTGTATGCCACCAAGCACCTCCGTGTGCTGCTGCGAGCAGGTGTGGAGTTCTTCAGTAGCTGGGGCATGGAGCTGCTGGTCACGCAGCTTCACGACCACAGCAAGGCTGTGTCCATGGAGGCACTGGACATACTAGATGAGGCCTGCGAGGACAAGGTGGCTGTTTGAAAATTCATGTATCACACAAGGCTTGAATACTCGCATGTACATGATTTGTCTTTCAAGTTAGCATATTAAAAGTACAGTAAAATCTGTGGAAAAACACTTTTTTACTTTAATGGATATTAAAAGAGGCAGAGGACATACAGTGTTGAAAGATTCATATAGAGAGTTTTTTCATCTTTTGAGGGTGGTGCTGTGTGTCAAGCCCCTCTGCTGTCTTAATTGGTATGTTGTGCTGTTCGACAGGCCAACCTCCACGCTCTAATCCATCTGAAACCAGCTCTGTCCCACCTGGGAGACAAAGGCCTCCTGCTGCTCCTCAGGTGGGTATTTTGTCACTTTATGTAATGCTAAACTGTCCAGCCATGTTTTCATGCCTTCTCAAATACGCTGTATATCCTGTCTCTACTGTTCAGGTTCCTGTCCATTCCTAAAGGTTTCTCCTACCTCAATGAGAGGGGCTACGTCAGCAAACAGCTGGATAAATGGCAGAGGGTATTTCAGCATATTTGCAGATGGCAAAATAAACTCATTTTATTAATGTGTCTACTATTTATTACAAGACCTCAGTTTTAATAGAGTTAGTTTAATTCAAAGACCTAAATTACTTTTGTGTTGCAGGAATACAACCTGAAGTATGTGGACCTGATAGAGGAGCAGCTCAATGAAGCACTAACAACGTACCGCAAACCTGTTGATGGAGACAACTACGTCAGACGCAGCAACCAAAGGTGAGAAGCTGCACTTGAAGATATGAACTGTTGTTGTCACCTGCTGAGCCCTGGCTGTTTCTAATTTCTCTTTTGTCTCCAGGTTACAAAGACCAAATGTCTATCTCCCTGTGCACTTGTATGGTCAACTGGTCCATGATAAGACAGGCTGCCATCTATTGGAGGCTCAGGTAACTACTACAGCTTAGTTTACCAGCACAGTGTCCTTTTTTCCATTTAATGTTCTACTTTCAGTTGCTCTGGGGAGCAGGGGGTTGTGCAGATTTGGCAGCCTTTCTTCCTAATGCCCGTCTTTTTCTGTCTGTCTCCAGAGCGTGGTTCCTGACCTCAGCTACACGGTTCGCTCCCCGATGCTGGACACCTGGGAGGGCATTAAACAGCTGAAGGCTGCTCTCTGGTCTTTGGTTAGTAACACTTGATATCAGTTCATGTCTATCTCTGCACAGTTCCACTGTCTTTAAAATAATAATAGTCATAAAGACGTGGTACTGATGGTATTTGTTGTTTTCCGTGCAGGGCAACATTGGCTCTTCAAACTGGGGTCTGAATCTCCTGCAGGAAGAGAATGTCATTCCTGACATCCTTGCATTGGCACAGCACTGTGAGGTGCTGTCAGTACGAGGGTAAGTCATTTTTTAACCCAAATCTTTTACCAGTTTTTAAAATACAGATTTCTATGTTTTCTCCTGCATAAAGAAAATGTCCACTACAGTTCACAGTAAACAGGATCCTCTGGTGGTGAGGACAGCTCATTGTTCTATTAATAGAAAGTAAAGAGTTGTTGCTGTTTCCTGTTTTTGTTGTTGTTTTTGTTTTGTTTAGTTTTTGCCAAATAAAATCTGCTCTACCAATAATAAAAATAAAGTCTAATGTTGATTGTTGAAACCTGATAAGAATATGACCTGAACACAACAAGTCAAGCAAACATAACTGTATAATGCATTAACAGAACACTGTTGTATGTTTATTAACCATCCTTTCATATGCACAGGACATGCGTTTATGTGCTGGGTGTGATCTCCAAGACCAGGCAGGGTTGTGAGGTGCTGAAGCAGTATGGCTGGGATGCAGTCAGACACAGTCACAGGACACTGTGGCCTGTCACTCCAGACGAGGTGGACACACAGCTGACCTCTGAACTCTCCTCAGTACCAAGCACACTCAGTCTGAACTCTGAATCCACCAGCTCCCGCCACAACAGCGAGAGCGAGTCTCATCCAAGTATGTCGTTTTTTTGGTTTTTTTTTGCTTTGTTCCTTTGTAGGAATAAAAAAAACCTGCATAACATTCTATTTCTGAAACTTATCTAGTTTTGCTCTTGAGTTGTATTGTGTTTCTAATTCACTGACTGTACTCACAGACATGTACATCTTGGACGATGACAAGTATGACATTCTGGACCAGTCAGATGAGCCCTCTTCTAAACCCGTCAAGGACCGCAGCCCTTTCACAATCCTGGCCTCTACACGCTTTGTTCGCACCCGTTTCCTCAACTCCCTGTCCCTCCCCAGCAAGAAACTGCGCTCCACCAGTGATCCCAAAACTCCATCAGGCTCTCGCACCCCTACTGAACTGAAGACGGGTAGCATGAGGCGAAACAGGACAGTGACAGAGCCCTCCATCTACAGCCCAAACCAGGGGGACGTTTTCACCTCTGTGTTCAATGGCAGAGGAATGCCGAAGAGTCCCACGGTGAGCCTGGAGACGTCATTTGTTGGGACCAGAGGGGGCTCTGAGGAGCTTCTTGTGGATGGCAGGCTGGCCAGGATAGGAGGCTCCGGCCTTGGACTCAGCAGTCTGGGAGGGCATGTGGAGCATCCCAGCCGGGAGAGGGAGCAGAGCAGTCGAGAGCGCCTGGCAGGAGGAGACGGTGGCTCCTCATCTAGTGGAGGCAACGTGGGAGGGGTTGGAGGAGGCACTGGAGGTACTCAGTTCAAAAGCCGCAGTCAGAGCTTTAACACGGACACCACAACCAGCGGCATCAGCTCCATGAGCTCCAGCCCATCCAGGGAGACTGTTGGAAACCCTGAGCAGCCTGAACCTGAACCAGACTCTTCCGACTGCGTGAGCCTTAACACAGTCGTGTCAGCCAAGACTGTCAAAACGCTCTCTTCCCTCACCCCACAAGCTCAGACCAATCACATGTCCACGTCTAAATCCTCCACTGTGTCTCTGGTACCACCCGGCTCCTCGCACACACTCCCCCGGCGAGCTCAGTCTCTCAAGTCCCCGTCAGTAACCACCATCAAGAGTCTGGCTGACTGTAGCTTTATGTATACGAGCCCAAGAGATGCGCTGGGTTATGCTACACTGAAGAGGCTGCAGCAACAGAGGATACACCCGTCTTTGTCTCACAGCGAAGCGCTGGCTTCACCTGCTAAAGACGTGCTGTTCACCGACACCATCACTATGAAGACCGGCAGCTTGGACTCCAGGCTAACACCTCGCAGGTAAGGCCATAGTACAGGGACAATATGGCATGAATTCATGAATGCTTGTGATACAGTTTTGAATGATGTCAGTCAAATGTCATCGTCTCCATTGTTTGGTATGGAAAGATGTGTGAGGTAAATGTGAGGCCTTTGCGGGTGAGGAAAAGATTTTGTTTTCTGTGCAATCACAGGTTTGTTTGTATTTTGTGCACATTCTGCTGTGTCTATCAGAATATCAGATAGGAGGGATACCTGTCCAGAACCCAACGTCTTAAATCCATACCGCAGGCTGTCCAGAACTCTTGTTCCGCGGTGGGTGGACCTACCCAGTGTCCTCGTTGGTAGAGATGTAGTTTCTAGCACAGATGTGATCCAGACAAATGTGTCCTTGATACTTTTTCTTTAGTAGCAACTATAGCTGTACACCCAGTGGTGTGGCTATTGCTTTAACTCCTGTAGGACATAAGTGTGAATAAACCTCCTGTAGGTTGTTGGTTGTTCCCTCCTCTTAAAGATGAAACCTGTCATAAAGTTAGAAACAAAATACCGGCACCACTACAGTATATGGATGTGGCTTAACTGTTTGCTTCACTGCATGTTAATTAGCTTCATAACCTTTTAACTTCCTCTACATTCACTTGTTCACAAGTATTGTTATACTTGTTATAGATAATTCTCCTGAACTGATGAATTGAAAATAAGACTGTGAATGTATATCTCCACTGTCCAATATTAAAAGCATACAATGATTGAAATTTTAGGTCATATTCTGTTGCTCTAATTCCTCCTGTGGAGAAAAATAACTTTTTTTGCCCTTTATATGAATCTTAATATTTATAAGATTATTATAATGTTTTAAAGCTATGTGACATTGCATGAAGGCAGTGTTATCATACTTTAGGTGGACACATGTCATCTGCTGTGAGTTTGTGACCTGTAGTTTCTGCCCTGATGTCTCCATCTCTGTGCCTTTATCCATCATTTTTTTTCACTTATTCCCCCACGTTCCCTTTCTGTCCCAGCCTCTCCCCCCGGGTCCTCTCACATGCCTCTCCTCTTGCTCTCCCTAGGTTTCTGAAGGCTCTGAGCTTCGCCTCTCTAGATAAAGAGGAACTACTTAGCCCCATCAACCAAAGCACTCTGCAACGCTGCTCTTCTGTGCGCTCTATGGTCTCTAGTGCCACCTTTGGTTGCAACGATGACTATGTTGGCCTAGCACTGCCGATGGACATCAGTGACATGTTCCACATCAGAGACTCGGCCTACTTTCAGCAGAGGATCAGCCCACCTTCAGAAGAGAGGAAGCGCTTCCTCTTTGGTGACGACGGTAATAATAAATTTAGGCCTGAATAAAAGACAAAAGAGATTTTGAAACAAAATTAACATGCTCTGAGTTTAGCACGGAGAGATTATGGAGTGGGAACATTTTTGAGGTCTGAGTGTACATGCTTACCACGGTCGTTCCCTCTATAGGTGATCGTCCCACTATCCCATTACTGAAGACACAGTTCAGTATCTCTGAGCTGATTGTGACCCGAGGTGACAGCCAGAACCACACAGTGGGTTTAGATGAGACAGGACTGCAGGAACACACTGAAGAAAACTGCCTCTACTGTGTAGGAGCCATTGTCCTTGGATACCCCACACAGCCACAGATCAACAGCACGCACCCACGGACAGGTGAGCGTGTGAGCGCACACACACACACACACACATACACACACACACAGTCATTCACACAGCCAGTTTGTAAACTCAGCCTCAATCCAGAATCTAATGCTCTTATTTTTATCCCGCCAGACTATGTTGACTTCCCATCATGGGGAGGCCAGAGTGGCCATCGTCTGGAGGTGATGCCTCAGTCTAAGTTCTCTGGCGTGTCAGGCTGCAGCGACGCTGCCGTGTCACAAGGCTCAATCTGTAGCACGCCTACACCTAGTGACATCGTCATAGGTAAGAATAACCCCAGGACTATTTCGATATTTCATCATATTTTGTACTTAAAGAAAATCACATGTTTTGTAAATGGCTTTTGTTCCTTTTGAAATTTCAGTATCACTAGAGTTCCTAGAATTCCTCAACAAACAATACTGAATGAATTTGAATTCATATTTTCTTCATATTACATTTTATTTCACAGTAAACACAAAATATGATACAAAATCAAAATTAAACATACATCGTGGCATAAAAACTTCAGTCCTTAATATTTTATTGCAGTATTAAAAAGCTTCAGTGCTTAACAGGACAGTACAAATGTCACTCACAGAGTTGGCAATAAATGTTGGACACCTAACTGACTAGACTTTTCTTAAAAGTTAGTGAGTTATATTTAACATATTTTTGATGTGTGCTTTAGGTGGCAAGGCGATATCAGAGGATGGCCCTGCCTCCCGAGTCTTGCTGAGGAAGGAGGTGCTCCGCCTCATCATCAATCTTAGCTCCTCTGTAGGAACCAAAGGCCATGAAACAGGACTACTGACGTAAAGCTCTCTACTCTCCTCACTACACGTACTTTTTTGAGTAGAATGTTTCAGGATAACAGAGGTTGTGTTTTAAAGGACTGTTAAATCTCTCCCTTCCTTTCAGGATAAAGGAAAAGTTTCCCTATGCGTTTGATGACATCTGCCTGTACTCCGAGGTTTCTCACCTTTTAGCCCACTGTATGTTTCGGCTGACCTCAAGACGCTTCGTACAGGAACTCTTTCAGGATGTGCAATTCCTGCCAGTAAGAAATTATTCCACTCCTTCCCTTTCTTTTTTCAAAATGTCTTTGTGCTTTCTATCACATGTATGATATCCTCTTTGTTCTTTTTTCAGATGTTTGAGGAAGCAGAGGCGATCCTGACAAAGCTACCAAAACCTGTTGAAGAGAACGTTGACCCTCCTGTAGAATCCTGATCATCTTTCCCCTCTTTTGTTCCCTGCACAGCCCCCAATCCTGCCACCCGTTCAAACACGGAAAGATCACAAGACTGAAAGACAGATACGGCTGTAAGGATGGGGAGGTGTTTGGCATGTTTCTGTTGCTCTAAAATGAGCACCATAGCCAAGGAAAATGAGGAGGCGGTCATCACTCACCTTTCTTCTAGCAAATTAGAGCTGGAAACAAACAAAAGACATCAGTATCTGTAAACAAAGTTTAACTTAACACGCCTAATGCTGTTTCAGACATTTTTCTTTTTTTTTTAACAGGAATAAGGGGAGCAGTTTAACCAAATACTGTTTTCAGATGGGTTGGCAATCTTGAACAACACTCAATAATAATAATAATAATATGAATAATAATATGAATAATAATACATCAACATAATGCTTAAGGACAAGCTGGATCATTAAACAAAGACTCACGCTGTGTTAAAAACAAAAAAAGAAGAAAAATTCTATCATCATTTTATCTCTTTCCAGAGGTGGTGTTTTCTGTGATGAAATGAAACGAGGCATGTTGTCGTGTCTACCCAGTGATTCTTCAGAGCCCAGGTTCTCCCCCCCCCCCCCCCCCCCCGTCATGAAACAAAACACTAAAGAGGGTCCTGCTGTTTTTTGTCTGGAGCGTTCCTGGTTCACATCCCACCCCGACCTGTGATTTGCTCTAGCCAGCTGTGTGCTTTTGCTTCTTTTGCCTCATCACTTCCTACAACCTGTAGCCTCTTGTCAACACAGACAGTCAATTACTTTTCTATTTCTTGTATCTCAGACAATCAAACATCACTAGTATTGTATTTCCTAAGCACTATATATGCCACCCTTACACAGTAGATAAGGAGAATAGCATGTCATTTTATGCTAGTTTATGCTATCCTTTTCCTGCTTAGGACCTTTTTAAATGTTTTTTCTTCAGCCATTGGATTATTAATAAGCTTATGTTTTCTTTTTCTTTATTTGTCAGAAGGTGGGTTGATCTTTGGAAAGGTGCTCTGTAGTTACCTAATCTCTATTCTGTAGACTGACTCATTACAGGTTTAGTACCAAACTCATTTCAAGGAATTTCCAAAACCCTGCATAAGCCCAAAAGCTCCCCGACTCTACACCTTCTTACCTCTGTGCTTCAGGTCCACTGCATGTGCAACAAGCATGGCAAAGATGTAACCTGTTGTCCCCTTAACGCATTTCCTCGCTTGCAAAACTTTTTCAAGATAAGTTGCCATTACATGCTGCCATTACATTGTAGGAATATAATTACCCCCCGGATCTGTTTCCACAATGCAATATCACTGTCTGTCATTGGCTGAGATGGAAGGGGAGGGAAGGGTGTGATGTCTAAAGGATTTGTGATCGGTTTCCAGGGAAACGGGGGATCTCTGTTTCCATTGGCTTGTTTTTGCTATAATGCTGCTACACAAATGGACTCATATAGAGATGATTCATAGATCAGCTGAGTGATGTCAGATCCGATCTATTTATTATATGTCTGTACCATAAAGTGAGCTCAACCAGAGAAGAAAAAGTTATTTATATTTTTTCCTCAAGACTGTATTATAATTTAAAAAGATCTGTTTTTGTTTTTCTTCTTCTTCTTCTTTGCCTGAATTGTGGTTTCCCTTGTATAATGTGTACAGTATGTTTTGGGGGCATTGATGACCTAAAGAAACATACAATCCTATCAAAGGGATGCATTGTTAATAAAACAAAATTTGAAATACCCAAAATATTTGACTTTATTTTCATCAGTTTTTTTCACTTTTAACTTCTCTTAATGTACTCATAACAGGCATATTACAATGTCACTGTCTAAACATGTGGATCGGTTCTGTTTTAGCAATGTTCTCACATTTTATTGGCTGTTAGGATAGAGGTATTATAGTTGTATTACTTCTGGATTAAATGCAGGTATAGCCTATAGTACCCCTCTTCATAAAGGTAGGCTTTCATATCTACATGTCCATTTATTTTGTTTAAAATTGTCATTAAATTTGTTTCCTGCTTCCATAAAACGTTCACTAAACATTCCTATCAAAGCTGCTCCCTAACAACAAAATAAGCAACTGCCATGTTTTTTGACCATGTAACACTATATGCAACACATAATGTTTGGTGTAATGACTGAACTTAGATGCACAGAATACATTTAGATTCCAGAGTGATGGTCCAGAAACCAATTGGTGAATTACACGTTCTTCTTAAGGCAGCCTATACAAAAATATGGGTGTTTTACACAACATTTTCATGACCAGACTAGTCTTCTGTGTCACAGATAGTTCTGAGACAGTGCACACACAGTTATGCTAAGTAAGTACAAAAGGATTGTTTTGTGCCT
Source organism: Pampus argenteus (assembly GCA_036937835.1). NCBI lineage: Eukaryota > Metazoa > Chordata > Actinopteri > Scombriformes > Stromateidae > Pampus > Pampus argenteus. The sequence continues at coordinate 14,590,036 of CM072867.1, forward strand.
CAAAGTGGAGGAAAGAAAACTTGCAGTGATCAGTTAAACAATAAATTAAAACGTGAATCATAATTTTTTTTTTAAACTGCACTTTTAGACTTACATGAAAAACTATAATGCCAACTGTTTTAAAACATTAGCATATTTAATATTTTTTCACTGACTGCAGATTTTACAACAATGGCATCATACTTCAATTGAAGAAACAATAATATTAAATGGTGGAGTGTGTGTTCCTTTTAAATCACTTGAAACAGTGCTAATGTTAAGTATGCACAAATACAAAATTATTACATTTAATAAAAAAATATAAAATGACTAATTCAAAAGCGTTTGTCTACTTCCTGTCCTGTTAAATAATCTCACAATTGAAAAAAAAAACAAAAAAAAAACAACAATCATACCCAGTTACAGTGTTTGTGAAGAGATACATGTAGTGTCTCATAACTGTGTTGTTGTGTATGTTGAGACAGGAAAGTTGATTCATTGCAATAGTCCACGCTTGCATTGCTCAAAAATATTGCACAACTTGTGTTTGTGTGTGTCCCACTGCTCCATTTCTGATTTAAGTACATAGTTAAGTTAATGATTTCCATATGGAGCCATGTACACAACCCCTGGTTTGCTATCTCCTTTTCTTTGTCCATCCTTGTTCGGTTTGTTACAGAGGTATTTACTCATCAGAGTTCAGTTTGTTTGTTTGGTGGGGCTCAAAAACAGTCGGTTTTCTCCTCCTTCCTCTCTTGTCTGCTTTCAATGGTTTGTGAAGGTGTGCTGGTGTGTCTGTGGGAACCTTTGTGGAGTTTGAATCTCATTCGTAGCTCAAGTTATCATAGACTTGTCTCATGTTGTTTCTTATCTCCAGCTCCTTTGCTTTGACCTGTTGGAGCTGCAGCAGCACTGCTTTATTCACACCAGGGCCTGAAAATAGAAAACATGAGGATGAGAAAAATGTATTATATTTTACAATATAACTCCAGTCCCCCATTGGGGTGCACTCTGTTGCACAGAAGAACATGTAGAAAAAAAAATACATACCAAAGTAGCTGAGCAAAACAGGGAGGAATATAAGTCCATGAGCCATCCCCAAAAGTGTAATGATCAGGTTTAACCGGAAGAAGAAGATCTGGATGAGTTGTGCTTTGGCAAACGCAAGCACAATGATGCCAGGCAGGTTGGTCATAGCAACACCAGCAAACACCTTCAGGGAACAAAGGAAATAGTCAGTTGTTACTGTGTTGTGTAAAGTGGATATTCATACAATTGCTTTAAATCTGTTTGTGATTCACACGTCTGCACCAGATTGCCTTATAGTTTACTTACAGCACTGCCCATGTTTGCCGTGGCCTCCATAGCTCTTTCCACATGTGTGGGTTTAATGCTAAGTGCAAAAGATCTCGTCATGTGGGACACGAACTCTACAGAGATGCCCACCGCCTGCAAAATAAAACAGACCAGATGGAATCGGTGAGTAATTACTGTTTACAAATTGAAAGCAAGATTTCTATTAACAATTGTTACATTTTGTGATGAACTGTTATTAACACTATAATCTATAATCTATAAGCAAAGCTCAATCAAACTGTGAAATATAATAGTAATGATTATTTAAAATATTGAGACCCTCCTGCCTAGTGTACACCCACATCCTCTCCAGTTTGTAACGTAGGCTTACTGGGTTATTTTTGAGATTTTAGAGAGGGAAGATTTCAGATCACAAGCTGAGGAGATGACAAGCAAGCTGAGCTTCATGTGTGCAATCAGTGGAGTGCCCCTTTAGTAAACAACATCCCAGACGTGCTCTTACCGTGACCAGGTTGATAAGGGCCACTGCGTTGTAGTCTATGCCCCAGAGTGTCATGACACCAACAGTATCCACAACAATCATGATTATGGTAATAAGGTTGAGCAGACCAGAGCGTAGGTCCAAACCCAGCAGCAGACAGCACACCACGAAGGTCGGAAGCAGACACAAGGAAATGTTGAAGAGTCCCTCTGGCACGATTGTCAGATACTGCTCGTAAAATACGCTTGTCACTCTGGGAGAAAGACAGAAGCAAAATAATGTTCAGGTCAAATGGATTAGAATGAAAAGAAAATGGCAATTGACGCTGTAGAAGCTAAAACATTTCTTTTCTAGAGAAGGAGAGATGACATGAAGGAGTTGAGGGAATAAAAGTACATACGTGTAAGGAAAGACTTCAAAGTCAGGTGAGGTCCCGGGAACTTTCCTCATGCCCATTGTGATATTGTGTGCCAACTCTCTGGACTTCAGCAGTGCAGCAGTGAACTCCTGAGAGTTGGTCAGAGGCGTGTGGTAAGCCATGAACCTAGAAGCTGTGAGGACAGAGAAACAGGTTCAGATACTTGCATCTCGTCTATATAAAAATGTAAAAAAACAAAACACACATCTGACTTTGAGATGATTTAACAAATGTCTTACCTATAATTTCTCCCGTTGCATCTCTCACCACAGCCGTGTCATATGCTCCTAGACCACTGATGAAAGAGACAATAAGTAGTGAGAATGTTGTCCTGATGTTTTTGTGTGTACGTGTGCACACAGATGGCTACGATACACACCCTTTGGGGCACTGCAGGTCAGGCCTGTTACCCAGGAAGTCAGGGAGAAAACGGTTGAATTGTTCCACAGTAGGCCTAAGGACGCCATCTGAGGGAGTTGTCATACACTTCTTTGGACAGAGAAAAGCAGCTATTGAGACATGAGAGTAGAGCATGTGTTAATAAAGGAACGGTGACGTCATTTCTCATATGAGAACATCAACAGTTGAGAGTGTGTTACTGTACTGTTTTCTCAGCAGTGATTCTCACATTTGTCTGCAGGACAGAATTTTCCAGCATTTGGACCGTAGGCATACAGACGACAACATTTGGATCCAGGGTTCAGCCAGTCGACAAAATCATCCACCCAGGAGTTAGCAGGAATAGCCATATAGGATCTACAAACCACATTATCAATGAGTTAAAGGAATGCAAATGTTAAGGATAAGGTGTTATTTTTTTGTCTTATTATCAACAGATTCTATGAAAAGAAATCAGAAAATATCAACAAGTCTATTTCTCAGTAGTTTCAGGCTACCCTACCCTGTCTGTGGCACTCATTCCTACTTAAGATGTCAATTTTTGCATTAAAAATATGGGTCACAAATATAAAAATTCATTTCATCATTTTCTAACTGGCTACAGGCTTTGTGTTTATTACACAGACATGAAAGTGTTATCAAGCTTCTCCTCTAGCGAGAAAAGCTCATTTATCAACATAAGCTATTTCTTTAACTTTTACACAGCAATGATCACATTATTAAAGTTGGTAAAAACACAATAAATTTCAGGTAAATTGGATGGATTTCCTATCCAGCATCCTCGCTTTTTATCTCTTTACATCGTTCACTATCATATAATACTACACTTCTGATAAATTTCCCTTCATGACAATAGCTTTTTTGTATACCAGCAAGCAACTGATAATGCCAATGATACGTTAGCGCCTTATCTCCAGGAAATAAAGAGTGTTGTAATTCCCTCTAACAACTACCATCCCCTTCAAGGCATCTATAGCTGATACTAAATATTGTTTATTAAAAAGGTTTTCAGGTGTGTCATAGTAATTGCTGGGTAATACTTCTCTAGTGTAAGCACTGAGCTTAATTAAAAGCAAAAGCAAAAAATAGTTTGCTTTGAAAAGATATATACTGTACTTTACTTAACAGGTAAAAATGCATTAATGCTGCAATAGGCAGCCCTTATCTGCTCAGAGCTGTTTAGTTTATCATTACTGATCAGATTGGCTAATATGTAAAAGGTTGCTACTATGATATCAGCAGGTTCAAGGGTCTATCTGAGAAAAATAATGAAGGACACAGAATTTAACTGAGCTGCAACAGTGCACAACTTGTCTAAAACCCTACATTTTCTGTCATCCAGATTATAATATTTAATTTACTGACTCACCGATCAGGGTACTCAGTGGCGTACTGGATCTTCTGGGTTAGAGAAAACTGATCACAGCCCACGCTGGAGCAGACTGCATTCATACCCTCTACAGTGGTGAAGTTGAAGCCTCGTTTTGTTACAAAATAAACAGGGACTCCAACTTCAAAGTATTTGTACAGGTACTGGAAATAGTCCAGCATGTAAGAACCCTGCGCCAATAACAAAAGAATCTTGGTGAGTTTATGTAGAAAGAGGAATGTGAATATTCTGTATAGTCAAATACGTTCATAAGCAAATTGAAAGAAAGCAGCCCTTAACTGACCTGAGGCATAGCCAGCTCCTGATCCAGACCCACAGTCACATTGAACATGAGGAATAACGAACCGCAGAACATGAAGATGAAAAGCAACATCTGGAGAGGACACAGGGCAGAGTGTATTCAACAAATCAACTTCAACAATTCATTGATTTCATGACAATTAGCACACAATAGGTCATATGTTGTCTTGTACCACTATGATCCTGGTATAACAGCTCAGCAGCACAGGGGCATAGTATTTCCGCATGAGGGGTAGCAGGAAGCCCTCATTGGGCTTGTTTGGACGCTGAGTTGACACTTTAACACAGCAGAACAATTCACAGCGGTTCCCCTCTTGCCTCCTGGCATCCAGGGACAGCAGCGCCACAAAGGCTGTCATCTGGAGAACAAAGTCCATGAGCACAGCCAGAGCAGCGTACAGAGCAAAGGACTTCACCGCTGGCATGGTGGACAGGGCCCCTTGAGTGGCACAACAGAGACACAGTTATAGCCACATGTTGTATAGAAACTTCATGGGCAAAGACTTTTATTGCTCTTTTACTATCAGTGTTAGACGCATCACAACATAAGTTTTTACCTAGAAAGAAGCAGACAGACTCTGACAGACTGCACAGGAGCATGCTGGGAGCTACGTTTCCAAGGACACGACCAATCTGCTCCTCTCTCTTCTCTCCAATCCTCCGTACATCTCTCTGTAAGGAAGGAACAGCAAGGTAACATTACAAAAAAAAAAAAAAAAGATACACACATCTTATAAAATCAACATTCGTGGACCACACAAATACACACCTGGTACTCCAGAACAAAAATGAAGATGTTGTCAGCTCCGACAGCGAGCACCAGGAAGGGCACGACCTGCAGAATGACAAGCGAGGAGGGGATGCCGACCCAGGAGTAGAAGCCCATGGAGGCCAGGACAGAAGAGGCAACTACCAGGATCCCGCCCAGACCCACCAGAAATTTAGAGTCCACCTGCAGGACACAGAAGAAAGACTCCAGATGTTCATTCAACTCAGTGAACCTCTTTTTCCCATATCTTTTGCGGTATCATGTCTTCTGTATTGTATAACTTCATGGCCAATAAACCAACATGCTTCACCATAAAGATAAATGCTTTACTGCAGACAAAGTTCTTGATGGAAGCTTATCGTATTCCAGACATGTTATATACCTATATATTTATAGTATGTCTTCTAAAACAACCAAACTGTGAGTCAGTGGTAGCTAAATGCTAACATTTGAATGTTGAATGAATCCTATTGACAACAAGTCAATAGGATTCATTCTCAGGGGACCATGAATGTACTGGATATGCTTGTGTACGTAAAAAAAAGCGGCGTAATGTGAAATATTGCATAAGAATGAAGTTGGACATTACTACATCTGTACATCTTACCAGTATGCGTTTCCATGAAGAATATTCCCCCAGTGCAACAGCGATGTATATAAATATTACGGCATAGCTGATCATGAAGATGGGGATATCCTCTGCTGTCGTCCGATTAATCTCATCTTCGAGAGATCTCTGTGGGGGCAGAGATAAGTTAAGAATTATGAGTTTAGGTGTTAAGATAACAAGGTGATAGAAAAAGAGCGGAGACATCAACACGGCCTTTATCAGCACAGCACCAGATTACTTCTTCTTGTACCCTTTTCTTAAGGTTTTGCCCATATTCGATCAGGAGAAAATAGAAGGAAATAATTGGAGAGAGATGAGGGGGGAAACCAAGGACATTGACTACTGCAAACAGCTATTTCCACAATATCAAAATCTACTATTGGAAAATTACCATCTGTGACAGATATACTGTATGATATGTTCTGTGAGATCCCATAGTTTACTGTACCTCTGCCATGTATGCAAAGGTGAAGTTGGCGGCAGGGTTTTTCTTGTAGTCTTGGACAATTTTAAGAAACTCTGTCTCCCACTGCATAGCCACTTTGAACTTGGTGTTGTTACGAGCGTAGTTGTTGAGGGAGAAGGTCAAGATTAAAGCCTCAGCATCGGTGTAGTCGTCATCTGGGTAACAAAAAAACAGATGAAGGTGAGTTGGTGGACTTTTGTTGAGCATTATACAGGCATTTAATGATGGTGCTAAATGTAACTCACTGTCATAGCCTCCAACAGCCAGAAAGGAAAAGACTGGAGCTCCATAGTCGGCCATGCAGCTCATACCTAAATCAGTGATGTCTTTGAAGGACAGGGGAGAGCTTGAGAGGAGACAGAAAAAGTTTTCGTTTACTTGCTGAGCAATGGCGAACACATTACTGCATTTTTCCCAGTTTGATTTGGAATTTCATTTTAAGAGTCCTTACTTGAGGCAGTAGATTAGATGGTCTCTCCAGTCCACCTCTTTGGTCACTCCCAACTCTGTCATGTTCACCTTAGCGTTAATGTTGTCCAGGCTGTTCTGGAAATACTGTGGCAAACTGTTGACTGCACAGTCGGTCAGGGAGGGTTCGGTTGGGTTCAGCGGTGCATAACACACATCCTTCAGACTTGCTGTGCGGTTCAGATCCTCTGACCAAAACTCAATGTTCTAGAAATGTACAGAAAAGGCATCAGTGTCAAAATGATTACGGTGAAGTTTTGCAGACACTGTCAACACCTTTGGTTCGGTGGTCTTTACCTGTATTCGTTTCTGGAGCTCCAGCAGCTCAATGATGAGATCTTTGGATACAATGCCGCTAAAGTTCTGCGGTCCAAACAACAAAGAGTCGTAAATGTAGCCTTTTCTTCCTGGGGCTGTCAAGATCAGCTGGTTCGTCCTGAAGAAGGGGCCAAAGTGTGTGTCATGGAAATCCTTCTCCTGGCGGGCTCGGCTGTTGGGAGCAGACCACAGCTCGACCGGGTCAGTAGTGAGCTCAAGGGACATGAGGCCAGCAGCAAAAATAACCACAACTACAGCCGACGCCAGGAGCACCTTAAATGAAGATGAAATATTAATAACTGAGACATATCGTCTTCACCTGCCTTATACCCATTTTAAATGATTGTAAAAAAATCTAATAAACAATGTTTTTTTTTATTTGCAGACAAAATACCACATTTAACTAGAATTGTCTTTAGAAATTGTGACTTTTACTTGTCAAGTAAAACAATAAGCAATTTGTATATTAAATTTTTTCTGGTTAAAAAATTTATTTGCTGAAACTAACCGTGAGAGGATATGTGGCCATGACGGTTCCCCATTCCTGAAACAAAGTGCTTAGGAAAGCTTGAGCAGTCAGGCTATTCCTGTCGGCACACGTAACTTCTGACGGATCAATGACCTTCTGGGTCACATCATTACTGTTCTGGTCTTTGCCTTTTCCCTTTCTCTTCCCTGTCTCTTCATATTTTCTTTTGCGATGCCTCACCACGTTAGAGATGAGAAGGAAGATCAGGAAGGCAAATATCAGGAGACAGAACAAGATGATAGAAATCACAAGGTAGCCATTTATTCCCAGAAGGCTGAAGGGTACGGCTGGCGGTGGAATAGGCGGCATAACTGGGCAAGACTCTTGACAGTCCTGACAGGAGCAGATCTGACCTCCAGATGGTGTGGTCTCGTTACACTTTAAAGCTCGTCCATTGTAGGGGATCACACCCTCTGGTAGTCCTGCAGTGTCTCCTGCTTTTACCAGCTGGAAGTCGATGTCCAGTGGAGCCAGGCCGTTACTGGAGTCCCCTTGAAAGTCATACCAGCGCTGGGCAGTACACAGCTTGGCGCCATACCGACCACACATGGTGGCAATGGCGTAGCCTCCTGTGGCAGGGATCCTGACATTTTTACAAGACTGGAAAGAGGCATCTGCGAAGGTGTTGGAGATGAATGCCTGGTAGCCCACCACGGCCTCCCTCGTCTTGCCAAAGGTAGTGACATTCATGACCTTTGTGACCTTTACCGACTGGCTCTGGTTAGGGCTGCAGGTGTTGATGCAATGCAGGTGGGCAAAATTATCAGCGCAGGAAGGGCAGCGGATCAGTACAGCCTTGGACAGGGTCAAACTCATTTCCAGGGATGTCAGCTGTTTGATGGAGCAGCAGGCATATGTGTTGTTCTCTCCATGATCCAAAATGGGACACACCTGCAGCAAGAACAGGTGCCATTTTATGAATGAACAGACTTAAACAAAAGGAAAACTTTAAAAAAGCATTTTCTTAGTAGACTAAGAACACTGCAGAATATAACTACTTTACCATGCATAATTAAGCCTAAGCAGAATCTACATACAGACCTGTTTGAGTTTCTGGTAGTGTTCTCCTGTGATCGGTCGAGCGCGGCTGTAATTAAGACATGGGACAATAGGAGGAATGAGAGTTTCTCCCAGCGAGGGGTTTCGACCACACTCCTCATAGAAAGCACAGTAGCCAGGTTCATGTTGGGCCTTGGACAGAGCCTGCATGGAAGACAACAGTTTTTAAAAAATTCACAGAATGACAGATAAGTGCGGAACAAGATACACTTACAACCCTGGAAAAGTGGAAGCAACATGGGACACTCACAACTCAGACATTTTGGCACTAACGGACATCGATCTCAGTATGTTCTACACACGCAATTACGCATTGTTAATGGCAATAAAAATTCTAAAAATATTTCCAAAACATTGTGGCTAGCATTATGGTCTGACTAGTTTTATCATGTACACTACTGGTACAATTAATTTTTAAGACATTACATTATTAACCCATAAATGTCTTTGCAAGGTTATCATGACTTTAGCTTGTACTGTGCCCTGTCATATCAGCTGATTATTCCCAATTTGCAGGAACAATAAAATGAAAAATGTTCAAGTATATTGAACATTTTCAAGGTTATCCAGAAATGAATAATACATATTAATTAATACCTTTTAATAAAAACCTTTAAGCATGAATGATTAAATGTATTCATTAATTATAATTTAATACAATGCAGTATAATATAATATAATATAATATAATATAATATAATATAAAAACACTCAACTTGAAATCTAGATTGCATCTGTTCATCTAAGGCAGATTTATTTTGTTTATGTTTTTACACTTTACAAAAAGCTGCTGAACCTGTAACTGTGTACTTTAACCGTATTTACTGTGAAAAATGAAAACAGACATTCGTATATATATATATCATAGTTATGAAATGTAATGAAATCTTTTTATCACCCTCTTAAAGTAGCAAAAACATAAATTTAATTATTAATATGAAAAACATTTTCTCACACATTCATGAGAATGGAGATGGTATATTTATGTTTTTACAAAACTGTAGGCCTTTTTTAAGTACCAACATTTCGGTTAAGTATTACAATTTACTACAACTTTTTCCTAATATCTGTAGTGATTACATGTGTAATATTTTAATTACAAAAACTGCAACATATAGTAGATGTCTTGTACTTCTTGGTAAAGTACTATACAGTTTGTAATGCTGGAGCAATATAATGAAGCATACCTGAGTATTTATATTACACTACACCATTACAACATTATCAGGCACTGCTTCTCTAATAAAATTACCAAACCAACTCACCACACAAGTCAGAAACGTAATTAGGGCTGCGAGGTGGACCATGATTCCTGACAGTATTTCAGCAACAAAAGAGTCCTCAGGTACAGTAAAGTGGAGTGTATATTGATCACTGCTGCTCTATTGGAAGACACATTAAGAGGTGCTCTGTTGCGTCCAAGTTGTCCTCTCTCTCCTATCGTCCCTCCTAAGCCGTCTAACTGTTTTGGGGCTGGGATTGGGAAACATCATGACATGTCCAATGCCACCAATCCTGTGATGTCAAACCTTTTCTTATCTGGCCTGATCCAGGATCTGGCCAATCACAGCTATGGATGATCAAAACCTGTCTAATAAATAATCCAGGAGAGATCTTGATATGGTTGTTGGGAAGATGTAGTAATTGGGTGAAACTACAGGTGAGTCCATAATAACAACCGCACCCAGTTCTTCTCATGGTCTAGTGTCCAACTGAGTGATACTTTAATTTTGGTCAGTGTGACTTTTAGTGTTTCTATTGAAGACAGATAAACTTATAGGTTTATGTGAATCAGATCAATCCTCACACCAAACTTTCACAGGATTTTTTTTGTGATGTTGTAAGATTAGACGTTATTAAGAGAATGCCACTCGAAGGTGCTGATGTTCTTGTTACATTTTTTTCTCAGATGATGGCAGGCAGCCATGCCAAGAGATGACTAAACACTTCCTGATCACATCCTACAGTCTAAGATTAACCGTGTTATTAATGTGGTTATCACATGTCAAGGTCATGAGTGAGATAAAACTGACAAATGAGGTTCCACAGTCATGCCATGTGGGCATCAGCACTATCAGGGCGAAGGTGCATGAACATCTAAATTTCTGATAAACAGAGATGTTAGAAAAGACAAGAAGAAATGGGGCAGATATGGTGATGTTCTTTGCTCTGTATGGCAATAAGTCAAAGCAACACGCAGACATTTGTAACTTAGCAACAAAAACTTGCTCACTTGAGTTATTTGACAAAAGGGAATACATGGTTTGATACACAACAGCAGTAAAAACCTGATTCATGCAATTAAATCAGATTTTATTTGGGTAATAAATACTACCAACCTTTTACAAAGGGAGTATTCATAATTTGTCATGTTTACTGTTACAGTGTAATATTGTTGTTGAGTGAAGTAGTGATTTAAGTCTTATAAATATATGGTATATATATAAATATACCATTAAACAAATTACTAAATATAATTCCATAACTTTAAACGCATTCTGCAAAATACAGTGTTTAAAAAGTATTTATGTACACAATTTTTCTCCAGGATGATTTCACATTCAGATAACACACACACCCCTCGCTCTTTATGACTGAGTCCTATCAGCCATTTTATGGCTCTCATTGTGCTTTAAGGTAGAGCAATCTCATAATCCTGACCATGGAAAGGCCTTGACTGTCAGGTAAGGATATAAAACTTTTGCATGATGGAGTGATAGTGTATAAATATAGATATCTAATATGTTTAGAGGATACTCAACAGTAAGATAGTTAATTATACATTTTACCATTTCTTTTGTGACTTTATTTTAATTTGTGGGTCGAGAGGTTTGGTTTCTACTCAGCAGGTGTCCAACCACAAATTACACCAAAACACCCATGTGAAACTGCTTTTTTCCTTCCTCTGCAACAACACAAACTATGATGATTACAAGAGCTCAGCTCTTTCCAGAATAAACACAACACTAGTCTGGCACACGCATGGGCCCTGAGCTATTATGCAAGTCAGACTTTTATGTGTACCTATTTGGGTTTCAATTTCCACAGATCACTAGGTGAGAGATTTCTTCGTGAAACTCAAACACTGGAAAGTGGTGTGTATACACACCTTTTTAAAATAGATTTAATGTGTCTATTGTGTTTTCTTATGTACTTTTTTTACTGATTTGACGTTTTTTTATGTAAAGTGACTTTGAGCATCTAGAAAAGCGCTTTTAAATAAAATGTATTATTATTATTATACAGCCTGTTAACACCAGAAGCAAGCTGAAACAGCACTTAAATACAACCTTCGACTACTTGTGTTTTACACCACAATGAGGTTTGACTTAATGAGACTACCTTTCTTCCAAAATATTAACTTACTCCACACCACATTTATACCTCTGTTATGGTAAACTAAATCAATCCTGTATACAAAGCAAGTCAGTCAGTAACAGTTAATTCAAGTTGTGACACTTTAGGACACTTTTCATACATGGTGTGGTTCTTGTTACTCTGCAGGTATGCAGGTGTCATCACCCTCTGTGTCATTTTTAACTGTGTGTGTTTTATGTGCTTTAGTTCTCATTCACTGAAACTTTGACTTCTCTTTGGCCTTCAGAAACCTGCTGAGTGGACAGGATCAGTGAGACACGAAACCTCTGTGTAGTTCAGTAGGAAATAACCTCAACAGGGAGTCAACCGTCAATAAAAATCAGTATGCATCATTGGCCTTTTCACAACAGACACTTTGCCTCGTCATAGCAGGAAAAGCACAGGTGAATGCAATAACACTATCAGCCCACCTCCACTGTATACCAGCCCCAGTGACAGATGTGGCACAGCTACAGCTAATACCATTAATTCTAAATGTAATTGAAATAAGCCTGTTAGCAGGCATTGACAATAATATCTCCAATATAATTTTTAGAGCTTGCTCATGAACTTTTTCCAACTGACCTATTAATGAGATGCATCTGTGTTTTAAACACCTACATACAGCACTGTTAATTTACAACTTTTTACAAAAGATAAATATATATACACACACACTTTTTTTAATGCACAATATTTTGCCTTAAATGCAGGACATTATGTTGTTGATGTGACATATGGCGCCCTGGAATTATGTTTCAAGTCACTGATTCATCAACGTCTCAGTGTTAATTAAATCAATACACTATTAGTGCACAAAATCCAATGGACAGCGTTGAACCAAGAACCAGTGAGACACACCCTTTATGGATTACCATTACAAAGTGTCTTGATCCTGGCAGTTTGATGAATTAAACCTGCTGAGGTGGTGACACATCTGGCGCTATATTGTTTTGAAAGCCATTTTGAAATTTTGAGTGTTAGTCTACTCTGAATAAAACAAAATTTTTAGGGAAGTGTGAATTTATTCCAGAAAAAGTCAATAAATTCAGGACAAAAACATTTTCTATCCCTATGATAAGTACATTAATGTGAGAAATGAAATAAAGTAAAATACATGGCTCATTTGGAGACATTTCAGTACTGAAACATAATTCAAAAGTACAATAAAAGTAAAAAACATGCAACATTTTTCGAAGTTCAAAAGTAACACTCACTGCCTTAACTTTAAAAATACAGTGAGTATGAAAGGGGAATGACAGACGTGATTCAAAATCTGCGTTGTTTGTTAGGTCCATAGTCTCCGGGCCCGGGCAGGCCTCTGGGGAAGCCACCCTGGCCTCCTCCTGGCATGTTGGCGTTTCCGGGCCCCGGCATCAGGGGAGCATTCTCAGCCGCCATGCTGGGAGTGCCGGCAGGACCAGAATTCCCACCGAGTGAGTTTCTGTTCATGGGCATCCCGTGGCTGCCCATATGCATCCTGATGTCTTGCTCCCTGTTTTCAGGGAAGTTGCCTCTGAAGCCCTCCTGCTGCCTCTTCATCATTTCTTCATTGCGCATCCTCATCTCCTCCTCTCTCCTCCGGCGTTCCTCCTCCTGACGGAGCTCTGCCTGTTTCCTCTTCTGCACCTCCTGACTGTGGAGCTCCTCCATTCTCCGCAGTTCCTCCTGACGCCTTAGCAGGTCTTGCCTCATAAGCATCACCTGGTGCTCATGTCTGGCCGCCTCCATCTCTGCTTCCAGTTTCTCCTGAGCCTCTTTCATGTTGCGGTCCACCATCTCATACTGCTGCTTCTCCATCTCCATCAGAGCCTTCCAGCGCATGGCGTACTCGTACTCAAAGGTGCCTGGCTGAGCAAACCGTGGCGGCTGTTCGCGCTCTTTGTGATACTGTTGGTTTTTGTTTATGAGCTTTTCTGACAGACCCTCCTCTTCATCATACTGTTCCATAGGTTCAACTGTGATAGGCCGGGGGAAAGCTGTGAGCAGATAGGCACCATCGCCGCACTTATCCAAAGCCTTTCTTGCAGCTGGCTTTGAAGTGTACTCCACTATTCCTTTCCCCGTGGGCCTCCCTCGGTCATCCACTATAATCACAGCTCTCTCTATCTGACCGAAGACAGCAAAAGCCTCCTCCAGCAACTCGTTAGACACAAACTCTGGCAGATTCTTCACAGTCAAGGCGGCCCCGTGTGTCGCAAACCTCACCCGTATGGGTCTGCCTCTGAACGGAGTATCATCCAGCTCGGCTCTGGCGATCTCAGCGATGATCCTGGTCTCCAGCCGGATGAAGCCGAAGCCTCTCTCCTTGTTGACGAAGATCTCGTTGGCCTGGCCGTACTTGGCGAACATCTTCTCCAGGTCCTCCTCGGTGACCCCGGTGGGGAGGTTTCCCACAAACAGCCTGCTGCGCTGGGTGAAGGTTTTCTCCCCGGGTTTCCTAAAGCTCTGCAGGTCCAGAGTTAAGGCCTCGTTCAGGCTGCAGTGCTCGCTGTGCTCCGGCTGCTGCCCGTTCGTGTTTGTCCCTCCGGGCTTCCTCTGCTCTACCGGCCCGGGCTGCCGGTTCTGCTGGGGGCCTCTGTTTCCTTGCATCTTGTAGCAACAGAATTAAAACCCGAGTCGATTAAAGAGGGAAACTCTGAGCGGATAGTGGCGCACAAAGAGCTAAGAAAATGGCGAGGCAGCCTGCCGCGACGCTATTGTGACCTCACTTCAAGGCGACCAATGTATATAAATCCGTGACGTAAAGCCTGTGCGACGGAAAACATAACAAAAAAACTTTATTAAGAATACAGTAATATTACATTACAAACAACGATACGAAATGACAATGTTTCGATCCAACTTGAATCGTCGTCAAGTTAAAACGTTTTGAAAATGGAAAACTCATATTCATACATATTTAGTGATAAACATCCCAAAACAATAACAAATTCAATAAAGTACATAGAAAAAAGCAGTAATACAAAAGCCATAGTTCAAAAACAATACACCAAACATGCACCTCATGTATAAACATATAAGATGTATAATCCCGTATATCAGAAGATGCCACGTTCAAATTATATCATGGTAAATTAAACAAAGTACAGAAACTGGGTCTTGGGCTATAAAAAAATAACTAAATCAAACTACAATAAGGAAAATGACACAACTGTTAAATTTGGATATTTTTTTTTCAAATGTGTGTCTGGGTTTAAAAACCATGTATCAACATCATGATATTATAACCAGTATTTACCCCAGAGAATATGCCTTCAACCAATAACCAGTATTTACAAATGTTTTTTTTTAAATTAAAAATACATTACAAATAAAAATACTTACATTATATTATGTTTCCCATCCAGCTTGAAGTTGATATTCGTTGGAGTTGCTGGTAAAACAGGCCTTTGTGGTGTTTCTTGTATGGATGCGTAGTGAGAACGAGAATTCTGAGTTATCTCAGTTTATCGCGAGATTACAGACTACTGGTGATGTTGAGCGAGTGATTTCGCGGGAACTGTCTTACTCGTTGTTGAGGAGGAATAACATCAGTGTTGTCTGAAAAGCAAACGTACTTAACTTAAGACGGGTACTAAGTGAAGCCTCCCGTCTGTTACGGTAAGATCTGCTTCCTTTAGTTACACTCTCAAACATGTCGGCATGTTTTGGACGAACCCAAACAACTAAAATCCCTGTGCTTGCTAATAACCAGTTACACTAGTTATTTTTATTAGTTGTTATTATATGTTTGTGTGTGACAGAGTATGTAAATATCTACTCCTTCTTCAGGCAGTCATGTTCTCCGAGCTGAGCGCCCAGAAAGACGGCTCCTCTCTGCTCTGCCGCCCGGCTGGAGAGGACCAGGGGCTGGTGTTTGAGAGGGTGTCCCCAGCCTACACCCCCTGCCCCGACCGTTACAAAGTCGGCGACAGGAGCTTCAGTCGCCAGTATGCTCACATTTACGCTGCACGACTCATGCAGATGAGGTCCATACTCACAGAGAGAGCTCAGCAGAAGTGGGGTGAGCATTGGACATTTTCATCAGTCGTGTGGAAAATGATGTGAAGTGTTTTTCCAATATTTACTTCGGTTTTCTGTATCCCTTGCAGGATCAAATGTGCTTGTCAGAAAGCTGTGTGATCTTCAGACAGGGGAGCAGTGTTGCATTGTGGGAACCTTGTTTAAGCGCATGGAGTTGCAGCCATCCATCCTAAAAGAGATCAGTGAGGAGGTCGGCCACCTTGACCCCGACCCCACAACATAGCAGACAAAATTAAATAAGCTGCTGGGAAGTAACACATGTCGTGACTCTTGTTTTCGGTCTCTCCTTCAGCACAACCTGCTGCCTCAGCCTGCACGAGCCAAATGCATCAGTGAAACAGATGAGCTGATTCTGGAGGATGAGCTCCAGAGGATCAAACTGGAGGGCAAAATTGACAAAGACAAGTGTGTCACAGGTCAGGATTTTTCACAACACTTTGATGGACGTCATTATCACATTAAACATAAAAGACATCGCACAAGTATAGCTGTGAACATTGTCTCTTGTATGTCATGGCATTTCTTTCTTTTTCCCTCAGGTAGTGTTATTGCAATATACGGAGCTGAGAGGAACAACGGGAAGTTCACAGTTGAGGACTTTTGCACAGCTGACCTCCCTTTACAGACAGCGAGACCTGCACTCAGCTCTGACAGGTAAGCACACATACACACATACACACAACTCAGCTTTCTGTGCTATTAAATTATAATGGTCACATCTTTCTTTGTGCAGGTTTGTGCTCCTGGCTTCTGGACTTGGTCTTGGGAGTAGTGATGCTGACAGTATGCTGGGGCTACAGTTGCTGGTTGACATGGTTACAGGTCAGCTGGGTGACCAGGGGGAGCAGAACGGGGCAGCGACAATATCAAGGGTCCTAATTGCTGGAAACCTCCTGAGTCAATACACCCAGGATAAAGACACAGCAACAAAGGTAAGTTGAACTGGTTTATTCTCGTTTACTAGTTTTACAGAAAAGTCACATGTGTTTCACATATAGTTGAAATTGTTCACTTAAAAAAATTAAAATGCCAATTATATCTTCTCTGTGTGTGTCAAGCCCAAGTACCTCACCAAGAAGACTCAGGCTGGCAGCGTGGATGCAATTCGTTTGCTCGATGAGCTGCTGCTTCAGCTGGTGGTGAGTCTGCATCCCTGTCTATGAATATATATTTTAACTTTATTTACTGTAGAGTTGTACAGTATGACGATATATACAAGTATTAGGGTTTTGGTGTCTGTCACCCAAGTGTGATGTAAATCACTGTAAACTGGAGAAAGTGATGATATAGACGTGTCACTGTGTCTCTGCCTCCTGCTGTCTAGGCCTCTGTCCCAGTGGATGTGATGCCCGGCCAGTATGACCCCACAAATTTCACCCTCCCACAGCAGCCACTCCACCGCTGTATGTTCCCCTTGTCTTCTGCGTACCCCACGCTAAAGCTGGTCTCCAACCCATACCAGGCTAACATTGATGGAGTCAGGTGAGCAATGTCACACAAATGCACCCCTCCAATGTCTTGCGTTCAACATGTATACATTTAAAACCATGTGTTTGTTTCCATTAAGGTTCTTGGGCACATCAGGTCAGAATGTCTGTGACATTGAGAAGTACAGCAGCATGAGCAGTCACCTGGAAATACTGGAGGAAACGCTACGACTGAGACACCTGGCTCCTACGGCACCTGATACCCTTGGTTAGACTTTGATGCAGAATAAAACACAAACCTTCTGGTAGGCCTAAATATATGAGCACTGCAAATTATTTACACTATATTCTGTGTATTTTATGTCAGGTTGTTTCCCTTTTTACCAAAATGATCCATTCATCTTGGAAGAGTGTCCCCATGTTTACTTCAGTGGCAACGCCCCTTCGTTTGAGTCCAAGCTGGTCAAAGGTCAGTGTATGATGTGTCTATATATTTACATTATCTTTGCTGTGTTTCCCCCTTCAGTATTTTAAGCATTTTCCTTCCTCCTCTCCTCCTGCCAGGTCCTGATGACCAGGAAGTCCTTTTGGTTACTGTTCCGAAGTTCAGCAGCACCCAAACGGCATGTCTGGTCAATTTACGCACTCTTCAATGTGAGCCTGTTAGCTTCTCAGCCTTCTCTGCCGCCGAAGATGATGAGGAGAGTGAGATGAACATTAGCCACTGAGGGTTCATAGCCACACACATCGTGACATTTCTCGGACACTATTCACATATATTAAGACTCTACCAAAGAGTTGTCATGACAACATTGGGAAATGTTTTCTTGCAGTATAATTCAGTGTTCTTAAAGGTGCTTAAAAAAGAGAGGGAGAGAGAAGATACGTGTTGTGTATTAAAAAGCCTTTATTTGAAAAATAACTCTTGCACCTCACCTGTGTCTGAGGAAACAGACAGAACACACCCTTTACTCTTCTGACTCTCTGGAGCCAACTTTGAACAAATGCTCTTTAAACCTTTCGTGAATGGTCATACTGTAAAAAATATTTCTGTCATGGATGAAGACATTGTAAAGTATCCACAATAAACATCTCTTCATAAAAAATAATAAAGACTGAATAATGAGTCAGAAAGCAGTGTGAACTGTTGAACTGAACTGAAATGAAACTATTTCAGTTCAGGTCAGGTCAGTTTCTTTGAAGAGGTGTTTTTTTTTTCAAGTGAAATAGATATACTATACAGGTAATATAGTCATAGTTTAGGAGCTGACTGAACATTTCCATTGCTTATTTAGCAATGAGAACTACAAGTAGTTCAGGACGGTGCGTGTTTACAGAAACAATGTGTATGTTCAGTTTAATAGTCATCGATCTTGTACTCATAATTATAATCAAGGATGGAGTCCGTGAACCCACCAGGCGTCGAGGATTGTCCCTCCTCTATTGGCCATGAGTCGTACCATGATGTGGTGGGCTCTGGCGTTGTGGGTAGTGTGGTTGTTGTTGGGGGTAACGTTGTTGTTGTCATCGATCTTAACCTCAATAATTTCTGTTGCCGAAGGCGACGGATACGAGCTATTCTGAGCCTCCTCTGCCGTTCACTGCTGAGTTGTGAATTTTCTGAATACCCATTGTAGCCATCAACCACACGCCTGTTGCTGTTAGCAGTTACGGGGTATTGTACTCTGGTGTTCCCATAGCCGAGCAGGCGAATTGGCTTGTTGCCGTGGAGGGCCATGATCTGCAGAGAAGAAAGGTTCTCAATCATCCTATCTGGGACAGGTATTTACAGTGTGGTTAGTATCTGGGACAAGTATTGTGGTTAGTCCAGAATGGTGTTGTCTTACCTGTTTAATGCGGTCCCAGTTGGATTTAGCCAGGTTGAAGCTGCAGGCAGTCGCTCCCGGCTGGTAACCAACCACGCAGAGCTTGGTTACAGCAGAGAAGCCCTCAGCTCGCGCTGTCACATGGTACTCACCTGGGTTCAGCAGCCGCCAGTAGTCCCCTGTTGGAGCTACAACAAAGAGGGAACAGACATTTGTGGGTGCAAAGTCTTTTTATAACATAGTGATTCTGAGAGTGGCTTTGAGCAGTACCCTGACCTGTGGTGACATCATGATTTATCCCTTCTACAGACACGGTGGCATTCGCAATGGGGTTCCCCTGCTGATCCTTCACAATGCCTCTGATGCCACGATGTACCTAGTCAGAGAAGAGTTTTATTCTTTGTTTGGATCCCCCTTAGCTTCCACAAAGTGGTTGCTAGTCTTTCTGGGGTCCACACAACATGAGCAACAATCAAACAAACAGCAATTTACATTCACATTAATCTATGAAAACAAGAAAACACTAAACAAGCCAAATACAAAGATTGGAAAATAAGCGAAGTGAAAAAGGTAATAAAAAATAATCATAAAATAAAAAATAATCAAAAAGGTTCTATAACCGAAATAACTAAAAGTAATTAGGCTGATATGGCTCAGTCAGGAGGATATTCCAGTTGAACGTTGCCCTCACCGGACCACCTGTGGGGAAACCTTATACATATTGAGAGGATAACTAAATTGGAGATGGACAGGTTGGTGAATTAGTCAGGATGTCTCTTTGGGCCAAGTCAGTATTGTTACTCAAAGCAATTCTACAAATGATTAACTTTTATACTTTGTTGAAGTTAAATTGGATGCTCCATTGGATGCTCCATTTTTTACTCCTGTCTGTGTGACTGACCTGCTCCATGAAGGTGAGCATTGCTTCTCTGTTCTTCTCCCACTCGTATACCAGCTCACTCTGATGAGGGAACTTGTCGCAACCCAGGAATATGGACAACTCAAAACAGTTGGTGTGCAGGTAGCTGAAATCATTCATACCTGGAGATACGTACACACACACACATACATACACACTCAGAGCCTGCGCTGCACATATTGTCCACCAGGGTGTGTTATAAATGCATGCAGACACTTAAAGTCCCATTCCCAACATCCATTCAAACCTGCTGGTCTCTACTTACTTCCTGTGACCGGCTTCCATTTGGCGCGGTTGACGATGCCGTGCACACCTGCTGCAGTGTCTCCATGGCATGAGCCGTGGTAGGTGTGTGTCATGGTCACGTGTGTGGAGGCATAGGAGACAGCCAGCCACCTGAAGAGGGATTCATCTGCTGTCACCCGCAGCTCATCCTCAGGCTCAGCATAGTGGTAACCACCGCCTCTTCCTCTGTCATCCTCCTCCTCCTCTCTGTGGCCATAACCATGGTCTTGGCCATAACCATGGTCTTGACCATAACCATGGTCTTGACCATAACCATGGTCTTGACCATAACCATGGTCTTGACCACGGTCGTACCCGTGGTCGTGACCACGGTCGTACCCGTGGTCGTAGCCATGGTCGTAACCGTGGCCCCTCCACTCCTCCTCGGGCTCTGCATATCCCCTCCCTCTCTCTCTTTCCTCTGGCTCCTCATGGTAGCCCCTTCCCCAATCTGTCACGTCATAACCCTCTTCTTCATACCTGTGAGAAATGATTTGTGAGGAATTTTGGAAAAAAAGCCATGTGAAACAATAACAACACAGAAGGATTGACAGAGGAAATCATACTGTCTCTTCTTGCGGCTGCGGGGCCCCTGGCTCTCTACAGACTTGCTCAGACCTAAACTGTCATAAGGGTAGGCCACAAGTCTCTCCCCGCCCTGGAAGTTTGCACCCAACACAAATGGATAGCTTTTCATCCAGGAGATTATGGCCCTAGTTTCCACAGCAATCTGGAACCAAAGCAAGAGGATCAGAATCACAAATGACGTGGAAGATGAATCCACATTTTTGTTTTCATAGTAGAACACACAACTACCTTTCATAAGAGGACAACAATCTTTCACATCCACAATATACACCATGGTAGAATTAAAACCACTCAGTGGAACAAACGTCCTGCTCCTTACCGAGCTGTTGGACTCGAAGCTTTCTGGTATGGGCACATGGTGGTTAGGGGTTAATTTAGGCACCATGCCCTTGTCCTCTGCATCCCACAGGATGCTATTCAGGTCAGGGAAATTCTGGAAAATGTCGGCGCCTTCTTCGGTGAAGTGGCCGGTGGTCCATCCACTCAGCTCTGATCCCTGCGGGAGAGAAATTGCATGAGGAACAAATCACTCCAGACCACTAACATAATAAACCGTGATTCAGTGGAATTTCCTCTTTGTTTCTCTGTTTTGTTTTGTATGCCTGATAAGTAGAAACATATGACTTCTTCTTTTTCTTAACTGACCGATTCAAAAGCTTCCTCATGTCCATCAGGGTTGAGTGAGGGCACCAGGTGGATGCGTATTGCTTCCACCAGTCGCTGGGCTCTGGGGTTTCTGTCTTTGTATTCTTTGCACAGGTACTGCATAAGAAGCAGAATCATCTCCCGCCCCACCGCCTCATTTCCATGGAGACCTGCAGTGAAGCGGAACTCCGGCTCACCTGCGGAGACAGCCGCACAAGAGTGCACAGTTGAGACTGTTACGGTCTGCTGACTTCACCTGGTGTTTATCAGGATTTACAGGAGGCAACAGTGGTGCCACTGAGGCTCAGTCTTCTGTGGGTTTTAATTTCAACTAATCAGCAGCTCAACTTGTTGGAGAATCTGTGAGAAAACGGCTGGTTTTACATTTGCTTTGAATGAAAACATTCTTTTAGGATTTTCATTTGGTGTTAATAGTGCATATTACATTGCACTTCCATGCAAACACTTTATCTGTTGAAACAGTTGCATCAAGCTGTTGTGTGAACACATTCCCACCTATTTCATGCTCCGTGGGGTTACCAGAGATGATCATGGCCATGATATCCAGTCCTTTGGAGCTGTGGCCCAGGCTGTAGATGCTGGTGATGTTAGGACACTCTTCATTCACTGACTTCATTAGCTGAACATAAAGATATGGTATGCTCAGTGTGCAAAATATTGAACATTTTTTATATTTACATGTTCTTTTAGAAACCAGAACACTCTGAAAAGTAGTGAAAATAGTGGGAGCTGCTCAAGATTTCATTGCATTAGTCTGTCCATGTTGCCCTCTGGTGGCTGAAATCAAAGCTCATTGACAAAGAAATGAACTATGCGGGGGTTTTAATCTGAATTAATATCAGAGTAGATTAAAGCAGAGCGTCTGGTTCAATATTTGTTTCCTTTTACATAATTTTGTTTTTAGGAAAAGTAGCCATGATTTCCTGTGGAATGCATTCAGCCAGCAGGCGTGCAGAGATACTCACTGCAACCATTTCTGAGTAGCTGTGATGTTTGAACTCCAAGTAATCCACTGGAGTCACTTCATTTTGCCTGTAATGTACAGTGGCAGGATCTGTGAGAGTGAGAAAGGAATAACAATGTTTTTGTTTTTGTCTTGCTTTTTAGTGTGTGTGTGTGTGTGTGTGTGTACATGTGTATGAGGCTCACCAGGCAGGGGACAGCCTAGCACCTCCAGCCTCATACACAGCGTGCCGTTCCAGCTCTGAGGCATGATTCGTATGTAACGTGCCACCACAGGCACTGCCAGCTGGTTCATCACTGGTGTGTCCTTATCACTGTTTCCGAAGAACAACTGGACCGACATGAAAGAGGTAGGGAGAAGGGAAAGATGGGAGAAAAGAGGAGGGAGACATTATATGAGATGCCCAAGGAAGTGGCATTACTCTGGTTTAAACATAATTTTTTAGTGAACTCACCCAGTCAGCATATCCATCATGGATGGTGGTCCACTCTCTGGTGTCGTTGCTAAAAGCCAGGAAGTATGATATCACGAAGTCGTTCCTGAAAACAACACAGGCTCATGAGTTTAGGAAGATACGCAGGAAGATACTCCATATTCATGTGTGTTTGTGTCTTACTCATTCAAGGAGTCTCGTCCCTGGGTTATGACCCCAGTGAACTCTGTATCCCTGCGTGCATCTATCTCAAACCAGTGGGCTTTGTCATCTGAGTTTGCGCACCATGCTCCACCTCTCGGGTTATCCTCATCATCAGATCCCTGGGAACCACAGAGACCAGGGCATATGCAGCTGGGTTTAAAGCAAATATCATTTAATCATGCACTAGTAAGCATTTAAGTCATAGCTTGTAGGTAATTGTTCAAAGCAGCAGAACAAGATTTATCCACCGATTTAATTGCTTTGCTACTAAATTATTAGAAAATATAAAAACAACTGGCTGCCAAAGCAATGACAGTGGAAGACATGTGTTTATTAAGACCTGGCAGTATGTAAGTGATGGCTGTTCAGGGCCATCATGCACTGATTGATGTGTACCTGCATGTTGAGGCGTGCCCTCTGAGGTGAAAATTTATACTGGGACACAGAGGAGGCAGAAAGCTGGTCTGGCTCAATCTTATGAGACTCCATCCCCAAAGGAGGACACTCTGCCACACACACAGAATAGAGAGAAATCACATGATATAGAAATTGTCTCAGTAAAGCTTGTGCTGGGTTTTTCCAGATTTGGAAAAAGATTGACTCACTCTTTGGCTCTTTGAAGACACGTGGTCTGTTCCTGGCCCGTTCCTCTGCCTCCTTCAGTTTCTGCGCTCTCTCTGGGCAAAGGTCAGAAAAACAGTCTTAATGCAAAATCAATTGCGAAACATTGGCTGAATATTTCTCTTGTGCGCTCTCTACCAAGGAATGATCTAGGCACTTATCATTATATTGCACATTTTACATGCCAGAAATCCCCATGAGGATCCAGATGTTATGATTCAACTCCCGCTCTGAGTGTGTTGCTCAAACACCGTTTACTGTTGAAGAAGACTGCTGCAGAATCCGATCTATCATTACCATAGTTTACATTCTGACACACTGAATCGTGTAGTACTTTGATACTGTAGTTTATTGTTGCTAGCATGGCTGCCAGAAGTCTTACTGACAACATGTACGTACGTGCAGAAGTGGATGTGAACCCATCTACACTCCATACTGATATGTGGAGGTGCAGGCACACATCTGTATTTGAGTTCTGCTGTGACAGATGAACGTGTCAAGCCTCAGTGACTTTTTAACTTGTGCTCAAAGTGAGCTGAAATGCTTTTCACCTTGCACCCAGTTGGTGGTGGACCATGCACACAGGAAGTGCCCTATTGACACCAGTCCCGACAGTGTTATATATCATTGGCTCCAGACTCGCCTTAACCACCATCTGACCTCAGTGACATCACACAGCAGATACGTGGCAAACAAAAAAGAGACAAATGTGATGTGAATACCTGAGGTTTTCACTATGAGTCCTACATTACAACATCCTTCTGTTCATATCATCCTCTCCTCCCTCTATTTGCTTCAGTCTAGCTCACAAGAGGTTTTTACAGAGCTAAACTCTTTTTTGTTTTTGTTTTAAGAGGATGAACTTTTGTCCCACCCATGCAAGTTAAAACGAGCACATTTGCACGCCAACATTTGCATTGAGGGAAATCACATCTGCACTCTCTTATGATAGAAATACAATCCAAGAAAGTGAGCACCTTAGACCACAATGCTGTTATCTGTTGGAACTTTTGCACTTGGGTCACAGGCCATTTTCTTTGCTTTGGCAACTACAGTATCGTATATAGTCTGACATGATTATGCAGTGTGATGTTACATAAGAAAAAGAAAAAGTCCACATCTGGGTTGTCTTACCTCTCTCTACCCTCTCTCTTTCTTTCGCTGCTCTCTCTCTCTCTTTCTCCATCCATTTTTCATCTGTCTCTTTCTTCCCTGGAGAAAATAAGAAAATCAGGATTAACTTTATAGAAATATCTTTAAATTTACCAACCTCATTGTGCAGCAGGATATTGCAAGTCTCTCTTGTTTTTTTTGCAAGTCATTAGGAACCACAAACACTAACAAGGTCACACCTATTTAAAGTGAGGAAATCTGGAAAGTTACTCTTTAAATCTTTTCCTTGGTCTTAGCTTTTACAATCTAATATAAAACATTTGTGTATGGATTTCATTTGTATATATGTGTGTGTGTGTGTGTGTGGGCACATACTCAGTCCATATTCGTCATAATCATCATACCATGTCCCCTCATAGGGAGAAGTGGCTGTGGGCTCCTCTGTGTAGAAACAAACAAATGTAGTCAGTTAAATTTTTCAGTGGCACCACAACACTGCAATTGAGATTTTATGAGATTACATGGTTTAAGATACAAAGTTTTACAGGTTAGCACAGCCCTGACTTGTTCAATTACAACAAATGCTTTCTTTTTCATATGAAAGCATATGCCATTGCGACGCCCGCCATGTAATTAAAGCTGTTAAATCTTTATTTTCCTTTACAAGAATCATCAGTCGTGATGTGATAATGCTTTTTTTTTGTACTCCCCAACAAAACTATATGGAAACTTTTGTTGACTATGTGGAATCACACTAACCCACCCACTTCTGTTTGAAAAGTAGGGCAGATTAGCTCACAGACACACTATAATGTTATTCCCATGTGTTCCCATGATTTCTCATCTGCTCCCAGCCTAAAAGCACAGATGGAATAGACATTATGTCTGCATCACAAGTCAAGTTCACTGCCTAATTGAAAACTTCTACTACATCTTGCTTGATAGATGAATTTCTGGGATTTTTTTTTGAGTGGCAAGAGTTACCTGGAAGAGTTTCTACTTCTATTTCAGGGCTGACTTCTTTACCGTCAGGGAATGGAAG
Source organism: Pampus argenteus (assembly GCA_036937835.1). Classification (NCBI taxonomy): domain Eukaryota; kingdom Metazoa; phylum Chordata; class Actinopteri; order Scombriformes; family Stromateidae; genus Pampus; species Pampus argenteus. Next base: position 14,616,010 of record CM072867.1, read on the forward strand.
GTTATCTGTCGTCTCAACTGCAGGAGTGGAAAAACACAACATAAAAATTTACAAGGTCAAACAGACAGTTTGAAGCAGACTGAGAGTATTACAGATAAAATAAAATAAAAACTGTAACAACATGCCAATATGAGGGAATTAGTGGAAATGGTACAGTATGCTGGAAACAGAGTCATGAGAACATGTCTGTCCAGTCCTGATGAGTGTCACTGGTCCACATGACACACTGTTTCCAGCATCTGATCCTGTGGAAAAACTAGTTCAGTCACTGCTGACCTCAGCTGGTTGGAGGCTAAAAGAGATAGTGGTGATTGTTAAAAAAAATTCAACATGAAGTCTGCAAATTGTATTCTACAGGATAAATACAGCAGGGATCAATTATTTCATTGATTTGTCAGTTTTCCAGTGTAGAGGGCTCAACTTGGACAATATTGTATTACTATCAGCCAATGGACATCAATAAATGTTCTTCTGTTGCCACTGACACATAAAATATAAAATAAAATTGTATCATTCTCCTTGTTTTAGTGTCACTTAGTTTAAATACTGTTTTAGATTATTTGCATCTTGATAGACTTAAAAACAAATGTATTAACACCTTATCATTCATGCTTTAATGACCCCCAGTGATTTCCCCACAAAGGTCAATATAATTTCATCTCATCTTATGAGATGAAATTATACCAATCAAAACAAAGAAGAAGCTAAACTCAGACATACATGTGGCATCCCAGTAATCCTTGTCATCCGTCCCAGTCTTCCCATTGACATCAGGGGCAGGGGACGTTGGGTCCTCCTCTTTCCAGTAGCTGTCATAGTTATCAGTCACTGGAGCGACTGGCTCTTTCTCCTCTGGTTTCCAGTAGTCATCGTAGATGTCAGTCACTGGAGCGGCCGGCTCTTTCTCCTCTGGTTTCCAGTAGTCGTCGTAGATGTCAGTCACTGGAGCGGCCGGCTCTTTCTCTTCTGGCTTCCAATAGTCATCGTAGATGTCAGTCCCTGGAGTGGCCGGCTCTTTCTCTTCTGGTTTCCAGTAGTCATCATACACGTCTGTTACAGGAGCGGCAGGGTCTTCCTCCTCAGGTTTCCAGTAGTCGTACGGGGGATCTGTGATTGTCGCCTCAGGCTGAGGCCTGGATGGTGTGGGATCAGCCTCCCAGTATTCATAATCTGGTTTCGAGTAATCATCATCTAACAGAGAAACAGATGGACTAAAATATGTATTGTATTGTTCTCAGGTGGATATAATAGATACATTGATTTCATGCTGTTTTGGGCCTAAAACTGAATGTGACTCAAATATACAGAACTACTTATGAAGGAAACACAGTGAAGCCAGCAGGAATAAAAGTTGGTTGTGTTTTTCTGTGCATGTTGAAACAAAATTGCCCTTAAGGAAAGTATGACTATGACTGCTGAATAACACTCAATAGGTGCTCTGAGAAAAACCTCCTATATTCAGTCATTTCATCATGATAATTTCCGTTTTGGTCAGAAAAAGGGGAAAATTATGTATTTTTTCCTTTTGTTAAGGGAGAGTCTCAAATATATTTCACCATTCCCTTGCAATATTAATTTACTGAAAAGGGAATCAAATAGTTGCAAATTTACCATCATACTAATGTACTAATGTTATCTCCATCAAAATTCTTTCTTCTGCATCATAACAAAAATGTAGAAGTATTTAGCTGTTTTACTATATTTGATATTGTTTTGGAAACGGTTCATTCCACTTCTAATGTGCATGTTGTATGCTATTGTGACAATTATTATTACATACAGTTTATAGACAAATACATTACATCATTGCTTTGCCTTCTTTAGTTGTTAATAGTGGAATGAGTTGTAAGAAACCAGTACACTGTTTTGAGATATTAGGATATGGGTGTTCAGTAAGTGTGAGTCACTCACCAATGTCAGGGTAGAGGTAGTCTGTGTATGGCTCCGGTTCTGTGGGTGGTTCAGTTGGGATCACTAGAGGCAGCAGACAGACACAATTTCAACAACAGTCTGAGTCATTCAAGTACATACTTGGCTCACTGCTCCATCCTGTCCTCACCTGTTGTGGTGGGTGGAAGGGTGGTGGTAGTTGTTGTCTTTTTGTCCTTCTTCTTTCCCTTTTTGTCAGTTTTGGGCTTTTTGGTGGCATTGGGGTCCTTAGGCTCTTTGTTCTTCTTCTTGTCCTTCTTCTTTTTTTTGCCTTCCTCTGGCGCTCTTCTTACTCTGTCTGAAATACCTGAAAAATATTAATGCAATAATGATCAGGAGGTTTTTTGTACATTAATAAAAAATGCATTTGAAAATGAAATTATGTTGGATTTTTTTTTTTTGCTTTTCTTCAAAGTCAAACTGCAACTCTGCAAGGGGGGAAAATCCAGACAGCCAGACGCATTTTAAAGTTGGTTGGTTGAGGTCCATCACTATTTCCTTTTGAGGCTGTCTGAAGTCCTGAATCGCTTTCATGGAAAAACACTATTTCCATTAGTTGTGCTAAACTGACCACAATTTAGTTTTTAATGACACAAAACCATCCAGATTCTCAATAAATATAGCACTATCGCCTGAGCAACATCTTACCACTAAGCCCCAGCAGTGGGACTCATTAAAGAGCTATTCTGAACTTACATCTGAGGCTCAGTTAGAGCTCCAGAAAATAGCTCTCTCCCTAATATGTATCACCCTTCATAATCCATTCTTTCATTGTGAATGTTCACCAGAGTCAGCATTAATCATGCAGCGTGACAGAGGCAGTAAAAAAAAAGGTCAGTGTCATCTGTCTGCAAGATGCTCAATTCTGGTTTTCTTCTCTGGTCCGGTCTGAGCTAAACAAATCCATCTGTCCTGTGTTTGTCCTGCTGTGGAAAAGCAGTATAGTGGGCAGGTGAGCACCTGGATTTACTCATGCCTCTTGAAACTTCTCAGAGACTGAAAAGGCGTGTGTTTGTGTCTGTGTTTGCTCACCCCTGTCGTAAAGTAACTCGGGCTGTACCTGAACAGCTTTGATCTCTTGTCTGTGTGACATATTTGTCTATTTAAGTTAAAACTATGCTCTCTACACATCTGTCTCAACTCACCTGCCCGTGCAGCCTCCTCTGTGTCTCTTTTGGCCTTGCTGCTGCTTCCCAGTGGGTGTGGGTCCACTACAAGTCCCTGCTCACTTTGTGGGTCATCTAGGGACTCTTCTTGTAGCAGATCCCCCGTCTGTCTCTCCTTTTCGCTCTGCTGGAGAGAAACTATCCCCCCAGCGCTCTCCCCTTCTCTGGGGATCAGCAGCAGGCAGCATAGGGCCAGCAGAGCCACAGAAACAACCAAAGTCTGGCTTTTCATACCTGCTGCTCTTCCAACTGCAGAATCCTTTGGTTTGCTCTGGGATTTTTTTCTCTGGAGTTTTTAATCACACCCTGTCCAGTACTCAATCCAATTTTGTCGTATGGCGTATAGAAGAATTATAGTTCACTCTTTTTTCCCCTGTGTCCTTTCCATGTGGTCCACACTTTCACTCTACTTCTGCAGCTCCACACGCGCTCAAAACTTCAGTGTCAACCTGGCTCACAGACTGGGCTAGACAGAGATGGAGTGGGAGGGGGGTAGGGTTAGATGGGGAGAGAGGGGAGGTAGGTTAGAGAGAGACAGAGAGAGATACGCAGGAAAGCAGCAATCCAGTCAAATGAAAAGACCTTGTGTCTAATTGCCCTGCAGCTACGGTCAGCTGAAAAAACAGCGTAAGGCCAGAGGATCCCCTTCACCTGGCTGACGAGTCAGAACAGGTGCAGAGTTTAGACAGGAGATAGGTGGGTGGGGGGTGAGTAAGGGCGGGTGAGGCCTCACACTGCAGCGCTTGCACCTCCTGGTTAGAGAAGGAAGCCAAAGACAGCTCCTTTTCGTCTGTAGCTCCAGTTGAATTCCTCGGTGGAGAGCGTTTGCCCTGCAGACTCAACACGGAGGAGTGACTCTTAGGACATTGAATTCCAGAAGAGGAGGAGAAGGAAGTGGAGGAGGAAGGGGCAAAAGGGGGAGGATAGGGATTGTGTATATATGTGTGTGTGTGTGTCTTAACAAAACCAAACACCACTAATCATCAGAGAGAGAGAGAGAGAGGAATTCAAAGAAAATGAAAACAGACAAGAGCTGAATATACATTATTTTTCAGTCCAACACTTGTTTTGGTTGGGAATGGATCTTTGCTTTCCATCTCCTCTGTCATTATTTCCTCTGTGTGTTGCTCAGCCTGCTCTCTCCTTTCTGGAGAATAAGTTATGGTAGGGAAGGAGGCCACAGAGGAGCTTACACAGCACGGGAGAATTGTTTGAGCAGATGATAGAATTATAACCTTTTTAAAATTTTCTTTGCCGCCCCCCCAAACCTTCCTCCTCCACCTCCTCTTCTGTCCACTGTTTGGAAAACCTGTCAATCGCTCAATTGTCAATCTGTCTTTGGTCTGAAATGTAGCTCCAATAGACAGAAATTAAAACATTTTTTAGAAAACTCTCTTAGCATTACAATAAAATTAAAGAAGAAAAAAGTTTACTTAAAATACAGTGAGCTTATCCTGAGGTTTTGCCCCAGTTTTCCTAAAACTCATCACCTGCACTCTTCCGTGAGAGGACTTTTATTACCCAGAAATCCAAACACTGTACAGCCCACTGAAGACCTATTGACTCATAAGTGTGATCCTGTGATGATTCCTTGATGACAAAGACACACAGAGACAGAGGCACACACCTGCTATAATACTTAACTTTATACTATCTCAGACTTTGAGGACAGTGGAGCAGTATTGCATGAGTGATTTCATTCTTAATAAAACTATTGCAACATGCAAAAATATCTGTGGGGGAGTTTTGACTGTGAAGAATGCAACAGATAATTTAGACTACAGTAAGGTCACGCAGAGGCTTTTTCAACTGGCAAGGATACAGACACACACACACGGGGGAGCAAGAAAGAAAAAGCTCCCCCCCCCCAAAAAAGTCATTTCACAGTACAGAAAAAAAATAAATCTGTACAAGCAATGTCTTAAGTTATTAAAACAAATAAGAGCAGTGAAAAATGTTACGTGAATCACTTTAATTATTTACTTAGGGAATTATCACAGACCCAGAACAGACACTAGATAAGACATATTTGTTATCAGGAAGATAAGAAATATGTCTTATCTAGTGATGAAGTTAAGTGTGTCTCCAAGCTGGAGTCTCACATTACAAACAAACAACAATTTCTACTTTATTTGTGCCACTTTAACTTCTACTTCACTGCATTATAAAGGCAACTGTTGTACTTTCCACTCCCCTGCATTTATTTGACAATTACTTTGGCAATGTAATAACACAATGTAATGCAGCTGCTTAAATTTCAGGGCCCTGTTATTGCGCTGGGATATTGCATACTGAGACACATGAAACAGCAGTTAATTGCCACTTGTACCAAAGTATATGATAAATGACACCATGAAATTCTACAACCTAATTTAACAGTATCTCTCTATAAAGTCAGCACCCTGACTCAGTAATGGCAATTACTGCGTCATATCTCAGAATATTATAGTAATATCTATTGTAAATTAGCTAAATACAGTGCGTAAGTGAATGTACTCTCAAATTTATCACTGATAACACAAACAAATATAGACAAATATAACACTTACAGGGGCCATTCTGCTTTTATAATAGTATAATGGGGTATGTATGGATCTGTAAATTCTTGCAGGTCAGCATTAAGCAGAGCAGCATGCATTAGCCTTAGTATCTGTACATGCAGCCTTGAGCTGAGTGTCAGCATCAGGAAATAATGACATCAGAGAGAGAGGAAAAGAGAGGAAGAGAGTTGGGGGAGGGAAAGGCGGGAGTAAGAGTGAAAGAAAAATGCTGTATTCCAGCAGGCTCACTAGGTACACATGGAAACAGACTTATAAAACTCCATCCTGCACTATTCTGTTCATTCTCACTAGGCACATGGTTACTGAAACACTACTGCAGGATACCTGACATAGGACATGTCTGGGTATTAGATTATTAACACTTTATCTGACTCCTCAGTGATATATAACTGAAGTTCTGTCATGTATTTGCTCTCCACTGAGTCCATGTGTATACTGAGGAATGCTAAATAAATCTACTAAAGACAGCACAGCACACTATTAGCAGATATGAAATATAGCTCATGGAACTGTGATTTCTACTTGGATTAGTGATAAAAGATTGGCTGAAATATTTTTTCCATCGTGTGTGTGCGTGCTGTGATTCAGCAGGTCCACCACAACTCAGTCATCTGGAACTGCAGGACTGGAGCCACGTGTTTGATTAAGCACAGATGTAGAAACGAGCAGCACCAAGATTTCTTTTGGAGGAGTCCCAGTATCATTGATCCAGCACAAAAATCCCCCTTCCTCTGATCAGTTGCAAATATTTCAACACTGGAGTGGACCATGGAAACACAATGGAAGCCCGCTTATAACAATTTTATTGTGCCTCAGTGACGTCAAAGTAAATTATTTTCCTGATAAAAGATGAAGTGCAGACTGAGAGGCCTTGGACTGTGACTGAGACTTTAAACAGTGTACAGCAAGCCGACATTAGTGCTCTGCCGTAATGATGCTGCACCAGAGGAACTTAGGAGGGCCACTTACAACTCAACAACCAGAGAGAGAGGGAATAAACAAGGATCAGATTTCAGTTTCACTGGAGGTTGACGTGTTTGCTATTGTGTCATGTAAAACTGAAGCTTTTGTCAAAAGTGTTCTGTGTACATTTCTGCATTTTACAGTAGTACATTCCTATATAAAGCAACCTGTGAATTATGCAGCACCTGTAAACTGTAATACGTTAGCTCTGGTCATTTAGTTGTGGATCTATCATAGTGTGACCTCTAGTGGCTAAACTAGAGAACAGCCACACTGCAGGCCCACCATAAACCATGTTTCCTACCTCCAGGTTACATAATCAAATGTTGAACATATATATATGTAGTGCGTTCAACTGGAAAAGTAACCAAATAAAGTTATCAATATGCAAACTGAAACACTGAGTTTTGAGAGTATTATTGATGCACATTATTGTTCAACAATACATTGAAATAAGTTAAATCATCTCAGAAAATATTTTGCTGTTTATTAAACTTAATTGACAATAGTGTTGAAATGATTAGTAAACATACAGAAAATTAATCACCAACTATTTTGATAATCATTTAAGTCAATTAAATGATTCCACAGAGGCACAGTTGTTGTTTTTTTTAACAGCATTTATTTAGCTTTCTCCATACAATACATTTAATGTACAACAGCACATACTGTATTCTGAAATAACTCTCAATATAAAATAGGGCTTCTACAATCAAGGTACAGTCATAAAATGCTCTGAGGGACATGACGACAACAGCAACAATAAAACACCTTCATATAAAGCGCAGGATATTGAGAGAAGTGATTGTATTTGCCAAGCTGCTGCTGTAGGAAGCAGAACTTCAGACTACACCTCTCAGACCATCCGACATCCTGCAAGAACCCGTTTTTCTTTCTTTCTTTTTTTTTCTTTTTCCACTCGCTTAGTTCTGGATTCACAACTGAGCAGATTCCAAGAATCGATGATCAACGCATAAGAACATGATCTATTACAACTGCTGAAAATATAACTTTTGGTAATATGAGAGGATAAACCAGGCCTTGTTTGGATACTGAATATATATACCAAGGTCAAAGCACACACAGTATAATGGCTGCTAATCAAGCTTATATCTTTACAATCATATATTGAACAATTTGTTTGTGACTGTAGCTGTAAAAATTGGATTGTTTTTGAGTGTTTTCCTGACATCGAACACTTAAAACACAGCAAAAGTATACTGTACTATCACTGAAGCCACAAGAAAACCAGCTCATTTCAACATGGTAAACATCAGCCAATTATAGATTGATTTTAAAAAAGATTTCTTTATCTGCAGATGTGCATCAGAGCGTGTGGGCCTATATAGTGTCTATAAATGTGTCTTTAAATAGTATACACATAACATTGACCAGCTTTTTGTATTAGTTTGCTATTATGTGGTGCTTTAGGTGTTGAATATACACATTATATAACATGTCCAATTTGTATGGGAGAAGGCCTAAGTACAAGGAAATGTAAAAAGATAAAGAGTCTGACTGAGAGGCCAAACACATCAGGAAAGAGAGAGAGAGAGAGAAAGGAGAGATTTGTCTCAAGTCTTGAGGTAAGCAATGTGTTTCAGTATAATGCCCTACAGACAATCATACAGTTACAATCATTAATTCTCTATATACAAACTTCCTGATTTACATACACTGTACTGCTCCTCAGTTTAAAATTTAATAAAAACTAAACGTGAGATAATATCTGTGGTGCTATTTATTAAGAGTGAGGAGGGGAGTATGACTTCACGAAGCCTGTTTTTCATGAAATGAGTGATAATGAATGTTTATGGCTATTGAAGATGGCCTGTTTCCTCTTGCATACGTCACACATACTATCAAATATCTACAACAGTGCAAATTTTCCTGATCGATCAAAACACTTGCAAACAATTGGTAAAACTATATCAGCTAATTTTTAGTTATGCAGTGGAGAACGGAGATGGTAGATGCTGACATTGAAAATTTACATGCGTATATATATATATATATATATATATATATATATATATATATATAATTATTTTTTGTAAAAATATGTATCCATTAGGCCTGCATGTTTTAGGGGTCACATCAACTTCATATAATGCCTTACATGAATGGAGGAAGTCTACTGTGGCACGGTGGCTCAAATGAAAGAAAATAAAAAGGAAGTGAGCACTCCACCCCACATGGCTCCACTGGATGTAGGCACCATTTTTACCATTACCTTCTTAGAAGACAAGGTTCATCTCAATAACACATCGTCCCACATCTCTCCAAAACACACGTTCAACGGCTGCGCCACCTAAACACATGTCTACTGATGGAGGCTTAATGCAAAGATGAAATGAATGTGCTATAGTAGTAACAGTTTCGCACTCATTGACACTACAGACTGTAACTGAGACGTGACATCAACAAGCTTTACGAAGAGGAGGCTATAAGATGCTACAGTACTAGTGCTACCTGAACATGCTACAGATTGAGACTACAACGATGGTAGATGTTTCACATTAGCACAAAGCAGGAACCAGCTTTGCTGAGGAGCTCTACCCATTCTAGGCCACAGAGCCGCTGAAACCAGATGTGTCCAGAACCAACATCTGGGGGGAGGGGGTGTGTGTGTGAATGTACCGTTTTGAAATGACAAAAGTACCGTCTTTGCAGCTTGATGGATCAAGTACTTAGTAAAGCTGGCTTATTGTGTGCAGAGGAAAGCATCCCATCTGTAGTCAGTTCCTGTCATATGACACACACACACACACACAGACACACACACACACACACACAAACAAGCGCACAAACCCTGAAGTTAGAAACGATTTCTATCGCACAGCACTATCGTTTTGATTATCATTGAGTAAGAGCTGGGATTGCATACTGTACCATACATCTCCTAGGAGAGGCATCCTTCATCAATATCAGCTTATTCATTTCACTGCACACACAGGCACATGCACGCACACACATACTGTAATAATTTTTTAACTGGTCAAAGAAAAAAAAAATTACAATCACATGCTTTATAACGGAATGTAGAGAAAGCTCAAACCAGACCTTCAACTTTAGCCGGGACCACGCCAAGCACAGAGTTTTCACGAGTCTGATGATTTTCAGAGCAGTTAACTGAAACCAACAACTGGCTAGAGGGCCCTTTTTCACATGTTTCACATGTCTACTTCATTCACACCCTAATAGAAAATGCAAAGTAATCAAACCTTCAAAGCAAGCGGCATTCAAAGCCTACTCCAAAAGAGAACAGCATCAACTGGTGATTTTTGCTCCCTGTTCAAAAGATTCTGTAACCTCTCCAGGTATATCTGCCTCCCTCCACTAATGCTGAGGAAACCTGCCCTTGTTTGCTCCATAATGGTCCGAACTGGTTAGTTTTTTTTTGTAATCACCTTAAATTTAACATAGCATGCCTAACAATGACGCTCTTCTGCTGTATTACAGGTTGTTAATATGCTTGTGTGATGGAGCAACTTCTTGGAGCAAGAGTGAAGACAGAGCCACTCTATGCCATGCTCCTTCCTCTGCATTGCTAACACACCTGACTGAGAGATCCTAATGTGTACATTTTGCACTTCTAGGCGGGTAGAATCTAAACACAACAACATGGCAGCTATTGATTTGGCTACTAAATGCACAAAGAAGAGTGCAAACATTCACTTTCTTGTTGTTTTGTGACATCTTGTGTTTCTGACCTGCATCAGCTCTTTAAATTTGACTGTTCTCAGTACAATAAATTACACCCCCCCTCCCCCAAAGAACAACAACATATAACTCTGAGAGACCCCCAAGCCTAATATGATCAAAGTGCAGCACCCCAGCATCAGTAGAAGGAGCGGAAGTGTTTGAATAGGTTCAGATAGCAGGTCCTAGATCGGGGTCTGGTGGGTTCTTCTTCTAGCTCTCTGAAAGTAAGCCACTCACAAACAGGATTGCTCACACACATCCAAGCGCATTCACTCACACACATACGCACACACAAGTACACACATACACAGAGTCTAGCTTAGATGAGTCTGGCCTCTCCCTCCATGTCTGGCGGTAGATCACACACTCCTGTGAAGTGCATCTCCTTTCCCTTGCTTCCCTGCGCTGTCCCGGCTCTGGCCCCGCGTTCCTCCAGGCTGGGAGAGGGCTGCTGGGCCTGAGAGTCCGGCGACATCCCATGGACGATTCCACCTGCCCTCCTCTCTTTCAGGAAGACCTCTAGTCGGCGCAGCATCTGCTTGGGGTTCTTTTTGGCAAACAGCTCCACTTCTGAAGGGTTAGAAAAACACACCAACTGAGGGACTCATGTTGGGAAGACAATCTGTAACAGGCCTGTGACTCTAATGCATGCAACGACACCCCAGTGCGTTACAAAAAAAGAAAAAACATTTTATTTACCTTTTAGTACAAATCCAGAGTCAGCAATGGTCTTCTGTTGGGTCTTCCACAGTTGGTACAGGTGCAGATACGTGGCAACGTAGAACTCATTCAACACACCGACCACTTGCTGACGACGATTGCACTCCCTGGTAAAACCAACAGCAGAGAGGAGAGTTGGTGTGAAGTGATATAGGTAGGCTATGAAACAAAAAATTAAGTACTAGTGACTCACTTGGACAAGGCTTCCTCTCTGAGCACTTGCAGGGCGATGCGGGTCATGTTGATTGACATCACACTGAATGGAAAGTTCTAGACCAGAGTAAATACACAAGGAAACTGAGAAAGGTTACAAAAGGCAAGTCTTTAAACATGCCCTGAGGAGAAATTCTCTTTTTCGCTTTAGTTCCTTCTGCATCAATATGATCCCTGAATTATTCATTCAAAATAAACATGAAGATAAATTGATTAATCGTTTCGTCTATACAATAGAAAATAGTAAAATATGCCCATAATAATTTCCCAGAGTCAATGGTTCAGTTTATGTTACTGTAAATATCTTTTGTCCAAACAACAGTAAAATAAGCAGAACTAAAACAATAATTTGATTATCAAAATAGTTGCTGATCAATTATCAATCGACTAATTATTGCAGTTCTCAAACAGTTCTCTACAAAAGAGACAACACAAGTGTGCATTCATGCATACTGACTACAGCATGAGCACATAGCTGGTGATACCTGTGTAGGGTGTTGTGATAACTTGTAAATGTCTCTAGCTAACGGTAGAGTCTCTGGATCCATCACAAAGTACAGAGTATGCATCAGTCCAAGAAAACCAGTGCCACGTAGGTCAGTGGCTGGGTCTGTACCTACAGTACAAAAACAGTCCAAAAGAGAGAGAATGTAAACAGTCATAGTTCCTGTTCCCTGTTATTTAGAGTATAATCTAATAAACTAGAAACTTGTACTGCACTGAAGTTTGCTAATGAACAACTAAAACCTTTTACACCATGGATTTAAACAGCAGAACGTCACTAGCGAAGTGAAGAATGTAAAGGAGTTTTACCCTGAAAGCCGATATTTTCCCAGTGCGCCCCAAAGCGTGGACAGTCCAGCCTGCTGCCAATCAGCCTCTTATAAATGGTCTGGAGGACACGCATGTGGACTGTCTGGCTGTTGTCCACGTGGCCTACAGAGAACAAATCAGTGGTGGAAAACACTCATAAGTTTTACACCTGGTGAATGATTACACAACACGAACACACACTCACACTGTGCGATGGCAAAGACCAGATCCCTCTCCTCGAGGAGTTCCCTGTGCAGTCGTGGCGGTCCGAAAAGGAAGTGTGTGATTGCTGCGAAACCTGTCCTGCGAATGGTTGGCTGGATGTTCTTCTGGGGGAAGAAATTAAAATAGAAAACCGCTTTAGAACAAAAGTTGTAATAAATACGCAGCAGAGTGTCTTAGGGACAATTCTGTGTATGCCCCTGAGTGGTCCAGCCATCTTACCCATGAAGACTCAAGGCTGTAATCACTGCCAAAGATGCTTCAATACTTACACTTGCATCATTTAAGTTAAATTTGCAAAAACTTCTAAAATCCCATTTTTGCTTTGTCATCATAGGGTATTGACTGTAGACTGTAGTAATGTGTAGTAATTACTGAAGGAAGTGCTGAGATTCACTGACAGTGATTTAACCTTGAGAAAGAACGACAAAGCAGAATTCAATACACACTGAAATGATTTGAAGTTAGAACAGTGTTTCTGTTAGAGACATTTTTACCACCCTTAATCAGGGACTAGTGTTGATTTGTTCCAATAAACTGCTCACCCAGCTTTTATTTGAGAGTTGGCCATTATTTAGATAACAATTTCTATTTAAGAATTTAATGGTATGCAGCGTCCCCTACTAGCAAGTCCCCGAGGTCTGTGGTCTGGAAGTACTGCAAGGCTTCATTGAAGGAGATGAGCGGGGTTGGGTTTGAGTCCTCTGAGGGAGCTGGAGGATTTTTTACAAAAAATATTTTTAGCAACAAATTACAGACAATACATTCAAAGTCATCATCTCGGTACAAACAGGTGAAACTGCCAGATGCTTCTGACCTGGTTGGATGTTCTCCAGAGCCTCCCACTCCTGTCTGGCCTTTTCTAACTCCACAGTTTCCTCTGTGGAGAGACAATCACAAAGGTGAGGCAAGAAAATAATCTAATTCATTCAACAGTGTAGTGCTCTCTCTCTCACACACACAAAAACCTCACAGGCTGCAACCCTCAAGAGTATCTTCTCTGCCAAGGGACTATGGTGCAATGGCTGACACCCATCCAGTTGATTCTGTCAAATCCTTCCTGTCTAACAGACCTACATCATCTGCAGTACCACTGAGACCCTACTTTTCCTCCAAGCAGGCAATACGTAGTCCTGAGGGAGGGTTTACCTGCAACAGCTGCCTGGTATCTAGGATACACTCTCAAATTCCTGTGGGAAGACGACACAAGACAAAGGAGAGGTTGTATGGGAGTATGTGTGTGTTACCTGCAGGCTTCTGCTGGTCCCCTCCGGCTGCCAGTGTCTGGAGAAGACCATTCTGCTTCAGTGCTGAAATCTGGACATTTACCAAGAAAGGGATTATTTTACAAGCAAAGAGGACCAGAATATGTTGGCTACAGTGCGATACTAAAAATGAAATTTAACTACCGGCAGGGATCTGAGTGGTGCGCTGCCGTTGGTGTGGTCTTTGACATTATGACCAACAATTAGTCCATTCATTAGCTGAAAAGGGGAAAAAAGGTTTTAACTGTTTTTAGATAAGGCTTCCTGGGAAAGAAAATTACAGTGAATAAAAGTGAGATAAATGTCCCATCTTTTTTTTTTTTGCTGTACTCACAGGCTTATGGTTGGAGTGTCCATTGGTGATCTCCTCTAATGGTTTACATTCATGGGACAAACCGTTCAGGGCCTAAGAAGAGGGAAGCAACACAGAACAGATGCTTACCACATGTACACAATATAAAAATAATCCAGCTGTCACTGCTTTAAGACGTGCCATTTATGATCACGGCATAACTCTTTATTTTTTCTTAATTTCTCCACTCGTAAAAAAAATACAAAAAAACAAAACAAAGCAAAACAAGCCAAACAAACTCTTGTATGTGTCAGAAGTTGCACATTCGCAAATACGTCTCTGTTTCACAAGCATGCTTCCTGTTTTGGTAAGTTTAAACACTGAAAATCGGGTAATTCCTTTGAGGAAGACTGTGTCCGCCCAGTTACATTACACTCAGTGAGACAGGAAACATACACTACTTATCCAACTATTTACAAAAGAGGCAATATACAAGGATAGAGGCTAGGGAGCAAGAGGTAATGTTACGGCTAGAAAACCAAGCTGAGGATAGCTGCCGCCATGGCAACGTACCAAACAAGCCAGACTAGAGATTACAGCTAAAGTAGAGGTGGAACTACTGACCTTAAACACATGTGACAGAACTCATTAAACAGATGAGCTCTTAATTGTCTAACATTAAACAACAGTGTGGTGCAGAAAGGGAACATTTCTCTATGGGAGTGACTACATCAATATGGTAACTGTAGTAAAAAGCATCTACTCCTATGTTGTCGACCTACACAATACAGCGGGTGTGTGTTGCTGCTTTAATGGTGTTACATAAATGTAAATTCAAACGCTAGAATGAGTTCAAACTGTTAATAATTTTAAGACCAAATATAAAATAATATTACCTCAGGGTGGCACGTGACATCAATGTCCTCTTCCATTGCATACGAGTGTGTTGGCTGGCAAGCGTGTTCCTGATTTTGGCCTCTAAAGGCTTCTGAAATCACAGACTGAGATGGGCTGATGAGCTGCTGCAAGGACCACCATGGTTTCTGTCTGTAGTGCACATGTGTAGTGACTGTGAATATCTATGTTTTTCCTCTTTTCCTCCTCATATACACAGAGAACAGTCACTGGCGATAGAAATCCATGTTGAGCCCATCATATTCTCTTTTTCTGTCTGACAGCGATGATTTTGTGGTTTTGATGGCAGCCTGGTTTTATTGGCTACTCCAAAAGTCTAACCTTGAGTGTGTACGCGGAGAGGAATGTGCAGGTATCAGTCTACAAGAGCTGACTGGAGGAAATTACTATCCATCAATACACACGTTTCCTGGAAACCTCTCTGCTTCCTCTCCTCCACAGATCTGCTTGGCCAGTGGGTTTACTCCTCAGCCCCATCAGAGGTGCACAGAAGCTGGATAATGACATTGCCTTTCAGGGCTGGGCTCTCCCCGTCCGAGACGCTTCATCACTTTGGCACTCAAGACAAATCCAATGAGCACTCAGTACAGCTACCAGTACAGTTTCAATTTACTACTTGCATCAGAGCTTGTGTTATGTCTTCAGCCTCACATGAAACAGCAACACACACCCAGAGTAGGAAGTGCAAGTGTCTGATGAGATGTGTGTCATGGATGGGATCCTTGTATAGTCAGAGTCCTGAGGGAGGGGCTGTCATATGTACACAACATCTGAAAACTAGAACAAAATATATTAAGTTACACAATGTGTTAATGAGCAACACACAAATCCAAACTTACATGTGTGGCTATGCATAAAACAGTATATTTGTATAAATACAAATTTGAGATACTTATACTTTATTTGAATCGTGCTACTTTATACTTCTACAATTCACTAATGCATTTGACAGCTGTAGTTGCTGGTTACTTTAGTAATTAAAGTGTCGCAATACAAAACATATGAACTTATGAAATATGATGCATTGTTATAGCTTAATTCACCCAACAGTATGTAAAATTGTTACAATAAAACGTTTATTATTATTTTGATACTTTCGGTGTATTATGCTAATAATGTACTTTCACTTGCATAATATTGTCAGTATCTTCTCAGTGAGGATATTTTAAGAGACACACTTTAATGTTAAGGTCTATTGCAAAGCAAAACGTATGCATTGAAGCATCATGACAGTATGACAGCGACAGTTGCTGCACAGTGTGCTGTAACAGCGGCGGCTGCAGCCGGACGTCGCCTAGTTAACATTATCTGTAGCAACCAGCAAGCTAGCAGCCCCACAGGCACAAAGACGAAACAACAGCTTCATTTCACTGCAACGTCTGCACATATTGTATGCACACTAACCTAATGTTGTGCCACACAATCAAAAGATTAATGTCATGAAAATTAAATGCGATTAAAGTAGCTGATACGCGCCTGCTAACACAAGAAAAGCCTAACGGGCTAGCTGTAGCTCTACTGAACTGTAACGGAGATGGAGTCACAAATGCGACAGCAACATATGCGGATGAATCTGTTTTTGTCTTTAAGATATATTAAAAAACGTTACAAAACAATGCGTGTCGCAGCCTGTCTGAGGATATTATGCGATGTGAAGCGTTTAAAAGTACCTCAGTTTCTGATTGTTTCCCCTCCAATCTCAGCTTCCCTTCCCCCGTCCAGTGGCCACGGTAATTTCAAATGCATCTTGGGAATTGTGGTTTCCTGTCGGACTCTGGGTTCATTACGTCATCGCTCTCTTGGCTCAGAGAGCAGGGCGGCTATGACCTCCTTTTCAGTCTACAGATAATATCGGCTCACAAATTCATCTGAGCATAAAATGCAGTAAAAGGTTTATTTCTTCTGTATTTTTTTTACAGAAAATTGTTAAAGGTTTGTAATAGGCTACATTTTATTTTTTAATTTTGTCTGAATTCACCAACAAAGTTTTCACAATGGATGGTGTTCCCCTTAAAGTGCAAAACTGTGTCTACATTTCTCCCTGACACAGAAAAAAAAGCTGATGTTTGAGTTGAATTTCAGTCAAGGACGCACAGATGGATATTGGATGCAAAAAAAAAAAAAAAAAAAAAAAAAGATTTAATCAAGGCTGTCATCAGTGCCAGGGATTCAATCTGGACTGCCAGATAGCTTGTTTTGTCTTTCTGGTCCTGTTACACAATTCATCTGCATTGCACAATTTTCCATTTCCCCAGAATTTTCTGTGTTCATTTTTAATACAGCAATAATGAAACAAGATCTCCAAGTGTCTCCTACTCTCCTCACATCTGCTTATGTTCAGATTTGAGGGATTTCAAGCAGATGTCAATTATTACCCTCTGGAACATTCTTTCAAGGAAAAAAATGTTTGTTTTGCATTAGTCAAGCCTGCACATGGAGCTATTCTGCTGAAGTTTGTGTTTTTTAGAGCACGCTGGAGGCTCAGTCAAAAAAAAGGGTGTTTGACTTAAACCGCTTGTGGGAGAAAGTAAAAAATGGCTACAAACCACTGTTCACAAGTGCACTTCCCATTTCAACTCAGAAACTTCCCTCAGGCCTTAGCAGAATGACATAATTACATAATTCTGAAGTAATGCTACTGAATATCTTGCAGCCAGCTTAATCATTTGTGACAGAGATAGACCTCCACTCCTCACTTTAAGTAAACCTTGCCCCTGTAGTCTGCACGACATCCAAGAAAAAGAGCTGTTACAAAACATTTTTGGATCGACTGAGTCTAAACAAAATAGGAAAAATGTTACACAACTGGCAGTGAACAGATTTCCTGTTTGGGATGAAATCCACTGATCTCAGGGAATGTGCTGCTGGCTCACGCCATACTGCTCGCTGCTGGGCTCCTCACACATCTGAATGGCCAAACACCTGCTCTCTCTGGCAAACTGTCAGTCTGAAAACCCATCAAGGAACAGGAAGACATTTATTATGAGCTCTGTTATTCACCGTCTCAAAAAGAACATTAAAATTCATTCATCTCCTCCCTGCTGAAGTGGAATATTTGTGAAATAGCTGTACAGATTCCAAGAAAGTTTTCTGGTCTTTTTTTTATTTTTGTTTTTTTGCTTGTGCATTTTCTCCCCTGTATGAGCAAGTAAGTAAGTCTTTATCTTTACAGTGAGGCGAGACAAAATTAAATGTTTTATGAGCTTTTATTTAAGTTCTCATGCATCAGGAAAGAACAGAGTAATCATTCTCCTTACTGCTTTTCTGCTTGTCTGGAAGTGTAATAAAAGCATAAAACCATAAATATCAATGTCATTGCAATTATTTATTAACTTGGCAGTCTTTGTAATGCAATGCAACTGAGCAATATCAATAAATAAAACACTGGAAAAAAAAAGTGCAATTTCACAGCAGCGTCATGGATGGATGGTGGACAGTAACTGGGGTGTTATCACAGGGAAACCATCTGAAGTTTATGACATGTTTCAAGGCACCGTCAAGGCACACAGTGTGTTAGATCAATGCCAGTGATTCAAAATCTCACGACAGATTTTCTATTAAAAGGGCCAAGAAAACACAAACATTTGCCAATCGAAACTCAGATTATCCTAAATCTTAGACAAGCATCATCTTCATTTTATCTCTTTAATTTAACTCCAGGATTTTCTTATTTACATAAGCAGATAAAGCAGATTTATATTATTTTTAAATGAGTAGGGGTTGCTCTTCTGCTGCTTTTGAGTACACTGCTGTACCAAAGCTCAAGAGGCATCTTGTGTCAGCAGGCATGAGCCATCTCCATAGAAACGTTATTAGCCATCCTTTGCCTGAGGTGGTTGGCAAAGTCCACCTGCGTCTGAGAGAGCACTTTGTTTATGATTGTCTTTGGGATCCAGCCCTGCAGACGACAGAGACAAAGCCAGTGTTAGTTTTATGTTTAGTTACTGTCAGTGTAACAGAATATATTTCAGTGCAAATCAGTGTGGTAACTGTGGTAAAGAAAGTGCAGAGAATGCTTTTATATACCTTTAGATCTATATTTAGTAACCAGGTGAACTTGGTCTTATTTGGGTCTTCAGTGCAGGGCTTCATAACTATACAGGTGGGCCCATTCTCCGCTCTGGATAATGGGTGTTCAACATCAGTTTAAAATGCATTTCATCATCACACAAACAGCGTCTATCCATTCTTTCTCAGATTGTGTACCATCACAAATGATGATCAATAATAATGATTATAATGATTTCCCTCGTCCTTTGACTCACCTCACCACGCCCCTCTGCTCGGGCATGTTTGGGTGCTGAGTGGACATTCCGGCCAGGAAGCAGGAGGAGCCTCGACGTTTGGCACAGCGAACGCTGACAAAGTCCCTTGGCCCCACAACATTGCCAGGTGTCTCTGCAGATACCTCATGGGTAACCATGGTGTCCTGACCGATCTTTTGAAGGATCTGGTGGATCCCAATATGACAATTTAGCAACTCTCTTGCATTGATATGTTTGTAGTTGTATATGCGGATTTCTGAAACGTTGTGAATTTCAATGAATGAATTTCTCTCTCTCACCTTGACCTGTTTGACATTTGGGTTCCACTCCCCCATTTGCTCCATGTTTCCCACCAGCTCTTTGAAAATATTGTCCGGGTGCTGCTCCAACATCACCTCTAGCTTGAACACCTTCCCAATATCAGGCAACATCTTACTCAGAACTTTGTCTCCATTCGCCTAAAGAGGGGTGTAAACAAGTACAGAAGAATTTATATAATCTCACAAATTTGAAACAATACATGGTGGGTATATCTCTTACAAGTTGAATGATCTAATACTTCAGTGAATCATTATTCTGCTTTTTTTGAGGCCTGCCTTGATACTCACAGCCACAGTTTCAACGGTCCAGCCCTCCTGTTCGCTGAGAATTTTGATGGCTCTCTGCAGTGCATCTTCACCTTGCTTCAAATAGGACATCTCCTCCTCGTTGTACCCCTCCTCTTCCTCCTCAATCCGGGAACCTTAAAACAAAGTGGAAGCGACCGAAACATGTCAGTAAACTTTCACAATGATGTTTCTAAAATAGAAAGGCTAAATTACCATGGAAAATAAGTATTTCTTTTAAAAACAATGACACATCTGACTTAACTGTAAACCAAAAACTCCTATATTAAGAAGTTTCAGCTCTCATATAAATGCTGTTACTGGTAGCACTGTTTGAATTTGTACACTAACTCAAGTAACCGCATGTAATAACTCACTGAGAAGGGAGCTTCGTCGGTGGATTTGGCTGATCCATTTACTGGGGCCTGGGCCTGCCAGTCTGTTCAGCTCATGGTGAATGGCCACCATTGCATTCTTTCTCAAACCTGGGAGACACAGACAAACAGCACACAGTTAGTACAATGTTATATTCATTGATTACACATATAGTGTGTATCAAGAAAGTAAAAAAAAAAAAGACATGAAAACCATTTAGCTTTATTCTGTCTTCTTTGATTCATTTAGTTATTCTGACTCTGGGATCCATGCAGAACTCCACTGAGAAAACACATCTAACACTAGGTAAAGACAAGAGTGCTCAGTGTCTCTTAATGTCTCTCACTCACCTGTCATGTTCCTCATATGCCGGTAGGAGATGCCAGCACACAATTTGAAGGTTGCAGGCAGCATTGTCTCTCACAGGAGTTTCTTGTAGCTTTAAGAGAACTAGAAAACCTTTAAAACAAATGAGATTCAAAAATCTGGCTTAGTTGTGAAAAGGCGGATGAGTGGCTGTGAATGCTGCAGGGAGGGCTTCTGAGAGGATTTCTGTCTGTAGCTGTTTGAGTGTGTCTGTATATATAGGCTAAGGGCTCTACCCACAAGGTCGCTGTGCTATCACCACGTAGATAAACTCACTGTTCCAATGGCCATGTCACCAAGGTTGCCTCGCGTACACGACGAGCATGTCTCAGACTCTCATAAACACTGTGTCAGATAACGTCCAGTGCCCAGGCCCAATGTATTGCTCAGAGACATACACACATACACAAACATTCCCATAGCAGTGGGTGACATAGACATAAAAAGAGAGGTCAGTGAGGGAGACCCTGAGTGACTCATCCATCCCTCCATGGTCCGTTAAAGCCTAAACACTCACACACTCACCGGAATTTGAAGATAAAAAAAATTCCATTGAGTTGGCTCATTTCTTCTCCTCAATTATGATTAATATCTTGCTTTGGGCTAGAAGCATATCTCAAGTTTTACCTTGATTTTTTTTATTTTTTACACTTTTTTTAATTTTGAAAGAGTTGCGTATGAATACAAATTTGAACTATTGACATATTTCGTAAGTCTGCAACAGAAATTAATACATTACATCTGCCTCAGAGACTATGGCTGTAAAACATGGTTATGTACAATGTTTATTTATGCTCTATATCTATGAGTGGTACTGACAGTAATGTTTATGCATAACTACTGTCACAAATTTTAAATGAGTCTATTAGAATTTCTGTTATTGGTGATTTATAATAGTTTGTCAATAAAAGGTCTACCAAGGTATACCTTCATTATGTAGGATGACAAACTGTACATATCTTTGTCTGGAAATGGCTTTTGGCATGAGGTAAATAAAACATAAAATATTTCTTTATTTGGTCAAATGAAACTACTCTATGAAGGTTTATCATTGTCCAAAAGCAGCCCTGTCAGTGTTTCTATGGCAGTCAGACCTGTCAAACATGTAACGTTTCCTAATGTCGACATCTAAACATCAAATTCACAATTCTGCCTCAGCCTTCCTGTCACTAAGATTGAATCACACTCTGGAAAAGGCTTGCTTCATCATCGAACGGCACACCGCGATCTGTTAATAACATGTTTTGACAACCTTGCTCAGTCTGTCCAAGCAAAATCCAAACTATCTAACAGTAATATTGCCTCAGGGAGTTGTGCGTCAGACACACACTCAGAGTCAACAGTGCACATGACCACAGGAATGGAAACCTGTCAAGAGAGTAGTAGGCCATCTGATTAGCGAATAGGAATGTCCACATAAAAAAACAGGAACAGATTACTAAATCCCAAAGAATGACTCAAGTCACCTTAACCTGCAGCCTCGCCACCATCTGGATGGATGGCAGAAATAACCCACAACCTCGTCCCTCTGACCTTCTGCAGGATGGATTCTCTCATTTAAAATGGAAATGCACATGCCTAGTACTATCTGACCCATTACTTGGTGGACAGGCCAGATGCCCATGTCTCTTGTACTATAAAGCTCTTTTTTCTGCGACAATGAATCAGGACCCGAAGTGGGTCATATGCCTGTTTCTAATGCCTGTCTACAAGAGCAGCATTATGTTTTAATGAGAAATGCATTTCTCAAATGTGGATCTGAGGCCAAAACAGGTCGAAGAACCTGAAGGAGGTTAAAGCGTCTTGTGTAGAATTGTCCATTTAAAAAGCACTGAACTTTTCATCTGCATATATTGCGCAATCATTACTGAATGATACTGTGTACTGTATTATAAACTTTGGGGATTTTCATTATGTAAGTGTTTCTTAAGTTAAATAGCTTCAGGGAAAAGAAAGGATGTTTGTTTCCATAGCTCCTTTGCAAATATCACCTGCACAGCTTTAGCATTGCTCCTCCATTAAGTTGAGTAACAGATGCTCAAAATCAATGCAGCAAAGGTTCCTGATTTTTAATCCCTATGTGTTAAACAACAAAAAGACAAAACTTCCCACAAAGCAAACATCATGCTCCCAGTTTGTAACAGGTTTTATTCTAAATATTACAGGTTTTTATAAAGCCTGCAGGTCAGAACCACTGAATACATAGCAATGTACAACTATTTTCATAGGCTGAAAGGCCACGAGTAAACTGATCTTAATGAGTAAAATTCATGCTGTTGTGGTGGAAGTTGTCAACATTTATTGTCACCTATGCAAGTCATGTTTTTTGTGTGTGTGTGTCTTTCTTACACTTTTTAATTTGCCGGGTTAATTTGCTGAGGGTCTATGGCCATGTTGTTCCCCAGGCGTATTGTTCCTTCAAGAATCCTCTATGGGACTTAGAACTAACAATACAACTTATATAATAACTATCTATCTACCACATGTATGTCAATTGCATTATGATTCAATATTCAATAATAACTTAAATATGTGTTGTGAAACTGGTATTGGTATGTAAACTATTACAGCTATATGGACAGTACCAAGATTTACATACATAAGAGATTTGGTGTCTGCTGCTCCATGTACAAAAAGGTTTAATTTATGATACTGTGTGCAAAGATGTATTTGAATATGAACAAGGAAATGTCATAAGAACAGAGGAGACAAGGAAATAATGGGGCAGGCGAACTGTGTAGTACTCAAACTATAGCACAGAGTTTATTGGGACTTGAAGGACACAGTGGATTTGGCTTTCACATGCACTCAGCATTTTGCTGTACATCACATCAAGAAGGAAAACACCACTTCCCTCCTCTCTTCCTTTCCTCCCATCCAACAAACTGTGTGTGTGTGAGTCTTGTGTATTTGTGTTAATGTGTTCTCCAGCGAAACAAACATGACAGTCAGAGAATAAACAAAGTGCTAGTGTCTGTGTGGGCATTGTCTGGGAGATCATGTGAACAAGGAGGCACTTCAGTCTGATTCTAATTTATATATATATACATATACATATATATATATACATATATATATATATATATATATATATATATACACACACACACACACACAGATAGATAGATAGATAGACAGATAGATAGACAGATAGATAGATAGAGAAAGAGGGATAGAGAGAGAGAGAGAGAGAGAGAGAGAGAGGAATAGAGAGAGAAAGAGGGATAGAGAGAGAGAGAGAGAACAGGCTTTAACAAGGTCAATTCAATTTCTGCATGGATCGGCTTTCACTACCTCAAGTAGGAAAATACCACATTAAAACATGCAGAATAGACTGAGCTCTTCCCCCCTTTGAATTGGCAGCACTGCCACAAGAAGGACACTTCTTTATGTGGTGTTGTGGGTTCCTCTGGCATCTTCCTCCACCTTGCTCTGACAATAAACTTCACTGGATGGATAAGATCAATAAAATTCAGATAGGATGTCATATACCCTGTGTCTTTGATTACAGCTGGAAATAAAACAAGAGGAAGACCCTTTAGCTTTATGAGGCATTTTGAAGAACATGTAGATGTTAACAGGGCAAAATATAAAAACCTTTACATGTAACAACAACGGCTATGCAGCAATATCTTATAAATGGAAAAGGCATAAGGGGAGCAAGAACACTTAAGTTTTAGACTAAACTGTAGAAAACAAGTGGCAATATCAATACAATAATGTGCCTTGATGATCAGAGGTAAAACATTTTTCATTTTGGTGAAGAATCAGCATGACATTATTTTAAATTGTGCAATTTGTAAGTCAGGCTGAGTGCATGTGTTCCTCTCCACTCCACGGGGGCTGTGCAGAAAATTGAGCAAAAAGACAAACAAAAAAAGGATTTCCGTTTCTGTACAGCATATTACTTTGTTTTTCAAACTCCACATCATGTCAAATATAAAATGACACTGTAAACCGAGGGAGACGTCTGTGCTGTATGGTATACAATGGCATCAGTGGAATGAGGTATGCAGAAGCAAAGGGATACAGCTGTCCATACTTACACTTGTTCATGCAATGAAAACAACATAATTCTCACAATTCTGTCTGTGTGCATTGTGTCTGATTGTGTGTGTATGTGTATGTGCATGTGTGTGCTTTAAGCTATGATATGTCTGCAGGTTCATATTTAGAGAATGTGTACAAAACAGATCAACCCACGTTCTGACCCCCGGTGGTTCTAAATGACGACTAAAAACCTTCAAAAAATCAATAAATCAACATGACAACAGTATCAGAAAAACTGTAATCTTTGGCCTGAGTGTATGCAAGGCAATGTACATTATGTGTTGAGGTTGTCGAGGTGATGTGTTCTGAATGTTTAGGAGTGATCTGAGGTATGGGAGGTGAACAAATACAGAGAAAAATGAGTTATAGTCAGAGTTGTACACATGGTGACACTACGGATAGATGGAGAGATACTGGTACAAGATATAGGCCAGAAAGTAAAGAAGACTCACAATAAGTGGAAAAGAAATTCCTTTTCTGGAAAAAAAAAATAATTCACCAAGACCCCATCTTCTATTCCCTGTGGTGGTCTTTATTATACAGTGGATCCCCTGAATATTAGCTTGTTTTCTATCCTTTTTCATCAACATCAGTGGCTCTGTTCTATAGTCCAACAATCCTGAGGGTAAGTAAGGTTTGTCTGAATATTTCCAAACGTCTCTGCAACATCCTATAACAAATGCCCGGGGTCTCGGGGCCTGGTCATCCCCCCCAGTGGGCTGACCATTTAGGCTTTAGACAGGCTGTCTCCGTCTGCTGCTCAGGCCCCGGCTGTGGACCAATCAGCAGCGGGGAAGCCCCTCGGAGCTCCTTCCCTTTGTATATGTGGCTCCCACACTGTTACTGTGCCACTAGGGGGCAGAGTTGGACATGGAGTCCACAGAGTTTACACTGGAAGACTGCACACGGCTGTGGGAAATAGACACCTCGGGGTGCTAAAGCAGAGACAGAAATTTGTAAGTTTATTTGTATGAATTTATCATGACATTGTGTGTGGGCGTGTGTGTGTTCACTTACATGCCTCCTGAAGATCCTGTCCAGCAGGCTGCGTCTGGGCGGCTCTGGTGGCTGATTCCAATCAAGATCTGGAGGTCTCGTCCCTTGAGGCCCGAACACATTCAAATCTCTGAAACACTCAGTTTCTATCATCTGGAGAGGATTCGGAGAACTTTATTAGGTGAGTTCTTCCAGCAGTTGTACAAACTGCACCAAGCATTTAAAAATGTCAAATTAAGTGCACACACTTACCTCATTCTGCCATGGGATGGAAACGCTGCCTGTAGCAAATTTGGAGTAGAAGTCGTTGTCAGTTTGGTCCAAATTTACTCCCTTGACTGTGGAGAACTGCTCTATGTCCAAGACATCCTTACAGTACACTGCCCGAGGCTGGAAGAGGGCAATGACCACAGAAAAGATGGGGTTGAGTGGAAAATCAGGAGACCTGTTTATCTTTATAGATATTTACAATGGCAGGATTTTTGTTTAAAAAAACATTTTTTTCCCTGTGGAGGCCATTTTACTTAGCTCAAGGATTAATACACTAACTGAATGCAGTAAAGGTAGAGGTCCCACAATAGTTGTGTTTGACTGAAAGTATGAAAAATATTACAAACTACTCACATCAGGCACAAACGGAGGCTCCACTATTCCAGCCTCTAGCCTCTTGAAGTTGATGTTTTTGAAGAACGAGTGAGCTTTGACGCCTGCTGCTCTGTCTGCCTGGCACCCCAGCCTCAGCTTAGGGTCTTTGGTCAGCAGCTGGATGTGAGCAGAGATTCATTATTCATTATTCATTATTCATTATTCATCCATTTCTCATTGCGGATAACATTGCATCAAACCCTCACCATTCTACAGATGGCCTTGGTGTCCTCTGTAAACTTCTCATTGTACTCCTCCTCCTCCTCCTGCACCCTCCTCTCCACTTCCTCCCGTTTCACACGTTCCTTGCGGGCGCGGAACGGGGATCTTCCGGCGGTCATCTCGTAAATGAGACAGCCCAGCCCCCACCAATCAGGACTCATGCTGTACTTTTCATTATTTATCACCTCTGGAGCTGGACAGAAAGGGATTTGGGTTGTTAAAAACTGGTACATACCGTGGAAAATGTACTTAGAGAAATTTTGATTTAATTGTTTCTTACCCATGTAGCCGACTGTCCCCACCCTTCCTCTGATAAGTTCTCCTTCAGGCACTTTAATGGCCAGCCCCAGGTCAGAAATACGGATGTGTCCTGCAGACAAAAGTAGATGATAGGCTTATCTAATCACACAAACTGTATGCTTTTATACAAATGTGTGAAACTTATTTTACACAAGCAGTGGATTACGATGCATGTCCGTAGTTTGACATTGTGCATCAGCAACAAAACAAAAATGCTGTGCAAAAGGTATAACCAAAAAACCTGATCTGATGAAGTTTCAAAACTCACCATTGTCATCTAATAGGATATTCTCCGGTTTCAAATCCCTACAAATAAACACATCATATTCAGTGTGTGGTTGAAAACAATGTGTCAAAAAACAAACAAACAAAAGAATTGATTCACAACTGATTGTCTGCAGATTTCAAAAACCTGATTCACAAAAGCATTTTGTAGAATTAAATTGAGCTGACCTACATCTAAAAAATGCATTTCAGAGTGTTTACAGTGCTACCTGTAGACGATGGATTCCCTGTGCAGATGCTCGAGTCCACAGCAGATCTGGGCGGCGTAAAACTGGACCCTATCTTTCTCGAAACCCGGTGTGCCCATGTTGTAGATGTGAAACTTCAGGTCTCCACCGTTCATGATGGTCAGCACCAGACACAGAGCGTCTTTGGTCTCATATGCATACGCTAAGCTCACCTAGACGAAGAGAAATAAACATTTTGTATGCGTTCAAAAGAGACAAGATAAGATCAAGCAGGTACTATTCCTTTATGTTTACTCACAACAAATCTACTGTTGACTTTCTCTAAAATCTGCTTCTCATTAAGCGCCATGGACTCTCCTTTCCTCTTTTTGATCCTCTTCTTCTCCAGCTTTTTACAGGCGTACATCTTCCCCGTAGCTCTAACCTGGCAGGCACACACCTGAGAAGAAATGCATATATACTGTTATTCAAATTACAATATATAAATACTTATTTTATATATAAATACATGCAACCTTTATCACTATCATCATAAACCTGCATCACTTACCTCTCCGAATCCCCCCTTCCCCAGCACTCGGTACTGTCTGAACGTGTCTTTAGTGATTGGTTGCCTGGCAGAACACAGACACAGGAAAATCCATTAATAGATGCTCATGTAGTATTGATTAGGAGCAGAGATATTATCTGTAGAACTCAATACCTAACAGTCTGTTTCCTGTGTAGCGGGTGGGGCCTCTTGTACGCAATTTCACTCTCCAGACACAGATATGTTTAAGGATGCTCTGGAAGCCTGCTGTTCGCTTCTGCCTTTGATAAATCACTCTGCTTTAAATAGTTCCTGCTTAGAGTTGTCGTGCTCCTCTGAAGTGTCCCTCAAGTGAACAATTTTTCAGTTGTTTGTTCTCAAAACTAGACAAGAAACTAGAACTAGATTTTCAGTTTAATTCTGATTTTTTTAATTACAGCTTTCTGTGTTATCTGTAAGTTGTTCTGTAATGCATTAGATTAGGCTTTTCCAGGTTTCCAGTTTCAATGTAAAAATAAAAAAACCTTATAACTTTTAAACTTGTTTACAAGCCTGGGTAAAGCTTATCCAACAGACTAAACATTCCACTTAAAAAAAACTTCTAAATGTACCAAATGAATTAAACATTTAAAACTTGACTACATGGCTATAAAGTGAGTGCTTAATATAAAAAAAAAAAATGTTCCAGCCAACCTCTCCAGCATCTTCCATTGCAGGAAGCGGTCAAAGTACATGCTGTTCTGGTAGTCTGTGACCGGAGCTCCACTCAGGTAGTCATGGACAGTCCTGGACCAACACACCACAAAGCAGGCTCAGTCAACACAGTTGCAACTGAGAATACACTGCAACCTAAAAGTCATCTCACAATGACAGTACAGATTAGTGTTCAACAGACAGGTGAGAGGGAATAAAGACTGAGAGGTGACTCACTTGCGACAGTTGCTGAAGATCTCCTTACATGGACTGAGCTCGAGGTTCTCTCTGCACTGGTCGGCAAAGACCTCCGCTATGTCCACACGCTGAGGTGACTACATCAACACACAGTGACATATGCACACACATACTCAAATACATTACTTTTTATTGCACACATTACATCAAACTGGTGGGTAACGTACATAACGTCTCTTAGAGCTAACCACAGTAATCGTATCAGTACATTATATACGCTTTGTGCAAACATTACATTGTTATTTTTGTACATTTGGTGTGCACATTGAATTACAACACACATGTGTTCTGGAGGCTTTCATTCAGCTGTAACTCAACATTGTTGTCTGCTTTGAGTTCATTTCCAAAGTTTGAACATCAGTCACTGTAAAAGGTTACTAAATTCACTTTTACAGCCAAATGTGAAATTAAAAAAACGTTCAAATGTTGAGTAATGCCTCAGGCAAAGAAACATACTTGTTTTGAGAGAAAAGTCTTGATGATCTGGTCCCCTCGGCTCTTTCTTTTTTCATCAGGTGTCACCTCATAGTCTTCCTAAAAAAATAAAATAACATCTGATTATTTTTTTTTGTTAGACCTCACTCGCTGTATCTCTGTGTGTTACTGTCACTCTCGCATAAACATATGTCACTCTGACGCACTTCGTGGCCAGCACTTTTAAATTAAAAAAATAAAATAGAGAGGGGGAGGTATGGGGTGTTTAGGGGGTAACATGGCACCCATTCTCCACGCTGGCCCAACTCTTTCTATCACTGGCTTTTTTCCAACATGGTTCTGTGTTGCCTGGCAACCACACAGTAAACACGGCGGGATTCCTTGAGGTCCTGGAGTGTCACAGTGTCACCAGCGTCACCGGCTTTCCACTATAAAACACTCACACACACA
The DNA here is from genome assembly GCA_036937835.1 of Pampus argenteus. Lineage (NCBI taxonomy): Eukaryota > Metazoa > Chordata > Actinopteri > Scombriformes > Stromateidae > Pampus > Pampus argenteus. Next base: position 14,645,436 of record CM072867.1, read on the forward strand.
AGTCATATATATATGTATGTATTCATGTATGTACTTACACACACATGAAAACACACACACACACACACACACACACACATTTACTCTCTTCAAAATGCCTGTGTTACGCCACTGATTATATTTGATCAACACACTAAACTGCATGATTTTCTTGTGCTTTCAGTTTCAGTTTGAGGAAATATCCTGACACGTGTAGACGCATGCATACTTAAACAGTTTCACATTACGTTTAATTACTTGAAACACCTGCCTGGTTGTAATCAGCCTCAGGCCTGGTTTATTGTCAGTAGAGTGGTGAGTACAATGATCAACACTGAGCGAGGCCTCTTAGGTGGTCACATGGTTTGCAGAATTAGCTCCAACATGTGTTTGGGATGAGTGCATGTAATGTGGCTTCCCCCTCGCAGAGGTTGATGGTCATTTTTAGGGGCAGAGAAGGAGGGTGCTGGGATGAGGGTGTGTGGAGGGTTTGTTGGGATTGGACAGGGTGCTGTGAGAAACAATGTGGTCCTTTCTGTCCTCTCACAAGCCTGCAAAGATATTCTGGGCATTGATAAAGATTAAAATGTGTCATGTGGGAGTTATTCGTCTAGACGCAGAGAGAAAGAAATTGGAAGGGAGGGGAATAAGCCGGGGTTGAGGAGGTAGATCTAGCTGGTTGAATAATCACTACTCAGTTTAATTGTCTCCTCTGTGTTGCTTGACCCAGCACTGGCTACGCTGTAATCAAAGTGAGTGCACTCAAAAGGTGGATGGGTGTGTGTTTTCTAGACCTGCATTCATCCAGCAAGAGGCCTGTTTTTGCAGCTCTGCTTCACACCTGAGAGCTCCACTAGAAGAATCAGGGGTTAAAGACTATTTCTCAGCTGCACGCAGGGACTTCTGTCCGACCCTGTTTACACTCTCCATGCTAAGCTAAGCTATCTAGCTGCTAGCTGTAGCTTCCTATTTATTTTACAGACATGAGTATGGTATCAGCCTGCTCATCTAACTCTCAGAAATAAAGCCAATACATTTTCAAACTAGTCCTTTAAATGCCTTTAAACGTGAAGGTTGATCATATATATATAATAGATATATACAATATAATATAATATATAAATATATATATATATAATGTAAAAAGGGTGATGGGTGATGTAGATTTGTTGCATGTTGCATATGTTAAGGTTGCAAGGATGCCTATTGGTTGATAGTATCTGCACACGTCCTGTTGGTTGAGACGTGTGTAGTCTGATGTATGTGTAATTTTGTTATTGATTGGAAAGGATGTAAGCGAGGAGAGCACAATAGTTTTCGACCGTGCTCGTAAATGTAATTTTTTGTGGATTACTGCACTAACACAGTGTGTGTGCGTGTGCGTGTGTGTGTAGGTATACCATTGCGTCCAGTAGTTGGATGCATTGCTGCAGTTTAGGTCTTGTCTCACAGTAAAGACGGAAGAGAAGCCGTCCGATGGGCTGTTTCTCACAGATGCTGACATAGTCCCTCTCTGCAGAAAGACAGAAAACACACACACATACACACACACTTGAAAACATAGCCACAGACAAAAACACTTCCTTCAAATGCAACTGAGCACACACTCAACAGCACATGCAGACTCTTACCAATGCTGTTTCCCAGCTCAGTGCACTGGCTTATATGAGGGAAGCGAAGGATCTCCTTCCATTTTTTGCTCCTCCCTTTCCGCTTTCCTCCTCCACCTGCAACGACAGCAAAACGAGATGCGATGTATATATGTATATATATATAGCATCATGAACTAAAAGCATTTACATCCACATTAGCTTTTTAAAGGAAACTTTCATTTGACATTTGACCGCCACACCTCTGTCTTTCTCTCTCATACTGGCCACAGAATAGGATAAAAGAGCAATCGTGAGGGCTCATTTCACTGTTTTTCATCCATTCCAGCTGCTGCGCACTACGTCATGTTTGTCTCAGTTTTAATTTTTTCTTCGTATGTAAAGACTGATCTAATGAACTGACTGGGATTTCCTTTAACCACTCAGCGCTGTGGAAATTGGCTGCGAGCAGTTTGCCTGACGCTGAGAGGCAATATTGAGAGCATGAGAGCAAGAGAGGTAATGACAAGCAGACATCTTTAAGTAAGAACCCAGGAATGTGAGAGGCACTACGTCAGCTGGAGCCTCTGAGTGAAAGCTTTAGCAGTTTTCCCATCAATCCTCCTGGATTACTGCCTCATCCTTCCCTCCTCTGCTGTTTGAGTTTATCCATTAATCTCAAACACACTGCCTTTGCTGGATTATTTGATACACTCACTTTGATTTGAATTCAGTGAGATTTCAATTACACTTAACGCCATTATGGTCATATTGGTATGTTTTAGTATAAATCAGGAGTCTGTGTGTGTGTGTGTGTGTGTTATGTTAAAGACCAGGCACATCATTCTACATCATTACCAGTTGATCACCTTATTTATAAGACATGTACATATAGGAGCAGCATTTTTCTTGTATCCAGGGTATAGCACTGCATTATAAATAAAAATATTCAAAACATACTTACAATTAAGCCATACACGGGTTACTCTATAAGGCTAGTTTATAAAAAAAAAAAAAAGAGTACTGATTTGGCACCTAACTCTCTCTCTCTCATGTAATGAGTTGATGGAGCGTAAACTTCCCCAAATCCAATAAAGTGCAGCTATCATTAGCCAACATCTCTGATATATTATCATCCAGGGCGGTTACCACATCCCAAAGCACATGTTGCTGTCCTGTAGCTCACAAAATATTGTAGTGAACACAGCTAATTAAATCCTCCATGGATTTGGAAGTAAAGCAAGGTTACTAGTAAGCTAGTTATCCAGGCATGCTAACAATTGCATACTTTTTAATCCATTATTTACACTTTTGATGCACAAAATTAACATAAAATGATTCAAGCTTCAGGTAATGTATTTTTTTAGATAGAAGACGCAACGCCACCGCTGATACACACAGAGTGGTAGCCATATCATCACAGACAAACACGAAGCATGAATGTATTTATAACTCCAGTCATAATATCCCCTAAGAGAATCATTAACTCCTCGCACCTGCTCCTCATCAACATTACTGTAGACCAAACAAGCTATAAACAGGCACACGTCCTTACTTAAACACCACTTGTTATCAGAAAACAGTTAATATGTAAAAATTACGCTCCACAACAAAACGCCAGTGTGTGTTCTTTGCCGTGTTTAGTCCATTTTAATCTCTTTTCATAAAAACACAATGTGTGCCCAAAAGCACAACAGTGCAGTGAGCAGAGAAGGTCATCCCCCACTGGGGCCACTAATTTAAAAATGAATGCACTTGTGCTACTGTAAGGCATTTCTGGATAAAAGAATCAACCAAATGGCATGGGTTTCCTGTGAAGGGTCAGTGCCATGTCAAATAATTGTAGTATCAAACTCCACCCAAGCATTCAACTTCTACACAATGCTGAGACAACCACAAATAATGTAGTTCCTCCTTTTCCTTTCTGTATCCTGTTTTCTTTCATTCTCACTGCTCTCCAAGCCTATTTATTTTTCATTTTCTCTCTCATCTCTTCCTGCTTTTGGTAACTTGCCTCTCCTGATTCATGGCTTTGCCACACCGACAATCCTCTTTTTAGGATCAGATAAGGTCACAAGTATATAGATAGGTTGTTCTCTGACCTTTTGACTCATGGCCCCGGAAATATGTTGCATAAGTTTTTCCTTCTTAGATTGATTTGAGTAGTTTTTAGAGGCCTGAGAGGGTACAATTGTCCCGTTTTTTTCCCTCTCCTGTTAATCATCGTATACCCCTCCGACTTCTCTTGCAAATTCGTGCAATGTACCCTTCCCCTAAGTTGGTGACCACTGATTTTCTGCACAGTCAGTATCATAGCAAATAAAAACTAAAATATTAGTATACGATGTGTGAAAAAAAGAGTGCGTTATAAGGTGTGTGGAAGTTAGTGGAGATGAAAACATGCATTCAAACTGCTTGGCTACCGGTGCTCTGTCAGCATATCTAATTTATCCACCTATAACAAACTACTTTAGGGGGAGGCTGGCCACCCATATGTGGACACGCCCACATCCTCCCACAAATGTACAAATATCATGCATAAATTATTCAGGCCCATATAACAGACTTATCCATCTGGACAAGTTATTCTGTCTCATCTCTGTGTCTTTAGATGCCTCTGATATCTGTGGCTTTAAAACAAAACAACTCTAAATCAGATGATAAATTCTGTGCTGCATTGCTTGTGGCCGTCAGCTGTTTTATATCTTCTCCCTAAAGGGGAAATATTCTGCTGGGATGTAAAATAACTAGGTCTAGAGGAAGTGAGAAAGTTTAGAAAAAGGGTAGTAAATATCAACATAAAAGGTAGTGCTGAGATTTGAAACTACAGGAACAAAGCGCCACTTACATTTGTTGTATTTTATTCTAACAAAACTGGACTATTAAAAATATGATTACATTTGTAAATGTCCTCTATAAAGCCTCTTGTCCTCACACTCCCATTTTTTTTAAATTTTTCTTACAATTCTCACTCTCTCATGGTCTGTCACTTACACATGAGCAGAAATATGCACTGCGCTGTGGGTACGCACACAGGAACTTGTCCATCTAATTTGTTCCATGCGGGCAGTGTGGTCTCCGCCCTTTATTTATGTTTCTGCTTAGCAGCCCTGACATCATCAAGACTTGTCAAGTGAAACAAAAATAACGTCAGAGGAGGAATGACATCCGTCTGGCACGCCACTGGGGGGTTACCGGCATCCAAAACATGTGTGTGTGTGTGTGTTTGTGTGTGTGTGTGTGTGTGTGTGCATGTACACAGAGTTCTACTGTGACCTCTCTCTAGTGACGTCCTCATGCTCAATTTAACCGAGTCGAACAGTCCTGCAGGCCCCCATCCATCCACACATTCAAAAATGTCCCCGCTTAGCTGCGAGGTTATATTCATAAAGTGTTGACACACAAAAGAATCCAAGCCGTTAACTAGTTTGCAGCTCCCACACACATGGTCTCTGAGGTTTCAAACACCCCCAGTTACACTGTCACACCAAACGTGCAGTCAGATCTACTGTGGACAACCAGTCAAAACCACATCCTGAAACTTACACTGCGCGTCTGCCATATACGTGAAAACAACATCTGCAGATCGCGCTGGTAGAGAGGAGCACTGTGAACGTGTGCTGGTGAGTACACCTACGTTGTGCAAAAAGTGAGATTACTCTTCACACATCTCTTCCTGCACCAGCCAAAAAATTTCATCCTTGTTAACAAACAACCAATTACACATTACTGATCATCCAACTCTGGCTCATTCTCACATCACCTCCCTTGTCTAATCTGTTAAATGTCGGCCTTACAGTTGAGTCATACTGCTGGCGGTCAGCAACATACCAAAGACAGTGATGCAAACCTCTTTTTTTTTTTGCTCTGAAAATCTCTCTCTTCGTCCTCTCCCACAATGTCCAATTGTTCCAGTGGTTGGAATTGATTTGCATTAGAACTGTAGGTGAGGGCTGGGCTTCTTATACATGATGTAACTAAAACAACAAGCAGACGATCAAACAAATAAGAACATTTGCATTGGCTTCCTGCTTCTCCGGGCCCTGCATGTTGATTTTTAAACAGTACGTCGTTTAAACTGCTTGAAAATAAATTGCATGAAAGCGCAAGTTCCTTTGTATACAGTATAAGAAGGGATGTACAGGTAAACCATAAAGAAAATATCTATTTTACAGTTGGTGATTATAAACTTAACCTGTATCACAGCCATCCAATAAATCCCGTCTTTGTGAAGCTTAGAAGGTTTGTTATTGAAAGGAGGACAGTTTAGGGTTCAGTGTAAGTATAGCATGTGTATGTTTGTGTGTGTGTGTGTGGTCTGTGTGCCACAGGAAGCCGAGGGAAACACTGCCCAGACCTGAGCAGGAGGGGAGGACTATAGCAGGAAGACGCTCTTTGTTGCCCTGTTCCACCATGATGTCATGTCGGCCCGTCTGTCCAGCAGGCTTTATTACCATTCTTAACGAGCCCCTCTGTCCGCGTAATTCTCATTTATCGCAATAACGGGAGGATTCTGCTGTAACATCTGCCATCGCACTCAAAGCAAACATCTGTGACATCCACTTTTATCTGAGCTGCTATGGGCCGGGTTACATGCACTTCACGAGGGGTCATAAACTCAAAATCAGTCGAGACAATAAAACAGAGATCTTATCAGCAGTATCAATGCAACTGTGTAGCCGTGTCATAATACAATAAGTGTGCTGCACTGACAATAACGTCTCAATGTATGACCTCAACCCTAACAATGCAGCTGTATTTAGCATAAAAGCTACATGTTGATATGCTAAAGAGGGCTTTAGACATACATTCTGTGTGTAGCATGTTGTCCACAGCTACATTTGCACAGATCTTAAAGAAAAAAGAGCACAAGCGCGACTATTTCCCTGTCTTTATGTCCTTGTAAACATTACTGCTATAAATAGCAACCAGCCCAAGGACAGGAGCAATGTGTTAATACAAACTTGGTGGTCAAACCGGTCCGTGATCTCAGAGCTGGTGAGCTGTGACAGTTGTCACTAGAGTAAACCGTGTGGTGTGTGTGTGTGTGTGTGCGTGCGTGTTCATAAAGTGAACAACCGCAAGTGTGAACTTGCATGCAAGGACAGAAATCTCACAACCGCAGCAGAATGGAGCTACATTTCCGGTCTGGGAAGAGTCAGGTGCCGCAAGTTTCCTGCTCTATAAATATATGAAATATATGAAATATGGAATGTTAAAGGGAAAAAAAACACCACATACACACATCTTAGCTCACACATTCAATAGTCTTAAATTATACACACACATACAGACACACACACACACACACACACCATGTGCAGAGCACGCTGGGTAATACATGATGTTTGCTCATCCATAAAGTTCTAGGAGGACAGAGCATAGTCCACATCAAGCTTGCCATAATAGGATGCTCCTCTGCGCTGGCTAGCTGTTAGTGTATTTGTTCACCTCCATAAATGTTTTGATAGGTCGAACGTTATGGCTATGTAAATCTACACCTCAGTGAGGGCTGATCCTATTTCTTCTTGCTTAGTGAAACTCTGCAGTTACATCACGAGCGAGCAAACACTGAGGAAAGTGCCTCCAGTGAAAATAAGACTGCTAACTTATCAAACAGATGGAACACATGGTGCACTGTGTTCGGACAGATATTATTGAACGCGGGCGTGTGCATGTATAGCACAATTACCCACTACCCGGAAATAAGGTTGAAGTGCTTACATTGCCCTTCTTAGATTGTTCTCTTCCTCTCTAATAATTTTTTTTTTACCCCTCAAAAGACACACACACACACACACACAGACACACACACACACGCTTCATGAAGATGTTTGTTCCACGTCTAGTTCCTACACTGTGTTGACATTCCATGTTCTTTTGTCCATGTTATGGCAACATCCCTAGAAAGAAAAGAGTCTGTTGTGGACTTAACTGACCTGAACTGTTGAGAGAGAGCAGCTGTTTTAGCATTTACCACGTTAATCTGGTATTCTGGGGTATTTTGGTCTTAATCGGGGGCAATTCTGTTTGTCTTTTTTCCTTTATTGTTGAAAACTCACAATAGGCCTTAAGGAAGAGTAGGTGACATTTTCCCTGTCTGCTTCTCCGTTCACTTTTTTTCTCCCAGAATGCACTGTGAAGAATTTTCAGGTCATAGATACATACGCATACACAAAAGCAGTGCTTCATCTTAAAACCATAGGAGAAAAGATGACTTCATTTTTATTTCAGTAACATTTTTTTTATTTATTTAAAACTACATGATGTCATGTCTGACTGGTGTGTCTGCAAGTTTGCATGAATGTGTTGTAAAAGTGCACAGCCTGGCATTTGACTCCTCATACAGCAGGAGACATTAGGGAGGAAGCTTCAAAAGATGAAGTATTGATTATTCCCCGATTAATGCACATCAAATATTCATTGGATGTTCCATTAAAGAACTATGGCAACAGTGCAGAGCATAGGAAGACACAATGAAATATTGCATAAGTGATCACCTGTGTGTCTGACATGGGAGGGATAAATACTTATCACGCTTGGCTGCTCAGTGCATTACTTTATTGACGAGCTGTTAAAATTCACTTTTTTTCTGCATCCACTCTCCCTCAGCTACTTCTACTTTAGATAATTCTCCTCCTATATTTCCCAGAATTCCACTTGACAACCCCCGGAAAACAGGCGTGAACTTGTTGCATCCAGCTGAGTTACATATACTGTATGTGTGGGTAGAGGCAGCAATAACAATAGAGATAGTAAGAGCCAGAGAGCTGAATTTTTCCACTCAAGAAAAAATGAGTCACACTCCTACTCAAAACACAGCGAGCCTTGTGGCGTGTTGTCTGTGGAGGAACGGGTATCTCTGCTGCTTCTTTGGTTTATTTCTTCATGTAGCACTGCTGGCAGAAGATGGTGAAGAAGCACTTTTATCAATCTTAACTAAAGCAGCACTCGAAATGTCTCATGAAAAAAAACAGCTTTGTAAAGATACTTGCATGAATATTAGAGATGCAACTTGTTAACAACTAATCTGTAGATGATATTTTTCGATTAATTTATCCTATGAGAAAAAATATATATTTATGATTTCCCAGATTCTAAGATGGCATACTCAAATTGCTCGTTTTATCCTAAATAATTTTATGTTTGGGTGACTGAGTAATTCCTACTAACTGGAATTCATATTACCAGCAATGCCAGTAAACATCTAAATCCAGTATAAGATGTGTAAGAATGGGTCACCAACAGCCTTGCAGCCAGACTTTTCTTTTCACATCTCTTGCCTCTTTCCCGTCATAACTACCCCCGTCGAGGAAACAGGACGTCGTTTCCCTCCTGTGTATTTTACTCTCCCTTCCATTAATGCTCTCCAGTTGTCTGCCCAATAAAAGTCAGCAGCATTATGTCATGGCTCCGTCCTCTCAGAGGCATCCTGAGAGAGGAGCACTCTAGGCAAGTGTTTTTGTTTGTGTGGAAGTGGGAGAGAAAGTGTGTGTGTGTGTTATACAGAGACTACTATATATTATTCATACTGACATTACTGTTAGCCGACAGGAAAGATGAACAGACAAGACACAAAGACCTGTGTTGTGTGTTCTGACAGGTGAGAGGTTTGAACAGGTTATCCAGCACCTTTTCAGTTTAGCTATACTGACAGCAGTTCCCCTGGCTTGCTGAGACTTGCTGTGGCATCACATGATAAAGCAACACCAACCCCATTCCCCTCCCCTGCTTTGAATAATAATGTGCCTGCTATGTTTTTCTCTATGTCAATCTACGAATATGCAAATGTTGTTGTTTTTTTTAGATTTTTTTGGATACAAGATGTCTCGTACTTCACTGTAATTTATTCTCAGTGTTTGTGCACTTGAAGCTTCAAGCTTCCACTTTTGTAAGTTGAATACGGGACCATGACTGACTCCAAATTTGCCTCACAAATCATGCTGCACATACATCACTCTGCACAGTGAAAGTCAAATAACCAACTGAAGGAACAAGAGGCAAAATACTTTTCTAAGAGGAGGGTGACTAAAATCTTTGTTGGAGGAAATGCCAATGGTGAATAAAGGGTAAAGTATTCACAGAGAGCTGTTCCTGTTATCATGTCTTGTTTTAGATACCTGGAAATAAACTGAGACCTTCTAATCTGAGTCAATCTTTCACTACTCAGGTTGTTTTTACCAGCACGCCCGTAACAGAAGGAAATATGTATATATAACCGTATTAATGTAGTGGTTGTGTCTGGCACCAAATGGTTTTTACTTGCACAACTACAACATCCAAAACACGACGGCAGGAATAATAAGGCTGGTAGGCAGCAGAAGCAGCAGCGGCAGAGTGGAATTTGGTCGAGTAGCCCAAACTAAATACCCCGGCTCTGTTACCGCAATTCAAGAAAGGCAGCTGGATGCAGCATTGCAGTTTTTCCCCCTTACTCTCATTCACTTGGACAGCTGATGACGTTCGCTTGCCTGGTTTAGAATCTTCAAATGCTGCCAGAAGGAGTTGTGAATGGGGAGGCAGACAGGAGGAACACAGACAGACAGACAAACAGACACACACAGACACACACAAACACACAAGCTCAGGGTCTACTGCACTGATTTTGCTCTCATCAGAGTGGCTGAGTTCAGGTTACATTTAAACAAAGGAATTCACACACTCACTGTATACTATACCCTTGTATTAGATCTATTCCCTCAGTCTTCCTATACATCAGCTGCCATCCAAAAGGCACATCCACACTGTAACCAACAGCCATGTCAGGCCTCAGTTGACACAGAACATACAGACAGTAGATCTTTTCATATCAGCACATCAGCATTTCCTGCTGCTCTGACACGGTTAATATTGGATATTAAGATGATACTCCGGAGATCTACGCAGGAGATCAACGTCTATTATTTTGCTGCATATTACATCCATCCATCCATCCATAAAGTATCTTCTGCAGAGACCGGAGAACAGCTCCACAGGAAGATGGAGCTCGGATAGCAGTAGCCCACTCAGTCTGTTATGTAACGATCAATTTGATTAAATAGCTTATAGGCTGCATCTAACTGATAGTGGATATGGCTTTATGTAAGATTGCAGTCAAGACTACTTAGCTTAGATGGTTCAATATGGACCAGTGGAAATTAAAATGTTTTATATTTTCCACTCTGTGAATAACATGAAAAAGCATATAGATCATAAATCCTCTGATCAAAAAGTTTTAGCCGTGTCCCAGCTGGTCTTAATCCACGACAGGGGCTGACCCATCTCTATAATCATTGACTAGTGTTCACATGATCTTGGCCGTAAAAACCCAGACCAGTGCTGACAGATCAGTCATTGCCAAAACAGAAGACCTAAAGAGTGATGCAAGGCTGGCACAGGGCCTATTTTACCTGCTTCTGGTCTGGTTATATCAATAGCTTTTTTATTTCTACGCCTTGCTGACACTCGTGCTGTTTTACCAATATGCGAGGTGTGAGGATGCTGGCATAAACAGGCAGAGATTGCAGTGTAAACTGGGCCTTCCTGTTGCACATCCCTGAGAGCGTTTGGACAGAGGATGAGTGCTTCTCGGTTAAGCTCTGCCTCGGAAAATGCACTTGCATAAACAAACAGGAATAAACACTCTTTGGTCCATTCACATTCTCCCACTGTTGCTTGTATGTGACCTAAAATGTGCCTGTTGTTTACTGCACTCTGCCATACATACAAGCGAGCAGTGGGAGAGTTGCACAGCCTTTGGCACTGGGCCCCGTAAGATAAGACCTCTAATGATTCAGATGCTTAAAGGGATACAACCAATAACACACTCATAACAACCTGTGACGTGTTTCGAATTGTGCAGTGAAACAAATTTCAACTGTCGATCCGCTCTCACGTGGCTGCGTTTGTGGGACAGACGCCATTGATCAAGCTGCTGAGAAAGTTGTGCTTCAGCTATTAACTCAAAAGAACCATCTCATCATTGAATGTGAAATTGTAAAAAGGCCCTTTTCTCTCCCACATACAGTCAGGGCAGGGACTGGATGAGCACCAATGGAGCAGCTGGGACAAGCGAGATCTGTCATGGGTCATTAACTGCTCTTATTAATTCATGAAACTTAATTCACCCAGCCCAGTCATGCTCTGCTCCCATAAAACCCACCGTCCAGTCTGACCTGGAGGCGTACACATCCTTTGTACGGGCTTTGACAGCATGTCAGCTTCCTGTTCCACTTTATTATTCCATTAATCCCTATGAAACTCCCTCTGCCCTATCTGCAGACGGGCCCCCCCACCAAGTATGTCATCATTGTGAGATAAATGGTTAGGAGCTGCCGAAGGGCGAACAAGTCCTCTCCTCCATCACTTTGCAACTCCACACAGGCTCTTGCCACATGAAACCACGTGCTGTGACAAAACTTGTGTATGCACTCGTGAGAAACGTGTGTTTGACAGAACACAAAACTGTCACTTAATTCCCAGTAGTGCTTCAGATTGTAGTTCCAGGAAAGTAGGGATCCTGGATCTCAAAATAGCTTCCTCCAAAAGACTAAGAAAATTGCGGGAAGGACAAATTTAAATCCACTAAAGTTCAAGTCATTGTAGAATTATCTCAACTGAAGGAGGGGAATTAATGAATACTTAAACTAGAAAAATCTTCCCATAGATAAGTTGTACAGTTGTTTTCATTAAATATTGAGTCAGCAACAAAAATATTCCCTTATATGGCATTTTAGGATCAAATCCTATGATTTGGGGCCTGGTATACTAAAATATGAGAGTTTATTTTTAGACTGCACAAACTGATTCAAACCTGTGACAATCTAAAGCTCAGTTAAGACTGCATTTACTGTGTCAGTAACTGATTCCCATTCATGAGAAACAATCATGGAGTCAGACTACCTGATGTTTACCTGCAGACCTTCCCCCTGCTCCTAGCAGATATTAAATAGACATATTAAATACTATATACTGTTAATTATTATTATCTCAGACTAAACAGTCAAACTGCATCTTTTATCACAGATATCTGACTGTCTATCCACTGATACACCAGAGTCTTTGTGCAGGCCCCATACATAGATTTCAAAGCCAGTCGCGTCATCAGATCACCGTTCAAATGCCAGCCAGCCTACAGTCATTCCCTCTGTAGAAAGGAGTTATTCCCTGCTCCAGTGTGTGTGTGCCTCAGCATGTATAATGTTGCGAAAGAGCGGCATTCATTTGCACGGACAGCGAAAGCGGATGTGGGAGGTAGATCTTTTACTCTCTCCTTACATATACGTGGGAAAACACATATGATCTGTCATATGCGATGAGGATAAAATAACCCATCAGCCTGGGTTCAGGTTAAATTTGATCACCAGGTGTTCAATGTGGTATGTTCACGCTGTCTGTAACGTTGCATAAGACTTGTGTTGCATCTGGAGGATTTACCTGCTGTACTGAGACGTGCAGTCCACACAGCTACCTAGTACCGTCATCATTACCATTATTATTAAGCGCACAATGTGACATAGCCAGGCCTATTTTCCATTTGCACTGTTACATGTCAACTTACCCTCTCTCGCTTTTAGCAGTACAGTGTTGGCTACTATGTTCTCCAGCTCCATCAAAAAATCCTAAACGCAGAGGTTTTCGGTACACAGGCGTCTGCAGCGAGACCAGCGTCCTTCAGCGTGTACGGTGTGTGTATACTGTCTTCACTCCGCGTCGGTATCAAAAATCACTCATATCAAAGTCGTGAGGGATAAAACAGGATGTCATAAATTTGCTTGTAATGTAAACGGGGCATGGTTCTTGTTGTGGGCTGGAAGTGCGGCGCTGCATTTCTACTCCAACACCCTCCAAACCCATCCATGCGTAATTTGCCTGCGGAATCGTCCGCCAAAGCTGAAAAGGATCAAGTTGGAGGTACCGATGTACGTAAACCGGGTCCTTTCAGCGTATTCTTTACAGCGGTACACCAGGATACTACTAGCTTTACATTTCAACAGCAGTGGTTGGCTGAGTGCACCAGAGAGGACACCAGCGCGCCCCCTCCTCTGTTTGGTGCGTAATCAAAGTGGGCGGGGCAACGCCGTCACAGCTGCGTCAAGCCACATGTATAAACAGCTCCACCGGAAGTTTAGACAATCTGTCGTCAATATAAAAGCACAGTGCTTCATTCTGTGGAATGACTTCCCACAAATGAACCTTTACTGTCCTCTGACAGAACTTCCTCAGACTGTGGTGGGTACAGATGTTTCCTGATTGACATGTCTTTCACATTGTTGTTGTTGTTGTTGGCTATTGCATCTGTTACAGTGGAAAAACGTATCTGTGATTTGGTAACAAACACCCTGCAGAGCTCCACTCACCTTCTACCTGAGCAGAGGGCTAAACAGCCACTATAACTGAAAACACCTGTGAGTATGTTAACTGTCACACTGTATAGCCTATACAGTAAATGCATATTAATAGAAGAAAAGTTACACATACTTATCGTAAAGTCGGATAGTCACCGTGTTTCTACTGCAACGACACAAAAGAGGTTTAAATTGACTTACTGCTGCAGTCAGTAACGAGTGGAAAATGATAGTCGTTCTCTGGTGCTACAATTTCTACATAAACTAACAGAAATGACTTGAAGTCCGCATTAAGTCCACATATGAATGATGTTATGGCAGCATGTCTGTTTGATGGGCCTTTTACCCACAGGTATAAATAAAAAATGTCCAAAGTAACGATGGCTGATGGCTTACTGGGATGCTTGGAAAGAACAAAGACATCATTGATGATATTAGTAACACTTACATTGTTAAAAAAAAAGAAATTTGATTAATTTTTTTCTTTTTACTTCTCCTCTTAGCGCCTGGATGTTTTTTATTTATTTTACTGTGATTTAACTGACTGTAACACTGTTTGGTTGGTCAAAATCTAACAAATTATAGAGCTTTATTGGGCCATATACATTAGGCTGTTTGTATTTGCGTTAGTGGCGGAAGTTCATGTTGTGTCCCAGTGAGCTCTGATAAACCTCCACACTCCTGCAGTACTGTGACAGTATCTTAAAATAGGGCACACAAGTAATCGCTTGGCTATTTGCAAATAAGTGTCTACTCCAAATCGAGCAGAGGTTTAATTCGGCAGAAATAATTAAAACAGTAGAAATATGTCTACTGAATTTATTCTGTAAAATGCTCATTCTCTTTGTTGAAAATGGACGTTATTTTGATCAGATATAAACTATATTGCCATCCATTCAAATAATCAGAATCAGGTGTCCTAATCACTTGGCCCGGCCACAGGTGTATAAAATCAATCACTTAGGCAAGGAGACTGTTTCTACAAACATTTGTGAAAGAATGGGCCGGTCTCAGGAGCTCAGTGATTTCCAGCGTGGAACTGTCATAGGATGCCACCTGTGCAACAAATCCAGTCATGAAATTTCCTCTTTCCTAAATATTCCAAAGTCAACTGTTGGCTTTATTATAAGAAAATGGAAGAGTTTGGGAACAACAGCAACTCAGCCACAAAGTGGTCGGCCACATAAACTAACAGAGAGGGGTCAGCGGATGCTGAAGCCTATAGTGCAAAGAGGTCACTGACTTTCTGCACAGTCAGCTGCTACAGAGCTTCAACTTCAAATTAGACCACATACAGCACACAGAGAGCTTCATGGAATGGGTTTCCATGGCCGAGCAGCTGCATCTAAGCCATACATCACCAAGTCCAATGCAAAGCGTCGGATGCAGTGGTGTAAAGCACGTCACCACTGGACTCAGAGCAGTAGAGGAATTAGGAGGAGGAATTATGGTGTGGGGTTGTTTTCAGGAGTTGGGCTTGGCCCCTTAGTTGCAGTGAAAGGAACTTTGAATGCTCCAGGATACCTAAACATTTTGGACAATTCCATGCTCCCAACCTTGTGGGAACAGTTTGGAGCGGACCCTTTACTCTTCCAACATGACTGTGCACCAGTGCACAAAGCAAGGCCCATAAAGACATGGATGACAGAGTCTGGTGTGGATGAACTTGACTGGCCTGCACAGAGTCCTGACCTGAACCTGATAGAACACATTTGGGATAAATTAGAGCGGAGACTGAGAGCCAGGCCTTCTCGACCAACATCAGTGTGTGACCTCACCAATGTGCTTTTGGAAGAATTCCTATAAACACACTGTGCAACCTTGTGGACAGCCTTCCCAGAAGAGTTGAAGCTGTAATAGCTGCAAAAGGCAGACTAACATCATCTTGAACCCTATGGGTTAGGAGTAGGATGTCACATGTGCATGTGGCCAAATACTTTTGGCAATATAGTGTATCTTTTATAACGTTGCATATTTTGGTTCAGAAAACATCTGTATCCTGCTCTTTTATATTTATAGCGATTTTTCATAAAGCTTTTGACTTCAGTGAGCAGACAGTAGAGCGCCTGCTTGACTCTGCCCCTCTGGGTTCATTCATTCATGGGTTGTATTTTGAAATGCGACCGGAATTTATTTTATATCTGTGTTGCTTGACGTTGCTCTCTTTAAAAGTTTTCATTTTTTCCGTATACAGGCTGCTGTGGAGCACAGTAAAAACAAACACTACATACACTGAATCTCGACAGATGACTAATTCACGTGGTCCCATAATAAGTCGTTTATTGTGAGAGTCAGCACCACTCCATCAGCCGGCCTGTTTACTGTACTGAAGCGCTCACATGTAGCCTGCTGACCGGCTGCTTCATATTACCTCACTGTATCCGTCCAAACGATCAACAAGGTTGTTATTGACTGATGAAGGCCGATAGGATCGATATATTTCTTCCGGGCAGCTCGTATCGTAATAAACAGGACATGATGCCTACACTGATATAGCCACATGAATTACGTTGGTTGTAATATGGATGGGAAAAACAATCACACGCCTCATGTTTAACGTCACATTGCAGTACATTAACTGCATGTTAAGAATATGGCGCCATCACCCGGACCAGAGGAGCCCTGGCTCACATTTACCCAAATATTTTAATGCATTACATACAACTGAATAAAACAAAAAAGAAGAGACGGTCAGACAACGTGAGGACACAGATTGTTTCCAAGCAGATTTTCCTCTGATGAAAAACTAAACACTTTAATGGAGCATAGCCAGTAGTTGTTTTTTTTTGTCAATATCAGGCTTATACATCTCCAAATAAAAACACTCTCCCTGTGAGTGCCAAAATAGAAAGTGCTGCTGTAAAATAATTGCTAAATTGTCATTATAGTGATCTTAGACGAACACATTAAGTTAAGTTTTGCCACCATGATCTGCAAAACTGGGAGCAGCTATCACCGTTTCTTTCTTCAGATGATTCAAATGAAATTCATTAAGTACACTACAGTAAAGATGCCCGGCATGATGCTGCCTTTTACTAAAAAAAAAAAAAAAAAAAACGCCAACAACATACATACGCACACTCATGCCCTCTCAAAGTCAAAATAAAACTTGTCAGTTCAATACAAACTGAAAGAGAGGATTGTGGAATCAAGGCGGTGTTAGTATTCGTCTAAGTTGTCGGCTTTGGGGACAGAAAGGCCTCGGTCCTTCAGGACCTGCATCTTGACTTTCTCCGTCTCCTGTTTGGCTTGCTGCTTCAGCCGTTGTTCCTCCAGAATCTCCTCGATGGAGACCTGTTGTAGGACTGTGTCGCAGGGTTTATCCACATCCTACAGGGAGAGAGAAGGAGACATTTGTCATAAACTCACCTCGTAATATACACAGTCAAACAAACAAACTTGAGTGAGTGAGTGAGTGAGTGAGTGGTACACCTCACGTACCAGTGTGCACAACCCTAGCATGCCGAATCATCTCCAACATTTCAGTTTAAATGAATAATAAAGTGAAAGTGAAATGGCTATTCAGCCTAATTATCAAGATACCAAACCACTCCACTGGATCACTGTGAATGATAAAGTATTGATGTCTTGTATCTATGCTAAAAAAGGAAAGTGTTTTATAGCATGCACTGATGTCAATAATGCTGATTTGTGACTGAATACTTGATGTATATAGTGTGAGATATAGATTCCTGGAGTCCTGCAAAGTCCTACACTGTTACTGTAATATAAATGTACCATGTTAAAAGTTTTCAGTCTCCAACTTTTTTTTTTTTTTAACCTTGTGAATAAAAGCATGTGTAAGCAAGGGTTATGGATTTTTTTCGTTTCTCAGATATCTGTAACTGATGTGTAAATTAATTTCAAAGATTGTAGCTCATGTGTAAGCTTTCCTCTCCGCTTCTAGGCGTCAACCTCTGCCAGCGTGAGGTGCCAACATGGACAAGAAGTGATCATATAATATAAGTAACCCCCATCAACAGTCAGACAAAAAGAGGAGCGGCTGCTGTGTTCTTCCACCACTTAACTTGCACCATTAAAAACTCAAATGTAGCAAATATTATGTTATTATATATATTACTCACTCCTAAATATTCCTAGGAATATTTTTAAAATGCAGAATAAGCACCAATCTCATTCTTTATGCAGCCTTGGTCACTTGGTTATATGAATCTCTTCTCCAGGATGTAATACATATAATAAGAAATATAATGCACTAGTATGTGATAAAAAAAAGGGATTTTGACTGATGACAGTTTTTTCTTATTAATTTATCTCCATCTACTGCTGTTCAACCCAAATTTGTAAAAGTTCAGCAGCTTGTTTTATTCCCACCAACACCACAACATCATCATCATCATAATCATAATCAACAACAACACTGCTCACTTACTATCTCTCCGAGCAGGACCACATTTTCTCCTCTCACAATGAATATTCCTCTGGGGATGTCACCAAATTTCTTCCCCACGTGGATGCGCTCAACTGTCTGATGAAAAACTAAATTGGCTGGGAAGCAAGAGAAACGGGTCAAAGAAGTGCTGCTTTACATTGAGCACTTTGCACACAAGATAAATACAGCAGAGGGTGAGACTCTTATGTAACGAGACTTTATTGTGTTAGCTGGAAATATTTTGTACTATGCACGTATACCTTTTGTACCATATGAGTAATAAGTGTGAGATAATTAAAACAATGTGTACCGAACTGATCAATGCTCCTGAGGTAACCGATCAGCGTCCTGCCATCTCGGAGCAGGACCAGGTGTTTCTCTGCAGGACGCACATGACACAGGCATGTCAAATAACAACATTAAACGGTTATAAATGATACTGTTTGTCTCAGACACGATGCCACATCTTGAAAACGACTCGCTCACTTAAACCTTAAATCTTTTCTCCTCCTCCAACTTACTGTCGATGTCGTCGATGAGACTTGCCGTCCCCGGTACGTAGTTCATCTTGGGCTGCTGTTTATTTACTTCGTGTATTTTTTTAATATAACGTCAAGCCATGAATGTTTCAAAATATGTTTCTTTCAAGAGGACAGGAAGCGTCTTTATACACGCCTGGGATAAACTTCCTGTAGACGTTTAACCCTTTGAGCGCTGCATTAAAACGTGAAGAAAATTTATATTAGCGTGATTAATTTTATATGATCGGTTATTTAAGTTTACATCTTTAAATACATGTAACCTATACGTGTCAATAATAGTCAAAATATTGAGTAATATTGAAAAAACATTATATCACTATGAAGTTTCTCCTATTGGCTAAAAGCTTTTACTGACGCACTTGCGACACCAAAGATCGTATATTTATAAAAGAAGATCACTCGTGTGCATGAGTGGAATAACTACACTTAACTACACTACTGAACTTGTATTTGTGTGGGTGAAACATTGTACAAATCAAATTCTACTTTTTTTATCCAAATACACCCAAATATAAATGATCACACATGTTTTCTATTTTTCGTCAGCAAAATGACAACAAAAGAAGAGCAGATCTTGGCAGTGCTCGAAAAATGATGAGAGTGAGACCTCTTGCGGTTTCCCTTGAGCTGCTGATTAAAGAGGCAGGACGAAATTGTGTGAGCTCCGTGTCATTCAAATCATTGTCTGATTTCCGATCAAACGGTTGCTAACGTTACATCTGTTGGACTGTTTACAGTGTTTATAGTCTGCGTCAGGTGAGGACTTAGACAACTTACGTTACCTTTGTTAAAATTTATTTTGTTTTTTTTTCACAATGGCAAAACGCGTTTAACTGATGCATCATCACCAAATGCAGTCAGATCTGAAACCTGGCTGGCCCTCCACTTGCAACTCGGGAAATAACGTGAACTGCAATAACAGTATGGTAAGTGGCTGAATATAGCTTAGACAAATGTCTATGTTGTGTCTGATGTCTTTCAGTGTGTTTTATTTAGGGGAAAAAACGTCTTGGGTTTGTAGAGAAAAAAACAACATTAAGCTCCCCCAGCTAGCTTGCGTTTAGCTTAACGGCTATCAGAGCTAGCTGGCATTATGTAATAGTTACTCCGCTAGCTGAGCTGTTGCCCGATTTATACTCCAGTCACGTTTATCTTGACGTGACAACACCGCTAATAGTGTTACAGATGTGTCAAAACAAACTGAGATACAACGTTTCCTCTCCAAATACTTCCTCCTGGCCTGTTTTGGTTTGGCTAACAGTATACAGTGTTTCCTGCTTCAGGAAAAAAAAAAAACTGAATCAGCAAGTAACACTTTTTGAGAGACTGTGATTGTTGTTGTTTTGAGAGATTTTTATGTGCTCTACAGTGTCTTTTTGTGTTCCTTCCTCAAACGCTAGTATCATAGGAGTGGTACCTGAACAAATTATGACTCTATATTGACTCATCCTGTAATGTTGTGTGTTCATAGGACGCTCCTCAGTACACCGGCTACCACTCCCATTACTGGTATCCTCAGTCTCATTCCACAGGACACTATGCAAGTACATATCCATCTGGATCGGAAGTCCAGCCACAGTACAACCCACAGGTACAGCTTATGATGCAACATAACCTTGCACTTTAAATCGGAAGGTGTTGAGTTAAATCTACTCATTATCTTAAATCTCTTAATTGCTTTCACCTCTGCCTTACATTTTCTAACAAAGGCCTATTGTGCTGAAAATTAGTCATAGTGATGTGATACATTTTATATACATTTTTAATTCTTATACATATTCTCTACACATTGTGGTTCCTGTGTAGGTGATGCCTGGAGGTTATCCAAATGGTTATCCAGCACATAGTCAATATTCAACAAGTGGTTTCCACCCCTCCAATCCTTTCTACTGTGCTGACCAGGGCTGTCCAGCAGAGCAGAGCAGTGGGCCCTCTGGGCAGCCGCACTATCCTGGACCACACTGTCGAGGGGTGAGATCATTCAAACACGCACTGGTCAAATGTGGAAAAGAGTAGTTGCTACAACAAATCCCAGACTAATCCTAGAGCTTATCTCATTACCTTCACACCCTTTTTTAAAGCTACATTCATCTGTCCTTTTTCTGCTCTCAGGGTCCTGGATATCCTCCTGGACCATACCCTCACTACAGTGAAGGTGGTCATGCAATGCCCCCAAACCCCCCATACCCCACTGGCCAGTCTCTCCACCCTAACCCCCAGGCTGAGGCCTGGGCACACTCTGGTGCATATGCTCCCTCACAGCAGCAGTGGCAGCCTGGCCAGCAGCCTCCACAAAATCACTATGGAAATCCTGTCCGTCCACCACATCCTCCAGCGTGGCCGGGGACTGGAACTGGTGCTCCACCACCTTACCAACCCAAGGTGGGAATCTGCAGCTGTGTCTGTGTATTTATTCAAACGTGTTAATATCTTATTGATATTAAGGGTCATCAAATATCATTAAACACAATCTTCTGTTTTGTGTCACTCCAGGACCAACTGCACCAACGTGCCCCACAAGTGGGACCTAAACCTACGCCAACCCCACCCACAAATCCCTCCAATGCCACAGAAATCAGTTCCCCTCCCCAAATGTACAACAGAACAAGGAGAGATGAGCCCAATCCCTCACAAGGTGAGCCCCCGCCCACTGCCCCGGCCCAGGCTCCAGCTCCCGGCCAGGCTGGACCTCAGCCCCTGAGCAGCCCCGGTCTAGCTAAGGTGCAACATGTCATGGCCAGAGTGCTCCTGCTTCAGGATGATGTTGATGAGTTTGTTGGCAAAAAAACTGACAAGAGTTACCGGTGTCTGGAGGAACTGCTGACCAAAGAGCTGCTGGAGCTGGACTCTGTGGAGACTCAAGGACAGGAGAATGTCCGGCAAGCCCGAAAGGAGGCTGTACAGAGGATCCAGGCAATTCTGGACCAGCTGGAGAAGAAAGCCTTCTGAACTGGACTTATTAATTGATTTGTGGGTCACTAAGTCTTGCTATTTTCCTTTTCCAGATCTTCCATGGACACAATGTGGGTCTAGACCTGTTCTCGGAGCTGTGTTGTTTCTTTTTTTTTTTTTCCTCCTACCACCGTGATAGAAAAAAAAAAAAACTTAAGCAAGTGACAAGAACCCGAGAACAAGGTAGAGCGAGTATTGGTACATGGAATCGACTTTAAAAGGCTAATTACGCTGGTATAAGTGATGATGGTTGTACAAATCACAACTGACTTTCAGCCTCAGTGAGTGACTGAGTCTTTACTGTCTTTCCCTGCGTAATGCAGGGCAGAGACACAGAAAGGTGGATTTATTTAGTGCCACATTGCAATTTTTAGTGGTCTCCTACCTGTGATACAGAATCAGATTATTGTAATGCTGTCCCTCAGGATCGTGGGTCGTTTTAATCTGATCCTACATTTAACAACATGTGCACTTCCTTAGCTGTCCATTATTGCATTTCCACCATTTGCATGATCATAATATTGTCCTCACCACTGATGATCCACTTAGTCAGTAACTTTACCGTGCCTCTGCAGGAATTGATGCAATACTTTTCTTTTCCATTGTGCTCCCAGCCCTGCATGCACTGTAGTTATATCAGACAAGCTCTGTTGAACTGAATACAATCATGACATCTCAGAGCTCATAATTTGGCCTGGAGCCATAGCAGATTAGTGAAAACCCCCTAAAGATTGCTGTCCTCATTAATTCTGTCATACAGATGAAATTGCTTCCTAACTGCAGACCTGTGAATCAGACCTACATATGAATGCCATGTATTTTTGTTCTAAGGACTGCTGTTTGTGTCGCAGATACAGTGCAGTTTTCTTTTACCCCCCTTTTTTTTTTTTGAACACTTTGAATATGTATGATTAAGCAAGTAAATTGTATATTCAGTTTTCAATCAGTTGCTGTAAAGGTGTAAACAATGTTGGTCACAGCCTCGAATTAAATATCAGTTGAATTTTTTTTTTTTCCTCACACTAAAATTCTTGTTCTATCAAATCTTGATTGCATCACGATCAGAATTTATCCATGCTTAAGTAGAGCAGGTCTTTTTTTTCCATTATTGTGTATGTGTTGATTTAGAAAAAAAAGCGTGCCATATTTCAAGGGATGGTTTTATATAATTAGAAAAAATAATAAAAATAAGATTACAAGCTTTGCATGAAAAATATCATCTGTCATATGTGTTCATTTTCCTGTGCTGTTAAGTTTTTGTTTAGTTGGCAGCACAACTGTATGGTTTCAAATGTAATGCATGTTTCCAACACAAGATGGGAATCTTCTGCCTGATAAATACTGAAATTATCACAATTGAAAAAAAAAAAAAACCAACCCAGAAATAATTAAACGTGAGTATATTTTTTAACCCGTGATTAAATGATGTTATTTTTATTATGCACTATGTTAAGTTGCATTTAATTATAAATACTATAGGAAAGACAGCAGAAGCTGGAAGAAATGTATGTTAAGCTATTTTATAAAAAAAAAAAAAAAAAAAGCATCTTTAATTCTTAAAATAGAAGCTTCTGTTATGAAGATCCAGGAATGGGAAATCACTTGTTTCTCATGTTGAGTGGAAACTGCTGCATGGTTCCTCACTCTCTACATCTGCCTGCTAGCATTCAGGTCTTTAAATAGTTTTTTTTCTAGCTGTTTGCCATCAGCCAATAAAACCAGAAGACCTTTAAATAGACATCTATTTTGATGCAAAGCATAACACAGAGATGTGTGTGCGTGTGTGTGTGTGTGTGTGTGTGTGTGGGGTGGGGGCTAGATATGATTTGAGGGTCAAATGTCCTGACAACACTTAGGACGCCCTGTGGTGAGTAAATCTGACACAAAGAAGCCTGGCAGGCTAAGAAGTGGCTACAAACTGCAGCAAACTATTTGGTTTTTTGACTTTTCGTTGGCTGTATTTTTGATATCAGGAATTCTGTTGATTGAACCCTATATAGAAAAAGCAATGTCATATACATCCAAACTTCCTGCGTCCTGGAATGATAAACCACCTTCTCGGAAAGTGGAAATAGACCTGAATTCACCTGGTCTAGCAGTGTTTGAGTTGGAAAGACTCTTGTTTACTGGCAAAACCATCATCAGCCACGCAGATGAAGTGTGGCCAAGGATTTACATTGGTGACCAGTAAGTTACTCAACAGACTGGAATGTTTTTTTAACCTTTTTCATGTGCATGATATTTGAAAAGTATTGTTCTTGTGTTGTGACAGGGTTTAAGATAAGGCCTACTTACAAATGTTACCCAAGTCTAGACTTGGATTCACCCCATCTACATGAAAGAGGAGCTGTTCATAAATCAGATTCAAATGCAGAACGTAACAAGATCCCCCAAGTTGAATTCCACATTGGTAGCTTGCATAAACTACAGTATGCTCTGCAAGAGTTTTCACTGATGGCCTGAACATGAAAGCATATCTCACATCTCTGATCTGAAGTCCTAACTCAAATGTCTGAAGTGCTCTTCTGAATTTCAATCCATCACTTTGGAATACACTGCATGCAAATGTTTCATCAGTTTCACATGCAAATGTATATTGCACTGGCTATCGCTGTCAGTGAATGCAAAGCCTTGTGCTTTTCACAGACAAAGTGCAGAGAACCAGGCTGATCTATACAAGCATCAAATCACTCACATCCTGAATGCAGCTCATAGTAAACGACGAGGCCAGCCAGACATCTATAAGGGCTTGAAGATCACTTATATGGGCATAGAGGCTCATGACTCCTGTAACTTTGACATGAGCGTCAACTTCCAGGCAGCAGCAGACTTTATTCAGAAGGGTATCAGCAGAGGAGGTAAGAAGAAACATTTAACTTGCAAAGTAATTTGATGGCTTTACACTATTGTGTCTGTCTAGAAATTAACGGTGAAAACCTTGTAGGCTCTCAATATCATTTTGCAACACCAGTGTTTCATATCACTGATGCAGTCTCTCTCTCTGACGTCTAGGCAAAGTGCTGGTGCATTGCCATGTAGGGGTGAGTCGCTCCGCCACCCTGGTTCTGGCTTACCTGATGCTGAAGCAGAACCTGACCCTTGTGGAGGCTATTTGTGCTGTGAAGGAAAACCGGGGTGTTATCCCTAACCGAGGTTTCCTCCGACAGCTCATTCTACTGGATCGCCAACTCTTTGGTGCACATCACTGAAGCCTGAATTACTGCTTAGCTCCGAATGGCTGAGAACAAAAGGAAAAATATACCATAGCGCACTAATTCTCAGCTGTGTTGAAAAAAATGTGAGATACACTGATCCTGACCTGATCCTTATATGTAGGGTTTCTATTTACAGCATTGTATCCTTGAGTCATGCTGTAATTGCCACAAACTAAAGGGGATTTCTCTGAAGTGCAATTTGTATATGTTGTCAAAGTTTTACAATAAAAAATGTATCTGGTACAGCTTTTAGTGAATGACACTCTTAATTTGCATCAGCTTTACTTGCATATAAAATCACTGAAAGTGCATTATATGACAGGCTAAAGACAGTGATAATGACTAGCAGCTTTTTGTAAATGCTGCTGAAGCAAACAATGGCCGGTTTAGGCTTTTGCATTTATCCTGTGTAATCTCAGTTTGAAGTCGCAATACTCTAGAAAGTAATCATTACACAAAACAAATACAGTGCAGAGCAAATAAGAGGATGGCATAGAGAATAAACAAAGCCAAAGTTCAGTTGCTGTGATCAGTTGGAACAGCTCTTTCTGTCTGGCCTGTGCTTTGGTGTCTGTGGTTGATGAAGAAGGTAAGTAGTTCAAAATATTTAGATATCTCACATGAATTATTACAGCAATGTATTTTTATGTACACGTGCAACTGCTCTGCCAACAATCACGTTGTGTTTGATATATTTAGTTAGAGATTTAACTACGCTCACTGCAATATAGTGAGTTAGTGTTAGAACCGCTAATATAAATTATTTAAAGATTGTGTATTTGTGTAATGTGTTTTTTTCGATATTGGAAATTGCATATTTGACCACGATTTGACCAAAATCATACTTGTACAGTGAGCTACAATGATGAATTTGTTATTACTACCTTGTTGCATTTTATATCAAATCATAGTCATAAGTCAAAATTCAAATTGTGATTCAAAATCCTGATTGGTGTATTGTATGTAGCATTTTCTAAATGATCCCCAAGCGCCTCCAAGTGCAGAGAAAAAACAAAAATAACCAAAACCTGTTATAACTTTGGCAGAAAAAGTGTGTTTATGTAGGACTGCTGCTGCAAACATTGTGTAAATAGATGAACAATGCTGCACTTTTGAACTTTTGTCTTAGTTCACCATGATGCGTGCAGCTCTGGGCATCTGGATCTTATCAGCAGTGGTCTGTGTGGGCAGAGGCCATCACCATGGCGGGGGTCCCACCAAGGACAAAGATCAGGCAGACCAAGACACCACACTCGACAGCAGTGACGACAGCATCTCACTGGTGACTTCAGCAAACAAAGAGTTTGCCTACCGTATGTACAGGAAGTTAGCAGCTCATGTTGACTCACAAGGCAAGAATATCTTCTACTCACCTATTTGTGTGTCTGTTGCCTTGTCTGCCTTGTCTGTTGGAGCACGGGGGGAGACCCACCGACAGCTCTTCAGTGGTCTGGGTTTCAACAACTCCCTACTGACGCAGACAGTTGTGGATCAGGTATTCCGCACAATGTTCGAAAATAGAAACAAGACATCTCAGGAAGACACCAATGAAGGGACCGCTGTGTTTGTGGATAACCATTTCAAGCCAAAGCCTGAGTTCCTGCACGTCTTGAAGCAGTCCTACTTTGCAGATGGGTTCAATGTTGACTTCACAAAAACCCCAAACAGTACCAATACCATCAATAAGTATGTGGAGGAGAAGACCAATGGGAAGATTGATGAGCTGGTGAAAGACCTGGACCCAAGCACAGTCATGTATCTCGTCAGCTTCATATACTACAAAGGTACATGAGATAAGATCTAGTTTGAACAGTCTCACTCTTTTTTAAGGTCACCCCTACATTTCGGATACTCTTGTTTTAAATTTTACACACGAGCCACCAGATGTATTTTATCTCTGCTCATCACTGTCTAACAGGAAAGTGGGCGACTCCATTTGATCCTAAGCTCACCAAGGAGGACATGTTCACAGTTGATGAGAACACCAAGGTTCAAAACTGCACCATTTATTTGAAAATATACTTTTATTACAATGGTTGGACTATAAATCAGCCACATTTGATAGGGTTCACTACTACTATTTTATTGGTGCATCCTTTATACTGTCTGTGTTTTCCAACTGAGCGACTTCATGTTCAAATTCCTTCAGGTTCCTGTCCAGATGATGAATATGGAGAAGACATTTGATACCTATAACGACCAAGCAATTAACACCATGGTCCTCCACCTTCCCTTCAACAGCTCCTACTCCATGTTGCTGTTGTTGCCTAATGACATGGCGACACTCGAAAATGCCATTTCTCCAAGCTTCATCACCAAATGGCTGAAGTGGATGAAGTCCAGGTTGGAAGAATCTAAAATCATGCTTTCATTTTTGATTTAGATTTTTTATATGGAAGGTTTGTCCTCTACTGTCAGATCAATCACTCTGTTTGTCTATTTCCACCCCTTTTTTTTTTTTTAGGATATGTGACGTATATGTTCCAAAGTTCTCCATCAAGACTTCCTACTCCCTAAAAGATGTGTTGATTGAAATGGGAATGACAGACATGTTTGGTGATGGAGCAGATTTGAGCGGCATTTCAGAGGATGGGGAACTGGCTGTCTCAGAAGTACAAATAGAGACTACTTGTTACTTAACACATGTTTCCTTCTGTCTATTCTATCTACCCTTAATCTCACTCTCCTCTATTCTACCCCCAGGTTGTGCACGAAGCCACGCTGGATGTCGATGAGGCCGGAGCCACTGCTGCAGCTGCTACAGGCATCGGCTTCATACCTTTGTCCTTTCAACATACGCCTGTCTTGAAGTTCAATCGACCATTTATGGTCCTGATCATTGAGCGCACCACAGAAAACATCCTCTTTATGGGAAAGATTATCAACCCAACAATCTGATGGAGTAAACACTTTATGTTCACTCAGGCACTGCTGTTACATCACATATTAAATACTCATAAAAACCTTTGCTCTGTGGTCTCTTGCTGAGTGTATATATAGTACATAGTATGTTTTAAAATAAAGCAGACTAAATTGTCTTAAATTGTGTAGATTAAAGTCCAGTTAGACAGTGTAAAAGCTTTTAATTGGTTCTTATAATGCACAAAGAAAATGGACTTGATTCCCACTGTGCCATACACATCATGTAAAGTACCAAGAGGGATTATCACTGACAATTGTGTGGTTTCCAAAACTGACTTGTGGGCCTTTGCAAAAAATCAGTGTATTTGTGTCTCTATTTGTCATGTTTCAGATGTCCATGAGTTGTTCCATCAAAGCAACATTTCCCCTCACATAGTTTAAAAAAAAAACCGACCCAAAGAAGTAAAACTCCAATATTTCACAAAAATGTAAAGATTTAAAAAAACCTTCCAAATGAATGGAAATGTATGTAGCACAACTACGCTTCTCTTCTTTCCTGTCCAAGCTATGTTTCTTATAACTCTTACAATGCAGATCAAACTCAAGCAGCTCCAACAAGAAAATGCTGCTTATGCATTGACTCATCAGTATTAGTAATGTACTTTGTTAAAATGTTAAAATCAGTCATCAGTCCGATTTTCCTGCATAATCAATATCTACTAATGCAGTTTGATCATCCAGCAATGGGTGTCAGCAGTGCGTATCGCAAAGCCGGTTCTGCTCCAAATAATAAATCCCGCGAAGAAGAATTTTGTCGCGTTTTGATTGGATGGCTGTAAAGTTTGTTTCAGACATGGCCGATACAGCAGGAGAAGGACCGCAAGGAGGTCCGTATTTTAACAAAGAAAGAGTAAAATACAGCCCCGAGGAGGAGGCCAAACTGGAAAGGCAGCATTTCTGGAGAATAATCGATGCTTTTAAATTTTACAGGTATAGAAAAATACATCAAACAAAGTACTAAACACGGCCAGCGGCGGTTTGTTTCAAACGATGGTGTTAGCAAAAACAATAGCAAATGACAGACAGGTTTGGAGGGAAAACTCCTTATTCAGATAGACAAATAGCCAGATAGTTCATCTTTACTTAGCTAAGTCAACTAAGCTTGCTTCAATTTCCTGTGGTATTTATTTGCTAGTTTTCTTACTTTAGCTCGACGATTGTCTTTGGCATCGCTTCTATTCCGTTTCCCTCCCACACTGCACACAGTATGAATCAGATTGGTTTAAGGAATATTGTCAATTAACAGCTTTTCAACAATGATGTAGAAAAAAACATTTGAACTGGATGGTCAGACTCTGTCAATAAACAGCAGCATCAGATCAGGCCTTATCCCAAACTACTCTTGTCATCTCTTTGTGGACGCCTGTTCAAACCTACTTTTCCTCCTGTTAGGGTCCATATCCAGGAGCATGTCAAGCGTGCTGAGCGCCAGTTTCAAAGCTTACCCCAGCGACATCAGAATTTGCTGCCAGCTGTTCAGTCCAACCTGGCCCGCATCAGCCAATGTGCGGACCACAACCAGGAGGTGCTGCAGGCCATCATCCACAACAGCATCGACATGTTTGAGAACATCGAGTATGGCGAGAGGGTATGGCTTGACTAACATGTACAATATGCACTCATGGCATGAACTGACCATCGCTAACTTAGTTGGAGTTTGAATTTCCTCTGTGTGTTTTTTATTTATTTACTGTTTTATTGTGTCTTAACATATTCCTCAGGAGGATCCAAGGAAGGTGCGCCCATCTACTACGTTTGACATGGACAAGCTCAAATCCACCATAAAGCAGTTTGTCAGAGACTGGAGCGAGACAGGCCGGGCTGAAAGGGATACCTGCTACCAGCCTATCATCCAAGAGATCCAAAGACTCTTCCCAAGTGACCAATAGTAGGAAACATATATGCTCACTCACACAAACTTACATGCATGCCAAGACATAGAATGACAATGACACTCATATTGTGCCCAGGCATATGTTGAACAAACAGAACTAATTACATGTTGTTGCATATTGATACAAACACATAATTTTTTTTATGTGCTATGGTATCAAAACTCCTTGTTATGATTCTGATCTTGTGGCTTACTTCATGTTTTCCTTGTGATATGTGCATTTTGTGCATTTTATTATGTCAGTGATGTGTCTAAGGTGAGTGTGCTGGTTCCTGGTGCTGGTCTTGGCCGTCTAGCGTGGGAGATCGCTCGGCTGGGTTATATCTGCCAGGGCAACGAATGGAGCTTCTTCATGCTCTTCTCTTCAAACTTTGTTCTCAATAGGTACAGCATACAACAACATTAACACTCCTGGGATCCAGCTGCTTCACACAACACATAGGGATTATGCCTGTGAATATTCTCATTCATCCAGGTCATGGTTATCTTAAGGAAATTAAATCGAACGCAACTGGACTTGGTTATTTGTCTTTGAGATACCTAGGGACTATCACCTTCCTATTCAGACAATCATGCTGGATATATTTAATTGTTTGAGGTGGAATTATCTATTATTTACACTTACTTTGCATTTGTCAGATCATAAAATCTGAACACGTTATTCAAATTGAGCTGCATTACATATCTATGCTCATACTCTGTGGAATGTCATCCATCTATGGTAATTTATTTGGACTGCTCCATTCAGGTGTGAGATGGTGAATTCTCTGACCCTGTACCCCTGGATCCACCAATTTAGCAACAACAAGAAATCAATAGACCAGACACGACCCATCAGATTTCCTGATGTCAACCCTCAAAGCTTACCACTGGATTCAGACTTCTCCATGGTAGCAGGGGACTTCCTGGAAGTCTACACTGACCCAGGTGAGTAAATTTGTTTAGTCTTTCACCTTTTGTATTGGCCCAGTGCAAAACAGCTGAACTAATTTTCTTCAAGAATGGTTTTAGAGTTTATAGATTGTTTTCATGTTAAACTAATCTTAGGTTAAATGTCTCCATAAAGTAAACCATTTAGATATGTTTTCTCTAAATTAAATACACCAAAGTAAAATGTATTTTTTTGAATGGAATATAAATGACAAATAATTGATCATTGATGAGCTGTGCTCCTTATCAGTATTAATTTCTAAAAGCATTTACACTCATGCATCTGTTTCTGTCAGAATCCTGGGACTGTGTGGCTACCTGCTTCTTTATCGACACAGCTCATAATGTCATACAGTATGTGGAGACCATCTGGAAGATTCTTAAGCCTGGTGGAGTTTGGATCAACCTGGGTGAGTCAGTTTGTAGAAAAAGATTCACATGTTTACTCTAAATGTAAACATAATGTTTTTATTTAGTAGATGATAGTTGGTAGATACCAACTGGTGAGGTTTAAAAAAACACTACACCATAGACTTCTAGACTAGAGAAATATGCTAAAATATGCTCTTTTTGCAGAAATTATATAAAAAAAATCATCCTAATATACTCTTAAACATATACTTAGACACATTCTAGTAATTATTTTGATATATTTTATATTTTTTTGATATATGTATATATTTTGATATGTATGTATGTATATATGTGTATATATATGTGTGTGTGTATATATACATACATACATACATACATACAGTTTTGGAGTGAATTGTTCTTACCAATATAATGTCCAATTGTTTGACCACGTACATACTGTAGATAAAGGTTTAAAATTTATCTTTTTGCATCTCAGTGAACATATGTCATGATTCTTCAGGTCCACTGCTGTACCATTTTGAGAACATGGCCAATGAGCTCTCAGTTGAACTTAGCTATGAAGACATCAGGACAGCGATGGTTAAATTGGGCTTCCACATAGAGGTAAGACAATTTATATTCATTATATGACATTTGTGTTTCTCTTAAAAAAATCATGTTCCTGAACAGCATTTACATTTCTCCTGCAGGTGGAAAAGGAGTCTGTGCAGACCACCTACACGGAGAATGATCGCTCTATGTTGAGGTACGTGTATGACTGTGTCTTCTTTGTAGCCCGGAAACCTGGAGAACTGTATTTTAACTGTCAAGAAGACGACCAACTACAGAATTCGCCACCAGCTGCAAAGTCACCACGACGAGAGGGAACAGACTGCCTGACGTGACAGGAAATTTTTGACGAGAACAATAAACCTAAAGCAGCACAAACAATTGGCTAAGAGAGGATTGGTCTGACAAGTTAAAAAAGAAAATGGACACAGAAGGGAAAAGAAATCAGTGGACATACATTTTCTTTTTTGTGACAAACTTTTTTTTAAATAATGTGTCTTGTGGAGAAATGTGCTCAACTCTGGAAACCCTGCTTTTAATAGGGAGGCGCACTAAGTACCTGAATGTGGACTAGGAACTATTGCAGTACCATGTTATCAAACACGCATCATCATCATATGCTAAAGTGGTATGCTGTAGTGGTATACTTCGTGGAGAAGTACATGCATGAAACATGGTGACCCTAAATACTCTATACTATGTTGTTTTAGTGGCGGCTTGTGTGTCAGCGGTAAGCCATGAAGGAGGAGTTTTACTCATGTTCATTGACTTTCAGAGATTGTGTGACTAAAGAGCGTGGTGTGTACATTTGCTTTTGAAATCTATTTATTTTTTCAGATACATCTACTCATTTATATTGACCATCAGTAAACACTGAAAATGTAATCAAAACAGGAATAGGTTGTTTCAAATTGGAATTTGGAAATTACTTGCTTCATCTTTTGGTTGTTTATAATCACACTTTGGAATAAAGCCAAACATTTTAACAATATTAATCTCCAGAGTTGTACTATATTGTTCAATCCACCAAATAGTCATTTTTTCCCTCTTCCCACTTTTACCTTTTCTTCTTCCACCACTGATAGAAACACACAGCAGGTCTCTGCGCCATAAATGTTCCCGCCACAGAGGAGTAGCCCACGTGTTTCCTGTAGGCGGTGACAGACAGTGTCGCTTTGTTCTGATTGGTCAGCCAGACTGTCTCAATAATTTCACTACCGGTACGGGACTCGATGTTTTGTCGACTGATGAGAACACACCACCCATGCTAAACACAGGCAGTGGTAAGCAGCTTGATAACGTACATATAATAAACGTGTTTTGGTTTATTGCCCGTCTTAACAGTGCACTCACAAAGCTGCTTTTCATGGCAAAGAGACGCGCCGAGGACACGTTGTGTCACGACTCTCCCTCTAAAAGATGTTACCGCTCACTTTGCGGCGTTGACATGCAGTTGGAAAGCATGGTGGCTCCTAACGGGGGTGTGAGCCTGAGCCCGCCGTCCCTGCTAGCATTGCTGGGTAGCCGCTGCAGAAAGAGGCCGTATTACTTTGAAGACCCAGAGCAGCAGCAGCAGCAGCAACAAGAAGCACCAGTACCTCTTTATCGCAAGACTACACACTGCTGCGACACAAGGAAGCATGTGGCTAATGTTTTGACGGCGCAGACTTCTGGGAGTTTCCAGGATCGTCGCGGAGCCGTTAAATCCCACAACTCCAACAAACGACCCAGAGAAGACTCAGTGGGTCCGGAGACGGTGTCCAAAGCTAATGAGGAAGTAAGTTATTGAGAATATAGTCGAGTATACATCTGCACTGCAGATAGTTGGGCTGCTTAGAGGAAATGCAATGGCAGCAAACGTCCACAAGATGTCACACTTTACCAAACATTGTTTATTCTTTCAAGTCTTAACAACACAATGATTCGATTTAAAGTAAACATGCAAGGCATGTAAAAAAAACAAAAACCCTAATAAACCAATAATAGAAATAAAATATAACATGTCAAGGATCAACATGCATAAATAGGATGTTACTTTAGTGGAAGAATTACATTGGGAGCAGTTTTAATAGTTTTTTTTGTTGGTTTCATACTTGAAAACATGAAATTGAGGTTTTACATTTGTGAATCGAAAACATTGCAAAAAATACCTTTTGATGTGTTGAAACCTACACATTTTTTTTCCAGTAGAAGCTCAAAGTTACAGTTAATACAATACAAGCATGACCTGTGTGACCTGATTTAGTCTCCATCTACAATAGTGTGAAAAAGTGATTCCTTATTTTTTTCTGCATGTTTGTCACACTTCCATGTTTCAGACCATCAAACTAATTTAAACATTAGTCAAAGATAAGACAAGTAAATACCAAATGGGAGTTGTCGCTAAGGGTGGCCCAACCAGTTATTAGGTTGAGAAGGTAACACTTTTTCACACAGGGCCATGTAGGTTCACCTTCATTTAAAAAACTGCATTTTGTGTTAACTTGTGCTATCTTGTTTAAATTTGTTTGATGATCTGAAACAAGTGTGTCAAACATGCAAAAAATAATCAGGAAATCAGGACGGGGGTAAATATTTTTTCACACTTGTATCTGTCAGAATCACACCAGTATTTGCTCAGGTTTGATTTTATTTTTGCAGTTACAGACAGACTATAATGTTACTGTTATAGCTACTTTGCACATTTCCCATCTTTCTCTCTTTCCCCATCATTTTCAGGCTGATGCAGATAGTACCACTGAAGACTGCACATACAACTCATTCCAGTACTGGAGGGTCCCTTTGCCTGAACTTGACCTCTCACTGCTAGAAGATACTCAGTCCCAAACAAAAGACAAGGCAAAGGTCAAAAACTCTTCAGATGCCATGGAGACCTGAAGGTGAAAGGTGCAGCGTGTCTGTTAAACTCTGGCAGGCAAATATCGTAATGCACATAAGCAACATTTGAGGTTGCTTGAAATTCATCCAGGCCAGGGTAGCCCTATCAGATGGATATTAAATCAGTCCCATGCTGATGCATGTCATTCTTGACTTATGTAGGTGAAGCAACAATGAGATCTGCACTGTCTCAATACAGTTCTTACAATGGTGACCAAAATGTGGTGGATTGTTTTGAAATCCACCCATCTTCAAGTTGTAGATATGTATTAATACAATATGCATAACATCCACATTAAAGGTGACTGGAAAGTTGTTGATACTTCCGGTGTATGACTGACTT
The DNA here is from genome assembly GCA_036937835.1 of Pampus argenteus. Lineage (NCBI taxonomy): Eukaryota > Metazoa > Chordata > Actinopteri > Scombriformes > Stromateidae > Pampus > Pampus argenteus. The sequence goes on from CM072867.1 coordinate 14,680,325, forward strand.
TTGTTTTGTGCAGCAGGTCTACCTTGCTAATGAGTTAGTTTGAATTAGTTATAAAAAAACTGGGTCTGCACATATAACAGTTCATATTATCATTCTTTACTATTTTATCTAGCTAATTGTTTTGGTGTAATTCATCCTAGAGTTTCTGTTTATATATATTTGTATTATGTGTTGTAGATGTGGGAAGTAAGATATTTCCTAGTGTATGTTATTTTATTACATGTTATGCACCTCATTGCCAATTAGAGCCGATTGTTGGTCACTTGTTTTTATTGGCAATAAAACAGTTTCTCAAACTTTATACTCTTTACTGTTTTTATTTTGTTTTACTTTCAAATTTACTTTAATTTATCAATGTATTTTTCATGGTCAGTATCCTTTCGTCATCAAAAAAGAAAAAAGAAAAAGGTAACTAAATATATAACACTACATATATGATTGTTTTGGTGTTTGCTCTTGTGAAGTTTTCTTGCTGGTGCTCTGACTATTTCATTGCCTGTGTTTGTGTATCCAGGAGGGGGCTGAGAAAGAGACAATGACTCTTTTTTTTTTCTGGGTTTCTGGTTCTTATCATCCTTCTTACCTGCCAGATAGCATTCCTACACCTCCCCAGGAGATCATAAACCCCTCAAGGCTTCTTACAAAGGCTCCACCTGCCCTTTGGACCAGAGGCTGATAAAAGGCCACTCGGTCCTTGTCAGAGGTTTAAGTTAATGATGAAGTGGTGGGATTAGACTCATACATGTAACATACCTTTAAACTGAAGTATCCCCCCAACCATGGTGAGTAGTGTGTAACTAATATTTATTACTTATTTATATATATATATATATTGTTTCTAGGGAGTGTAAAAATAGTTTTAATGACGGTTAATGACGCTATTTATTTGCTTATTAGCTGCCGATGCTAACTGTCATGTAACGTTAGTTAGCTTAGTAAAACCAGTTTACTTTCAAAGTTGTCTCTAATATTCACGTATGAATACAAATATATTCTTTCTAAAGTGTATTGTTTATATAGTAAAAAAGATTAATTGCTAATTGAATTGGTCAATGAGGACCTCATCTTACTGTAATTACTAAGCATGCTAGCTGAGAGAAACTTTAGGATACTTTTGCTGTGTATTTACATTTTGTGAAACTTTATAGTTCAACTCTATTACATTTCACAGGAAAATAATTGTCACGATGTATGCCACAATTTATCTGATGGCAGTTATCACCACTTATGTACAGTGTATATAAACATTTCGTTATAGAGCATAGGATCTTGAATGTGGTGCTTTAGTTGATTTATGTTTCATTGTTAGTCATGTGGCACTACCAAAACACCTATAGCACATGATAAAGGTGAGGTGAGGTTTACTGTCTATAAATAAATGTGTTTATTGTAAAAACACTGGGAGTAAGCAGAGCCCTGTTTAGTGTTTACATAATATGACCCAACCAGGGAGCACACCAACTTTAAACCATGTGTACTAAACTGAGGAAGCGGATGTGTGTATGTTTCCTTTCAACAATGGTCTAGTCATTGAGGCCATTGTAAAATCAGCCTGAGAAACAGAGCACGGGAGCACAGCAGACCTTGAACAACGCGGGGAATCATAAGGAAAAGACTGCTGTGAAGTTGAATGCATGTTTGACTGTTGTATCTCAGAGTGCAGCTCTATGACAGGGTAGGACCTAAAGTTTGCCAGCATGTAGACTGCTGCCGGCGCTGCCATGAGCTTCATTGAGAAGGTCACTGATTAAATTTGTTTGATTTTTATCTGATTATTATTATTTTTTTCATCAATGGAGGATGTCTTTTGGCAACGAAGCTAAGAATGTGCTTCTGAGCTGCTACTGTATTTGTATTTGTGTAAAGTTTACTTTTTTTCTTTTCTTATTCCAGTCACGAAAGTCTTGGATTGAGGAAACCTTCTTCAAAAGAGAGTGTGTGAAGTTCATCCCTTCCTCTCGAGACCTACACAGGTAAACTAGAATCTGATTGCATTGATAATCTGCCAGAAAATGGTTTAAAGTACAGGATTTTATGATTCTCAGAAATACAAGCTGACTTGTTTAGTTAGAACATAGCATAACATTAACAGGAGTGGTTGGAAACATTTTTCCATGAGCAGAACTATTTGGCACGCAGCCCTTCCTTCCAGGAATAGGGACCATGTGGATTCTTTGATAATATGTTATTTCCTGTTTTTTTACAGATGTAATCCAGTATGTCAAGTATGCCAAAACTTGATCAGGTATAATTTATCAATATTGTGTGTGTGTGTGTCTTTATAACATCCTACAGCACCCATACATGCACCCCACCCCCTTATTCCCATGAAGCTCTTGTGGTCTTTTTATGTGTATCTTCTCCCAAACTAGCTCAAGGAAAGTAATAAGGCCAATGTTTTTTATTTTGTTAGTTTCCTATATAAAAAGTAAACATAGAGTAGAATAAGAGATGCATAATGTGTGTGAATTTTGTAGGCTGTAAACTGATAAACACAACAAGTTGTAGACCCAAGGTGAAGAGGGAGGCATAGAGACAGGAAAAGAGGATGGGAAGAATCATAGCATCCTGGCTTAACTAGGTTGTGTGCCTGTGAATTATACTCAACTTTTGAAGTGGTTTTAATTCATTTATTTAAAACAACTCTCTCTCTATATATATATATATATATACATATATATACAGTATGATTTCCACATATTGTCTGTGATGAGGACTTTAAGAAAAAAAATTATATACAGTTAAATTAACCATATGCAATGCTTAAGATCTGTTTGCAGCATGTTCTTTCTTTGCTAAACCAGTTGGTTTTCTTTGGTGGTGAGACACATTTTTAGACAACTGATCTGATCACAATTAATGTGACTCTGTATGTCTGACAACTCTCAAATCCTGCTTAATTAAATAATCTTTTAACTGGGCCAGATGCTGTTGTGGTCGCCTGATGATGGAGCACTCTTGGGAAGATTCCCTTCCCCCAGTATCCCTTTATCCTGGTCCTGGACAGGATGTGGAAGAGGACTGGTCCGTAGAGCTCCACACCAGAGCCAGTCCCACCAACGCCTATGGGACCGTAGACTTTCAGGACAGTGCAACACGCGTCTGTCGGGCCAAGGTCTGTGAGCCAACTGTACAATCTGTGTGTTTGTAGGCAAAAAAATAAAATAATAATGCTCAATTAAAATACCAAATTTAGAAAACTCTAATCCAATTTTCTACAAAGGATTGCTCCAAAATTGAAGGTAAGAAAAGCACAAAGAGCCTCTTAGTCATAAATGCTTCCCTCCAGTATGTTCGTGTGGCTGTGGATTCAAAGCCAGAGGTGCTACTCCAACTGATTCTGAAGGAGTGGCAGATGGAGAGGCCCAAGCTTCTACTGACTGTCCAGGGAGGCTCAGAAAACTTCACTCTTCCTCCTAAAGTCAAACAGGCCTTCAGCAAAGGGCTGATGACTGCTGCCATCAGCACAGGAGCATGGATACTCACTGATGGCATTAATACTGGTAGGTGTTAGATGAAATGGCACAACACAAAACCACAATTTGTCATTTCACACTTCAAACAAGATATAAAGTGTTTATTAGGGAGCATTAGAGATGCTGGTTGGCGGATTTTGTTACTGTTGTACAGAGCCTGGCAAGCTGTTTCCCTTTGTTTCTGGCTGTAGCTGCATATTTACATCACAGAGACACAGAGAATTATCAATATTCTCATCTAACGCTCAGCTATTAGGCGAATAAGTGTATTTCCCAAAATGTCTGACTATTCCTTCAAATAGCATTCTAAAATAGAGCTGCAATGATTAGTTGATTAATCAATTAGTTGATCAACATAAAATTATTCAGAAACTATTTTGATAATCGATTAATTATTTTGAAAAAATATTCTGTGATTCCAGCTACTACCATGGGAATATTATCTGTTTTATTTAGACATTTGAAGACAAAATCTCGGTCTTTGGGAAACAGTGATTTGATGATGACATTTTTCACCATTTTCAGACATTTACAGACTTGATTAATTGAGAAAATCGACAGATTATTCAATAATAATAATCTTTAGTTGCAGCCCTACTCTAAAATACTACTTTGATGAAGATGATGATCTTAGATGTAAGTTTATTGCATAGTTTTAATGTGGCTAAAAGGAACTGATAAATTAAACACCATGTTTGCCCAGATTGTTGTTTCAACAGATTTATTTGTAGTTGTACAAAGAAGAATTGTGTTTGATATCTGTCTCGTGTCTATTTGTACAGTTGAATCGTATGTTTGCCGTACATTCAGCTGCTCTCTACGTCCACTCTAGGTGTGTCTAAGTATGTAGGTGAAGCAGTGAAAACATTTGGGGGTCATGACCTCAGGAAGAGAAACACAGTTGGGATCACACCGTGGGGAGTAATTGACAACAACATGGACCTCATAGGCAGAGATGTGAGTGCTGAAATTTTATTTATTGTTGAATCAGTTTACACCATCTCGCCAATTGGACCTTGACTACATTTAAGGATTTAATTTCATTAAACATAAATTAGCTTGGCTCTTGATATGCCTTCTCCTTCAACATGATTCAGGTGTTCAAGCCTTACCAGCCACTGGGAAACCCTCTGAGCAAGAGGGCCTGTCTTAATGGTTTCCACTCCCACTTTCTGCTGGTGGATGATGGAACGCTGGGAAAACATGGCTGCCAGCAAGGCCTCAGGAGGAGGATGGAGAAACACATCCAACTGCAAAAGATACACCTTCGTAAGTCAGTGTGTGTGCCTGTTTGTGCAACACATAGAGGAAGTGAGAAAAGCACAGGGGAGTGATGTCACTGTACCTCTTATCCTTTCATTGTAGGACTCAACCAAGGAGTGCCTGCAGTGTGTGTAGTGGTGGAGGGAGGCCCTGCCATTGTTTCTACAGTGTTGGACTATGTAAGCAATATCCCCCCTGTGCCAGTGTTTGTGTTTGAGGGATCAGGCAGGGCTGCTGACCTGCTTGCCTTCTTACACAAGCAGACAGCCATGGACAGGTATAATATATATATATTTTTTATTAATTGATATTTTATGCACCACATGTACAACAGGTATGTTACCTGTTACAAAGATAATTTACAGTATGCTGGTCTTGTAGGCAAGTGGATGCAGACATTAAAGAGGACTTTCTTGTCAGGATTGGAGATGTGTTTGGAGTCGAGAGGCCAGAAGCGTCTCACCTCTACACTCTCCTCTTGCAGTGTATGGATCACAGACAGTCTGTAAGTGAAACAGCATTTGAGAATATATCTGTGTTGTGAGTGGACACTTCTTACATTATTCTGTGTGTTTAAACAACAGATAACCATCTTTGACTCAGAATCAGAGGACCAGATGACACCAGATGCAGCCATTTTGAGCACTACACTTAAGGGTACTTGTTTTTTTGACATTTTGAGACGTCATAGTGTAATTTATAATATTGATAATGGCTGCATTCCATTTGGTTGAAATAAAACAACAATCATTTCATTTAAAAAAAAATTCAAACTGTCTACTGCTAATGCAATACTAATACTGTTTTATGTTTTTGTTCCATATGAACAGGAACTAAGGCCAGTTCTGCAGAGCAGCTGAGTATGGCCCTAGCCTGGAACAGGGCTGACATTGCACAGAAAGACATCTTGGTGAATGGACAACATTGGCAGGTGAGACTGACACTCACTGCAAGCTATGGTGTAATTATGTGCCATTGTTGTTGATGAGGAATGTTATACAAAATATTCATGATTGTAAAACTTTTGTGTGCTGTATTATAGGTGGGTTCCTTGGAACAGGCCATGCTGGATGCTCTGGTGATGGATCGTGTCAGCTTTGTCAAACTGTTGATTGACAACGGCATGACTATGAGTCGTTTCCTCACTGTGGATCGCCTCGAGGAACTCTATAATACGGTTATTATAATATATTTAACTATCTACTTGTAATGTTTCTGACACACCATCTGTCTCACGCTTTTTCAGAGAATACTTTCACCCCTCAGTGCGTCTGTTTGGCTCTCTGTGCTGTTTCCTCTTTTGTTTTCCCTTGGCTCTCACTTTGCTATGCAAACAGTAGAAATTCACTTCTTTTGTTTGTGTCTCATGAAGCACAAATTACAAAACTGTGGTTTTGAGTGAAATGACAATAATGCGCAGTAAGTGTTTTGTACCGAGCTTTCTGCATTTCCTGGTCAATTGCATTTAGAGTATTTTCCCAGTTGTTGTTTTAGGATACATTTGAGATCACAGAAGTCTTTGTCATCTTTATACTCACACTTGGCTCTCTCCTCACTGCCTTTATTTTTTTGTTCATTAAAGCATGTTTACTTATTCATATCTCTGGGATAATAAGTCCCTCTAAGAAACAAGCTAGAGCCAGAGCTGCTAATGTACATGAGATTGTTTGGTCTTTTGCAGATTTGTCTTTCTTGTGTATTTTTATGAGTGATTCTGTAGTTGGCATTGTGTGTTTACTTGTTTATATGAATAATAATATAGTTTTTGTCCTCAGCCACAGGGGCAGACAGACCGTTTTCTCTACCACCTCGTTGAAGACGTAAAACAAGTATGTACAATAATAGGATGAGAACACATTGGATAATGTACATAATTAGTCACGCTACAGATACCCATCACAACCCTGTTTACTAAGACATTGCTGGTTCTTACACATTGAGTTGAGCTACATTTGTGTACATAATAGTTAAATATATACTGTGTATTTACTTTATCTGTGTATGTGTTTGTGTGAGTAGACCTCTCTTCCCCTAGGTTATCGTCTTTCTCTCATTGACATTGGCCTTGTGATAGAGTACCTCATAGGAGGAGCGTACCGCAGCACCTACACACGGAAACACTTTAGAGCTGCTTACAGCCGCCTGCAGAACAAAGTGAGCATTATTAATTAGTTTGTTTCTTGTCTGCTTTGTTCTGATAAATATCCTAGAAAAACACTTGTTATTTTCACTTTGTCATTTCCTTATAAATAATGCACTCCCCTCATTCTTGTTTTGTTGTGTATAGGAAAGTAGACGGGACAGTTCATCCTCCTTGTCAAAACAAAGACGGGGGTTGATACCAACTTCTGTGAGGACCAGGAGTCCCCAAGACCTGCATTTCTTTAGAATTGCTCAGCCCTATAAACGCAAGGTGGGCTGGGATTTTATTTTTTTATTTTGCAAAATTTCACTTTCCCTTTTTCCCTTTGTGGTATCTTATCCTGCTTGTTGGTTCCCCTTTGTTGTACCTTTACCTCCATTTTCATCCTTTATTTTTTTCTTTGTGGCCTTTCCGTTCTTTATTTCCTTATCCATATTATTCCATACCTCTAACTCTAGGACCAAGATGAGTCAGCTGTGACCAGTCGAGAGAGTCCTTGCTTTGGTGATGATCTTTTGCTTGGTCCCTTCAACTTCAATGACCTGTTTGTGTGGGCCGTGCTTCAGCAGCGGCAGCAGATGGCACTGTTCCTGTGGCAGCATGGCGAGGAAGCGCTGGCACGTGCCACAGTGGCCTGTAAGCTTTACCGCTCCATGGCCTTTGAGGCACGGCAAAGCAGCATGGATGACAACATCTCAGAACGATTTAAAGCATATTCACTGTGAGTATGGGCCAGTGTGTGCGTTGTCAGTAGTTAGAATTGAATAAAAATTGTACCCCTAGAGATTTGTATAAGCATGATTAAAGGCCCAATCATTATTTTTTATTAATTAAAATAACTGTCTATTTGTGTCTAATGTAACTGTACATTAAAAGATCTTTTAATCAACTTGGGTGTAACAGCAGTTTTAAGTCCTGTGTTTAACATGTTTTTGGTGGTGTGGTGGGTGCATACCTGCATATATGTGTGTCCGTCCTGTCTCTGTGTCTCAGTGAGTTTGGTCAGCTGGCAGTGGATGCGTTAGACTGTGCATTTCGTCAGAATGAGCAGATGGCCATGAAGCTGTTGACTTCTGAGATGGAGGCGTGGAGCCACTTCACCTGCCTGCAAATGGCTGTCTCCTCTTGTCATAGACCATTTGTTTCACACTCCTGCACACAGACCCTCCTCACTGATCTCTGGACTGGTCCGCTCAACATGAGAAAAAACTCCTTTCTGAAGGTAAACATTGTGAGAATTGCAAGAGTTCTCAGGCAAACTAGATAATATGTCACAGCACACAGTTTACATTTTTTTACAGATGGTAAATTATCTCTGATTGCAAGTGTCATAACAATATTATCTTAGTGTACAATGTATTTGTATCACTATAAAAAAGAAAAAATGATTTAAGTGAATTTTGACCACTACCAGGCAGAAAGAACTCAGAATATAAACTCAGAAACACAGTTGTGATATGTCATCTACCTATTTAGTTGATTCGATGTTGACTTAAAAATATTACTTAATTCAGTTTATATTTGAAGGTACATTTTCTGGATAGTTGGACAGCCTGGCCTTGGCTTGTTATCTCTTTCTTTCAGATCATTCTGAGCCTTCTTCTGCCGCCTGCCATCTTGCTTCTGGAGTTTAAAAGCAAAGCTGAAATGTGCCATGTACCACAGTCTCATGAGGCAATGCTGTTTGGAATTGACTCTGTGAAGTCCGTAGCAACCCACGATGAAGCTGATCATGTGGTAAAGTGCCAGTAGTACATGTACCAACCACATTGTTTGCAAACTGGAATCCTAATAGCCTTAGTATTATGTCTCTAACCCTCTCCTAGGGCAGTCAGGATGCAGAGCGTGGCCTGTCGTTCAAAGACAGATGTCTCGGTCCAGTGTCAGAAACTGTTTCCTCTATGACTGTGCAGTGTCTGTCCTGGATCACAAGACTCTATGAATTCTACACAGCTCCTGTTGTCAAGTTCTGGTTCCACACAGTAGGTGGTGTGCATGTTGTTATATGTACATTGTGTCTTCCCTGCAGCATATACAGCATTTAATCTATATTTAAGTATATTTTTGTTTGAAAATAGCTTATTTTGCCTTTCTATTTCTCTCCCATCTCCCCATCACTGTCTCCATTGTAGATGTCCTACTTAGCCTTTCTGATGTTATTCTCCTACACCATCTTGGTGAAGATGGATGATCAACCAAGTATTCAGGAGTGGCTGGTCATAGCATACATCTTGTCCACTGCAGTGGAGAAAACTAGAGAGGTGAGAGAACCTGCAGGGGTAGGAGGGAAATAAGGTTTAAAGAGAAAAACAATGTAAAGGAGGAAACAGTGATGCTTGATCAATAGGCCTGATATGTGTAAAAATGTAGCTTGTTTCACCTTCACCTTCAGTCACCTTCAATAAATAAAATGTTAGCAATAAAGGTGTTATACTGAAAATACACTAAAAGTTATAAGTACATGAAATTAAATTTTCTCTATCAAAAAATAAATAAATCTCTTAATTAGGTTCTAATGTCAGAACCGAGAAAGCTGAGACAGAAGCTGAAGATTTGGTTCTCAGAGTACTGGAACATATCTGAGTTCATTGCCATCCTCCTCTTCCTGGCTGGACTGGTGATGCGTTGGCATGCTGACCCATACCGAACGGCTGGGCACATCAGCTACTGCCTGGATATCATCTTCTGGTTCGTGAGGCTGATGGATCTGTTGGCTGTCAATCAGCATGCTGGCCCTTACCTCACTATGATCACCAAGATGGTACGTGTGGACTGTGCACTACTTGTTGGAGAAAGAGAGGTGAAAAAGTGAAGTATTTGTTGACAGTTTTTTTTTTGTAATTACTCCTCCCCTTCCTTTGTTTCTGCCCAGACCGGTAACATGTTCTTCATCGTGGTGATGATGGCAATTGTGCTGCTGAGTTTTGGGGTGTCCAGGAAGGCCATCTTGTCGCCAAATGAGGAGCCGTCTTGGAGTCTAGCTCGAGACGTAATCTTCCAGCCCTACTGGATGATTTATGGAGAGGTCTACGCAGCTGAAATAAATCGTTAGTCCTTCAATAGACTAAAACAAGAGAATCCTTTTTCTGGTGTTAGTTGCGATAATAAAGATCCTTGACATTTTACAATGTACTCTCAGTGAAGTTGTTGTTTGCCACCAATGTAAGGTGTGTTTGTGTGTGTTAACAGCATGTGACGATGGTCATGCATGTGCTCCTGCTTCCTTTCTCACGTCATTCCTCCAGGCTGTCTATATGTTCTTCCAGTATATCATAATGGTCAACATTCTCATTGCATTTTTTAAGTAAGCACCTTTTTCAAAGACATTTCCAAATTTAAGTTTGACAATGAAGGACCACAATAAGGAGCACTTATACTTAACTGAATGTTGTCTTTTCGTTAACAGCAATATCTACTTTGACATGGCATCAACATCCAATAAGCTGTGGAAGTACAACCGTTATCGCTACATAATGACTTACCAGGAGAAACCATGGCTTCCTCCGCCCCTTATTCTCTTAAGTCACATGACCCAAGGTTTGAGAGCCATTTACAAGAGATTTAGTGGAGACACTGAGCAGGAAGAGAGAGGCTCTGGACTTAGTGAGTACCGTAATGTATGTGTGTGTGGATACAAAACTTACTTAGCAGTTATCGATACACATCTAACTGATCTTGTCTTTCCTCTTTTCACTAGAGCTCTTCTTGGGACATGAAGGTCGTAAGAAGCTCCACGAGTTTGAAGAGAAATGTGTACAGGTGTACTTTCATGAGAAGAGTGAAGGTCTCCACAGCAGTCAGATTAACAGGATCAGAGCCACAGCTGAGAGGTTGGATTGATATACGGCCAGAAAAACAAACCTGTAACATCATCATCATCATCATAAAAACTGAGAAACATGTTCGAGCAATGATGTATCTTTTTTTATTTGTGTCTCACTAGAGCAGAGGAGATGTGCATGATGGTAGGAGAGGTCTCAGAGAAGGTCAACTTCATTCAGGACAGCCTGTTGGAGTTGGACTGTCAGCTGGGTCAACTCCAGGACCTGTCTGTGCTGGCTGTGGACACCCTAACCCTGCTCTCCGCTTCTGACAGCCTACATCAGGAAGAGGCTCGCCTGGCTCAATGCCGACCCATTATATCGTCCCATCGTGTCCTCCCTCACAGCTGGACCCTCCCGCACAGAGGTGGAGCAGACTGTGATGTACTTAACATGCGGCGACTGACAGCTAAGTCATGTAAAAGTACTCCACCTTCATTGCTGAAGGGCTATACTCTCATGGGGAGTAGACTGACATCACAGGATTGCCCTGTGGGAGTCAAAGGCAGCAGGGAAGGAAGACACAGTGAGGAGGCAGAAGAAAGAGCAAAGGAGGTATAGTGGTCAAAGATATCTAAGGTTCTTTTAATGTTGTGGATTGTTGGATGTTGGATCTGATCATATTTTGGCACCTAGAAATTCTGTCTCAGCTTTGGAACAAGAAAGAAACATTTTGTAAGAGTTAAAAAATAGTCCAACATGTGATCTTTCTTTCATACAGGAGGCACAGTTTGCTGGTGTTCATCACCCTAGTAATATGTGGCCTGAAGTTTCTAGACCTCCATCTCATGGTTTCTTATCACACCTTCATGGAGTTGGAGTTCATTTCAGTGGTTTCAGGGATCAGACCCCCTGTGAGTCCTGTGGACCATCCCGCTGTGGGTCTCCTCTTTCTCCCAGATTTGGTGACAGAGGACTAGAGTCATCACATTATAAACTCAGGTCTTGTGATCCACACCTGTATCCCAGTCAGGAGGAGACCTCCATGGAAGAGGAGGAAGAAGTAGAAAAAGAAGAAGAAGGGGGAGATGAGGAGGATGAAGAAGAGGAAGAGCAAGAGGAGGAGACAGAACATGTATCCAGAACCTCTAGCAATGTTGTCCTTCTGTCTGACCCTCGAGACATTTCGGGTTTAGTAAATCCTGCCTTTTTTCAGGATGATTGCCAACAAAGTCCTCTGTCCAGACCTTCCAGCCAATGTGGTAGATGTGTGAAATCCTCTAGGTGGGCCTGTCTGTCAAGGGACCGCCCCTACAGCCACTGCAGGTCCCTGTCATCCAGCGTGGAGAATATGACTTTCTCCGGGGCACCCCTCAGTCCAATGAAAGGATCATTTCCTTCCCTTAACAAACCAATGAACCAAGACAGCTTGTCAGGTGGCCGGAGCTTTAGGGACAACACATCACTACGATGTAGCAGGAACAGAGGTTTGTGATTCATAGAATTTTATGGTCACCGGACCATAAAATTCTATATATCATATCATGCATCATATATGCATATCATAAAATAAAACAGACCATTTTTTTTAAATGTGAGTTTTTGTGAGTCAATTATTCTATGTGTGGTAACATAATTCAACATGATTTTTGACATCTGGCTGGACTTGGTCTATGCAGTCACAGTTTCTGACAGATCATGTGTGTCTTTGTTTATGTAGAGTGGTCCAAGTCCTTTGACTTCACTCAAGACCAGAACAGCAGGAGAACTCAGAACAGGAAGACAGTCAAGATACAAGAGAACAGTCCAGACACTGTGAGATGTGTTGTCTAGAACATTGTCTGATATTCGATACTTTTCTATGGTGGTTCAGTAATCGACTGATCACAAAGCTGAAAATCCACACATAAATTTACCTGCTACAAAACAACTACCCTGTGATTATTCACCTTCCATCTCTTTATTTCTTATAAAAAATAGGTAACAACGCAGTTCCATGTGTCTAATGCCTGCTGGAGAAGGCGTCGGAGGTTGAGAGGAGAACCTACATGTTGGTCAGCTTCAGCCAGCCTCACTCAGCTCAGTAAGGGCCTACAGCAGTGGTCCCCAATCTTTTTATCACTGCGGACCGGTGGGGGTGGGGGCCGGTTTGGTTGTTGGCTTCAGATCGCTCTGTGCTTTGTGACTTGTCGCTATTGTAACTTTTAAATATCTCTTCAAAATAAGATTCAGATACGCCACAAATACATTTTTAAATAAAATTTTATTTTCATGAGCATTTCAGAATATTGAGTCAATGTCAATGTAAGGTTTTTCAAAATAAAAGATCGTCCAGACTCAGATAATACATAAAATGGAAATAATTAATTATTTCTTGTGCAAGTCGGTACCAATTGATCCACAGCCTGGTACCAGTCCGCGGCCCGGGGTTTGGGGATCACTGGTCTACAGTACTTTTTAAATTATGTACACATTAATAATTAGTGAATTATTTTTTTATGTTTACATTTTTTTAATACTAGTTATATTGATATTGTTTCAGACTTTGAACCCATAGATTTGTTGCAGAAGCAAGTACTTACCCACCAGGTAAATCTTTGTTAAATTTTGTCAATTATAGTATTATATAGAAATATTATGTGTATAATATATAAGTGAGCTTGGTCTAATTATCTTGCGTTGGCCTTCAGGAAGTGTGGAGCCCCACCCATTCAGCCTGGAACAGTTGGGCCAGATCCATGAGTCGTAGGTCTTCGTAAGTCTGCCTTTCTTTTGCTCTGCCATAATGTACGAATGAATCTTAAATTACTTGAACATGCATTAATCAAATTGAATTTTCTTCTTTATGTTTGCAGTTTACAGAGTGGCTTGGCCTCTGAAGGTATTTCTGAGAATGTACTGTAGATAATATATTTCAAATATTTTTTAGATAGTTTGTTCATTATCAGCAAATGCAAATGTACCATGTATGTATTTTAATTTTCCTACATTTTGTTTTTTGCAGCCAAGAGTGCCTCATTCCAGTCCAATGATAATCTGTACCCACATTATTCAGGTATTAATATATTATTAAAAATATGATGTTTTGATTAAATCAGCTGTTAGCATTTCTGATGCAATACATCCCAAATGCTTTTTGTCACATCAGAAATCATCTGCTGTGCAAATGCAGTCATTTGTTATTCCATGAGTAATTACACTGGTGTATCTATGCCCTGTGTAGTTTTAGATTGTGTTGTTTTTGTGTTAACAGCCATGGAGAGAAACAATCTGATGAGACTGGCTCACACCATCCCCTTCACTCCTGTTTCCATTCTGGGTAACTTTATTGTTTATTGGTATCACCATCAGCTTATTACTTTTTAATTAATTATTTCACTTTGCAAAATAATATACGCTCCAGCTTTTCATTTCTTATCATGCAACTCATTGACTCTGCCTGACCTCTGCAGGAGGTGAAGAGGTGAGCATCTACTCCCTGGAGGAAGCGCCCTCTGATGCTGACCCTGAATCCAGCACAGTCTCCTCCTGGTCATCACAAGGCCTGTCTGCCATGCTACAGCCCCTTGCTAGTGAAGAGGGCTCTCTGGATGGGGGTCTCCGGCGGGGCTGCAGGGTCCTCTGTACCTGGGCAGAAGGGGATGTGCTCAAACCTGGTCTGGTATACGTGGTTAAAGCCTTCAGGCCGGAGGTGGTTCGTGCCTGGCAGAAGTACTTCTATGGTAGCACAGCACTCCAGCTTTGTTTAAGGGTAACTGCATACTATCACTTCCAAGAAGTGGCAAATAGCCCTAAGAGTAACCTAAGACTAACGTACCACCAACTCTGTTGGTTGTTTGAAAGTGGGTGGAAGTCCAGTTTGTCTTGATACACAGATGCATGTATCAATATTTTTAGTTTTATTATTGATAATAAAAAAATGTCTAGTAGACAATGCAATGTGTTTAAATTGTTACATTTAAATTAATTATTAAGTAATATAACTAATTTACTAGCTAATAAACTCAATCACACTTTAAAAGGCGGTGGCCAAGAAATTATTCATAGTAGTGCAACACTGACTTTTTGTTAATGAAACGGGCAATGCAACACAACTCTATCTATTTAGCCCATTTTAAATGTCCTGTAGCTTTACAGTCGCATTGCTTACATGAACCTCTGTTTGTCATCCCTGAAGGAGATCCAGCAGCAGAGAGCAGCTCAGAAGATGATGCAGGTGTTCAACCAGGTCAAACCTGGTGACATGCACTACTCACCAAGGTGTGTGTGTGTGTCTTGTCTCTTAAATTTCTGTCAGTGTTTGTGCATTTAGTAATATTTTTTTCTCTCCACCAGGTTTCTTGATGTTTCACTCGTCTTCTGGCATTCAAATGGCCAGTGGCTGACTATTGAGAAAAACATGTCCGGTGACTTCAGGAAGTACAACAACAACACAGGAGAAGAGATAACCCCTCTTTGTTCCCTGGAAGAAATGCTCCTTGCATTCTCCCACTGGACCTATGAGTACTCCAGCAGAGAACTGCTGGTGCTCGATATACAAGGTGGGCCCCTTTAAAGTGTGTGTATGTTTGTGTATTGTGAGTTGCTTTTCTGTCTTGTTTTTGCTTATTCTGTTTGTTTCTTTATATATATCTTCTGTTCTTCACAGGTGTAGGCGAGCAGCTGACTGATCCAACTGTCATCATGGCAGATGACCAAAGGTAAAGTTAAACTGTTGGCCTCACATCATGGTTATTAATAACATCTGGTTTCAGAAATTATTCACCATGTATTTTTAAAAGAAGATAAGGAAAAAAACTGTTTCTGCACCCTGAATTGTGCCTCCCAAAGTATTTTTTATTACTAATTGAAAAAGGCAACGTTTCAGTTTCACCGAGTCTTCATCAGGCAAATGGCCCGACAAAGAGCAAGGCATATATAAACATGAATGGTGACTTTGTGAACTACAATCCAGTATTTTACAGTCTGCTTTTTCCCTTCATTTAATTTGTTGTCCTATAAATATGGCATGGGAGTTGCACACACACTACTATGTATCTCTTTGCTAAAACAAAAGTTTTCAGTTTTGCCTCTAATGCTTTCTCTCACCCTTGTGCAGTGGCAGCAGGGATGAGATGCTTTTTGGTCCTGATAACCTAGGAGACGCTGCCATCAAGGGTTTCCTGCAAAAACACTCATGCAGCGTCTGTTGCCACCGACTGGGCCTAGCAGGTCAGAAATTTACATTATCTGTGTGTTAACGGAGGAAGACAAAGGATGCATGTTAGCATCATAATACTTGATGAATACTGTATTTAATTTCCTAAACAAGTGTATGACATCTACATTAGTGTAAACAGAATTTTTTTGTCAGTATGCGTTTTTTTCTCTACTGCACGTGTGTATATGCTTGTATTTGTATGTCACCTCTGTGTCGTCACTCAGGAGGCCAACATTGGCTCTGAGATAAATTCCCAACTTCAAATGAAGACAACACACACCAACAGCCACCTAATTAAGCCACGAGTGTTCGTTTATTTCTATAACAACAGTAGTGTTTGAGGGATGGGGGTGGGCCCTGCTTTGTGCGTTGTGCTGCACATCCTTTGATTACGTATTAATCATGTCTTTGTGCTGGCGATATGCTGCTGAGACATTAGCTTTGATTAGCTATTAATTAACGTCTCTTGGTAGACATGATACTGGTATCTAGAGGATAACTGCTCGGAAAGAAACTGTGCTCAAAAGCAAACAAGCCCAGCAAACAAACACACAATCACAAACATTCAGACACAGTTGTTTTGATATTTCAAAGGTGCGTTGCGTTTCCTCTTCCTCTTCTTGTGTCCTCTCCAAGATTTTTTCCAGCAAATCAAACCAAATTATTCATGCTGGATGCATGGACTTCCTCCCAGGCCTGTCAGTATTCTCTTTCTTGTGGTAATGACTATGTTATTGGAGCGACATGTCGCTTACTGATGTTTCTGCTGTTCAGATTTAAGGAGGCATCTGGACTGCTGCGAGAACAGCCGTGAGGCCGAGTTGCCATTAGAGACGGAAAAACAAGAGGACGATTGAAACCGGGATGTACCTTTTGACCCATGAAGTAGGGAAAAAAAAGACACATGCACCTTTACCAACACATGTATTGGGACTGAACAGACATACATACAGTATGTGTCTCACAAAGTACTCTTGGTCTTGCTGTCCCACGTCAGCCCTGATTCTATTCTCTTTGCTGTAGAAACAGGGAGATATATCATAATGTCTGAGACAGGACACCAGATATTTACATACAGTAAGGTCTATCCAGGATGCTAATGTATTCTTTAATATATTAAGCTAATATATTGCTGTTGCTCATGAATCATAATAGCAAAAAATAATAACACTGTTTTTTTAAGACCAAAAATGTAAATGACTATTTGTAAAAAATTTCATAGTGAGATGATGGCAATTGTTGTTATAATACACATTAACATTATAGATGCATTTACCAAGAACAACATTGTTCCATATTTGGCTCAAATAAAAAAATATTAAAATCTATCAGTGTATGTATGAGGCAGAATAACAAGGCAAAAATGCACCCATAAAATGTCTTTTATTGTGTTTTCTTCCCACAACAAAATGTCTACAAAAGCGATAAAATATAGAATTTAACAAAAATCACTTCAGACCTTCACATTGTATATACATCTCAAAGGAGGACTCGGTTCGGGCACTGCATAGCTCTGAACTTCAACCCATTCTGATCCATCACATGTGGGTGCTTGTGGCTTTCTTAAATGCAAATGCATGCATGCACTCAGACACACACACACAAACACACACACATACACACTTTCATTCTTGTGAAAATGAAAACTCTCACAGTACGGCTTGTGGATTGATAGTCAGAGTTCAGAGTCCAGCAGCGTCCCCTCTCACCAAATGAAAAAAGCATAAATTGTAAAAACGGTTTGTCAGTGTAATCGAATACACGTTCCTTGGAGTTCCCCTTTTTTGATTGGTTTCTCAAGTAAACTCACACAGTAAAGCATCTACGCCCCACTTTGCCAATCCTTTCTCACCTAACTAGCTATGGCACTTTGAAAAGAAAAAAAAGTTCCTTTTATTTTATTTTATTTTTTTTATTTTTTTATTTTTGTTTTGTTAGTCCTGTGTAAAAGAGGTTCTGTAGCCCAAGTACCTTTCAGGTTTTCGGTTACAGATTGCTACATTTTGTTTTATTTGCTCTTGCTGGGACGCAAAGACATTCTAAACAATAAATTAACAATTTTCAACACTACTCCAATTGCACACATGTGTAATGCATCAAGAAAGTTTACAAAGCATTGGTAGAGCAAACATCATCTCACTCTCACTGTTTCTCTGTCTCTCTCTCTCTCTCTCTCACACATGCGGACACACGCTCACAGATCTTTCAGGAAAGGGAGAAGAAGGTTTGGGGTGGAGTGTATTTGATTAAGTGTAGGAAATGTATTTCAAACCAAGTGTATTAAAAATGTTTATCGGAGCCATCACATAGAATGACGACTGCCTTTATTGTGCGCTCTGCGATGTCATTCTGTGTTGATGGAGTGGTAAAGGCGCATGATGCGTTCAGCCCCTCACACTGAACAGTCTACTCCATAACATTCAGAATAGATGACCCTCCCCACATCAATCCCTCCCTCCCGCCACAGGCTAAGGGTCTCTGATCCGGTTTAATAAGGCCAGTTCAGAAAGGGCTGTTCACTGACTGGTTGTACCAACTCACACATTCAAAGGTTATGAAAACAAATTCAAACATTTCAATTTGAACAACATATTCTAAATTGATTGTGTATAAATAAGAGCATTTTATTTAAAAAGTCTTTCAGTTTGCGAAAAAAAAATTAGCTTTAAACTGACTGAATTGATGCGGGATTTGCCCTAAACCAATCGCCCCCTGCCAATAATCCCTCCCGCAAAACCCACAATATCATGAGAAGAGAAAACACAAATAAGCCCCAAATGTTTCATTGCAATGAAACGTCATGCAAATAGAACAGAACAACAATAGGCTAATAGTAATAGAAGAATAGTAGTCATAATAAGAACAATAATAATAGTAAATAGTAATAAAATAAAAAATAATCTTACAATGCAAACATGACAGTAGTAAATGCCTCCAGTTCTTATTGCTACAGTATCTTACTTACAGTGTTGTGTTGCCACTCGTTCTTGCCAGCACATCCCCTCTCACAACCCCATCCCACCCCTCTGTTTCACAGTCTAACAAGGGAAAATAAAAACATCACACACAAAAACTTCATTTTCAGAGTTGGAATTCACTGTCCAGGGGTGTTGTGGTGACACTTGATTCACAGCTTACTAGTGGACTTCGCACACTGTCCCAAAAGCAGCAAAATAAGTAGTAAACATGAGTGTACAGTGGTGACAAGAGCACACTGATATAGAGATATAGAGTATATATATATGTATATATATATATGTTTGTTTTTTGTTCTTGCACTAATGTTTGTCATATAGTCTGGGCACTAAAGAAATTTGGACAGTGAATTCAAGCTCGATACACACATACATACACACAGACACACACTTATCAAAGCCTTGTCTGGGCAGATTTCATTGCCAACATACGTTGGTGGCATATGCCGTTTTTATCTCAAAAGTAATTCTTTTATAATTACATTTTTGTAAATTTGCAAAAATATTGCAAAAAACCCTCTTTTAATGCAAAGTCAGAAAAAGAGCTGCTCCCTGAGAGATGCTGTGTAGTGCATCATGTTTTACTGAGCAAGTGATTGTCTTAAAGAGTCACTGGCCTCTGATCTAGGGTAGTGTCAGGGTTTGGAACAAGGATCCTGGGCTTTGGAGGAACCTGTGAATTGATTACCGAGAGGCAGTGAACAGACTTGGATGTAGAGCAGAGCACTAATTTGACCGATTTGATGCTCATTCCTGTGCTATCAACATAGTTTTGTTCACCACATGGAGAAAACATGTATGAAAATGTAAACTGAATTTTTTTTTTTTGTTGATGAATGCATAACTAGTCTGTGTCAATGCATATAGGAGGTTGAAGATTTGGCCACCGTGTAATGTGCATTTGTATTCAGATGTCAGAAAATGTTACAGATGTCTTCAGTGTGCATAAATAACAATAGAGTTCACTAATATAATGATATAAATTAAATCAGAGGTAAAATTCTAAGTGCTGTCCCAAAAAGGGTTCCCTCTCCAGTAAACTATAAGACCATACATGCTCCTATCTATGTTGTGGTCATTGTCCAGGATATTAGGCTTACACCAAATCTACTTAGTGAAATTGTCATTTTGTAAAACAAGTAACAAGCTGATTAATTTTGTGTTTTTTCTAGTGTGTATGTATTTTGGTATATAGCACATTTTAAAGGAAGCTCTTCAGTTGTACTTTAATATTTGTTAAGAATATTTGCAAAAATAATGGATACTGAGCATCTAGTGGCTGATTACAGAAATGCGTAAGACCTCTAAGACCTGTGCATCCTCAGTGCTATTTCACAATGTTTCTTCACTGCAAATGGCAGTGATAAACAGATTCTGACATGCTCAGATGAAGTAAATGTCCAGTAAAAGCAGTATGATTTCACACAGTGGCCAAATGATATAACATAAAGGTAAAAGTTCTCTCTGTAAGTGCTAATAAATATGCAATGAATAATAAAAAAGCAAAAACATGATTGTCTATCACAGTTTTTCTATATGAATTGTTAATGTAATATTGCAGTTTTAACAAGTTAAGATTAGAGGCTAATATGCGTTGTTTTTTTTTTCACATCTGGAACTCAGTGCTCTGTTTATGTCCTAACCCCAGATCATATTGCGTCACATTAGAAACACAGATGGAATGAGTACCGTCTGTAGAGGTGATTAGCAGAGATCAAGAGTCAATTGTAGTGCATTATAGTTAAAATTGCTACCCTGTTCTGAACAGCTGACAATAGGAAAGGAGAGGATTAGGATCAGAAAGGCAGTGTGAAAGTTATTGCTCTCTAGAGAAAAAGGGTCCTTCATATTCACAGCCCGGAGTGATTGACATCCGTGGACTGGATTGTGCAAATAGTGATGGGAGGGATGAGCACATATAGCACTCATACAGGTCTTTGAAGATTGGAAAGTTTGAAGTTAAACTTAAGTTTGTTTTCATTTTGTCATCATTTTGGTGGAATTTCCATCTACTTGATCCACTTATGTCTGCCGAAATCTCATGTCAAGGCCCTAATACATAAGGAATAAGGAACAGGGTGAGGGAAATTTGGGAAGAGGTTGGGTTTATTGTGAGGTCCTAGTTTCTGATTGGTTGTTTCTGGTTGATTGTTCGAAAGCAGTCCAGCTTTTATTGGACATTATTATTGCAGCGACAAAATAATGGTTAATAGGATGGCAAATCTGCCTGATTCTCTTTCTTGCAAAATAGAATATTTATGTATACATCTTCACCTTGAAAAGTAGTAGCCATTATTTTTCTTCTAAATCCTTCATATGCTCTCTTTACATCTCTATAAGTTCTCATCAGAAGGATACAGTACCTTCTTTACATATGAACAAAATCCAAACAAGGCTTCTATATTATTATCAACAAACCCGAATCAATTTTACCCAATATTCTTTTACAAGTTTCAACTTTACAAATTCTGTACACAAGAAACTATCAAATAAAATAAAAACACATAGACAAGGTATAGTCAGCCACAGTGGACTGCTGTATATTTAAATTAGGACTAACTTATTTTAACAGAACAAGAAGTAATACTGGAATCCGCTCTGCACTAGAAGAATATCTACAATAGCTCCTCTAAATCCACAGATCCCTCCCCCATCCAGCTTCTTCAACTTCACAATTTCATCATGTGAAAAAAATCAAACAAACAAAAAGTTGTTTTTTTTTCAAAGTTAAAACAAATTAACTTACCCATTTTTTTAAAGATTGACAGCTTAAAATTGTTCCTAGATTTTTTGTAAAGTCTGTACATTTCTGGTCAGTCAGTTCAGTTCAGGAGACAGGAGGAAGCCCCACTCAGGTTGTGGCTTGGGGCACGTTTCATTTATATATACATTCTTCAGACTGTATCGGTGAACAGGATGGGATAAGTGCTGGACATTCCTAGTATTGTTGGCGGTAACTGTAAGTTTCTGGCAGATGACTCATCACTTCCCAGTCTGAAATGAGGCTGGGGGAGCTCTGGAGTATGTGATTGCCATGACGATGACATAGTAGACACCGCCACTATTGTCTTCTCAGATGCTGCGGTTGTCTTATTTTCTTGGTCCTCCACTGACTCTGTTTGTTGCAGTGGGACCATTGGCAGTCACTTGGGCATGGCCATGGCCGAGTTGGGGTCAGGGTTGAAGAGTTCTTTGTAGAGCGGAGGGAAAAGGACATTGACTGTTTCCGGGTGGAGCTGCTGGAAGGCCTGGAGCTCCTCGGTGTGGAGCGTGCACAGGGCTGACAACGTTGGGATGCGGCTGATCAGCTGCCAGACAAGAGGAAAAGACAGTCAAGGACAAAGAACTGATAAACAACAGAGAGGCAAAAGTTAGGCTTCTTATGTTTAATAGCTCTACCTCTCCTTCAAACCAAAAGTGGCTGTATGCATTTGACTTGTCTAAAGATTCATGTAAGTGCATCAGAGGCTATCTCACTGAAAAGTCTGGGCCTACCTTAGCTAATGCATCTTCGTCCATGTGGTTCTTCTGCATAATGTGCTGCAGAGCAAAGTAGATCTTCTCCTGGAGCTTCTGGACTTTCCGGGGCTCCATTAGCCACGGCCGATCTGAGGTGGAAAAAGTGTTGACACGTGTTGATTGGAAAGCTGTGGCTCAGAGGCTGGTTAGATATCTGATGTTTATGGTCTTAATTACTTGGACTGTGTCGATTTTGATATTGCCAGAGGTAAATTAATACTGATGATGATGCTGCATAATACAGACAAACGTAAATAGAGTGACTTGTTTTCTTTTGCTTACTACCAAATGCACACGTTGTTTCTTTTATTATAGTAAAATTAGGGGATGTTCACTGACCTGTGGAAATTAGTACAGCTGCCGAGAACAGAGCGATCTCCTCCTCTGTCAGCTGCAATGAACACAAACTCTTGGCAAAGTCAAACACTGCACTCACTAAGTCATCACAACCTTGGAGGGAAACAGAGAGAAGAGGACAGGGAAGGGCAGACAAAAAAAGAGAGATTTTCATTACACTTATTCTGGTCATGTTTCCGCAGTGAAGCAAAAATACCTCACAAGGGTAGATTTTTTTCTTTTTTTTCATTTCAGTTTTTTCATTTTCCCCATTTTTCTTTCAATTTCAACTGGCATTTCCCCCTCATTTATTTAGACAAAATGCACAGGTAGTTAATGCTTTACCTAGAGCTTTGAACATCTGCATGCCTCCGTACTTCCCTTCAAAGAGCACAGTGTTGTTGAGAGGGTTGAAAGCCCTGCACATCCGTACCAAGACTACCTCCAAACAACCTGGAAGAACCGGGGAGAGAGATTGTTTGAGCCTGACCATGATTTTGACAAACAGAAGAATACGAAGCAATATAACTTCTTCTTCTCTGAGCTACATTGTCTGACTTGTGCTGAGACAAAGACATAGGCCCTGGGCTGACAATCCAGTTGACTCACCTGACTTGAGCAGCAGGATCTGGTCGTTCTGGCACAGTTCCATGAACCCTGAGATGCGCTTGGCGAACTCCACCACGTACTGGATTGCATGAGTGATCTGAATGGCACACTGCTGCCACAGCACGTCCCGTGGCTAAAACCAAAAACATTTAATTCAGGGTTATATACACTTACATTACGTTACATACATACTTATATACTATTCATGTGACTAAATGAAATTAAATATATAGAATAAAATATTAACAAATGCCTGTGTTAAACAGAGGGGGGGAGTTAATTGAATTTGTGTTGTTAATGGCCAATAATCTATTACGCACAGAAGTATACTGTAAGTTACAATGGAAACAGCAGGAGTAGCTGAAAACTACACAGGACATTGTAAACACCAATGTTTTCACATCCCACACATGAGGATGGTGTCACATCATAAAACCTCACCTTGCTCTGGTACATCTTGACCTCTTCATAGGAGTGTGTCTGCCAGGCTAGCTGCTGCAGCTCCTCTGTTGTGTACTGACATGTCTCCAGGTGGGATTTAATGATATTCTGAGCAATACGGTCTGGAAAAGGGGAATGTTTGTTTATTCATATATTCATTGTCATACAGTATGTCCATGTATTACTTTATTTATACATTTGATATAGTGGTGTGTGGTATGTTTAAAGGTAGGGCAAGCAGGGCTGCAGTGTACCAAACAAAAATGTTACATATATTCTGCACATTATACTGTAAATATTATGGTCCTTATGTGACGTAAGGCATTTTTTCTTTACTACCAATATACTGCTTACAGTAAGTTGACTTTTCCTTGCATTTGTGCTAACAGCCTGGGCTGTAAATACAGTAATATGACACCTTGTCAGCTAGCTATGTAAGCCTGTCTGATCTCCTGTTAGGGCTCAGATTAGCACTCTGACTCACACTCTCTACCAGGACAACTTTGTGGGTAATCGTTAATTTTTCATTTATGTATTTCATGCAGATTTTGAATGATGAACCAGTGTTCTGCGTCTGTCTTTCAAGTGGAGCAAAATGTCATGCAGTTCTTACCCAGCTCTCCCATGCTGACGTTATTGGGTCCCAGCTGACTGTCCTGGTAGCCTCCGTAGCTGAACAGGTTGGGTACTGGCGTCAGGTCATACACCGGCTCCTGCTTAATATGCTTCATGCCTGACATGTCCAATCCCGATTGGTCTGGAGACGGCTGGGTGGAATCTAACCCGTAGTATCCTCCTGGGACCCCAGGTCCGTTACCATGGCCACCCTTGGGCAGCTCAATGACGTGACCATTGGCGTAGGTGCCCCCAATCTCATGGTTAAGGGTGGACAGTCCGTTGGTTAAGCTGGATGAGTAAACACGTGCCAGAGCTTCCGCTTCACCTGTCTGCTGCTGCCGCTGCTCCTGCAGTCGTGCCTGGTGCTTCTGGACCTCTGCATACAGACTGTCGCGTTGCTTCTTGGACATGCGGCCAAACTTTACCGCTGGCAAAATGATGGAGAGACAAAATTTTCAACTAAACATAAAACCATTATAATCCTTTAGCTCCTCCGGGTAGCATGAAGCAGTCAAAAGTATTATAAAGTTTTTAAAGGCTTCTTATTGGAGAATATTCCACAAAGCTTTAGTATAAAAATCAACATGTTAAAATCAGACAAACAGTGCATGTGATCCTATAGTTCTCCCTTAAGTACAGATATGCATACGTATAGGATTGGCATGTATTTGTGTGTACATTCATGCACCACACATGATAAAATATGTGAATATCAATATTCTGGGCCTTACCATCTCTGGACATTCCTAGGGCAAGACATTTCTGCAGACGGCAGTGTTGGCAGCGGTTGCGGTTTGTTCTGTCGATGAGGCAGTTTCTCTGGCGGGGGCAGGAGTAGGATGCATTGTTCTGCTGACTTCGTCTGAAGAAACCCTGGTTACATGTCAAAAGAGAGTATGAATACAGACTTACAGGTATCTATAGAGCACAGAATGTGCACGTGTGCGCCATTTGTGAGTAAAACAAACCAAATAGGCTTTCATATTAATATTATTAATATTAATATTATTATATTACTAATATAAAACAATTTATGAAGTCTCACCTTACACCCCTCACATGTTATGACTCCATAGTGGATACCTGATGATTTGTCTCCGCAGATTTTGCATGGTATAACTTCGATTTGGGCTGCAAGAAAAATAAAGAAAAGAAAAGATGTGTGTTACAAAAGTGAGGTGAAATAAAACACATTTAACAGGACACAGACTTTTGTTTCCCAGTGTTGAACACCTGATTCAGTTACCTCACTTTACTAATTTTTAGACCTCAGTTGTTGGGCTAATTTGAGGTTAAAAATCACATAAAAGCACATAACCTGGTTGGCTGTAGTACCTGAATGGTGTGTTACTGTGTGTGCTTCACAAGGGCACCATGACATCTGGACATTCTGTATGTCTTTGTAGGAGTTTCTCTAATGACTGGGATGTCAAGGACTGCATACGTGCACACACATATACACATAGGTGACAGTACAGCATTTGTTGTGTGTGTGTGTGTGTGTGTGTGGGGGGGGGGTGTTCTTGAAGGAGAGACCCCTGCAGGTTCAAAAGGTTGCCCATAATGAGAAAAAAGGTTACATCACTGAAGGACCGCACTTGCTCTTCGACTCTCTCTTTCTCTCTCTCTCTCTCTCTCTCTCTATCACACACGGGTGCGCACACACACACACATATGCATACACTACACCGTTTCTAGTGGCACTTTCAGTATTTAGCTTTTTCTTAATTTACAAATGTAATAATTTTACTACTTTAAAATGTTACTCACTGTGTACAGGCAGCTCCATGAAAAGTAGCAACCAAAGGCACAGAATATTGACCACAGAAACTATTTCAATGTAATACACAGAAGCACCTGTCGCTGGTGTCTTTGAACATATTATCCATAGTATATGGAAAAAGAAAGCTGCAGTTCCTGATAAGAGATGTGGGATCGATGTAGAGGTAGGCAGGTATGTCTGCTGAGATGGCACACTCCATAAAGAGATTAGACAGCCTATCTAATCCTAAATTATTTCCCGACGAGCTGGTTCTGCTGAGCACTGGCTTAGCCACAGCTGAAATAGCCATTCACTAGTAATCTCCTTGCATAGTCCCGCCTGTAGGAAGTTCTGCAAATTTTATTAACTTTCCAAGAAGTTCACAAAGAGACAAAGTCAACAGCCAGAATGGATATGGATATGGAATTAAGTTTTTCAGATGTATATTCCACATTTGTGTGAATTTTGCCTAATTGATCCCCCTAAAGAACTATATAGAATTGCACTATGCAAGTGCAGTTTACGCTTCATAACTTTGTATTTGCAGAGAGTAATTAAGGTCCGTTTGCATGTGTGTTCCTGTATGCATGTCTGAGTTTTTCTTGAGTGTATGTGTGTGCACACTGATCTGGTTATCTTTTGTGCAGCTGCCGAGAACAATACGATCAATATGTGTGAGTGTGTGTATGTATATACAGCGCATAAATATATATATATATGTGTGTGTGTGTGTGTGTGTGTGTGTGTGTGTATATATATATATATATATATATGTTCGTAAACTAAATGTCTGTGGAGGAATGATTGTGCAGTATACGTATATAATTGGATAATCCAATATGAGGATCAATGGAGACAGTTCTGTTTGTGTAAGCGACTGAGCAGGTACAGACAGTGAAAGCTGTCAGTATACTGTATCTACATGCACCTTAGGGAGTTTCACACTAAAGATACCTTTAAATAAGGTCTGGTCTGCCAATGCCAGCTGATTCATGTGAATGATCCCTACTGTGCTGTATTCTCATTACATATACCTTTTTATACATATACATATACCTACATAAACCTTTTTCAGAGACACTGTTGGGAAGCACAGGTTATCAATACTGTTACAGAAGCAACAAATTTTACAAATCCACAAAGTCAGTTCCTCACATAGCCATTCATTTCTTCTTCCTTTTATTCATTCATCTGCCTATCTGTCCCCTAGTGGCTAACAGGAGGCATGAAAATATCTGACTGACTACAGTCTGGCATACTGCTGGACTATGTACTGTGTGATCATACCTATGATTTAATGCAATGTTATCTTTATGGTTGTCATTCAAGATGTGAATGATCTTTTTGTCATATGACTATTTACATATAGTAAACCCAACAAAAGATCATTGTGAGCCGTCACAGTTGATTGTGAATGAATGACCTTTGGGCAGGGGGAACGGACACACACTGTTTGACTGTGCGCTGAAGGTAGCATAACTCATGTTGCGAGTTCTGGTGCTGCTTAAGATGTGACCCATTTCCACCAATTCCTGCCCAACTGGCTCCAAACTGGGTCAGAGCAGAGCACTGGACTGGGACGACACACACACACACAGACTGCACATACACGAGCTGTCAATGAATGTGGCCTGCAAAATGCTATTTATAGTTTGTAAAACAGGTCAGTTGCGGCTGGGATGCGGCTGTTATCAATAGACCACATATGACCAGTAAACAGAAGACAGGACAATAGTGCATCAGCAATGAGTCTCATCTCGTCTGCTTCATTCTTTGGTCTTCGCAATCCTCTTACATTTTGCTGTTGTTACTCTTTATCACCTACTTTGTGTTCAGCCCACACTTGCCGCTGCGATGTGGATATACTTATACTTACTTATTATTTCTGTAGATTTTTAAAAAAGGTTCTTTATGGTTTTCTACCTCAGAGGAGTGACTGTTTCTCTCCAGTGATTACGGTACATATTCTCAGCATTTCTTTTTTACTTTTGAGACTGTACTCTTCTCTGTATCCCATAACTATGCCCAAAGGAGCATTGTTTTAGTGTGCATTTCTGACTATTTGTGGTTCAGAGACGGAGGGTTTGAGTGAGTGTTTCACAAATAAAGAAATGTACGTATGTGATTATGTGTGTTTGTGAATGTATGTATGTGTGTGGGTGTGTGTGTTTTGTGCTCATTGCCAGCGGGTACTGTCAGGTAGGATACAGGAAGACGGTCATGACAGCATTACCGTTGCCAGGGTGACCACCCACTCGCTGCACTCGTCTGGCTGTCACAGCGATGATGTGCTAGGCTGTCACTCTTAAAGGAAGTGATGTCATTGGTGTATTGTTGCTGTTTGTCCTGTAGCGCACGGGGGCTTTGTGAATTGTTTACCAAAGGACTCCCACTTCCTCATCCAGTCAACAATACATGCCTGCTGCCTTGTTACATTTAATCGGTAGTGGTGGATTATGGCAGAATTAAGATATTTTATGTGTTGGGTGTTTATAGGAATCTGTGTTCTTATTGTTAAAGTTAGGATGTATGATAATGCATTTTTGGGTATTTAATTTCATGGTTTCACATTGCAGAGGCAAACATAGCTTCAAAGCTTTAGTGAAAGTGAATTTATGAAATAGAGTAAAACTTCAGAGCAAATGCAGAAATTCCCCTAACTTGATAAGCATTTTTTTTTTTCAAATACAACCTTGGTGCAAAAAGCCAGTCATTCCTGTTGTTTGGGAGGCTATTTTGCTCCTAGCTATATGCCTTTCACTGAAGTGGGCGGGACTTTCCTCTCCAACCTGAGGTGACCCAGTCCAAGCTGAGTGATTGACAGTGTTCTCAGCCAGAGGGACGCTGAGTGTTATCCTGAGGTTGTTATGTAAGAGCGGGACTGCAACGCTGGCGATTCCTCAGCTAAGAGGAGGATCAGGCCTGCACAATCTCTTGAGAGAGAAAAAGATAGATAAAGAGAACTAGAGAGAGATCTCAGGAAGAACAAGGCGAAGATAGCTGTTGTAGTGTACTCTACAGTCAACCTTTGCACATGTGCATGTGTGTGTGTGGCCAATTGTGGCCATGAGGGCTGTATTGCGCTGGCACGTGTGTTGTGATAATTGATTTTTAATGAAGTGAGGATCTCCTGTGTATTTCCTGGGCTGGCCCTCTCTCTAAATAGAGTCCTAATTATCTACATTGCACTGCAGAAAAAAAGCAGCAGCCTAGCACCAATATCTTAGCGATACTTCATTTAAAGCACATAAGTAGCTCACACTCAGGGTTATGAGTACCTTTAAAAGTTCCAAACATACATACACACATATACACACAGGGTGACATGGCCATTTAAAATGGCAGTTTGCCTGTCTATATTGATAATGTAACAGCAAAAGAAGTCCACTAGGTGTTGCTATACATGTTTAGTTTCTGTGTGTATGTGTGTGTGTGTTTCCAAAAGGGGCAGACTGAACATGCATGTTTCATTTATTCAGCCTGCGGGATGGGTCTACAACCGAAAGAAAAGACCCAAAGCAACACACATAGAAAACATCATGCGGTAACAATAACATGGCTATATACACTAGAGATTGGTGCTGTAGAGTCACAGCTTATGGAACATTTTAAATTACTTCCTATCATAACTTTTGCTAATGTAAGGCACTTCAGAAATGCAAACACAACTCCTACTGTAGTCTCAGGGCTTGATTTGTTGGAGATGAATGTGGGTGGTATCTCCACTTCATTAAAAATATGCATAACTTCTTCCCAGTTAACTAGATATCTTCTGGGAAAATGAAGGAGATCAGCACTTTACCCCCCATCCTCCTTGTTAAATTTGAGCAACGATGGCGCCGGTCTTAGATGTCTATACACTGTGAATTATATCACTGTTCTCCATTCACACCACTTCAGAATTTTTTATATGTCTCTGTGCGTTCCTGTGGCTGTGTTACTTAGAAATCATTTCAGTTTTTGTGTTTCATGATCTATTTCCATCTCTCAGCGTAACTCTTCGTCTTACTTGTCTCATAGAGCTTAGAGGAGAAACAAGTGTTTTCTTCCCCCTCTGCCAATGATGAAAAACACTGAGAAAACTTTTGGTGGCGTGATCGCTGAGTGGATTAACACACACATCTGGGAATAGCGTATAGCAGTGCTGATTGGGTTATCTCCCCTGTGTCTCCTGTCATGTTTTCACATCATACTGTCCCATTAAAATCAATGAAACGCTCCCACGGTATATGGATTCAAACGGACTTGTGTTATATGCTGTCTTACTTTTCTTTATTCCCTTTGTCTTTACTGTCTGAAACATCTAATAACACACTGAAGAGTGGTGGACTCTCCTTAAAATAAATTAAGTACATTTCAGTCACTTTTATCTCCCTTCCGTACTGTATGTCTTCTTCACTTCTCTTTGTGACTCAAACACCACCATATTTACGATAGATGCCGTTGTCATCCCTACAACTGAACGGTGTGCATCTGTAACTGTATTAAGGTTTGCAGTTTTTAAATTCTAGTGCCAATACTATACTGATACCAATTTTTCTTTATTTAACAATAGAAGCCAAACTTCTCACATGTTAAATGTTAACTAATCATAAGCAGCCATATATGAACTTTGCGTTGATATGATCTTTTGGTAATTGGTAAAATTATTATTTAAAACAGTTAATATTTGACAAGACTAGTATTTTGAACTTGCATTCAGTGCTAACTTTCGGTACCTGACGCATTTAGTTACCAAATAATATTGAGATGTGATACCAGTCCCTAACTTTATGTGCATTACATTGGATTTGCTGCTTAAAAATTCTTAAGCATAAATGTGATACTTTGCTTGAAATGTTTTGTTATCATCACTGCTGTCCAATCAGTTGCTTTTCTTCTGTGTATTTAGTAGCATCTTAAACAGCAGGAATGAACTGAATGCCAGCCGTTATCTGACTAAAGAACATCAAGGTCTGATTTTATCGATAAACATGACACTCTGACATATTAATATGACCTCGGTGACATAATGTGACACAGTCCTATACCAGTTCTGTCTTTGTTTGTTTATACAGTCTGATGTGATGTGTGTAATAGTAATAATCATAATGCCACGCAGTGGGCCCATTTCCCTTCCCCCATCTCCATTGCTCGCCGCCAAGAATGTCTTTGTCCACTCTGTAATATAGATAGTCACACTGTTGCTGCATGAGCATACATGTTACTACCCCCAACGTCCGCTTTTCCAATCAGTCTAACATCATCGACCACCCCCCCCGCACACACACACACACACACACACACTCACACACATACACCCACACCCCAACTACACACACACACACACACACACACACACAC
The DNA here is from genome assembly GCA_036937835.1 of Pampus argenteus. Lineage (NCBI taxonomy): Eukaryota > Metazoa > Chordata > Actinopteri > Scombriformes > Stromateidae > Pampus > Pampus argenteus. Next base: position 14,711,771 of record CM072867.1, read on the forward strand.
ACATACACCCACACCCCAACTACACACACACACACACTTTACCAACGCAACTGTCCCCTCTCTCTCTTTCTCACACACACACACACACACACACACACAAACAGAAAAACAGTCTCTCTTGCCCTCCCCCAATGCTGTATGTCAGAGGGCATGAGCTTGCCCAACTTGCCATGTGGCCCCAATGCACTCTGGGTAATTGCTCAGATAGCAGGTCTGGGATCAGCTGCGCTTTGCTTATAGAATATTGTGCCGCAGCATGATTGGACACCACGGAGAGGGAACAGAAGGGGGCCACTGGCTGTCATCCAGTGCATCGATTCACATGCACAGGCGCTCACACACACACACACACATAGCGGCCACGCTCAGACATGCTTGAATGCATATATTACTACAAACTGCTTTTTGAAAAAGCAGACTTTACAGTATGATTTCTATGCTTGTCTCCTCTCCCCCCGACACACACACACACACACACACACACACAGTTTCCCACCCAGTGCAGCATGTGTTCTCATATGGATAAGAGGAGAAGGAGGCGTGGGAAAAAATCCACAGGGTAAACCCAACCCCTGCACACACTCGGTGTCTGCCCATCTGCCTCCTCAGATCTGCCTCTCATGGGCACTGTACACACACAGGCATACACTCACACTCCAAGCCCCTGGGTGACCTGTAGGACCCTGACGGCCTTTGACCTTTCTTTAAGGACCGAGAGAGTGCATCAGAGTGGAAAGAACGAGTCCAAGTGTGAGAGGTCTGCATCTGGTCATTACCGTACTGAAATCAGCCATGAGAATGCACACACACTGGGGCGCACTTGCTGAGGCAAACACGCACACAGACGCAGCTCCCTCTTACATGTCTCTTTCCCACTCTCACACCTTTACTCTCACATTAACAGAGAATTGTTAAAACACAATCAATGCACAGAAGAGTATGTTCACACAAAAACACACAAGATGCATAGAGATCCTCATTTTCTTCCTGAGGTGGGAAAAAAAACGTTTTGTTGGCATTTGTCACGTCCTCATCCTCCCTTAACCTTACGCTCCTCCTCCTATGGTGTTTCACTTGAGCCTAATTGTAGATGACAGTGTGTGTGTTTGTGTGTGTGTCTTTGAGGGGGAAGGGAGAGGAAAGGTGGCTATCCCAGCGAGGCATAAAGAGAGTAGAGAGAAAAATAGAAAGAGAGGGACATTCAGACAGTCAGAAAATTGCTTTCAGTTCTTACATAAGGTGTGGAGAAATTTGCCCTCAGTTTTGTTAAGAGTCACATCCTTTATAGTGATAGTCGGTGGCCAGTCAGATAGAATCAGGAAACAGGAACATCAACACAAGTGAGGCTGAATGGACTTTAAAGCATTAATGAAGAGAGCAGCACTTAGTGTGAATATCTGACAGAATTAAATCGCTGAGAGAGGGATGGAAACAGTGTTTGTGCGAATGCTTGTATATAATACGTGTCTGACAAGGGCCATTCTGCATGATGAGTACCTTTATTTTTGATACCTAAAGTACATTTTGCTGATAATTCTTTACTTTTACTAACTTATTTTACATGTTACAGCCAAATAACTGCTTACTGCCAGACATTGAAACATGCAATTTTATTTTATCTGTTGTCCCAATTTCAATCCCTACTCTTTCAGAACAAAATGTAACAGTGATACAATCATCCTTTATTGTAAGCAAGTATTTTTACACTGTCTGTAGTATTACTACTAGTTGAGTTCTTCCACCACTGGTTGTAGGTTTATGTACCCCTTTCCGTCAAAAAGTGCTGCATGCTTGAGAGTGAACGCAAGTATATGAATGCATTCCCAATTGAATTTACGTGTGTTTTAAATGGTTCAAATGTATGTGTGCGTCTCTGTTAATGCGAGTGTGTGAGCATGCATGTGTGTGAGTGTATGTGTGTGTGTCCTCTCTCAGGGATGGCCGCTAATAGCTTGCCTCGGGCAACAATTTAACTCAGCCTAACAAGGTTCTCCCCAAAGTGGCCCCAGGGGCATCTCTCACAGAGACAAATTGATCACAAAGACTACCAAACAGCTCGGCTCAGCCCAGCCAGCGCTGCTCTTCACCTGCTCGCGCTCTCTCTCTATCTCTAGTTGCATGATTTAACAGAATGCGTTATGAACATTAAATCTGAGTCAAGAGTAAAAACAGCAGCCGCCTTGGTTTCATAATTGCATTCTCTTTGTGAGTGACCTCATATCAACAGCCACTGCTTTAGGACACCCCAAACAAGGTAACTCATATTTGGACACAGAGTGAAAGAACGAGAGGGATGTGGAGTGAAAAAAGATAGACCTAACAAGAGTCTCTTCAATGGGATTACAAGTACTAAAACAGGCTAATCTTTGTCATTAAGAAAAGATGCAGAAGGCTAAGTCATATTATAGGCTTATTGTTGCTAGTGCGTGCTATGCACCTTCCGTCACTGAACACCTTCACAGAGTAAAAGTATTTAGCAACATGCTCTTAGATTTCAGTTAGCTAATATGCATGTATCTGTTTTGCACTTGTATTTTAACTATAGGGAGACAAATGCTGCAAATCACTTTACTTACAGTTAAGTGATTTGTTTTTTTTAGATAATTCAAATTTGTAGGTGCATGATTTTCACTATACATAGGTATAAAGTTGAAGCTTGAATGTTATACTGACACACACCTACAGTATATGGACTAATCTGCTTTGGGTGTTAGCTAAAGTCTACTTGTTGGTTTGCAAGTATGGACTTTGGATACTACTGTTCTAGGCATCTGCGTTATTCATTTTCTAAGGACAGCTACAGTATGCAAGTGTAATCTGAGGACATGATAGTTTGTATCTGTGTGATCATCTAATATACCTGTGTGTGTGCGCGTGTGTGTGTGTGTGCAGATGTGTCAACACAATTTGCTGTTTGATCTTCCCTTTCTTTTGCGCATAGGCTCACTCTCTTTGCTCACACATGCACAATTGCACTATTATATAACTCTTAAGTCTCTCTCTTACTTGCTCTCTTTTCTTATCTCACTCACTCATTCATTCACTCACATTCCCCCTTCTCTTCCTTTTCTATTTATCTTCTGCTATTTAATACTCAGCCTTAACTTGAAAGTGCCGTTAAAGTCACCTATCAGATTCTCAAATCGGTTCTCAATCCACAAGTAGATACAAAAAAGTCCAGAAAAGGAAATTATTTCACTTCAAAAGGGGACTGAAATGGAGGAGAAAACAACATTCTCCGAAATAAAAACCCTTAGAAATAAAAACCTAAATTAAATAAATGTCCCGTCATGTTTTTGTTTTGTTTCAGTTAGAATCTGATTAACTGTCTAAAATGCTATTATCTCCCGCATTAATTCAATAACGGCTCTTCTACTTGACGAGTACTCTCAAAACCAGAGTTGAGAAGAGCAGATGAATATGATCTCTGACTTTGGACTATCAAACACTGCATTTAATATCGCGCTCCGCAAAATTGAAAAATTGTTACGAGAGATTAAAACAAATATCCTGCTCAAATGGTCTGGATATTTTTAATAAAAGCTTTCAATCCAGTGATATATACTCTCTTGTTCATACTTTAGTTTTTGCTTTTAACGAGCGCAGTCAGCCTCTTCCCCCGGTTTTCACTTCAATGTAAATCTGAGGAAAATGTGAATATTGAATATCATTGTACCTCCATTGAGACATGCTGCTTTCATGGATGAGTAAAACCGACAAAACTGAAGGAGCTGTCAGAGGACTTTATGACTTCAAGGCAGATTTAGAATTTAGAAGTAGTACAGGCTGAAATCCCTCCCGGCTAAGATAAAGTGGAGACACAAACCACAGCATGCCGTATAGCCCACGCTTTGTGTGTATAAAGATTAAAAAAGAGGAAGAGAGAGAAGAGAATTGTCTGTTCGCCTCGACTCCCCCAGACAGCCGCACAGGGATAAAACCAACATGGAGTGCACGCTGAGCACGTGCTAAACAAACACGGGCTATGATAGTGGCTCAGTGGGACCACATGACTGCATCCAGGCCACACACACACACACACACACACACAGCATGGCGGGATGTTTTTAGTAGACACCTTGGTCAGGCAGACACATGAGGTAAGGAGAAGACTGCAGGTATCTGTCAGAAAGGTGTACAGAGACAGTAGGAAGTGGGTCCTGAATGTAAGCTTGTGTGTGTGTGTGCGTTTGTGATTGTCTGTCTGTGTGTGTGTGCGCGTGTGTGTGTTGCGACACCGCTCTAGCAGTACCTTAGTCAGTCAGTAGGGCTGTGTTGAGGGATTAACAGTGTGGCCTGCATGGGCTTGAGGTAATCTCTCCTCTCTTCTTACATAACACTGGGCCATTAGTCAGCACAAACACACAATAAACAACACAATAAACAACACCAAGGCTGACAACATGCCCTGATAACGCTGCAAACTACAGATTCGCTTTGGCCAGGTGCTGGCTGTTGTGAGCAAAAAAATAATGCTTCGATTACAGTGGAAAACAGTGATTATTTGGTGACAAAAACTGTGGACCTCAGTTTGGTTCCTTCATCACTGAAGTATTTCAGTTCATATTCTGGTGTAGTCGTTCATCGTTGGTGCTTTTAGACAAATTTTGATTAAACTTTAACTGTACAGACCTTTGCATGTTTTTATTTGGACAAAAATGTAACATTTTATGCACTTATAAAGATAATGTACATATATATATACACAGAGGAACATTTTGGAACACGCATTAAAACATACTGATAACAAATAAACATTATAGGTTAAGTAATGCCATCCAAGTTATGTGCCATAGATTTATCTAAACAGACTGCTTCCGTTGGCTTTGACTAAAAATTGATCCCGGGATGCTTTAGAATCGGACAAATCAATGCTCGCACAAGCCTCCAAAGCAAAGCAGGATGGGACTAATTCTATTGGCATGAGGCCGTCATGCGTAGTATTAGAGCTGTTTCTGTGTGTGTGTGTGTGTGTGTGTGGAAGTGGGTGTGTTTGTGTTGTCAGTAAAGCTCTCAGTGTTTGTGTGTGAGCACATGCAAGGGAGTACACAAACTACTGTAGGTAAATAAAGTTTTAGACATGAGTGGTCGTCACTGTCACCACCGATTCCAGGCTTGTTAGTGGCTCTTTTGACGTAGCTTGTCGTCACCTTACTAGTTTATTGGTTTCTCTTTCTGTCATCCTATATTTTCCCTATGGTAAAGAAGCGAGTGAGATTGTGATTGACACATATTGCTAACAGAGGAGATCAAATGGCGCTGTGAGCCCCCTCCTCCTCCTCCTCCTCCGTTCCTCACTCCATCTCTGAACTCTTTGACCTGTCTGAGCTGGCTGCATCTATGTAGTGTAAAAGCTCTTCGGCTTACTAGTAATACAAAGCATACAGGCTAATGGGGACTAATATAAGAGTCTGTGTGAAAATAGGAAAATATTGACATACAAAATACAGATCTGCCTTATGTTGTGTTATGGATATTAAAACGGTTGGTTAATGATTTGGATGCCCTAAACTTTGTTTTTTATTTGCAAAGTAATGTATTTTTTCACTCATTTATGACATTCAGTTACAGCGATTAATATTATTGATGAACTGAATTAAATGATCAAAGTAGATTCATACCATGTCTTCATCATTTTGTAATATTTTTTGTACTGTTTTGTCCATTTAGGGCTGTTAACTTTGACGGGCTATTCACTGACAGTGAACCTTTGCCAGTGCTAAAACTTTTTCCCCTATAAAGATTGATTTTATTATACAACTTCTTAATTTTCCTGTTTACAACAACCTACACAGCTATATTAGGAAAAAAAGCATTAACACAATGCTCCATTTTCTGAGATGCCGAAAAGGACCTGATGATATTCTGTCAGTTATTTTTCTAGATTTTCTTAGCCGGCCAATAGTGTGACGTCATCTTTGGTCAGGACTTCAGGATTTTGTTGGCTATTGTTAAATGATAATTACCACGGCTCATGAGGAGCCTCTATTTTTTATAACCTTGTGATTGTGAGCACATTTCTCTGTAAGGGCAGTCTATGCACACACACACACATACACACACACAGGTTGAGAGTGGGGGACGTTCGGCCCACACTGATTTAATTCTATCTGACAAAACCCTTTGGGGCGTGCAGAGGGAGAGAGGAAGATGGATAGAGAGAGGGAGAGACGGAGAAAGAGGGGTGAGAGAGAGACGCTTCAGGGGCCTCTTCTGCCAACCACGGCTATAAAGTGAAAGCTGGAGCTTTCCATATACCCCCCAAAGCCTTCCATGCACGAGAGTGGTCGCGAGGCCCATTAAAATGTGGATAAAATACAAGGTGCATGACAGAAGAGTTTGCCATAACAGAGAGAAAGGTGGGGGGGAGTTTGGCCTTCTCATGTTTTTTCTTGCCCAAGGTTTGATGGCCTGAAGCTGAGGTACCAGAAAGCTTTAAATGACATTCAAACACAAAAAACATAACAGGAGATAGATAGATAGATAGATAGATAGATAGATAGATAGATAGATAGATGGAAGTGTGTTTTATATATTTTTAAATGTAAATGTATTTTGACTTGATGATATTAATTTTCTACAAATTATAGTGCTGTGAAGTTTCGACTGTCTGGGTATTGTGAATTTGTTTGATCGTTTCAAATGTCAAACAGGGACAGGAGAGGTTCACCAGGTTAAAAACAGATTAATTCATAAATTGGAGTTGAAGATCATCCAGTGAACGAATGTTGCAACTTTGCGTCAGCGATAATTGCACAACGTCAAGAACGGCAAATAAAACAAATTCAATAACTCAGAGCTGGTAATAATCAACGTGCACATATTAAAGCATTATGTTCTACTTTTAAACTGCAAATACGAATTAATGACAAACGAAAAAAATAAATAAATTAGACTTAAATTGAATTTACACATAACGACAAGGAAAGGCTTAGTGAGAGTGGAATGAGATGTTACCATGTATGTGTGTGTGCGCGCGCATGCATGCGCGCAGGACGACATTGACGTTGAATTTCAACATCTCGGCGCGGTGCGGCGCGTGAAGGAAATGGGTTAGTGGAGCGCGTGAAAAGTACCCCCGAAACATTTAACAAAGTTTGATCTCCTCAAAACCCAAATGTGTGCACATCATTCTATCTGGTGGCAGCCTGTCGGCAATCTAAGTTGGTATTTGGAGTGGCGCGTGGTTAAAACCTTCATCAGAATATCATGCGCCACTTTTAGTTTCACTGACTCCAGTGGCTTTACGCATGAATTTGCAAAACTGTAGGAGCTATTCAGCACACACAAATGCACACTCAGACTCAAAACACACACACAGAAACATTTATTTTTTCTAAACTTTTTTTTCCATTTGGGCGATAGTGTAAAATGGCTAATACTGGCTCAGTCCGGCGGTGGACTGAGGGTTTATAGTAAAAAAAAAAAAAACAGATAAAAAGAAACTTCCCAGAATAAACTTGCAAGGGCAAATTTGGAATAAAAACCAGGCGTGCTATGTGTGTGTGCATGTGTGTGTCTGGCTGGAAGAAGCTTGGGGGAAAGTGCGGCTGTGTTTGGAGCAGTGTGATGGTCTTACCTCGCATGGTGTTGGCGTTGCTGGAGCTGGTGCTGAGACTCGCTTCCCAAAGCAGCAGTCATGAAGAAACAAACATAAACACTTAAAAGGGGGCGTTGTTAGGGCAAGATCCTCGGTTAAAAATAACAACAACAACAACAACAACGAAAAGAGTGTTGATGATCTGCGTCGACGTCCACTGGCTGCCCTGAGTGGAGGCGTCTCTGCGCTAAAAGCATCCCAGAGCTGGGCGCAGGGAGGCGGGCTGAGGTCGGTCGTTGAGTCGGTCGTTGCGCTCGAGACGTGTGGTCGCTTTTCTCATGACATCTACGCTCTCACCTCTATGGGAGGGTTTCGCTGTTTTCTGTGAGGTTGAGGGTGAAGAGCGTATAGGAGAGGCTTTACCCGTCGGCCCGGATTGGACTGGAGCACTTTCTGCTCCTCCCACTCTCTCCTGCTCTGCTCAGCCTCCAAGCCTGGAGCCTGCACACACTCTGCACACAGCCTGAGCGCACTCTGCCGCCACAGTACACAGACAGCGCAAAGTTTTTAATGTCACCTTCCACATTTAATCAACCCCGTGCAATTTAGGCTATTTTCATACATGCACAAGAAAAAGGTCAATTTTTAATCGGCTCTCATATCCAGGAAAATATTCATATCTAACAGTCATCCTAGTGGGAATAGATTTATTTATTCCTTTTTGGTCTTAATATTTTAAATACATTTTCTGGAATCATTTGGCAATATGTTTTTTAAACAGGAAAATAATGAAAATTTCACTGATGAGATAATGAAATTTGAATCAACACTGTTTGGATAAACGAAACAACAATGCCTAGAAGTTAAATAGAAAGACGTTAAAAAGACGTTCATTAGTTTCAGAGAGAAACACTGCACTTGCTTTTATGAGGTGTTTATCAGATCATGTTTTTCAGTTGATGGTTCATAAGTGTAATTGAAAACTTATGATAAATTATAAAAATGTTTCAAAATGATGATAAAAGAGCTACACTACTAAGCATAAAGACCAGAGTGATACTAATAAAAGATAATCTATAAAACAAATACAAAAAAGTACTTGTATCATAGATATAATAGATTATACACTAAAGGTGCATATGATTTAGTCTTTGTCAACATGTTATTAAAATACCATTAAAAGGGTTATTTACTTAGTGTAATACTTCCAGTATATAAGTATAGCGTGCCTGGATTGTAACATGAAAACCATACAGTAAACATGTCTGAATTATTGTAGTAAAACTGGATACTTTGACACCACAATAATTGATTATCCTCTCTGCAGAGTTGTTGAAAACAATTATAAAAACTCAACATTTGTCATATAGAGGTTTTACTGTTTGTATAGAGGTTAATAGATCTTATGTCACAGAATGAAGAGCTCAGATGACACAACTTGTCTCAGGTGTCCTCAGGATGGCTTTCAGGGTGGGGTCCCTCTCCTTCCTCTGAGAAACACTGAAATACTGACCTGGAAAATGAAAGAGCAGGTCCACCTTAGACCCACTATACTGTGCAATGAATGGCCCAGTCTAGGCTGTGGGTTATTAAAATGCATGTATGATACAAACTTCAACCTATTCTGTACTCATAAGTTCAAATCATGAAGATGGATTTACATTTTTTTCAAATTTATTTAAAAAACATATTTTAGATATATCATATCTTTAAATTTGGAAGTGTTCCTATAGTTCAGTTTAGTGTGCATTGCATGAACCAAAAGTGTTTCAGGGACTAACAATCTGGTGCAAGAGAGGCAATATTGTGTTTTATTATGTTTTTATTTTATAAATACAGTGTACCAGAATATTTTAAAGTTCTGCATACTGTGGCGACTAAACCCTGACTGACTGATCCAAACAGGAAACTCAAGCAGGTCGTTCTTGACTGTGGACTGACTCCTGGTGACCTTTGATAATATGCTCAGGGAAATATTAACAAAATGTAAAAACTGAAATGAATGTCACATTCCCGACACACACACACGCACACACACACACACACACACACACACACACACACACAGTCAGCGTCATGGCCAGTGTTCAGCGTCTGTCATTAAAGTGGTTTTCTAAGAGATAACATTGCTGGAGCTTTTGTCAGTCTGTGCGAGGTAGGAGAGAAGCAGGTGTGTGTGAGAGGCACTTTTACCCCCAGTCTCTTAGCCTCTTTAGCTGTGGCCCAGGGAGGGAGAGAGAGAGAGAGAGAGACACACACACGCACAGAAACAGAGAGAGAAACTGCCCCGAGCACATCTCCACTGACCTACATTTTATCTGTCGCTTTTTTCCACTGTTCCTTTTTTTCATCTCTTACTTCTCCTGTACCAACAGCTCCATAATTGTGATGTAATGACCAAAGCAAGCGTGATAAAATCCCAGACTGGTCAGGATGAAACTCTCTTAAAGACAGGCAGACAGAAGAAAGAGAAATAAAAAAAAGAAGAGAGGGTGAAATAAAGGCAGGGAGGTGGGTGAGATGAGGGGGTGGGGTGGGGGGTGGGGGGTGTAGTTCTTCAAAATACAATAAAGGTTTTATCCCATTTTGTCAAAGCAATAAAATGTGTCCTTATATGATCTGTGTGCTGTGTTGACTTCAATCCATCTGAGGGCTGGGGACTCCATTAAGAAAGATTACCTCTCATTGCCAACTATTCACTGTTCTCTCAAAGCCACAGAGACTTTAAACATGATCAAATATGTGCGTCGTCTGCTGTGTGAGGATGGGGGGAAAAATGAAGATATAGGTTGTATTTGATGAGATATGCTGGAGTGTAGGCAGCTCCGTCCATATGGTGATAAGAGGGAGGAAGGGAGCAGGAGAAGCAGACCAGGCCATGCCTAAGGGCTGAACTTGGAGAAGGAGAAAGCAGCACTCTGCACATAGATGGGATCTCAGGTCCTTCTGTCTTCATGTTCTACTGTCTGTTTCTATCGCGTGCCTGCATCTCTGTTTTTCTGTCTACTTGTCTGTCTGACAGTCCTCCTGCCTTGAAGGTCATCAAGTCTATAGAAAATGCTTGCGAATATGTTGTCCATCACGTCATTGTTCTTTTTATGTATGCATACAGTTACTTTCCCCCCTCTTTTTTTAGCCTTACCAGCGTCGTAGATCTATGGACGGCAGCATCAGTCTGTTGGTTGGCCAGTCCGACATTTCGGCACAGACTGAAATATCTCGACAACCATTGATAAGGTCGCTGTGAAATTTTATACTGACATTAACAGTAATCAGGTGGTGAAACCTGAAAAGTGTCACTATTTGTTTTGTTCATGAAATGTCTAAACTATTGAATGGATTGACATGGAATTATAGACATTAATGTCCCTCTAAGGATAAATCGAATAATTTTAAGTATACTCCAAATATATATTTTTTCCCCACTGCCTGCAGCCAAATGATATTGTAGTTATTCATGCTTCCACTACTAGTTACCGTAGAGTAGACCATGTGATTGAGTTAAAATCAACTTGCTCTGCATGTTACAAGGATAAATGTCAGGACATAAGTACTTCACAAAAAATGACAAAAAATAAATAGATAAATAATTAAAAAGACTAAAATCTGTCAGATAATTTGGTTTTGTTCATCTCTGAGTTTGGATGTAATGGAATGTAAACACAATATTGGTGCAGTTCAAACAGTGCAAAAGGGGTCCAATCACAATAAAACCCCTCTCTGTCACACATAAACACACACACACACACATCCACATACAAAACATGATGACCATGCTGCTATTTAATGTGAAGAGGACAGCAGTGGGGAGATATGATTGTGTTTTGTAAGACAAGAGAGAGAAAACCACGAGCCTACAAAGAGGTGAATGTGGTAGCCTTGTTTCTTTGCTCATTCATACCAGTCAGTGCTGCCCTTGAATCGACCACTAGGAAGTTAACTTATATATAATTAGATAAGTTTCCTCTTGAAAATAAGAAATTAGGCCACAGGTCTCTGAGGAATCTCCCTCTCCAATTTGACGACATGTTCCACACTGCCTCTTATTTTCCCCTGAAACAAGCAGGTGATTTTTCACTGTGAAACTATATAAATGTGTGTGTGTGCGCGTGTGTGCGTGCGAGTATGAGTTTGTGACTTTGTCAGTGCGTTTGTGTGTCTGTGCACATGTCTTTTTATGTGTTCTTATATGCAAGCGTGACCGTGTAGCTCAGTGTATTAAAAGATGGACTGTTTTGCTGGTGCAGAGTAAAGAGGCTGCTGTTTTTTTTCTATTATGTGGCAAATTGTTTCACATATATTGCCTCCGTGTTATATGACATTGACACATTGACATGTCAAGTGAGAGCTCAGAGGAAAGAGAAAGAAAGCCAAAGAGGGAGAGATGAGAGATGGAGAGAGAGAAAGACAGAGAGAGGGAAAGATTGAAAATACACTTGAGAAATTTGCCGAGAGATACCACAAGTGACATAGGCAATTTCTGTAGAAAAATTACTTCATCATAATTTCAATCCCAAAAAGAATTGAAAGGAAAGCCCTGAAGGAGGAAGGCCAAGTCACCTTGAGAGGCATTAGGGGGAACGCTTACCCACCACACACATCCATAGACACACACACTATGAATATGGTTCAGTAAAATTTTATGTATTCATGCAAATCTAAAGATTTTTCCTCCTGTAATAAGTCACTTCATTATTTGTATTCGGACATTTTGCCAGAACCCTTTTTTTTTTGATGCTACATTGTTATACATCTATGTTAAGTGCTTAGAGCCTGTGGTATATTAGAGTTAAAAATATACAACCTATTAGTCTGGCTGCTACTATTACTAGCATCATCTAATCAAAGCTTTATATAGATCCAGTGGTTCAGACAAACAGTTTCATGTCTCTACCTCACAGTGCCAATCATCAGATTTTAATTGGATTTCTCTATTATCTGTTTTTTTTTCTCCACACAAAGCCAGTAAGATATTAAATCTAGTTTTACTTTGAGTCAGTCATTTCCCCCTTCTCTCCTCTCTCCTTGTTCCTCTTAATATATATATATATATAATTTTTTTTCTCCCCTTCTTCAGTAGGCATATTGAATATGCCTATGTAGCCCGAGGCTCCCTCTCAAAATAATTTAGTCGTCGTTGATTTCTTTGGGAGAGCTTAATAAACGTTGACGTTGAAATGGGGAGGAAATTGCAAACTGGGACCGACTGTGTGAGGCTTTCATGTTCAGGGCTACTTGATAGTTATGTTGATTTTTCTGATGCAGTTCGTAATGACATAAATCAGCGGAGAATACAGCAACAGCTCTGCAAATCAGTGTCTTCATTTAATATTCACTGATGGTTTGCGAAAGACGGGTCGCCCTGAGGAGAAACACTTCCCGGCATTAGTTGTTATTGAAGAGGACCAGTGTGTGTGTGTCTGACTTTTAGTGTACATCCTTAGCCTTTTTAAGAATAATTAGAAATCATGCCATACACATTTTGGGTTTAGGTTATGTCACATCCTGGACTGTAATGTGTAGTTATAATGAGATTTCAATCTCCATTCCCTCTTAAATGTTACACTTTAGTGAATTTTAAGCCATTTTCTACCTTACTCTCTTGAGGCACTGGGTTGATTTGCAGTAATCCCTCTCATCAAAACAAACAGATGTATCTTTTATAACCACCTCTTTTCATACCCTTCTTACCCCTGACCCTTGACCTCTGACCTCCACCGTATCTGTAGATGTCCGGTCGGGGGGTTTCTAAAAGACTGATAACGGAGCCCGGAGACGCCACCCAAAGATCCTCTTACTGTCTGTCACACAGGGGCAGCACTAAGCACCATAATCTGAAGGGAGGGGAGCGATCGTGTGTGTGTGTGTGTGTGATGATGATGATGATGGTGTGGGGGCGGGAGTGGGTCTGAGCGGCATGTTTTTAACCCCTCCCTTGCCCACATCCCCATCCCCTCTCGTTAATCTGGAGTCTAGCATGTGGATTAGTGGACACTCTGCAGAACCACTGTTTGACAGAATGCTGCGTTTCCTACAGTGCATATAAGATTACGTCTCTAAGCAGTTTATATTCACAGCTCTGTGAGAATATTGGAGTTAGCACATTGGCTAATGACATCCAATGCAATCAGGGTGCTGGTGCATCCTTTGATACTGTGGTCTGAGACAGTATATGAATGTATGAACACAGTCTGCTGTGTGTGTTTTAGTGCGGAGGAGAGAGTGTGTGTCTGAGTGAGATTATGCATGTCTTTTACAACAGGTGTTATGAATTTCAGCCTTTTCCTTTTTTTTTTAATTGAGTGGGTGCCAGATTATTCCCCATCGCCATGCCCTGCCCCCCACAGACATACACACAGTCACATACTCTCATCAGTTAATACGATCATCACCTTTAGCGTTGGGTGGATGATTTGACATCTCTCTTTGTTTGGGCTGAGGTAAAATGAGTCTGTTAGTCTGTTAATCCATCAGGATTAAGAAGCAACAACAATACCCCATGGAGTGTGTGAGTTTGTGTTTGTGTGTGTGAGAGAGAGAGTGCATGTTCTTGTCACAGTATGAGTGTGCATCATTTGACTCACTCCCTTAACTTAAAATTTTTATCAAATTCAGAGAGCTGTTGAGTAATATAACATTAAGGCTTTACTGTAACATCATGGTAGGATGCTGATGGTGGTTGAGATGATGGTGGTGGTGCTGATGATGAGTAGGAAGAAGAGAAGAATGGATGGTGAGGGAGGGGTATAGGGTAGAAGAGTGTAGGGATTAGTTGATATTTTCCTGGCATTACGTACGCTTTGGCGAACATCTACTTAAGTCCTGCCTTATGCGCCTCTGTCTGGAACACACACACAAAAAGCCCTCTGTCCCATTCACACACACAAAGACTATTAGTACAGTCCAGCTCATCCTCTCAATACGCAGAAGAAAAGAGAGAAAAACATGTTAAGTCTTTGTCCTCTTCTGTCTGGGTCTATTCATTCTCCCATACATCGGAGGAAGAGTAATGGGGAAAAGAGAAAAATTGGAAAGACAGATATGATGATTTGTCCATTGAGGTTTATGGCAGAGATGGTCAACACTAAGTTACTTCAGAGTGTTGTACTGGATGTGTGTAAATCTTAAAATGATAGCTGTTGTGTCTTAAATAATACGATTGTGTATTTGCTAAATCGCTGATCATGTATTTGCTCATGACAATGCTACTGGACACAGTAAAACTTGCAAACTTTGGTAAGAAACCTAATTGATTTTAATGCTGAATAATATACATTTTAAGAGCACGCACTGCATTAAAGGATGTCAGCTAGTTTAAAATGTCAGGAGGCAGATGTACAATAGGGCTGCAAATAACACTTATTTTCATTATTGCTTAATTTGTTGATTGTTTTCTCAATCAATTGATAAGTTGTTTGATCTGTGAAATGGTCACATTCACAATCACTATTTCCCAAGGCCCAAGATGCAGCCTAAAAAACAGTCTACAACCCAAAGACATTCAGTTCACTATCATACAAGACGAAAGAAACCAGAAAACATTCACAATATTCAAGAAATATGAACCAGAGCTTTTTGGCATTTTTCTTAAAAAATGACTCAAAACAATTAATCGATTATCTTTATAATTGGAAAATAATTTTCTGTCAATTGACTAATCACTGCAGCTCTAATGTACAGTAATAACAACAACATCATTTTTTTGTCAGTATTGTATTCATTTTATTGTTACCATTGTGATTTCCTGACCTGACCCATTTTTCTTAATTCAGTATGTTATAACATTGCGTGTCACATACTGTGTCTGTTGTATCTGATTTAAAGCCAACCTGCTAATGGTCATGACTAGTTCTGCAGTTTAACACATTTTTAGAAACAACATATCATTATTAAGATAATTTAATGACTGCTTAACAATAAAAAGCAGGTTTTGCACACAAGCTACCGAGTTTAAAAGTTCATATATGCTTAATTGATGACTGCCCTCCTTACTAGTGATATAATTCTATTGAAAATTAGATCACAACTTCCAAAGTGACATTAACTTAAAATGTAATCTTACAACAGAGACAATCAGGGTTGGATGATCATCCTGAGGTTAAGACGCATCCTCTCAGTGCTATTCTGTACTATTATGGTGATAATGTAACGTGTCTGCCATAGTCCTCCTGGGATTTTTTTCACTGCTCTGTTTCTTTTACTTTACATACTGTATTTGGCCATTGCTCTCTCTTTGCTTTAGTGCCTGCCACTTCCAATCTCTCTTCTCCTCCTATCCCTCCCCCCTTTTAACTCACTCTGAATTATCCATAGCAGCGTCGCTCCCTCGCTTTCCCTCTTTTCCCCTCCATCCCCCCATCTTTCCTGTCTGCGTATTTGCTCGCTCTCTATCTCTTGATCCGTCTCATCCCCTTCTCTCAATTTACTTTATGGCAGCCTTTCACTCTATGCATCGTTTCTTCATGTCTCTGTTTCCCCCACCACCCCATCCCTCTCTCCCTGTTTCCCTTGCTCTTCCCCTCTCTCCTCTCTGCCTCTCTCTCTGTTTCTCTATGTCTCTCACTTAGTGTAACTGTAGGATATAGGTCAGCAGGGCGGCTTGGCTGACTCGTGTCTAGACTCAGCCTCAGTCTTGGGGGCATGCAGTCACACAGCGGAGCACATTGACCAGCACAATCACCGCACCACACTGACACTCCACTGACTGCCTGGCTGTGTCTGTGTGTATGTGTCTGTGGAGGAGAACACATGTAGAGGCACACTGGAACAAAAAAGCTGAGGGGCAAAGTTCTTAAAAGGATGCTTCGCAGCACGCCCGGGCATTACCAAAAACATTAACGCCATCTGTGAAGAAAAACAGAGTGGTAGAAATGTCAGCGTAAATGCCATGAGTTGGGAGTTGATATTTACAATGGGACAAACATGACCGCAGGGTGCTCCTTTAGATTGATCTGGAAGTTTCAGGCATGAACAAATGCAAATTCAGTGCTGGTGAAAGGAGTGTTAATGTGGGGTTCCTTAAGTTTCTGTTGTTGACTTGGATGTAAATGGAAATTAAATTGTGTGTGGCTGTCTGTGTTAGTTGAACGCACTGTAACTATGTCTGTGTCGGAGTGCGTTGGGGGGGTTGGCAGCTGTATGGCAGTGGATGCTGCAGGGTGCAACATGCTGTGGGGAAGGGTAGATAGGGTGACTGTGTGTGTGTGTGTGTGTGTGTGTGTGTGTGTGTGTGTTAGGGCAATGATTCATTCAAGTGAGTCTATTTTCCACCCCTCCTCCTCCTGCTCTCCCTCTCACTCAGTCTGTGGTCCAGATGTGACCCCCCCTCTCTTTCTCCCTGGATACTGATTCAGTCTCTCCACCCAGCCTGCCAGCCCCCAGTATCCCCAGCCAGACCAATGAAGTGATGGGTGCAGGAGGGGAAACATGTGGATGATGCACATGAGTTAGATGTGGCATACTGAGCCTCTAATAACACACATTGTACCTCTAAACATTGCATCTATCTATCTATCTATCTATCTATCTGTCTATCTGTCTGTCTGTCTGTCTGTCTGTCTGTCTGTCCGTCCGTCCGTCCGTCCGTCCGTCCGTCCGTCCGTCCTTCCTTCCTTCCTTCCTGCTGTCTATCTATCTATCCAGCTAGCTAGCTAGCTAGCGAGAAATATTCATGACTCAACCAATGAATCACTGGCTGCTTCAGTCATAATCATATGTGTGTGTGTGTGTGCATCCTGTTCAACCTAACCAAACAACACACGACTCCTTTCTCAACCCTCCATGTCATTTGTTTTTGATGATTATGATTAGTAAATCATTGTTTCTTAGTCTGCCTAGTAACAGTGACATCCCTATTGCCACGCTAAAATATTGATCGATGACTGGGATTAGAGGTGCATTAGTGTGCTACTACTGTATGTGCGTGTGTGTGTTTCAGAGTGTGTGAGAGTGATGGAGTGGGAGAAAAGTGAGTCTTTGCATGGCTTTTTAGAGGACAAATCCAATCTGTGATGTAGCTTCATGTTACCTTGCTCCCAGCCCATAAATAATGTCTACTGTCTACTGTCTGCCCTCGTCTGCATCGACCTCTCTAGTTTTGTTTCTTATTTTTTTTCCTTCTGCTTTCAATCCAGTTTTCCTTCTTTCTCTCATTTACACTGAAAACGTTTTAAGTCACCCAGTGAGTCAGTCACAGTCTCTTTCTCTATAATCCCCCTCCCAGCCGCTGTCTGTCATCCTGTCTTTCTCCCTTTATCTTTAGAGTCTCATGGGTTAAAAGCATGAAAGAACTGACTTTTTTCACTAATAAGAAAACCTACTGGCAACTTCAACTCCTGCCTAACATGACAAATACAGGGAGATTTGCATGTATACAGGTACACACACACACACACACACACACACAAATACACAGATCACGTACAAATTGGTTTCTGTCACGAGAATCATCTTAACAATTATTGGTTGTATTTGTCAATAAGAATATCCTCCCTCAAAGAATATGAAATCAACTATGGATTTACACACACTTTGTCACATAATGTAAACACATGCATGCATGCACAGGCATACACACATGCATGACTGGCTGTGCATTTACCCTCCATGCGTATGCAAATGTAAAATATGGTTTTGCAAACACAAAACACACATGTGTTCTCTATACACATACCTCAAACAGACCTTGTTTTATTATCCTGGAATGATCCTTCATCACTGTATAATGCTACTAAACATTGTTTCCAGAACAACAGTCATGCACCTTTGCTTTCTGTCTCTCGTCCCCGTCTGTCTCTTTTTTGGCCGAGTGTCGCCACTTCCTGTATCTGTCGTTTCAAATAAAAAGCCCTCTAGTGTCTCATAGATGGTTCAGCCATATACTAGGTTTTGACCTAGTCTTGTTAAGTACCTCTTGGTGTCAGAGCCAATTTCAGCCTCTTTCTGTTTGAGAGGGTGCGGATAAGTTGAAATCAATGGACGTCTGGCTGGAAATCTCATTACAGGGCATTATGAGACAGAGATGTTGTTATGATTACTGTGCAATGTTACCTCTGCTGGCACATGTAATAATGGTGGAACTGAAGGATACCATGTTAGTTGTAATCAATCATACACATCCTCTTGATACAAGAACAAACAACTTGACTTTCAGAGTATAATATGCGACTGCTGCAGAAGGTTGGAAGGTCACTGATTTATAGTAAAGTAGTGTGTTGTTCAGTCTTAGAGGAACATGTTTTGCATATTTTACTCTACTCATATCAAATTGTGCATCATAGAATAAGGGCTGAAACAATAAATCATTTAATTGACTAGTCAACTGATATAAAATCACTTCTCATTTTCCAGGTAAACATTCCAAAGATTTTCTAATTTCAGCTTCTTAAATGTGACAATTTGCAGTTTTTCTCTGTTTTTATTTTATTTTTATTTTAGGGGACTGTTCCTTGGACATAATGACCAATTTGAAACTTTGGGAACATTTTTCACTATTTTTTGCCATTTGCCATGGATCAAATGGTTGATCAGTTAAATACATTTTTTGGGAAACAGTCATATTTGCTTTTTTGTTAATTAAGAGTTAGATAGGAAGTTACATAAGAAGATTGATGCTACTCTCATGTCTTACTTTACTCTCAGTTTAGCTTTCCCACAAAGGGAACGAGGGGAAAACAGCTAGCTCCATCCAAAGTTGAAAAATAAAAACTCCTACAAGCAACTATAAATGTTTTTTGTTTAATTCATACATAGACAGACATGTAAGAACTGGAATGTATTTTCTTTTTGCTTTTAACACGAGGTCATGTGCTTGAAGCAGTGACTCCTGGTGTCTCATCATCATTCACATGTTCTAGGACACCACCCCACTACCCAATTAAATTACTGTTGTGTATTTCCCAAAATGTTCAACTATTCCTTCAATAAAAGATCAGATTAATTGATAATAAAGATAATCATCAGTTGTAGCCCTGTTGACATTTTAACAAAGCAAAGCATGGGGTGTTGGGTTGAACTGGCCAGACATACATTGAAATTAACTGAAACCGCTGGTACACAGTTTGAAAACTTTGTAATTTAATTTGTAGTTATTGAGCTAAAACCCACAAAACCACCTGTATGATATTTCTGAATGTTTTTCGCAGCTCTATCATCATCATCTCTAACTCAAAAAATATAGGATCAGAGGATCCACGAGTCAATCCACTGGCCTTCTAACCTCATTCACTGCAGTAGAATGAACTTACATGTATGTGCATTGCTACAGTATATACAGTGTTGTAACAATACAGCTCACCCCCGTTCTCCATTTCCCTTCCCCTTTTCCATCTCTGTCTTCTCTCTTTCTCCCATGTTGCCCCAAGCACCAATGTCACTTCCCATCATACTTTGCTCAAGCAACAAAAGTGTGGTTGCCATGTATATTTTTCCTGCCTGAACAAGGCTGCAGAATCTTTCATTATGGTGGTTTATTCATGAATTTTATATTGTACATCATGAAGTGAAAGTGAAAAGGTCTCTCTGGTAGAGTGTATTATCATCATTTAAAAACATTACTTTATTTATTACAGTCTCAGCATCATGTATTAAGCTAACTGATGTGTGTAATCCACATTACAGAATACAGCAGCAGCTTTATGTTTTACCTTTTACCACATTGATTCCTTCATGTGCGGGCCTCACGGGAAAACCACAGCTGCAGACAATCAATGATGGTCAATTTACAAGCCAACCATACATCCCGGCTATTCATCCATATAGCAGAGTGGGTAAACTGTGAATACCATTGAAGCAAAAGTCGCAGTCTTTTATCTCATCAATCCAACTAATTATTTTTCTATATTCATATCCATTACAAAAGAATACACATACTGTGCATCAAACTGAAATGAAATGCTAAATTCACCTTTGTATCTGTTCTCCCATCATCCATCAAACTATGTACATGTAAACACACACTCAGTCGTCACAGGAGAGAACTTCTGCTTTAATGCATGTTGTGACAAAAGGTGTGTGAAGAGGATTGTTTTTCATATTCCTTACAGTAAAGTCCCACCTGTACTCTGACAAGACATGATAGCATAGTGACAGATTATAGTTATATTTAAGGTTATGGTTGTGGGTGTTACGATGGACCAACTTGAATGTGGGAAGAAAACAATCTTGGCAGGATAGCAAGGGTTGCAACAATACCTAGAAAAATACATCATGCTACACTAGCTGATGAAAATAATAGATCCAACCAGTAAAACTGTCATAAATTCCTGCCCATACTATCGAAAGATTATTATCCTAACTGATATGTTCTAATACCTTGCAGTGTTATTTCATTATCATCATTATATGTCATTCGTAGGTGTTTTTTCATCCATCCTTTCATCCATTCTTTCATCCATCCTTTCATCCATCCTTTTATCCATCCATCCATCCATCCATCCATCCATCCATCCATCCATCCATCCATCCATCCATCCATCCATACATACATCCATCCATACATCCATATGTCCATCCATACATCCATATGTCCATCTAGTGTGATTTATCGTGTGGTAAAGTCCATGTTTCCCAGCCTTCCTGCTCCCACAGTCATGGTCGTATGAAACATTAAAGCCAAACTCAGACCATCTATATTTCATACAGCATTTTGCAAACAACAGATGAATAAATTATACCTTGGAAGTGGGCATAACCTCTGCATCAGCATATCACCGTGGCCTATTTCTCTGCTTTTCTGAATGGTGAGTGTGGCTAATGTGTGTGTGTGTGTGTGTGTGTGTGTGTGTGTGTGTGTGTGTGTGTGTGTGCGAACCATGCGTGTGTGTGTGTGTGTGTGTGTGTGTGTGTGTGTGTGTGTGTGTGTGTGTGAGAACCATGCGTGTGTGGGAGGTAATCATATACAGTATGTACATGTGAGTGTATTTGTGTCCTGTATGTGTCATTTTCCTCTTGTGTCTGGCTACATGCATGTGTGTTCAATGTCAGCAGGGTTAGGTGTGTACTCTTTAAGGATTAATGACATTAATGACAGCTCTGATGTGCCCCCTCTGTGAAAAAGAGCAACACTGATACACTCTCTAGCTCACCATTTCCTCTATCCCCAACCATTATCACTCCCATAAAGACTCTCTTATATAATATGTCCAGCCATTAATGGAAAATAACACTCCGCTTCAACAAAGGACAGAAAAATAATTACCAGTCTGAATAGCACTGCTGCTCCTTATTCTTACCCAGAGAGAGGAGGAAGAGAGAAAAAGAGAGTCACAGAGTGACAGAAAAGCAAGGAAAGGATTGAGAGAGCCGACAAGCATTTAGTGAAATAGTAAATTAGGGAGGGATGAAGTGAGTGAGGGTAATAAGAACAAGGGCAGGAGGAAGAAGAAAAGGTCATTATTCCTCCTTTTGTCCTCCCTTTCTCTGCGCTTAGTTTTTGTGCTGTGTTGATGTGCTGCTGCAATGCGTCAACAACAGATCTCTCTCTGACGTTTCTGACCTTGTTGGCTCTGGGGCAGTAGGCCATGAGTGTGTTGCTCATAAGCCAATAAGTCATCCAACCTTAACCCTCAACTACTTTTATCTATGCCTTCCAAAACTTTTACACATGGCCGTCACACAAATTATTTCAATGAATATTTTCTGATCTCTTCTGATCTCTTCATCTCTACTCTTGTCTATGTATGAAGCTACAGCCAGGTGGTATTTAGGTTAGCTTAGCATAACAACCTAACGCTACTAACTAACTAACACTAGTGATACCCTCCATGTCGTCCTTCTCTCCACAACCAACTCCAAAGGCTCCAGAGACGTCTGATCAGTGTGTTCAGTTTGTTAGTGTCACTGACTCTGAACCTTCCTGTAGACATCATCTGTGTTGCACCAGTACAGTCTGTTGTCCAGTTGAACTCAGAGATATTCCTTCACCACCTCCACCTCCTCTCCAGAACAAACATGGCGGTTTGTTGTCATCCTCCTTCTGAAATCCACACCATCTCCTTTGTCTTGGCCCCATTCAGGAGCAGGTGGTTTTTGGTTAGTTTGAGATAAATGAGTGTTATCAGTATCTGTAATGTCTGTTAATCCTATCAATAGTGTGAAACATACCAAACATGCTTAGGGCAAAGACACATAGGGACTGCATGTGTGTGTCCGTGAGTGTGCATATGACATTTCTGTACACATTTGTGTGTGAGTATTTTATTGAGTGTGTATGTGTTGAGTAGAAATGTCAGTTACTACCTTAAAGAAAGACTGATTCGCAGAGGGGCTGAGAGGTATGTACACTATATGCATAGATGTTACATATGTGTCTATGAGTCTTATTGGTTCCAAATGTTTTTTTTACAGTTTGCATGGCTGCATTATGACTCATGTGTGTTGCAAATCACCTCCTGAACAAATCTAACCTCTATGGTTCAGCTTCTGGATGAGTTCATGTGTTAGTCAACGCAGGGATGTGGGTTACTGACTCGAACTGACCCCCACATGTGTGTTTGCGTAAGGGGGGGAGATATGTTGCAATAGGAGTGAAGTTGCTCCCCTGTATCTACATGTTTACTGTACTGTGTTGATGTTCTGCAACATCAGGATAGCAAAGAGAGAAACGGAAAAAGGGTCAGAACGTGGATAAATAAGTAAAGCTGTCGAGATTCATAAAGCATAGAGACATATACAGTGAATCTCTGCTCTGTGCACACAGCATTACGTTAACATCACTATTACATTCAATTAACGTCAACAAAATATTTTTCCTTCTCTCCTCGGACCCATTGTCTTCCCATTTCCTCATTACTTATTGGGAAGAAGAAACATTGATAATTAAAAATTAAAACCCCTTTTCCTGAATAATTTATCAGTGAGTGGCATATGTTAAATATGTGTTGAAAGCATACATTAGATTTATTTTGTATACAAATCAGCTCCAGGCATGCACCCTTAGGGGGGAGATTGTAGCCTGGGAGATTTGGCATATACTGATGGTTGTATTATTTAGATGTGCATAGATTTCTTTCCTTATTCCTGCTGTTGCTTCTGTTGGTGTGTCTGATTATACTGCACATTATTTTGACTGATGGGGAGAAGAGAGAGTTTATTATACGTGGAGTGAGGTTTATTGAGATGCACACACATGTAAAAAAACATTTCTTTTTTTGTTATTCGACTTGTCTGTGTTTGCTTTTTGTAGATTTGTAGAACATAAAATATTGTGAAAATGAGTGCTGTATGTTCAGATTTTAGATTTTGAGATAGTCTGTAATACATTTATTTCATCATTCATTATATATGCTGAATTAGACTGACATGGAGGACATCAAGGTCAAAACTTTCTAACTAAATTCATGAGGCTCAGACACAGTTTTTTCCAGTTCAGTGTTTTGTTGACATGCAGAATAAAGCACATATGCTACATTCAAGGTGAGCGTCAGGCTCACATTGGTCTAAAAGTATTTATCTACTCTTTATATTGTTGCAATCATTATATTTTTTGTAAATTAGCCGAATGGGTTTGAACTGAATTTAGGGTGAAACAAGGCGGCAGGTGCAGAGCTCATTAAAGGAGGGAACACACACAGTATACACTATATTTTATACATTTGCACCTTTCTTTCTTTCTTTCTTTCTTTCTTTCTTTCTTTCTTTCTTTCTTTCTTTCTTTCTTTCTTTCTTTCTTTCTTTCTTTCTTTCTTTC
The DNA here is from genome assembly GCA_036937835.1 of Pampus argenteus. NCBI lineage: Eukaryota > Metazoa > Chordata > Actinopteri > Scombriformes > Stromateidae > Pampus > Pampus argenteus. The sequence goes on from CM072867.1 coordinate 14,735,998, forward strand.
TTTCTTGTCTTTTGTACTAAGCGAAAAGGAGCACTACTGTTTACTGGTCACAGAGAAGTCAGAGGAGGATAGAAAGATGACTAAAAAGCAACGTGATTAAGTTATTTTTAACATTTATTTATCTACTTAGTGTAGGACCCAGAGTTCCTCACTCTTAGCACAACATGTGCAACATAATAATACTCACTGAGGTCTAATCCCTTATCTCATTGGCTAGAAAAGAAAACTAAACATATGTTTCTATTGGCAGCTCCGACGGATACGACCACTAGACCTTCTCATATTAACTCCAGCCAAAATATCATGCTGCTGTCCATCCTGTATCAACGTGGCAGAGTGAAATAAGACATTACAGACCTGATGAAGACATTCATGATGAGGAGCAAAGTGTTGAAGTTTGAGTGATAGTTATGGTGGAGAGAGGTAAGGAGGGAAAGTGACAGAAACAGAGTTTTGGGGGAGGAGAGGAGAGGAAGGAGAGGAAGAAGGAGCTGGGGGGGGGGGGGGGTTGAAGCATCTCATGCTAACACAGATCATGATCATCATGTTGGCAGGATCTGAAAGATTAGACACATCAATAGTTTATGAATCTCCACAGAGTTGCGCTCAATTCCCTCTTCTATAAATTACTAAATAAGGGCATTTACATCACAGCACCACTGCAAACTTTTTCCTTTTCTCCAATGTTTCCTTTCATCTTTTTCTAGTTTAGACTTGGACACAGTCCATTTGACCCTCATGAACTGAGCAATAAGAGAGATGAACAGAGGGAGAGTAAGCTGCAAATTAAGTCTTTATTGTTGCTGTGATTCATGAAAGAAGAGAGAGAGAGAGAGAGAGAGAGAGAGAGAGAGAATGAAGGGGGAAAAAAGACGTGGTAAAGACGTGAACACCTAAAAGACTGACATAATTAATAGATGTGGCCCGCCGATACACATGAATTATGCAACTTTTATATTCAAGAAAATTACAAACACAGCCCATTGGGAGAGAATGGAGAGGAATCATTATCTGCAGACTTGAACCTTTGTAAAATGCACCAAATTTTTAATAATTAATCCACATAAACAAATAACACATGAATAAAGAACACTTAAAAAGCCACCCAAGCCACAGGAGTTGTGCAAACTTCTTCTGTAACTTTCCTTGTGTGTGGAGAGGAAAAGAGCAGCGAGAGAAGCAGAGAGGAGAATGAGCAATAAAGAGACTGAAATAATGTGATGTAATGAAAAATTCAGATTTTTCTCAGGCAGCTAACTGAGTAAATTAAGATACATTTTCTCCAATTCAGATTGGGCAGCCTCTGGTTATATTTGTATTTAGTTTGAAATGATCTCTCAATCTGTGTGTTTAAATGGTATAATGTTTATTAACCAAATTTACTAAGGAACCAACCCTCTTTCACTCTGTCTTTCTTTGCAAAGCTAACAAAAAGTGATCAAAGTTGCAAATGAGCTTAATGTTCAAATCACATTCTGGTAAAAAAAAAATAAAGTTGTGTTATTGACAGTGGCTTTAAATACAGATGCTAACTTTAGCTCATGTGGAGAAAAACAACTACATTTAGCTCTCCAACCAATGCGTCTCAACTGATTTTTCCCAAACAGGTCCCATAGGTCAAAATTTGTTTTCCATATATATATATAGTATATGGATTAACTGACATGCAGGGAGGGAGCAGGACAGCGAATATGTCAGATTTGGTTAGTGTGGTTGTTGCTGAAGTGAGGGGATGACAGGAGGACACCCTACAGTGACCACACAGTGATGCCCTACGGTTGTTCTGACTGGAAATGAGCAAGAGCTGCAAAACACACACACACACACATGCATAGGCTACAGTCACCTTCAAAGCAGCACAGCATATGTTTCATACTTAAGAAGAAAAAGAAAAAGAAAAAGAAGAGCTTACACCAACCACCATTGAGTTTAAGACTCTGGGACAACTTTGTTGCCTCTAAGCCACTCTGTGATCAAGTGTCAGTGTAGCCAATAGTCCAATACAGCAGTCATGTTGACAACTTTGTAATGATTCAGTAGTATTGATTGAAGTTTCACTTCAGCGGTACAGAAGAGAATGGGTAGCAGGTTGTCTTTCTGAGCTACGTACAAATTTGTTTTTGTTTTCAACAAAATTGAAAAATATAAATCATGATTTGTGTTTTGCGCTGCATAGCAGACATTGGCTGTGATGCACAGTTTCGTTTTTTGCCGATCAAAGGAGGAAGAAGGCTGAAAGAAAAGATTTTGGTGTTTTCCTGTTATTTAAGGATTTAAGTTTGGACAGAGATCTTGTCGTAATGACCAGAAAATACCAGCACATATAGTTTTCACTGCCGTTTTAGATGTAACGTGCATTGGTGCACTGGTGCATCTATCATTTACCATCCAAGTTAAACAACAGACCCAAAACCCAAACACAAAGATCTTTGCATTCCTACCATTTGTTTCAAGTTAGAAATGAGAATGTGTATTTATTTGTCTTTCTCTCCATCCTCATTCCTCTGCATATCCCCTCAGCAGGAGCCAGCCGGGGTTCAGTCAGCATGGTAGAGCAGGAGCGGCGTCTCCAGCTTTTGTCTCTGTGGAGAGCAGGGGTTGTGTGGTTCCTAATTGCTGTGTGCCAAGGAGACCTGGGGAGCCAATCAAAATGGCCAATCTCTAAAGACGAGCCAAAACTAATTTGTTAGCAATATACCATCCTACACTGCTTTCTCTCCCTCTCTCTTGTTCAGTCTCCTGGTGGCAGTCAAGGGTTCATTTCTGTGCCACTGTGGTCATGACCTCTCCCTCTCCCGGCGTCACTGGGAGTTCATCGCTCGTACCTTTTTGGTCGTGACCTGGCTCTGAGTGATGCGATGATGAGAGTGGGGAGAAGACTGACAGAAGGAAGAAAGAAAGGAAAAAAGTAACCCTCTTTATGAAATTATGTATTTCTGTATCTTCCGTGATTTTCTTGTCTTTGTAGTGTGTGTGTATGTGTGTGTGTTTTTGTGTGTGTGCAAGGGACACACCTCAGGGAGCGTGAGAGCGGAGCAGCTGTGGTCAGGGAGAGAACACACACGTTAGCTTTGGGTTTCATCCTTGGCTTGTTCAGCAGGGAATCTGGCAGCCTGGTGAGAGACCGAGAGAGTGTACATGCTTTGTGTGTGTGTGCATGTGCGTGTGTGCATCAGTGATCACATGTCTGTGTGGCCTGTCCTGTTACACACCTCATACCTTTTGCTTTGTCACGGTCTCCAAGCTCTCTCTTTCTCTCTCTGATTTACTTTTCTCTCTCTCTCTGAGGATGTACAATTTCAAAAGACAACTTTAAAAAGTGTCTATTTCACACACAAAAGCATCTCTGAGAAAACACACACACACACACACACTCACAGATGGGCACACAGATTTCTCAGAGAGCACACCTAGCACACTATCTCTACAGGACACAAAGCTTCCAAAGAATATAAAAAAACAACCACTCTTTTATATTACAGTGATACAGCATTTATTGCTGCCAAAGCACTGAGCTCCTTCGTTGATGTAAAGAGGAAAGGAGGAAATAAGGAGGTGGAAAATAATCATTTATTTTCTTGTAAAAAAAACCCATCATGTGTCAGTGTATGTACACTGAGAGACAGATGAGATTGAACGTGTGCTTGACTGAATTCACACTCAAGCTCATGAGTGTGTTTCTCAGGCGTGTGTCTTTGATAGTTGCATTAGTTCAAATTGAGGAAGCTGCGCAAACACAGTTGCAGGTCTGACTGATGCAACCTCAAAGCAACTCTGCTGCTCCACACTCCTTGTAAGCAGGTCACAGTCACACGAAGATAGCAACTAACAAAGGTGATCTGTGCCATGAAACCTCTGCTGATTACAGTGTTGAAGGTGTTATAGTACATGTACAAACTGGCTCTGTTTGACCACATGGATGAAGTTTAGAGCGTGTTCTTGCAGCTTATACAATACAATTAGATATCAAAGAATTAAAATTAAGATAATAAACATAACTCGTAAAATAATCTGACAAACCTTCCACATGAAAAATACACCACAGATTATTATATTAACATTTTAGCCATGACAGAAGCATGGCTCTAGGGATGGTGATGTCAGTCTTTGGTCCAGACTGAAATATCTCAACACACATACACAGTTTCCAGGAAATGAATCCTACTGACTTTACAGATCCCCTGAGTTTTGATGCTTTTCTCTGTTTTATATCATTGCAAATTGAAAGTCTTTAAGTTTTGAGCTGTTGGTTTGGACAAAACAACACATTTGAAGATGTCACCTTGGTTCTGAGAAATTGTGATGGGATTTTTTTTTTCGTTCTTTTTTTGACATTTCACAAACTAAAGGATTAATCAAGAAAATAATAAGCAGCTCAACTGATAATAATAATATAATTATAATTGTTAGTTGCATCCCTAGTCAGCATATATGTTTTGTCCATCATTTCCTCTATCAAGTGCCCTATATTGGCACATGTTCCTTCTTTTAATTATTTTTTTGTGTATCAAAAACCATATATATTGTATTCCTCCATGTTATAGTAGCTGCAGATATGACAATAAATCCTTAGTTGTCTTGAAAATATTTTGAATTTCTGTCCAATTTGGGCCTGGGATTTATTTTATCGAAAAACTATCAAAGCCGGAAGTGGTTAATTGGGACTAGTATTGATTGATTTTTTTTTTTACTCCTGAAATTAGAGTGCTTGATTTGACAGCGATAGAGTAATGAGAAAAAGTAAGATGAAGCATCTTTTAAAGGATCAGTTGAAATTGCCAATCTATTTTAATCTGTTGTCACCTTGGGAGAGTAATGTTCCGTTTTTGTGTGGACTAATTGGATTTCAAGATGTATATTGAAAAATGTCTAATTAGATATTTTTCACATGGGGAGGTACAATGTGATCACATGCTAAAGAGCACTTTCATTCATGCAGGTAACATTCCTTCACCCTCGCCCTGTCGCCGCGTCTCTCTTCTCCTCTGCAGAAAACAATCACTTGTTTCGTGTCTCCCTGCCTCCCTTCCTGTCTCCGTAACCTAAACAGACAACTGAGTGGTGATGTTTGAAAACACACTGGGTTACTTTACTAGTTTGTCACATTCAACTTACTTCAGTGGTTAAAAAAAATCCAGCTGTCATAGAATAAAAGGGAATCCACTTAAAGACATTCAGTACTCCTCATTTTTGTCACTTGTTCTCTTCTTTCTGACCCATGATTGAGAGTTTTCATTGTTTGAACTCCCAGCAGTCAAGGGTCCCCACGGGGGTCACCAGAGGTCAAAACTGACATCATTGACCTTACGTCAGGTCAGCCCCTCTGGTGATCATCAGAGTGGAGAAAACAAGTGGTTTTACACAAATGTAGAGTACCCAATCTACTGAACTGATGGCATACAAATGTAATGTGTAACTTTACTGGCTTTGTATATCTGTTGAAGCAATTATGGCCTTTTGTCATTCACATATAGGTGTATTTTACATAATTATTCTTGGTCAACAATCCTCATGCAATATTTGACACCTGGTGCACAAGTGGAAGCAGTGGAAATCAGCAGTGAGTTGGAAAGTAATCATGCCAGCTGTCTTTAAAGTTTATTTTGTAGTTGAAGCCTTAATTAATAAAAATGTTCTTATAGCAAGTCAATTCCAATTTTCTCAATATTTACTGTACATAATTTATTAGACAGATAGCATTTTTGCCTGCTTAACTGTGTGCGTGTATAGAATGACAAAACATTATGTTGAGTTACATTATCTAAAGCTTGAATTTCCTGTAGTTTGCAGGGATTGAAAATACAGAGTGTTGTACAAGGTTTATGTATTAGCTTCTTTTCTTGGCCTATACTGCAATGAAAAAAATATATCACATTATTAGATTATGTTGATGATGGTTGTTTTTGTTTCTCTCTGCATGTAAGGCATTAATCCCATGCTCCATATACTGTATAAACAGTATCATATTTCTATATGATTACCTTGTTGTGTTATGTGGAGTATGTGTCCGCTGCCTCTTGTCTCCTGTGCCCTGCAGAATGGCTGTTTAAATGAGATTAGTCTTGACAAGTGAACTTCAGCTGGTAATAAAAACCCCCTTTTTTATCTGCAAAGCAAACATTAGAGCCTCCAACCAAATGAATACCTAACTCCTGAATTAACATAAGAATGGCTCAGCTGAGTACACTCATAATGCTTAAACTAACACACACACACACATGCGCACACACACAACAGCTAGGCTAATGAGTAGTTTCACTGTTTGAGATTTCTGCCCCATTAGGAGTGTCGGCCGCAGAGGCAGTGTCACCGTGACGATGAGCATGAGGAATGCCAAGAAGCAGACAATATTGTTCTGCAGCGTCCATCCAACACACCAATCACCCTTCACCCCCCAAGAGATGCCACACAAAAAAATCTCTCATAGACAGCAATATTTCTGCATTTTTTAATTAGTTTAAACTCTGAGAAGATTTTTGTGCAACTGTCAGTGTGTCCTGTATTTCCATCACTACACTGTGCTCCACCCCACCTCTCGTAATGGTTCATCTGAGACTCATCCTCCCACTCATCCTGCAAACTCCCCTCGAACGCCACCCACTCCCATGGGTCTGGGATGTTCGGACCCCTAAAGCCACGGGGAACCCTTGAACCATCTGATGCCAGACCCTCTTTGTCTTCCTCCACTGCTCCTCACTGTGCACCCATCGCCCCCTTAAACCCACAGGACCACGGGCCCAGGCTGACCAAAGCAGAGCTGCAGCAGGGTGCAGAAAGCAGGCCGTTGGTTCCCAGGGCAGCCATGCACTTGTCATGTAAATGAAGAAGTCAGAACCAATTAGAGTAATTGCAGCGCATCGCCCCGTCTTCGCCACGGCTACTGAGCTGAGGAGGGGCATGGGAGAGCAAGAGAGCAAATAGAAAGCGGTAGGGGTGGGATGCAAAGGGGGTGAGAAAGAAGTAGAGTGAGGGAAGATGAAATGAAGATGGAGGGAGAAAAGGAGAAAGAGGGAAAGAATGATGACAGAGAGATATGGTCACATGTGATCAAGGGAAAAAGTTTATATGTAGTCCGACCAGCAGCAATATTAAAATATATCTTGCAGGTTAATGCATCAATAATAACACACTTACAAAATCATTGTCCAGATACATTTTACAACATTTTACAATACTTTTATGTTTTTAGTAAATCATTGAGGATGTGTTCTTTGGCTGCATATATCATTTTTAGCACTTTCCAGCGTTTTACATGTAATTGTTGGTTGTTTAAAAATGAAGAAACCCCCCAGAAAAACATGAACAAGTACAGAAAGTTCAGAGCTGTTTTATTTGTGTTATATACATAAGAAAGACAGTAATAGTGAGTCAGTAACGGCAGTAAATTTATGCACTAGCGCATGTGAATGAGGATTTATGTGTGTCTGAGTGTGTGTGTGTAGGGAGAGTGGATGAGTGGGTGTCTCACAGCAGGTGGTAGGGGCTAATGGACCCCCTCTGGCCTATCAGGAGTAGGGGGTGATGGTGCAAAGGATCCAGAGAGAGAGAGAAGAGAAATAGTGTGTGTGTGTGTGTGTGTGTGTGTGTGTAATAGTGGTGGTGGTGTATCTTTACAGACAGAGATGCTACAGCACCAGAGCCTCTTTGGAAGAAAATTGTAGTTTGTGATCTGCTAATATCAAACATATCAAATACTAAAGGCATTGAAATAAGCAAGATAAAATGAGTGAAAATACTTTATCAAAATTAAAAACAAAGATTGGGAGGGGGGTGTAAAAAATGGACGCAGAGAAAGCGAGTCGGACAAAGAGAGAGACAGCTTTTGGCCCTGAGGCTTCAATCTCTACCTCTGAGGTCAGTCAGCGAGTAATGCAATGCTTCCAATCCATCCATCCATCCATCCATCCATCCATCCATCCATCCAGCATAGCTCTCTGTCTGTGGGATCCGGGATAAAGCCTCAGTGCCTGAGGCAACCTATACAGCTTACACAAACACAGCATAAAGTCATGGAGTGAGTATACGTATATATCTGCATAAAAGCCACTTGTAATGTTCTGTGAAATCCCAAGTGGTCTAGACAGTGCCGCTAAGACAACGCCACTTTTAGATTCCCCCTTAGAGAGGAACCTATACTTCACTTTAAGACTCACACTTACTGTTAGTGCTCACACAAAACACACTTAAACAAAGCAGATCAGCCCGTCTTTGGTACTGTAGCTGCAGTCTGCACACTGAAGCAGTAACATAAAATACACTAACATGGCTATATTATATATCATACTAAATATTATGTAAGCCCTAACATTAGATGCTTGAACCCTGTTTCAGTCGTTACATACATTTGCGGGTGATTTCCCTTGCTGGTAAATGTAGGATGGATACAAAAATATATATTGCAGATGAATTTCAATTTCAATGTGAAGAGCTAAACCATTAAGGGTTTCACAAAGAAAGCCTAGTAAAGTAAGCACAAAACATTTATGAGTAGACAAATATGGGTTGCTTTCAAAAATTAATTACATCATGGGATTGATTATCCTTGAATATAATGAAATGAGTTATATAAGTTTTATTTACATTAACAATGAAAAAAGTAGACACACACACACACACATACACGTATACACATATGCCATACTTGGTATTTCTCAATTCATTATTTTTTAATGCTGTGTGAATATTCCCACACTGCACTACTAGCCTTGGTTGTTTGTGTGTGTGTGTGTGTGTATGTGTGTGTGTGAGTGTGTGTGCGCGCCAGAGGCCTCTCCCAAGGAGAAGTGAAGATTCAATATGTCTGCCTCCATTTACAGTGAGCACTGAAACATTCATGTCAGCCAGGACAGACTGGGACACATGCCCCCCCAAACACTCACTCACACACACACACACACACACACACACACACACACCTGTGATCTATGATTGGTAGAAAGATTGCTCTCATTTTGTGTCCTAAAAATGGTACAATAACTATGTTTCACCCAACCTTTTTTTCACCAAAAGGATTCAGAGAAGATTTTTGCCACTAACAAATAAATTTGTCTTGAAATCAGGTTTGTGTCAGATTTGATTTTAAAAAATGTCTTGATGATGCTACTCTTCAAACCTTCACTTAGCACAGTGTCCTTGCGTCTTCTGTTCTGCTGCACACTGGCCCAGCAAGCCACAGCAATGACTGGAGTATATATGTTTCTCCTCTTATGAATTATGAACACAGTTAGCTCTTTTGTTTATGAATTATTACTGATCCGCCTGCCTCCACAGGATAGTTGCTGGAACAAATGCATTTACGCTGTAACCAATCGCATTATTGCCTTTTTTTTATTTTTGTACATATTTGTTTTATTGAGAACAAGTTGTTCGGGGTCGAGCACGTAACAAAACAACTCATTTCGGAAACATGCTTTTCATTAGGAAGAAACAAATGTTTATTCTTCACCACTTTATGTGGAGTCATGAATAAATATGGTGTTTGTCTCTGAGGTAAATAAAACAACAATGCAGCAGTAGAACAGACGCGATGCAACAAAGATGTGGTTTGGTTCTCTGTGGACCTCTGGTCACGGCTGAGGAGGAGAGCACAGTTGTGAAAATATGGATCTGTTGTATTCTGTAAGAAGGATTTCAAGTATTAGAGATTAGATTCACAGCAAATGAGCTGGAGACAGTAACTATGCTATAAATACAGCCTAAAATGAAGAAGTAAAGTGACAAAAGCATGTTGGGGGCTGACTTCAGACGGGAAGGAAAGCAAAACAAAAACACACGGATCATGAATATGGAATGTGCATTCCTTGTGATTTAAATATTCATGACATGACGATTAGTATGTCATAACAGCATTATCAGCTTCAGCAGCCAAAAGAGAAAAAAACTCTGGCTTGATTGATCTCATCAGGACATCATCAATAATGGATAACTCCAATCACAGCACTGCGAGCGCACACGCACAAACACACAGGTTTGCGTGAGTACATCCCAACATGCGCAAGCGATTATGACGCAATCCGTAATTTAAACCTGCAGTTAAATCAGTACTACTTCCAACACATCTCACCACGATTCACCTTCTTTGGAAGTGAAGTGAGAAAATATTTATAAACCCTTTTTAAACGCACTAATTGATCTCTACAGCCTGAAGTGCTGTAAATAAAGGATGGTACCCAAATAATGGCATGAGTGTTTGGTGACCGATCCACTCACTTTACCTCCTCCCTCTGCACTCTGTGGCTCTATCACAATGTAACACTATTATTTCCTTTGCTCCTCATGGACTAGAATCATAATTTGCTGAAACAACTGATGCTGTCAATTTTCCTGGGAGGACAGCCTCAACACAATACTTGTGCTATAATGGTTCATTTGGTAAATTCAGCATAATGTACATTTTTATCAGTGTTATGCCATAATCGATATCTATCTACTGCTCTGAGTTTTTATTACCATTCATCAATTCCAAAAAATGAATACTGCTCAGAAGTGTTGGACCCACTTCAAAACGGAGTTGTGGAAAACCTACCTGAACCCAATATGAACAATTTACACACTGGTGGCCGCAGTGTTAAGGCATCATCCATAAACAGCAACGTCTCTGGTTTCTATCCAGCCGGGGACCTTTGTTGTTGTGTATAATTCCTCATCTCTCTTCTTCCTCATTTCTGGTCACCTCACTAATAATGTCTATGTAAAAAAGACACAGAATGTCCCAAAAATAATTAAAAGGGTAGTGTGGTAGAATGATAGCATGGCACCACCAAATTAAGAGCACTCACTGCAGAGGAGAGAGTAGCTATGCTTGTATCTTTCCTGCACTTTACGGTTCTCTTTCTTGCATTAAAGAAGCATGTTTCTCCTGATTATGACGCACCATGTTATCAGAGCTGATAGCTCAGATCAATTTGATTATTTCATAAATGTACTCATGTAATCCACTCACTATTATCTTTCTTTTTTTCTACTGTAGATTTAGCACCCTATTTAAAAACAGTAATCGTAAATGAAGGTCACACCAACAACTATTGACACAGTATAGATAGTAGTATCGAAATGACAAACAAATTATGCTAAAGCCGAATGAGCCACAAAGACACATGTTAGTAAAGGAATGTTTGCTGCTGCTGTTTCTTGTCTCTCCTATTCCCCCTGTCGCCTGAGGAAACAATCTAAAACAGTGAGATCATGATGATGAAGATGTGTGTTTTAGTAAAAGAAATGTGTGTGTGTGTGCGTGTGTGTGTGTGTGTGTGTAAATGTGTAGTGACGGAGGGAGAGAGGTAGAGTTTTAGAGGCAGATATACTGAAGCAGGATGAGACTTGAAGATGGGTCTTTCTTGTAAAGTGCTCCATCTGTGCACAGAGGTGTCCTGAGTGTCTAGACAAACCTACATATGAAGCTCATTTGTATGCTCTTATGTGAACCGCTCGCTCCCCAGTGGTCTCAGTCATTCACTTGCGTCTGCCCCACCTCTCTCTCTCTCTCTCTCTCCGAGCCGTACAGTAGGTCCTACTGTACTTAGATATCATAAAATTTAAATGAGGCTTCTTATTTAACCACAGGAAATATTTCTGCTTGATGTGAAATCTACAGGGAAACAAATAAATGACACCTCCAATCTGAGCTTAATTTGAAAAGTACATTTAAAAAAAGTAAAAGATTTATGAGATATATTTTATTGTCACATTGTTTCCTCCTTCCTTCTCTCTTCTCCTTTATCCTTCGCTTCTCCTTTAGTCTGGTTGCTCATTTTAGACCAACTCTGTAGCCTCGGGGCTGAAGGCAACGCTTAAAGAGTGTCTAGCTTCTCTACAGCTGGGCCTCTTTTGCCAGACAGAACACACACTCGTGCCTCGTGCACACACACACACACACACACACACACACACACACACACATGCACGCACAGAAACTGCTTGGTGCAAACATGAAGTATATGTTTAAACCAAACCCTAAAAACAGCTTCTCGCCAGCTGTAAACTCGACACTAAAAACTTCCATGGGTATTCTTGGCTGAGATGCTCGTGTGGTTGATTTACTCGTCTACTGTAAAACCACCTTTCTGGGAAAAGATTACAAAGGAGTTCTTTTCCCTCCAAATGGACAATGAAGTGCCTTTATTTTGTGTACTTCCACTCTGGCAGGTTTTTTGGAAGTAGTGGGAAGTAGAAGTGATTTTGCTCTTCTACACCTCAGCCACAATAGGACAGGTGTCTTGTATTAGATTACCCCCCGAGATTAATGTTCAACCTGCTGCTGCTCGTGCCAAATATTAATAAAAAGTGTATCCACACACATGCAGCTACACTGGCATAGATGTTACTCACACTGTATTCATGGGGACAGAAACAAAGAAAAAAGGAATTTTTTTTTTCATGCATTGTCATCTCTCTAATGCTGCTCTTGTTCCTGCATGATAAGCAATATCAGACCTGTGCTCATGTTTCCTATTCAGATACACTCGGTGCGATACCATGTCTCTGAAGAATTATGTTTATATGCAAATAATAAGCAAAAACACTGTTGATAGGACGACTTTTATCAGTCTTTATGCTAGGCTAGGCTAACCGGTTCATGGATGTAGTTTTACATGATGTGAGCAGTATCGATCTTTTAACTCTAGGCTAGAAAGTGAATAAGCATATTTCCCAAGATGCCAAACTGTTCCTAATGCTTTCAGGGTGATGTTTAGGCATCTCAATGCATGATGTCACGTAAAAAATTTCTTAAATTACATACAACTTCCATTCAGTCAAATAAATGATGTTGAATAATGTCAAGTACAAAACTATATCAAATTGTTATTAATGAATAATAAAAAAAAGACCTTTATATTATTTGCTTCATAAATGTATTGCTACTGTTGTTACTGTCTGTGTGTCCAACGTACCTGCCTTGGTACATATTGTAATGTTATGTGTATGTGTATGTGTATGTGTATGTGTATGTGCCTGATAATGTTCATATGTCACAGTGTTGTTTTTGTTTGTGTTGTCCAGTGTGATCATGTCTCACAGTGTCACACCCACTCAAATTGTGTGTGTGTGTGTGTGTGTGTGTTTGTTTGTTGTGTCACATTGAGTCATAGGTGTGCTTGCCATTGCCATAGTGATTATGCAGAGGCATATGCCCTTAACTTGCCTCCCTGACTGACAGGACTGTTGCTGTAGTGAAATCCAAAGGATGTTGGAACAAATCACACCTCTTCCTCTTCCTTCCTCCGAGTGACAGTCTGGCTGTCGCTCATCTCTTCCTCCTTGTTCTGTTTATGTACAACAAGCTTTTGTTGAAACAAAAATAGGGGCTTCCTGTATATGATAAAACATGGTGATCCTCTGCATTATGGACTCAAACTGACCAATACAAGATGATAAACAGGTGAAGGAAAAAACAAGTAAAATTCAGTACATTTATTATTATTTCCCCTTTTCCTTGTCTTTAAAGAACAGAAATGTCTGTCTGTTTGTGTGTATGTGTGACTGCAAACTGCAGATTTTCCCTGTATAATCAAGAGGGGATGTTGTTATGTGTCAGACCTGTGTACTCAAACAACACCGGAGCAGTCTCTGTACATCCCAACAGAGTCAATTTTTTTTCATTTCAAGACAACCCTGCTGTAGAACAAAAAAACAAACTTGTTTCTGCTCAAGAGACAACACAGCACAGTCCAGCCAATTGCAGTTGTCGTAACCTTGGAGACGAGAGCAACCTTGCAACCTTTCATCCAACCGAGCTGTGACGGACGTGTCTGTGCTTGGTATCTTCAACAACTTTTCAGATGTGTCCAGTCTGTGTCTCATACACATAAACATTCAGACTTCACTGGCTGAGAATGTGGAACTGAATCAGGAAAGAAACTGTTGTATTAGTGTGACTAAACCTCACTGAAGACGTATGTGAGCTTCCTGTATTAAAAAATTGTTTCATCACGACAAGTCTGTGTATAGAAGCTGCCACTCAGGCAGACATTGTTTGGATAAAATAAATATAAATGATTCTTTGACCTTTGGTTTCAGGGTATTAATGTTCTTTTATCTGCACACAGAGCTCACATAAGCAGAGAGAGTTTATTATATTTGATTTATGTTTATTTTATATTTACACTCCATTCTTGATTTTGGAAACGACAGTTGACAAAACAGTTTCACCTCAAGGTCCATTTATTAGCTCTTCTGGAGCTTTCAATTATATAATATGATCTTCTTCAGCAAATGGAGGCTGCAGAGTTGTCATGGAAGTTTCATTTTAGAAAATCATATTTATTATTACTTGATTTACTATTGTTACAGTATGTGCAATTATTTCATTATTATGTTGCAACACATAATAAATGTATATAATAAACGGAGGATTTAACCATTTATAATGAACATGCATCATATATATTACTAAAGAGAGCTTGTGAAACTTATAATTCTTTACAAAAGCATGACAACTAGTGATGTGGATTCTCTCCTAAGCCACCGATTTTGTTTATTTGGAGAATGAAGGAAGTGCTAAATGTTTCTATTGTACAAAATTAATGAATGAAAGCCATTTTATTCCATTTTAATGTGTTTGGATTTTTAGTTACATGTTATAGCCTGACAACCTAGTAGAGAGCCTGACTATTAGAGAAATGTCCTTTGGACGTGAATGTTTCTGCTGCAAATCAGGGTGAGAGAATTAATTAAAGCTACATAATATATGCAACACAATGTATGCACATTTTAATATTGTGTATGATGCGTTTGCAAGAAGGCAATTGTAGAAAAGGGACCTGTACACTGATTAGATGCCTTTAAAAAAACTGCATCAATATTGGACAGTATAGTAATAACAGTATAGAGAAATGAATAATAATAAAAACACAAGTAACTGTCTGGATTTAGGATGAAGACAGATATATGGATATATCGTGTACGTAGCCATTGCATTTTAATAGAGGTTTTATTCATTAGCTGCCTTATTCACAGGAGTTAATGTCGAGGAATGTATTAGTATCTATAATATACAGTTTGTGTTTGCGTCCTATTGTCTTTTAAAATCCACAAATGAGTGTGTCCTCAGTGATACAAAGAGTGTCTCTGCAGCTCTCTAATGGGAGGACAAGCTGTGTGAAGAGACAAAATGTCACCAGGCGGTCCCTACTCACCCACCTCCCCACTCAGGGCATACTTAGCATTTAAAGCCCCCTCCCCACCTCCTTGAAAAAGGCGTACTAACATTTAGCAGCGGAGGAAGACAAGGAAAGGACGCACAGACGGTCTTCAGCCAGGCAGATTCCTCTGGCCCTGTAGTGGAGCCGTGGGGAAGTTTTTAATTCCCCCAACCTTATGGTTCATTTGTCCTCCAGATTCCCCATGTGAAGCTCCGCAATGACCACTCATGTGTGCACTGCTGTTGAATTATTAACGAGACAGATAAGGGAAGAAGAAGAAGGCGATGGAAAGATAGAGAGGAGGAGGTGCACAGGGAGCTTGGATTGCAGCAGTGAGAGGAGAGGTGTGGAGATGTGGTGGAGAGGTGAGAGGTGAGGTGAAGAACAAGAGGGATGGAAAAAGTAGGTGAGAAGAGCAAGGTGGGATGGGAGACAGGAGTAGGGGGAGGAGGAGGAGGGGTGAGAGGAGGTACAAGAAGAAAGCTGGACAGTGAGAAGGTTCACAATATTTTCTGCAACAATACAAACCCTTGAAGCTTCAGTTGGTGATATTCAGTTTTACTGTTTTTTTTTTTTCACTGTTGCTACACATTAAAAAGTAGAAAGCATTACTTGTAGTGACCAAGGAAAATATAATTGATTCTTAAACTTTAACCCCCCCATTCAGTGGTTATAAGCAGTATATAAGTACTCAGTTGTTTATGTTACACTGATATGAAAGTTCTACTATGCAGCATCCATAATGAAGACTGATAGCAGTTTAACCATTCCTGTGATTTATTAATTACATATGTGACCACATCTTACAGCGTGTTTTTTGTGTTTTAACAGTTCATACACATACACACCTCACTCACAGTTGACTTAAAAATCATCCTCTGTCAGAATTGTCATTCAGTGGCGTTAACATGCTTGACTTCTTCTCCAGGTTGTAGTACAGTGTACAGAAAGTACTGAAATGTGACACATTCACTGTACAGTCTCAGAGTGATCACATCTCTACTGTCACTGCAGCAGACTGACAGGACCTGGTGCCACGTCACTCAGTTACCACACTATTGTACTCCACTGCTGTGTGCTATGATAAGGACAGAACTGGGTTAGGGTGATGTAACACACACCATCAGTGTCTGTGACGTTATCACACAGTTACCTGTGTATGTACAGCACACACACACACACCTGTAGTGTATCGCGAAACAAGGTGTATGAATTTGGATCTGCAGATATATGCACACAACGTACTGTACATGCAAATGTATGCATAAAATGAAATGTGTAGATGCCTTAAACAAAAAACACAAACACACACACACACACACACACATGCATACATAAATACAAGATGGAAAGAGTAAGAGTACGATAAAAAGAATGAGTGCGCTGATTAGTCTGTGTTTGTGTGTATGCATGTGTGTGTGTGTGTGGGGGGGGGGGGGGGGGGGGGGGGTTCCTCCTAAGGGAGAAGCCAAATAGAGCCCCCTTCTTATACACACACACACACACACACACACACACAGACACACACACACAGATAGTATCTGGGAGGTACAGTAAGCCCTGGCGGATTTGTAGAAAGGCCTGGATTGTTCATTAATAAAGAAAAGTAGAAAACAGGGGAGAGACGGAGGGTGTTTGTGTGTGTGTGTGTGTGTGTGTGTGTGTGTGTGTGTGTGAGTGTGTGCGCGCGCGAGCGCACAGGGGGCAACGAGAGTGAAAGAGAAGAGAGGAGGAGGGGGAGGTTACACAGTATTAGACAGTAATTAAATAATCATTTGTGTTGCTCTCGTTTACTCCCTCCCCTCTTCCACCTCCGCCTTCTCCTACAGCACTAGCGGCCACAACACCTGTCACAACTCATCACCCTCAAACGCACACACACACAAGTACACAGAAAGACAGAAAAGACTATAGAATAAATCACATCAAAGACAAATTATGGACAAACACACGCACACACACACACAGTCGTATAAAATATGCACTCATACATAACACAGAGACACACAAATATGTTGATAAAACACACGGGGGAGCCGGTGTGAGGTGGGGTGGGGTATAGGGTGTGTTTTGAGGGGCAGAAGAGTTGTCAATTTAATTTCCACCATCCAGTGCTCTTCTTCACCCTCATCACCCTCTCGCTCCTCTGTTCCTTTGCTTTTATCCACTGTGTAGGTCTTCTCATGTCCAGCCCAGGTGAATCCTGGATGACGTGTACTAGTAACAGACTGTATGAGGTGTCAGCACTAATTATTAAAAATACACATCTGATTACTGATTACTGCATGATGTCTCAGGACAGTATACAAGAATAAAGGACAATTTCAATTTAATGTTATCAACTTAGATCCTATTTTCAAAATCAATCAATTACGTCTATTAATCTAGTAATTACTGTTTGTTCATTTTGAAAATTATTGTAATAGAGTTTTCCCCTTATTTTTAATTTTTGTGATTTAACTTTTTCAAGAAAAAAAAAGCCCTGTGACATTATGTGCAGACACCAGACAACTAATTGAAAATGCAATGGACCTTTTTTCACAGCAGACATTTTGACTTGTCTTTGCAGGAAAAGCATACATGTTCCCTGATAACATTAACGACAGCTCTGTTCCATTTAGGTGTCCCAGTCCAGTGATTGAGCCAGTATGCACAACACGAGGTCCCTGAAACCTTGTTATCTATTACGCCTGTATTTTTCCTGCTATGACCGGGTATGTTAAAATGTGAAAAAAAAAAGAAGGTTTTATTAAAGCACCTTTTTACAGACTGAGATTTGTAATGAGGCAATGAAAAACATCTTCAAAATGTTAATAATACCATTTTGTACCTGACAAGTTAATGGAAGCAAATGAACTAATGGCTTTAAACCTTTTCACAGCAGACAATTTGACTTGTCAAAGCAGGAAAAGCACAGGTGTAAATTACAGCGTTAACAATGGCTCGGATCCACTAATTATCCCAGTAGCTCTACTATATTTTATTAAAAAACACATCATCCAAAGCAAACGAGTCACACTTACAACTGATTTGATATGATGTTCTGTAATTCTGTTGCTACTTGAATCTCCATCTGGCTCTATATTAACCACAGGCATAGTGTACATGCATGCCTGCACAAACACATTGTATATACATAGGGGTAAGCACACATGTATGAACATACACACTGACAGACATACACAGAATGAGCATGCACTCACCAACAAGCAGTACATAAACGAATCGCAACCTGACAGAGGTACATTATGTATAATTACACTCAGCCATATGGCCATGGGGACTGTTGGCCAGGCCGACAGGGTTCAGCTCTGAGATCTGTCTCACACACACACACACACACACACACACACAGCAGAATAAACATTCAATAGTGTTACTGTGGATTCATCCTCTCATTCATTGATTCATATTCCTGAGCCACAGGGCCTCCCCGTGAAATCTGGCGTGCAGACCAGTATGGTGGGATAATATGGCCTCTGTTAATGACGATCAGATAATTGCACCTCCATACAGCAGGAGGTAAACAGGATTCTGATTAACATCTGCTGGGAATTACTCATTGATTTTGTCTCCTCTTTTTGTGGTGATTATAATGTTGCCGAGAACAATCAATCCATCGTCTGCTGACATGAAGTGTTTGTAGAGACCTGGTGTTCCAAAAACTGCAGATGTTTGTTAAACAGTCAGCAGTAATGTAATGCAATGCTTCTTGATTTGTGGTACATGGACAAAACATGCACAATTACTGATATTATCTTTCAGATATACTGCTGATTTCTGATCAGTGATCATTTGCCCTCAAACTGCCTATTAATTTGTTTCTATTTCTTTAATCTACTCTCTGTTTAGGGCTGATAGTTTTGGTTGCCTTACACTTAGATCAGTCTATCAGTCTAATTTAATGGGTTTTCTGCTGTTACACACATCACACTCCATTCATGAAAAATGTCACACTGCTGTCTTGTCCTCTTCCAGGCCGGTCTTTGGTTAGTTAGTAATTTAGTTTATGACACCTCATAAGTTTTGTTGTCTTTGTAAAGCGTCGTGATTTTAATTTTTTTCAAAGGAAGCAAACATTCTTGCTCTGTATGGACACATGTAAACTAGAGGAAGTTCATCTGCAGCAAACAAGCAAACAAACTGGAAAACAGACACATTAACATCTACAGTATCTGCAGAAACAGAAAAGCCAGGATGTGATTATTGGAAAGAATGAGATTCTCCATCTATGTAACATAATGAAAAGGAAATATTCATATTAGGGGAAAACAAACTATTGAAAAGCTGCTCATTAAACCTCATAAATAAATGCAAATCATCTTAATTAGTTTGAGGACCTTGGGTGCCTCTGAGCTTCTTCTGCTCCCCTCTCTTTTCTCTCACTTGTTTTTTTTTCCCTGTTGTTTGTTTTCTTGCCGTTGTTGTTGTTTTTGAAGTCCCTTCCTCCATTTCCCCCTTCTATCTCCTCCTCCTCTTCATTTCTGCCATTCGTCCTCCCCTCTTCATCTCCCTCCTCTCCCTTGGACTTGTGTCTCGTGGTTCTTTCATCACTGCATAGTCGACCTGGCCTAACCCTCTGCGGATGCCCGATCTGGAGGAGGGTGACTGGGAGGTTTGGGCGGAGCGGATAGGGGGTTTTGGTGCCATTCTTTGACATTGCAGTTGTATATGAGCTGGAGCCAAGCTCTCTGTGAAGTGAAGTCAGGAGTGAAAAAAATAAAAACCACGCACAGCGTGCTTTGGGAACTTAAATTGATCCTGAGTAACACTAAAGAATCAATGATTAAATAATATCATTTTTATACAGGAAATTATGTTGAAATGTCTTAAAATAAAATCTATAGTATATATATTGGCAGTTTTTTTTAGATTTGTAAAATATTCTTTAATTTCTACCAAATGTGCAGAAACAGTACATTGTATCAGTCAGTCAAGCTGTGTGCAGAGATGTGGACGTCTGCAGTTTTGTTACAGTGCAACAGTTCAGACAGGGCCTTGGGGCTTTGTTAGGCACAACTTACTACTGGGGCACATGCTGCTGTTAGAGGGAGATGTAGATTGGACTGCATTGTCACTTGGTCTACCTGCTGCTATTAGTTTAGGGACATCTAATTGGTCTCTGGTCTATCTGTGATATCTTTATGGACCTTTAATGGGGTCTTTTGGTTAGAGAGGAGGATGAGAGGAACAGATAATTGGTCCAGAGGTGTTAGACAGACACATGGCCGCTGCTACACTCAATTTGCAATTCACCAGGAGATCTCACGCCTATTCACTTTAACAAGGTGCTGTAAATCACAGTACTCTATGCTCAACAGGGAGAGAGATGCTCAAAGAAATAGATGTAAAATACAGTATACTTGTTGTTTTCATTCATTGTTAAATGACAATGTGTCACAACACAGGTGTGCTGTTTATTTTCCTGGAATTGGAAACACATTATCTACTGGTACTGCCTCTAATAGATTCCTCAAGTTGGCAGCATGGGACTTTACACTGGAGAGTGAAGTAATGAACAGCAGCACCTGAGAACAAAAAAACCCAGACCCTTATACCTGGGAATCACATCCCACTGGCCAACATTGAGTGCCAACGTAGGAAGTAGTGTGCTAATATTAACCATAACCATGATCTTCCCCTCTTTAACCTGGCTAATTCTAACTGGAACTGACACATCACCTCACTCAATTTGTGCCACATGAACCAACATTAAAAGTGTTTTATATTTTAACACAAAATAACCTATTGTCCTTCACAAAAAAGAACAAGGACATACTGTATGGATCACTGGTATTTTTTTTTTTTCAAAAAATTGCACACATCTTTCTGTGACTTGACTATGACCATACCGTAAACACAACAGTAACCTTAACCATATCGCTCAGATATTGATCATTAAATTTTTTTTTTTCAAGAAGTTGTCAATTTTTGTGCAATCAACATCAGTTGAAGGAATGCCAGATATACAGTAGTAGGTGGACAGATAGCCAGGGTGCAGGGAGGAGTGCTAGGGGATCTGCGGAAGTCAATGTGTTATGCAACATAATAATAGGGCGTGACCCCTGGTGTCACTTACATCGACCTACATACTGCATACAGGCCACTGACACACATACAAACACTGACACAGATAAGAGTGAACAACGTACACAAAGTACAGGTACAGGTTAAAATTCATGACTGATGCTGCACAGCATGATTGTAGTAACATTATAGATACATTGACAAATACATTAAAGAAAAATTAATTGTATCTAATGAGCGAGTAGTTAATCATTTGATTATCACAATAAATGTAATCAACTAGTAAATGAGCGCTGCTGCTGGTCACAGATCAGCTGCATCAGTTCCCTTCAAGCAGTTATCATTATTTTAATGTTACAAAACACCCAGCGGAGGTCTAATTAGATTAAATGACCAATAAGTCACACTTATTAAAAGCGCTCCTCATCTACACCCCTCATAGACAGACCTCTTTCCCTCCATTGGCACCAAGTCCTTGTGATTTCTCATGTTGTTATTCCCGCTACTATAAATTATTCAATATTTGTTTGAATAAATGAAAATGAAAAATAATCTCCAATGGCTACAGAAGGCAATAGTTAATTGGAATTAAAGAAAAAAAAGTTTGAGCCTTCTTTTTTGTTGTTGTTGTGCTTGTTTCTTTCACACTCTTGCCTTTTATACTTTCTTGCATTGTACCATTGGACTTTTTTCTTCTTTCATGTCAGTTCATTACATTTAATTTATTAATGTCCAATATTTAATGTGCCAAAAATGTCAGATTCAAACAGATGAAAATGGGGCATTTTCTCCTGGTACGAGCGATGCTCAAGCTGTTTGCTGCTTCTTGTTGTGACTCTGGGGGCCGAATGAGGGATGGGAGGGGAAATAACAGAGAGAGAGACAGAGGGAGGGGAAGAGAGCGAGAAAGAGTGAACTCTTCAGTCAGACCTGAAGTTTATCTTTAACCAAGCTTTGAGCTCCCAAACCACAATGCTGCTCAGTGCCAAAAGGCACAACTTTACAGAAACTAACCTCAAAACGGGGCTGGAGTCGGGAGGAAGACAACTTTACAGAAACAAACAAACAAACACACAAACCTTGCAACCTTACTGTAACTCTGAAAAGAGCAACTTTCTATGGACTAAACTTAGTGCTGCTCGACTTCTCAGAGCTTCAACTTTTGTATTGCAGTGAAATCTATATTTGATAGATAACGTGATATCTTATGCAGCTGCGGTTTGAATAGGAAATGTTTTCCTCTGTAACAGGAAAGCAATACAAGCATTAAGCAGACAAACACACACAGTGCGGCCATGCAGTTATTGATCTACAAGCAGTTTGCCCTTGATGTTTGTGCCACTGTCACCATGATCGATGTCTCATTGACTCACAGGGGGGAAAGTCAGCTGACAGACACACACACACACACACACACACACACACAGACAGACAGACAGACAGACAGACAGACAGACGGGGACACAGACAGACAGACGGGGACACACACACACACAAACCACCCCTTGATGACTAAGATGTGTGAAGCCACAAGTGTGACTGTCATCACCTTTTGTGTGATCTTTCTTACCTCAGAGAGGAAATGGACAGACCTACACAAGCTCACAGCGTAGCGTGATTTTTGTCCTTTGCAGTGTTGTAGATATTCTAGTATTATGTTGCGTTTAAAAACATATCTGATAGATATGTTGAGATATGTGCCAAATGTCAACCGTTGATCAGAGGCACCGGGGCATAGAAAGTGAAATGATCTGAGTGAGTGAGAGATGACACAACCGAAGTGAAAGCTGAAAACCCCCAAAATTAATCTGCGTGAAAGACAAGCGTATATGTGTGGAGTTTCGAATGATGCGACTGATGATCATTTCTGACTTTTAATATGGACATTGGACACAACACACACACATACAAATGTAGACACAAATTTAGTGTTGCTATAGCAACCACAGGCAAGCACAGAATGTTCAAGAGGCGGTTTCTCGAACCATTTGCCAATTTGGTTAATTATGTCTTTGTGGCGGTGAATAGGCCTCGACTCCCCTCTTCTCTTACCCACTGCCCCCCACGCCTGTCCCGGCTCAGGCCTAAGCATAGCCAGCTGACACACACACACACTTTGTTGGGGGGGGGCTTGGTCCAGGAAAACTAGGAGCAGGCGGATGGACGTAGGAACATAGAACAGCAGCTCTAATGAGCCACTGGCTGTCAGGAACGGTTAAGCTGCTGCGCATGGAGAGGCGGGGCTAGCGGAGGGGTGGGGGCGGGGATTCATACACACGCATGCACACACACATATACATTCAGATTGATAAAGAATGAGCTAGTCAAGCACAAGTCTCCACTCTCACAATGGGTTGTCCGCTCAGTCCCTCTAATGTTTTTTGCTTTTTAATGTTTTTTAGCGTTTCTTGGATGTATTTTTGCATCTACCTCTTTTTGTCCGCTTCAGACATTTTCTCTTTCATGCGATCAATTTTTTCTTCATCCCTGTCTCTGCCACTAAACCTCTGTCTCTGTCTATTAGCTCCTGTGCTCACAGGATGATAATTACCTGTCTCTATCTATAAAAAAATACTCAGAGACATTACAAGTAGTATTAAGAGTACGGTAAATTCAGCTACTATTACACAACACGTTACGCATGAGTCACAACCTGCGTCACACACACACTGGTGTTCCTCTCATACATTGAGCATGCATGTAATTGAAACGTGTGTTTGCCGTGTGTTGTGAACGTGCATCCTTTAGTTCCAGTCAGTGAGTCCTGCTGTCCACTATGTTTGCTATGTTTTTCTGCCTCCATTACATGAATGTGCAAACCAGTGCTCATACAATGACAACCATCTGTCAATACACACACGCACGCACGCACACCCAAAAACACAGTCAGCTCCACCTCCTAACAACATTCAAAGCTGTCTATAAAGTCAGCAGGAAAATCAATGGAGTTCTGACGGACACAAAAGGCCTGGGAGGAGGAGCAGCTGAACTTTTCCGTTTGCTTCCACACTTTCCTCTAAGGCAGATGTCACAGGAAAAAAGTTGATGAACTTCTTGTCGCACACATCTGCCAAGATAAGATAGCAGGAGTGTCGGGTGAGGTTAAAGTGATGTGAAACCACACCTGAGACTTGAGGACTGTCGATTTCGCTCAGCGGCTCCTTCGTGTTGTCGTGCAGTGCAAGATTATTCGCTTTGATTTGGGAGCCTTGACAGTTGAAAAAGCCTCGGCAGGAAAACGACCGGGTACTGACTTCTGCTGAGTCCTCATATAAAACACAGCTCACTGATCTACTTTGCTGTACTGTAGTAAATGTGTGCGCTGTCTGATTGTAAATGAGCACTGCAAGACCGTAGAGGATGATGAGGACAGCAGGACACACCTCAGAGCAGACTTGCCCTCCACACTGAAATAAAGGCACAGATGTTATCAATTATCAAAAGCCTTGGAGTCATTTTGCTGTACTCTCTGTGCTCATCACCCTTTCCATTTGTTTAATTTCAATTCTGTCTCATTTGCAGCCGCGTTTTAACACTTGGTATATTCTGCTGTCTGCATCTCCTTATGTCTTTTGTTGTCAACATGACCTTCAGACTCTTTCTCTATTTCTCTTTTTCTCCGTGTTGGTGCTTGTTCCAGTGACATGTGCAACATGATTCAATGATGAATGTGTCACTGTTTTTTCTGTCTATTTTATGCTTGTCTTATCTTTTTTGCTTGACAGCAGAAGAGCCTGTAGGTTGTGTAAGAAGATTGTCCTTTTGTTGGAGACTCAAGCCATCAGAAGTGCCCTTGAGCAAGACAATAAATATGTGCTGCAGCTCTGTATTATAGCTGACCCTGACCTTTGACCTTTGCTGTATGAAGTATTTTTCCTAAAGAAATCAAAAGCTTCAATTGTACCTGATGTTGTGTGTAGGAGGGCGAGGAACAGAAGGAGCATCAGAGGCAATAATGATCGAATGATATAACAGAAATAATAATGGACTGATGATGACGCCGGCTGATAATGAAACTCACGGGAGACAGAGAAAACAGCCTCACATCAGGGTGATTTTCAAATCCTCTCTGTCACTGGGTTTGGTTTGTGAAAGTGACGCACATTTAGTCTGACACACTGAATAATGGAGAGAGAAGACCGGGAGGAAGAGGAGATTGTGGCGGCAGTAGTACAGGGTGATAGACGAATGGGGATGCACATGACGATGGAGGAAGTTGATACTGGAGGAGTGGGCTGTCACTGAGACTCTGTTAATGACGTACAGATGGCCCGTGAGTCTCCCCTCCCCACACCAGTAATCTAATGAGGAGACGTGGATTACCGTTAACTCAGATTAATTTTTAACACGGTGGAGGAGACGGTGATGACAACCACGATTATTATCATTACCATAATCATTCCCACTTTGTCTGCCACGCTGTGTGTATGTGTGTGTGTGTATGTGTGTGTGTTGTCACGTGGATTTGAAAATACTGTACGCGAGTTTGTGAGAGGTTTCTATGAACCTTGTTCATTTGCATGGAGTCTAGACATGACATCACATCATCATCCTTTTGTTTTTCATAAACAATATGTATTGACCCTCAGTAAGGCCGGGGCAACATCTCTACATTTAAGACCAGCAGAAAACACAACAAAACATAAAAGGCCTTTTGTCTTAGCATGAGTGAGCGAGGAGGGGAAGCAGGAATCAGGAATTCCCATCTCCTCGCCTCTCGGAAGGGTGTAACGTGGAGTTTAATGAAGTTAAGAATGCATGGATAATGGGAGGAGAGGAGGGAGAGAAAAAACCGGAAGGAATGAAAGATTGAATGTGGGGAAATAAATAAAACAGAAGGTTTGGTAGATTCATTTAAGGTTACATTAGGTTACATGTTTGACCATAAATTCATGTCAATCTTTTTACACATTTAATAATATTGTAATTTTAGTATCATTTTATGATTAGTATGATACCTGTTGGCAGGTCAGGCAGCAGAAATTATTTATTCATATTATGGCAGCAAATCATTCTGGGGGGGAAATAAATGTAAATGTGGGGGTTGGGAAAAGTGTGTGTGTGTGTGTGTGTGTGTGTGTGTGTGTGTGTGAGGTTGGGGGTTAAGCAGAGTCAGACAGCGTCTAATCCTCACATCCCTCTCTCTCTTACAACAACAATAACACAGGATGAGACAGGATAAAACAGTCTCAGTCATTGTTGCCTCAAACAATGAATAAAACTGTTGTTTGTTGTTTAATATAAGATTCGACCCACACTGAGCATGCTCCATATATAAAAACACTTTCTTCATCTATAGCATGATACCAAAGTATATCATTAATTGGGATGAAGATTATACAGTGTAAGACTTACTTTTTAAATCCTATACCCTTTAAAACATTTATAGTAGTAGATTACATATGATGATGAATCCATATACCCACTATGTTTAAAAGAATATCTAATATTAGCTATAAATAACAACAATTAATCTGTTAATTTTCCAATTTTTTAACCATCAAATTTCATGAAAAAATGTCTGGAGGTCAGCGGTTGTCCTCGCTGCCACACTATTACCCCGTCTCCATCTCCAGGCATAGGCACTGTATCACTGACACATTTAAGTATTGTTAAACATCGTTAGTGTTATTGAGATGTCATTGTTACACACACACACACACACACACACACACACACACTCATGGGCACACATAACGTAAATTGATTTGGGGTCTTTGATGCGGGATATGGGAAAAAGGGTGGCGAGGCAGAGCTGTCACTTTGCCTGTCTGTCTGTCCATGTTGAGGCGACAGAGAGAGAGCGAGAGTGTGTGTGTGGGGTGGGGTGGGGGGTTCTCTTAATAGGCAGGTCCCTAAAAGCACGCCGATTACCCCAATTAAACAACGTTCCCATCACCATCTCTGGGTGAGCCTGTTCGCCTGTCTGAAAGAGTTGACAAAGCCAGAGTGATACACACACACACACACACACACACACACGCATGCACACACACACGCACTGAAGCACAAGAAGACACCTACCCATGGAGAAAATCTCAACCTCAATAAATTCCTTATAAAATTAGTAGAGAAATCTGCCTTCTTTCAAAATTATTTTTAAATTGTTAAATTCAAATGAGCACAGAGAAAATGAGGATAGAATGATGGAAGAAGAGAAACAAAATCAAGCTGACTGTGTTATGCTATTTTCTGAGTGTAGATGATAAAATTAAATTAAATTTCAACAGTGATGCAGTCTAAATGTCTTACATTGCAGCGAGCAGAGGAGACACACAAAACAATTTTACACCACACACACAATCTTATTACTATTACACATGATACCCATCATTGTGTCTGAGTTATATCACGGCTGTCACCTGAACATATCATACTGCAGCCCATTATGTTTGGAAATCTGAAACAAAAGCCACAGAGTTTATTACATGACACTTCTGTCTGCAACACTTAGACATTTAGACTGCCGCTCTTATTGTTTGACTCCCTCCCTCTTAATCCCTATACAGGTGCATGCATATATTGTTCTCTCACTCTCACACACACAGTCACACACACACACACAGCAGCGGTGTCATCTCTGACTGCCATGGTGCCATGCTGTCGTCTGGCTGTCATAGCCGCAGTGTTGGGCCTGCTGTTTAGGAGAAAAGCCTGTATTGGGCAGATTCTATTTAGACAGATTAAAAAAAAATCATGTCCAGCTGTCTACATCAGTCAACACACAGCCTCTCTGATAGTGCCACCAGATACACCACTGCACTCTTGCTTTCTATTCCACATCTGTTGCGTTTTATCTGGATGCATTACCTTCTCTGTCTCGCCTCTGCTCTCCTATACGCCTTTATTTTCGTTACTGTTTCCCTGTAAGGCTGTAATTTAGCGTTTGAAGCACAGGAGCTGCTGTCACAAGGGCTTTAGTAGTTGAATTAGATTAAGCAGAGCACAACAAATGCTGGTGGGGATGAGTTGGCTTTTCTCAGCAGCGTGGCACTGTAAGCCTTTTTTCCCCTCAAAGACTGCAAAAATGCACAAGTGGTGTGGCTTTCAAGGTACAGGGTGAGATAGAGAGGCTAAACTGTTTCCTTTTTGTCTCATGGATGACACATTAAGACTCACATGAATGAGAATACAAGATTAGTTTCTCCATGAAGCAACACGGAAATAGCATGTGTACAATTATTGATTTCAATGCAACAAAACATATGTATAACAATATGTACATTATAGCTTTGCACCAAAATGACAGAAACAGAGTTACCTGCTTTAAAAAGGAAGTATAGATTCAGCTATTTAATTTAAATGTTATTGGGGTGGACATGGCGGCTCAGCTCTGTCTATGCATACTTATGTACATGTGAACTCACATGTGTCTGCTTGTATAGAGCTAAGCATTGAAGCATGCATGAATTCATATCTGTACATGTAGTATCCATTTGTGTGTGGCTGTTGCGTGTGTGAGTGGACCAACTATTCATCACATTGTGGGGACATAAATCTGTTTACACAGTCATGTTGTGAGGACTTGCCTCCCTTATGGGGACAAAAACCAAGTCCCCTTAATGTAAGAAACTGATTTTAGTTTGAAGATGTGGTTTAAAATGAAAGTAAGTTTAGGGTTAGGTTAAGGTTAGGATAAGTCTCCAGGAAATGAATGTAAGTCCATGTAATGTCCCCTGAAGAGATGGAAACCCAACCTGTGTGTATATATGTGTGTGTGCGTGTGTTTGTGTAAGAGAGAGAGGAGATAGGGGACGAGAGGGAGAGGCAGAGACCCCCATTAGTAGCTCTGGCCCGAGGCTGAATCCCTGATGATGTCAAACAGTGTAGTAATGGTCCTATATCCTCCTCTGTCCTTTGGTCCGTCCATCCTCGCTTTCCTTCCTACAGCAGATCTCCACCCTTCCTTTCCTTCCTCCTCTTCTCCTCGCTCCATCACCTCGTCGCTTCATGTTTTCTCCCCATCAATGCACAAATACAAATCAAATATGCATTTTTTTTCATAATAATTGAACTATGAATAACTATGTAATCGACACTGATTATAGGAAAAATAAAGTATGTGTTCAGTTCGTACTTCCAGCCAATTATGTAATTTTTTTAAGCATACAAATATGGAGAATTAAGTTCCCAGTAATATATAAATAAGTAATTAATATCATTACTTAATATTAAACTACATAGTTCCTAGTTTATTATTAAGAAATCGCTAATAAATTGAAACAAAAGTTAAAGGGAACATGACATGCATTTACACATTTACTGAGGTTCTTTGCATCTCCTTATTGACATTTTTGAAGCCCGTCCATTCAGCCTCTGTATGAAACAGGTTTTTTTACGCTCCTGTCTTTTTAAGCACCCCAGAAAATCACAAAAAGCATATTTCCCCTTCAATGCTCTTCTAGTGCAACCAGTAGGAATGGAAACTGTTTGTACACCGTTACCTGGGCGTCTCTGTTCATTGTAGTATGATAACACCAAACTTTTGTAAGTGATACCAGCATGACAAATTTGACATTTCCCATTTATTTGTAGCCTCAGTTTCATACCACAGATATTCTGATATGGGATTAAGAGAAATCTGAGTCTTTATTGTGTAACTGCACTCTAGGAAACAAAAGAGTGTGTTCTCGACCAAACTCTGCCAAAGAATGATTTCCCTGAGAGATATCGAAAATAATATAGACCTGGAATATGATATGATCAAGTTTGCCAACACCAACTCCTCAATGACTGCTTTAGAGCTTTTCTCAGCTGTTGTGAATTATCATAGATAGATAGATAGATAGATAGATAGATAGATAGATAGATAGATAGATAGATAGATAGATAGATAGATAGATAGATAGATAGATAGATAGATAGATAGATAGATAGATAGATAGATAGATAGATAGATAGATAGATAGATAGATAGATAGATAGATAGATAGATAGATAGACAGAGACAGACAGACAGAGCTTGAAACCTTTAAACACAGGGCAGCGAGATTGACGAATGGAGGGAAGGTGTCTCAAAATAGGTGACAGAAAATGGGGTGTGTGCAGAAGAAGGAGGCTTTGACTGTCTTGGCCCTAATGGTCCATTGTGGGCGTGTGTGTGTTGTTACTAAGACTGAGGGAGAGAGTGGGGATGCAGGAGGGTTGGGCTGAAAGGGTCTGTGCCTGGAGACTGAGACAGACCAGAGTTAAGTGACTCAGGCTCAAC
Source organism: Pampus argenteus (assembly GCA_036937835.1). Classification (NCBI taxonomy): domain Eukaryota; kingdom Metazoa; phylum Chordata; class Actinopteri; order Scombriformes; family Stromateidae; genus Pampus; species Pampus argenteus. The sequence continues at coordinate 14,766,373 of CM072867.1, forward strand.
ACCATATGAGCTGGCAGCTTGTCACTTCCCAAATCATCACTAAGGGACCGGATAGCAGAGACTGTTTCACCATAGAGCAGCTCCCATCACTTCAAACGCACACACACACACACACACACACACACACACACACACACAGTTTTTCAAAAATCTGTGTAAAGGTCACAGCATTTAAATAATAAGCTAAATCCATCAGTGGCTTTGCTTGCAGGTCAAGTTAAACTTTGTTCACCTTTGAGGAAACTATCTATTATGGAGCAAGCTAGCATAGCTGAGCTGTGTCACACCGTCCCTTTTTATTTACTGCAGCCCCTCTTTTCATGTGTATAAACTGTTCCATACAGGATGCAGATCTGAATTTAACTGACCCATATCCATTAGAGGTCAGAAACCCTGCAGTGTACCTTTTTTGTGTTACTTGCCTTAAATGCACAATATTCCTCTTTTATAAATGAATAAATACACACACATACACTATATACACAAAAATGTTCTGAAACATAAACAACTAACTTAACCCTAACCATTCGCTGTGATTGGTTTATGGCTGACTTTACACAAAGTCATAATCATTAGCCTGTGGGCCTATTAGAGAGTCAACACATAATATTAACTCTAAGAGAAGAAAATACCTCACTTTTCTCTCCTTGTAATGAAAAAAAAGCCCCCAAAACTACATTGTGATGATGAAGATGAACTCATAGACAGCGAGTCTGTGCTTTATGTGAAATACTGTGCTTCTCTCTCATTCCCCCTTTTTAAAAACTGTTTACGCTGCCATCTTCAACCCATGCTTCTTTGTCTCTCATTGGAATATTCATGCCAATTAAAAGCCTGTATCTAAAAATAGACAACTATGATTATGTTGGCAGGATGCAGAGATCCTGTATGAAAATGAGTTGTATATTATTAATGAAACGAGTAGAGAACATACAATTTATTCTTACGTTAAGTTATTCAGTAGGGTTAGGGCTTGTAGTTATTGTGCAGAGGCTGTTAAGGTGAACTCGTGGCATTTCAGCGAAAAAACTAATTGAAAATTCCACTCAGGCTCTCATCAAAAAGGAAAATGGCTGTTTCTAAATTAAGGGTAGGGGATTATGTTTGAGATTTTTAAAATTAACAGCATTCAGAGACTGGTAATTCCCCAAATGAAAAATCTCAAAAACACGATTATCAGACACCCTGAAATAACAGACCAGGATAAATGGTCATGTGCTGGATTTAGGTTTCAGATTGGGTGGAAGTGGATCAGATTTTAAAACAAAAACAAGCAACGAGTATTTTAGAGAGCATTTTTTAAATTAAAAACACATCCAGCTCCAGATAAAGCCACAGATTCAGTGTGATCCCTGTTATAACTACAGTGACATGTGTATAAAAGATTAAACTATTCGCATTCATTACATACTGAAAGATGCAGATGCACGTAACACAATTTAAATGTAGTGTTTTCTCTCTCTAAGGCTACCTGACTACATCTCTCTGCCCGTTCCCACAGTGGCGGTCAGGTCATGTGATCTACACACAGGTGTGTGTGTTGTCACCAGGTAAAAATATCTGTCTACCTGCAATGGAAGAAAATACAGCGCTCCTCTCTCCTAGGGCTAGAGTTACGTCTCAGTCGTTAGCGAACAGCAAACTGACCCCTCACTGCTCGTCTGTCCGTCCTGCATGAAGGCCATCTCTCTCCTATACTTCCTCCATAGATCCTGGTCAGTCATGTCTCTGGTTTCTTTTTCCTTCTTCCTCGCTGAACTCCTCTTGTCATTGATAAGAGTCCTGTAATATGTATATAGACAATTATCTCATAGATTATATATTATATATTGTGTTATTTCATTATAATCATCATATCACTTGCCCATAAATATTAGATAATATTATTTACACACTACCAAAACTGGTGCAGGAGCAGTGGCAAGGATTTTTTTTTACTAATTTCAAGGGTATGTGATCACAGCATCCCTATCTTGGCCTCTCCACTGGCTACCTGTTAATTTTAGAGTCATTTTTTAAATTTTACTAATTACGTTCAAAGCTAAACTGGGCTCCAAAATACATGTCTGAACTTCTGGCGCTTATGAACCGAATTGCGGTCTTTGGTTCTCTGGAAAGGATCTCTTGGATGTTCCTACATCAAGGTTTGAAACTAGAGGTGACAGAGTGTTTGCTGTCCATACATGTAAAGAAAACTTTACAGGTATGAACAGCAAACACAAACAAAAAACAAAATAAACCTTCCCTGTACTTTAGTAATAATTAAAAAAGCCAACAGCAAAACAAACAAACAAACAAACAAACAAACAACACCACTGAAGATGAAGTTAGTTGAGGAAGCAGAGGAAGAAAACAAAGGACAAAGCAGTGGGAAGCAAGAGGAGATGAGCTTGGGAGAGAAGATAGAGAGAGAGGTGTCCATGTCTCTCATTCTGCAAATAAACAAAAAGTAAACACCAGTGGAGGAAACACTGTGAAACTTGATGCTGCTGATCGCTCCTCCACCTGCCCACTCAGGTTTCCCAGAAGGCCATTCTGCTGGCCACAGGACAAAAGCCATGCAAAAAGCCAACACCTTTCTCCCCCTGGGGCGGTTGCAGACAAAAAGAGGAAGAAAAAAGCGATACAACACCTTTGTTTGCTGAGATTAAAACATGATGTATTCTCTGCCTTCCTCCTCTCCTCTCTCCTCTCTCACAGCTCTGTCCTCCCTCTCTCCCCAGAGGTAACTCTACCATGTGAGAGATCCAACTGTCAGTGAACTCTCTTCATTCTTGGAAGCTTATAAAATCTACCATATTATTTCTGTTTTCCTATTGTTTGGGTATCATTGTGGTGCGTCCTGTGACGCTGCGATTAGCGGATCAGCCTTGGCACAGGGTGAATGAGCAGGCCCGTCCTTTTGCTGTGCCTCCTGTGTGATACAGGTATAAAGTTGGTGATGTGATCAGAGTTGTGCCCCAGCCTGATTGTTAATGGCTGAAACTGAATAGTTGTTGATATAAAAGAATACCCAGCCTTACCCTTCCACAGAGGGAATCTGACGCTGATGATAACAGCTCAGGAATTCACACAAGGAGGAACACGAGTGGCATATGCACTGATATTTCAAAGGGAAGTATCCACTGTGTAATTGCCTGATAAGGTGCTGTGATAATGCAACACTTAGATTAGTAAGGTACACTTAATGTTTACAGGACATGGCTGACTTCACTCACGCTTGGCAATTCCTATGACTGTCATTATTCCACAAAGTCACCGGTTGACATGTGAGGCAACACACACATCAAATCCACCAATCTATCACGACAATGGTAACAGGGCAGGGAGGGTGGCCTCGAGACACGCACTCTCTCCATAGGGGGTTTCTGCCAATTTAGCAACTGCAGTGGGAGGTCTCACTCTCATCAGGATCCAGACCACTTGTCTACCTTTCTTCACTCTCTTGTCTGCACAGGCTTTAAAATAGAGCTTACAAATGATGTGCCTACGGTTAACACATTTCTGATTTGATTTTGTGATTTGATTTTGCTCTGTACAGGAAACACTTTCTATTTTAGATAATAGTCCCAATGAAAACCGCTGACAGTGAAAGTCTGTGGATAATTGGAACAGCATTAGGAGGGAGTGGGGTAAGATGATGATGATGATGATGATGCCGATGTATGTTGTCCTCTAGGTACAGAAAATTAAAATTTTATATATACCTATATTTTAGGATGTCTCTTATTAAATGAAATTGTAAGAATGCATTTATGACAAACAGGCATGAAAATATGACTTCTCAACAAAAACAAAAAAAATAAAAAGCGTACCTGTGGCTCAACTTGCCCTAAGTTTGGGGTAAATTGATCCAAGTGAGCGGGTAACTTGAGCTATCTGGGTCTAAACCTACCGTCTGACTTTTTAAGACCACTGAACAATCAAACGTCACTATTCAACATTCATTTCATCAAGGTTGCAGAAAAAATATGAATTGTTCATTCCTCCTTGCAAATTCATGCATCTACTATTCCATTACAACTCCATCTGCTCAAGGAGATTGAGTGAAACAATTGAAAACTCAAATCAAATTCACAAAGTGTTTCCTCTTTCTTTTAACTGTACCTCCCGTCTACCATGTTGAGTCTGCACAGAAAAACTGTGACATTTCACAAGCTTTTGAGAGCAGTTGCAGGTTTCCTCCATCATCCAAAATGGCAACTAGACGAGTAAAACCTTAATCCTGACCGAAGAAAGCAGATCTGGGTGGTTGTACAGAGGCTAATGTGGAACTCTGAATGGTTGAGGGTCTTGTTTTTGAACATTTTGAGAATTGTCTACAGCTAAAATAAATCCTCACAGGTTCAGATAGGCTTGTGGTTTCATGTAACTTTTCAAGACACCAAACTAAACAGGCCTATCACTCTTAATGCTCGCTGTTTTCTGAGTAAGTATAATCTCTTCAGACCCTCCCTCTATCCTTGGATCGCCTATCCCGCTACACAAACAGTACTCGGATAATGAGGCTCTGTGAGAAAGCGTAAAGTGGAGGTGTATTGAGGGGCCGTGTAAGCTGGCCTAATCCTCCTTCACAGCATTTGTTGTGTCATTAGAGCTGTATGGGTTGTGGATCCTGTGACACAGGCCCTATTCACTCCTATAGCCCTCAGCCAGCTCACTGCAGACAGCCAATGGTGTGTCCATAGCTGCTATAAGCCACAGTGGATTTTCAAAGGTGGGATTGTCCTTAAAGACCAGGCGGTACCTCTCCACTGAGAGATAGAAAATGTGGTGACAAGAGGCAAATATCAGAGATCACACACACACACAAAAAACACCAGACCAGAAGATTCACTCAGCATCTTTATTTTTGTGCAAATCTCAGACAACACAGTAGCTGAGAGACACAAAAAATGTGCTTAATAACGTGTTTTAAATGTCAGTGCAGGACAGAAAGACTGCTGGCTACATGGATGAGCCAGTAATGATGTTCTATGGCATCCCTTTATTTATTATGTGGGTGAAAACAGGTGACCAGCTGTTTCAATTTTGCTAAATTTGCTGAGAATACTGTATGTAAACCTCTCTCATCTGTCTCCTGTCAACACTATTATTATTTCTAAGATGATATTAATACATTCATCTACACGGAGGACTTTGTTTTATTCTCATAGAGGCTGTTGAGAAAAAAAGTTTTCTACGCTGCTGTTTCATTCACATTTTAAGACTGGAGTGAATCTTATACAAATGCCATTCGGAGTTACAATATATTTCATAGCACATATTTATTGTGCTTTTTTTTTTTAAAAACACAAAAGTGAAACAATATTAGCTGATCATTTTCTGGTAGCTCTGGTCTTTCAAGTTTAATAAAGAACAGGCTCATTTGCAGAGTTTATTGAGGAGTCAAATTTTTTTTTTTTTTATTCTAAAATGACGATGAAATGGCACCATGCAGAGTGTAAGACTGAGGTTTCCTACAGGAAGTAAGGATGAGCATTATTTAATTGTAACCTATGAGATTTTCAGTCTACTCTGAAAAACAGGAAGTAATTATGATTAATAAATGGACAGAGTAACCTACTTTGTAACTGCTGTGACTTGCAACTGTTTATCGTAAATAATTGTACAGTTTACTGTAGTTGATGCAGCGACTGCACATTCACCTCCTGTGTATCGTACCATAACAATGCTGATACGAGGTAGTAAGAGATTCATACATTTATAATTGTAAACCATACAACTTAGAAGAATGACTAACATATTCATATTCATATACAGTACAGTACAATATGATAGAACAAGCATCACAGGGTAGCGATATTGCTTTTGGCTACAGCTCTTATTGCTGGCTTAATAAAACATTTAAATGGCTCAGATGATATAAACAGCTTTGATTTTATTTCCCAAAGTACCATCCTGACCAGAAAACTCAGCGAGCTCATCCCTACCTACGTAGTTTAATCACACTATTTTAAATATTAAGACTTTTTCCACACATTTCAAATGCTAAATAAATAAAAGATAAGGCCAGTTTTGCCAGTGAAATGACTGCGCAAATTGAAATAAACACTCTATAACATCGCAACAATCGCATGGCTGATTTCTCCTTAAAATATGGCAAAACGAGAAACTTAACTTCTAAATTGAAATTAAGATTTGCTGAAGTTATGAGACTGTCAGGTTACATTTTTCAGCACCTGCAGGCAGCCCTGATTTTGATCTCACTTGGGCTGATCTTTGAGCTGGTGTTCCCTGAGAGCACCAGTGAAGGTAGCCGTCCACACATGCAGGGCTGTCCCAGCGGAGAGGGTGAGGAAGAAGAGGAAGGCAACTTGGAAACCGAACCAATCCACCACGCCTCCAGCTAGCGCACTGAACGTCAGCTTCCCCAACACCTCCAGAGTCGCCAAGAAACTGTAATGGGTCGCCTAAAGGGAGAATGGCAGTGTAGGATGAGGGGGGAAGAGGAATGACGAGGAAAGAGATTAAATTGAGGAGGTAAAGGAGAGAAAAGTGAGAGGACAAAAAGGAGTTTGGGAAAGAAAGAAAGACATTGTGAGTAAAAAGGGAGCGTGGAAGATGGGAAAAGGGGGGGTAACATGGGTAGGGTAGACATGGGTAAATGACATTCATCCTATCCTGTAGCACAACTTATCAGCTGATTGTTCTTGGATCTTAATACAAAACAATGAATCACAACAGACAGACAGACAAGGGAAAAGTTATATATTAAAAATATTCAGGAATGAGGAAATGTAAAAAGGAAACGATAGAAGAGAAAAAAGAAAGGCCTGAAAGAGAAAGCCTGAGATCATGGCCTGAGACGATGGATGGTGGCCAACCAAAGAAAAGTATCTGATCCCAGCCTTAAGGCTTTCAGGACGGAGTGAGAGAAAGAGAGAGACAGGCGGACAGAGATTACCTAATCTCTCTAAGCCTCCTCCCTCTGCCTGAGAGCATTCAGCAGGTAACTCCAACAAAACAGGACTCTAGTGACACCTAGACTAATGACCGAACAAATGGTTTCTAAAACTAATAATAATAATTCTTCTCTAGGAGATGCCTTTAATTTTCCATCATATAAATACAGATCAAACTTTTTGTTTTATTAAAACGTAATTTATGCAACATTTTCATCCACAAATGATACCCCTTCACTGCAAGACCACAAATATTTGTTTTTCTGTGTAGCATTTCTGTCATTTGAGGAGCCATCAGTGACACTGTAAAGGACATTTCTCACAGAGAAACAAAGACAATGAAATGCTATGAATTTGATGAGTGATGAGGAATCGTTGGTGAGTTTAGAGTATCTGAGGCAAAGAGCACCGAGAGCCTGTGTGACCACAGCTAAGTGGAGTGCCTTTATTCTGAGCAACTTGTTTAACAGATTTGGTTTCTTTCTCCTGGGGATCGTTAACAAGCACTCACACGATCAGCTTTCTGTCACTGGATAGCACTACCTTCAATAACACACACAGGCGAGCTAATGCTTTCTCCTCCCGTGTGCATGCACACACTAATTCAACACACTAAAAAGCAAACAGTATATGTGTCATGAGAACCTCTCAAATTAACCATGGTTCTCATCATCACATGTTGTGAATGGTTCTTTCCTATAATTTATTTTTTATTAGTAACCAGATCCTAATATCTGATGCCTGTGATTTTTTTCTTTTCTTTTTCGCTTTTTTTCTTCTTCGCTTTAAGACTGACAGCAATTTAAATGATAATTTGTCACCTTCAGAGATTGACTGAGTGATGTCTGAATGGCTGTGTGAACAGCGATCACCTCCAGGCAACGATGGCCCAGTTACGACAGGGACAAAAGGAGTTATGTCAAAGAGGAGAAAATGAAAGAGGAGAGGAAAAAGTCAGAGTGGAAGAGAGCATTTAAAGGACTACATGATGACAAAGAAATAGAGTGAGGTGGTAGGAGGGACAATGCTAGCGAGGGGGAAGAAAAACAGAAATGGGGGGTGGGACAAAGAGAAAAGAAGTGATGAATAGAAACTGGGTCTGCTAAGACTTTTGAGATTTTCCAGGTGGAAACAGCTGATGAGAACTGACAGGTAAATGACAGGGGAGTAGGTGACGTTAGGTGTGGTACTGTATGTCTGCCAACCGGAGGAAATTACCTAACATTACAATATAGCACAATTAAACCAACACAAAAGAGAGGCATGAGGGGAGGGAAGGAAAAGAGAGATTGTGTTGTCTGAGTGTTAAACCGCAGGAGATGACCTGACACCAAAAAATGACACAATTAACACAGTAAAGATATGAAATTATTACATAACAGCAACCTGGGTCTCTAGAATAAGGCTGCCGGCAGGTAGGAGAAATGACTATTTTACCTGAATGCTTTCCTCTGCCCTCTGAGTGCAATGCATCATGGTAGTAAAGGTGAGCGTGGTGATGAGACCGCCCAGGAAGTGTTGAACACTCATGCTGAGGACGGCCATACCTAAGGGAGCGAACACACATGAGGAAAATCAAACAATCACACAGAGACAAACACACAAAAAATATAGATATCCTTCAGAAGGAAACTATGAGTTTTATACTTTTCCCTGCTCTGCGACACTCCTCGCTATAGTTTGTACTATTTTATGAAGAAGTCAAAGCAGTTGGAAACAGTAAGCTGCTGAAGTGTCTCCTCTCCACCGCCACCCTCCTCCTCATCCCCCAAAACACATGTAGTGTATCCTCTGAGGGGAAGTGGCAGAGCAGTGTTAGTGGGAAACACAGAGGAACCACAGACCTTATCTGTTTCTGCTCCTGCTAACACTGAATTATTCACTCAAGCCGCCAGAGTTTTTGCCAAATAAGACTCTTCAGTCAGCGACACAACACTGTCGGAGTCACACAGATACACTGAGTGATCAGACTGGAGAAGTGGGAAGCGGAGGGTTATCATGTAATATTGAAAATTCTGAAACTGAATGTTTTTCTTTTTTTTTTTTTTTGGTTCAGTTTTCCTGCAATCTTTGTTCTGGGTTTAAAGTGGAGGGGGAGAGGCCTCAACTTTCAGTCAGAGAGGCTTGATAGGGAAACAGACAACTCCAGCGGAGATGAATGGTTCAGATCTGAATCCCAAATGCTTTGCGACGGGCTGTGCAACAAAATCAAACGTGTCATTCAGACGTTAACAACTGAATGGCTCTCCAGAGAGAGAAAGAGAGAGAGAGAGAGAGAGAGAGAGAGAGAGAGAGAGAGAGAGAGAGAGAGAGAGAGAGAGGGGCAGAGAAAGAGTGCACACCTGTATGTCCTCTAAATCAATCATTTTATTTATTTTATATTTATTATTTTATTATTATTCTGTTTTGGATTGTAACCTCAGATGTTTAATTTTTAGAGGCCTGTGGAGATAAAACTATTCACCCCTCAAAAGTAGGAAAAAACTGAACTTTTATGTGGAAGAATCTTTTTTTCTCTCTTTCCTATCTAATCATGAATCATCCTGTGATGCCTTGATGGCCCCCAGTTTGGGGATCATTGTAGAAGGCACCTGATCAGTTTTAGGCATTTGTTGGATGGACAGGCACCAAAAACAGACATTAGTAAATCAACAGAAGAACTTACTACTTTAACTGTGAGGCTAAACTTCTATTATAAAATCCTGCTGCACAGATGTTATGTAACCTTAATATCAGATGACATATACCTTCACACACGTTACATATGTCCAGGGGCTGAACACACTAACAGTAACACCATGATGACAACAGAGCTGCAGTAAATTTAGTGAATGTTCATGTTTTGTTGAAATTGTCAAAGATGTTGATTTAACGTAAAGTGGAAGCTGAATTAAAAACTCTGAAAGGCATCTTCACCTGATTACAAGTCCATCAAGTTCAGTCAGTTTGGCTGAACTGTGTTCATCCACTTAAACTCACATTGTACATCCGTGACTTGAATCAATCTATTTAGATGAACCTGTGTGCATGTGTGTCTATTTAAAAAACTAGGGGGTTATATAAGGACTATGTATACGTGATCAGGATCTACACAGTTTAAATATGAAAATATTAACAACTTCAGTAAACAAAAGGTTGTGCACTTATACATATTTTGCAATTGTATAAACATGAAGCTGTTGGGTTAAAGTGTTGCCTGTCACTCTTGCTGTGAGTGTATTTCAACCCATCTCTCACCTTTCATGAGTGGTGATGGCTCCAGCACAGTGAGTAGAGAGCTCTGGAAGACCATGCTGACGGTTCGCAGCACAAACACACGTCGCATCAGAGCCCCGATGCTGAGGAGAGACCAGCAAACAAGCCCGATATCAGAAAAATGACCTACAACAACTTTTACGCTTGAGTGTATGGATGAGCAGCAATAGGTGACAGTGACTTTATCGTTAAATTTGGAAACGTTCTGCATTTCTGTTCATATCACAGACAATTACATATATGCGCACACACAAGAACATACACGCACATGCTTAAGTAAACATGTCCCCAGACACTAATTGATTCTCTGTTAGTGCAAGAAAACTATCCCCCTGTGGGTTTTGCTTCGTGACGTAATCAATAACCTAAGGAGATCCGCAGCATGAGGAGGATAATTAATCACTGTTAACATACACACACATAGATAAGAGCACCCACACTGTTGTGTGATATCAGGGATTAACAGTGTCAATCACTTAGAGGATGCCTGCCACTCAAAAGGGCTGTGTGTATGTTTGTTTAGATTTTTGCATGTAAGTATTTTTATATTATATTTTTATTATTATAGGCTGTGAGGACAAAGGGTAGGATATTAAGTTAGCTGAGTATGTACTAAAACTATAAGCAAGTCTTTTTTATTTGATTGAATGATCTAGATTTTGATGAGGTTCCAGATTCTACTAAGCAAAAATATCCATCTAATTTCATTATCCTGCCTCAGAAGACAAACCCAGATCAGCAGTGATCAAACATTGATACAATACTGCTGTTTGTGTAGTAAATGGCAAAGTGAAACCCAACACACTGCTCCCTGAATGACAGGCTGCTTACTTCTGGATTCACTTATGACATATTTTAAAACTCTTTAAAGGATCATTCTGGTTTATTACAACAACCAGAATCATCCTTTAAGAGTCTTATATATGTATATATGTATATATGTTTGCTAACTGATACACACTGTTTTCTTCTAATCGATATGCGTGTACTTAGTAAATTCTGTCCTGTGGTTTTCTATTATTACATAACTCACTCTTGTATCCTTTTAGTACTGTACATATTACTCTACTTCTAAACTGATGTCATCTTTCCCTACAGTATATTGAATATATGTGAATATTGAATGTGTTCCTTTTTGTAGTATTTTTGGGCATTTATTTATTAGACAGTAGAGATGTGACTATGTGAAAATATCTGATCTTTGGCTGCCAAACCAAACTCAACCAGATCTGTAAACCTGAGGGGAACTATGAGTCACACTGAACACATAACACACTCATTTCATACACTTCAAATATATTGATTAGAGCCACTTTAAATATTTATTTTCCTGTTCACTCCAGTGACTAAAGATGAAAAAGCAATCGCCTCCAACAGGAACACCTAGTTCCTTTTCAATAACATGCTAAAATAAACTCACCAATGTGTTTTTAAGAGTTTACACAAACATACTGTATTACAGAAAAGTGTTTGGGAACATGTGGTAATGTACTGTATACTGTTTTTGACTCATAGGTAAAACTTAACTGCAAAGACTACAAATATCCTATAGATACTGTCTGAATACTGATTATTTCACTTTATTATTTTTGTACAAGACATCCGTTTCTGTCGTCCTCCCCTCCATTATGTATCTTCTCCACCCAACCTTTCCTTACCTTTACACTGGAAAACCAATCCTGCATCATTCACATGCTAAAGACATTCTTCTCTCTGCTGCTCCTTTACCTCCCTTCTCAATGACAGCCTTTCATATCACACGCTCTCCAGAGATGCGGAGGGGAGTGTATTCATGTGTGTGCGTGTGTATGTGTGTGTGTGTGAGAAAGAAAACCTGCCTGGCTGCCACCTCACACGGGCCGGGCCCAGATAAGAATAGCCATGTTCTCAGATTACCAGTGGCGGTTGTAAAGGGGGTCACTCACTGACCACTCAGCCGTTTCTGATGGTGAGGAGGATAAACCTTCCAACTGAGCTTTTAGAGGTGGGACCATAGTCGACTGGACAGCCCTTTCTCTGTGTGTATATGTGTGTTTGTGCATGTGATGAAGTAAAGAAAGAACAGTGTTAATCTGTTCTTTCATCACTGATGATTCTGTTTCAATATTACTTGAAACTAGTACAAGTGCTTTAATTACTATATAAGTCAAATTACCTGACATATAATTTGTTCAACTAAAAAATATTTTTGCCCAATTAAGAAAATACCAAATTCTGCCCTCTATTAGGCAATTTAGAGTCCTTCAATTTAAACACAACAGACTGAAGAACTCCTTTATACATCCTGTTGCTTAATTAATCAATTGAGATCAGAAATCCAGAGGATATGATGTGTCATGCATGATTATTATGAAGAATGACATATGTGAAAAGTGTCATATGTAACATGCAAATGTTTAATTTGTGTGTAGACCTCTTAAACTGAAGTGCCTAAAGGTTGCAAAATGGATTTCGATAAAAGATGATAATAAAGTGGTATTGTACCGTATTGTAAGGTTACTATCACAGACAATGACAGAAACCAGAAATAACTCACATTTGAGAAGCTGAAACCTGAAACTTTTGGTGTTTTCTCCTAAAGATTCTCATAAAGATCATGCATGTATGGTTGGATGTTGTGTTTAGTTTGGAGTAATGCACAGTGTGGGAACTAACATACTATCCTCCATGAAGGCATTGTTGTTATTTATAGTTACCATTACATCACACTGGCCATAGGCAGGGCTGTGCTACTAATGCGATACGAGTATGAGAAGATGTAAAACCTTATGGACCGGCGGTTTGGCACAAATGGCATGAAGTCAATACGTTGAAGGGGAAACCATGTACAGTAAAGTTTAAATATAATCACATTGTTAAGGTAGAAACTGTGTGTCAAAAATAGTCATGCTAAAACACATTCCTATATTCATTTTTCTAAATGTAATGTTATCAATATATTCACATACACAATGGAGATTATATTACATTACATTACAATGGATGTTAAAACATATTTTGCCACAATATATCATAATGTGTCTATATATACTAATATAACAGCCAGTGAAATATATTAATCAGTAAAATTTCACGTATTTGTACCTGTGGATCTGAGAACTAAATTTAACTTGAGCTGTACATTGTTTCTGTGTTCAAACCCTGAGGGGAGTGAGCGAGTGATGGATTTGCTGCTCATGCTGTTCTCACACCAGACACAGGGGGTCCCTGAGCTCTCAAATAAGACTATGTTTACTTAAATTACTCTACACACACAGCCAGACACAGTCAAACACACACACACAAGTGCCTATAAAGGGGTAATAAAGAAATAGAGGCAGAGAGTGATGACGAAGAGTTAAAGGCAGGAAAGTAAAAGGCAAAGTACACCAAAAGCTCAGAGAAAGAAGAAGAGGAGCATGATGATAGTAACATCTGATGGGATGAAAACATGTTCATGTGGTGCAGACTGTTACCTCCTCAGTCTTTTCTACTGCTGGAAACTCAGGACCAGTGTTACAGAAGAACCATACTCTCCTTTTCCACTCATTTTCAATCCTTGCCTGGTACGATTGGTTGTTATGTCAGATGAACAGACAGCACTGAAATTTATCTCCCCTGCTGGCCAACATTTTTATACTGCTTACTGCTTCAGACTGGTTCAGTGAGTATTAGAGCTGAAATGATTCATTATTCATTGATTAATCAGTTAACAAAATGAATGACCATTTGACAATCCACTAATCATTGTCTCTTTCCAACTCCTCAAATGGGAATATTTTCTGGGAATATCTAAAACATTTTTTAGATTTTATAATTGATGAATCAATTAATTGTCTTTGGCAGGTTAACCAATAACGAAAATAATAGTTAGTTGCAGCCCTAGTTAATACTAGACAACTTCATAACAGAGTGTTGATTAGGTGAAAAGCAAAAAAGGTGTGCAATCACAGTATGTAGTCTTTTCCATAGTCTAAATTTGTTTTTTGGCCCGACAAAACGATACCTCCGAACAGCCTTGACAGTCATACTCAAGCAACCAAACAATGACAATCATTGCAAAGCCAGTGATAACCAAACTGATGATGAGAATGATGCTGCTGAGGAAGACTACCTGAACTGAGCGAGCAGCAGGCCTCCGAGGGAGGATCCGCAGATAGAGAAGCCCATGGCAATAACACCGTTCCAGAAGCCGAGCTCTCTGGCCGTCATGTGGTGATCCAACAGGAAAAGAGGAAACATGGTCACTGCACCCTGCTCACCTGTGTACAGGGTGATGGGAGAGAGAGGTGCATAAAGAAACAGGGAGAATGTAAGGACAGAAGGGGGAGACAGGAACGAGTTACCCAGTAGGATCTACTAAAGGCAGTATTAGGTGCTGTAGACAAAATATAAATATATAAAATCAGTACACCATGTATTACAATATGTACTGTATGTCTCTGACTAAGCAGTAGTATTTCTCACATACAGTAAATATGTGCGATACCTCCTGAACATACACGTCTATTACAATGAGCATGTTGTTCCAAGATGTTTAGCCTGCAAGTCTGAACATGGTTTTTCCTGAGATGACGCATGCAGCACACCGACACGCTGCACACCTAGCCTATTCCTGGAAAGTGTCAATAATAGATGCCTGACAAGAAAAAGAATACCCTCAGTCACTTTATCAAACAGAGGCGTAGCACTTTTCCTAAAGCACAAAAAGGAAAACACAACAAAAACACAAAAACTTCCACAGATGAAACAGACCTCACAAAGACCTTTCAGTCAAAATAAAAAGTTTCTGTCAGACAGTAAGACTTTCTCTGTGTGGTGTTGAGTGTGGGGGTAATGTTCTGCTGAACATTACAGTAAAATATTCAGTGTCGCCGACGATACGCCATTATTATATTAATGGAGACTGACTTCAGAAAGACAGTGGGACCAAGGAGCTGCATGAGTGACAGCTTGGCTCCCAGACTGCTGTCAAAGACGACGCAACACAACCAACGAATCACTCACTCAGTCAGCCAGGAGACAAACAAAAATAGAGAAAGAGGAAAAAGAAAGATGAAACAGACTGGAATGAAAAATAATAATCAGAGAAAGCTGAGAAGGTCCCAGTGATAGGGAGTGCAGCAGCAGAACGAGTGTCACCGCTGTAACAGTGGTGTGACAACCCAGAGAAAACGTGGAGCGGCAAACGAGGAGTCTCTGTGTGTAGGAGGCTCTTGTCTTTCTCTCACTTCTGTCACTCATGTTTCCCTGCTGGCAGTTTATACATATACATCAAGATGGCCATAAAAATTGAATTAGCCAACCAGAGACTTTTCCGAACCATACCTGTCTGTCTGACAGACTCATTTGTTTTGAAAAAGTAACACGATTAGCGACTGAGGAGACAAAGAACTACCACTGTTATAAGACTTGAGGCCTTTTACGCCACAGCAATACATGAATGAACAATATTTAATTTACAACAGGGCAGGACAATGAACCAAATTTATCAAAGTATCAATATAATGATTTACATATCAGAATTTGTATTTATAATAAATACTCTGAATCACATTTACCGTAATTAAATTAATCAGTTCCAGTCCAGTCCTAAATATCTTTGTGGACATCACATTGGGTTAAAGTTTAACCGGTAAACAAAACTGCATTGGCCATTTTTTCACTTTTTTCTAAAATGTAAAGTGATTAATCAATTAATCAGGACAGTATCAGACAGCAGCTTTAATAATATTGAAAATACATGCATATCTAGTCCTTGAAACTGAGGGAAATGTTTATCTTGATCTATAGTATCTGGTTAAATGTTGCACAAATATCCAATAAAATAGGATTATTTTGGTGAATGTAATATGTTTACAAAACAGTAACAGGCAGCAAATTTCAATCTGAAACCCTTGAGGTGGTCAGACGTGATAACAGATTTACAAGTGGATCACATTACATTAGTATCACTCCACACTCCCAATGGGACCTACACTGATACACTAACACCCTCTCTGTGCATTATTCACATTTTAATCATTGTCATCTTCTGTGCTGAACTGTTGTGATTTGCATCAACTGTGCAGTAAGCATATTAGTCGTAATAAAGTAAACATTGGCAGCAGCGGTACCCATGATGCCTGGGTTGTTTACCCATGGTTCTGTGCTCCCGTGCTTGTCTGCCTGTTGTTTAGCTCAAAGCTCAGAGCTTTTACAGTCCTGGCTTCAACTAATTATTTCTTTAAAGAGGGAGGTTGGGGGGGGGGTGCAGACAAACACAACCAGGCTGATTATTCCTTTCTATAAATATTCTCAAAGCAACAATTGTCCATTTCAGCAGGGATTTCATTAGACATCCGCAAAGATTAAACAAGCACAGCAGAGGGAGAAGAGAAAGGGTGGAACAAGAGTGAAGGGGGTGGGTGGGAGAAAGGAAAGAATATGGGGAGTAAAGGGGAAAAATAAGAGAGAAAGAAAATGAAATAAAATGAAAGAAATAAAAAAAAAAACAGGCAGTAGGCGAAAAGGAACAAGATAGGTAGATACAAAAACTGAGATACAGTGCAGGAAATAACAACCATAATGCATTTATTTAAAAAAATAAAAGTGAACTGCTGAACATGACTGGAGAGAAAAGCAGAGCAGCCAGGGATGGAGACAGATAAAGACAGAGGGAGAGAAGGGGGGCAGATGAACAGAGACATTGTTAGGAGGTTAGTGAAGAGGAAACAGAGGAGAGATGGCAGGCTCAAAGAAAACTCTGTGTTTGTGTTTACATTAGAGACAGACTTCGGAAAAAAAAAAGAGTAGGAGAGAGACAAAACAATTTCATATTTAGGGAAAAAGACAAAAAAGAAGCCTAGTTTTTATCCTGGTTATTAAATGTGCTTTGTGACATCAACTATTTGAAAAGCACCAAGTATCTCCCATTTGACCGCTCTTACTAGGTTTATGAAAGCTATTCAAAGTTATCACGACTAGCTTACCATTTATACATTCATTAAAAATGACATTATCCCAGGCTATCAGATGAGAGAGATGGTGTATTATAAGTGTATATAAGTGTAGTAGAAGAGGGCTGGCTGGCAGTATAGACAGGGATCAGGGCAGGGTATGGGTGAGATGAGGGTGAGAGATCGATGAGGACAGTGGGGTCAAATCCTGACGTCCAGGCTGCAGCTTAGACAAAAGAGCTGGCAGAGAAGCAGAGATCACTGAGGACACCCAGTCACCGTGCACACACATGCACACACACCTTTCAGCTCCCCAGGCTCTCTGAAGACAAAACACTAAACAACAGAACACTGTGTATACACACTTTCACAATATCCTTTGCATATTAGTCTATTGACACACACAAACACACATATTAGGAGCCCCTGCAGTTCTGCTCAATGCAGATGTCAAGGAGTTCTCTGTGGCCCTCAGGGCTTATGAATGTGTGAAAACACAACAAAAACACAAAAACCTCCTGCTAGGTTATTGGGTTGATTTAGTGTACATTTTCTGAGAGATGATGCAATATTAATTGCAATTCAGGGTCTCAATGTTTCAATAATCACTGTAAAAAACGTTGCTGTTCTACATTGAAATCCATCTTCTAAAGATGCCTCTGGGGGGGGCGCCCTGATAGCCACTGGTGGTCCACTTTCCACTATTGAGTAAAAGCAAAAAGCACTCTGGGTTACATGTTTTCCTGTTATGCTTACACTTACATTATTTGTAGGTCTGAAGAAAATCAAGGCTGCATAGTTGAATTTTCAATATCAGCCTGTGGTCAAAATATGAACAACAAAAAAAAAAAATACTTTACTAATAAAATTTAAGGATTGGGACCTGCTATGGCTCTCAAATCGACATGGAGGGTGTTTCAACACAAAGATAAAGTCATTTCATCTATGTGTCTGTGCATGGATAAATGTGTTTCTATGGCCATTTTCCTCTCTCAGGGCACCATGTGGTGGCTGTTCATTAATTCATCCCCTCCATCAGCCTCCCTCCCTGTAAGTCCTCCTTTCCCCCCCCCTGGAAAATACCCTCCTTCCTCCCCCCTCCCTAAGTTTCTCTCTTCTCTCATTCGCTCTCCTCCATGTCCCACACTCATCATCATCCACTGCAGCATGTCAGTGAAACAAGTCTGCAGGTGGATTTTGGGTCAGTATTAGGATGCTGTGAGTGTGTATGCGTGCAACAAAAAAAAACTGTAGTTAAAAGTTATTTTTACCCATCAACCACATATTTGAAGAAAGAAAGTGATGTGCATCAAGAATTACCTAAAAGTCATCACTTAAAGCTAAAGATGAGGGCAGTAGAGGGCAGTGGTGCATCATTAAACTGGGTGAGATCTGCCATTAAATAATGCTAAAAGAATAATGATATTTTCTTGACCATTTATATCAGTGATATATTTTTTTTTTTACCATTAAGCTTTGTAGATGTGTTTTTGACTGGAAAGGTTAAAGAGGAGTGTTGGGACAAATGATGCTCATTCCCATCAGGATCCACCTCTTTTCAACATTATTCTTATCTAAAAAAAAACACCTTCCTGGATGTGTGCAGCAGCATTTACACTAGGATTACTTAATTTCAAATAATAATATGAGAATAATTGAGATTTGGCATTTTAATTCACAAGCAGTTGAGGTGATGTGTTGATATAAAATAGTGCAGTTAAATAATTATGTTCTGCATACTGTCAAATTATGATAATTAACACTTGAGTGTGCAATATCTAAAAAGATAATAGGATTTGCCATTTTCGCTATAATTGCTCTGTCTTTAAGCTTCTTTACCTGCAAGCACAGACGTCTAAAGGGCTTGTTTTGCTACACTATGTATGACATTAAAATGTTTGTATCCAACGACAGACTTTATTGCAACTCTAAACCTCTGTTGTTTGCCTCTTCACTGGCCTTTCTTGCTTATATTTTCTTTCACTCTCCCTCTCCATCCATCCATCCCTGCAAGTCTACCCAGACAGTTCTCCCATCATGCCTGGGGCCTCAGATGGCACAGAGGTCACAGTTCAGACATGAGGCCCCCGATGATTGGCCACTGTGTTGGACACAGCGCAAACTCAGAGTTCATTAGGGATAGATGAGGGACAGGGGTCTGTGCTTGTATGTGTGTGTGAAGCAAAGAGAGGTGGGGGGGTGGGGGTGGTGCCCAGACAGACAGATCACCGGTCTCACACAAACATACCCACACACCCCATGAACAAAAACAATACTGTCTCACATAGGAAATTATGCTGGCACATCCAGGCCTTGTCTGAAATATTACTCAATCATTTTTTTGTTTGCCTGTAAAGGTGGGAAATACTTTGACAACTACAGGAACAGGAAATGCAAACGGGTTACATAGCTGTTACTGAATCTACAGAGCTCAATCACAACACTGAAAACATGAAGTAATTATCCCGACCATCAGCCGTTTGAGTGCATGTGTAGCTGCGTGCTTGTGTGAGCGTGAGAGAGACACACAGAGAGAGAGAGAGAGAGAGAGAGAGAGAGATAGAGAGAGAGAGAGATAGCGAGGGTGGGGGGGGGGCTCCCTAGACAGATTAGGGGCTCCAGCCAGCCTTCATATTTTGTCTAGTAGTGTTGTCTGCTGGGGCTCATCCGATTACTGAACCACCGTTACCACTCTCACTCACTCACACACACAAACTTAAAAACAAAGGCATATGCATCCACGCACATACCCAAGTAAAGGCTATGCAAATGTAAAGAGACAATTATATTTTTACCACCCACATACATACACACGCACACACACCAGCACACTGTGCCATCTTCCATTTTTGTTTCTGGATGCCACAGACACAGAAATACTCTAATCCTTACATAATCCCCTTCTGCTACCAAACACCAAACTCAGGTCATATCAACTCTCTCTCCCACACGCACATAAGCTGTTGACTGATACAAAACTACTTTAAAATGTTTGTTTCTCTTAGGTAACTATCCCATTCACATACAAAAATGCCTGCATGAACTTAACATAGATTCAAACAAACAAAAAATTCTTGTTCAAGTGTGTCATTAAAAACAACAGCTTGATCTTGCTTTATGTTGTGTTTTCTGTAAGATTCCAAAAAAAAAAAGCCTTACAACAGTTACTTCCCAAACTTCTTCAATACACTCTTTCCTGAGATCAGTCTTCATGGAAAAACCAACAGAGACATCTAGTGGTGAGCTCTGGACAGGAACAAAACTGAATAAAAGTTCACACTGGGACAAAAGGGAGTCTTTCAGGAAACATTGCATTGTTTTTGATAATATTTGTTTCTGTCTAGTTTGTCAAGAGAATATATACAAACTGATATGCTGATAAACAAGCATCTTATTTGTAGGTTGATGATCTTGGAGTACTCCTAATCTACTCTTGTCTGTGTTTTTTTTCTCCAATTATTCTTCCTTTACTTTTGTTATTTAATCATATGCACATAATGTTTACATTCACCAGTAAAGGCCCTGATTGTTGTCAGGCTGTGATTCAGATGAACCATTATATACAGTAGTTTGTCTGAAAAGTCCAGTTTTCAGTTTATTCTTCAACTGTAAAATCAGTATATATAGTATCTTGTTCACAACTTTTTAATAACCACAAATCCTGTGTTGGTTGGGCTGCACTTCACACAAAACGTATGTACTAATATTAGACCTTGGTAGGAAAGACATATAAATACACATTACCAATGTTATAGTCTCCAGTATTTGCAGTATTTGGGAAATACATCTTAATCTATTCATCTCCATGTGAGTAAGTGCTTGTGTATTAATCAGACTCACCCAGTTTGTAGGTAAGCACATACAGGACTGTCCAAGGGGTTCCAGGCACTGCCAGCAGCTTCCTCCACACCCTCCATGGCCTCATAGCATCCGCTCCTTGCCCTCCTTTTTTGCTGCCATCTGCCTGCTGACCCCTCACAGTCTCATCATCCAGCACAGGGGCACCCCACACAAACAGAGCTACCCCTGCGTACACAAACGTCAGCAGCATGAACATCCAGCTCCATCCAGCCACATCGATCACAGCCAGTAGCCCACCCCCAGCAAACACCGACCCAGCTTTATAGCCAACAACTTGGGCTGTGTTGCCCAGGCCCAGCTCGCCACGACCTTTCAACAACCCCACAGCTGCCCCGTCTACAGCAATATCCTGGACAGAGGCCAGGGTGTTCATGGCCAACAGGGTTCCTGCTACTCCCCAAATGTGTGCCTCTGGAGCCAGTGCTGCACTGGAGAGACATGTTAGCGCCAGCCCAGACACAGTCCCCACCAGCCACCAACGCTTGGTGCTGAGCCGGTCCACCCATGGGGCCCAGAGCACCTTAAGGACCCAGGGAAAGTAGAGGATCTTAGTGAAGCCGATGCGGGTGAGGGAATGACCAGCTCCACGCAGGTAGACAGGAAGCAGGGACGACTGGAGACCGTAAGGGATGCCCTGGACAAAGTACAGCAGGCCCAAGAAGACTAGTTTGTCATTCATGATCTAGCTTCACTTGTGACCCTCTGATTGAGCAGACACTGGAGTGGTCCATCGGTCAGGTCATTGTCTTAATTTTGATTAAAGGGAAACAATTGAAATGGATTGGCTGACCTCCATGAATTAATGACCTGAAATGAAAAGACAAAGAGTGTCAAGTTCAGGGTTATTGCTGTTGAACATAAGGTCTTGTTGTGAAAGTTCAGGGGTGGGTAAATACTTTCACAGACTCTGCAGACAGCCTTAAAGGATGAGACTGCTGTTGTTTTATTTACTATCCACGGCTAACGTTAGCTTCTCAAAGTCAAAACGATAGCTATGTGAACGGGCACATGTAGTTTTATAGTGACCACATGTTTTCATTGTTTAATTGTTTATCATATCAAAACCCGACTTTGTATCGTTTATATTTTACAGACAGTTAAGTTGTCAAACTGACTGACAACAGTGTAGCTACCATTAGCTAGCTTATAGCCTACTGTTATGCTAAAAACTAGCACACGGATAGCCTTAAAACACGATTATACAGCATGTCACGTATTATTTGAAGTGTTGCTGCTGTCGTCAGTAAAATAGTTCCCTATCTGTTATGAGATTAATCTTGACACATACTGAAAAATGAAAGTTGGTTAGCCTAGCCTTAGCTGCCCGGTGAAGGTGCTCCGCTTGTTTAGAGTTGTATGGTCTGAGTGAGCTATGAGGTTGCCAGATTCAGTAACTGTAATCCCCCTTCTGAGGATGGCCAACGCATTTGGCATCGTGTCTGTTTGACGTTCGTATTGCAAAAGACTTAGTATTGCCAACTGGTATTTATTTCCTCAGATTTTCTTAATCATTTTTTCAAACAGATTATTGTCTTTCGTGCACAGAACAATTTAACAATTTCATATGAGTGCACATAAAGGAAGAAAGAAAGGGCTACACTGCATCCATACTAAAACCCATTCATTAAACATAACATTAACATTATAACTCAGCAGACTTTAATTATTTTCATTAATGACCTAATGAGTATAACTGCAGACCTGATGCCTTAGAACATATGAAACACTTACCCTTTATTAATAATTTATAATAACTGCAGACCTGATGACTCATCAGTGTGAAACATGTAATCATTTATTAATGATTCATAATCTATTATGACTGCAGACTTGATGATTCATCACAAATAATCATTAAAGTTTTGTAGTGGTCAGTCTGGCTTGGCTCTAAACATACTGATGGTCTACTTGGTCATTTGTTCAGTGACATACACAAAACCTATTCAGCGTGAATGCATATATCTGCATTCTGCAGGCTGTTACAAAAAAGACAAAGAAAAGATAAGTTTTGTTGTGGTACTAAACTGGTACTATTACCAATGTCCAATGTTTTACTTTATTCTTCTGAAACAATCAATGTGCTATTTTGCTTCAGCCAAAAGAAGATTTAGTAATCAGTCCTTGAATAATTGCTTGATAATCACATTCACTGATTATCTATCAGTTATAAATGATTATGAATCATTAATAAAGGGTAAAGTGTGTCACACACATGAATGTGTACTAAATTATTGTGTTTGCACAAATTTATAATATGTGTGCACACTGTTTATAACTGTGTGGATGATGTGTGGATAAAAGAACAAAGACCACTCAGATAGAAAAAGCTTTTATTTGCAGAATATAGTTCCTTCAAGGCTACTGCTGCCCCTAAATATAATTGGCACATAGAGATCTGTATACACCTGTCTGAAGCAGTACTGTGGCCACTGACTCCAGCTTCTTTTCAATCACCAGTTGACAATCTAATGGGCTAAATCTGTAGCACAGCACAGGTCCATTAGCAAACTCTCATAACTATAAGACAAGAGTGTTGGAATGAAAGGGAATAACTACTGAAAATATCTGTTGAGAGTGATCCCATGTTAACCTATGCTCGTTGATGTTAATATCTTCTAAATGTCATGAAAGTTTTCCACAAAAAGAACAGGGCACAATATGTGTCAAGAGATTATTGGTGCATTTTCATAGCTGGACATGATAGTGGATCTTCAGTTGTATGAGGACTAATAGCCAGATGATCGGCATTAGTTCTCGCCCCCACACAGAGCGAGCAGAATCTTCTCATAGTCTCCTTTAGTGTCATCCTGAAGAAAAAGAAAAAAAAACAGTGTGTGAATATTTCAACCCCCAAACAGTAAATGAGTGTCTTCGTGTAGCTCCTTTTTTTTTTTTTAATTATGTTTTTCAAACTCACCAGAATATCCTGGTAGAGTGTTTTGCCGTAATTCTTCTTGTAGTCTTCCTTGATGCGTTTCGTGTCAATTTCGGAGCGGCTCACCATAATACGGGTCAGGATGTTTTTGCGGGTTCCTTTACCCTGAGGGGTTAGAAAAGAGTGAGAAGGACGGTAGGCAAAGGGCAGCAGGCACAACATCCTGCATGCTTAATTTTTTTGAGTAGCAGTCTGTACATACTGTACCTTCATGGCCAAGTAGAGCTTCTCAGCAAAGAATGCAGACCTGCTTCCAGCACACTTCACTAAGTTAAAAATAATGGTTGAAGTTTACATTAAATCTGTGCATAAATAACAGGATAAATGTTCAGATAATGAAGTTTTAGTAGAAGTTTGTGTCTTTACCTACTGCTGTGAGACAACTCTCAATGTCACCTTTCATCTCCAGGTCAATAGCTTTGGCCACATCTACTTTGCTGTACTTTGTGTACCTGTCAAATACTGAGAGACAAGGGAAAGGAAGAATGTTATGTCTGAAAGAGACACGTGATATTAATGATCAGCAGCAGCCAGCCAGCTAACCTTTACGAAGATGAGCGGCACTCCTGGTGGTTAGGATGTCAATGAAGATGGAGCAGTCTTTGCCCTTTCTCCCCTCCCCTGCTTCATACAGAGACCTGGCATCACTGTCAATCAGCTGCTCACACACTCCTTCAGTCCTGCCAGCCTGTGATGAAGAGAAACAGAGAAACTTCACAGTGCTGAACACAACCAAACTCCAGTCAGTAGACTGTAGAAAGTAATCACCCATATTAAAATGCACAAGATAGGATGGGAGGTTGTGGCATGGTCTAAAGATGTGTGACACTGTTATTCTTCAAACCAAAATATGTTTGAGGATCTAAATTTGCTCTGGTGCAGGCCTGATTGATTACGTAACTGTACAATGTGACATGAATGTGAATGTATAGCTATAAAATATATGGTGGGTGTTAAAATTAAAGGCATATTCGAATCTTAACATTTGAATGGCGCATTTTCTACATTTGTTTGAGTGTAAAAACTACAAGAGTAGTAGGAAGTGTTTCCTAATAAATAATGAGTGTAGACAACTGACAAGCTTTAGAAAGCAGAGTAAGCACAAAGGAAGTTATTTGAATTTTTTTGTATTAAAGATATAATGTATGTTCAGAATCTAATTTATACTGCCAAATATAAAGCCATAAAAAAATAATTGTTATTTTGTATGTTGTGCACTTGGGTATGTGAATGCATATACATGTATCTATGTTTTTAAGTTTGTGTTATACAGCACAAAGTGCTATACAGAATGAAACACCCCCTATGTGACAGAAAGCAAGCATGGACACACGCGTACCTTGCAGAGTGAAAGGAGAGCAAGCTTGAAGTCTCCGCTTGTGTCAGATCTGACGTCGTCCTCCAAATCCTTCTTGTATTCTTTGCACAACATTGGAGGACACAAAATACTGATGGTCACAATTCGAAAATTGTGTTTGACCAAGTGCATTTTCTAATGTTTAACCCTTCTCCCATATCCCTGCAGCTGTAATTCTCCACTCAGATATGTTGTATCACTTCTTCTTGCATTATCACACACCTTCCTTGTAGACCTTCTTTATTTCCAGGATCTCTCTGTTGTTACGAGAAGCCAAAATCTCGATCAGGGTGTCCTCATCTGTTCCCAGACCCTGAGACATGAATGCAGGGATAGATAGGTTAAAACAGAGAATGGTCACTAATATTGTTATTCAGACAAAACACACTGACACTCCCAATAAGAAAACAATACATGAATATGTGGAAGTGGGCGGGTATGATTGTAAGGCCAAATTTTTAGTCTACTGAGACCTGTTCCAATGTGCTTCGTTTCTCAGGGTTTGACTTTATAGGTTGATATCAGTGTTTCTTGTAAGAGAGATGTATGCATGTGTATGTATGTGTACGTATGTGTGTGTACCTTCATTGCCAGTTTCAGCTGCTGTGCATCATACTGGGCTGGTGTTTTCAGCAGAGCCAACACCACGTCCTCCAGATCTCCCTTCAGAGCATTCTTCAGTGCTGCTTCCAGAGGCTACAAGTGAACAACCAAAGTAAATATAGACAATGGTAACGGTAACAGTGTGTGTACTTGCTGTGAACATCCCTGTGTAGTTCTCATTACCTTGCCACTAGCCTGCTGGTAGGCCTCTTTGATCTGCTGTCTCTGCTCGTTGCTCCTTTTCACCAGAATTTCAATAATGGTGTTCTCATCCACACCTGCAGAAATTACACATTAAGTAAAATCCTAACTTTTATTATTCTGATTCTGTTTGACAGAGAAAAATATACTATTAAATAGATATTTCAGCCCTGACAATATTTTACTTTGGTATATGCATGTGTACAATGAGCTGTGAGGTGACTTTTTACCACAGAAAGCAGTAATGGTGCGTGTTAGCCAGCAGAGGGTGTTGTTATAATTCTTAGAGAAAAAAGGCAGCCCCAGAAGTACAGACACATTGCTGAAGTCGTGTTCCCACATGCTCTGAATCTTTACCTGTGTGCATATGTGCATTTTAAGCTCACCTTTTGCTTTGATGGCCTTATCCAAGACTCCTGCATCTCCGTTGGGGCTGAAATTGGGTGCTGCTGTCACTGTTCCCTCGTTCTTTAGGACCTGGGAGACGCATCATATGTGTTTAGTAAATACTTGACTTCCATCCAAGTGGTGTGCAAGGAGTGGGAGGGTTGCAAAATTGCAATTTTTAAATGTCTTGAATGCCAAAGTGTTTTCAAGAAAGTTCAATTTAATACTTGTTTCTCTCCTTTCACATTTCCTGTATATCCTACAGACTGAACAATGACAGAAGAGCAGGAGGTCAGCAGGAGGAGAGCACAGACTGCAATCATGCAGGATAACCTTTTGCAATATTCTCTTCAGAAAGTAGCATTTTGTTCTGTTTGCAGGGTTTATAAAGGGTGGGGCACAAGTTCCTGCTTCTGAGTCATACACACTCATGATACTAAGTATGGTCATCTTCCCCATTTTTTATGTGTGTTAATAATCTTTGTCATTCAGACTCCCTCTCACTTTAATAACTCCTCTTTCCTTATCTTCTTGCCCTGCACCACTCCTTTTTCCCACTTATTCATTTTTCTCCTACACTTTCCTCTTTCCCTTGCTCTGAACTCTGCCTGATAAAATTTTTCCACCCTAGCATACCACAGGGAGAAAAAAAAGAAAAAACAGAGTGGTTGGTCTTAGCAACTGGAAAATAACCACACAGTTACGTACTGAGTCATCGGGCATGCCCAGATAGACGGTCTGCTGCAGGAAGGCTTGGATGAAAGACATGGTGGAACTGCTGTCCTGTCTGTAGAGGGAGAAAACAGGAAAAGAAAAGAAAAGAAAAGAAAAGAAAAGAAAAGAAAAGAAAAGAAAAGAAAAGAAAAGAAAAGAAAAGAAAAGAAAATTACATGTCACTCTCATACAATCCAAATATGAACACCCATTGTTGAACATGTAGAAAGTAGAGAACAATAGTCGGTAGGTCAAACAGAGCACACTGAAAATGTTACAGAAGCTATTCAAAGTAGAAATGATCACTCTTTTGTTGCTTCTGCTTCAGTAAAGTTGAACTTGTCATCAAAAGAAAGAAAGAAAAACATGTTTTATTTTCCTTCATCATCTGCTGGAGAACACAAGCCTCTATATATTTACTCTGGAATTACGTTAGGTGGTTTTTCATAATGGCAAACATGTAAAGACTCTCTGCTTGGCCACACCCACGCACGACTAACTCATTATAGGGCACGTTATAGATACAATCTGCTTTCATATACTTGTAAAAATGTAGAAAAAAAAAATCAAATAAAAAAAATCCTAACGTTACATCAGCTGCGTAATTGAGCCATCACATCCACTTTTCTTCAGAAAAGGCATCGCTGCTATTTAACACACCCATATAGGTTGCATCAATACCTTCAGCCTTCAGGTAGAGGGGAGAATATCAAACTTCTCCTAAAAGTCTGAAAGCTGGAGAACAGATTTGAAATGTATTATTGTTTTATGGAAGGAAAACTTACCGTGTGGCCTCAGAGGGAAAAGTTTGTCTCGCTGAGTATCCAGGGGCTTTAGGAGGATACAGAGTGTATATTTATACCCATATTAAACCCCACCTAGTAACGGGCCCAGCCCATCATCCCCTCCACCGCTGCTATTGGACTGAACCGCTGCCTGCCGCAGCAGCGCTTGCGTCCAAAACGTAACGCCGTGCGTAAAAACTAGGAACAGCAGATTTAAAACAGGCACGCTGCTTGCTTGAAAACATGTGCTGATTAAGTTTTGATATCATAATCCTTTCAATAAACGACCAGGATCTTATTGAAAATCACGCAGAAAGACTTAGAGTCGTTGTGTTTGTGATGATGACTATTGCACTTTTTTTAATGGAGTTTCAATGCAAGATTACGAATATAATCTCTTGAAGTTTCAGACATTTGAACTTTACATTAAACATAGAATTACATGGCGTTGTTTATAAGGGGATACAGCAGCCTTTACTGGTAAGATTTTGATATATCACTCAGTATTTGTGACCTACGCTTGTGTATCTATTTATATGTCTGGTAGCCTAATTGCAAGCCTCTCTCATAAGCATAATCATTAAGCAGTGTGTGTGTGTGTGTGTGTGTGTGTGTGTGTGTGTGTTTGGTTTTTAGGGCTCTGGACACATACACCTTGTGTTAGCTCCCCTGTTGCAAATATGTTATCAGGAAGGGTTTTGTCAAATCCACAACACCCTGTGTGTGCATCAATCTGAGGAACCCCATAATTATCATAACAATACCTTCAGGAAAAAACTGAGCAAAGACTACCAGGCATTCCTCAAAGGACTCTGCCTTTGGTCCCATGAGGTAATCAGTTTCCTTTAGGTGCAGCATGTTGCTTGGGCAGCACCTGCCAGGTAGGGTATTGCTTTCACACAGCTGAGATTAACAGACAGGATAATGACACACACACACATATGAGTGATGACGGCATCATTCTGACACAGTCATACTATCTCATCAGACTATCAAAGAGAGTCTAAGCAATCAAGACTTAACAGGCCCTTGATGACATATCTATGCCTTTGTGTGTCTAGCATTTCTCAACTCACAGTGGATGGGCAGGGCGTGGTTTGGATTGTAAAAAATAGGAGCAGTAAAGCTGTACTTTCATTAAAGTGGTATCAGGAGTGGATTTATCTCTAAGTAAGGTGTGTCAAACAGATGCTCAAGCTGTGGTCCAAATGTTTTAAATAAATCTCTTGATCTAAAAAAGTAGGGATATCCTCATCAAAGGACTTGGCCAAGAACAACAGTGAATGTGCAGCAACACATTGACCATGACATAAGTTTTATTCCACATATGACCCCTCTAGATATGTCACACATCATTATCTGTATTCCAAAAACTATACATAAAGACAATTCCTTGATACTCCTCAGTGCAGTGCATGATATATGATGCCCCTAACAATAACTGAGGAAAGTGTGGGGGTCTCGAAATCAATAAAAAAACAATAGAGACATAGTGAAGTGAGTGTGTGTACATACATTACGTGTGTTTGTGTCTGTGTGAGACAGCATCCAGTTACAATCTGTAACTTACACACAGGAAACCTGAGGACTGTTTGGGGCATCTTTTTACCAGCAGGCTTTGTGGAGTTTAAGCCAGTACCTGGTGAAACTCCATCTCCACAGGTTTAATATTTAAAGACTGTTGAGAGTTTGGTTCCCCTTAGACATCAGGATCGATGTGTCCGCGTCCTCCTGGTCAGCATAGCAGCACCCAAACTGAATCACACTGAAGGGATCAGATCTGCTCTGAGAACAGGGAGCCAATTTATCATCAAGGCAAGTTTTATTCATTTCATTTCCTGTTTTTGTTAACTTTGCTAATATTTGAAAGTGAATGTGCTTTCTGATTTATTTCTATGTATATTCTATAGGATTTTAAACATCAGTTTCATGGCAGTGTAGCTCTTGATCTCTGTTGCAATTCACAAATTTGAGTTTTCTGATTGATTCAAATAACTTTGCTTGGCAAATTAAGTGGCATTGTGCCCATTGCTGCTAAGTGAGATTTAAGATTTATTTTTCTCGTATATCAGCACCTTGAAAGCCGGGAAATTGAAAAACAAAAATAGATACATACTCAAACTTGGGGATTTCAGAGTTTTTCCTGTTCAGAAGCTTGTAGCTTACAGCAGCTTGGGAAGGTTGACAAGAGGATTTCTCTCCCTGAGTGAATATGCGGTCTGAGCTTTTTGACATCTGCAAATAATTTGATATATATATATATATATATATATAAAATAAATAATATATTATAAAATATTTTGGGGATCACATATGAATTAAAATTATTCACTATTAAGATTATTCATCTTTTCATGATCTTTGTGATTTTAAAATGATTTGATCTTTTCTCTACAGATTTTGGACAGATTCCTTTGCATGTCCTCATATAGAAAGATTATAAAGATTACAACAGAAGCATTGACAGTAGCAGTACATTCAATATGTATGTAAACTCTTCTGGAGCGGAGAATGGATCCTATTCACTGACCTTTCTGGGAAAGAAAGTAGGGAGACATCACTCTGTGGCTCCTGCAGGCAAGCAACGTGAGTATCAAACACAGCAACAAACATCTAAACACTAGCAATAGATTGAATTAATCTTTACAGAGATAATGACATCTTTGTGTTCATTTCTATATCAAAAGGATAACTAGATCAGCACCACAACAGATTATGGGCTGTAGAAGAATCTGTTATGAGTGAGAAATGCATCGCAGGCAGATAGATGAAGGTAGATGAGGTTTAAATATTTCAGCTGCTTGGCTGCCTCCGTTGTGACGCAGCAGAGCAGTCAATCTATCAGAACAAATATAATACATTGTTACTGGAACGGACTGGTTGGAGATCTGGATATAAATGCTAGACAGGTCCACTACAGACATGCATGCACACATACAAATAGGCAAGCATCAAGTCAAAAGACAGTAGCTGGTGGTCATGTGAACTGCTGCTCCACCATTTTCTTTACAGATGTTTTAATTACATGAAAGCTATCTGTTGCTCTGCTGCACCTGCCTTTGAGCATTTCATCTCACCTCCATCTGCATCCATTCACTTTCCGTCTCATCTACACGACATACTTCATCTATAAAACAGTTTTTCTTCTTGTTTAGAAGCCAAGAGGAAAAGATCGAGCCAGATCCTGCATTTATCTCTATCTAATTTCCTTTTCACATCATGCACACGACCTATACATAATTTTTTTTTTCAGGCGCCTGGGAGGCCACTAACCAGTCTACTTGCCCTGAAGACTCTGTGGTGTCCTCACAGCTTGTACGGGCTCGAGTGACAACACAGGTGCTTGAGGATTTACCCGGCAGTGTACCAGAGCTGAGGGATGAGAGGCCATGTCCAATAATTCATAATACACAGTTTGACCAGTATGACGACAACAGCGCAGGTCAGGCCAGTAGATCAAACAAACAAACACACACACACACACACACACACACACACACACACACATATGCATCATAATCACTTTTACATCAACAAACAACCATGACCTTTCATTTAATGACTTTTAACCTCAAACTAAACTCCAAACCAAGTTTTTACGTTGTTTTGTGTTTTTTTTTTTGCCTTTATATTCACTCAGCCTGCTCTTCCACAGACTGCTCTGTTGAACTCATGGCGTAATTTGTGTTTCTATGTCTCCACTGAAAGGTGTTTCTGGGAAGAAAGTAACAGCATGAAGGCAAGCCCACATTCCTGTACGAGGAAGGGAGAGAGATGGGAATGTTAGACACACAGAGTGATGAAATATTCAGAAAGGAAGTCGTTTTATGGAATGTATTAATATTTTAGATAAACAGAGATGGATTAATTTCAGTAATAAAAATAAAACATAAACAGGGATTAACAACATTACCTTATTAATTCAGAATGATTATTAGAAAATATTCAGAATGTGATATTCAGGAACATGTAAATAGACACTAAAGTAAATATTAATTATTTATCATAATCATAAAAATGTAAAACTTGTTTTAATCTAATGAATAAAATGTAAACTGTCTGACTGAGGTTCATGTGTTTTATTTTCCCCAAGACTGTTTCACTCACTCTTACCACCTGTGAACACCACTTCCATGTCAGAAATGTTTACAGACAGTA
Organism: Pampus argenteus; assembly: GCA_036937835.1. Classification (NCBI taxonomy): domain Eukaryota; kingdom Metazoa; phylum Chordata; class Actinopteri; order Scombriformes; family Stromateidae; genus Pampus; species Pampus argenteus. Next base: position 14,798,451 of record CM072867.1, read on the forward strand.
AAATGATGATAAATATATTATAAACAAACAAACATCTGTACAGATAAGGCAACATGCTGAATAACTGTTTTAATACTTTGATTGTTTTGTGATTAATTAGTTTTCTTTAGGGAGCAAACATACTCACTTAGATACATCTTCCTTTTCCCACTGCTAAAGGAATGATTTCTGAACTCCATTCAGTATTATGATTGTGATGATATGTGAATATTTCCAGTGCTATTCAGTTAGATGACTGAAATATAATTCTCTGGTTTGCTGGAATACTTTTGTTTTCATTTCAAAAGCTCACATATTCACATACTTAAGAAATTAGTTTTTTAACTTGATTTATATAAACATGTTCTTCGTTATGATGGTTTGAAGTTGCAACTTTTAAATGATTAATAAGGGTGTTGTGCAACGTGTATCACATAGTACTGTATTGCAAATTAAGTGGAATCTGTGTTACAAGACTTGCTGTGACTCACCTCGCCTCTTGTTTCTCTTATACATTACTCCACCTCTCTAAGTTTTAACTCACCAAAAACGATTTGCTTTGTTACACAAGCTGCTGTTCATCACAAAACTCAGTGGATGAAGAAATGGGCTGCGTTCAGACGCTGGATTGGTGCTGACCGGAAGAAAAACCCTGAACAAGAGGCCAACCGAGGTGCTGTAAAAGATAACGAAATGTGTGGAGGTGGAGAAGTGATAGTTGGTGTATGGGGAGAGGAGGGTGCTGGTGGGGCTGTGTGAGAAATATGAAAGCCCTAAAGGTGTTGATAATAGGTGACTGAGGTCTTCTATACTGATCACCTGCATATTGCGAATTTTGGGCGATACCTGCTTTGAACTGAATAGTAATATACAGCATGTGCTTTTTCTACAGGCCAATCCGAATCTCAGCTGTCCGATAGCAGTGATGCGACAGATCAGGCGGCAGCAGCTGATCGATCACAAGATGTTAAGATCTACATCCCCTACCAGGCAGCTGAACTCTGCATTCTGCAGGTGCAGCAAAGCAACACAGAACAAATCCTGTGTCTCTCACAGCAGCAATGAGCAATGGGAAATTTTTATTCAAAATATAATCAGGCTATACCACAAGAGTCACAAAACTATCAACACGGCCATGGAAGATAAAATAACCTTTATTTTGTCTTGTGAAACAGTGAATTGAATATTTCTTTTTAGCATGACTTAGAGTTGTGTCGAGTTGTTCAGTGCCAGGGCATGCAGACACACAATACAAGTCATTGTCAGACACTGTGTTGTGTTCTCGCTCACACTCACATGGTTGCCCTGATGCTGCTGGTGTGGCCCTGGAAGGCATTTAATGAACATATCAGAATGCTATTTTTTTTTTTAGGTTTGTGGTTTGCACTCTGCAGATAGCTGAGGACATAGAAGCGATGAAGAAAAGACACCTGGGAATGGTTCAGGAGCTGGAAGAGAACTTCCAGATGACGGCACGAGAGAACCAGGTGAGAAGGTGTCTCGACTTGTGTGTAAATGAAGGGACAAATAGTAATGCAGTGCATATTGTGTTATCAGGAATGGACCGTGCAGAGGATCAGATGTCATTACCAGAGCAAGTTGAACACTCTGAAGAGAATCCTGGACCTCTACCAGGAGAAGGTGGAGAAGAAGAATACTGACTGGGAGAGGAGAGTCATAGTCAGTGTTGTTAATTATTTTCTTACACTAAATATCTATCTTTTCCTCCTGTAACTGCTTCTTTCAACACAAGCTGTTCTTCCTGGTGGTTAAGTTAAAATAACACTCAAAGTAAGTCAAGAGTGTCAAATTCTACATCAAACTTCAGCAGTCATTTAAGTACACACATAGCCGTCTGTATAGTTGTGATATCAAACAGTAATTAATGTATTTCTCTCTATATTTCCTGTAGGCTTTGAGTGCACAGAACGAGCAACTGCTGGATGAGCAGAGGGCTGAAAGGATGAAGACTAAAGAAGAAGCTTTGCAGTGGCACAGAGAAAAGGTTGGATAGGAATCTGAGGCAGGCCTTATAACTTATTATGTCATCCTGTGAACTGGAGCGCCCCCTTCTGGCCTTATTTGACTATAAATATTAAAATGACTGGCAATTGTTTATCAACTTTCTTTTAGAGCAAAATGCTTGAGCTGTTCTCCAACAGGCTAGACGTCCTGCACAGCTACCAGGCCTCCAGTGAGTCTCCATGCATGCATTTACACGTGTGAGTAATTACTGGCATAATATAACATTTTTATCAATCTCCTAATGTACAATGAACAGCACTACAGGAGCTGCAGATGGCCAGGCAGGAAGTGGGGAAAGTCCAAGAAATGTTGATGTCACAGGAGCAGCAGCAGGAAGCCGCTGATGGTCAAGGTGAAAGCTCAGAGAACAAAGGATGTTCACCTCAACAGCAGGATGTGGTGAGTTGGAATCAGTTACCATGGCAACCCGCTGCTCATATCTGAGGTGTATGATTATAGATTATAAACATATCAACAAAGCAACCAACAAAAAATCCAACCTTCTGGGGGACAATAGCAGTAAAGTTAACGTTGTACAGCAGGAGGAAAGACAAGTTCAAGATTTAATACTGCCACATCACATTTTCCCAAGCTTTCTTAGTCTTCACTTTTGTATTTATTTGAAGGCAAGCCACATTTAACACCCACAACTAATAAATGCAAAAAATAAATGTATATTTTGAGGCTTCCAACTAAGCTTGTTTGGCTACCACGGTGGCAAACTGATGCAAAATTAATCATTATATGATGGTGGTTTAGCATTTCCATCCAAAATATTTAAAATGTGTTATTTGGAAGTTTTGTCTGCGGGCAGCTGCTCTTTGAACCATTGTTGTATTAGCAGGCCTGCAATGAGTCCGAACAGCCACTGGAGGGGGCTAAAGCCCGTCTAGAGGAGCTAAAGGAGAGCTTGTATCAGAGGGAGAGAGAGATCACAGAGCTGCTGGAGGCAGAGAGGAGCCCTGTTCCTTCTCTCCATCAGCCACCCTGCACTGTTCTACTTCCCACTGTCATACACAAGGTGCTGTTCAACAAATAAAAATAAACTCTATGTAAACTGCTGTTTCCATACACATCCTCCTTTTTGTATTGGGACTTTGTTCTGTTGACACTGTAACACTACAGTGTTTTGTCTTTTAGGCTCATGCCATCTGCTCTGCTGTGGTTGAGACCAGAGTTTTGTTGGACCAAATGATTGAGGAGAATCATGTTGCTCTGGTTGAAGCCAGAGACAAAGTGGACCGTCTGCAGATGGCCAGGGAAGATAGAAATGACAGAGAGACCGCAGACCAAGAGGGGTTAGACATCATAGAAACAGTTTGCAGAAGGTTAAATTGAGCCAATTTATTGTTATTTTCTGAAATTAATAGCTGTGAACTTTTCAGGTCAGATGAATATGAGTTGAGTTTGTCTTTACTACAAGAAACTGTGAAGGAGTACAAGGTTTCTCAGCTGGCTTTAGAGTGTATCAAAACTGGAGAAAGCCCTCTAGTGAATGGTAAATAAATATCTCATATACCCTGATGCTTACAACCACTGACAAATGAGCTGTAAATGAATGTCTAAATTAATATTACATGCATGTAATATCCACATCCTCATAAAGTTACTTACAACTACTGTGTCCGTCTGCGTGCGTCTGTTTCGACACCACATTAGGGTTACTGAGCGTATAGAACAGTATTTATATTGGCGCTTTTTTTCCTTTTCGACACAGATTGTGATTCAGCCTCAGAACTGGAGGACATCCTGGGACGAGGTATAATGAGAACCAAAGAGGGAGTGAATAGTGTCGGCCAGCAACTTCTCCTGCTGCAAGATCAGGTCAGGATTGTATCACTGGTCCAATGAATCCCGGTCTGTGCCTGTTTCACTATGCTGGTACACTAAGGATGCTTCATAAACCACAGGAACTGATGGTAGATATCATATACATATCATACCTGTGAGGTAGCCTAGTAGTAGTTAGAGTAGATTAGGTTTAACCATTCATGCTGCAGTTCTACTGTTGACTTAAAGGGGGCCTTCAGGGTGCTAAACAAGGGTCAGTATTTCAAGTTTCCAGATGCATAAAGTGAAACTATGTGGGTTATGAATTTATTTTTGAAAAGCTGTCTTAATCTAAGGGGCTACAAATTCATGTTTTACATCGATCCGTCATATTTCTCTGTCATAAGCTGAAGCAAGTCAAAGAGGAGAAAAAGAAGATTGTTGAGAACTACACTTCAGAAAGGACAATGAGGAAGAAATACTACAACATGGTGGAAGACATGAAAGGTACACACTTAAATTCAGTATGAAATTAACCACATGTGACAGTGCCTTACTACTGACATTTTAATGATTCATGATCTAGTTTTGTTTTTTATTCCTCAGGTAAAATCCGAGTGTTTTGCCGGATTCGACCAGTGAGTCGAACCGAGACTGCTCAGAGTGGGGCCATCGTTGTGGATAAAATAGATGATTACTCTGTTTGTGTGGAGACCCCACGTGGGCTGAGGGAGTTTCAGTTTGACCAGGTGTTCAGTGCTGAAGCCTCTCAAGAGCTCCTGTTTCATGACACCAACAGGTGAGGGTAAGGGAGTAGGTTGAGTTTCTAAAGTAGTGCGAGGGTGAGCATCAACAATACTTACAAAACGGTTTAATGGTGCTAATTAAGCCTGATCTAAAGGTACAATTATTATTATTAAAGATTTAGGATTGATTGAGGCAGTTGAAAGGGTCTGTAATTCAAGACTCTACAGATGTTCAAGTGGTTGACAGCTCAGCAGCTCAGGAGTTTTTTTCCCCCCACAGGTTGATCCAGTCGGCTATTGATGGTTACAACGTCTGCATCTTTGCATATGGCCAGACGGGCTCAGGAAAGACTTTCACCATGGTTGGGGACAAGGACCAGAAGAACCCTGGGATCATGCCAAGATCTTTCAATGCCATATTTGATATCATACAGGAGAACAGCGCCAAATTCAGTTTCAAGGTAACAGCAATGTATCAGCAGTATATCACCAAGGTAATTAGATTATCTGGGTGGAAGGTCTTAGATTTGATATAAGAACCTTTGCTCATCTCTTTCGTCTCGTCACATTTACCTTTTTCCGTCTCCACCCATGTCCTCCTCTCCTCTTCTCCGTGCTTCTTCATCCCCTTACCTCAGGTTTCGGCCTATATGTTGGAGCTATACAATGACACTCTGCAGGACCTCTTTGTGAGCCTGGCTGGTGGTGAGTCCCATGCACAGCCGCAGACCCATGGCCAGGCCAGGCGGGTAGAGATCAAGAGGAACAGAAAGGGGGTTGTGTTTGCCCAAGGAGCAGAGACAAAGGAGGCCTCCAGTGCCCAGGAGCTCTACGCTCTGTTCCAGCAGGCCTGTGCCAACCGACACATCTCTGCCACTAGTGAGTTCTCCATACCGTGCAATGTCACTCAGTTCAAACAAGGCCCTGCTAAATGGTTTGGATTAATTATGTTAGTTACAGTCAGTGTGAGGGGACAGTAGCTTGGTACATCATTACTGGACTGAGTGGGGAGTAGCACAGCAGCCAAACTGTGAGTCAGCATGCTGCAGGAAGAGGAGCAACATTGTTTTCTAGAAACACACAGGTCACCTAAGTCCTCCAATGAAGGAGCTTAGTAATGGGGAGCTAGAGCCACTAAGAACTACAAGATTAACAATTATAATTAAAAATATCATCAATTGACCTCCGACACTAACAAATGTATTTGTATGCTTAGATTTACTAAAGTCCTGTGAAAGGAGGGGTGAAATAATATGAAAGAAAAAAATTTTTAAACATGTATTTATGGGTAATTTGACTATTTAACTACAACTGGGCATAAAGAAGCATAAAGAAGCTGGACAACAAGCCACCAATGTGATAAAATTATTTAAAAAGAAATGGTATTTAGGATTGTATTTTTGTGTTTCCTAAGAGATGAATGTGGAGAGTTCCCGCTCCCACCTCATTGTTGGCATCATGGTGGAGAGCAGGAATCTGACCAATGGGAGTTTGAGCACCGGGAAGCTGAGCCTTGTGGACCTCGCAGGCAGCGAGAGAGCAGCCAAGACTGGGGCCAAGGATCACCAGCTGAAGGTTTACTCAATTTTTATGTATTGACTAACCTACCAATGCTCAAGTGATTGAATGTATCAGAGAATATTTCACATGACCTTTATAAGTACTTTCCTCTCCAGGAGGCTAACTCCATTAACAAGTCTCTGAGTGCCCTGGGTGATGTAATATCAGCCTTGTCTGCTGAACTTCCTCACGTACCATACCGGAATAGCAAGCTGACCCAGGTGATGAAAAAAAAATATATATTTTTTTTTATGGTATGCATCCCAACCACTGGTTCTCTTGAACACATCTGTCATCTGACTTTCTAATTTCAAATTTGATCTCCCTCAGGTCATGCAGGATTCACTGGGTGGCAACGCTAAAACACTGATGATCGTCAACATCTCTCCCTCAGAGTGCAACCTTGATGAGACGCTTACATCACTTGTGTAAGAAATCAAAACTGAGAAAAATATTATCGTACATTTATCATTTATTTATTAACGCAAACAAACCCTAACATAAAGATTTCCCTGGACGCTCCAGTTATGCAACAAGAGTGAAGGCCATAACCAACAGTGCTCAGAGAAATGTGGAAAGCAAAGAGATTGCTCAGTTAAAAGAGGTTTGTTATTGTAATTACAGACAGTAGAGCCAAAACATTTTAAAATTTATATCTATAATAAAACAGAAAGAATTTTATCAAGACCACACTGATACATTCATACTAACTTCATTTCTCTCTTTCTGGTAGGTGATCATCAAGTTGCGATCGGGACAAACGGTGGAAGACGACGAGGTCTGAACTGAACTTTACTGCAAATTTTACAAAGTTGGTTGTAATTGAAAAAGCATATATTTTTAAATTATTCAGTGTTTAATTTTTTAGATTTAGAGGTTGGTGACAGGGGCGCCAACAGTTGCATTCAGGGGATTGCATGCAGTTTGTTAATGGGCGCCTCAAGCATCAAACAGAAATTGTTTGAGTCAGCATGGCATGTCAGCGCTGATAGATGATAACAGTTTCTATAATTGGGACCGATCTGAACTGTACTGAGGGCCTCACGAGTGGTCTTTGTTACGACACATCAGAGCCATGATTCCTCGCTCTGTGTGCTGTGTTTTATTGGCTACTTTAGATTAGAGGCCACTGAGCATGTTGAACATGTTCCCTGTGATTTGTTATTCTTTAATGCCAACCGTGGTTTAAATCATACTGTGAACTCTGTGGACTTGAACTAAGTGAGTGACAAAGAGACAGAGCGCTATAGAAAGCACATGGAGAGGGAACAGGGTTGATGAGGTGGCTGCAGTCTCATCCTCATGGTGTGTTTTGTTAATTAATCGACACAAACCAACCCACTGTAGATGGTTTGTATGCATGACCACACACAGGCAGACTGGGAAAGATGCCTTTAATGCAGTAAATGGCTGAAGGCCTGCTGTCTTCATATGACAGGTCTGGAGACCACTGAGGACAATCTTGAGAGTTACAATACTTATACAGCAAGAATGTTGAAATGACAATATGCTTGAAAACATAAATAAGATCAGTTTAACACAGAAGTTAAGTTCTTTTTTTATTATCATGTTTCAGTTTTCACTTTAGAGTATGATGTTAACCATACAAAGTAAATGTTAGAAGCTGATCTTCAAACTACTGTTTCTCTACACAATATTGTAGTATTTAATACTTTTATCATTAACAATATGCCCTATATTTACTTTACTTTACTTGTTGCATTTCTCCTGAGGTCTGATGATATTGTCAACTATGATCCATTTGAGTTAAACCTTTCAAGATGTGATTCAAAATGTTTGCAGTTACAAATAATGGTTTAAAAAAGCTATGTATACCTGGATGCCTATGAAATCAGATGAAAAGGATAATTGTCTTGGAGAGTAAGGATTATAAATTCATATCAAGCAATGTGTGCTAAAATGTAACTATTCTACCTAATTCTTTAACCAATTTATGAGCCACTGAAAATTGAATAAAAACGGAAAGTATTACTCCTGGTTCCTCCCAAAATAATGTGTATGTCAGGACCAAAAATATTGAAATACAATAAATTCTTGTAGTTCCTAGAGGTTAGTGGAGAGAGATATGACCAGGGGGGTTACAGGTTTGGGATAATGTTGGAAAAGAACATGAATCCTCAGAAGACCTGAAGAGATGCAAGTCAAAAAAGGATAAAACTGTTGTGAATGTAACATGAAGTTAGTTCATCTTTTTCTAGAATCAACAGAATTTTTATTTTTCAATATCTTTTACTCTATATATTTCCCTCTTTGTTGTTCACATGTGTGCTCATGGTTTGGCCATGTTTGCCATTGAGAGGTGCTGTATCAGGTACTGTGTTAGCCAACAATGTTGGCTAATAGTAAAACCACAAAGTCAGTTGTATTTAACATTATTGCAAGAAACTAATCCATTAAAAGGATTTGTGTTGTGACCCACATAGAGCATAGTTTGACTTTCTACAGGTCTAAAACCTCGAGGAGACGATAATCCTGTAAGGACGTGGCTTCATAGTCAGACCAAAATCGGTGCTGAGATCCAACTCCTGCCCTGCAACATTTTGGATCTGCAGCTCGTGGAGCAGTGTGGTGAGAAAGATAAACATCTCCAAACGTGCAAATCCATCACCAAGACAACGTCTCTTCCCCATGCCAAAGATGAGAACCTTCTCTGTCAGCTCCTTGTTCAGAAACCCTGATGAACTCAGGAAGCGTGAAGGGCGAAATGTGTCTGGGTCACCCCAAAGATCACTGGGATAAAGTGAGAGACATGAAGATCAATAAACCGATAAAAATCTAATGTAACAATTGCCTACAAATCTTCTCCCCACAAAGCAGGAGGGCAACACCCACTACATACAAGACCTGCTTACAAAAATACAAATCTACTGTACCATCCAAGCATAGTAAGTGCAGAGCAGAACACTGCTATTATACAAACAATAACAATAACATTCAACTGTGAAATATTCATTTTATAAACCTGACATATGATAAACCTGACAGTAAAAGAGTAAAAGTAAAATGCATACCTCAAGTTCAATAATCAGTCATAATTTTGTGCTGATCGTTAACAGCTACTCACATATCATGATTGACCTGATACTGGTTGATGAAGACACAGGTATCTTTGGGAATGAAGAATCCATTCAGAGTTGTGTTTTTTGTGGTACTAAAACAGAGGAAAGTTGAAAGAAAAACACAGATGCATAACATTATTGAGACATAAAGAAACTGCCAGACATGTGTTCCTGTAGAATCTCTTCTTTCATAATAAGAAGCTGAGAAAAATGGTTTTCAGGTCCTAAACCTGAATGTACTACAACAGTGTAAGAACAACTATTGGCTTACCAGTGAGGTATGGTGAAAGGGACATAGGAAGCATGACGAAACACTTCATAGATAAAAGCCTCAGTGAAAGGCATCTTGGGCTTATCTGAAAACTGTGGCAATCTGGCTGTGCCAATGTGGTCATCTGATGAAAAACAGGAACAACAACAAAAAATAAAATTAATTTGAATATATGTATTTTTTCAGTTAACTAAAATGATAAATTCACTTACAAGTCTTCTGATAAAACTAATAAAATCTGCTCAGCCTGTTAATCAAACTACACATGGTTTCACAACTACAAATTCCTGTTTGTGAATGCTGACTGTGCGTGATGAATAAGTGAAGAACGTTGAACTGTTTGTCTGATGACTTGCGTGTAACTGCCTTTGTGTCGGTCTGGGACAACTTTCTTTCTCTGGCTGTTTGCGCTTCCCTCTCTCCAGCTGATTCATCCCATCTCCTCTTACTGCCCTCTCTCACTCGGCCTTCATCTCCCCTCTCTCACCCATGCTTTCTCTCTCTCTCTTGTGAAAATGCAACGTGCCTCAGAACAGACAGCGCCAGCTCTGTCAGCCACTTCAAAAGTGGCTCTGGCGTCAGCAAAATTGGACTGATCTTTTGTGAGTTCCTCTGTCGAATTCTGGCTGTCCAGGAAGGGCACTCGGGTTGTTGGGTTTTTTATTGTGTTGATTCTGCCTGCAATCTGCATCACAGATGTCTGCATGCTGTTGGGTTGATACATTTGTTACAGAGAAGTGCAAAAGCTCGCCTATTTACATGCTGGAGTACATATTGATCTCCATATATACTGCATGTATATGGAGAAATACTATAATCGATTGTACGGCAAGCAACCTCTTCACTGAAAAGTTTGACTGGCGCCCAGTAAGAAAGAATAACTTGGTACACAAAGAAAAAAACAGAGCACTCTCTGTTAAATATAGATAGTTATACATTAAACAGTACCTATCTCCTGGTGTATTCTGTCCTGGATGTCTGGAAACTTGATGAGGTACAACAGGCTCCACTGTAAACCAGCAATGATGGTGTCAAATCCTTTTGGAAAGCACACACAACACAACAATGTGATCACAACAGTGATTATGGAGATTTAATCACCTTCATCATTGTGATTGATTTTTTATTGTTATTACCAGAACTACTCATCATCATTTCTAGTGTGTCTGACCTGCACCAAAGATGTCTATGACAGTGTGAATGATTTGAGAGTTGGAGAGCATAGACGTATCCTTATTTTCTTCTCTGTCCTCACAAAGTGCAATCAGAGCGTCTGTAATGTCCCGGATACAATTCTACAACAACAAACACACACACACACACGCAATATGACACATCTAGCAAAATGACAGTATAACATCAACTATGTCAGTTACAGACTTGCTGTCTCTTTTCTTAAATCATTGTCAGTTCATCATCATCACTGAAAAACCAGACTGTCTTTATTTGGGATTATGCAGAAATACATGTTTAATTTTAAAAGCAACAATTAGAGAAGAGACAGTAATCAGTTAGGGTACGACGCGTGTCTTCCAGGAGGTTGCTAATTCCTAATTACAGTGCGTGCAAACATTTTAACCACTCTGCACAAGAACAAAGGTCCCCCCAGGGAACTTGTTTGTTATTTTTTTGGCAACGGTTAAACTCACAGCTGCTACTGTATGAGTCCAATGTCAGATTAAATAGTGGACAGCAAATTAGTCGGACAGATCTTCTAAAAACAACACTTACAGACACGCTATCCACCATATTAGGCTATCCTGAACTGATTCTGTAGATTTTGCGTGTGAAACTGTTCACCGTGCAAGAATACATTAATTATAATAATCATCAAATCAGTAAACAATTTAATTTAACAGGTAATTGTGGTGGCTTGTCTTAATAAACATGTGCTGTCTCTATCCCTTTATTTTAAACATCTATATTTTAATGCATGTCCTTATATCCCCTTAAATTGTGCTTTACTGTACATTTTTCTTTGCTAGTAACGATAAACTTAAAATGTCTAATATAACTCCTAAATGTTGAGAAGCTGACTTTGTCTCTTAACAAATTGTGTTTTGTATTGTGACACAAAATAGCAACGGTTTCATTAGAGTGTATTCAAGTGTTTTCCAGGATGTATTTCTGCATTTTCTTCCAGTTTGTCCAAATGATTTCACACATCACAAACAATACAATGGCCTTCTTACTGTACCTTATCAAAGGTGTTGATGTGTTCCTCGATGCTTCGCTCCATAAATCCGTTCATCCTACGGATGTGCTGGACCATCTTCCTCAGAGATGGACTCGGAAAGTAGCGGAACACGGGGAAGAAGTCAGCCAGGTTCCCCGCTGCAAAGATCTTCAGGACCTTGTTGCTGATGTGGACAATAGTGAGGAACTCCTTGTCATTGTACTCATACCTTTTCCCAAAACAGAGTGCACAGACCACATTTGCCACTGATGTTACCAGAGGCATCACCGGATCTATACCCATCATATCTTGTCCCTTTCCCCCTGCAGCAGCTTGTTCCCGAATCACCTTCACCATTTCAGTGGCCTCAGCACATATATGCTCCTCCAGCAGGCAGGTGGCACCAGACCCCCTGGGTTTAGTCTGGGAGAAAGACCTGAGAGCATTTTTACATAGCTTTTTATGCAGCATCCAGGCAGGTCCATACTTCTCACTGAAGGTCATACTGGTCCCATTTGCTACAGCAGAAAAAGTAAAAAGGTCAGGTCGCCCAGCAAAAGCTTCCCCCTGCCGAATCAGAGCCTGTCTGATGGTGGTGTATCCACTCAGGACTACAACAGTCAAAGAGCCCAGCTGCATCTGCAGTGTATGAAAAAAACAAATGACTGATACAGAAATAAATGAATACTTAACCTACTGCCAATCACAAACATACAAAACACACATTTTATACCTTGTAAACATCGCCATACTGGTGCTTCAAACGGGTTAAAGAGAGATGAATCTGTTCCCCCACCTGGAACAGATTACCGACAAGTGGCCAAGGTGTGGGGCCAGGAGGAGAGGGGTATTTCATCCGTTCCAATTGGGAGTAATGGTTCGGATGGAAGCGGGATCTGTAGCTCTTATGGCCCCTGAGGGCAATCAGGAGCAGGGTGAGAAGGCACAGAGCAACGATGACACTAGACAGAGAGGTACAGGGGATCTCCTTAATGGGCAGAGTCCCGAACGTCAGTCTCATCATGACGGGTTTACTGCAAAAGTTCAGGGAAAACAAGAAAACACACACAGATTGTGAAAGCTTGTCCATTCGAGAGGAAAAAAAGAGGCAGACGTTAAATCTGATCTTAATCAAGAAATTATAACTGCGACTGTTGTTCAAAATAAAAAGCTTCCGAATGAAAGATGAAAGGAGAATAAATAAATAAATAAACAAAGGCAGGCAGGAATCACAATATGATATTTATATAATTTTGACAGAACACTCACCGTGCAGTATCCGCTGTAAATATGGTACAAAAGTGCTCATCCAGGGCAGCAGAGAGCAGAGCAGAGACCACGGCAACACTCAAAGGTCCGATGTCTGATCCTCAAGAACTTTTTGATCAGAGTGCTTCACAGTCCAGGACATCCCTTTCAGCCACAGCCGGGCCCCCTGCAGAGGGAGCTGCTGCTAGACAATAGAGAGGCAAACATGGCGAGAAACTTGGCTCAGGGTGAAAGACCAGCTCGGCCCAGGCAGCCAGTGACCACATTGGCCCATTTAACCGAAGACCAGAACTATGCACAACATGGGCCCTTCACTCCAGATCTTACTCTTTCTTTGTGATCACCTTAAATCTGATGCTGGTGTTGGCATTATATCTTCTCCCCCAGTACTCTCTCTATCTTTAACTCTCAATTTTTCATTCCCCATACTCGTAACTTTCTCACTCTCCATCAAGCCATCCATTTAGCTCAGTCTCAGCTGTGTGACACCCAGTGCTGTCAGGCAGAGCGACAGCTCCTTTGACCTGTCGGTCCACGTCCTCTCCAGGTCGAGGCAGTCTCATGGCTGACAGAGCTGACACACACATTGACTATGGAGCCAGACTACATGGTGAAGTGTCTAGAACAATAATGTGCTGTTAATGGTGTATTTGTCTTTGCTTGTCTGTGTATGTAAAATGAAATATTCTTAATCATCTCTTCTTCATTGTGCAAACCTTTACTGTTTATTACAGCGGAGCCCATTTGTGATGAAAGATTTTTAGCAATTGTGATGTGACACATTGTGATATTTTGCCCCAGCGTGTGTTATGCTATCGTCAGATCCTCTCTGGTCAAATGAGGCCAAACCAGTCCAGAGCTCAGAGCCAGCACGACTTTACGGTGCCAGTCGTAACCCTTGACCCTGTGGTGTTATCATGCTGATGATGCCAGTACCTCATTTAGCACAGTTCCTACTCCAGTGGGTTGGGATTTCATCTTAAACACCGGGTTATGATGAAGTACGAAAGTAAAGCTATTCTCGCTCAGTGATCCCAATACTAACTTTCACAATCAAGCCTTCACACACACATGCAGCACAGTGTATGGGTAAACACAAACGCACGCATGGAACCCATAAATCAGCTTCAATGGACAACTGCCTCCATTCTTGTCATTTTCAGAGGGAAATGTTCACCCATACTTTATTCAGTTTTTTATCAATGGTATGTCTCTTTCTCTGAATATTATTCATTTATCTATACTTCTCAAGTGTACTATCTCTGTTTGTGTCTGTTTGTGTTTGTTAGCTTAGATGTACCCGCTTTTGTCAAGTAACAAGTTAAATAGTAATTTGACGCCAGAAATATTTTAATAGGTGTCATACAAAAAATACAAAGACAATTTACAAAGTATTTACACAGATTTCCAAATGAAATCAATAAATCCATTGACTCATATTTTGTTTGAGACAAAAGTCTTTTCTGTGTACAGTAAATATCATAATATTGTCCCAACTTGAGAATGAGGACATGGGATGAGACGTTGGAGGCTAAAGTGTGACGATGCAATAAATGATGTCTTCAGCGGTTCATTTTAATTGATTAATTCATTTACCTTTTAAATTTTTAAAAAATATGCAACAGAAAGTATTTATAAATTATTGAAACATGTGTCATTTAATACATTTATTCTAAGTTTAAAAAGTGAATATATTTTTTTAAAGGTAAGTTTAAGATTAAATAGTCAATCTGTAATTATTCCAATGGCCCCTTCATCTTCCACTTCTTTCTGCGACTGCAGCAGTTGTGTTCGTCCTGTCTTTGTCATCCAGAGTTGGACTCTTATTTCCTTGGCCCACCCCAACCTCTTCCTCTCCCAGGCCCAGGTTGAGGCCCCATGGCATTTCCAGGAGGACCTCCTCTCGGTCCTGGGGCACGGGTCACAGGCCGTCTGGGGTTGGGGGCAGCTAGTGACACTTCTTTTTGTAGATTAACTCCTTTCCCATTTGTTGCTGCACCTGGCTTAGTTTTAGGAGACTTGCTGCCCTTCTCAATTACGACATCTGAGACGACGGATGGAGAGTAAAAAGAGCAGTGAGGACAGTCAGGTGCAAATTAGCATGTGTAATAAAGGAATATGTATGTGTGTGTGTGTGTGTACCAGGTGGGGGGGGCTCTTCCTCAGTGGGAGGCGGGATTAGAGACTTATCTGGCAGCAGGTCTTCCAAGTCTTTCATCACTTGATTAGTGCTTTCCTTGTTGTTCCTGCGGTTCTTCTCCTCGTCTCGAGCCTAAAGTGACCATCATTATGCATTTGGTTTAATTTTAAGCAGAGTAGATCTGAAATTTAGTGAAATAGGAAGAAAACAATTTAAACCTAATGAGAATATTGATACTAACCATTTGCATTTTCTTTTTAAGGTCCGTGTTTGCTTGTTGGTATGCCTTGGACACTGCGTTCAGATAGTAGATAGCCAATCTGTTGTACAGTATAAGCAAGTAGGTAGGTAATAAAAGAGGATCATTTCAAACATTCTCTTATTACATAGCCGCCTTAAAACAAGGATTTGGTGTTTCTCCGAATTACCTTATATGCCTGTCGGAGTAGAGTAGGATTTTAGTCAATTTACATAAATATAACTTTGCTGTTAAAGATGAAAATAATATACACAAAAATGTGAAATAATTGAAATAAACTGCATTTGACTGTGTCTGTGCAGTTAAATATTTTGGTAGGCGTGTGGAAGTGCACTAGGAGGCCTTTGATTGGCTACAGCCCTATTTGGTCATTAAAACAGAAGGTGTAAAGCCACTAGTTTGGGTAGAAAGTGCATCAACAAGAAGTGATATAAAGACAGTTTGCTCTTCTGTGTGTTATATACGATTTCCTTCCTCCCCAGTAAATAGGATTTTACTCCAGCATTTTTTTTAAATGGATATTTAAATGGTACCTACATCATAAGAAGGACAGCAGGAAGGATGAGTCCAGGGTTAGTGGCGTAGGTGAAAATGCTCCCTATGAAGGCAGGAAGATCCTGTTCTATAGTCTGCATGACTACATCATACATCTTCTCTTGACCACTGGGGGCAAAACATGATGCATAATCGAATACACTGTATCAGTCTTAGGATAAAGAGTGCACATGAAATGGGTAATTCATATTTCATTATAACATAACATCTCTGCTGTCTCCAACTGACCTGAATGGCCCACAGTCGAAGGACGGAGGCAAGGTCATGATAGTGTAGACCACAGGCAGAAGGCTGAGGAAAAGCACAAGCAACAGCAGGCCCATGTAGAAGTTGTTGGACCGCGAGGCCTTGAAGACTCGCTCATGAGGAACGTTACAGGCCATAACTGCCCAGCACTGGAAGTACATTGAGGTCAGGAGACGCAAAACATTCAGACCCACCAGACCTGGAGCATAAAATGCCCCCATCCTGAGGAAAACAGCAGGTTAAGCAACATTATGTAAAAATTACAGCTTTCTAATATATCCAATATTTTAAGTTTAGTGAATTAATATGAATAGTTCATGTTACTTTTGCAACACTTTGCCTCCATAATCACCATAGTAAAACAAATAATCCATTTTTTTAAGCAATCCAAACTCTGCGTTTTGCAGCTGAGGGAGGCTTCATTACCATCTTTTATTCTTATTATTGAATCACTAGATAGAAGGAGACAGAAAATAACAACTATGTAGATGTGGAGTGATTCACCATATCATTCCTTGATTGAAGATAAGCCCAAGAACATTTCCACTGATGTCAAACTCTCCATATGAAGGCTAGAAAAAACACAACAACAATATTAGCATTTTCTCCTGAATTAATAAAAAACCAGGTCAAAACCACTTTGCATTTGCTTGTTTCTCTCTCTCTCTGTCTGTATGTCTCTCTCTCTCTCTATCTCTCTCTCTTTCTCTCTCTCTCTCTCTCTATCTCTGTGTGTGTGTGTGTGTTTCTCTCTCTGTGTCTGTCTCTCTCTCTCTTTGTGTGTGTGTGTCTGTTTCTCTCTCTGTCTCTCTCTCTCTCTCTTTCTCTGTAATTAAGTTCTCATTGCAGTGTCCTGTTTCACTCAATACTGGAGATCACCTGTCTTGCCAGATGTCATTGTATGGTATCAGGTTGACTTGGATACAAAATGAACTGTGCTGTACTCACACAGTGGTCTATAATAGCATAATGACAGATCAGCTATACAATAATGATGAACACACTCATTAAACTGATACACCCACATTAAATTCACATTCGGCTGCATGAATGCAAATGCAAGAGGCACAAATGTACACAAATCATTCAATCTGATTTGTAAGTTCAATAGGAGAAATTATTAGATAAACACAAGCGCACACTGTGACCCACTGCTGTAGTGGTAAGTAAGTACTGTAAGTATATTTACTATACTTAGGAGAACATTTCTTTCCCCTCTCCCCACTGACACACACTGCAAACACTCACAAATCCAGCCTCCAGGTCCCAGCACCAGCAGTAGTTGAGGAAGCGGACAATAAGAGCTCGCAGAAAGTCTCCAATCAGGATGGTCAAATAGGTCACTTGAACATCTGACACAATCAGTCTCACAAATTCCTACACAGCAAAAGAAGCCAGCGAGAAAAAAAAGCACAAGAAACAACTGTATAAGAACAAATACAGGCTCGGCTTGACTGAGTAAGAATGGCCAAAAAATGATCTTGTAAACCAAGCTAAATTAGACAACAGTATATAATGCCGCTACTCACTATTCCCACTGCAGTTTCCCAGCAGGGTCCCCTGATGGCATCAGCAGGGTGGACATTTGGAGGAGGCACATCTGTGGTGTTGTAGTGGGCGCTGTAGTTGGCGTAGTACTGATTCGTAGCCCATTCAGTGGCATTCTTGATGATCTTTTCTCTCTCCAACTAAATAATAGAAAATAAATGAAAGAATACTCAATGCAAGCCAAACATGTGGCACACTCCACACACAGGGAAAGTTTGTACCCTGGTTTTAATGGCATGTATATTTAGTCCATGATGCACATTGGCCCAAAGAGCATTTTCTTCTGCACAAAATCATTGGAAAAGGTGCATACATTTTTTTAGAGTGTCACAACCCCTGTGAAATTACATGGTTTACTATGCAAATTTGATTGACTCAATCTAATAACATTTGGAAAGTCTAGAAGAGCTGCACAATTACTTAGTCAGCTCAGCCAGCAGAAGTCTCTAGTACACATGCACTATGGGCCCAAACATCAGGAAACCTGAGCAACATCTGGGTAATTGGTTATTTACAATGGTAAGCTGATTTTTGGCTTCATGACACACAAACACAAAATCTGACACATAAGCCATACCTTGGCAGTAACCTCGTCAAACAGGGCAAAGAGGAATGTGTAAAGGTTTCCCAGGAAGAGGGCAAAGATGCGTCCCAGTTGCCACTTGAGGGCAGTACGAGGGTGATAGTCCTCCAGCTCAGCAATGGTCTCGAACAGTGGAGGACACACCAACCCAAGCAGAGACATCACAAACTCCACCTAGTACATTGGATGATAGAGAGAGGGAGGGTGGGGTTACTAATCTCATTTTTCAGTCTTGTGAAAACCTTCATCTCTAACCAAATTTTCTTGTCCTCTACAGTTAAGTAATAAAGATTAAATGTTTCATGTCAACCTGCCTCGTTCTTTTCGAACCAGGTGAGATTTTTCTGGTTCATATTAGCAAACTCCTGAGAGCGTTTCACCACATAGTAGATGAGGTATCCACTGCCTCCAAGGCAACAAGTGATCAGAAAGTTGGCAAGAACCCTGAGGAAGCGACGGAGGTGGATGTTCTCATCCTTCTGGTTCTCCTGTTCATCAACAATGGATTCCTACAGCAGGATCAAATGAGTCAGATTAAATTTACATTTAAACAATTTAAATCCCTGTAACTGTAATCTCAGATGATGTTTCCAATTGAGAGGTTATATGTGACTTTTGTGACTGTTGAATTTTGGTGCACAATGTTGATTATACCTTGAAGCTGGTGGTGATGGAGGCGTACTTATTGTCTGCAGTCTCAGGGTTTCCTATCAAGTAGTCCCAGCTGGTGAACATCTTCCAGCTGAACGTGAACTCTCCCTCCTCCGCCCCGTCCCCTCCTTCATTCGCGTTACGAGCCATCCTGAGAAAAGAAATAGATAGACAGGGAAAATAAATACAGCAAAACATCTCCATCTGCATGCATATGCCTGTGTGTGTGTGTGTGTGTGTGTGTGTGTGTGTGTGTGTGTGTGTGTGTTCTGCCTACGTTCTGATAACAACCATCAGGCTGTATCCAAAGATGCCGACGCCCGCCACAAGCAGGTATGACAGAGGCAGTCTGAAGTGCAGCACTCCCAGCGTTGGTGCGCTGTTGTAGTAGCCGTAGAACAAAATAGAGTACTTGAAGTATCCCTGTTGGTATATCGAAAGGAATACTGATTCTTGCAGTAACATTAACTAATGAACATAGTAACAACCGCAGCATCAATTTCAATTGTCTAAAACTTTGTGTAGTACACTCAGATTTAACAAATTATGGCTTATCAGTGGTACACAATGTCTCTTCTGCAGTGTAGATTTCTTTAGTTTTCTTCAGTGACCAGTGACTTTATTATGGTAAAACACTCCATTCACACAATGCAAATCTGTTACAGTACAGTGACAAATAAAGCTAAGATCCTCACACCAAAATCAAGAAGCACAGAGTAGTCCATGGCTGAGTTCTGCTCTTCTCTTGGCACAGTTTTCCTGGGAATGGAGCCATAGGGAAGACCCATGAGAACCTAAACACAGAGGAGAAGGATGCAGGTGAGAAAGGAGAGAGCTGATAGCATGCACAATATCTGCTTCATCAAATATCACGTGCCAACATGAATTAGGCCTGTACCTCAGGCAGTACCACCAGGCCAAACATGAACCCAAACAGGACCAGATTTAGACCATACATCCACCTCAGAAAAATGAAGTAGGATGCCACAGATGATCCAAAGTGACCTATGAGCAGAACAACAGAGAACCTGACTCAGAAATGTGGCTATCTTACCTTATTAGAAACAGTATTGCTCAGTGATTATTAAGATAACGTCATGATGGTACCGACTTTCTACTTCCTTAATCTTTCTCTCCCAAGGTATGCAGGCTGTTTTGAAGTTATCAAAGTCACGTTTAAACTTGATGAATTTCTGTGGGGGAAAAAGTCAATATCAATGTATCATCCTCATGATAAACCAATAGAGTTTAACTAGACTTTAAGTGTTATTAAAAATAAGCAGATTACCTTGGTCATCATGATTTTGAATGCGTACAGCTTCCTGCCTCTTCCTTTTCCAAGAGCTCCTTCAAACTTTTCAACAAAATCCTGGGCCTCCCTATTTGGCCAATCAGAGAAAAAAAAAACACAGATACTAACCAAAATAACAACATGTCAACAGAGTAAACAATGAGTGAATGAGTTAGTGGTAACAGGATGTAAGAACAAGGTTTAGGATGGTTTACTGATTGATGATCTTTGCATATGGTGAGAGCATTCAGCAGGAAGACCTGGCAGGCCAGTCAGCCACAACAGCATGCATTAAACAGTGTCAAGCTCATGAAAAAGTTAAGGCAGCTCACCTATCAAATTCTCTTTCCAGAAACTTACTTACACAGATCTGTACATATAGAAACATGCACGCCGACTGCAAACATACACTGAACCTACACAGCTCCCAAGCTCGGCTCTCGGCGAGGTAGTGGTTACTATTTAGAGTCATGTCACGCTGAGAGGGAGATATTAACCAGGCTGAACTACAACCAGCTTTGTGTGTGTGTGTGTTCCTGAGATGTATAGACAATGTATAGACAATCTCATTTCTATAAGTGAATATAGTGATTCATGTTAGTTTTCAGAAGTTTCTAAAAGATGTGATCTCCTGTTGTCTTTTTCTCTGTGCAGAATTCAGTTCATGTCATCCTGAAAGTGTAATGGCTTTGTGTTTTCTCAACATAGTTTTGATCTCATAAAGTTCACAGCACTGATAAAGATGAGTATCAAACAGCTAAAATGGCAGCAAACAAGCTTTAATAATGCATAGTCAGCATCACATGTACATGACATTAGTGATGGTAGGCTTAAGGAAAGTGTTTGGAAGCAATGAACAAAAAGCAAATGAGCAACAATCCTTAAAATCAGGTTGAATCAGCCAGAGATGAACTACAAGCAAACAGTCAGAAGGAGGATGTGAGTTAGCGTTGGCTACTGTTTTTTGTTTTTTTTGGTTTCTGTCTTTACTTGAGTAGTATGAGTCTCCTCTTCATACGCCAGGGTTTATTCCTCAACGTAGCGATCAGTTTCTTCTTCTCCTCTACTTGTTCCATCAGGGCTGCCACCTCTCCCTCCGACAGAGATTCCTCATCAGAGGAGGAGGAGGAAGAAGAAGAGCTGATGAAAGGAAAAAGCAGACACGTGCCATGGCTTTGCCAAGATGTTACTCAAACCAAATCTGTTTGAAATCATTTTTTGCCATAGTTTAATATCAAATGTTCAATTTTGCATTTGCATCATTTACATTATTTGCATCTGTGATGTCATGTTTGCAAGAGCATGTTGAGTTACAGCAATATATGATGTATATCATCATGTCTATAATTGTACATATTTCTTTTTTGCTTTTAAAGGATAGGTTCACAATTTCCCAAGCCCAGATAAACACTAAAACAGGTTTTACTTGCTGTAATCATTCGTCCATGTACTGACCTTAAAAGAAGCCCCCTGAAATGTATATAAATGTTTATCTGAAGATAATGTGAGGCTTCAGCCATATGAGTTGGTTAAACAAAGTGGATTTACAATCTTTTTTAATAAAAAATGTCCCTTTTTGTTCTTTGTGTCCTGATGGACAGTGTTTCCCTGTTTGATTACTGTTGAAGTATAGTAATAAAAGAGAATTTGGCACTAAAGACTAACTTTGAAAACTTGTGTTGATTTGACTTATTTGCATGGCTGGTGCCTAATATTAGCTTCAAATTAAATGTTTAAATATTTCTTATATTGCAGGGGTATCTTAATAGACATTATGAACAGGAGTAGTGATTACAACAAGCAAAACATGTGTAAATATTCTTTTGAGCACCTGCTTATTGAACATGTCCTATAAACAGTTTGTTTTATTAAGGTTTTTAAAACTTTCACCCCATTTGATTAGTTAGTACTAGTATTTACTTGTTCAAATGCAGCCAACCGCTGAGCACCTTATGAAACTGTAGGAAGGTACGGTGTCTTAGCATGTTTTCTCCAGTAGCCTTTGTTTAAGGAGGCAGCAGTTAATAATGAATGAATGAATACAGTTACAGCAGCCAAAAATGAATACATTATGTAAAAACTGGTAGGTGCTTTAGTCATGCAGATAAACACCTGGACCAGGTTTACAGTATCCCTGACAGTTTTTCTATCAGTAAACAACATGTGAAGGCAGCCTCTCCACAGAAGACCAACCAGATATAGAGGACATATATTCAGGTAGACATGTAAAATATCAGGTGTGATAATATTGATGTGATGTTTTATCTTCCTGAATATATGCCACAGAGTGTCATAGTCTGCATGGAGAAAGCTCCTGTGCAGGTGTGTGGAGCGTGCAGGTAGGTCAGAGAATACTGCACCTGCTCATCTTCTTCTTCTTTTTGTCCTTCTCACCACCTTTATCCTTTTCTCCTTTCCCTTTAGCATTTCTCTCCTTCTCCTTATTTTGCTCCATTTTCTCCTTTTTAGACACTGCTCTCCCTCCATTTTTCTTCCTCCCTCGGTCCTCTTCGCTCTCTTCATCGCTCTCATCCTTAGCGGCTTTCTTCCTTTTAGAGGCTTTTGAACCTTTGCTTTTCACACTCCTGTTGTCCTCTTCTTCCTCTTCATCGCTTTCCCGGAGCTTGGCTTTTTTCTTTCTTCCTCTCTTCCTCGGTGTTTCATCCTCTTCCTCTTCATCTTCATCATTATCACTGACCTGTCTGGCTTTACGTGGTCGTTTTACTTTTCTGTTTTTACTTCTTTTCCTGGCCTCCTCTAAGACAAACACATTTTGTATAAGTAGCTGAAGTGACATCAAGTGAGTGCAACAGTGTTAGTGTATTTTTTTAACTCATTAAAATGACATAGAACAATAATAAATCTTACAAGAATGATCTGAAATTATTCCAGTTAACCTCTAAAATAGTGGAAATGAAGAAAAGTAAACCAGTTTAAAAAGTCAAAAGACAAGACAAAAGAAGGACAAGTAGACTTTTTGTGTATGACATATCACATATTTAAAAATGTAAAGGAAATAGATCAATATCCAGATTAATTGAACAAGAAGAAAAAATGTCTACTCACCTTCACTTCCACTGTCTAACACGGCATCAACCTCCATCCCAACTGTGTGTAGAAAACAGCCAAGTGCTTTATAAATCTCAACTAGATATCTTATATGTCATGACAGTCATGATCAAACAAGGTAAACATCTAAATAAATACATTTAAAATAAATTCATTACAGGAAGAAAATAATAAAGTGGCATATACAGAAAAAAATCCTTCTCACCATCTTCAACCTTAATTGCTGCATCATTTCTCTTCTTGGGAGGCATTTTGTTGTGTCCCTTTTAGTTAATTGTATCTTTTTGTTCTCTAGTTAATCCTCCTCTGCTCACTTCAGACTCTGCCTCCTCTCCATCCATGAGTCTCTCCGAGGGAACGGCCGCAACACCTGTGAAGGCATTGTGTCAAAGAGCCAGGATACATACACTCATACACTCATGCACACACACGTAAGAACAGGTGGGCTGACCGGACTCCTTGACAACCACCAAGGACACAAAGTCCATTAGATGACAATCAGGAGCACGGGGAAGAAAACAGGATCATCTCATACAATGGACTTGTCAATCAAAATGTTAATTGATATTTGAAAGGAGCAATAAGAGCACATAGGGAGTCCACATACTTTAATGTGCATCCACATACTTTAATGTGCATTCAAATTTAATGCTGGATTTATTTTATTAACTGTATGTGAATATGCAAAGAAATTATGTTGACACCAAAACTGATGGTTTGGAGACACCAGAGCAAATGTAGGCATAAAGGTAAGGTCCCATTAAAGTTAGAAGAAAGTTTAAGTAATCCTTTAATCCTTTTTTAGTTTAAAATGAAGCAAGCCATTCAAACACAGCACTGTTTTGAACATAGTTAATCTATAACCTAAATAAAAGTGTTCATTATAGGGATAGATCAGTCAGAGAAAGAGGTGAAAGTGAGGACAGCGTAGTCTGAAATGTTGTGTTAACATTATGTGTTGCAACCACCAAGATGCTGTTGCTACCTTATGGTCAAATGTCAGATCTGACCTTTTGAATAATGCAGTGAAACGAGAGATCTGCTATGCAGCTAGAAAGCAACACACTTCTGGGGGATTATATAAATGCTGGCCTGATGGGTTGTACCTGAAAGACAAATTTAGCCCTCCTCGTCAAGCTATTCCTCTTTATTATCCCGTCCACTTCCTGCAACCATTCAGTACTCCTCTCTATCCCTCTCCATCCTTCCTTCACGTGTATGCAGTACATTCCTAAAATGAATCAACTAAAAAGGGTCTAACTTTCTGCCAATTCATACTGAGACTAATTGGTCTCCAAAACAAAAAGTAGAAACCATCAAATCAGTGCTTGTACCACTGCGATGTCTCACTCCTCCCTTCATTAATGTTAGTGAATAGGAGATGCCCATTGCAGTGCAGCGGATATTAAGATATCCGGTGATGTGCAACCCGTCATGGCTCAGTGTTCTGCCACATTGTATAAGCATGGAGGGAGAGTGGGACAGAGCCAAAACACAACTCCAGTAACAGGGTGAAACAGCAGGCATCAGGGGGGTTGGTATTACCTGGATGAGGAAGAGCGAAGCAGATTACGAGTCTGAAGTAAAGAGGAAGGATGGAGGCTTTACTTGTCTTCTTATCAAAGTCTCCTCAGTCTAAATAATGTGATTGACAATCCTTGGCCCATAATGAAAGAATAAAGCATAGAGGCTCAAATAACTGCAGAATGAATACTTAATGCTTACTTACCATTAATTGATCATGAGCATCAACGGAACTGGATCGGATTGGCTTAGTAATTTAATGTCAGTGGCATTATGAGCTTGTTGACTTGTTGTCTTAAATGATTTAGACACGAGATTTATTCCTCAATGACCCCTTACACTGCACATATCTTAAATTTCAACCAAATCTGCCCTGAACACGAAGCTGAATCACAATCAGTTTATTGAATGTCAGGATAATAACTAACAAGACAACATAGTTACTTTTACGTTTGACCGAGAGGTCAGCTGAATGACCGGTTGATTGACAGGTCACTCAGAATCCAACAGGTGCTTGGACACTGGATATGACCGTGCGGTTATCAGATGATACGAGTGAGACATCCATGATACACAATAAAGGTCAGGAGACCACAATGAATGAACTTACACTGACAGCTCAAATCTGAGTGTTTGGCAATATTTTTGTTGCTGTCTAAGAGGAGCAAATCTGACTGCTGAGGACAGATTTATGTTGAGTGTGTAAATGCAGCCAGATTTGTGTGAGCAATCCATTTAAACCTAGCTTGCTAGGTTAAATGGCCTCCAATTCTAATGAATTGTTTAATACTTTGGCCCAGTCCACAGGTCCAGAGAGATCTGTGTTCAATGTCTAAGAGGCTAAGAGGAGACTTGTGTGTCAGGATGGTCTAAAATGATTATAATATTGACGAGAGCTGTACTAAATTTTTAGTAATATGAACGGTCAGCCAAGGTAAAGAAAAGTTGAAGGGCAGTTGATAAATATAATGCCATCTTATGAGTTTGGTTCACACATTTAATGCCAGGCATAAAAAACAGCTTGAAAGAAGATTCTCTTTGTTTATATGTATGTTTTTGTATATATGAATTGAATGCACTCCAATTTAAAATGTTCAGTTTCTTTATCATTTCATCATCAGAAAGTTTTTTAAAACAAATTAAGTTTAAGAGAAAATATAAACAAAACAACTGTATAAATACATATTAGTGTAAATTTCTTTATGAAGTGAAAACAAATTTCATGTAAGAGAAAATGTACACTAACTTCCATCAAGTGAGCATCCTTGTCATCATCACTATACTGTATCTGAGCATTACTTTCTCAGTAAAGTGCTTGCTATTGAGTAGCATTTGCTAATATGCCCCTCAGTGTCTCTGCAGGCTCGGCACCCCGTACATCCTCGGTTCACTCTGTCGAGGGAAACTGGGCAGGTATCCAGGAGCCCCGTAGTTGCTATGGTGATGGATCCTGGAGTGAGGGGCTCTGGTGGCAGGAAGTGGATGTTCTTGATCTCTAACAGAAGAAGAAGGGTTGCGTCCATTCTTACTATGATACAACCTCTGATTGCTGCTGTGGTTTTCTTCCCCATCTGCTGCACAGAGAGGTACAGTATAGAACAAGAGAAATGTATCATTTCAATAAATGAGTTTAATTTATTTGTGTGAAATAAAAACTCATCTTGATTCAATGTACAATTAATCTAATAAATTCATTAAAACAGTTGTTAAATTGTTTATTATGTATATGACCTTCATGGTCTTGTAGTGAAGCATTGCTGATCTGTTGTTGCTCTGCACCCTCTGATGCAGCTTTTCTAGCCTCCTCTAAATCCATCGCAGCCTTCAGTGCTGCTCGCTTGTTCTTCTTCTTGTTCTCTTCATTTTGCTTGAAAGAGAAACACAAGCAACGCAATATTGACAACAGGAAACTTTCAATTAAATGCACTTTGAGCTCATTGTGTAACTGATAAAGTTGAGAAAACTTTGGACATGCAATGCAAAAACGCATGCAAGTACTAAGACTACAGCTGCTCTCAAGTAACTCAGTGCTTAGGGCTGAATTCTTCCTTTTGTTGTTACAGTATGTTGCCAAATGATTGATGGTGTGCACCCAGACTTGAGCTGTGCTGCTCTCTGCTGGAGTGATGGTACAAATACAAACACAGTGGCACAGAGAAGGTGCTGAAATGCTTCATTAAAACAAACCTGGATTACCAACAATTAACAACTTTTTTTGTGAAGTATGTTAAAGATTTAAATTGTGACAAAATGTTCCATCTTTATTCCTCCAAGTGGAGACATTATTTTTTCCAGTGTATCCAAAGGATTGGTAGTAACTAGATAACTAGTGATCGATAAACAAAATCAAATCTGAGGATTACTGTTTGTAGTTTTTTCTTCAGTTCCACGTTAGCCTCTTTGTAGCTTTTGGATGTGGATTGTAGGTAATAAATGGCCAGTCTGAAATATAAAATTACAGATAATTACCATCATACCAAAAATGATACCCCTAAAAGGAAGTTATGACAATATGATCATGTAAATTCACATAGCCTGCTGCTGACTCACACCATAAGCAATATGAAGGGTAGCACTAGTCCAGGGTTGGAGGCATAACTGAACACTTTACTAAACCAGGCTGGGAAGTCCGACTCCAACGTCTCCTGAATCACATCAAACATACGATTCTTGCCACTAAAGAGAAGAGAGTGATTGTTACAGAAAGTCAAGTAATACAATTTTTTTTAAAACAAAAAACAGATCCCTTGAACAAATCTTACATTACCTGAAGGGTCCACAGTCAAACGACGGGGGGAAAGTGACGATGGTGTAGATGGCAGGCAGAGTGGACAGGAAGAGGATGACCAGCAGCATGGCCATATAGAAGTTATTGGAGCCAGAAGCCTTGAAGACTCTTTCCTGCGGTACATTACAACACATCACAGCCCAGCACTGCAGGTACATGGACACATGGAGCCGGAGGACGTTCAGGGCAGGCAGGCAGGGGGCATAGAAAGCTCCCATCCTGAAGGAAAGGACAAACACAGCGTGGGACACAGGCTAAAAGTGCTGCTCTTCATCAATAATTGGTTTCCTATTGTAGCATTCCAGTGCTGCTGATTGTGAATGTATTTAAAAACATGAAAATTGCTTAAATAATACCACTGCCACTCTCCTACCATATCATTCCTTGATTGAAGATCAGGCCCAGGACGTTCCCACTGACATCAAACTCAGAGTATGACGGCTTTAACAGGTGAGAACAAAAAAACAAATAAATAAAAATAAATAAATTGTGTCCTGTGACTCACACTTTCACAACCACTGTTGGAATTCACTCCCAGAAAGAGATACACAATGTTGTGCTCAGTGTTTCGAAAAAAAAAAACAAACAAACAAAAAAACTTACAAATCCAGCCTCCAGGTCCCAGCACCAGCAGTAGTTGAGAAAACGAACAAGCACAGCTCTCAGGAAATCACCAATCAGCAGTGTGATGTAGGTTGTCATGGTATCAGATATGATTAGCCGGACAAACTCCTGCAATGAACACAGCAACCATGCAAAATGTATATCACATTTTAACATGACATTTAAATTTTATTAAATTCATTAAAAAAGTTATTTAGTTTTGATGATATGTGTGGCTGTTTGCTTCATGATCATGATCATCTAATGAAGGTTAAAGAGTATATGTCTTAATATGATTAATGTGTACAGATGTAGCCTACCTCAAATATGGTAAAGATTTCTTAAAGTAACAGAAGAAAACGTTATGAAATAAATCATCATATTAATAAATACTGATAAATTGTGTCATAGTTGCATACATTTTTAAAACTTTTAAAATCAGTCATTCAGACAAAAACAACATCTAATCACATCTCTGTCCAGATTGTCTTGATTTGACAGGTACAGACTGAGTGATCAAATGTGGCATTATGAAATAAAATTGTCATTGGGGAAACTGATATTGAAAAATATGAGCAGACTTTGGAAAAATATAAAGCACTGAAGCAAAATTAAAATGACATTGCATTGAGTGGTTATATTATAAACTTTGTCTCTATTTATCTGCTTTCACTATAAATAACAGTTGCATAATAGTCTACACACACACACACACACACACACACTGACCTGCCCCACCATGGTCTCCCAGCAGGGCCCCCTGGGCACATCAGCAGGGTGGATAGAGATGGGTGGAGCAGTGCTATTTTCTGATAAGGTGCCATTGTAAAGACTGGCTTCCCATGTGGTTATATTAAACTTTATGACCTTTTCCTCTTCTCTCTGCAACATATGACTTTGGGTCAAGCAAAATGTAAAGTTGTAAAGCGGCCAACACATCTACACATAAACACTAACTCTCACTTTGAGGTTGATCTCGTCCATGAGTGCAATGATGAATGTGTAGAGATTTCCTAAGAAGAGGGCAAAGATGCGTCCCAGCTGCCACTGCAGGGCAACACGGGGGTGGTAGTTCTCCAGAGCGCTAATAACATCAAACAGCATGGGGCAGAACATCCCAAGTAATGACATGACCATGTTCACCTGGAAAAACACTGGAGCTTCAGACTCAATGAAGCTTGTGTGACTTGTAAGACATTAAAGACATCACAGAACAACACAGAGATGCTAACACTGTAGCACAGTAAACCAAAGGTGACTAGCAATTAGACATGCACTTTTGGACATAATAATACACTTTAACCATCGATCTAGCAGAATATCAAACTTCAATCATAACTGAAGTGGGCAAAATTAGCTTGAGCTAGAGTTGAAAGTTTTTAGACTGTTGAATTGTAATGTGTTTCTGTCATAGACTAGTGGTGCTTCTTCATGTTTTGTCATTCCACTGTTTTCCCCTCCCCTTTTGTGTCTTGTCTCTGTCTGGGTGGCGTGGGCAACACACTCCCTCTCTGGCTTGGCTCTACACACTGTCTCCCATCAAGTTCATCATCTGCAGTATATCTACCCTGGCTCTTCAACCACTCATCAACAGATTGTTGTTGAAACCTCCCTGGTATTTATGTGAGACCAATTTTGTTAGTATTCTGACCAACAGATATCTTTTACAACAGATATTTGACTTTGACTTGTGATATAACTGGTGTAACTAATAACATTAACAATGGCTTTGTTCCATTTATGTATCCCAACGAGTCAAACCAGTAAGTCAACATGACATGCTGGAGCTGGAAGTGGAATGCAGCCTTAATTATTGTTTTTTATTAATTACACACTGCATTTCCTGCTTCACCATCATTATAATTTAAAAACACTGATCACCACTATAATTAACTTGAAAGACAGTTGCACCTGCTGCTAAAATTATACACACACACCTCTTTGTCTATGTTTCTGTCTCTCTGATTTTCTGTTTCCCTTTCTCTCATTTCTACCTCATTCCTTTCCCACCAGGTGTGATTCTCCAGCCCATCAAGGGCAAACTTCTGAGAGCGACGCACTACAAAGTAGATGAGGTATCCACTTCCTGCTAAGCAGCACAAGACCAGGAAGTTGGCCAGCACCCTCAGGAAACGAGTCAGATGGATGTTGTCATCCTTTCGGCTCTCTTGCTCCTCTAAGATGGCCTCCTGGAGAGGCAGCAGGAGGGATGTATAAGATGTGGGTAAATATGTAATGCATATGACACAAATGACTGTATCAAAATACTAATAGTCAACTGCATTGACCTTGAAGCTGGTGGTGATGGAGGCAAACTTATTGTCTGCAGTTTCAGGGTTTCCAATCAGGTAGTCCCAGCTGGTAAACATTTTCCAGCTGAAATTAAAGCTGTTATCATCTCCAACCCCTGACTCGTTTGCATTACGGGCCATCCTTTAATCAAAAATAATTACAGATTCAGTATGACGTTGTGCTTTAGTGATATTAAGTAGTTGAATGCAGTTGTGATAAAACTCACGTTCTGATGACCACCATATAGCTATAAGCCACTGTGCCCACACCAACCAGGAAGTAAGACAGAGGCATACGGAACTTGAGCCAGCCAATGGCACGCTGGTTGTTATAGTAACCATAGAAGAGGACTGAATACTGGGCATAACCCTGTGGAGCAAAGTCATATGTTTTCTCATTTGTAGCTATTGTTAGCACATACTATAACTTTCTACAAGAAGTATGCTACATTTTACAAAATGGTATTGACTCATATGAGTAAAAGTGAGAAAACCAAACAAAGTGATATTTAGTTGAGAGGAGGTGAGTGTTTAAAAAGTTTTAGAACACCCCCATATCTCCAGTTTTTTATTGAAATATATGGCCTTTTCTTTTTGTTGATTACTAACAAACCCCTGATGACAAAGCAGAATAGTCTGGGGCCATTTTGCCCACCTGAGAGTGACCAGCACCCTGAACAAAAAGGAAAAAAACATTAGGTGTTATAAAACTTTTGATGGTAGTGTGTATAGACAACTGACTCCAAAGTCCCATAAGACGGCAAAGTCCATTGCACTGCCCTCGTCAGCCCTCGGGACCGTCTTTCTTGGGATGCTGCCATAAGGTCGCCCCATTAATGCCTGTTAGCAACAAGAAGAGGTGCACAAGAAGGTGTTAGAAAGAAACCTAAAAGCATACAAAAATACAGATTGAACAGATACACAGATGCAGTGCAGGGAAACTATAACTTTTTTCTGCTGAATTAAAACCACGCACCTCTGGCACCATGACCAGGCCAAAGGTCAGACTAAACAAGATCATGTTGATGCCATACATCCACCTCAGGAAGATGAAGTAAGAGGCGACTGAGGAGCCAAAATGACCTGAAAGGAACAGAGCGTAAACATAGTCTTGCATAGTCTCTTTTAACACTTTCTAGTGTTTAATAGTAGACTCTGATATCTTGAACTTACTTTCAATCTCCTTGATTTTCATCTCCCATGGAATGCAGGCGGTTTTGAAGTTTTCAAAGTCGCGTTGAAACTTCTTCCATTTCTAAAAAAAAAGTGCAGTAAGTCAAAATGCTTCATATGTTTAGCAATATATTTCAAATAACTATACAAATAAATCAAAGCAGCCACTGTTTTCTTGCCTTGGTCATCATGACCTTGTATGCATAGAGCTTCCTGCCTTTCCCTTTCCCCAAAGCTCCCTCATATTTCTCCACAAACTCCTGAGACTCCCTACAAAGACAAAGATGATTTGATGTAAAGTGAATCACAGGTCACGCATTGTATTATGTCTGATCCTATGACCTCAGAGGATGCTTATCATTTCTGGACCCTAATTCAAAGTGAAGTGAATTTACCGTAATGTCGTGAGTTTGGTTTTCATGGGCCAGGGCTTCCCCCTGAGACCTTGGATCAGTTTCTTCCTTTCATCCACTGCCTCCTTCAGCTTCTCCAGCTCCTCTGGTGACAAAGACTCTGGTCTCACCTCTTTCTCCTCATTGTCCTCTTGTTTATTGTCATCTTCCTCACCACTTGTCTCCTGCTCAGAACTGAGATGTAACAGTGTGGTTTTTAATTTTCTTTGCACCTTTTCTCATGTGCATGACAGAATATTGATGTTGCTTCGGGATAATTTACCTTGTCTCAACTACTTTCTTTTGCTGCTTCTTCTTCTTCTTCTTTACTTCTGGTGCTTTCTCTTTCACTGCACATTTATCCACATCCTCTTCTTTACCTTCTTTTTTGGCACTTCCATGTTTCTTTTTTCCCTCAACATTTCTGTCTTTAGCTTCTCCCTCCTCCTCCTCCTCCTCCTTTTTTCTTCTTTTTTCATTTTTTAGATTCTTCTTACTTTTTGCTGTCGGATCACTCTTTACTTTGGCCTGCTCCTCTTTATCCCTCTCTGTCTTCTTTTCACCTAGATCATTCTTTGCCCTCCTTCTTCTGCCCCTTTCTTTTCTCTCACCTCTGTCCTGTAAAACCTCGTCACCTTCTCCTGCTCTAGAAGATCCCTTTCTCCTTCCATTTCTTCTTTTCTTTTTCTCTCTGTCATTATTCCTTCTTTTTCTTCTGATTTTTTCCCGCTCGTGTTCACCTTGAAATGTATAAACTTCATCTTCATCACCTGAAGTAAAAATGTACATGCTGTGTTTATTCAGTTTTGCAATATGGATTACTGTAATGTGCTGGACATTATTTACACATAGTGACACTGTGATTGAGTCACGTTGTTGCTTTCTGCAATGCTATAAACCCACAATTATATATTTTGCTTACAGGGACAAATGGGGTACACATTTTAGTCTGGGTATATGGAAAAAAAAAACAATGTCCACAAGACATGAGTAAAGACCTCGTGCTACCTTTGCAATATTTTTTTTTTGAATTCATAAAATATTTTATCATCACCAAGTAACTTGAACCATAGTAAGTTTTGATGATTATATATAAGAAACTCACTCAACTCACCTGCAAATTCCAGTTCAATGTCAACTGTGAACAAAGAGATAATTTCTCGCTAAATAAGCATAATTTAAATCTCTTCTGAAAATATGCTATTATATGAAATATTAACGTAATCTATTTTATAAGATCTCCTTTATTGTTTCCCATTTTAATTTACTGCTCCACAGTAACTTACAACAATAATGTTTTCTGTGGTGTTATTGCTTTCACTATCGCCAACCATTGCCCCCTCTGATGACCGCAGCTTTATAAATCCAGTCAATTTTTTATAACCTCAATACAGCGCTGACCCCTTTCACTGGTCAAGCTTAGCCTACCTCATTGTGTACCTGGCACTATTGTCTTTAGAAAAAGAGCATAAAGGAGGAAGACAAAGAGGACCACTGATGGACTGAACAGATATTTATGTAGCCGGCCCTTTGATGTGTATTCTTAGTGTAACCAGAGTGGCCAGCACACGGGTCATTACGGGCCGTGTGCAGCAGAGAGGCACAAAAGAGACAAACAATGGCCTAATGAAGGCAGATGGGGTGGCTAAGCCCACAAGGCCAAGGAAGACAGCCAAGGGCCAGAGGGCAGCTCCCAAATATGTAGCTGAGTGAGAAAGATGCGAGAGAGTAGGAGAGTAAATATGTGTGTGTCAATGGATATTTTATTGAGGATAAAAACCAAAAAATATGTGTCAATAGTTGCACTGCTTTATCTCATTGTGCTCTGAATTTAAAACTTTATTGAGCTAATTAAGGATTATGGATTTTTTTTGTCCAAGAGAAGATTCAAATCAGTTTCACAACTAAATCTGTAATAAACACAAACACAGACAGCTTACTTAGAGTATTTACTGGTAAACACTGGTGAATAATGAATAATAATAATCAAATCACAATCAAAATAAATCAAAAATCAACATAAGTCAAAATCAAGTAAATCTAGTGGGGGGACTTTTATCCCCACAAGCATGAAGAATGAAGGCCCTCTGTTAACCAGGCTGCGTCACACAATGTGAAAACCACAATAACAGTTTGATTATATAAAAATAAAGAAGCCTGAACTTACTGTCATTCTCACAGGTGAGACTCAGCTTGTCCCGGGGCATCTTCCTCTCATGGTCCTGCACCTCATACAACAGTCGCCCCAGGATCCGGTAGGCTCGGTGCACATGTGAGTAAAAAATGAAGTTATGGTTTCACTGGTCTCTCTTTCTCTGTCTTCCTCTTTATAACGAAGGATACAGCGAATGCAAGCCCACACACTGCCATAGGGATGAAGAGTGTGTGTTTAAATATGTGTGTGTGTATGTGTGCATGGAGAGGCTGGTACATGATGAGTAACTCACATGAGAAGTTTACTTTTTCCTCTCCACCCATCGACCCGAAACAGGGACAATGACAGCATGGAAACCCTAGAGCCACGCAATTTCACTACCGATCAATTATTCAAAACAGTTATGACTGCCTTTATGCAGCTGTGTGTGTGTGTTTGTAAAAGTTTATGAGTGTGCGAGTGTGTGTGTGTGTGTACTTCTAAGTATGTATGTGACAAGACAAAAGATGAGTTATGGGTGCAGCAGGCCAAAGTAAAGGTCGTGGCCCTTGATTGTTTTCATCATGTCAAAACAAATGACTCAGTTATAGGGATTTCTGAGATCAAAAATGGCATTCAGAAATCACATTCACTTCATGTAGCTGAACATCATTTCTTGTTCATTTCTTGTTTTATCAGTATATGGAAGACCTCTGGAGGGTTTTAACTACATGAAAATCAGTGTGTTTCTTCTGTTCCTACACAGTCCCTTGACGAGCATCCTCATCACATGCAAATGAGTCTCTATGTTTTAAAGTAGCAACAGCAATCTCACTTAAATGAGAAAAATAAAATGTAAGCCTTTCATTGATTTGTCTGTGATCAGGAAATATGGTTGATGTAATTATGAAGGTAGAGAGGGCATTTGAGTGTATGTTAGATTTAGACCTTAACTGAAATTAGAAATTGGGGACATATATTGTCAAGGTGTTGCAGGTGAATGAGGTGTAGGTTTCTGAACTGATATTCTCCATCCTCCATACAGCTCTAGCCATGTGCCATTTGTGTGTCAGACTGAGCTGAACAAACATCAACCGTGATCATAGTTAGTGTAAAAGAGAAGTTCAGGAGGAGATGACTACTTTGATAAATTACTTTATGAGAGTGAACAAGCAGAAACATCTCTCACTACAATGCAATACGATTCAACAGCACCACAGCATCCACAATGACCACAATTTTGAATCATCGCCTCTTTAAAACTGTTAAAAACAGTTAAAAAAAAAAAAAAAAAAAACTTCTAACATTAATGAAAGTAGACTATAAATTAAGGCAGAGCTGTTTTATTTAGACAGTATAAGTTTTAGCTAAGTGCAGCTAATAAACAATAAGTGTACTTGAAAAGCTACAGTACGAGAGAGAAAAAAATACAACCTGTAGAGGGCGTTGTTGATCTATACTGGAGTGTGTACTTACTGCCTTACTTAAAGAGATCTAACTTGCTTCTGCTTGCATGTGCAGAGAAACCCCAAAGCGTCACAGACATGTAAGCATGTCTGTTTGTGTACACGTGCATCAATCTGAGTGTTTTATGGAGGGTAGAAGAGCAGGATGGAGATCGGTTTCCTCTTGCTAAACTTAGAATACGAGGGAATCTTTGACCAGAGAGGTGAGGGAGGTCGTCAAGGGCCATCTGAGCAGAGTGACATAAAAAAAACCACGTACACTACACGATGCAGCTGACTGTTTATGGATGCATCACTGCTGCTAAGGCGATTGCCAAGGGAGTAAATTACAGACAACCAAACTGTACTGTAGATTTGATACTCTGCAAAAAGGAAGCAACTGGAGTTCATTGCTGTCATAAAGCTGATACTGAGAAGGACTGGGGACAGTGAAAAATATTTAAGTTTAAAGGGTCTGATCACTCAATTAGAAAAAAAAACAGACACACACTTACCTCTGAGTTGGTATCCAGACATGCAGATCTTTTGGTTTTGGGATAACTGCAATTTCTGCCTCCACTTCAAACATATGGGCAGGAGTGTCATGTTGTTTCAGGTGCTTTAAGTGTTTTTTTTCCAGAAACAGTGATTGCTGAGGATAATTCACTCCCTGTGCTGTGGACAGTATGTCATTGGAACCAACTTCAAAGGAATAGATGCTGAACAAATTAAACCAAAACTCTCTGCGTGGTCAGATACCACGGAGTAAATGAGAAAACAGTTTTATTCTTTTTAAATTTAGGTGAACTGATCCTTTAGTAAGTAATTCATACAATATGTGACTGTATGTAGATCAAATACAGCATATAATGT
Organism: Pampus argenteus; assembly: GCA_036937835.1. Classification (NCBI taxonomy): domain Eukaryota; kingdom Metazoa; phylum Chordata; class Actinopteri; order Scombriformes; family Stromateidae; genus Pampus; species Pampus argenteus. Next base: position 14,834,892 of record CM072867.1, read on the forward strand.
TTACAAATATTAGCTTGACATAAGAGCAAGATCAAATCTAATCAATAGTTCATGCGTGTACATCTGTGTCGTGAGTGTACATCTGTGTACTCACTGATTGGTCTGAGCATTAAGTGATAGGAGTGTGTCACTGTGCAAACAAAACACAGCTTGTATGTATGTGTCTTTTTTTTTTAAATTATGAAATAGCTATCAGTGAGCAGACGTTAGATAGTGATTCATCTCACTGTTGGTGTGTTAAAAGGCTACTGAGCCCTGCAAAAGGCCAGCATGTACAGCATGAGTCAAACTGCAGCTCTGTAACAGTTGATCTGTCTGTCACCAAGCTCCCTGGCCTCTAATGCAGGTCTGGCTGGAAAAACATGACAGGCTCAGAGGAAGCCTGTCAGTGAGGTCTAAGGCATTGTATTGTATTGCATTTATTTGCTACATTGTGCAGATTAAGAAATGTTAAATGTGTTGTTGAAAAGTAAGATTTAAATAGCTTTCCCCATATCCTTTGATGTACTGTAACAGTCAAAAACAAAAGCAAAAATACTGTATCTGCCTGTTTTTCTGTGACGATAACATCAATCAACCCGTGAACTTTGTATAGCAACAATGCTTCTTCAGCTCCTCAACTGTTGACACAAAATGTAAATCAGTAGGGAGTTTTGGCCCAGAGGCTAAAACCTGGCTGTTTTGCAAAAAAAAGAGAGAGAGAGGGTGGGGTTGCTAAGAGTCCAAGTTAATCAAGTGTGGCTCAGAGCACAATTTATCATGTGCAGTTTCAATGTGATCCAGGTACTTTACCTGAGACTTTCTTGAGTGAAAGATTTTGTTGGAGCAATTGTGGTTACACTTGTTTTTCCTGTTTAAAACTCTTTAGAAAAATGGACAACCAGTTATTTATTACATTAACACAAGAGTTATTTCAACATCCACAGAAAAGGCCACATGTATTTTCTTCAAAACTCAGCTGGATTTTTTTTTTTTTCCCCTCACTTATTTTCCCCCCTTCACTAAATTCCTTCTTCCTGTTTCTAGGTGTTTCTGGAGAATAGAAGTGACTGCTGCCCCAATATGGAAGTAGAGGAAGAAAGAAAACGTTTCAGGAAGGAAACGTCATGAAAATGGTTTACATGGATAAAACAGAAGAAGTGTGTTGCTCAATGTTCTTTTTGCTGGCACAGGCACAGATAGAAACAGAGTGGGTATGCGTGAGAGAGGGAGGAAAAAAAGCATGGTGAGTATGCGTGAGTAAAACAGCGTCATCAAGAGAGCAGGCGGACCTTGTTGGAGTATGTGTGGGGGGGTTTTAGGGGCGGGGTTTGTAATTGACAGATTAGAGCAGTGGGGGCGTGGCTTGTCCTTGCAGACAGAGAAGCACGTGGCCAAGCCAGTCTGCACGAGGGAGCAGCAACAAAGACCAGCCAGTCTGGGGAACAGAACAGCACACAGGACATCTGCTGCACACACATGTACACACACTCACGCTCTTTCACACGCGCACTCACATGCAGGGGTTCACATTTGTTCACTGCATGCATGCATGTAGGCTCAACTATCAAAAACCTGCATGCAGAGCAGCGTGTAAATGTAAATGACAACTACTTATTCTACAGCAGGATACATGATCACATTGATCACATTGCAAATGCGTTGCACATTTCACCCTTCTATCAATTTTCCGCAACTTTCCACAATAACCACACTTGCATATGGCTGGGAAGGTTGAGGGGACTCCTCCCTGTGCAGATATAACAAGAAACACATTCATGAGAGATGCAGAGGAGTTTGTGTAGCAGAACAAGTGAGCGACTGAATGGCCAGTAAGTGCTGAATCAGCAGAACTCTTTCATTTGATCCCATTTTTGTCATTCTTGCTTTCTGTCAATGGATTTCTCTCCTGTCTTTTTAGTTTGCTCTGTGAATACTTTGGTTCTTGCTCCATATAATTTCTGCTTCAACAATGACAACAATAGTGTAAATGGAGCTGAGAGTGCCAAGGATTTGCAACAAAGCTGTCCCTGACTGCCCCACAATCATACAGACACCCTCTGTTCATGAAATGTTTCTCTTTAGGTAGTTTAACACACACATTCAACGGCACCCCCCTCATCTGGGGCTGCACACAAGGTTGAATGTGGACAGAGCAGGGTGGGGGATCAAGTTTTTTGAAGCAATGGGCTTTAGTCAACCTCAGTGCAGAGCTTATCAAGCCCTGCACACAGCTTATGTAAATGGATAAGCTGCCATTTCCACCACTAGCCCACTTTATCAACAGAGACTCACCACATCGACGCCAGACACAAGCAAGCTGTTCCTCTGTGTGTGTGTGTGAGTGTGTCGGGTGGGCCAATATCTGCCTAGTAACTACAGACAGGCTGTTCCAGATTCACATAAGTAATCCTCACACCCGCATGTACATATACACGCACACAGCCAGAGAGAGAGAGAGAGAGAGGGAAAGAGAGAGAGACTGAAACACAACAAAAAGGGTATAGCTGCAAGTTGTATGGTTCTGTTGTCATAGCAACACTGTCACTTTCAGCTCTTCACGTGTAGCCATCATGGTTGTGAGAAAAGGAATAACCCTACCCCCCTCTTCAATACAACCACCAGCACCATTATACACACACTCAGTGGTACCAAAACCTACAAACACACACTCATATATAGAAGGCATGACAGCGTAGGCACGTGGGGGATGGGTAATGATACTCTACACCTCCCACTCTCTCCTCAGCTGCCCCCCCCCTCCCCTCCCTGAAGCCTATGAACCCTGACATACTAAACAGACATACATTTCACAAACACATGGTCCTTCTTTTCTCCACTGCACAGGGCTGCGTAAACACAACACACACACACACACACACACACAAAGACCTCAGTGTAAAACACAGACTAGGTTTCCTTTTGCCATCCCCTTCTCTCCATGTGCTTTCTTTACTCACATATGAAAATCTTATTTCTGTACAGTAGGTGAACTATACTACCACTATGTGTGATACATTTGCATACAAATGTCACATGGTGAGTTTTTACAAGTTATTTTTTTTATAGTTGACTAACTGTGACCTTAAATCTTAAACCATGACAGTCGACCTTTTCAGTAGCTGTTAATATTTCACCCACCAGATATCACAAACACCATTGTTTGATTACATCATGTGATTGCGCTGTCACTTTAATCAGACAACGATGTCCCCGGATTTTCCAAGATCCTCCACTGATACGCTGTTTATAAATTGTATTCAAATTATTTCTCTCATCAAAGTGACTCTTCTGTGAAACGTCTAGAAAGAATAGCAGAAGGTGACATTAACATCATGTTTTATTGAATAAATTGCAGAAAATTACAAGTGTGAATGTGTTGCTCAGAACCTTAATGATGACTCCTCTCATTTTAATTGTTGTCATAAAACAACTTTAGCTTTGAATGACTCAGTTAATCACTGGCCATCTTGCAGCTACTGTAGTGACTCATGTTATCACCAGCTGAACTAACTGACCAGAGCTGATCACGGCTGCTTGTTATGCTTATATTCCCTGAGCATCAACAGTGATCAGACCTGGCAACTCAATGATCAGTTTTCCTCAACTTTCACAATCTTTGTGACCAGAAAGACAAAATGCTTCTTAATTTGTGAGACTTCCTTACAATCTTTTGAAAATAACACCTTAATAAATGAATAATAACTCACATTTATTTAAAAAAACAAAAACAAAAAAACCCCCAAAAACGAATAGGGTTAGAGGGGTGAGTTAGTGACAGATTGGCATTAAAATAATAAAACACAAATTCAAGCTGTAAGACATAATCTTACACTTATAAATAAATAAAAACATTTCAGTTGACCCTTGTTTAGACAAATTGAGTTTAAAATATCACAAACGGTTTAGTTTTTGTCTTTGTTTTAGGCCTTTGTTTAACTAACAACGCATCCTCATCATTTTGTTATAACATAAACACTATGCTGACACCAATGTTATCTTAGTAAACATGTGTAAGTGTGTGTGCTTGTGTGTGTGTGTTAGTAGGAGCAAATGACACTATACTCTTATTACAAAGGTAGGAGAAGCAGTAGCACTTGATCACACCTTCTTCAGGTTTCACATTCTGGTTTGAACTAGAGCAAACAGACTGTATGGTGACTTCCAAACTGTACTAGTCTTCAGAGTTTCCACGAATCCACTTACTGATAGATGACAACATGTTCCTTCAAAGAAGTGTTTGTTTTCTGCTCAGCATGGCCTGTGGTGCCTGGCCTGATGTGTGTGTGTGTGTGTGTGTGTGTGACGTTTTACTGACAAAGTGGGGGAATACGTTGGGACTTGTTAGACCTGCAGGACAAACTATACAGCGCACATGACACACTGCAAGGGAATGCATAAGAAACTGTTTAAACGTTTCACAAAAACATGACGCGTAGATGATGTGCCGTGGTGGCTGTTAAAGCGCTTAATAAAGACAAAGTGCCCACATGATTTGTTCAATGTTAAAATTTCCCTGATTGTTGTAATATACATTATCATGCTCCGTCTTGAGATGAAATATGTTTCCCATTGCGCCCGTAGCCAATTTTGTATCCTAAGTGTGTAAATGTGATTTCAAAGCCTATCCCACAATGTCAGTAATATAATTCTGGTGAAAAAAAAAAATTGACTCGACCACTTTGACTTTTTTCTGCCTTCTTTTTGTTCAAATATAAGAATCTGGACTCTAAAAATTATTTAAATCAGGCTTAAAATCACTCATCATGTGTATTTTTTTGTAATTGTAAAATGTGAACTTCTGTTGCTTAAATCCTCCAAATTCCCTGAAACAACACTTGAGACATGACCTGGGTATCCTCAGTGGAAGCTACAGCTGTTTGCCAACTGAAACAAGTGACAGCTTAAGTGAATTTCACAACTGTATTTCTAACTGATGTACATCCTGAACATATATAGTACTGGTCTCTTGCATCAGCTCAGCTCTTATCTTTAGTATCCTCCCTAAAAAACATGTTGACACTCTCACTGTCAACACAAGTGTGTGAGTTTGTGTGTGTGCAAGCTCTTGTTGGTCTATCCTTGTGAGGACAAATGTGAGTTTTAGACCTTAGGATTATTATAACTGTGTTTTTCCAAAATGATTTTGGCCAGTCCTTGAGAGCGCTGTTTGAAGGTTAAGGCTTGGTTTTAAGGGTAAGGTTAGGGGTCCAGTTCAGGGTTAGGGTTTGGCATTCAGTTATGATGGTTAGAGTTAGTGGCTAGGGGGCTAATGAATGCATTAGGCTATATCAATAATTGTCGTCATGAGGGGAAGATGGATCTATACCTAAAGTATTGATACTATCAATACAAAGTCTGTTTTTAACATTTATATAGCTTCAATACAATCAATACCAAAACAAAATATTCAGAAGTACATTAGTAATTTTTAATGACAAAAGGTATCAGGATCTGTAATAGTATTGATGATTCTGGTTGTGGTGTGATTTGTATTGGAATAAAATAAATAAATGTTATGGTATCACTGCTTAGCTCTATTGCTTGACTCTTGTCTGTTATTACTCTCAGAAAACAAGTTTACACTCTCAAATGTCAACATGTGTGTGTGTTTATGTGCCTAGTGTCACCCACAGTTTACCCTTAGGCTTGTTATGTCATCATTCTAGCTATAAATCTACACTTGTTTTGATACAAACTAATCGTGCTGGGTCCCAGGAGGGGTAAGACTACTTTACCAAGTGCCCTCTGTCAAACATACATGTAAAGAGACATTCAGAATCAGAATAATCTTTATTGTCCAAGTATGTTTACACATACAAGGAGTCTGCAGGTTAGTGGCTCTCGATGTATTTGTACAAAATAACAACACAACAAACAAAAATATAAAGTTTATTTGAACTTTAAACAGTCCAAAGTAGTGAAGAGCGCAATGAGTGATGAGATTGATATTAAATACAGCCTGTACTTCACATTTTGTATTTTAAACTAAGTAACTGTGTATTTGTAGGTACAGTGAGGACTTTACTGTCAAATAACCCTCTTAATCATGCTTTCACTCTTTGCTTTTCAGCCATGTCAGCACCATTATTCATGTTTGCAATCGTTTAGGCAGATTAATAAAAAAAAAGACTCGTGTCCTTGTAGGAGGATGACGCGTAGATGTGTAATAAAGCAACGCTGGCTACGCGCATGCGTCACCGTTTCGCAGAACTGATCTTGGGGGCTCCGCAGTCAGCCAATGGCGACGCGTTGTTTTACCCGTGACATCATCCGCCACTCCTCTTACTAAAGAAGGAAACAAACATCCATCCTGAAGAAACGGGAGACGGACACACAGAGAGAGAGAGAGAAAGAGAGGTAGGAGCCCGAGGGCGAGAGGAAGGGAGAGTTTAAAGCCACCTAAACCAGCCTGACACGGAGGACAACGCCACATACACACGAGAAAAGGACGTTTCCAGGTCCCGAAAAACAACATCACCTCTTCGACCTTTTTCTGCTGCCAGGACAGACAAACGGCCACTTTTCCTGTCGTCTCGCGAGAAACTTCATCGATTTCTAGCAGGTGATGATCTTGGATTATTGCTTTTTTTTCTCCTCTTTTTCTTAACAACAAGGATGAATTTTGAAGTGAACTCAGCCTGTCGAGGTAAATAACGAAACATATATATAGGGTGTTTAACTAAGCTGACGGTCGGTTATGGCGACCTTTAACGGTGAGTTGAAAGGTCAGGTGATGTTTTTTTTTTAATGTGTGGTAAACAAGCCCATTTTTCTTATTTTTACTGCTTTAAGATGTCACCACCAACACTACCACCATCTCACTGGAAAGATCACAAGCCCTTGAACGTGACTCCGTCTGGTTGAGGAGGAAAACAAGGGAGGGAGCTAGCTATAGTGCTGCTTACTGTCTCTTGTTTTTCTATTTGCTCAGAGCTGGGGGATGGGGGACGTAAAGCCAGCTAATTCCTGTCTAGAAATAGAAAATTCATGAGCCAGAATAGGCAAATAGAGCGAGATAGAGTTGCTGTAAAAATGACTACCTTTTAATTTGGTTAAATATTAAATGTGTGTACAGCTTTGCCTCAAGTGTTTGCAGTAGTTTCTACTCATGAGAAATCGAGGTTTAGCTCGATGTGTTAGGAGCTGTGTAGCACCGCCAAGTCGTTTTCTAAGTACTTTAAGTGTGATTATATAAGCGATGTTGTTCACATTGCTTCGTTGAAAACACGTAAAAAAACTGTTTATTAGTGAAAATGTTGTGAGAAAAGGGAGCTACTCAACAGGAAGCAGAGAGATTGCAGACAAAGGAAGAACGAAGAAACAAAGGGAGCAAGAGAGAGAGAGAGAGAGAGAGCACAGTGTCTAGACTGGTGGATTCTCAAAACATCAGATCTGTTGCTTTCCTGTCGGTCTCAAATTACTAGTAGTTACACTGTGTCCCACACACCTATTTTTAAAGAGAATAATTCAATGCTTGTGACAGAAACAACAGTGGGCTTTTTCTGTTCTGTCCTTCAGTGTGACTCAGTAGTTTTTTTAGCCCAACAGGGCCTGAAATATGAGCTAAGCTTGCGGCTGACACAGGAGCACAGTCTTCCTCTTTTGTTGGCTCCAGATAATCACATGTATGTTGTTTTACACACTGGGTTCAATTGTTTGATCGCTTAGAAACGAAACAGCATAAGTTCGAGTTGGACCAGTTTTCACATTTTACTGCTGAGTGTTTTTTTTTTCTTCTGAAAGGAAGTTGGTGGTGATGATTGTGGATGGTAATCTGTCCTGTGCTGGAAACCCCCCTGATTACCCTGTCGGATGGTGCTTTACAACTCGATGCACATTGTTGATTATTACTGATTATTATTTATATTTATCGGCTCAACAACCAGACACATACCCCCATGATCGGTAATATTTCATTATAAATCACGAGTGCCTTTGACTCAAGTGTGCTGTGAATTCATGTCAGGTTGAAATGAGGACAGATTAGTATGAGTAACCTGAGTTTACCTTCCACTTTATTATCCCTGTTCACAAGGGGTCTTTGTAAAGGTTAGGTTAACATGCCTGTTGTGTGTCTGACAGCTGGGCCCAAGTGTGACAGCTGAACCACAATGTCCATTGTTCCTTTGTGCCACTAATGCCGACCATCACAGTTTATCTGTTAGCAAATATAAACCTTGTCTTGTTTTTTTTGTTGTTGTCTGAGTTTTAAATAGATATGCTTCCTCTGAAGACATAATTTATCCCAGATCTTTTCCAAGAAGGTGTCTGGATGTGTCTCTTTTTTCTTTTTCTTTCACTTCTTTGTTCAGCTACAAGGTAGCTACAGACCTCTTGCTCTATGCTCCTGGTATTTTTAACAGTCAGCAGCTGAACACGTGACGCAAAAGGAGAGAAGGTCTTTGGGGCTTTTCCAAGGAAACCCTTTGTTGACACAGCGGTGATAGCATGGAAGGGAGGGTGTAGAGAGCAGAGGGAGGGGGGTGACAAGATTTAATGGCACTTGTTAATCTGTTGGTGAGGTCAGGGTACCTCCAGTGAACTGACAGGACATTTTGAAACAACTGTTTGTTCCAGGAACATTCAGCTCGCCTCCCTGTTTGTGTCCGTGACCAGAATATAGACAAGTTTCACGCCAACGCAAGCAAGCAGCTGCCATGTTGCAGTACAACAGGACCAAAGGTTGTTTACAAGGGAAACATGATACTGTTGCTGTGTTTTCTTTCTTTCTTTCTTTCTTTTTTTTGTTGTCTATCGGTTGAAGAGGATGATTTGTAAAACAGTCAGGGTAGGATCGGCAGACAGGATGCCTCTTACCCAACTATTCTAGGCCTTCCTGTCTGCTTGTCTGTTCAATCATCAAGGTGTTTTTGAACTACAAAGGCAGCACCTCCCCATTACACAACTTTATGCTGTATTGCATTGCAGCAGAGCGACAACGTCATAGGGCTACCCATTTTTACACACAAATGTGTATACGTAGGGAGAACAGACTTGGGAAGTTTTGAAATGCCCCGGGGGCGGGGAGTTGCAGGGTGAAATTGTCAAACCTAGTTTGTTAATCTTAATTCATTATTGTGTGTCATTTGCTTGGAACGTTGTATTATTTTACCTGCTGTTCATGTTCATGTTCATGTTATTTTCTGTCTGAGACAGTTTGTGAGTCAATGCTCCTTTCTTAGAGAGGAAGTGAATAGCCTGATGAGGGAGTTGTGACTTATTGAAAAGAGTTATTCATATTCATATAATAATCATGACACAGAATGTGTGTGTGTAAAGTCTTAGGGTGAACTGGAGGTCCATTGTTCTATTTACACATAACATAATTTTATAGCAACTTGCTATAAACAACTAAGTAAACTAAAGGTAAAGTTTTTCTAAACCAGTATACAGACATGAAAATGAGAAATTGTATGTAAAACGTTTGGAAGCGCCATAACAACTGTTCTCAACACTGTGTGGAGAGGGGAGTAGAGGGGGACACAACTGTGAACAAAGCTGTGGGACCAAACGGAGTCCAGCTTCAGCCAAGGTGCTGAAGAGAACACAGTGAACATTGTTTATTCTCTGGACTTCCTGTGGAGAATCATCTCGTTCATTACTGTATTCAGGCTAAAGGGCAAGTCAAAACAGATGAGCCTGCTGCTCTAAAATTTTCATAATATGACTCTCCTGTTATCTGTCAGCCCTGTTGATACTGTTTCTTTGGGAAACTAGATTTCCTTGCAAGGAAGTGTTTCCTTTGATGGAAAACTATTTAGCATTCAGTTGTATTTCACATTGAGGTGTGAAAGATGCTCTCTCTTTCTCTGTGTGTGTGTCTATCAGTCTAATCACGCTCTCTCTCCCATTCTGTTAGCAATGGCCCAAGAGACGAACCAGAGCCCGGTGCCCATGCTTTGTGCCACAGGCTGCGGTTTCTATGGCAACCCAAGAACCAATGGTATGTGTTCCGTATGCTATAAGGAACACCTGACACGGCAGCAGAGCAGTGACCGGATGAGCCCCCTCAGCCCTATGGGTAAGTCAGCCCACATAAATACACACAAAAAAAGAGTCTGTCAGGAAATGGTAAAAATTATTGCAGTCCAAATTCAGTTCAGAAGCCACAAGTTTACCATGTAAACAAAAATAACAACCTTTACATATTTACAGCCAAAGATAAGGAGGAACTCGAGGAAGTGTAGACATTGTTTTGAAATTTAACCAGTTTTAGGCCAATCAGTGTATTTTCCCAGCTCTCCTCCCCCTGCCCTCCCGCTCTGTTTTTCCACTCTGTGTAATGAAAGACAGCTGTTTTCTTCATGGCTGTTTTCAAGGTTAGGGGGGTGTTTCACTCCTTTAAGGTCAAACATTGAAGTTTCTCTCACAGTTTGACACTGGCAACCTGTTAGAACTTGTTTTTCAGAAGAGACAAACACATTATGAAAGATGAGGAAGAATGATTACTCTGAGCTATATAACATGAATTTATATTATATTTTAATATAAACAACAATGCTGTGTTATTTCAAAGAGGGTTTAGTGATCTATGTAGTATTTTTCTCTCGATGTGGTTCATATTTTAATACTCTGTATTGATTGTTTACTGTTTGAGTATTGTCTAATGGAGTGCACTCTGTACTCATCCAGGCTCAGCTTCTAGTCCTACCTCAGAGGCCTCAGCCATCCAGAGACTAGAAGCCAGTCTAGCCAAGGTTGATGCCTCCCCTGCCTCTTCACCAGACATGTCTAGGTCAGTACCAGCTGTGTTTGACTGTTTGAGGTAGTTGGTGAGCTTTCTTTAAATAGGAAAATGTGTGAATGTCTAGCGGACTGCTCATCCCTGCTTCTACGCTTTTATTTAAACATTCAGAACTGTTCAAGGATCTCTTCCTGTGACTCAACAAATGACAGAGATGAGCATCTCGAGAGAGGACAAGCCAGAACCGCTAGAGCCTGGTAAAATACACACACACACACACACACACACTTGTAGAAACAGACAGGCTAGCAGGCATTTGACAAACGTGCAGGTGAACGCTCACATACACCTTGCCTTGTAGGACCCATTTATTTTTGGTGTTCAGTTGCATACCCTACACCCAACTGTTGGTTTTACTTACTGCCTCTGAGAAAAAAGGGCTGCCTAAAAATAACCCTGAAAAAAAAGCCTTTACACCAGAGGACATTCTCAGATTTGATGCTGCCTGCCAGAAGCTTTCTCAGAGTAGTGCACTACGGAACAAAAGGGGGCAATTTAGAGATAAGGCTGGTACTCATTACTATCAATGTAAGAGAAAAGTTTAGGAATGAAATGTGCAATTTTCAATGGCAATATGTGTATCTTTTACAGTGGAAAAAAACATTCCTGTGTTTGCAAATTAAAGATACCCAATAATGAGAAATTTAATCTTGCATGTCTAATTTCTTTTCTTTCTGTTTTCTCCTTTATCTGCAGTTGTAAGCCAGCCTGCTGCTTCTAGCCCTACTCCTTTAGCTTCTTCCAGCAGTGACGAGAACAAGGGTGATACCCCTAAGCCTAAGAAAAACAGGTGCTTCATGTGCCGCAAGAGGGTGGGCCTTACAGGTGAGCATGGGAACATGAACCAACATTGCCATTGATTCTCAGTTGGCCATAATAATTGTTGTAAATTTAATAAACGGAAAGATTGTTTTGTTTTGCCAGTTCTTTGCATGTTTTGACCTCCGATCTTTGTGCTTCCAGGATTCGACTGTCGCTGTGGCAACCTGTTCTGTGGCATCCACCGGTACTCCGACAAGCACAACTGTCCCTATGACTACAAGGCCGAGGCTGCTGCCAAGATCCGTAAAGAGAACCCCGTAGTGGTGGCTGACAAGATCCAGAGAATATAGATTTTTGAAAAAATGAAATGAAAACGACAGCTGTGGCGGCATCGATAACAACACCTTTTGAAAAAGACTGGAGTATGAGTGTGAACCTTTTGAAATGAGCACTGGCATGAGTGGCTAAGTGAGGATTGAAAGGACATAATTTACAAAAAAAACACAACCTCAAGAAAAAAATGAAAAGATCCTGTCTGAGGGAGCTGCATGAATGATCACTTTTTTCCTTTTTTGATTAATTCATTAGTTTGTTTTATCCTGTTTTCTGTGGTGTGACTTTGCCGCTGTTTTTTTTTTTTTAATAATATGTAATGTCTTATTAAGAGCAGCCCAGAGTAACTGTCCAGGATATGCTGTGCTCCTCCCATCCAAACCAGGCGCCATTTTGTGCCAAACCGTAGACGGCCATTTTACCTGTCATGTTAGACACCGACAGGTCTTTCAAAGCATTCAAACTACTACAGTAACAGTCCATACGAGTCCTGTCCCTCAACCCTTGAACTTCTTGTTCTATGCTCCGTTGGTACTGGAGTCAGTCTATGTTTGGAGAACCGTACAACTGTCCCCCACTGTGCACAAGGGGCTTTGTTACTTTGTCTCTGTCTTTCCTAGCTTTACCTACCTCACAGCTGCTGTGTTAAGCTTTGTTGTCTTCCCTTTTACTTTTTTTTCCCCAATCAGCTTCAACCCCAGCAGAGCAATGGGCCATCTCTATAGTCTGCCTCAGTGACCCTCTGATCAGCATGTTTATGTTGACTGATCGGTTTGATTGTGATGAGGCTTTTTCCATTAATGTTGGAGGTATTATGCTAGACAGGGACAAACAACAACATGCTATACAATGGACATAATGGTTAAATGAGTTCCCAAACTGGTCTGAGCTCAGATTGTAACCGCAGACGCCTGGTGGAAGGCTGTATGTACTGATGGATGTGGCCTGGGAGGAAGGATGGCACCCTTCCCTGGCAGGTCTGGTAGGTGAATTTAGGCTACAGTATTGTAGGGACATGAATGGGATAAATGTGCATGAGTTACTCTTCATCTGCAGTAGTGTTTCAGAAATATTTGGTATCACTCAAGTAGGGTTTCAGACATTTTATTTGCTGAGAGACAATTATCTGTTATGTTTTATTAGCTTTTTTTTTTCTCTTCCATTGATATTGTACTGATGTTAGCGCATGTATTCAGTGCATTTGTGGAATAAGGGTATGTGAACCATGATTTTCTCTTTTTTTATGCGCTAACAGAACGTGTGTGAGAGAGAGAGTGTGTGTGAGAGTGAGAGGATGTGTTGTTCCTTTTCATCTGTGTAGCTATCCGGTTTATCAGCACATGTTTACAGAACTACAGGAGCATGCCAGAGCTAGATTTATGAAAAATAATAGATACCAAGATTAGATTTAACTTCTCATCTGTCTAACAGCTGTTGGTCTGTGTGTCTGCTATAGAGCACCGTAGAGAAGTGTGTGTGTGTGTGTGTGTGTGTGTGTGTGTGTGTATGTATTTGTGTGTGTGCATGTGCACATACCTGTGCAAAGTGTGTATTCATGGCTGCCTGACACATTGAAGCCCATGTATGCTTGTGACTTGTGTTAACCCTCCCCCCTTTCTTCCCTGTAAGGATGTGTTTTTCATTTAAAAGACAACTGTATGTATCCGTTTGAGTTTTTCCTTTCTGATTCTTAGTTATATGCAAATTTGTACAAAAAATGAAAAAACAACAAACTGTGTTGATATTTATGTATTACATATAATCTTGCTATCCAGCATTACGACAGAATAGTATCATGTAAATAAACTGTACAGAGAGACATTACCAAGCCTCCTTGTGTGTTTACTTGAACGATTCACCATTTTCTCACTTCTCAGAGAGTTTAGTGGAGTTTGTTTACATCACTTAACACAGTTTATAGCCTCCTTGTGTAGATAAACCTGTCAGCCCAGAAGGGCAATTTAATTGGTGTCAAACCGTTTTGAAAAGGATTCAAAATGCTAATTAAGGTGAAATTTGTCTTAAATTTTTCAAAACGGATTAATTGTACCAGATTGTGATGTTAATATGATATTAAGACTTTTGTGAAGATGACATTAGTGATGAATCAGCACAGAATATGAACGGCCATCACTAATTTCAGTCAAGAGAAGAATAGTGTCGGAGCCACATGTCAGGCACTCCAGTATTACAATGTAATACCTTACCTTGGTTAACCTGGCCGCTTCAGCATCCTCATGTTAATACAGGGAGCTGGCAGCACAGACTGCTTGACCATGCTCAAGAGACTCTTGTCCAAACCATGTCTGGGTCACACAGGAAGTATTGGTCCCTGGATTCTGGAAGAAAGGAATCCTCGTTTACTTTACTAGGCTAAAGCCACACATGCAGGATTCACCCATGACCATGTGTTTTCTCACACTCCTGTTTGGAGCTCCAGGGTGGTGTGTGTTCACAGATGGTGTCACAGCAACAGCTGCTCAGACAGCTGAGGTGTGCTCATGTGGTGCTCCTGTGAAAGAGAGCTACAGAGATCACATTGTCTGGACACAAGTCTCTAGACTACAATGGAGGATTTACACAAACACGTGTGAAATGAGAAAACCGCTGATTCAAAGTGTTAAAACTCAAAACAAATGTTAAGTTTCTAAATCCGGTCACTGTGACAGATGAGAGGAGGATCAACACATTCCAAATATGACCTGGAACAAGTACTTTTATGTGTGTGTGCAAATGTGCAAAAGAGTGGGTCATACACACTAGTGTCAGTAATCCAATCCAGTAATCCAAACACACACTTAACCTATAATTTGTTTCGTTGATGTGTGTAACCCGTTTATCTGCGTCACCGTCTCTGTGTCACTGAGGTTAGAAAACCGACTCAGTCAATGTAAGACATCAGAGATTATGACTGAATGGCTGAAAACAGCAGATGTTGTTTCCAGATGTGAAAAAGGATTTAATATGGGGCCACAGATATATTTATAGATCATGTGCACATATATGAATACTCACAAATGAAACTCCCCACACATATGCAAGTGAAATACATATAGTATATTTTTAGAAGAAGTCTTCTTAAAGGGCTCTTGTTTTTTTTCTCGGTAGTGTAAATATAGATAGACATTTTGCAAAGATGTTTGTTGTTTCATCTACAATCATTACATATCTGATTTTGGATTTTACTGATTTATTTAGTTAAGATTTGTTTGTATTTTCTGTTTGTTTTTTGGTATTCACAAGTATCATAAGAGTAAAGTAGATGTAATGTAGATCTTAATATTATTATTAACCTGTCATTTTATACATAAATGATAAATGGACTGCATTTATATTGCACTTTTCTATATTTATCAACCACTCAAAGTGACATTTAATGTGTGTTACCATTCACATACACACACACACATACTGATGACATAGGCATAGATCATGCAAGGTACCCCACTCTGAAGTTTGAAAATGTAAAACCATGTTTTCAGTATTTGAAGTCATTACTAAACAAAAACATATATACTGTATCAGTAAAACAGCATTTATGTATTTCAAAGGACCATTAAAAAGAAAACCTACTTTGTCTATTTTATTTTTCTGCCATACTGTATGTGATTACTCATGGGTGTAGTAAAACTTTTATTATTAAAAGTTGATGTTTTTATGTTCCTGAACATTTGATGAATTAACAACTTTTTTAAAAGAGAATCAGAAGCATCTTTATGACCAAGTATGTTTGCGCATACAAGAAATTAGACTCAATTTATTTTCACAGAATAACAACACAATCTTCCCAAATATACACAATGAACGACTATATACAGGTGAAACAGTTGCTATGAACTGTAAACAGGATACAAACAGTGCAAAGAAGTGAACAGTACAAGGAGCACTGAGATAGATGGTAAATGGTAAATAAATGTGAATAAAGTGACATGTTACTTTATATGCATGTAGTAGATGGTTATATGCAGTATGCCTGCTGGGATACACAGTTATGAGTGAAATGGGTGGTAATTGGTAATTAACATTCCTTTATATTTAGTAACTTTTGTTAGAAGTGAATACAGACTATCGTATTTGAAATGAGAACGACCTTTAGAGGGCGCTGTTGTTTGGACCTGACCTGACTTTTGACACCGGAAACGGAAGCGGCTTGTTGTCTGGCTCGTGTTAGCGGTTATTGTAACGTTTGTGAAACGCGTTTACTTGCATGAAACTCGTGCATTTTCACCACAAATCAATGATACAAATCTAAATCCTGCACCGATGTTCCCCGCGTCTCCTTAAAACAGACCGTGTGAGGTTAACTCTGTGGATGTTTTGGCTGCTTTACATTAATTTAATAGCGCTTTAGCTAAAAGCTAAAAGACAAAACTCGCACCATGGCGGATGTTACTGCTCGCAGCCTGCAGTATGAGTACAAAGCGGTGAGTATGTTCGTAGTGAACACTAACGTGGAGGTCGTTTTTAACGCTTAACGCCGTCAAGCTAATAGTATGTTTGTCGTTTACTGAAGCTAGTCCGTGTTAATTAGCCACCTAGCTTAGCTTTAGCTTAGGTGCTGTATTGACTGGTGCGCTGACCGTCTTGTGTCTGTTATGAATTGTAGAACTCCAACTTGGTGCTGCAAGCTGATCGCTCTCTGATCGACCGCACACGGAGAGATGAGCCCACAGGAGAGGTGCTGTCCCTGGTGGGGAAGCTGGAGGGGACCAAGATGGGTGACAAAGCTCAGAGGACCAAACCCCAGAAGCTGGAGGAGAGACGAGACAAGTCAGTGCTGTCACAACACATTGATGATGTTTGTTTTCATTGTGTAGTGTGTTAATTTCAGGCCACAAACTATTGCTTTCATAGCGTTATCCACACATTCAAGTCAACGTTTGGTTTCAGTACGACGCTGAACTTCTGGGTTAAAGGAAAAAAAGAGGAATATAAATAATGACATATAGTGGTTGATTCTTCCTTTTTGTACCACTTAGTCTCGTGAAACAGTTAGGTGTCGTAACAAAAGTCTTACTGTTCTTTAAACCCACTTTCAGATTTGTGAAACATTTATTTTGCTTATCAAATCAAAACAAAAAAGTTTTTCTTCCCCATCCAGATCAAAACCTGCTGAGATTAGACTTGGCAAATTTGGACTAGATTGACTAAGTGGTTAAAACACAGCTTTGGATTTCTGAAACCTTTATTCTGATGGTGAAAAAAGGACATTTCATTGACATTTCTTTCCTTTCACTTTGTACAAATAGTGTTTTTTGTGAATTACATTAATGTTAAAGCAACCAAAAGTTCTGATTGTTGTTGGGAGGATTTCATACTGTCATTGTAGAGCTGACTGTTACATACATTCCATGTTTATGAAACATCAAATCAAGTGCAAAAGCAATAAGAAAACATTAACTTTGTTTCCAATATAATGAATGATCTGCAATACAATCGTTTCATTTGCCATCAAACACTAAATTCTCAGATTCCATCCAGAAAAGAACAACATGTACTTTTATCTTCATTATCACTCAACAAAAAAAACTTAACTCGGGTTAAAAACAAGGTTTACACCTTATTCTTTATCTGTTGCAAGCACGTTGAGAAATGAATATCTTCCTGAAAGTTTGTAAAAACAATTCAGAAATCAAATAATGTATACTGAGTAGTAGCGAATGCTAAATTGAATATATGAGTCTGCTGACTGACATCAAACTTACTTTTCTTTGCTCTTTTGTTGTCTATGTAGGAGGCGGAAAAGAGATGAGGACAGACATGATATCAACAAAATGAAGGGCTTTACCCTTCTGTCAGAAGGTATTGATGAGATGGTTGGTATTGTGTACAAGCCCAAAACCAAAGAAACCAGAGAGACCTATGAAGTGTTGCTCAGCTTCATTCATGCTGCTTTGGGAGATCAGGTCAGTGAACGCTACAACAGCGGCTTTCATTAAAATCTCAGTTTGTGTTTTTGATCATCGACCAATATCTAAAATTACCTTTGACTTGGTCGTTGTGTCTTTCTGCAGCCACGTGATATCCTTTGTGGAGCAGCTGATGAAGTCTTAGCAGTGCTGAAGAATGATAAAATGAGGGACAAGGAAAGGCGTCGTGAAGTAGAGCAGCTTCTTGGACCGGCTGATGACACACGCTACCATGTGTTGGTCAATCTGGGCAAGAAGATCACAGACTATGGAGGGGACAAAGATTTACAAAATATGGGTAGGTACACAAGAAGTAACATGGAACAATGCTTATCAAAAGGTTGTTAATGAAGAAGTAATGATAAGTATTTATTTGCTCTCAGCCAAGTTTTTTTTTAATGCAAATATTCTTGAGATTTCAAACTCTCTTTCCTTCACAGACGACAACATTGATGAAACGTATGGTGTGAATGTCCAATTTGAATCTGATGAAGAGGTACAATTTTCCTTAACATTTGAAATTCTTAAGTAATTCCATATTTATAGCTTCAAAACAAACAAAAACAAAATTACACTGAAATGTTTAGGTTCGATAGGTGTGTTACTGACCCCCCCCTTATTATTTAGGAGGGTGATGAAGATCAGTTTGGCGAAGTACGAGACGAACACTCAGATGAAGACAGTGAAGGAGAGGAGGCAGTTGTGGGCTGCACTCTTTCAGCCAACGTAAGTGCAAGATCTGCAATATTTGACCCGAATTATGTCAGTATAGTAACAAAATCTAACTGAATCTTTTTAGATTTATTGCACACTACATTTCATAAAAGACTGATAAATTCCTGTTTATTCAGCTCGGTGCCACAGGTGATGTGATGACAGTGAAGAAAAAGGATCTACATCCCCGAGACATTGATGCCTTTTGGCTCCAGCGTCAGCTCAGCCGTTTCTACGATGACGCCATTGTGTCCCAAAAGAAAGCAGATGAAGTCTTGGAAATCCTCAAGGTCTGTCTGTCGCTTTGTATGTTGTAACATTTTGTTTTAACCCTAATGCATATTTACTTTTTCAAACAAGCTGAGCCCTTGTTTCTCTGTATTTCACAGACTGCCAGTGATGATAGAGAGTGTGAGAACCAGCTGGTGTTGCTGCTCGGCTTCAACACCTTTGACTTCATCAAAATTCTCCGCCAGCATCGCCGCATGAGTAAGTTATGCGAGGAAAACTAATAAACAAAACACACAGATTCAAACAGTAAACATAATACACGGACATGCATGTACACACATTAAAATAAACTATAAACAGCACAAAGTGTTATGCATAAAACTGAAAATTATGTATTGTATGATACAGTAGATGTTCATTATAGGTGTAAATTTTTACTAAAATACAAAACACATTTACTCAATATATAGAATGGCATAATTTCACATTATTGTATCTCTCTATTTGCAACTGATAATTGCTTTCTATTTCTGACATATAGTTCAGTATTGTACTATGCTGGCCAGCGCTCAGAGTGAGGCAGAAAAGGAGCGGATCATTGGGAAGATGGAGTCTGATCAAGAACTGTCAAAGATTCTTTACCAGCTGCAAGAGACTGAGAAGGAGGATATTATTCGGGTAAGACCTATTGCTCATGGAACTCTACAAGCACTTTTATAAATGGATCTTTTAATTCAGTCTGTCACATCTGTTGTTCTTGGGGTTTTTGTGCTTGTAGGAGGAGCGATCGCGTAGGGAGAGGGTGAGGAAGTCTCGTGTCGATGACTTGGAAGCAATGGATGTTGACCATGGAGAGGTAAATAATGAAACAGATGGTAGTATATGTGATGTTCTTCACTATTAGATAATCAAAGATTGCTACATTGGTGGTAATAAAATGGCTTCTAAATCTGATGTTGTTTACATAATCCATCCTTCTTGTCCTGCAGTCGGTTACCTCTCGACAATTGCTAGACCTTGAGGACCTGGCCTTCACCCAGGGCAGCCATTTCATGGCTAACAAGCGGTGCCAGCTGCCAGATGGCTCTTTTCGCAAACAGCGGAAAGGTTATGAAGAAGTCCATGTGCCTGCCCTCAAACCAAAGCCCTTTGCTGACGATGAGGTTTGTTGGTCCCATAAGTGCCTAGCTTTGCAGCACTTACAGCAAAAGTTTTTACTTATCAAGCAGCGGGTATATGTGTTCATGTCCTAATTTAAGCATATTATTTTGTCACCAGGTGCTTGTTGCTATTGAGAAGCTGCCCAAGTATGCACAGGCTGGATTTGAAGGATTCAAAACCCTGAACCGCATCCAGAGCAAACTGTTCAAGACCGCTATGGAGACAGACGAGAACCTGCTTGTGTGTGCACCCACGGTAAGCAAACTGTTATAACCATCAGCATTATAACAGTTTCTCATAAGTATGTTTTCTGCTATAATTTTATCATTCCTTTGTGTGCACAGGGAGCTGGTAAGACAAACGTTGCCCTGATGGCAATGCTAAGGGAAATTGGAAAGCACATAAACGTGGATGGAACCATCAACGTGGATGACTTCAAAATCATCTACATTGCACCCATGCGCTCACTAGTACAGGAGATGGTGGGAAGCTTTAGTAAGGTGAGCATTGTCTCTGTCCTCCAGAGATTCGTATACTAAATCTTGTTAGTATTCATTTATATTATGTAATTTAAAATGACTTTTTATTTTTAAGGTCCAATTTTTTCTTACTTTCTTTCTCGTCTTAGCGTTTGGCGAGTTATGGCATCGTAGTCTCTGAGCTGACAGGAGACCACCAGCTCTGCAAAGAGGAGATTAACGCCACTCAGATTATTGTCTGCACTCCTGAGAAATGGGACATCATTACACGTAAAGGTGGAGAGCGTACCTACACCCAGCTAGTGCGCCTTATTATTATTGTAAGTGCAATGCATGTGTTAAGGAAGCTTTCTGTTGTAAAAGATACATTTCATTGTATGTGCAGTTGATTTAAGATGAAACTCAGAGTAACAAAGTGAATGCGTTGTGCAGGATGAAATCCACCTGCTGCACGATGACCGTGGACCCGTATTGGAGTCGCTGGTGGCAAGGACAATCCGCAATGTGGAGCTGACCCAGGAGGATGTGCGCCTGCTGGGCCTCAGTGCCACACTGCCCAACTACGAGGATGTGGCTACCTGCCTGCGTGTTGATCCTGCCAAGGGACTCTTCTACTTCGACAACAGGTACGCAGTGGTTGTGTTTAGATGAAACAGTAAACACATCAGTAAATATGTTTTGTTTAGTTGTTTTTGGAGAAGTTGGGTCTTGTTGTGGGCCACTTCCTGTTAACAGCCATACGTTTTCTCCACCTGTAGTTTCCGCCCGGTGCCCTTGGAGCAGACTTATGTTGGCATCACAGAGAAGAAGGCAATCAAGCGTTTCCAGATCATGAATGAAATAGTCTATGAAAAGATCATGGAGCATGCTGGAAAGAACCAGGTGAGTCTTGTCTGACTTGTCGTTTCCTATGCAGCGCATGCTATGAAGTAGACACTGATTCACAATGACTGACACCTCTCACTGCATATGTGGTTTCCCCACACTACCAGCTGAACCTTAATATTCTGATTTCCTTCCCTTTTCTCCAACAGGTGCTAGTATTTGTTCACTCCAGGAAAGAGACAGGAAAGACGGCCAGGGCCATAAGAGACATGTGTTTGGAAAAGGACACACTGGGCCTGTTCCTTAGAGAGGGCTCAGCATCCACTGAAGTGTTGAGAACTGAGGCAGAGCAGTGCAAGGTGAGCTAATGTCACCAATATAAAACCAAATATGATGAAGATGATGATCTTGGTAGATCTAACCTGTAAAACTTTCTTATCCAGAACCTTGAGCTGAAGGATTTGCTGCCTTATGGCTTTGCAATTCACCACGCTGGTATGACCAGAGTGGACCGTACATTGGTGGAGGATCTGTTTGCTGATCGACACATCCAGGTTCTGGTGTCCACTGCTACGCTGGCTTGGGGTGTCAACCTGCCGGCACACACTGTCATCATCAAAGGTACCCAAGTGTACAGCCCTGAGAAAGGCAGATGGACTGAACTGGGAGCCCTGGACATTTTGCAGGTCAGTGTGTACTGGCCGGATACTAAGCTGCAGTAAACCCTGCTTTATACCCTTTACCAAGAGTAATAACTTAATTAATTGTGTCTGATTTCAGATGCTTGGCCGAGCTGGACGTCCTCAGTATGACACCAAGGGAGAAGGAATCCTGATCACATCCCACGGAGAGCTGCAGTACTATCTGTCCCTGCTCAACCAGCAGCTGCCCATAGAGAGCCAGATGGTGTGCAAGCTCGCTGACATGCTCAACGCTGAGATAGTACTGGGCAATGTGCAGAATGTGAAGGTTAGTAATTGGCATGTACAGAATGATAGGTCAAATTCTGCAATCCTTTATGTTGTCTTTAACTTCAACTTCATATTTGCTGTGGCAGGACGCAGTGAACTGGCTCGGCTACACCTACCTGTACGTGCGCATGCTCCGCAACCCCACCCTGTATGGTGTCTCCCACGATGACCGGGTTTCAGACCCCCTGCTGGAGAGACGCAGGATGGACCTGGTGCACACAGCTGCCAGTGTCCTAGACAAGAACAGCCTGGTCAAATATGACAAGAGGACCGGCAGCTTCCAGGTATGTCTGTCAACTGACTGTGTGAGTTTTCTGTGATTACATGGCTTTAAAATTAGTTTTTTTTTAAATTGACATTTGTGTCTCTCTATCTTAAGGTTACAGACCTGGGGCGCATTGCCAGTCACTTCTACATCACTCATGACTCCATTCAAACTTACAACCAGCTGCTGAAACCAACTCTGAGTGAGATCGAGCTCTTCAGAGTCTTTTCACTTTCTTCAGAGTTCAGGAACATCACAGTGAGAGAGGTATGGTTGACTGCACACAGTTGTTGTGGTCTAATTACAGTCCTCAACAAAACTGAATCAAACATGTTAAATTAAAATACTGACATATGGCTTTGACTTTTAGGAGGAGAAGCTGGAGCTTCAGAAGCTGCTGGAAAGAGTTCCTATTCCAGTGAAGGAAAGCATCGAGGAGCCTAGTGCTAAGGTAGCTATTATAACCAGTGATAAGTGTACAAATGCAATAAATATTGTATTTGTACAGATAAATTAACAATCCAAATAGAGGCATTTCTAGGGCCTATGTAAGAAAATGTGGTTGATTTTATAATAAAGCCATAAACCTTTTTTTACAACAGACAGACAAGACTTTGATTTTTTTTTTTTTTTTGACATGTTATAGTCATGGCTTGTTTTTTTTTTGGTAGGCAGATTAGATACTACCTGAAAGTATTTCTGTTTTTCATAAGAATCATTAATAAAATTGCATCAAAAATTCATTCTGTACTTTGTTTCTTACCATTTCAGATCAATGTGCTGCTTCAGGCATTCATCTCTCAACTCAAACTGGAAGGCTTTGCTCTAATGGCGGACATGGTGTATGTTACACAGGTACAGCAGAACCTTCCTTAATCATTGCTTTGGTTGACTTTTAGGTATTTTTTTTCCTTAGAATTGCAGTTTTTTTTTCGCTTATTTTGCAAAAGGGTAGCTTGAATTACTTTTTGTTATTTTTCTTTCAGAGTGCTGGAAGGCTGATGCGAGCCATATTTGAGATTGTCCTGAACAGAGGCTGGGCTCAACTCACAGACAAGACCATGAATCTTTGCAAGATGATTGACAAGAGAATGTAAGTCTGTCACTGTTTTCTATCCAAAATGCAAATGGACTATGGTGTGTTTTTGTTTGCGGTGGCAGGCTGCTGATATTCTGTATCTTTGCTGTCTACAGGTGGCAATCGATGTCCCCTTTGCGACAGTTCAAGAAGCTGCCAGAAGAAGTAATCAAGAAGATTGAGAAGAAAAACTTCCCCTTTGAGCGTCTCTATGACCTAAACCACAATGAGATTGGTGAGTTCCCCTCCACCCACAACCTCATAAAACTCCTTCAACAGCCTGAAGAGAAATCAGAAGTCATATTTGTCATATTTCAGGTGAGCTGATCCGAATGCCAAAAATGGGGAAGACCATCCACAAATATGTCCACCAGTTCCCCAAACTAGACCTGGCTGTCCACCTGCAGCCCATCACCCGCTCCACGCTGAAAGTGGAGCTCACCATCACTCCTGACTTCCAGTGGGATGACAAGGTTGGTAACTAGTTAACAACCCATGATGTGCTGCAGCATAGAGCTTAGTTTCATAGAATCCAGACACACTCTCATTTGCCTTCCCAGATCCATGGATCATCAGAGGCTTTCTGGATCCTGGTTGAGGATGTGGACAGCGAGGTCATCCTCCACCATGAATACTTCCTACTCAAAGCCAAGTACGCCCAGGACGAGCACCTTGTGACTTTCTTTGTTCCTGTGTTCGAACCTCTGCCACCGCAATACTTTATCCGTGTGGTGTCAGACCGCTGGCTCTGTGAGTAACTTGACTTAAGCATGGTTTATAAATTTCACATCATGTTTGTGTTTGAAAGAGTTTAACTTCTTTTTTTTGTTTTTCTGTTTGTGTCTTTTCAGCCTGCGAGACTCAGCTTCCGGTGTCCTTCCGTCACCTGATCCTTCCAGAGAAGTACCCCCCACCCACTGAGCTGCTGGACCTGCAGCCGCTGCCTGTCACTGCTCTCAGGAACTCTGCCTTTGAGGTCCTCTACCAGAACAAGTTCCCCTTCTTCAACCCCATTCAAACACAAGGTACACATTCAATTTAATTCATCAAAGGATACATGCATTTCACATTGCCTCTGTGACTTATATGTAGTGTTTCTGTCCTTCCAGTGTTCAATGCAGTGTACAACAGTGATGATAATGTGTTTGTGGGAGCTCCCACCGGCAGTGGAAAGACCATCTGTGCTGAGTTTGCTATTCTGAGGATGTTGCTTCATAACGCAGAAGGCCGCTGCGTCTACATCACCCCCATGGAAGCACTGGCTGAACAGGTGTGACTCTATCTGTGTGTTTAACAAAAAATAGCATTGTATGAGCTTTTTTCCATCTATAAATTCTTGTTGCCTCTCAGGTGTTTGTTGACTGGCACCAGAAGTTCCAGGACGTCCTGAACAAGAAGGTGGTGCTGCTGACAGGTGAGACGAGCACAGATCTGAAGCTGTTGGGAAAGGGAGACATTATTGTCAGCACCCCTGACAAATGGGACATCCTGTCTCGGCGTTGGAAACAGAGGAAGAACGTCCAGAACGTCAGTCTTTTCGTTGTGGATGAGACGCATCTGATCGGAGGAGAAAATGGAGTAAGATTGCATCACTGCTATGCTTTCTGTTTCAGCGAGTTGCGCAAATTGGATGTGATAGTCGTTTGTAGAGGGTGCATTGTGTTAATGTAGCATGTTTCTTTTCGTTAGCCCGTGTTGGAGGTCATATGCTCGAGAATGAGGTACATCTCCTCTCAGATTGAGCGTCCCATCCGCATCGTGGCCCTTAGCTCATCTCTGTCCAATGCTAAAGACGTTGCCCACTGGCTGGGCTGCAGCACCACGGCCACATTCAACTTCCACCCCAATGTCAGGCCCGTGCCTCTGGAGCTGCACATCCAGGTCTGTAAACCATATGGTTGTCAACAAAAACGGACACTTGCATTGATGCTGTCAGCTTAACGTCTCCCTGGTCTGTTTAGGGTTTCAATGTGAGTCACACTCACACTCGCCTGCTGTCCATGGCTAAGCCAGTTTATCACGCCATCATGAAGCATTCTCCCTCCAAACCAGCCGTGGTGTTCGTCCCATCCCGCAGACAGACTCGCCTCACAGCCATCGACATCCTCACGTTCTGTGCTGCTGATGTGGTCCCTCAGAGGTAAGTCACAATGTAGAAATCAGACCTGTAGTTGAGGAATAGACTGTTAGGGCTAATATCTCCTTTATTGCTTAACACCATGGAGCAAAACTAAATGTTTTCTTCCTTTAGGTTCTTGCATTGCACTGAAAAAGACCTCGCTCCATTCTTGGATAAAATAAATGATTCAACCCTGAAAGAGACTCTAGCCAACGGTGTGGGCTACCTGCACGAGGGCCTGTCTGCAACTGAACGCAAAATCGTGGAGCAGCTCTTCAACTCGGGTACGCTTCACTGCTGCTCTGCAGTTTCTGCTTGATGGTTCCTGTAGGTTTAGAGTCAAAGATTAATTTTAGCATCTTATGTCTTTTTCCAGGTGCTGTTCAGGTGGTGGTGTCCTCTCGGTCACTCTGCTGGGGCATCAATATCTCTGCACACCTGGTCATCGTCATGGACACCCAGTACTACAATGGCAAAATCCATGCGTAAGGCCCCCACTAGTTTTATACCTGTTGATTTCTGAAGGTTTTTAATACAAATAATTTTGTTGCATACAAATTGTGTTGGTGACATTCTCCTGTTTTCCCTTTTCCTCCCAGTTATGTGGACTATCCCATATACGATGTCCTCCAGATGGTGGGCAAGGCGAACAGACCCATGCTGGATGATGAGGGACGCTGTGTCATTATGTGTCAGGGCTCCAAAAAGGTAAAATGACCTCTCCGTCTTATTCAGTTTAGAAAGAGGTAATGAAAGAAACAAAGAAACCAAATCAAGCTGTTTTTTTCTTCTCTTGGGTAGGACTTCTTCAAGAAGTTCCTGTACGAGCCGCTGCCGGTAGAGTCTCATTTGGACCACTGTCTCCATGACCACTTCAACGCTGAGATTGTCACCAAAACAGTGGAGAATAAGCAGGACGCTGTGGACTACCTGACGTGGACATTCCTGTACCGCCGTATGACCCAGAACCCCAACTACTATAACCTGCAAGGTGAGTCTCATTCTGTATGTTTTAAAGGCTAAAAGAAAGAACTTGTTAATGTCTGTTAAGTGATCCCATTTAAACCAAATATTAGGAACAACTTTAAATGTTTTGGGTTTACCTTTTCAGGCATGTCCCATCGTCACCTGTCAGACCACTTGTCGGAGCTGGTGGAGCACACGTTACATGACTTGGAGCAATCCAAGTGCATCAGCATAGAGGATGAGATGGATGTCGCACCGCTCAATTTGGGCATGATCGCCGCCTACTACTACATCAACTACACCACCATCGGTTTGTGCCAACATATCTAACTGAAATTCAGTTAGCATTAGCTGATTATTATGCTTGTCATAGATCCTTCTAGTATGAAATCATATATTGAATTCAAACATAACTGAGTTGGTTTCTTGTTGCGTTTGGCAGAGTTGTTCAGCATGTCCCTGAACGCCAAGACGAAGATCCGTGGGTTAATAGAGATCATCTCCAATGCAGCCGAGTACAAGAACATTCCTATCAGACATCACGAGGATGCACTTCTCAGACAGGTAGATGCACTGTGCTAATGAAAACAAAAAGAAATCTTCCATCTTACCACTATTCTCTTGAATAAATTCAACATTTATACATGCATCTTTTGATTTTCAGCTAGCACAGAAAGTGCCCCACAAACTGAACAACCCTAAGTTCAACGACCCCCATGTGAAGACAAACCTCCTGCTGCAGGCCCATCTCTCCAGGATGCAGCTGAGTGCTGAGCTGCAGTCGGACACTGAGGAGATCTTGAGCAAGGTTTGGATGGCACAGGAGAATAAACTTTACCTTTTTAGACACTTTTTGTATTGGATTCCAGTGTGCATCATTAACCATGTTTCTGTTGTGTTTGTTAGGCGATCCGTCTGATCCAGGCATGCGTCGATGTTCTGTCCAGTAATGGCTGGCTGAGTCCTGCACTGGCAGCCATGGAGCTGGCACAGATGGTCACTCAGGCTATGTGGTCAAAGGATTCGTACCTCAAACAGCTGCCCTTCTTTACCTCAGAGCACATCAAGCGTTGCACAGATAAGGTATCATCAGTGTTTATTATGCTTATCCTTATTATGCTGAATGTGCTGTTTGTGTGAAGCTGTGGTGCCATGTTATGTAAAACCCCTTGTTTAAAAAAAAATCTTTTTTATTAGGGTGTGGAGAGCATCTTTGACATCATGGAGATGGAGGATGAAGACAGAACTGCTTTGCTGCAGCTCTCAGATGCTCAGATGGCTGATGTGGCTCGTTTCTGTAACCGATATCCCAACATCGAGCTCTCATATGAAGTGGCAGAAAAAGACAACATCAAGAGGTACGTTGAATGGCTTCTGTCAGCAGCATTGACTGAATGAAGGAATAAATTAATAATATTGCTGAAACACATTACAAATACAGGATATTGATGTTTTTACCACTAGATTAACATTGCTGGAGTCATTTAAACACAGTTTGGGTTGGAAGCTAACGTTACTGTGTCCATGTTTATTCACAGTGGCAGTCCAGTTCTGGTTCAGGTTCAGCTGGAGCGAGAAGAGGAGGTGACTGGGCCAGTCATCGCACCTCTCTTCCCCCAGGTAAATGCCAAAAAATTTTGTGTTTTATTTTAATTTCTACCCCCTCCCCCCATAAAATCTAATGCCTCATTTGTTATAATTGTTCCAGAAACGTGAGGAGGGTTGGTGGGTGGTGATCGGAGACCCCAAGTCTAACAGCCTCATCTCTATCAAGAGGCTGACTCTCCAGCAGAAAGCAAAGGTCAGTGAGTCACCTACTGCATATGTGCTTTGTGGGTAAAACTGCACTTTCAACCAACAGAGGCCTCATTTTGTTGTTTTTTGTCTGCAGGTCAAGCTGGACTTTGTCGCACCAGCAATGGGCGTTCACAACTACACACTGTACTTCATGAGCGACGCATACATGGGTTGTGACCAGGAGTATAAGTTCAGTGCGGATGTGAAGGAGGCCGACAGTGAGGGAGACAGTGACTCAGACTGATCAGTAACTAGATCATTACAGCCTTACATATTTTGGTTGTTATTGAGAGGGATCAGTTTGTTTTTTTTGTTTTTGTTTTTATTGTAGATACTCAGCGTGATTCACACCCCATTGACTTTGTTTGTAACCATGTCATTATCATCACTTATATTGTGGGGAAAAAAACAATTCCTTTTTAAAAAGTTGTTTCTCAGTTTAAATCACCTGGATGATGTACACCAGTACAAATGAAAGTGTACAGGATCTCTTTCCAGTTAATGTAACCTGACATGTAGCTCCGATACATGGTGAACTCTTTACTGTTGTAATCGGGAACTGCCATTGAAGCCTCAGTCTGGTTTGTGAGTATCACATATAACGTTTTGTACTTTGGGTCAGTTTTCTGGTCTCATTGAAATTTGATGAACTATAAAACATGTTTCGGGTTGGTTTGCCCCCTAAAGTTAAACATTGGAGTGGTAAAGTCATATTCTAGATTGAGTCCTTAAATACTGAAGAAAACTGTCCAGTTATATTTTTGGACTCAAATTGTTTTGTTAAGAAATTGAATTCTTGGACTGATTTAAATGTTTTTAGTACAATGTGTTGTCTGGAATATTTTTTGCAATAAAGAGAAGCCACATAATTGTGTTTATAATCTTTTTTTAATTTATTTATATAAACATAATGTCAATAAATTCTTAATTGATGTAGACAAACAAGATGTGCTGAAGCAGTATAGTCAGTTTAGAAACAGATATGAGAGATGGCACCATAACAAGCACAATCCTGTAGAAGGCTAAAGAAAATGTGAATTATCAGTGCACAGTTTCCAGTATGACTTGCAAAAAAAGAAAGCGGTTTTAAGAGAGGCTGGTGGTGTGGACCACACATTCAGTCTTCTTCTTGGAACCTCCAGATGGCGATCTCCCCATTGTCACTGCATGAAGCCAGGAGTCCCGCTTCCTTTGGGTTCCAGGCGACACAGTTGACATCCTGGTTGTGAGCTCTGGCCATCTGAGCAGCCAGCGAGAACACCGGCTGGTCTGGATTGGCTGTGTCATCCTCCTTAAACACTCGCACTGAATCATCCCCGCAGGCAGTTGCCAGGGCGCCAGTCAGTCCACACCTGAACAGAGATGACCAAAACTGTTCTTAGTCTGATCTGACAAGGTGATAAAATATAGGTGCATATAAAGCTAAATTGAGAAGTTTAGTGCAGTTGATGTAATCGTCCGTCGTGAGGAATACAAAAGAAACTTACTAAAAAAAAAATTAAAAATGTACCTATGATTTAGTGTTACCCCCTTATGGCAAACAGAGCAAGTGTTAGATATATACTTTTTAAATAAAATATTTAGTGATAACTGGACATGTATGATTAATGAAAGAGCAGCCTGCGTGATCCACATGCCTCAAAGACAGAGTGAGGTGTATATGAAGATGAGATGGGTCTTACCAGGCAATATCGTACACTGTCCGTCCATGATACCCAGACAAAGTGCAGATACACTTCCAAGACAAGTCTAATGTTTCAAATGCAGAAAGAAAAGAAAAAGTTTACATAATCAGTTGCATGAAACACAAGTCACTTTTAAATATTTTTATGTGCTTTGGCAAACATGTTTATTAAATTAAACCTTGAGTCACCTAAATTACTAAAATAATAAACTGTGCATGATTGTAGTCTCCAAAAATATATACATAAATAACATCTACAGTGCTTAAAGAAGTAATTATGATGATATCCACTGCTTAATGTTGTTTCTATTGATAATACTTTTATCAAAATTTAAATGACATTCACACTGTTTAGAATTTTTAATTTTTTTTTAAATGAGAAGTTTTTAATTCAATACCAACTCACCCTGTCCACTTTCACTTGGATACTCCTTCCAAATCTTCACTGTGCGGTCGTCGCTGCAGGAGGCCAGTCTCTGTCCGGTCGCATCGAAGGACAAACTCCACACTGTGGATGTGTGTCCCTTCAAGGTGGCCCGGCACTCCCAGTCATCATCATCTTCCTTGTAAATACAAATATTGTTGTCGTAGCTCGCGGACGCCAAAAGCTGCAAAAGCACGTAGTGAACACAGTGTAAGATAAAACAGCAGCAAAAAAAATATATTCAGGTGTAAAGAGCAGGCTGTGACTTACTTCTTGTGTCGGGTGCCACACAACATGCTTGACATCTTGTGTGTGAGAGTTCACAACGGTAACGCACTCATAATCGTCCTCTTCATCCACTGTGAAAAACAAGGTCAGGCACAGGTCAGTAAGTTTAATGTTCTAAACAAAATCCTTGCAGCGCATCTGATGTGGTGATACAATGTAGTTTAATACAAACCTTCCCAAACCCAGACACTCTTGTCTCGGCTACACGTTGCCAGCAGATTCCCTGAAGGTGCCCACGCCACACATTTGACCTCATTTTCATGCCCTTCCAACACAGTCAAGCTCTAGAAGACAAGATCTGGTTAAAATCCCAAATGGTACAGCATTTTACAAAGTGTGCCAAGATTAAACATCTAATCTAACCTCAAAACCATCATTCTTCTTTTTCCAGATGCATGTAGTCGCATCAAAGCTGGCAGAGGCCAGATAATTCCCACATGGAGACCACGCCACCTTCCTCACTGTGCGCTGGTGTCCATCCTCAAGCACACTCTTACATGTCCAAGAGTCACCTAATAATAGAGGAAGATATTTGATTCTTAATGGCAATATCAATCTGAAATGTTGAAAGATATCTATTTGAGTTGACTAATTTGGATGGCTGAAGCTTCATATAAACTATGGTGTTAACTCTCAGCCTTGCATCGTTGACTGTCAGCTCACCCTCTCGTCCCCAGATCCGGACGGCCTTGTCTCCTCCACAGGACGCCAGCAGAGTCCCAGTCGGGCTCCAGCTGACGAACCAGCAGCGAGAGTCCGGGTGAGCGTTCAGTCTCTCCACCAGAGTCAGCGCTTCCTTCATATTCGAGCAGGTCGATGATTATATTTATTGATCTGCGAGCTGCTGTCAGTCCTCTCCTCCTCTCTCTATCTGTGTCCGTTACTATGTTAAGTTAACCCGTTACAAGCACCGCGACGCAACGCAACAACCGGACAGAATATGCAATGATTATGTTTCTCTCACACACAGAATATCTGGTTCACTATTTGAACAAATGTGGTAAATTATATATTTTTACACCAACGAACAAAGTACAAAAGTTCACAAACACAGCAACCATATCGGAAATACCGCCATCTTTGTTATCAGCTGCTTTGCGCGAAGCATTGTGGGTCTTGTTTTTTTCGGCAAAAGATTTATTTAAAAAGAAGAAGAAGAAGAAAAATACAATATGGGCAGTTGTTGCTTTCAAACTCAAAACTTGAAATCCGTTTTAAAACATATTTTAGACCATAATACCTATTTTGTCTCTGTATTGTAGCTTATATTATACATCTAAGTAGCTTGTTCTACACAATACATCAATGAACAAGTGCATTGACTTTTTTGTTAACTAGATATTATCATCATACGGGTCGCCTTTAATTATGTATGTTTTATTTATTTAAATAATAATAAAAATAATCTTTATTTTCTTTATAAAAGTGGGATAATAAAACACAGCAACATATCAAACATTCATAAAAGCTTTCCGATAAAAATATGTTTTAAAAGAGATTAAAAAGTCACTAGAATAAAATGTTGTAATATAAATGTATACAATAAATATGTAATAAAATGTAATAAGTCATCAGCAGGTGGATGACTAAACTCTCGTTTATAACCTGCAGCTAATCGAAGCCACGAAGAAGAATGTTGTGAACGAGGAAGTCGGTAATTTACAGGAAGCCAGCGTAAGCTTCCTTTTGTTTTGTTTTGTCTTTGTTTTCGGCACCAAACGCGTAATTTTTCACCAGGACATCTTAGATTAATTAATAGTTCGTAGTTCGTTTAATTCGTTTGTATAAACGTTATTTGTGGCTGACAGTCGGCGAGATTTGATGTTAGCCGTGAGTTAGCTTTACATGTTAACAACAGAGTAAACAGGCCCGAAGCCGTATTTTCACTGTCTGCTCCTCGGTCAGACTCTTATCCGTGTGTTTCAAACCAAGAAGACGAAGAGTTTAAGGTTAAATGTCGTTTGGGAATATTAGATAGCACTGTGAACAAACCGCCGGGGCCGCTGTCAGCTGTTCATCCGCTAGGTGACGTTAGCTGTGCGGGCTAACAGCGTTTATTTGTGATCTCATTAACATCACTGATACTTTAAAGGGACATTAATTATTACACCACAGCAGTCGAAATTGGATAACCATGTATGCCCCGCCGGGTTCGACCGTTCCAGCAGGCCGGAGAAGGAGAGGAGGCACCTCCCTGCCCAAGCAGCCGGAGCGGAGCCTGGTGTCAGCCCTGCCCGGAGCCCTGTCCATCACTGCGCTGTGCACGGCTTTGGCGGAGCCGGCCTGGCTCCGGGTTCACGGAGGCACCTGTCCGAGACAAGAGCTGGGGGTGGCAGATGTCCTGGGGTACATTGACCCCAAGCTACTGGACGGTGAGGGCCGACACCAGGCCGTTAAAAACCAGCAGTGAACCACAGATGAATCTGACTGCCAGTTGTAATGTTTTGTATTGTCCCTGTGTCCCTTCAGATTACTGTGTGAACCCGCAGACCATCTTGTTGCTGAGGGTGATCGCTGCCTTTTGTTTCCTGGGCATCCTGTGCAGCCTGACTGCGTTCCTCTTGGATGTGTTTGGACCCAAACACCCTGCTCTCAAGATCACACGAAGATATGCATTTGCACATATTCTCACAGGTTATTATTATTCTGTCTGTTTATGTTGATTTTCTAGGAAAACAAATTGTTATTTTTTTAACTGGTAACTTCCACTAACTCTGTTTTCTGTGTTCATTTCCAATCAGTGCTGCAGTGTGCCACAGTCATAGGCTTCTGCTACTGGGCCTCGGAGCTTATCCTGTCACTACAGCAACAACACAAAAAGTATCATGGCTCTCTCATATACGTCACGTTCGCCATCAGCTTCTACCTGGTGGCAGGCGCCGGCGGAGCCTCGATCCTCGCCACAGCCGCGAACCTCCTGCGCCACTACCCCACCGAGGAGGAGGAGCAGGCTTTAGAGCTGCTCTCAGAGATGGAGGACAGCAGTGAAACTTTCCCTGCTGATTATGACATTTCCAATCAGTTTCAGCCACCACCTGCCTACACGCCTTAATGCCAACAGACAGACAATGTTAACACTTGCTTCTCTCTGAGCACGGCTATTGGCTTGATGGGCAAATCCACTCTTTATCAAAAGGATATTGTCGCAAATATTCTCCATAATGAACACAGTGTGCACAGTTAGTGCGCAGACTCCTTGACTGACAGCGCTTGGGTGCATGAGAGCTTTCTTTAGTGGCGGCAGAAATTTTCATCACTGACATTGTTAGTGATTTGCATGTAAATGGCTTTTAGGATTTGGTCCTTACATGTAAAGTAAACTTAACTGTAAGGAGTGATCAACATGGCTGATCACAAGTTACTGATGAAACAGCCACAGCCTGATCAATGCCACTTATTGAAGCTGGGCTATCGGTAGTAGGTCAGCGGATGCGTTGCTTTTGGTCGGTTGTGGATAGAGCTGTTGAGCATAATTTTTGATTTAATTTTTTTTTTATATGCTTGCCATGTGAATGATTTAATTTTACTGATACATCAAAAATACAGAAATACTCTAAGAAGATTGTTTTAGAAATTTCTTTTATATCTTATATCAAGCAGACCTTTATTTATAAATTAGTTGTCTGTGCTGTGTCCTCTTTTCTTTCCTTTGCTTTGTAGACATCTCTCACTGGTTTAGTCTTATTTGATTGCGTGATAACTTGAGACAGGAAAAAAAAATCAGACTGTCAGAAAATGTGAGATAGGTCTTTGTGATGTTTTTCAAAAAATAAATAAAAAAGAGCCATGGCATGTGTGGAGTGCTAACAGTCACAGAGAGATTAAGGAATATTTTATTTCCATGTTTCAAAACGTGAGCAACATTTAGTCTGCAGAAACCTCATGTTCTTGTTTATGATTTTCTTTTTTTTTAGCACCCTTATTTGTACTTTGTGATTGTCATATGTGACAGGTTTAAGTATGTGTTTTCTATGCATGAGTTCTTTTGTGTGCAAATGTTTAGTCTTCAGGCAGCATCTCATGGAACATCTCAAAAGTTGACTGCTTAAAGTTGTGTGATTGGTGTAGTGATTCTAGACAGTTGTGTGTGTGTGGTTCTGTTTATGCCATTTCTGCATTTTGTTCCTTAAATTGTTGCTATACTTTCATCACCATTATGTAAATATTGATTGTTTATACATAAAAAAAAAGTGGTCATAATAAAATTAATGCCCCATTTTGCCTCACGCTTGTCATCTATAGCTTGACACTAAATCTTTTCCTACTACAACTGGCTTTCATTAAATGCAGCCTATAGGAAGGAGCTGTAGATTTGATTTAACAGTATATTGACTTTGACATTTTGGTCTGACCAGGGTATTTCTGGGTTTACTGTCTAGACGTTGTAGACGCAACATGGCATTACAGCAAGTAAGAGCCTTACAACCTAATAGACTTTTAAGGGCATACAGTATGCCTTGCAATCTATAAAGGCATCGTATTCACTACTGCTATACTCGCTTACTTGCTCACAGATGTGTATAGTGCAAAAGGGAAAAACATCAATCAACTGCCTTAACATATATTTTTGAAGAGTTTTTTTTGTATTATTTCTGTCCATCTTGTCCATCAAGACATTTAGGAGTTAAATCCTAAATGGGACAGGATATTTCATGGGTTAAAGCTCTACATGTTTAGGTCGTACTCCAAAGCTGAAGTGTCACTCTGTAGCCAAATGACTTAAGTTAATCAGATGAATAAACAAGGTATTAATAGGGAACAGTGTTTAGGAAGGGAATAGGGCAGTCAAGGCAAGGAAGTGATGGCTCTTCTCAGAAAGTAGAGCTTACGTGGCAACGTCACACAGCTGGTGGTATATATACAGACAGTCTGCAAGATCAATATTACAACCATCAAAACTCTTTACAGGCTCCGTGGGTTAAAGTCAGATCTCTTCTAAAACACTCAGACTCAGGCTATAATCATGCTGGCAACCAGGACTTTGCTGTCAAAACAAACACTGGCTGTTCTTTCTCGTCAGCCTGCCTGCTTTGTTCACCATGGTGACTATGGCAACTGGGGAAATACCAATATTGCAGTGGTAAGTGAAACAAATCAATATGTCACCTGAAAAAAAAGTTAAAAAAAATAAATATATATTATAGTGTGAATTTGTGAATCACAATGTATTCCAGGTTTTCTCAGGATGTGGCTGGTGGGATGGGACTGATGTCCATGAGGGAGTATAGTGAGTATCAATGCTGCAGAGCTCAGGACATAAATTTTAGTTGATTGCATTGCACCATGCAGAGATTGTAATTCACAACTCTGTCCTCAGCACCATGTACCACCTGAGCCGTAACGGTGCTCGCTTCCAGATGTTTGCTCCAAATCAGCAGCAAATGCATGTGATGGACCACATGAGAAAGCAACCTGCTACTGGCGAGAACCGGTAGGCACGGTTAGGACACAGAGCAGGGTCACATAGACTAGTCCAGTGGATTACTTTATTTTGTATGTCTTTTCATCTGACTTGACTAATTCCACATGGTAGTATTTATGATTATTTTTGGCCCTCACATAGGAACATGATGATGGAGTCGGCTCGATTCAGTCATAATCAGGGATCAATGCAAATGCAAGACCTGTCCAAACTGGATGTGAACAGCTTCGACGCCATCATCTTTCCTGGAGGCCATGGTGTCACCAAGAATCTGTGAGGAAGAATGAAATATGAAGCAATGACTTAAAGACTTTGTGGTTTGAGATATAATTTTCTCTAATGTTCACTTTCAACTCTTTAGATCCTCTTTTGTGAAGGATGGCAAAGACTGCAAGCTGCACAATGATGTGGAAAGGGTGCTTAAAGAATTCCATCGTTCACGAAAGCCTATTGGGTATGTATCATGTTGGTGAATATTCACTTTATCAGTATAAGGATGAGTATGTCACTTAAAATCCACAATTTTAATCTGAATCTGAACATTAGGCATATTTGCGTACTGTCACTGATTTTATCTTGTACTTTACTTTAAATTGGATTACACTGGGCTAGATAAACGCATAAGATTTAAATGATCCCTGTAATGGAATTGGGACGTTGCAGCAGCTGTAGAAAGGAAAAGGTCTGACTGACTACTGCTGGATGTTTTCTAGATATAAATTAATAGATGAAAATTGAACTTGCTAATGTGTAATGAAGTTTAGGATAAAAAAATGACAGAGAAGCATAGTGTAATAGTGGAATAATGGAAGTGTTCAATTACACACTTCCAATCAATTAATTCAATTTAATTAGTCAATACACAGCAGGACAGTTGAATATTTATAAATGTAAAACCTGATGTAAAAATTTTACTGTGACAACATATTTCCACAAAAAAAAGAATATTGTATAGAATACTGCATTGAAATCTATTAACTTTTATTAAAAAGGCAAAAAAACACATTAGTTAATGAAATTGTGACCATGATCACAGATCACAGCACACACAGTTACTCTAGTAGAAGTAGAAAGCTTACTGGCTACTTCTACTGAAGAGGTACTGATGATCTAATGAGGGGTGACAGGGTCAGGTGAGAGGACACCAGGTGGCCCGGTCTGGGATGACAGGAGAGGCAGGATTACAGGAATTAAAGAGTGAAGTTTGAGGCAGAGGAAGAGAGAGCAAGAGGAGGACGGAGCATCTGTGGCTGGGGCAAGATGTGGTTAAAACATATGTTGAGTTTTAATCTTGACCCATCCTATTCTTTTGGCAAAAAGGCCTATAAAACCTGAAAAATTTGATCTGCAGTGTAGGAGTCAGTATCACTATGAATCTGGTTTATATGTTGCTGCTGTTATTTTTTTATCTGCCAACTTCACTGTTTTGTGATCTGCCCTGCATTGGCCTTTTTAGAGACAAACCACAGTATAATTTTTTATTTGACCATATTTCTCAAAGTAATAATTCAGTCCCTGGTGACAAACATTAACACTCCAGTGTGGACACGTGTAATTGTTGCCGCTCCTCCACAGTAAGTCATGTGTTTCCTCAGATTTCAGTGCTTTAGTCATGTTTTATTTAGGAATATTTGAGGTAGAATGAGAGTAGACGATCCTCCTAGTAGCCTAGAGAGAGTCTGACTCATTGAGGTTTGTGCAAGTTAGAATCTATGACCCGACCATGACTTTGAACTTTGTCAGTAACTGTATTGATAAATCCATGGTGCTTCACTTTGGTTTGGTTCACTATGAATCAGCTAACACTGAGGCAGGTTTGCTCACAGGCTTTTACGAGCACGAGTGTGTCTCTGCGTGACAGTGGCATTTCATTTTCACAGATGATGGAGCTGTGCTTTCTGTGCCTTAGGCAGCCAATTAAAACTACTCTACATCATGACCACAGACTGTAATGAATTTAAAATTCACCAGACATCTGAATCCACTGTCAACTATTTGTTTGTCTACAAAGTGCTTTGTGTAGACTGTAGTTGTGACTGGTCTGTACTGTTGTCAAATACTGACTTCATATAATTGGTTTTCTCTTCATATATTTGTAGCCAAAGTTAGTTTAGAGTAAGTATGATTCGACTGAGACTGGAAGTTGACTTTCTTTATCAGGGTTATAAGGCCATTATTCACGCACCCTTATCTGTCCTGTCTCAAAATCATGACTGTGTAAAAACCTCAGCCTGAATGCGTTTCTGTTTCAGACTGGCCAGCATGGCTCCTGTACTGGCCTGCCGTGTGCTGCCGGGCATCGAGGTGACCATGGGCTATGAGCGGGATGAAAACACTCGCTGGGGAAACTGGCCTCATACAAACATGGTCCAGGCTGTAAAGAGCATGGGAGCACGCCACAATGTCCGTGACCCATACATATCCTTTTAAAGGTCTCTTTTTCTTTTTTCTATCTTTTTTACAACAGATGTTAGACAGCTTTAAGCCAAATAATTATTCTTCTGAATGAACTCCTGATTTGACCTTAACCCTTCCTTTTACGAAGCCTATGTGGATGAGAAGAACAAAGTAATCAGCACCCCTTCCTTCATGTGGGAGACAGAGTATCACTATCACTATATCTTTGATGGCATTGGAAATATGGTCAAACATGTCCTGCGCATGTCCACCAAGTAAGCTGAGATGATGCACTAGAGTAAGTTGGTGTTGACGTGCAACATATACCTCTGTAATGTGATGAATTCTTACCTGAAACAATATAAATGTTTTAGTTAAAAAGCAAATTGGTTGTCATTGTGCTGTGAGTTTTCACTGAGTAACGTATGTAATTTGCAGTATTGGTTCATGCAGCTGAATAGATCACGTGTACCGTAGGTGAGGAAACCAATGATGAAACCAATAAATTGTGACAGACAGGGAAGAAACATGCTCCATATCCTATTTCTAAAAACACTGGTGACAGCACACATCCTCATCTGATCAAAGGTAACACCTCCTTATGAACTAGAGGTCAGGAATGTGATTGCTTCTGCTCCAAATCCTTTTGCAGTAAAACAGCAGCACTACTCTTGGATTATAAAAAAAGCACCTATAAAGTACATTACACACCATGAATCGTGTTCTTTGGCATTATTATTCACTCTATATCACTGGTTCAAATGTCACAAAAACAGCAAAATGTTAAATCAACCCAAGATTCCTTGAAATATACCAAAATAGTGTAGAGTAACAGCTACTAGCAATGTTATGCAGTGTTTCCTTGTCACGCCTGTGACTCACCAGCCTCCGGGCAGATCAGTATCTACAGTATGTTGAAACAGGCGATTTTAGGATCGGTGCCACTTTTTGTTCTGAGGATGAAAATAAAGATGATTTTGTGGTTTTAGACTTTCTGGAGAACAACTAAAGGACTGGTAGGGAAGTAAAAAAAGATTGCTAACACAAATATTTACATCAGCAGCATGCCACTAAAGGTTTGGTGATATGAGGGACGCATGTATGGATGTTTGAATGTATGAAGGTATGGAGATGAATGTAGGAGGAAGTCAACAGATGCAATAGAAGGATGAAAGAAGGGATGAGAGAAAAAGGGCAGAGAAAACTGAGACAAACAGGAAAGGAGCGGTTAACCAGGTATGAGTAGGTGATTAAAAGGTGTGGCCTGCTCTCTGACTGAAGTTAACCTCATAAAATTAAAGAGCAACTGTCTTCATTATGACAGAATTTTCTTTGTGACACTAAAAATCAACACATTTTCTCTGAGTCTGTGCATTCAGAATAAAACAATTTATTAATTACAAACATATAAAAATGACAAAAACAACCAGGTGGCAAAATATAAAAAATTTTCAGTTTGTACAAAACCTCCAAAACATCATCAGAAATGCATATCCATATGAAGATCTCCAGCATTATCATCACCGTTGTTATATAAGTAAATATAGTACAAATGTTGACTCATCCCAAAGTATAGCTACAAAGATACTTAAATATCTGTTTGCCAGGCGACATACAAAAACAGCTTTTGTCTTTTTCAGTAAAAAAAAAAAAAAAAAGTAGGCTTATGGACGCACAATTTATAACAGACTCACAATTAAAATACAGAATTAGAAGCTGATGAAATATTCACATTGTTGTCTTCACGTCAGTGAAGTGAATTGTAAACGTTGCATATCACCTTAATAAATATACAGAGAGCTCATGTAAAAAAGGGACATTTTCAATAACTTTATCAATCCTCTATTGAGTTTGATTATAGCTTGCCAGCTCAACCCCTCCATGGTCAATCAACTAGAGTATATATGAAATTAATAAAAAATAAGGCCAAAATCATTTCTCTTGTGTTTGACCGATTCGGGAATAAAGTAGCATGTTGTCGTGATGAAATGGTAAATTTGGAATATACAACAGCAAGGTTCATTCACATTAAGGTACATACAAACATCTGTACAGATATTTTAACAAATACTGGGTGGCTATGTTTAAGAGATTTGTTTTATAAAAACTCAACAGTGGAAAACAACACTGTGCTGACTGATTTCAGGGAACCAGCAGATAAAAGTGGCGAATACAACACAAATTCTTTTTTATATAAGGCTATTTATTGTCAATTATTGTTTGGAGTGAGGAAGACTGATATCATGACCTGCTCAAAGACTTTGTACTAAAGAACAAATCAGATCTTTAAGTACTATTATTTGTGTACTTGGCTTACAATCATTGGGAGAGGGTGGTGAAAATGCTTTGAGCACTGGGAATATTACAGATAAAGATGTTTCTACTAACAGATGTTATTTTGGACCTATGTAATTGTCATAAGCATCTTTCTATTATTAAAGGGAAGTTTTTGATGTGATAGACAAATGTGAAATAAACCATCCAACCATGTTGCATGCTGCTGCTTTTATAAAGCGGGTCGTTCTCAACTCTCAACTCATATTTGTCAAGGGTGTGTGTCTTACATCAAAGGGGCCCTGTGAGTCTGATTGTCACGTTTTAACAAAAATCCCCAAAACCCAGTTGCACAAGCTTGTTATAAAAATAAATAATCCCTTCTCATCTTCATTATGCAAAGCACAGTCGAACAAGAACAAGAACATGTAGTCCGATGACAACTGAGAAGATGCAGCCTCTTTCATCTGTCACTTAAAATCGGATGTGCTGTAACAGAGGATCAAAACTTTAAACAAACATGACAAAGCTCCAGGGAGGTGTGACTCTGTCCAGGACCACAGTGCTGACAGTCTGTTCAGAAAACTGCTATTTGGTATCTGTTTTCGACAAACCTGTAAAAGACAAAGACAGACAGCAGTATTAGAGAGAAGACATGGCTAAAGCATTTAAATCATTAACCTCAGCAGCACTGTGTTTTCAAAGGCTTTTACATGCGAGCACATAATTCACTGCAGGTGGATGATAAGAGTAGCAGGCAAGAAGAGGAGACAGGCAGGCAAAAAAATAATAAAAAATAAAAAAATAAAGGAAGTGAGAGGGGAAGGCGGAATAACGGACCGAGTTAAGCTGCTAGAGCAGTGCTGAGTTGGAGTCAGAGTCTGAATCGTAGCCGGGTCTGAGGCAGGGCTCACGGGAACAGGTGGATTCCTGAGCCCGCCTGTACTCTTGGTACTCCAGGCGGAGAGCATTGAAACGCGCCTCACTTAGGGAGTGACTGAACTGGCAGCGAGGTGGGTTGGAAACTGGTGGGCTGACTGAGGGAGATGGGCCTGGGGAAGGCATCAGGGAGAGGAGTTGCATGGATGGACACGTCATGGGAAAACCTCACAATAATCACAACACATGGGGCACGAGATGAGCACATGCAGCACGGTCGCATCAAGCATAACAATCACACATGCAACATTAAAACATCCCACCATGAGAATTTTTAAAAAATAGTTTTCACCTTTTTTTCGCTGGTCCTGGAGGCCACCAGCTTGATCATATCCGAGTTCCCCCCTGCTTTTCCGAAGACCCATTTGTGACTGATCAAACCTCATGGCCTCCAGGACCTCCGAGTCCACACAGGCATCAGCAGAGTCCCACTCATAACTCTCATCTACTGATGTGTTCCTTCTAATGAGATACACAACACAAACAGTCAAAGATCAGTATCACCACAGTATCACAAACAAGAAACAAGAAGTACATAATTAATGTTATTTTGGCAACATAAATAAATCCCTCTGCCAAGAAGACACTCCAGTGTTGTTATTTTCCAGGTGTGGTGGTGTTTCACCTTTTCGCTCTCCTCTCAGGCATCTCCATCTCAGTTCTGTGCCGCTCACTTTCCTCTGTGGTTTCTGGGGAGCTGAGCAGGGTGGGAGTGATAGACAGGGACTGTCGGAAAAGACCGGCGCTACCCCTACCGCTGCTCTGACTGGCATAACTGGTCCTCCCTCCGTCTCTGACCTCCCGGATCTCTGTCTCACCTCCCCTTCCCATCATCCTGTCTGGCTGTCTGTAACTCTCTCCCTCCCTCGGTGGGAGGGGGGTGTAGCAGGGAGACGGCCAGCTGGTGCCTCTGGGAAGGTAGGACTTTGGAGGGCCTCTCCTGGGGTCTGTGGGTCTCATGCTTTCCACTCTGGATCCTGGCCAGTATTGGTATTGAGGGACAGGAATGGAAGAGGGCATGGGGACATACCTATGCTGAGCAGACCTCAGGGTGTCCTGATAAGAGGGGGACCACCGGGAGGAATCGGGGAAAATAGTGGCTTGCCGTCGTGGATCGGAAGGTTCCAGCACTGGGCAGATTGAGGTTT
This sequence comes from Pampus argenteus, assembly GCA_036937835.1. Lineage (NCBI taxonomy): Eukaryota > Metazoa > Chordata > Actinopteri > Scombriformes > Stromateidae > Pampus > Pampus argenteus. The sequence goes on from CM072867.1 coordinate 14,877,804, forward strand.
GTCTAGGTGGATACATCGAAGGAGTGAGGTAGGAAGGACTCGCTAAAGGTCTTGCATGTGCATGGTGAGGCCTCTCCAAGCTCCCCATGCTGGGGCGTCTGAATGGGACATACTCTCTCCAGGAGGGGCCAGGCCTGGGAATGGAAGACGGAGTGCGTCCCAAACTGTAGGACTTCATCCTCACATCTGAGTTTGGGAACTCATCCCAGTAGCATCTCTCGGAAATGTATGTCCTTGGGCTCTCAAAGTGTTCCCACCTATGTGAGCCTAAACTGATGGATTTCTTTAGGAAAGGACGAGGCTGTCCCATACCTGAGAGTGTCCTACAAGGGCCAATGCTTAAGGATTTCTTCAGAAATGGCACAGGGGCTTGACATATTCGTGATGCAATATTATTAGTCCGGGTGCCCTGAGAAGCTTGTCTTTGGGATTGCTCTGATAAAGACTTGCTGCGGTCTGCAAAACTCTGAGAATGTTTTGACACTATATCTGCCATGCCTTTAGCTGCACTAAACAAGGTGTGAGCTGATCTGGATCCAAGTCTGGACTGTGGTCTGTCCGTGCTTTTATTCCCAGCTCGCATTTGTGTTTTCTCATCATAAAGTTGCCTGCTAGTTTTTTCTGGACCAGGAGACGATGGTCTTATCTCATCTGGAAATCTTACTCTGTGTGAAGAATCTCTAGCTTCCACATTGAGGGAGCGCCCATGTTTTTTATTAGTGTCAAAGCTTGCCTCTGCATCACCTATAGAGTGTGTTGGCACAAAGCAAACTTCCTTTTGGTTTGAGTCTGTTCCCCCCTGAACATGAACCTCCCAGTTTTTAGGAACTACATCAGGCTTAGCTACAACAGATTTTACTGGTTTTATGTCTGAGCTCTGTCCAGCAGTGTCTGTGACTTCAGCTTCTTCCGCAGGCTCATCCACGCTCATTTCGATGAAACCTGGAAGGCTCAGGTATTCAAGAATTGCACTTGTTTGCAGTGGGGACATTTTGGGAGATGGGGCTGCAGGCTTGGCCTTGAAAGACCCTGACATTCTAGGAACAGAAAATTGAGACTGGTCACTATCAACTTCTTCTACAAGAGTCAATGTTGAAACGGGGCTGGGACTATTGGAGAAAAGACATCTGTCACTCCTCCTGGAGCGCGCTCGAACACCCTCTCTTTCTAACTCAGAGTAAAAGCCTGAACTTTGTCGGTCATCGTGGCCCTGAGACTCCCTGTCTTTGGCTTTTGCCCTGACTTCATGATGTTCATAGGGTAAAGTAGAATAACTTGACGGACTGGGATCTCTCGTGGCTGTGTACGGTGCGGAAGCAGTAAAAGGCTGCGCTGGACTTTGAGGCCTCTCCCTGTCGACTAAAGGACTTCTGGAAGCTGAATCCCATGGCTGAGAGCCATAAGCGTATGAATTTCTGGACCTTGAAGCAACACCTCTGTCCTGGTTCTTCTCTCTGAAGCTTTCCTCAGTCATGGACCTCCTGCATATATCCAGCTCTCTCTGAGGGCTCAGTGATCTGACTCTGTCGGGTGTCTCTATACGTAGAATAGGTTGGCTTTCTGAGGTGACGTCAGCAGAGAGCATGGGAAGGGAGGTGTTCTGGGTGACTGGAGATCGTGATGAATCAATAGTAACAGAGTCCTCTGTGGTTTCTCTACATGTGTGAGGATGCTTTGACTTGGGCGATGTGGTCTCTCGCAGGCTCTGTACTGGAATGAGGCTGGTGACTGATGTAACGGGGCTAATGTCCCACTGTATGCGAGAGGTAGGGAGCCGGTCCATTGGACTACTGGTGTTTCCAAAGTAGCACGCCCTCCGGTAGTCAGATACTTGGCTTGTCTGATCCGATGGCCTGTGTTTTTGTCTGAAAGTAACATTTTGTGGTTTCCATACAGGCTCTTCTTCTGATTTGGGTGAGCCCCTTTGAGGGATTTCTGTCTTGTTAGACTGACGTTCATCTTTCCCACGACTTCTCTGATTAGCTGTATAGCTCCGAAGCTCCCTCTCCATTTCTTCCCTCTCTTTTGCCAGTTGGACACACTTGTTAATGCTGTCTCTCTCCAGCTCACTGTCAAGTTGTGAAACCAGGGTGCTGTTATTAGTCAGCTGACTGTCTATAGGCTGGTAGCCTGAATGGTGTGGCCTGTCTCCCTCTCTATCCAGAAGCTTGGTTCTTCTGCTCAAACTAGGAAAAAGGTCTTCAGTGTGGCCTGGCATGCGATACCTCCTCAGAGAATCACTTGGTTTTTTCTCACTGTTGTCTGAATAGAAGCTGGCTCTTTCCAGTAGGGCCTCTGAGCCCTGTTCGTCATCAGAGTAAAAGCAGCCATGACGGGAGAAGTTTCTGGCCATCGTCCGTACTCTTCCAGGGGAGGAAGGAGGCCTGCTCAGCTCTGGGACATCCACAGTGAGAGGAGAATCTTTCCTCTCGTCTTTCTCTGAGCTCGAGATGCTTGACTTTGGAGAGTCTCTAAATGACGTTCGGTTACTTCCTGAGCAACTCGCCCTACCATTACTTTGTAAAACGTCCTTTATGATTTTCTTATTGGAGGGACTGGAACCCTCTGGCAGTGCTTGGACAATAAAGCGCCCATCTGGGCCTCTGGAGATGGACTCCAAAGCAGTTGGTGAGGTGTCTTGGGACCCCAGGTGACTCTCAAAGAGTGTGTAATGAGGTGGTGGAGACGAGTTGGACAGGAGTTGTTTTCGCTGGTCGTGGTATTCGCCACGGCTGCCTTTATAAAAGGAGGACCGATGAGACTGTGAAGAGGGGTTGGGGAAGAAGGGAAGTGGTGGGCACAGCTTCAGCTTTAAGACGCTGTCTGGGCTGCGAGGAGGCGAGTGAGCACTAAGAAAAAAACACACACACAGAAATGAATAATTTAAAACAACCTCACAGTATTAAAGTTTCTAACAAAACTATTAAAATAATCAAAGATGCAGTCAGCAAACTATATAAAAGGCGGGAGAGAATTTATCATTCATTATCATCATTATGAACTACAATTATAAAGCTTGCTGACAGGCAAGTTTAAAAGTTTAAATAACCCTGCTTAAGATTGTTTTAAGTGTTTCATCACAGTCTGCCACACATATGGTTATAATAACAATATATACTAACACAAATAAATAATAGATGCATGACATTAACTGTTAAAAATATAAAATATAAATGAAGGACTGGGAAGGACACTTACTCTGGAGATGGCCTCTTTTGGAAGACAGATGGGAGATCTAAGAAAAGATCAAAAAAATATTAAAAACACACACAGCGGAATTTGTCTAATCATGAAAAAGTGTATTTAACATAAACTCAGGAATCAACAATGGTACTTTCTGCACACCAACCAGTTTAAACATCAATTCATTTGTTTGGATTAAAAAAATAAATTGTATTTAAATCAGATGTTTTACCTTGACTTCTCTTTTTGCGCCGACGTTGTCTCCTGTTACTCATATAGCAAGCTGTCACCAAGGAGAGGATGATGGCCACGAACAGAAAGCACACTCCTCCTAACACACCAGCCAACAGGGGCTGAGGGATGGCCTCCAAGAAACTGGGGCGCAGGGGGTAAATCTCCATCCCTGTAATCAGATTGCAGATCCAAATGTTTGAAATATCCTGTAATATAAATATACCTAGACCTTGACTTGATAACCATGTTCATGGTAATTTATACAAAGCCACTTACCTGTGGTGGATACATTAACAGACTCACTCGGTGCACTAAATATTTTATAGCTGCGGGACATCAGCCTCAGATCATAACTGGAGTCCTGAGTGAAAAAACAAACTAGTTTGCTTGTGGTGAAAATAAATCAGAACATTAGTTTGCTATTACACAATTTTGGCACACTAGATATTCAGATGCCACACTAACTAAACTCAAAGAAAATGCAGATGTTAAGTAAGAAATAAACTATACCCTTAGCAGTCCTTGTACTAGTAGTTCACTCTGATTGGCAGTGATGTTACTGCTGAGGATGACCCACTGGCCCTGATCCCGGCGGGCCTGCAGCACATAACCTGTCAGTGGAGATGATGGAGCCTCAGGAGGCGACCACTGCAGGAAAACACCTTGTCCAGTCCGGTTGGCCGACAGGAATACAGGAGGTTCCAGAGTTGGGGGAGTGGTGACGACCATAGGTGCTTCTGTTAACACAGCTGAAAAGAAAACACAATATAAACTTATATTGATACTGCACTTAAAGCAAACAATACAAATACTACTAAAGAAAGTGAGAAAGTAAAATTAACACAGACCTAGAGTTCGCACAGAAACAATTTCACTGAAAGGTCCAGAGCCGAGTTTATTCTGAGGTAGGACACTGAACTGATAGCCGGTGCCAGCAAGAAGCCCAGTTACCAGCAGGTAGTTTTTGGATGTAGGCACAGGCAAAGAAGCCCATTCATGTTTTCCTCTGGATGCCTGCTTGACCCTGGAGAAAAACAAAGACAATCAAAATAAAGACGGAACATAAAACAGTCAATAGGTCTGCTTGTTGAGAGCTGAGAACTGCGTCATGTATGTATGTTAGTATGCCACTGACCATACAGTGAACTTCTGCGTGTATCCACCATCAAAGCCAGGCACCCAAGATACATTGGCCTGGTTCATCTCCGTGATGACAGATACTGAGGACACAACATGAGGACTGGTGCCTGAGAAACACAGATGCATATCTGTCAGTCTGTTATGTTGACAATACTGTACATGTAAATACAGGTTAGGTGTCCATCCATTGGGTCTGCTACCATATATGCGAGGTAGACCACTCACCCAGCACCATGACCACAGTGCCTGCACTGACAGTTGCTACTCGATTAGTGGCCAGGCACTCCCAGCCCCCGTGGTGATCTTTGCTGAGTGGCTGCAGCAAGAGGGAGCCATTAGCTAACGCAGTGTATGGGGAACGAGGAGTAGAGCCGATCTGTGGAAGAGTGACATACACATGCAATTTTGATAAGGGATGAATTAGCATATTTAAGCTGCTGATCCTCTGTTTTGTAAAATCTATACCTTGCTCCACGTTATGTTTGGAGCAGGGTCTCCGATGGCTTCACAAGGGATGATCAACTCTCTGCCCACCTCCTGAAGGTACTCAGGCCGAGGAGCCACTCGGAATGATGGTGGGTCCTGAAAAGGAAGGAGACAGTTACATCCACCCATGTATGCATGGCTGTGCACATTCATGAAATGAAAGCCTTTCTCTGTAAATGAAAGCCTTACCTGCAGAATGACCTTGGTGGGTTCAGACTGGCCCATAGTGCCGTAACTGTTATATGCAGTGCAGGTGTACATGCCCACAGCATTGTCATTGGCTGTTGTTATAAAAACTGAGCCCTCAGAATTCACCATCCAACCTGGGAACTGGACGGGCCAAGAAAGGAAAATTATATACAGTGATTCTCAAGGTACACTGTGCTTCTATTGCATGACATGATATTTTTACATCACGTAACTTACATTGTCAAGGTTTAAATTGTTCCCATCTTTGGTCCAGTTGACATATAGCACAGGGGGATCAGCCTGGACAGGGCAGACAATGACACCCTCCATGCCAGCTGGCAAGTATGTTTCCCTGGACATTCGGCCTACACGAGCAGGGTCTAAATGAGAGAATAATAATTATTTAAGAATGATCTATAAAAATGGATAGATACATGGAACTAAACAAGTGCTGCCTTTTATAGGAGATTAAATCCGTACGTTTCACTTTCAGATGTGCAGAGGCTGAGGGTGGAGTCAGTATCCCATTAGTCGGGATACAAGTGTAATTGCCAGCATCTTCTGGGACTAAATTAGGGATAAGAAGTGTTCCATCCACCAAAACCTTCACACGCGACTGGAGGGACCTAAAACCAAAAGGTTAAAAACATGATGCATTTTAAGAGGTAATAATTAAATTGACATAATTGTTTTATAAATAATCTAATTAGAATTGATTGTATTACCAGCATGCTTTGGGAAAACACCTATATGCCTGTGCAAGTCAGACAGCTTTATTTAAATACTGATCATATTAAGATGTCTGTGAATCAGTTAGACATACTGTACAAGCTGTGATTTATATTTTACAGAACATATACTATATATTATATATCTTGGGTTCATGGGTACTTTGAGGACTTGGACTCACTCAATATGGTAAACATTCTGTCCTTGTTTCAGCCATTCATATGTGAGGTTGGAAGGGTAAGCATCAGCCTGGCACTGCAGAACAGCATCCTGGGACATGTTGAGAGTGGTGTCCTCTGGCGAGATGATGATGATTGGGGGACCTTTTTAGAAAAGTGGAAGAAAACATAAGACACACTGGTGTAAATATTATGCCTTTGCGTAGTCAGGGATCAGGATAAACAAAGAGTTCAGTGTTAAATGTTGGTCTTAAATTATTGCTATAGCAGGGAATGGACTGTAGGTGGCAGTATAAGTTGTATAACCATGGTTGTCAAAGTGTTGAATGGGTTTGCATTAGCACAGCAAAAGCCTAAAGCCTCTGAATTTACTTTGTTCCAGGAAAACATGTGGCAGATGTTACTTTCAAATACATTATTACTCTGTCTTGTTACCTGCACATCTCAACACATGCTCAACATGACACAAATAGAGATTCTGTCTCTCCCCAATGACTGAAATCTTAACACTGACCTTTGACCTGCAGCTGCGTATAGTGGGTCAGGTTCCCCTCTGTGTTGGACACGTGACATTTGTACACTCCTGAAATATTTCTTGTGATGGAGGCCAAAGACAAGGTACCATTGAGCACCTACATTTGGCCGAAGGTAAAGAGTAACAAAGTATCAAAGGGAGAAAGAGAAGAGGTGGAAAAGAATTATGAGACTGTCACAGGGAAGACAATAAAAGCAATCTGCTGCAAAAGAAAATCAAAGTTACAACTCCTACCTAAAATGCTAATTTTAAAATATTTAATAAAAATGTTGCAAATGCCATCTGTTTATCCTCCTCACTTTTATTTTTTCATGTTGCTCAATCGGGTTCTCATCTTTATGCCAGACAATAGTTGGCCGAGGGTTTCCATGGGCTCCACAGCTGAGAGTCAGTGAGTCTCCAAGCAGAACGTCCACAAAAGTTGGTGGGGTCTTGATAAAGACAGGTGGAGCTAGAACAAAGACAGTACAGATCATAGTTATGACTCAGTGAAAGCAGTGACCAACCGGTGGAGTAGTGGCTTCAAGACCCAACTACAAAGACTGAGATATCTGATATCCTGTTTCTTAATTCTGCTTACAACTTTTCATGTTCATGATAATAAACAAGAAAATAAAGAGTTAACATTCACTACGGGACGGTTAAAATCGTTTGTCAGGACGGTGGTGAAAAAAGTTAGTCTGAAGCCCTCGGGCAAACAGTTTGTATTCTGTTTCCACTGAGACCACCCATGCTAAAATACACGCACTCATTGGATAAAATATAATCATAATTTTCTGTGTACAAGGCTCTTTGTAAGGTCTGATTTTGAGACAACCTGATAAACATATTCTTAGGTAACATGTATTTAAATAAAAATTCACAACGTGCACTGATGTAATGCTATTATGTATAAGAAGGGTATCCAGTGTATCTGCAATCTGATGCAGCACATGTCTATTCATTTACTGTAGTACAATCATATCAAATCTCTGCCTCACACTTTCAATAATGTCTAACTCCACTGTGGCTTAATTGATGTGTGAGGTTCAAATTATTCTGATTTAAGCATCTAAATGTAATGTTTAGCCCACACAAGCAGCACATACACTCTCCTGTTCCTGTTATTCTTTGAACAACTCCTACGTTGACATCAGCTCACAGCAGGCAAGACACAGACAAAGACAAGATGTGATCACCGTGTGCAAAGAATATCACACAGAAGCTCCTCGTACACTGCAATAACACTCGGTAAATTCAGCGTGCCAGGGCCTTTCTAGCCCCATACGGAGGCTGTTCTGAGCAGGGACAGTGCCAAGGATGAGTAATGATAAGACCAACTCCTTAGTCTCCCAAAACCCTGCAGTGCTGCACCTGTGATGGAGAGGAAGGTCCATGTGCCGTTTTGAAAGTTGTCGGTTTTGCTATTCAGGAGCAGGATGCGGCATTCGAACCAGCCCTCATCCTCCAGGGTCAGCCGTTCCACCAGCAGAGAAGCACCCTGGGTCAGAGATACACGGCCTGTAGGAGGAGGGGTGAGGGTGGGAGGGCAGAAAGGAAGGGGTGAGAGACAGAGAGAGGGTCAACACACGCGCAGCCAGACAGGCTGAGTCAGCACATGTAGGAAGAGGGCTTACCATGCAGAGGACATGGTCATCCTCTGTCACAAAGGCCACAGTCAAAATCATAGACTTTATGCTAGCAGACAAAACCCATCCACAGCGTTAACATCAACTGTAGCTCTAATGTTTGTAGAAAAGATCCAACTACGTAATTAAGATTTGTGAAAATTGGGGAGGTGGCAGACAAAATATGCAGCTCAAAAGATGAGAAGTCAGTGGCCAAAGAGTTGGAGTGCAAACAAATGAATCACTCATGTGATGATGGTAATGATGTGCATAATTATAGATGAAGATAGTGTCCTGTCATTTAGGGTTTGGGAGGTGGCGTGGAGAGCTAGGACGAGCATGCCAGGAATACTTGAAGGCAGCTTCATTAAATCACAGAAAGAGAAAAAGTGAGTCTGTTTTCTTCCTTTTATATTTGTAGTTTTCAGCGTGAAAAGGGATTTCAACAGCAGATGCGTGATAAAATGAGTCACCTGTTTTTGTTTATCAATGAGAAACATCAGGCAGAGATAAATGTTGTGGATTGTGGCAGATGCACACTACAAGCTTGCGAATGTGCAAACGCACAGATCGATCTGTGCATGTCTACGCATGCACACACACACTCACACACACACACCCCTCTCCCCCTGCTCTTCTCTGCACTTCTTACAACTCCTTGTCAGGCTTTGAAACTTGATCTGTTGGTTGCCTGGTGACTACAGCCTGGTTTTCAGGGTACTGAAGTTACCCTTCCCCGTCCCCCCGCCCCCCTTCCTTTTATTCTGTCTCTCAATGAACTCTTTTTCCCCCCTTCAATCTCAGGGCTTTAAACGACAGGAGGATGCATGAAGGGGGAAAACACACACGTTGCTCATACCAGGTCGTGGCCAAAGCAGTTTAAAAGTAAACAGGGGAAATGTGGGCAAGTTTGTGGCATCTCGTCATTCTTGTTTGCTGTTAACAAATTGCTTAAGCTCACAGTAATATCCGTCACAGAATCACCCCTCTGTTGCCAAGTATTGAAAAAATAAAGCATTACAATAGAAAACATAATTTCTTTTCATTTAATCTTCAGACTGAGCACCAAACATCATCTCCCCCAGTAGAGGTATTACCGTATAAGGGGTAAAATTACAGAATGTCCTGCTACCTTGAAGCAACAATATCACAAGAGATACCATATCCTTGTTCTTCACACAGCTTTCCCTCCAGACAGCAGTGTCTGGAGCAGAGTCTGAATAGTATGAAATTTGTTCAACTCAATATGTGGCCTTAAAACAGGGTGAAACACACAGAGTAAAGAGTAAAAATAGCTAACAATTAACTCTGCATTCCTGAGTGGGGCTGTTGCTGTGTTTAATAGTTAGGTTTAATGACTGACTGACCTCCTAAAACAGACCAGTGTTTGATGGGCGGAGCTCACTTAGAGGCTCCATAAAATGAATGCCTCTGATTTCAGGTCAGCATCTTTCAAACAACCGGGCAGGGCTCAGAGAGAGAGGAAATGTGTGTGCAGATGATAACAGGTGTGGGGTAACTTTAGGCATTTTCTCTCTTATCTCCCCATGAGGGATCCTCCCTGAGCTGCTCATTTCCTACGCAACCTTTAGCAATCAGACATGGAATTAACGGCACACTGTGGACTAAGAGGAAAAACACTTCCACGTGCAAAATCACACAAACCCTCTTTAACGTACAGCTAATCCTCATGTGGCTAAATATTATGGGATACCTAAAGATCACTGAGGCTAATGGCACCTCTCGTAACATTTTGTAATATGTATAAAACTCCTATGGAAGTCCCACTGACTGACCATGTGCACTGATCTTTGTGACGTCCAGAAGCACGTGGGTGTGTATACATGTTGATTTTCAAAATCTGGTGTGCGCCCTGCCCCCTGGGTCTCCACAGGGGAATTCTAGCTTCCCTTTCGAACACTTAACCCTTTCCCATAGCCTCCCTCTTGTCCATCACTACAAAGAGACGGCAGCCCCCACTCCTCATTCTCTCAGGTTACCATAGTGATGAGACCAAGGAAAGCCCGGGCTGTAGGTTTACGTTTGAATTCAGTTGCTGTAGAAACACGCCAAGGCCAAACAGGACCGGGGAGGGCTGATCATGCAGGGGAGTGGGTTACTACTGTCTAAGATTTGAAAGATTACAAGTGGGGGAAAAACATTTAGTTTAGATTTAAAACAGCCTTGTATCACATCGAACAGCACATGAGCCATAAGGAAGAGACAGGGAAATGAATTAGAGCTGGAAAAAGAGGTGACTTTGTTTTCCTTTCAGTCTGTGGATAGACAAAAGGCGGACGAGTGAAAAATGCAGCTTTATTTAAATATGAATGTTGCATCTCTGGACTTGAACTAAAACCTCAATAGGGATTCGAGAGGTGCTCTGCACTAAGGACAAATAGGTTGGATGTTTCTCTGATGCCCTGATGCACAGATATAATGCAAACAATTGAACACAGGAGATGCAACATGATCAACCATATCAGTAAAAAAAAACCTTCCCCATTTTTATATCAAAGAGGTTACAGAGAGGTTACTCAAATGTGTGCATCGATAATCCACTGACAACCAATGAGAGGTTGACCTTTCTGACCTCGGTGCTCCGTAACTCCCCAGCAGACACATTCATCACTCCCCCTCGTTCTACATTAGCACAATGTCCACGAGTCCTCCTCCAGAGACAAACATCATTAGACTATAGTGGAGAACAGAGAGAATAGCTGAAACAATAGCTGCTGCTCCTCTCCCGTGCCCACTCTACTCCTCCTAACGTTTTTTTTTTTCTCCAGCAGCTATCACATGACAGCTCCAGTCTACCTTAAAATGAGCCCTTGTTCCAACAGGTCGAGTTGCAGTGCAGTCAAGGGTAGAAAATGGCAACGCTAATCCACTGGTGGTGTGTGAACCTCTACGACGAGGGTCAGGTTCTCCCCCAGTTGGTGGTACATTAGCAATAACTCAGTGTTCAGAGAAGTGCAAGACGAGAGTTGGCCTTGTCTCATGGTTTCTGATCTCCTTTTTTTTTTTCACAAGATTAATGAGGCTTTTTCTCCAAGTGAAACCACTGCAATGCAATGGAGTATACACCACATAGTTCGCACATCATTATGGGTTACATTTAAGATTTACAACACTTTCTTTGCATGTACTATTGTTACATTATATATATATATATTATTTATTTATTTATTTTTTTGTGTTTTTTTTTGTTTTGTGGCATCAACACTTCTAGTACAAGGCTTTTATTATCCCACACAAATGGAATAAACATGTGATTTCTGTAGTGGTGATTCCCACTGGTACTTACTGACATAGTAATACATGGGGTATTGTGAATTATATGTGATACAATAACAGGGGTAACTATGGAGGAAGACAGATAATTCTGTTTGGAGAAGCGTCAGCACTGCTTTTCTTTGTCCATCCGTATGTGCATAAGAGAGCCGGACAGAGGTGCATTGTGGGATGTGTTTTGATATGAATACAATCATAAGTCTGGGACCGGCCCCCTGCCTCTGACAGCTCACCCCTCCCACTCCCCCAAATTTCTCTCTTCAATCCTCCTGTCTCTCTAATCAGTTTAACCCTCTTATGAATAGCTCTTTGTCGTGAGATAGATTACAGTTAACTCTGTCCCTCTCGCTCTGTCCGGCTCTGTTAACCCTTGCACCAGCAAGCATACATGGCTCACGTGCCAAATTAGCCCATGTAAGAGAGCTTGTAAGAGAGTTTGTGGGGTTTGAACTGTTTTCCAGTACAGAACTTGAGCTTTGTTTTCTGGTCAGAAGAGATGACATGGGTGTTAATAATTGCTTTAGTTACTCAGTTGTGTTGATCATCAGACAAATACTTAGAGCCTCCAATAATCTGCATCATTTACTGCTACTCACTTAAATTGTTGATGCTGATAAAAAACAAACTTAACCTAATTTAACATTTAGATTATTAAGCAAGTCACTTTTCTACATTTCAACCGAAGAACAGGATTCAATATGAATGTTACACACAGCACAGCACAGTCTGATCACATGTTCTTCATATGAATGTGGCCAGTGACAAACCAAAGGCATGAGGTAACAGGGGCCTTTGTGATGGCCTGCTACGCTAAGCCTGTGAACACGAAATTCCCAAGTTGCTGCCATCGATTCTTTTTGTTCTTTGTGTCATTGTTGTAAAACCCATTATCCTTGTCCAGTTGTAGCAGAAAAACAGGTTGCTGATGGATGAAGATGATCGGTTTCACATTTCTACTGGGCTATTTACAGCTTTATTAGTTGTCAAACAAAGTCATGTTTGCAAAAGCTTAGTTGCTCAATATAAAATTCCACTCAAGTTTACAAAGGGGAAGGTTACAGAGTCCATGGTTTGGTATCGGTATATTCAAGAGTGTGTGTGTGTGTGTGTGTGTGTGTGTGTCTACATGATTTGTACATGTGTGGGGCAAATGCAGGCCTCAACTTCTCCAGTGTTCAGAGGTCACACTGAGAGTGTGATGGAGGCCCGCTGAGATCTGGTGGTTTACCCATTGTCATCCTGGCCTGAGGTCGGACTCCCCTGCTCACAGTCTCTACTGATTTTCTTCACCACACAGGATCCATTTGATCTAGTCCTGCAGTAATAAACCACCCTGACACTACAGGACTTGAAAATATTTTCTCAACAAATGCAACTCAAACAGATTATAACAGTGTGCCAGTCAGAGTTTATCCGACTGTTTCCTCTTTGTTGTGAGTTGACTAATGTTGAGCCCTGCAGGGCATGCTGGGTGACGAACAGAGAGGAAGAGGGATGAGGGGCTCTAATACCTTTCCTGATTCACATGTGAAATCTAGACAGGCTCGTGTCTAACTGGGGCGACAGACACTGTCCTATAGGCCAGACACTCCTCAAATACAAAGTGCAATGTCAAATACACCTGATATCCTATCCAAAAACACTGTTTAATGGATGACTAAAATAGTCATCTTAGATATTGCTCACTCTGATTCTTTCATCTCATGACTAATAGCATCAGAGAGCCTGAGACAAAGCAGCAGACCAAGGACAGATAGCATCCGTGAATGCTTTTATGTTTTATTTTAGCCTACTTAATTGTATGGCATATGCAATGAATCCTCAAATGGGTAGGACTGGAAAACACTTAGATTTAGTATTATATACTCAGGTCTGATACCTTACTTAGCACTATTGGAAGCAGCCATTATGATGTAAATGCAACCAGCTCTGAGTAACAGTACAGGTCTCTGCAATGCCCAATATTCATTTTTTTTATCTGAAAACCGTTTCTTGATCTTAAACCTTGTGAATAAAAGCATCCTAACTCTCTTATTTCTGATCTCAGACAAGCTGAGACAAAAATCAGGAAATTGTTGCCTACTTGACTCTCTTGTGGTTAAATCCTGAAATCCCCCAACATTTTAATTTGAGGGTAGAATACATTAGACCTACAGCACTGACACGCTTCACATGATACCATCTGCCTCCAGTGGGAGGGGAGATATGAGGATCTGAGGCAGACGGGGGTAAAGCCCGTACCAGACAAGCACACACAAGGGTTGGATAAGGCAAAATATCGGGACATCCCAAACAGGGCTCCAGTACTCAGAGCTATTACTCCGCAGTGTTGTTTACTTCATTATGGCTGCTTGTGTACCAGATGACTGCCCCTAAACAATAACATGGTTAACAGCCTACAGAAGGGTTAACATGCCAGACACATGTAACCCAATTGCCTGATGGAGGGAGTCTGTTGGCTCTGCCACTGTGTAGCTCCTCATTTGACACAATACTGGAGACGTTCATTCTTAGTTCAGGTTCTGTTAAATTAAGTTCTAATAGGACAGATGTGGAGGGCTTTTAATTGATAGTCCCTGTACATTTCAGTGACCTAGCTGGGACAGTATGGGATTTTGTTGGTTTTTGCAAAGCAAGGGGAGCTTGTGATACCCTTATTTGTCTTTTGTCCTCTGGTAGACAATGACAGGATTATATGGCTCCAGCAAGAAAACTCCTATTATTCCCAAAGCTTCATCCTTCCTCCTTCCAGAACAACAATCTCCCGTTACTGGGTCACCCTTCAGCATACTAATAAAACACTGTCATCAGACCACCAAGCCCCCACCTACGCTCTTAATCCCCCCATGCACAGCGTTACTGGTACCCCTTATTCTTGCTCGGTTAACCCCACCCCCCTTTAACTGCCTCCATTAAAATACATTAATTCTCGCCCTTCCCATTCTCCCTACACTACTGCTGCAGACTGAAAACCCACAGACTGAACACCTGCAGTAATTGCAGGGATTGTGGTTTGGTTGGATTACCTATTTGGGGTATTATTTCATCCAAACTTCCCTTTCTTCATAAATACTGTTGTTACCCTGTAATGCTGGCCTCTGCCCACACAGGGAACATCTATGTAATGTAAAAGAGAAAAGTTGCAACCTCTTCTCTCCTCACTAAAATCTGATGGTTTATTATTTAATTCTGTCAAATTGGTAGTCTTTTTACTCCTTTCAGAAACATAATGTTATCATAGTAGCTTCTCTTTGTCCAACTATGAAAAGTTTGCAATTTGTGTGCAGTCAAACTACAATGGTTAAAAGATTCAACCAAAGCTTATGAAGTCTGTTTCAAGTGACTGGAGCACCAGTCAAGACAGTCAATGCAGGTTATTACAGATACAAGTTTTCTTTTTTTGAATGGAGTGTGTGATCACGCATCTGAGTAACGCTTACCCTTGTAGTTTGGATGAACACGAGGAGCATACACTCCAAATTTGATGAGGATGGGAACATTGTAGCCAAGGCGCACCCACTCCACCACATGTAAAGGAAAGAGGTTTGGAGTGGTGGCTTCTTTAGATGTAGGAGTGAGATTACAACCCAGCTCTGCAGAGCCTCCTTCTCGGGCACGAATCAATGATGCCACACCTTGAGACACACCTGTAAAGACAGGAGCATACACCAGGATAAAGCACATGTTATTCTGATTTTCTGATAGCACAGAAGGCAATAAACAAAACATGAAACACACATAAATCATAACATCTATAAGGGACTGTGAAGTCTTTTATGGAGAGTTCTGGAGGAGATTTGAACCACTTTGGATTTTTTTGGTCAAGTATTCCAGTGGAAATTGTTTATTAAACGGAGAATGAAATGTTAGCATCAATATCTTTGGAGTGAGAAGAGGGAGTTTTGACCACACAGACAACAGGATGTCAAGGCAGAAGGGTTAATGGGGAAACAAATTGAGACAAGAACAAATGATGCATAAATGCTTATGTTGGAGCTTGGATCAGCCAAGTGTTTCCTGTTGAAAGCTGAGCTATCAAAGGGCATATAAAACAGTGATGCACCATTTGGTGACAAGATCACATAGCTGCAAAGCCTGCAAACACAGTGCAATCCAATTAGTGACACCTGGAGTAGTCTCTCCTCTCCCTTGCCGCCATGTGCTCACGTGGGTGTGTGTGTGCAACTGGGTGCCAGTGTTTGTTCTGCTACTCATCTGGCCGGGTGATTACTTTAATCTCAGAAGGGGGGGGGGTATGCTGGCAGCAGGCCCCGCTGTGCTCTCTCCAGCCGACCTCCCACCACCCCCTGGGGTCCACACATGGTCTGTGGACCAGCACAATCAATCCCACCACCCCCGTCTCACAAACATATACACACACACACACACACGCACACACACACACACACACACACACGCGCGCACACACACACACACACACACACACACACGCGGAAGCATGCTTAAGATTGGGGGTACCATAAATCCCAGATTGATCTAAATCTAGAGATATTATTTAAGTTGGATTTTGGCCCCATTCTCTGTCGTCCACTCATGTCAGTGCTGTAACCCCTCCTCTTTACTTTCTCCAGTGTGCCAGATTGAGATGGTGTCACTCAAACTGTATGTAGGCAGCTAAAGGCAGCATATGCCAACTGTTTTTGCTATCCTTTACAATAACAATGGACATAGGCCTTGCTGACGTTGGTAAACATCAACAACGTAATGCAAATAAATGGCAGACGAATGAAGGGAACTGATTGTTTTACCTACTGCAAAAAGCCAATTAAATATACAGTATATAAAGTAAAGTAAGTAAGTAAAGTAAAAATACATATGCATTATTTCCCTTTTCTATATTACTTACCTTTCTTTGGCAATAGTTTTCAATTGCTTTTACACATAATGAGTTAAATTTGCATAACTTCCTGTAATTATTTGATTGAATTCAGTCTAAATCTATGTATGCACTAACACAGTGCATAACAGCACACTTTTGTAATCTCTGAATACACTTGGAAAGACATTCTTAAATTTAAAGGTGACAAACGTTCAATGAAATCTGTAATAATAAAAGTGTTGTACTGTAATATAATATCAGTGTCATGACGATGCGTTGTGTTCCAACATATTGTACCTGATTTTCTTCACAGTTAATCTGTTCTTTATACACATTGAGCACATATCCTACACCAGTGTTTGTTTATTTAAAGATTTGGTGTGTTTGAATATTATTTAGCATAAAAGAAGTTGTTTCTTTACAAATTTTCTTATAACCTTGATTTTTTTTTTTTTTTTTTTTTTACAATTTCTTAATAATTCTTTGTTTCAACATAGACATACTGTAATAATTATGGAAATAATGTATCCATATTTGCATTAGCATACTTACTTAGCAGACAGATGGCTACAGCAATGGTGACAGCCTGGAGCCAGCGTCTCTCCAGTCCCATGGCCGTCCGTCACACTCCTTTACACATCTCCCAACCTGAAGGAAAACACCACACATCGCATTCACCGTTAAACAGAACGCTACTGTAGCATTTATTGGTATTGAAAATGTATGTCTTCCTGACTCCAGATGTTATCTTATTATAAGCGCTAGACAAGGCGCTTCAAACACTGAGATCAAGACCTCCAGTCAACGGCAGCAGGTGCTTCTCACCTGACTATAAAATGCACTGACTATAAATAACACATGCAAGTGCACCAGCACGATCCACTGATTTTCATCTCCTAATGAGTCCTACAAACAAGTCTTGCACAAATTGTGGGCCTACTTCACAGTCTGAATGATGCAAACAGCTGCAGTAACTTGTGAGGCCCTCCACCACAAAATGGATTAGAGGCACAAGTTTAAGTTGTTGCCCTTCAAACATAATAGACCTCCCACTCCCCCTTGAGTCACTCTATTCAATACCCCTAACAACATCTCATTACTTTAAGTTCATTTAAGTAATAGAAGAAGGAGTCTATTCTTAGACAGCAGGTAGGTGTTGGATATTAGCTGCTGACATAACCACAGAAGCACAGCAGAAGCTCAGGTTAACTGAGTCATGCACTGGATACATTTAGACTCTTGGCAGTGATGTTGGTGCTTGAGTAAACAAGAACAGCAGAAAAATGAATTTATATTACTGCACTTGACCCAAACAGGGATAGGACTGTTGTTGTTTGGGTTAGCCATGACACATTGTGATAACAACCTTCCAGCTGCTCCTTTGTCAAACAAGTAGAAAACCAAGGTTACACAAGCACTAAGGAGGAGAGGGACAAAATTTAAAAGACATATAAAGAGGGAAGTGTTGTAAGGCATATATTCAATATGCAATATTCCAGGCTGGTAGATTTTACATGACAGACTCATTCATTCATTTCACTTTTATGTTTGTAAACAGGAAAGGATTACTCCCCCAGGACAAACATTATTCACCCAGTAGGGGGTTCAGAATAAAAAGGTCTCTCATAATGGATTCAAAAAATAAAGAAATAAAATTCTTTCAGCCTCATAATGTGTCACCTCCAGCAGTCAAATAAGAATGGGAGTGATTGGACATCACTGCATCATCTTGGGTGCAGTATTCACAATCATCCAGTGACATGACAGCTAAGGTAATGGGCAAATCCATCATATATCTAACATTCTAGCTCATATCCGCAAGAAACTTCTGACAACCTCAAGACATCTTGTCTGCCTGCTCTGCTTCAACGCCAGAATATATGACGAGCTTGTGGGAACAGACAGACAGGGCTGCACCCATAAAGAGCCGACATATTATAGAGAAAGCCCGGAGGGGGCTTTGTCTGCAGCTGCAGGAGTAGGAAGACAACCAGGTTATTTCCTCAGGCAGCAGAGCAGAGCAAGGAGCCAGTTAATTGACAGGCACACAAAGGCCTCAAAAAGCCCAGATGTTTAAGATTTAAGAAGAAGGCGGCAGTATATTTTACCATTTACCTAATTGAAATGTGGCACTTACAGACCTGTAAGTAATTATAATTAACTTAGAGAGAAAAACTAACTGTGGATTACAGTTCCCATTTAACAGTACGGCATGCACTGAGCATGCTCGTGTATGTGAAAGGTGAGAAGGTTAACTCCTTCAGACTAATCTACTCACAAGGGTATCTGAGGGAAAGTGGACCTAATTAACACCTGTTTGCAAGTCGCACAAAGCTATACTAAAAGACAATAATACTAATGAACACATCATAATATTCTCTACACCTAAACTAGAATTGTGTAAATGGCCCATTTTTACATATAAGATAAATATTGAGGTTTAGTGCTTCTTGACACTGTGAGAATACTTGGACAACACAAAAAAAAGCAATACATGAAAGGCTCAAAACCCCAAAATGAATACATAATGAAGTCTTAAGATCAAACAAACAGTATGCCTGCTGAACACCTGCCTCGCCACAAGATATTTAGCTCTGTGACACGCGTGCAGACAGCGTTAACTCTTCCAATGTTTCACTGGATTTCATTGACACAAATTGCTTTGGATCTAGTCATGACTTAGCCTTCTGGATGGTACATTTGTAACACCCAGACTAATCCTGCCCTGCTGCTCCAAGTGTTAATAGTCAGTAATTGAATTAAAGATCAAATTGGTGAGACAAATCAAGGACACGCTGTCATCTGGCTGTGCAGTGATCAATCACTGGTAAATCAAGTCATGAAACACTCGTGCTTTCTGGGATTCCACCAATGCTGGTGGAGATAACATGGTTGGTTTATTTGCTGTAAAGCTGGCAGGGTGTGTTGTCCACATTTTATGGAGGGCACATGCCACAGCCAGTAAAGAGAGACGTGGATCCTGACTCTCCTGTAAAATAAATGTGGTGTAAAACTCACTGGGTCCTCTAAAACAGTGGCATGATGTAGGCTTGTTATCTCATTACCAATGCTCAGCAGTAATGTCACATATGCAGACAAATTTTCCAAAAAAACAAAAAACAAAACTGTAACTCAAACTATCTGTCATCCCTCAGCCTAAATCTCAAACACCCTCCAGAGAATTCATATTTTATTAAATATGGATGGATGGATTTTTGTTGCATTGAAATCAAGTAAGAAGCTGATTCCAAGCTGTCAGTTGCAACAGCTGGTGAGCCTGACTTCTCCATATGCATCTCCTCAGTATCACACAAGAATAAACCAATCAGCAGGCATAAACTGAATAATGCAAAGGTTTAAGGTGAACTTGGTGATGAGTTATTCTGTGGAGTAGTTAACAGTGACGTGCAGTAGTCTTTTCAATCTGTCCTATATACCTGATTAAATCATCAGTTTCCTTTCAATCTAAAATCTTCTCTGACATAAGTTTACTTTTGACCTAATGTGTGAGTGTATGCGTGTTATCCTTCAGTACATCAGCAGAGCCATCAATGATGTTAGTGACAGATACAGGCCTGATAAGCAGTAGCATTACTCTCTTGCTAATCCTTGTTAATCCTGACAGAGACTGTAGCTTCAGTGCAAACCAGCCTCTAGCAGGAACTATAAGTGTCATTTGAGCAGAAACTTTGACAGGTGCACAGAAGAATACAGTTATACAGAGGCAGAAATATCTCACAACCAACCAGAACAGTGACAACAGTACATGTGAACCACAGTCATTAACACAGAAATGGATTGTAACACCATCAATCCAACTTTGGTTGGTAGGACCAGCCTACACAACACAGCAATCAATGCATGGATTTTTTCCCCTGGCACTGCAGCCCAATTTAGTATTGACATTTACTACAACAAAAGGAAATGAGCTTGGCACACAGTGGGCACGAGAGTGCAGGCCTAGTCTCGTGAGGGGGAAAGCTTACTGTATATGGATTAACATAGTGATCATTGGTGGCCTAATGCATGGCACCACAAGTTATAACTATACTGACAAATGAGCAATGGTTGGACGTTTTTATTTTATTCATGACAGGTTTAATTGCACTGTGCAACATCATTTTGCATTCTCTAAAAAAACAGCTGTGAAATTACATAAATAAATCACTGACATGTGTCACATGAGTGGGTTCATATGTTTTTTCCCCCAGGATGATTTCATATAGCTCAGGGTCTCAGGGGACAGAAGAATGTCTAATGAAAGCATTGCTGTCAACATGCTTCTTTTAACTCCTTAGGCTTTGTCCTTCCCTGCCCCCGACCTGGTCAGTCCCATAAAGCTACTTTCAAGACACTGAAGGCAACTAAGGGTCAAAAGCCAAAGGTAACAAACTGGAGAGCCGAAGACCGGTGTTTAAGCACGGCACTAGGTTTATTTTAAAACGATGAGAGACTTTATCAACAGAACTCTTAAGTATTTTAAATAAAAATTGTTTGTGTCAGCTCTTATTTCTTCACTTAAGGACATCTGTTACTCTGTGAAGGGCTCATTCAGACAGGCCAGCAACTAATGAGGCATAAAACATACAATAACTTCATTTGCAGCTAATCTCCTTTAACTTTGTTTACTACATTACTTTATTTATGCATTTTATTTGTATTTGGCATTGACATGCAGTCACTGTAGAAGACCGCACACTCCGTAGTAATTTGTAGTAACCACTTTCAGCTCATGAATAATTTCTTTCTCAATGCAATCAATTTCATCCTTCAAGACACAGCCTACAGGGCACAGTTGGCCACATAATATTTCAAATGATCACTGAACATCGTGATCACCCTGCAAATACTGGAAGAGGAATCCCAAACACTGACCTGTGATTTTGTGTTTGCCAAAGATGGCCAGACTGAAAGTATAAACAGTATTTTGTCAAAAGCGATTAAAACCTTTGAAAACCTACAAGCTGATGAAGGGTGAGAGAATATGTAGTATATATATCACTATATAGTCTTAAACAATGTATTACAGGCATCCAGAGTGATGTCTGTCTCTGTGCACCTCATTTCTCACTAATCAGTACTCATAAGCTAAACAAAAACAAAGGAAAGGAAACACTAGAATGGGAAGTATACTATATAATCTATAAAAAAAAAAAAAAACACACCAGGACTGCAGTCTTGTGGGGGAAAAAAATCGTAATTTAGGCTCTGTCCAGCATATTGCACCATGTGGAGATAAACTGGTTCACATTTAAAAAGAAAAGACCACAAGCTATTTATTTCTGCACCCCTGTAGTGAATTGTGATGCTCATTCCCCCATGCCACCATCCACATCTCCTATAAAACAAAAACAGGTGCATCTTTTGTCTGCCTCACTCATTTTAACACAAGTAGAGAAGGGGTTGAGCCCTTAATAAAAAACATTTTAAAAACACTATTTGGACTGACTATTGTTCTCACTATTTAAATCCGGCGAATAGAGTACACTTTTGGGTCATTATCCTGCATTAAACCTATTCACTATGGTATTAGAGGAGGGGAAAAAAACACACTCTGTCGGAGATTAAAAGTGGTGCATGTGATACAGAAAACATAAACAAAGGCGCGATAAGGCACTGCATCATTACTGCAGTACATTTTACAAGGAAACGGCAAAACTATGCGTCCCTAAATGAATATTATTATGATAGAACAGGAAAGAAAAGAGACAATTAGGATGATGCGCTGTTGAATAAATCAGACCCACTAAAAGATACTACATAGAGATTAAGACTTCTATCCAGCCAGCAGATATAGTAGGTGTCTCATCTATAACAGACTGCGTAGAAACTACAATCAGGTTTACAGAGCCTATAGAGGATGCTTTAGCTCTGAATGCACAGCTCTTACCTTTGCTTGAGGCACTTTTTCACTTGAAGCGTAAAGTACAGTCTTTCAATCCATTGATGCTTATCGTCAAGACTAGTCTCGCAGATTCAGCCGTTCATTCTTTCCTCTCCAGTGAGAAGTAATATTAAAGGAGGGAAATGCGAGTTTTAAAATAAAAAGACGGGGTTGGAAAAAAAACCGCAGGTGGTCACATTTTTGTTCTCAGTCCACGTCTGGGTCAAATTAAAATTAAAATTAATCCTCAGCATTCATGGTTATCAGAGTTTGTCAAAAATACTTTTAGGCTTCAGTAAATTCCGCGAAGCCAGGTCACGTTCATTAGTCCGATATCAGCCCATTTAAAGTCCATTTAAACTTTTCTGTGTCCGTACTCGTCTTTGTTCAAACTTCCTGAAAGTAGCTGCCAATCATAAGTGAGAGTTTATGATGAACTTGAATGTGTAGACGTGTCTCGGTCACTTATCATCAAACAGGCGCTAGTTTCACCAGAAGGAAAGCACACTGCACGTTTTCTGAAGACCTGGTGTTGATACTCTCTCCGTGTCTCTCCTCCCATTCATTATCCTTCCCTCCTCCTACCACCAGAGCGGCTTGACCCATTGTCAAGTCACCAGCAGTTTCACCACACGGCTTCCTGTTCACCGTTTCACAAAATAAAACCCTACACTAACGAGCAGATTCATGATTTCAGTTATTTATCAAGAATGTTTTTTATTTATATTTGCTGTTACTTTGCTTCTCAAATGTGGGAGTTTGCTTTTCTTTGCATCATCATCAATGAATATCTTTGTTTGTGAATTGTAATGGTCAGTTTGAAGACACTGATGTGCATGTTCTCTATTTCTGACTTCTTCTGGTAATTAACAATAATCTGCAGGAATTTTGAAACTTCACAGAAGGTGTAAATTATATATTTTTTTAAAGGATGAATTTTACATAAGTTAGCTCCTTCAGATTCAAGGGCCTCAAAGTCAAAAAGTCTGCTGTGAACAATGACCATTAAAAGTAATAATACATACTCTTCCTGTGTTATATTTAGAACAGGCTTTTTCAACATGGGATGTAACATGTACAGAAATAGTTAATCAAAATTTAAACCAGATATGTTTTTAAAAGCCACTGCTTTATGTTGAAGGTAAAATGACCGACTTCCGTGACATTTCCAGCAGTCTCTATGTGGCTTGATGCTGGTGCTATTTGGGCGCCTCAGACAAAAGCGCCTTTTCGTGGGAAAGCGAGTTGGGCATCGTTAGCTTAATAAAAGGCACACTCACACTTTAAAAGCAAAGAGATGCAATACAAATATCCCTAATCAAAGTATACAGTATTGAATTAGAAAATCGCTGTGATATGTTTCTAATTTATGTCATTTCAAATAAGGGATTACCAGACAAGACACACATACGCCACCCAGGTCCTTATACTCCCTCTATAAGGACTAGTACAGACAATCAATAACTGTACATATACGTAGTTGTATAAAAGTGTATTTTTCTTCTTAAAGATAGTGTTTCTTTCATCATTTACCTGACAACTAATAAACGAGTTGTATATATACATATTTCGACAACTTAAACGCCAATGTATAAATTGTAGGCTACACATTAAGCTAAGGTAACTAAGCTAAGCTAAACTAAGCTAAGGCACAGCCGTTAGTAAACGTTAGCCTGTCCATTAGCCAACGGTTCAAACCAGCAAGCGCGAGCTATAGGCTTATTTTCTTAATACAAATGTACTTTTACCCTTTTCATTATACATTCCTTGCCCTCGACCATGACCAGCTATTGACGTTTTTATAGATAATACTAGATAATACTGTACCAAGTTAGCTAACAGAGTTCATTCATACCTACTGATTCTTGGTGCTCATTCATTTTTGTTCAATTATAGATTAAATTTTATGATTTAACTGAAGGGTCAAGAATGCAACAATAAACATTTAAAAGTGTTCATGGTCTTACCTCTGAATCATTTGATGATTATCTCCTAACATGAACTGGATGCTACTCAGAGATTAGTAACTTACTACAGTATGAGTTGAGGGAACCTGGTCGGTTGTTCAGAGGGGGCACATAATACAAAATGCATGCCCCTGTTTTATTTACCAGATTTAAAAAAAAAAAAAAACCTAATCCAGAGCCAAGCATTCTGTATCACCACAAGGGGACAGTAGTATCCCTGCTGTAAATGGCTCTAACAAGTTTATTTCAAACTTCATTCATAAATTCAAGTCCAAAAGTGTTTGGAATACTAAAGGACCTCTCTATATATTACACATTTAATCAGCTAAATTTCATATTCATAAAAAATTTTCAAATGATTCGAGTTTCCTGTAATCCAAAGGCTGTAAAAACTATTACTACTCGTTTTTTTCTTTAAAATCTTTGTATGTACTATACCTTTTCTCCTACAAACCTTAAAGATGAATATTTTGTTTATGATTATTTTGTGGAAGAACCTATAATTGTTTATATACTCTGTCAATAAAGGAAATCAATTTGTAGGTTAGTGTGTGTTCACTAGCAGTAGTGCAGAAAAAAATGATTAATTAATTAATAAATGTTAAAAGTATTGTGTGTAGTGCCAAAGAAACATACAAGATGTTACATGACTGTATCCTTGCAATATTCCTATACACGTATTATGTCAGTGATGCCCATAGTTTACTGTGAACTCTTACTACTGTAGGGCTAATGCTTGAAAACATTTATTTCCAAGGTACAGTATAAAAAATGATTTGATTGGTAAAGGCAATAAAAATGTATGTACCGGCAACTTTACAGTCAATCATGTCAGTCAATACAGTGCATCCTGAAAAGGTAGGTGGCCATCTGAGCGGACATAAAGTGTTTGATCTATTCTGAGTAATACCAGGTCATTTGTGATTGGTGGTCAATGTGGGCGTTTATAGTAGCAAGAAAAACAAAGAGAGCGCAGGAAGCTCTTCTTGAAGATCTCCACTAAAACAGAGGGTTGCACCTGAAAGGATAATACAAATGCAACCTTTACTGGTGATGTATTTCCCATGAGACATTATCCTCTCTAAAGCATATTGCTAATATTGTATCATAAGATGTTATACTGACATTGTCAGATGTCAGACCTCAGTGGTAAATTACTGACAGTGATACAGTGTGGCATCACATCTGACACTTGCTTTTATTATAATAAAAGTGAAGTGTAATGTGGTTAAATAATAATACAATGCATCATAATAGTAATAATAAAATATCTTTAAGTATGATCTTAATAGAAAATAAAGAAAGACTTATCAAATTACAGTTTTATTAATTTACTGATCTAATAAAACAAATATACATATCAAACAATATCTGATACTGTTTTGGTTTCCTAACAACAGCAGGCTGGCATTAACTACCTATGTACACATAAAACCTATGAGAATAACATCACTATCCTTTTAAATTGCGATGCAGGTAATTTATAGTATTTATTAAATCTCATTTTTCCTTAACTGCTTTAATCAGTGCAAGCAATGCAGCATACGAGTGCACAGAAAGACACTGTGCACTGTCTTTCTGTGGTTGCGGTGTTATTAATCATCAAAGTCTGGGATATCATCATAAGAGTAGCCTGGGTAGCCTCTTGAAGCATAGTAAGCTATGCGTAGATGGTAGATTCCTGGCAGGAAGACAAGGATCCCAATGATGAGGACAGGCAAGGTACGATCAGAGTGCTGAAAGAGACAGAAACATTTTCCCAAGACATTAATGCAACAGAGGTAAATATATTGCTCTGACTGTAAAAAACTCTCTTCATTTAAAAAAAACAAAACACTCACAGTGACTCCAAAGTATCCAGCCAGGAGAAGGGCACCAATGATAATTAACAGAGAACCGATTACGAAGAGGACTGTGGCTAGTGCGATGGCTTTGTATGGGACTTTGGGTGGGCTCCTTTTGAACTGTAGGAGGAGAAATATTTGATTAAAACACTTCTCTGTAACACAGCAGGCTTTCCATGGAACTGACGTTTCCCTACTCACATACTGGGGAAGGCAGAATTAGTACGCCTCATAATGTAATGAAAATTCTTGGAACAGTAAAAGTCAGTAACTGCCTCACAGACTTTAGTTTTTGATGAGCCATGAAGCAGTCACATTACATCATGTATTTGAAGATTTAAATGTATTGGTCATGCATTGCAGTCTTCATGAATAAATACGCAAGTGAACAGAAAGTTATTTTTGTTGGGGAACTTTTTTTCTGAATTTACACATGAAGTTCAGTGTACTAGTCATGAGGAGTACCCTGACAATTTGTCTCTAGGACCTCTAGAGGGGTTGTGTCAAGTCTGACGATTAGTCGATTAGTGAATTCGTTGATCAATATAAAAATAATCAGCAACGGTTTTGATAAAACATTAAATAAATTCTAGTTTTTTCTGATTTTTCTAGTCTTCTATGATAGCAAACTGAGTATCTTTGGGTTGTGGACTGTTGGTCGGGACAAAACAAGATATTTCAGGTTGCATCTTTGGCTTTGGGAAACAATGATTGTCGTTTTTACCATTTTCTGACATCTTAAAGACCAGACAATCTAATTGAGAAAATAATTGCCAGAGATAATGACATAATTGTTAGTTATGTTGGTAAAAGTATCTCAACAACAAAAACAAGAAGCCTATGTTGCTAACTGGGGGCAAAGAATTTGAATGGGCACAGTTGATTTGTAAACTAAGCCCATGGATTTGCAGATTTGTAAATGCTACAGAATTAACATGGTCCTCTCAATATCAATGACAAACAATTTTCAATGTTCATTTAAAGTTGTAAATTAGATGTAAATATGCAAAATGGGTTCCCAGGGGCTCCCTTTGAAATGCAGATGCAGGGTGCAAAGAAAGACGGGGTGCATATAGGTTCTGATGCAGCACAACCACGGAGGTGTAATACTGTTCATATCTCATTCAAATATGAAAGACATCAGTCATGTTCCCTCAACCTTTCATAATTGCTTTTGGCTGTGTTTCTTTCCATCCATCAAGAATGGGAAACTTTTGTCAAAATATCTATTTATCTTAATAAAAGCTATGCTATGGAGGTTACCTCATTCTGAGGTGGTCAAATCTGTGCACACGGATTATGAATCTGAGAAACAGAGAGTACAGATTTACATATGGCTCTTTTTTTCCTCATCTGACCCCAGGAGGGCTCAGTAGTGGATATTAACCAGTTCTATTTTGACTCTTTGTATTTAAATCTGTTTCTCACAAGTCCCCAATTATTATGGTAGTATAGTGCTGATGTGCTGCAGTAACACCAGTTATATTGAATTCTTATTCAGTGATGTCTTTTCTGTTATAATGTGACCTATGACCTTTAGTCTCTGATCACAATACAGCAGTTGTTGAGAAAACTTTTATTTATATAACAATGAAATATTGTCAGAAAAGCACTTATTGGTTTTGCTTTGCTTCCCCTTTCTCCATCCAACACACATCATTTTTATACTATTTAACAGAATAGACGGAGCTCAGTGTCTCTGCTGACACTTGTCTTACCTGTAAATCAATGTAGCCGTCATCATCAGAGGCTAACCTGGAGTACCTAACCTTGCTGTTAGGCGTCCCGTTAGAAACGACGTTACGAGCTGGCATCGTTAGCTGCTGAGGGCTAGTTTGTTTTCAGTGTTTCAATGAGGCTGCAGGCAGCTCGGCTACAGGAGCAGCGGCGACACGGCAGCCACCATCCGGATCAAAGTGAAATACCAGACCTGATTATAGGGACGCTACTACTTCATAAAAACACGACAACTTTCAGATGAGATTACACAGTGGGGTGTTGTCTGTTTGGGATATCCTGACATGGAACTTCCGTGTTTTCAGTGCGTTATCTGTCTGCGCCTGCGCAGAGTAGAGCGTCATTATTGAGCGTACAGGAAGTCTTGATCCAAAACAAAAAGACACAGAGGCTATCAAACAAATGTTCTATTATAAATAAAATGAAAGAGGTCTCGTTAAAAATCTTACATATACTATATCCTGTAAAGCGTCTGGGAAGGTTTAAACTGAATATTAATTGATTTATGTGGTCAAAACAAAGAAACTTATGTGTACAGTATACCAAAATATTTTGGATTGATATGCAAAACTTTCTTTGTTGTAGTATTTTAATCCAACTATCATTTTTGGCAAATTTCATACACATAAAATGAAATGGACCAATATAAAACCAAGCTTTACCTTTACCTCTAATTGATACTGAGCTATATTACAATATTCTAGTCAAGCTGCAAAATACAAATAGGAAACATGTAACATTATTAACTGAGTTACTTGGTTATATTAATCTCTTTTTTTATTTTATATATATAATATAATGTTTTTATTGATATGTAAAAATATTCTTACCCAGTGTTTTTATTTTATTATTTCATAATTGAAAAAAAGAAAAAAATCCAACACAGTGATTTCAAATGGCCATGTTGTGCATTGTAAAACAACTCTCTTAGATGGATTCAAAATAATTTCATATGACATTATTCATATGAACTAAGTTAAAGTCTACTTGGACCGCTCCACGTCAACCATCAGAGGGCGCTGCTGAGCTGTTGTCAATAAATGACCAGGTCACCGTGAGCCGCAAACCACCCGCCTGGTGTCAAGACTCATCTCTGTGTGTGGATGTTCATTTCCTGAGGCGCTTTCTCAAGCTCTGTAATCACACTGTGTGCTCAAAAGATAAAGTTTCTGTCTAGACTGCAGGTTTTGAAACGATTTCATGTAACAGAAGATGAAAAGGTTGCCTCTGGAGTCACATATATACAATATTGTATAAGACAATATCTATTTTAGACTATTTAAGAAGGAAGAAAAGCAAAAGAATAAAATGTGAGTCCACTAGATGAAATCACTTAACGTTAATTCAAAAGAACAGCTACTTTTCTCCAAAAATGGCACATTGAATAATATTGACTCCTACATCTAATTGGATTGTATTTAGGATTAATCTCTGGCATTTCAGCTCTGGGAGGAGTACCTGAGTGTTTATCTCTGCCGGATATTGTCATCTCTCTGATCATGCACAGAAATATCCTGGCCTGTGAACGACTGACCATGAAAACACACACAAAAAATAACGCTTGCTGAAAATTCCCCTGAAATAAATAAGCAAAGCTCTTGTGGATGGTGTATTGCCCCCAATGCCCACCCCCCCTCCCAATTCTACAAATGTGTTTCCCACATTGGCCTGCCAGTCTGTGGAAAATTGGACTGTCACATAGACAAATATAGACTTTCCTGTAGGCAGAATTCATATACTGTATCTGCCTGGCCTTGGAGCTGCACACAAAAGTGGATGATTGTGATTCAAGCTTTCTGGCAGGTCTGTGCGCTCTACATTCAAGGATGAATGTCCACAGGTTGATCTCTAACTACACCATCCTTTTATGAGCAATGGTGATAAAGTAAATGCATATTCTGATTAGATGTGCTTGCAGCATCAATAATACACTCTTGTTGCCTTTAAAGTACTCGTTGGCAAAAAACACGTCTCGAGTGATCATCAGTGCGCTCAGTGACCTTGATTGCCAGTCGCATTGTTGTGGTTTAAGGCCATCATATTGCTCTCTTGAGGGATATAAGCCCTAAAATGATTCATTTGTATTCCATATTCCTGTTACTTTGCAGTGTTTGTAATATGAATCACCATGTATTGTGGTGCTCTATATGTTCTTTCTTCTTGTTCATTTTTCTGATACTTATTTGCAGATATATATATATATAAACTTCTGCAAGAAATAATCTCTATAAATCTACCCTGGATAAAACTAGATTTCATCTTTGTTTTAGGAGGATTATTCTTTTACTGGCTACTTTAAAGTACATCAGTAATGCACGTGGAGTACATTTCCCCCCATAAGTCCTCTTTTCCAGGCATCATATAAGCTACCTATGCTGCTTTCAATAATTGACTCTGCAGACATTTGTGTGTGTGCATGCTGCCATCCTCCGTGTACCGGTTACTAACGATAACAGAGGTAAACTTTGCCCCTTGCTTTATTAAATGTGCCAGTTTTCTTACTTATATCTCATTGTGCTGTGTGACTGCATGTTGGCTGCTCTCATTAGCCGGTGCCAAGGCTGCGTCACTGGTGTATATTCCTTTGTACGCCAGATATTACCCTCTTATCTGTCCCATCTCCTCACTTGAATGTCCAATACCTACAATCAAGGTCACTGGCTGCACAAGCCGCTTACTCTTCCTCAGTCTGATTTTTAGGAACATAGCAATTATTTTAGCTGCTGCTCAGCCTTGAAACAATCTGTGAGACCAGATAAATCCACAATTATTTTACATTCATACACCAATCAAAAGTTTGGACACAGTTTGTCCATTCTGATTGAGTAATGGGTTTCAATGGGACTCTTCTATAAATATTGGTGCAATGTAGGTCTACACCAATAAAAATAACAATACTGCACAAGTGACACCTGAGTTCCAGTTAAACAGGACTGTCAGCGGTCAGAGGGGGTAGCGGATGTTATCATGTTGGATAATCCCTGCCACAAGTCCAGAGAGCCTACACAGAGGAGCATCAGAACAGATGAGCACTCTGATCCCTCAGTATGTGTATGTGTGTGTGTGTGTGCGTGTGTGTGTGTCTTTCTGGTAAGAAGACAGCATTCGCCCCCTTTATAACCCCTGGGTATGACACTGAACAGTAAGAGAGCAACGTTTAGGCCATAATTAGAGTCCTGTTCAGAGTGGAGTTCTGTCTGCTGAGATAATTAGCTCTGTCTTCATTACAGCAATTGCAAATAGCAGCACAAGTGAAGCCCAATGAAGGGCCGACCCATTATACCACTTGAACATCATGCAGCCTCTCTGCCTCTCTCTTACTTTTAAACCAGCCGGGTTTCAAAGATTGCAAATTGCAAATGTAGCATGTAGGTGGTGCACAGATATGACCATGCAACACTGTAAAATAAGTTTTGCACAAACTAATATCAGTATCAGTATTTTTAGGCTAATCAAGCCACATGTGTGTTTGTTTACTTATATACATGCTCATATATTGAACATACAGTATGATGAGCAGTGGAATGTGGATGTGGATACAATAGTGCACTGCTTTCAGAGTTTAATTGTTAACTCTGGGAGAAAACAACAAACCTTCTGAGGCACTTTACAATATTTACAGTCTACATACATCAATGACACAAACAGTACATCACATCACACAAATATTAAAATAATGGCTTCTTAATGGCTGACTTCTTGCTTCATTAACCAATGATCAAAAGTGTGTGAATGCAAATCAGTATCAGCATCATGTAACTCACTGAGAAAGTCACCGTATATTCTCATACTCGGTGCAGAACAACAGGAGCTCCTCTTGGTAATAAAAAACTGCTGATGAAGTGGTATGATAAGGTTAGAGTCCGTTCATATACCACATCATTAATCTATGTCATACAGGAGGGTTGGAGGACGTTGCAGTAGTATGTCTTGTAATTCTTTTTATTGCAGCTGGTGACTCGAGTGGTTTGTCTCTTTCCTCTCTGTCTATCTGCAGTTCAGGTGTGAGGCTCAGGTTAGCTGCATTTGTGTGTGTGTGGGTGGACGGGTGACTGCTACAGAACACTCCACATGAGCAGCTTCATCAACGTGATGACGACGTCTATCACCTTTATTGCACAATGTCAACTCACTTTTTTTTTTAATCTTCAGTTTATTACAGTAAAAAAAAAGATGACATAATTACAACATGACACGTAAAGTAGCTATATCCATCTTAAATTTGCCTGTGAAATGGAAAATTTCTTACATCATTTGTATACTATTCTCTGGTAGCACCAGCAAATCAATGCTGTGCTGCATAATGTTAGCTGTATGCATGTGATTTTGAACTGCGCCTGTTATCAATTTTTAGAGGATTTTGTCAAAACCACAGTTGAGGAAATCTCTTAATATTCAATTAAGGTGAATGTCACTGTAAATGCCAAAATGAATCAATGTTCGGCTCAGATTGTTGCATCCATGAAGCAAAATGTTTCGTTCAGTGCAGAGATATTGATCTCAGTAGTTTTCAAACTTAGCAGCCCACCTCACTGCATGGGCTGCTCAGACAGGTAATTACTTTCTCATCAGGTCTTAGATAAGCATGATACACCGCAACAAGATGCAAAAACACAGTAAACAGAAGAAGTCGGATTCAATCTGCTGTGTTTTTTTTTATTGCAATGTTGCATTTATTGTTCAATAAATTATAATTGATCTATTGTTGCAGTATGCATGTTTAGAAAATAGTCTGTCTGTGTAAATGTGGCGTGATCATGCATGTACAATAATGAGACATTATTTCCATGAATGTTAGGACAATTGTTATCTAAGTGTCTGTGAACAATGTAAATTGCGTTTTTAAATTTTAAAGATCTGTGACATTTGTTTTTCTAAAAATGATTAATTGTGCTTACAAATTAGATATGTCTTGTATTTATGCTGCACACTGCCATTTACTGAAATCATTGGGAGTTCAGAGCTGTGCTTGTGATTTTGCTTTGATATGATGAAGTTGATTTTTCCCCCACAGCAGGTAGAAAGACGGGGAGCCTCGTAAGATAAAAGTCTGATCAATGCTTGAGCTGAGAAGCTGTTACCTCACAGACGGGCTTAACACCTCTCACTGTGAACCAGCAGCAGCGCCAGCTAAAGCCTCCATATATGGATGCAGCTGGAAAACAAAGACTTATACCAACTGGTTTAATTGAAGATTTGGCCACAGTGGAAATAACAGAATCAAACCAAAAAAAGAAAAAAAAAAAAATCAATTACAGTACAAGAAAAGGCACTGAATAATAATGAAATTGCAAAGGAAAAATAAATTGTAATTGACTGTTATTGACTGAGATGAAACTATATAGATATATAT
The DNA here is from genome assembly GCA_036937835.1 of Pampus argenteus. Lineage (NCBI taxonomy): Eukaryota > Metazoa > Chordata > Actinopteri > Scombriformes > Stromateidae > Pampus > Pampus argenteus. The sequence continues at coordinate 14,911,005 of CM072867.1, forward strand.
GTTCTCTTTTAATATGGCAAAAAGAAAAGTCAGCACTATTACACTACATATTATGTACAATAGGTTTGCTGAGAAGATCAAGATACAGACACTAAAATGATAAAACTGCATAAAAATTATAAATAATACCATACAGGAGAAAAAAAATCACCATTTTTACCTTAACTTATAGAATTATAAAACACCTTTACACCTTTAAACAGTGATTTAATCAAAACAAATGAATTGTAACTACAAGAAATAAACAATAAAAGTCAACATGAGTTTTAGGTCGTTAAATTAACTACTAAACTCTGAAAACATACCTACGTAAACCATATGACCGGGTTTACAGTAAAGCACATCTTTGTACAACATCCCCACTCATTTTCAACATTCACTCACTCAGCTCGCAAGGTGAGTGACGCTCGTTAATGAAACATTTCTGAATGAAAATGAAAAGTCATTTTAGGTAGACTGACTGACTGGTTGGCGTGACGCACAGGGAGTGATGCTGAAGGGGGGTGAGGTGATGTGAGGATGAGGATGAGGATGGATGTTTGGGTGATGGGTGCGGGGTGGTTCGAGGGAAGAGCAGTGAGTCATTTGGCGTTCATCATCATCTGAAGAGACTTGGAGCACCTGAAGGTCGGTCGTTTATACCGGCGGATGAGAGCGCTCTCCATGATGAGCGCACTTGGCTCTCCCTTCACCGTCTCAGCAATCACAGCCGTCCCCAAATGTGTTTCAGCACGCGGGATGAGAACACCTAACTCAAACTTCGGTGAGTCCGATTAATATATATTTTATTCAGTTAGGATACCGCGTTTCTTCATTTGCTGCCCGTACTGATAATACAGACTTTGACTGAATTAAATTCTTTGTGAGGAAGATTTTGTCATATGTGATTCAAGAAATAATTCGCTGCCCATGTTAGGTTATTTGATTCATAGTAAAATTTAATTTGGGGTTGTAATTTGTGAGCTTTATCTCGTCAAATGAGCCATTCTGAATGTCTATAACTGTCTTTCTAATCTGCGGGAATTGCCTAATTTGAAATAATAACGCTCATCTTAAAATAGTTGATTTATACGATGCTATTTCTGTTGTGTTTGAATCTCTAACCTTAAGTCTTCTTGACACATTGATATTGCAGTGCCGCCCTTTGACTCTCTTTTAAATAATAAAAAAATTAACTTTATGGAGCAATACACAATGAGGTCTATAATAACGAGTGGCCACTGCTCATAGAGCTGGGAATTACCCTGAGCACCAGCAAAGAGGTTGAGATTTCATCTGAGCCAGAATGAATTGTACTCCTGGCCAATTAAAAATAACTGCGGACATGGAGTGGCTTATTGTGGATTCCTGTTCAACCCTCAGCAGCTGTGCATTAACCACTTCAATACATTGGGGTTTGTTCTTTGTTTGTTTGTTTGTTTGCTTGGAAAACAGCCAATAACACAAAGGCTGTGTTTATAGACTGTTATGCTGTGAGGGAACAAGCTTTTAACAGGACATTAGTTGAGGAATAGTCAATGCTACATGCCCTTGAGCAAGGCACATGACCTCCAGCTACCTCAATAGATCATGGATCTGCTGCCTGCTCTTTCACTGAGCAACCCCCACTGTAGATGCGTGTGACTCTGTATGAATATTAAACAGATCAATGCTAGAAAAGAGTCTAACTGGTGTGAATCTATCTCTCTCTCTCTCTATATATATACATACTCCTCATACTCTTCAGTGAAATCAACAGGTCTTTTATTATCAGGAGCTTGTCACTTCCAATTGATCTCAAAATACTTTCAGAATCATGAGTTGGAGTCTTGTGACTGAATGAACTGAATAAATGAATTAATTTAGGTTTGTTAAGCAATTTGTACACTGATTGGAAATATGCCCAACCTATAATTGTAAAAACAAGTTTCATCTGATAGAAATGAAAGAAGGAAATCTAACCATGATGATGATCAGTTGCCACTTAGTGCCATATTCTTTATTTATTACTGTGTGCAGTGACAGATGTCATATCATCATTATATCGGCACTGAATGTCTAGTAACTGAAACCCTTTGACTACTGAGAGAATACATAGAAAAGGAAAGCAAATCGTGACTAAATGTGTCCACGAGTAACACGGGTCAATATGGCTTAAACCTATTTTATCCAGTTCAATTTACACAATTTGTATCATATAGAAAAATAAAGCAATTTTAATGGAGCAGGGACATTTAATAGTTTAAGATGAAGTAATTTAATCTTTCTACAGTGCAAAATGATGATAGTGTAATGAGCTCTTGCGGGTAAACATTATCACTGGCTTCCATAATTACTACCTCCTCCCTCTACTTGAGTGGGTGGGAGAAGTTCTCAGGTGGCGGTTTATGATAGCTGCTGAATGCGGGCTTTTTCTGCAACAAGCCGACACTGGGAAGAGACAAGCGTGGACAGGAACTTCAAGTCCAAGACCATCAAACATGTTAAGCAGCCGTACACCCAGTGTGGAGCAGAGATTTGTGGGGCACAGAGGGAAAAGGTCAAGCAGTGGTTAATAGTGTGGTGAGGAGGGGGCTGAATACTTGAGGGGACTGCATAATGCTCCCGCCCTCAGCTTTGTTAAGTACGATTGACCTCAGTGTTGTTGTGTAAGATGAGGGGCTTCTGAAAAATAACAAGAATAGATACATAGACAGAGAGATATAAAAGAGGACAACTCAGAACTTTTTAATTTAGTCTCAAGTAAAGCAGCTTAACAAAATCCCCAAATCATCAACATGACCATACTACTTTTACTTGTCCCATCTAATCTACATTTAGTTAAGGAAACATGCACATTAGAAATGTCAGTAATCTGCACAGATGAGATTAACTGTCAAACTGGAGTCGTTTTGTGTGGTACTAAAAATAATTGTTTCAAAGTCAAAGGACAGAACATTTAAAATAAAATGAATTTGAATTTGATGCATCAATGTCGGAGGGAGGAATTCAGGCCAAATTCATCATAATCAGTTGTCAATCTTCTCTGAAAACAAATAAGCAAATCTATTTCTTTAAAACCATCGTTGGGGTAGAGGCTCGTCATAAATACACCTGGATATACATGTCAATTAATGTGGAACTGTGTATTGATTTGACCTCCATCTGTATAGAAGCCAAAGTGTGATATTGATTTGTTTAGAGGAGCAATTAAAAGACAGGTCTAGCCTATCTTGGTGTAGGACAATTAAAGATCACATTAGCACTATAAAATAACCATAAAACCCACATTAGATCTTGTGTATAAGACTGGTTCATTGGTCGCTCTCCAGCCACTCTGGTTTGGTTCAATGCCATTCAGTGAAACAGGCGACTGGTCAGTCATGACGTCGGTTTCTTTATTCCTCAACCTCACATTGTGTTTAGTCGATAACCGCAAGATGAGGTCCCATTGATCTAACTGCTGTCTCTCATCCACAGTTGTGGATCTGAGTTGCAGTAACATGGACAATAAAATCAAAAACTCCACAAAAGTGTAACAATAAACCAAACAAGGATGAATGCTTTTCTGTTTTTTAATGTATATGATTGATGCATCAATTCTCTCAAAGCCTCTGTCTCTCTTTTCAAAGGCACTGGATACGGTTGCTGCGTTCAAGCTGAAATTGCTCCTGTGTTCAACAGGAGGAACCCGGACGTTAACGACTCCTCACCTACCATCTTATCCACAAAAGTGTTCTCTCACGCCAGTCCTTACGAATATTGAATTTTGTCAGCAAGCAGTTCTTGGTTCAGAGAACATGCAAAGACTTTTCTAAACGTGTACACACATTTGTGAAAGTATTTTTTGTACCGGCTGCATAATAGCAGTCAATTTTAACATCAGTAACATTTTCAAGATGGATTACCTGCTTTCAGCATAGTAGGTTTCATCTGCATATATTATGCTTCTGTCTCTGTGCTTCTGTGTGCATCCTGTAGTTTTATTTTTCTTGATGCATTGCCAACAATAATGGCTCATTTGCTTGAGGCACCATCATTCAAATTATGTTTGGACAAGACAGACTTAATGTGATCATTACTCTAATGGCTTTTATGAGAATACCCTGATGTCCCTTTTCTCCTGTAGTGAACTTAAAAAGGTCAGTCTACCTCTGCTGCACAGGACAGTGTCAATCCAATCATCAGCGTATTGGGACAGATGTTTCCTGTGCTGGACAATATGACCCCAGCTCCTCTGACTCAGAACTGCTCCAACTGCAGCCAGGTGTTAGTCCCAGAGCTCAACGTGGTCAAAGCTGTAGTTTTGGGCTTGTTTCTAGGTGTCTTCATCGTGTTTGGAATTGTGGGAAACATCTTGGTAATCCTCTCAGTAGTTTGCCATAGACACCTGCGGACAGTGACACATTATTTCATAGTTAACCTGGCAGTGGCAGACTTGCTTCTGAGCTCCACTGTACTACCCTTCTCTGCCATATTTGAGATCCTGGATCGCTGGGTGTTTGGACGGGTCTTCTGTAATGTTTGGGCAGCTGTGGATGTGCTGTGCTGCACTGCCTCCATCATGAGTCTCTGTGTGATCTCAGTGGACCGCTACATTGGAGTCAGTTACCCTCTGCGTTACCCAGCAATAATGACAAAGCGCAGGGCGCTGCTGGCGGTGATGCTGCTGTGGGTGCTGTCTCTCATTATATCGATTGGACCATTGTTTGGCTGGAAAGAGCCAGCACCAGAGGATGAGTCCATCTGCAAGATCACAGAGGAGCCGGGCTACGCTATCTTCTCTGCTGTGGGCTCCTTCTACCTCCCTCTGGCCATCATACTGGCCATGTACTGTAGGGTTTATGTGGTAGCTCACAGAGAGAGTCAAGGCCTGAAAGAGGGCCACAAGACGGACAAGTCAGATTCAGAGTTTGTGATACTCAGGATACATCGAGGCAACACGACCGTATCAGAGGACGAGGCCCTTCGCAACCGCACACATTTCGCCCTGCGACTGCTCAAGTTCTCACGTGAGAAGAAGGCCGCCAAAACCTTGGCCATCGTTGTTGGCTGCTTTATACTGTGTTGGCTGCCCTTTTTCCTGGTGCTACCTATTGGTGAGTATCGCCATGTCTGTCGTCTGTCGTGTGTGATTCTTAGTTTTGTGAGCCAAATGATCTCCAAGTGCTCTGCAGCATTGGTCTGGGCAAAACAACAATAATGAAAGCAAGCAACTCAATATGATACAGACAATATCATTTTAACAACGATGAATGTTTAAGCATTAGTTCAACATTTTGGGAAATATGTTTACATTTCTCATAACTGCACAGCAAATATGACGCCGCAGCCAATCAGCACATCTAAGATTTATTGCTTGCCAACTAAAATGTAAAAATATTTTTTGTGTTGTTTTATGGGTGATTATATGCCAGACTCGTTCTTGCCTGGGTGTAGTGATTAGAGGTGCTGGTAGGTGTATTTTGTAACTGCTGGGCATATAGCCGAGCTATGTTAATTTAAATATGCACAGGGCTGGAGAAGACCTGCTTTTGAACTTTTTAATTAGAACAAGTTTACAAAAAAGAAAAGATCTGCATAAATTTGTGCACCTGCCGTCACACGTATGAGTCAGACTACTTTTTAGGAAGCTATAAATAGAATTCATTTTACAGATCCATTCATCGATCCATGTCACTGCCAACCCTTTTAAGTGCTGGCAAATTTAATAGCTGGATGATATTAATTGAATTGCTCCTCTGTGAGAGCACACTGAAGTTACTATTCAGACCTTATGGTCTATTGAGCAGCGTAGTAAATGCTTTGACATGGCCAGGTGGACGCTCCATAAAGAGGCTCTGTAAGTCATTCACATCTCTGGCAGCCTTTGTTGCCCCCTGTCTGTAAACAAAAGGACAAAATATCAGACCAACATATACCTCAAACACAAGCTCTTGAAAGACGTGTCTCTGCTCCTTTCTCACTGCATCACAATGGCAGTTGAGGAATGATAGATAAAGCCATCACATTGGTATTAGACTTTATATCATATTCTCAAGAACACCCAGTGTGATGGAGACTGGCTTGAAGGGAAAGGGACATGGTTTGCCAGTCACGCGTGCAATATAGGTGCTGAAGTCAATATGGATGGAATGTGAAAAGGAAATCTGAACCAAGTAGATATGAGATATGGCAAAACCCTCGGAGGGTTTTTATTTATTCCATGCTCTCATGCTTTTAAATATAGCTGCTACCATTTGGCTGAAACCTCAGCTTACCAACGCTCCCTTACTAATTCTGGCATCAGGCTGCATACCACTGCTACATAATTCTGTGGACAATGATAAATTCAGCAGTGAATCACAAAGAAAATGTTCTAGTATTGACATGTTAAAGCCAGATTATTCTTGTTCGTTCGAAACATTATTTTGCCATCGGGGGGAAAGAAATTGTGAGAATTTAATTATGTCAAAAATTATAAAAAGAATTATCAAAAATCCCTATCACGGAAACTGTGGAAATCTCTTTTTCCCCTGTAACCACATCTAACAGTGATACACCTACTGTATATCTCAGCTGAAGGGAGAGAAATTAAAGTTCAGAAAAATTTCAGTTGATGTTAATTTACTCTTTTAAGTTGCACTAATCATAGAGCTAAAAGGAGAGTGAATACTGGACTTACATTCACCAGGTGACCAAAAACATGGCTCTAAATGAATGTTAATGTCGCTCCACATCGGCTGGATGTGTAAATACATTTGCCATATCAACGTTTATGGTGATAATATCTCAATGCTTGTATTACTGTCACAGGAGCCAAGTAAATCAATGAATACAGCATTATATCAAACCTTTATTTACTGATTATTTAAACATCTATGGCATTGGGAGGCATATCATGATTTTGTGTCAATTGTAGTGGTACAATTGTTTTTCCTTTTTTTTTTATCACTCCCAGGATGCACCATTTTGCCAGTGTTTAGTCAAATCCTTGTATCTCAGCAACTATGAAAAACAGCTTTTTCTTTTTTATTTGAATTTTCTTTTTTGTCATTTGTCATTTTTCTTGGAAATTATGAATCAAGGCGTCATATTATTTTCCTCAACCTGAAACATGTTGTGCTTTAATAGAACTGCGGTACCCTTTATTTTCACTCTGAAGATGAATCTATCAAGGGTATTGGCAATAATAGAACTGTTCTTATTGGCACAGCTGTAGATAAAATGAATGAGTTGTACAGTGAGGCAAATAATTCTACCTCATCTATCTATCTTTGTCTTGTTTCAATATGTATCATATTTTGTTGTTCCTTCTGCTTTGATGTGTGCGTCTAATGTCTCTACAGGCTCCATGTTCCCTGCATACAGGCCTTCAGACACTGTCTTCAAGATCACCTTCTGGCTTGGTTACTTCAACAGTTGCATAAACCCCATCATCTACCCCTGCTCCAACCAGGAGTTCAAGAAGGCTTTCCAGAGTTTACTGGGAGTTCACTGTCTAAGAAAGACTCCCAGCCCACATCATCATCATCATCATCATCATCATCATCATCATCATCACCTGAGTGCAGTTCAGAGTCAAACGCAGGGTCACAACCATCCCCTGACTTTGGGCCTGGACAGCAGGGGGGCGCCCTGTCGACTCAGCCCCTCCTCCTCCTCCATGGCCCTGTCCAGAACGCCTTCCTCCAGGGACAGCAGGGAGTGGAGGGTCTTTTCTAGCAGCCACATAGGCAGATCTGGACCAGCAGAGACAAGCAGAACTAAAGTGGCCAAACTCTGTAGTAAAAGCTTCCACCAGACCTGCTGCTGCATCCTCAGTGGTGGGACCCCCCCGCAGGAGTCAAACTGTGTCCAGCCCCCGACAGCCAGAAACCTTCCCACCATTAAAATCCACCAACTGTCCCTGTCGGAAAAAGGAGAGCCTGTATAACCACTGTAATCCTTCATACATTAGTCATGACTCCCCTCTCAAGGTCACAGATGAGAATATATTTCCTTTGCTCTGGTAACATCACAAAAGAAGAGCTGTGGTTGAATGGTAGCTGCTTTGCAATTTTAAATTGAAATATCTTTGCGTTGCTATTGTTGCATGATAGTTCCCGACTGTAAGGTGTTCAAAATGATACAAAGAAATATTACAGCCACAGTATTTTACCCCTTTAAGTGGATGGTGGCTTGTTGGCCTTCTATATACAACAACAACAGCTTCAGAGATTTGTCGTCATATTACAGAAAGAGTTACATCGTTTTACAAAAAATCTGAATAAACCAAATTTGTACGTGTACGAGGAAGAGTGAGAGATGCTTCCTTAAAGTGGACCAAAAGAAAAGCTGTGAAAGTGTTTCCTTAACAGGATCAAAACATTTCTATGGTGTTTACATATTTTATATAACGAATAAGAGCAGTTCAATTGTATAAAAATGTAAATAAGAGACATTTCTATTTTGCATGATTTTGCCAAATGCTACAAAAATGCTAGTCAGTGGTGCTTGAGTTGTCTCCAAAGTTTGCCTAATGCTGTTCCTGTTGTCAAACCAAGGAAACTTGCATACTTCCATGTCATATTACAATAAATTTCTATGACATATTCCTAACAAGGGATTCATGGGGACATTTTTGGACTCTTGTTTTTCTTTTGTTCTTTGGTTGATTAACTGAATATATATAGTCCCAAAAACATCTAGTTCCTCTATCTACATTCCCACAATTTCATATACCTCCTAGCAGTGCCAGATGGATGTCTTAATATACTTCTGCAGAATTTTATCTGACCTTGTGGTTGCTGACCTCAATCCTGACCGGGGGCCCCAAGCCTCTTAAAAACTAAAAAACAAAACTTAAAAACACCAGATTTAGACATGTCTTACACAGTCACAGTCATTCTTTTTTCTCGAGCCGTTCTCCTTGTTTCTGTTGTTAAGTTGCCACCCACATATAAAGAGCGCCCTCTCATAAGATCCTCTGTGTGAATGCTGCTTGCCAGTGCAAACATGAAAACTGTCAGTTTCTGTGTAGCATCACTTTGTGTACGCACAGACATCAGAGGGCAAGAGGACAACCCTTTGCCAACAGTATTGATTTTTATTCTCCTGGCTGCTCCTTCTTCTGCAGTACCAATATGTACTCCCTTTGTGAGAGTCAGAGTGGAAGTGATGCAGCCGGCATCATTAAGCCAATCTACCCTTCTGCGCATTAAGTTCAGTCGTGGAAGTGGAGTCGACAGCTTTCCCACTGGGGAGAGGTCCAGCAGTGCATTGAGAGTGCTTGTCTGTGTCCGCATTGTCATTGACTGGCATGCCTGCAAACCTGTAAATCACACCATCTCCATTAGGAGAGGAGCCACCAGCCGCAGCAATAAACAGATGGTACAGATGACTTAATTCACCCCTCCCTCAATTGTGTCTTTCTTTGGAGAGAGTGCTGGGATTGTGAACAAAATACCTCTGTGCTATGCTTTATAAAGATATATCATTTTCCAAATGCAGTAGCTGTAATGAATACCATAATTAGATCTGCAGCCTCGCAGGAGTCAGATATAGACTGCCTGGAACAGAGCAAGAACACCTATCCTGTATTTCATCAGCACTATCTGATTTTATCCTGCAGTCTAATTTTATGTATTCATGGCGAACGTATTAATAAGTGGATCTGGGTTTTTTTTTTTGTTTTTTTTTTAATCTGTAGAATTTATTATGCTTTTGTTCTGAAAGGTGAAAACATCTGAGGTTCTAAAAGTTCAGAAAATGATTGTACATGATGATACTGTAGAGATGACAGATGTGGTCATATAATAGCGGTGTTCATGTTTCAGTGGATAACAAGCAAAGCAAGCACTGCTGGTGACTCATGTTTGCACACTTCCCCAGGAGGGTTTAGCTTTGTAAAGTCTTCTCGGTGCTTTCTTTCTCTCTCTCTCTCTCTCTCCCTCCCTCCCTCTCTATCTATCTATCTATCTATCTATCTATCTATCTATCTATCTATCTATCTATCTATCTATCTATCTATCTATCTATCTATCTATCTATCTATCTATCTATCTATCTATCTATCTAAATCTCTCTCTCTCTTCCAAAGCTCTCATCAGTTGGGTGAAGATGTTGACATCAGGGTTCCCCCTCTCCAGTTTAATCAGTGCACTCATCAGGCTACGTCCTAATTGGACAACTGTCAAACAGCTGGGGGGCTTGACTCCAACTAATCCCAGAAGTTTTGTTGATGTGTGCAGTGGCTGTGACGTAGCTGTTGTCTGGCTCAGTTCATTTTAGTAGAAGGGTCGCTGCGGGGGAACAGTCTGAGGAGCTGGAACAACAGTTGCTGTTGTGGTGCTGACGACTCTGTGCCTCCACCTACTGTCTAACTGCTTCTCTGCATTTACTCTATTGCTGCCATCTGGTGTGACTCAACAAAATAGTTGATTTCCAAATTGTTAATTGGCAACACTTTATTTTTCATGTCAATACTAATAATAATTTTCTGGAAAGAAGTTGATATATGAATTACGTAATGTGATTCTAGTTAAAGGGAGACTGGAGACATTTGCAGCATTTTATTCATGTAGTTGGTTGAGGTTATAGTTAATAATAAGTGCTGTATTTACTGTTGGGTTGTTTATCTGTAACAATGTTTCATATTATTTAAGGTTTTGTATGTAAAATCGTAACCTGCAAAGTGACTCTGCTTTCAGATGAAGGTAATGGAGTAAAAAAATGCAATATTTTCAGATGAGCATACAAAAATATAAAATTTGTCTACAGGCAAATGTAAAGCAAACACACATGCAGTATAAAGTTTCTAAAAATAAGTGATATTGTTTAAATTGATCTAAATTAAACCTTTAGCTTATTCCACGTAACTAAGTACTATTTACTCAAGTACAAGTTTGTACTGTGTACTTCACATGAGTATTTTCCATTTACTACTTTATAGTTTTACTCTTAACTTACTCTCTTAACTTCAGAGGGAAATATTTCATATTTTATTGACAGCTATGACTTTTCATTTTAACATTTGATGTATTTACTTATATTAAACCGGTGGTACCCAATATTTACAGTTTGTTACCACTTGTTACAAAATAACAATTGTTAGCAGTGATCCCACATTTAAACTTCTCAGATAATTTAAACAACTGTTTAAGGACCAAACAAAGCATCTCTGTTTTTTATTATAACTGAATTGATCCACACACAAAAAGGTTTCATTTTTATTACTTTAATCCACTGAAGTCAACACAGATAGGGTCAAATGCTGACAGGACCGATGATCCCCTCCCCAGAAACCCTGGTATCCTATAAAACATACATGACCAAGAATATCACACTACAGCTGGGAAAGGGTCAACAACAGTGCTCAACATTACAACCCTCCCCAAATGTAACTCACTTCACATTATAGCTTGGCATACAAAAACTTACACTTGACAAGGCAATGGAGGAAGAAACGAGCCAGTGTTTTACAGTATGCAGAAGATCGGTTGCAAAGTGCAGCTCACAGTGCCACGTTACTGACAGCCTGCTGCGGTTCACTGAACAGAGTTACTCAGGTGAAACTGGTGTCAACAACTGGTAGGTGCAGGTGGAAGGGGGTGAAGAACTGGATATCTGTTAATTCATTCACAACACTAACACTGGGAACAGTGGACACATCATCAGCACACCGTGAGGGATTTCATATACATACCGAAGCTTTTTCCATCAGGTCTCAAAGATCACTTTCTTTAAAAGAGCCTTCATACATACAGTGTGCTATCAATATCTTACATAACAGGCAGGCAAGTAATTTTTAATTCAACAAATATCCTTAAAACATACAGACAACACAAAGAAAAGTTGCAAGCTCACATACATTTTTACCATTTGGATTGTTACAGGTGCATAACAAAGTCTGTCAGAACTGGGTAAATGGAAACTCTACCCTGGCTGCTGTTATTACAAAGCTTACACGACTGCTGTGTGGATGCGAGCATCATCTGCACATACACAGTAATTTTCATATAGCACCAGGTGCAGAGAGACTGTCGGACAAAACCTCTCATTTAGCTTCTTAGTGTCCGTTTTCTGTCCTGAACAATATACAACGGTCTGATTATATGAAGCTTGTTGCCCTGACAACCTTTTAAACAACAACATGAGGCAAAAATGAAATGATGAAAGGAAGGGAAAGGTTCGTGTTTTTCAGACAAACTTCATGTGCCAGACATTCCCTCCTCTAACTAATTTAGGGTAAAGTTGAATGAGTGGTTTTAACCCTAAAATACCCTTTTTTCTCCTCTCAGTGCAGTCAGCATATTCCAAAATGACAATGTGATAAAAACAAAAGAAAGATTCATTTTTTTTAAAAGAACAAAGTGCAACTATAACACAAAAGGAAGACCAAGGTGAATTGTTCAGCAGCACACACACCTACACAAAATGAAATACTGCAAACATCAGAAAAAAAGTATTTTTTCTTTTTGTATCAGAAACATTACAACAGTTTGTAATAAAACAGCAATGTTACAACAACGCAACACACAGACAGTGGAGGCTTTACTTTCAACTGAAGGTGGCTGTAGCACGACCACCAGCATATTCTGTCTAATATCTGAGAAATAACCAGCGTGAGAAAGAAGAAAAACTGTAAACAACTGCTGCATCTAAAAATGCCCGCTCATAAAACTGACCACTTCTTGGGTTAATTATCTGTCGATTTTCTGAGCCAAGAGGGCAACTTAACAACTCAAACATGTACAGCACAAATTATTAAAAAAAAAAAGTAAACATATGTAAACAAATTTCATCAATAGTCATACAGGGCTTGAAAAAACAGCTAAATGTTTCAATTCACTTGAATCTTCCTTGACAATGGAATATGGCAGGAAAGATTAAACAAAATGCATGCTTGTTTTGCATGAGGTGACGTAGCGAGTGAATGAGAATGGATGGAGTGCTTTTCGGTGGGGTGCAGGAGGAATCACAGGTTGGTGTTGTGAACCAGATGTGATGAGATGGTGGTACTAGTGGCCTCTGGTTCCACGTTGCCCTGCACCTAGGTGAGAAAACAGCTTAGCCGAGGCTGGTGATGTTGGCTTTTCCTCCAGGCGGAGCCACGATGCGCTGAGTGGTACGACGGGGAACGTTGTCATCAATTTGGGCACCTGCAACATTTATATGACAGCCATTTGTTATGCTTGTGCAGTTTATTCTGTAGCGAGAAATGCCAAACTGTGATGGAGGAGAAACTGACCGGACAGACTGAAGCCGGACTGGTGAAGGTTGCGCACAGGCTGATGAGTAACATGCTGTTGCTGCGGCTGCTGCTGCTTGGCAGGAGAAGTCTTCACTGAGGAGACCGTGGACATCACCTTGGGTGTCACAGTCACCTCACACACAGGCCCGTCGTACTGACCCCGGGGGACTCCTCGCAACTCTGTCAGCTGGACATATGAATTAATTTATCAGTGAACTCACAAGCTGTCTGTCCAGCTCACCAATTAGGTGAAGAATTTTGGTGAATGAATGTGCTTTTGCAGAAAGGCGACTACCTGCGATGCCGACTCACCCTGCTGCGAGCCTTTATCCTCTTGTACACTTGGTCTGGGAAAGGCTTACGGCTGATGTAGCGCCCACAGCCCTCGGTGGCGTGAAGGCTGCCCTCCTCCAACACAATCTTACCCTGGCTGATCACCACCAGGGGACCTCCACGCACTTCTGTGCCCTCAAAGATGTTATACTCCACAGCCTGAAGAAGAGGAAGGAAAGAAAACCATTGTGTGCCTTGTCACATGATTTGTGTAAACCATGCTGTTTTATAACTCAATTTATTAAAATCTAATTTACTTTCTAAATAAATTTGAAAAAAAAGCAGCAAACTGGTTTAACATGATTATCACTTTGTTATCATCACAACACAACTAAAAGTTATTTTTATTTCGTCAACACACTAATTTACATGAAATAAGCTCTTGAAAGTGCTTCAAGAGCAGCTGATTTCACTTTCAGTCATAATACCTTTAATAGTCACTTCTTAACAACTAACTTTGCATTTTATAGCATGCAATGTGCACTGCAGCCCATCACATACAATCTTAATAATTAGGTCTCAAAATGTCCAGGACACATAAATGAATAAAGATTTTGTGAATGTAAGACAGGCAAAGTAACCATCTGACCAGGTTGTGGCTCTTGGCTGAGATTATCTTGGTGATGTCTGGGTCCCACAGCACGAGGTCGGCATCGGAGCCCACGGCGATGCGGCCCTTGCGGGGAAAAAGGTTGAAGATCTTGGCTGCGTTTGTGCTGGTCACTGCCACAAACTGATTCTCGTCCATTTTTCCAGTCACCTTGTGGCACAGGATGACAAATGACATTGTAGCATCTAAGTTTTTTTTGCCACTGGAATACTTGATTGTTTTATAAGATTGTTTTTTTGTTTTTTGTTGTTTTTTTTTAAATCTTCCTCACCACACATTTGTCCCATATTAGGGACATCCTCTCCTCAGTGCCATTGGTGCCCTCTGGGATTAGGGTGAAGTCATCTTTGCCCACTGCACGCTGACAAGTCTGGAAAGTGCAGTGAGCACTACCAGTCACCTGCAAGTCCCCACTAGATATGAAAGAACACAAGAAAACTAAAGACATGCTTCATTTGTGCAATAATTATCATGTTTGACCAATTACTTGATAAATAAATGAGAGAATGATTCAAATATTTAGTTATTCTATCTTTGTATGAAGTACATGTACTGTAAGTTTCAATGTTAATGTCTCCCTCGGCAACCAGGATTTCATAATGAACGGAGTCACAAAAATTTAATTTAGCACACAGCAGTTAACACGTGTCAAACTGTGTCCCAGCTATCGTTATGCCCAGACATAAAGCACCTACCATGACAATAGAGAGTTGAGGTAGTCGGGGGTTGTAGGATCAGGACTGAGTGGTGGAGAAGTGACATAGGCTGCTGCCTTGGCCCAGTTCTTGCTCCAGTAATGGGTGCCGTCTGTGCCCAAGCTGGCAGATATGGGTTCCCCATAAACCACAGCACCTACAGGAGCAGATGGCACAATGTCAGAGCAAAGTTTAAGAATATAGTGTGTGCTGGAGAAGAAAATGTTCAACAACAAAATTCTCTTCTTACCCTTTTTCCTGGCGAGGGCAATAACATCAGCAGCACTCTTGCTCATCACCTTAGTGATGTAGAGAGGACAGTTGGTCTGATTGGCTATGGTGACAGAGCGATTGACCGCCTCTGCCTCCACCTGTACAGCATCACACACACAGCAGATTATTCCACAGCCTTTTTCCCTTATGGTTTGTTATTGTTATTAAGAGATTCATTGATAATGTTTAGTATAAGGTCGACATCAGTCTTACCTCCTCCGGATGGCTAAGGACATGACCTTCAGGCCCAGTGATACCCAGCTCTAGAATACGCCTCTGCTCCTAAAAAATCCACACAAAAACATTGTGATCCAAAATGGCAAAAACTGCTCACAGCGGAGGCTTGACGAGCTTCATCTGTTTTCTTTCACCTCTAGAATGATGTCTCCATTCTCGGCATGCACCTGCGCAATGGCTCCGAGGTCCCTGATGACGCTGAACACCTCATAGATCTATAATAGCATAAAAAAGACTGGTCAGGTTATTTGTTAGGCATGTACTGTACCCCAAAGACATCTAACAGTCTAAAAAACAAATGCAGTGACAACTCAGCGGAGAGTGCAGACCCTGGTGATACTGACAAGAAGCCAAGCATACCTGAGAGTCAGAAAGTTGGAAAACATCCTTATAAGCCAAATAGATCAGGAAAGAGTTGACACCTGAAGATAGAAAACTTATGAGAGAAAACAGCCAAAAGGTGGAATAAAGAGAGCAAAAGAGGGAAAACCCAGAGCGAAAGAGAAAAAGTAAAACCAAAAGGATAAAGATTACTAGGCAGAAATGTTTAGTTACTGTTTTAAGGTCTGTGAAAAGTGCTTCATTTTTTACCTCATGCAATGTCAGAATGAGAAAAAAATATTTTTTACAACTGAGAACTGGTAATATTTCACCATTAATGTGGCAGATAATTCAGTGATTTTACATAAAATGTAATCTGAGACTGCATACCGTGATCCTTCACTAGGGTCTCCATTTCTTCTTGGGTGCCTTTATTCCAGTCAGTGACGTCCACATGCAGAGAATAGTCACAGCAGGACTTGCTATCAGCCCATTCCCTCCACTGTTTGAAAGCTGCAACCAAGCTGACGCCAGGCTCTGGCACCACATGGTCGACTATAAAACACAAACAGGTTAGGATTTCTGTGTGCGCCAACTGCAAACCTGTGTAATTAAATCACACACGCGACGGCATGCACACATGCAACAGGATTACTGTGCTTTATGAACAAGAAGAAAACACACATGGACATCTCTCTGATGTACATACTGATCATAGTCGTCCCTCCAGCCAGAGATGCCTTGGTGCCCTGGTAGAAGTCATCAGCTGCCACCATGCCTCGGTCAGGCATCTGGAATCGGGTGTGCACATCGATGCCCCCAGGCATCACCATTTTCCCATGAGCCTCTATGATCTTCACTCCCCCTGGAACAATGAGGTTATCTCCTATTTGCCTGGAAGTAAGAAAAAAACAGGACTATAGATGAGAGAGGAGGAAAAATAATTAAAGAGACTATCTAGGTACTCAGAATCAATATAATAAGTATATGCTGCCTTCACGTATAATAAATAATAATAATATATGATATATAATCTAACTAAAATGAAAGGAGTTTCTATGTCTTTTGATTTTCTCGACAACTGGTCAGCCGATCAACTTCACATTTGGGCGTATTGCTGAGGACCCAACCAAGTCCAGAGTCGAGTGTGAAGTTGTTTGGATGAGAGGCTCTCGAGAAGACCAAGCAACCTACTGAGTTAAAAAAAATAATAAAAAAGACACATCAAACTTACTTGATGACTCCATCCTCCATGTAGATATCAGCCAAGAATGACTGATCATCGTTCACTATCTTTGCCCCTTTTATAAGGAGACGATCGCTCTGAAAGAAGAATTTCACATCACCCACAAAGCACAAATAAATCACAAATACAGGATCTTTAGCACCAAACTGATATCATATTTTAAAAATGGTTAAGGCAGACATCTTACCGTAGAAAAATAAACTTACCGTTGTTGTTGTATGTTTGGAATTTCACACAAGCACATATACAGGCTCTAAAAAAAACTTTGCTAAGTTTGCTAGCAGGACTCGTGCCTTTACTACACTGCAAATGAACAATGAACACAACCGACTGCTCCTACTAAAACTACAATTACCTTTAATCTGTGGGATCAATGGGTATTATTAGTCTATATAATTTAGTTAACATTAGTTGTAATTTAGAAACAATGCATGACAGAAAGCTGCATGAGTGGCATCATTAGCTCCACCTGTATGAGAGGAAAGGAGAGCAGACTAGGCTGGCCTACTTCTCCTACAGGCTTCTGAGGTCTCTGAGGACAATAGGGAAAGCGAATATAGACAAAAATGGTTTATTTCAAGCCTTAAAGCAAGAAACACTAAGTTTCTAATGTCCAAAATGGGTGGAACACAGACAGTGGCAACACATTAGATATAAAGAAGTTCAAATTGTGGATGTATAGACGTGATCCTAGAGAAGCAACAAACGCACTTTCATCCAACTAAACCCCCTGAATGCATGTATCAAAATGAACATAAATGTATATATTCTCTAATACAGACCTTTGTGAACAGTCCTACGATCAAAAGTCGTAAAACTAAATTGACTGCAAAGAACTGAATGTACTTAGCAGGAGGCTCAGTGTCAAGCAGTATGAGCTGTACGATAAATGTAAGTACCCACTGCGTGTTTTGGTTGGGTTTTAGGACTGCAAAGTAATTACAATTGACAATTTTGTTCAGTTGTTTAATAAAACATCAATTGTTAATCTATATTTAAAAAATACAAATGCCTGTTACAAGTTGCTCAAACCGTGTTTTATGATACTTCTTATTTTGTCTCATTAGCAGCCAAATAAACTACTAATACTACTACTTTTTGTTCAACTATGATAAGTAACAAAGAGACCACAGTTGATCTCAGTTGTTTTAATTATTAATCCTGTTCATTTTCTGTCATTAGTCTGCTGAAGAAATTCTCGGCACCAGCAACATGGCTGCACAAAAGAGAACCTTCCTCCACCTTTCATATGAAAAGCAGTGTGAAACTACTGTATGTGCTTCGTCCCGAACTATTGGGTGGTGTCTGGTCTGTGTGTGTGTGTGTGTATGTCTGGGGACCTGCCGCTGCCTGCATGTTGTGCCTGGGATGTCAAAGCTGTGAGTTTATAACATTGCGAGAGAGAGACCTGACAGCTACATACAGTACAGTGTATAATGTTGAGAATGTAGAAAACAGAGCCTGAGCCAATACATATCACAGGGCTGTCTACAATAAACCATTTGCTGCCTTTCTGCTTCAGCATGCCTCTGGATTTTTACAGCTGCATGATGAAAGCTCAGGGAAAAGGTTTGGATGGGTGCTGTCCAATGACCTACTTTACAAAAGAGGTTTTACTTCTTTTCACTATCACAACATCCCTCTACACTTAATACTGTGCTCTCTGGTTAAAAAAAGATGCACTATAAAGCATATTATCAAATCCATTTATTTCCAACATATATTTCACAGAATGAGGGTTAGATAACCAAAGCATGTACTAGCTGCAACATGATTTTGCAAAAGAAGTAAAAAAGATCATTAAAGGGGGGTAGATGTCAGAGGATGGAGGATGAATAGATGAAACTGAAGGAACCTGCATATAAACCTGTTATCTACACCCTACAAGCTGAGGATGCTGACAGGGGGAGGCTGAGGAGGAGAGCTGCAGCTTAAGTAGGAATAAGGAGCTGCTGAAGGCTTCAACCAAGCTAATAACGAGTGTTCATCAATATTATTATATAGAAAAATACTAAGCTCCAAGCTAAACTGACAACAGAGCTTGCTGCAAACCCACTGGCTGGTTGTCATTGTTCAACAGAGGCTGTCGGTGTGTGGTGCTGAAGCTGTCAATGAGTGGATACCACAGCTAAACGGTGGCTAGCTTTAATCCTGATCACCGCACGTTTAAAAAAACACACACACATAGACATACACAACAGCAGCAGCACTGTGGCATTAAAAAATGAAGGAATCAAAATGAGGAAATGATACTCACTGTAATTCTTGGGATGTTCTTCTTTCCTTGGTAACCCGACATTTTGAGTATCCTTCTGACACAGCTGCTAACGCTAGCTAGCTGGACTGGAAAACCTCAGCTGCCAATGAAAAGGATGAATGGATGCTCTGCTTGTTGGCCAGTCGACGCCCTGGGCTGTCTCTGACAATTTCTGTCGATAGGAAATACAGTTTGCACACTATAGTCTAACAAATAATGTTAAACGAGTGGTTACAGCTTTGCTTAACAGTCCTATTCTTGGATTTACTGCTGGAGTAGGTCTCTGAAGACCAGACGAGCACCAAGCAGCGAAGGGCCACAAAGAAGCACCGCGCATGCGCACTACCCCGCCCTGCTCAGCCAGCTCTGCTCCCATGTTTTCTTTGATGTTTTGGGGGAAAAACAGGTTAAAGCATTACTTGTTTAATGTACTGTGTCAGTCAGACCAGTGTGGGGCAGGAGCTAGGAACTCCACATGTCATTGGGAAATTAAATTTATTTATTCATTTTATTTGGTCTTTATGCTATATATTTATTGTGCTTTATTGTACTGTGCATATCTTTTAACAGACCCCTAGGTTCTTGCTGCTTTTATTTCTTTATTACCGTCACTGAGGAGCTCTTGAGCAAGAACCTTCAACCTACAACTGGAAATGATCAGTGGTTCACTGTGGATGTAATAAACCAAATGTTTGTGTACAACTGCGAATGTGATCACAAGAAAAGAACTATTCTCAGCAAATCGTCTCTTGATAAATAAAGGTTACAAATACATGTAGATACATTGATGGATATTAAGTTTACCCAAATTGGTCAGGCAGGAGAAAGGCGGCCTGTGTGATATAGATAGAGATAGTTTATTGATCCCGAAAGAAATTAAGGATTCATCCTATCTAGATGTTCAGCAATCACACCCACACTCTTTCCATCTTTTAATACTTATTCTGTCCAATTTCTTTGGTAGACATGTTCGGTTAATGTAAATTCATTAATTTCTGTAGACAGTACTGTATTTATCTCATCCTCTGTGTTCAGTACAAAGTCAGTTCAAATTTTACTTTCCTCACTGCTGCTCACTAACAGCTGTGGATGAAGCTCCATCCACTCTGTTTGTATTTATATCTCAGCCACTTTATACAGTACAAACTTTATTCAAATTCCAAAACACTCCATATTGCACACCAATCAACTGTACACAAGCTCGTTATGATGAGATGTACAGTTTATGGGTTAGTATGAGCTATGTAATGGATTGAAGCCAAAATGCATGTTGAGCGCTTTAAAACCACTGGTGTCAATACAGCCAAAACTGCACATTATGATTAGTGATTCTTCATATGATTCTGATGTCATCCATTTAATAACAGTAATAGACAAATCATCCAGTCATCCAATCACCATCAATCAACAGAAATCACATGCATTTACTTCAGGAAATGCTTCTCTCATTTGTTTTTTTTCTTGTCCTTCAGAGTCTGTACATGTTTTATTGTATCATACTGTTTGAAATGATTGCACAGTGAAGTCTAGATAAAATAACACTCTTCAATAAAGGCCCTCAGAAATACCTTCTCATGTGGTGGTTTCTGCCACCAACACTTAAGCAACTAAAAGACAGCAAAAACACATCATTGACACTGCCACAATGCATAAGATATAATATGCATTAATATCAACGTATAAACAAATAAAACAATGACAAAAGGTTTCTATTACATGGGACAGATCACAGCTTAAATTATCTTCACATCTACATATTTAAATATCTAAACATATCAGAAAAAAAACAGTCTAAGATAAATCACCAATGTGCAGTGGTGAAAGAATTTGGCACTTTGCCTTTGCTGCTATATTATGTTTAAAGAAGAAGATATGTAGGCATAAAGGAATTAAAATAGCATATGGTCTGGTAAATTGCCAACCAACCTAAGTCTCACTATCATAAATATACTCAAATTACCCCCAATGGAAAATGTTAGAGCTACATGCTAGATCAGCGTTTAAGCTTTCCAACCTTCAAAAAAACAAAGCTTTAAAAAGAAACCCACAGGAGATAATTTGACACAACGTCTGAAAAAAATGTGTGGAATTTAAAAACTAATCCCACTGTGCAGCATTGTTTGCTTCCTCCCAATATCTACACCATGAAGGGTTAGCTCAAAAAGTTAAGGCGATAAAAGTACCTACTCTTCCGAGAGCCAATTAATTTTGTTTGTATTGCAAATATGACACACGTTTTTTGGTTCATACACTCTGCCTACTGAGAGACCAACCGAGAGATACAGCTTCGGAGAAGGCCAGATTTTTCATGACATAACATCGAAAAAAAGGAAGTAACTTTTTGAAAAACAACCCCAACCTTTAAGCCCCCTGACATCAAATCCTTGTCACATATATTTTAGTTGAACAGGGTTCGTTATCTACTGGATTCAAGCTGGTGACAACTGTTGGATGTAATGTTGCCCTGTGTCAAAATGTGACAAGTGCAATCACATTATGTAATGTGTATAGATATAACTACATCTACAATGTGACAGAATTTAATGTTGATTGGGAGGGTGAAGCAGGCGTACAATGAACGCAGAGAGACAGCTTGACTACAGGAGGTGGTTGAAAGACAGGAGAACATCCAGGCACTGCTTTTTTTAATTCAGTAAGAGCTGGTGGAGGCTGTGGCAATTCTTTTTCCAATGTACACCCTAAAAAAAAGAATGAAATCAAGTTCAGAAAATAGGATACTATACTACTATACCTTATGGCACACGGCGAGTCACTGAAATACCAAATGATGCATCAGTGCAGCTCAAGAAAATGTTATTTTGTCAAGTGCAAAAGCTGAGCCTTGCGTTATGTCCGTTCATAAGGATTGAATGTACAGTTTCATCTTTAGGTGGTGTGAATTCAGACTTACCCGATGCCAAGAGCAAGGATGTGTGAGATGAGCAAAGAGGGGATGAAGACTTTGAGGAATTCAGCAGAGAAGATGCCCCCTTTCTTCATGACTCCACTCTTTCTCATACTAAGAGATACTGAACGTCGGGGGTGCCTAAAGTGGAACTCCCTGAGAAGAATGATTCATTAAATAATCAATCAATGATTATTGATATCAATGATATCAGCAAACAATAAAGGCACCATCCTGAGCAACTCTCAGTGCATAAAGCTGGAGATGAGAGCCTGCTTACTTTGGTGGAATGTTTTCCGGTCTGCTGGACCAGTCAGCAACCCAGTCTACTTCTTTGCTCATCAGGATGTCTTCCTCTCTGTCCTTCTCTGGTCCATCTTCCTCTGACTGCAAATGATGACGCAATTAGCCTTTGAGGTCAAATGAAAACAGCTGAGATGGGTCTGAGCATTTGAATTGAGTATGTGTTTTACCTGACTACCTCTTGGGCTGGACATGTCCACATCAAAGGTTATCTGACCTTCATCCTGATCTGGACTTGGTGGCCTTTGGGGACTGAGTCAACACATTCAGGTTAGGTCATAAACACACCTCTCCGAGCTTTAAATGGCATAATAGAGGTTTTTAATCCTACCTATCACAGGATGAACTACTCTGGCTGGATTCATGCTGTGCATCCAGGAGGATCTTTTCCATGTCTCCATTGTGGATAGAGGAGGACGACGGCACATGCTCCAGTCCTCCGATCAAGGTTTCATCACTCTCAGGCACCACCTCCAAGGGCAGCAGAGTTTCACTTATGCCAGCATTTGCGTTTATTTGGTCTGCAGCAGGGACCATTAGCAGGTTGGTCTGCGTGCCCTGTGCCCCTGTGTTCCGATTCAGCTCCAACTCTACCCAAGAGCCTTGGAAACACAAACAGGAGGGAAATTACACTTAAGTGCAAACCTGACAGTAGATTTTATGCCAGGCAAACAGCTGACCTACATTTCCTGCACCAGTGATACTGCATACAAATGAACTGTCTGTGCACTGCACCCATGATGGCATGCATTTCTTTGTGCTACTGCCCCACAAACAGCTCGCACTGTTTTTTTTGTGTTTTTTTCCAGACAGGCGGGCGTTATGTAATCTCTTAGAGCCAGCGGGCTTGGGTGAGCACAGAATGCAAACCTCATGATAGCAAGAGACGCCCTTTTTCCGTTTTGGTCTCGCTGCTTCAATGGGATTAATTTATTCTAATGTTATTCGACGACTTGTCCAACTATGCATACATGGCTGGACCTTCACAGCAGAGTTTGTCATCATACAGCTCTTATGTGAGGTCTTGCATAACTGTAGTGGGAGACAGTTTGTCCAGGCATGTCGCTGTTCCAGCTGTGATGTTGTCACACAGAAAAACGCACGTCTCGGTTTTTCTGTCCCAGCTAATGTTTCTAGTCTTTAAAGATTTTGTTTATTGATTCAAGCCTGAACACACCCTGTGTCAGTTTATTGTTATAAATGTGTTTTCAGGAGCTGTGATTCTGCAGACACCTGAGGTAACATCCTACCATTGTCTTCCTGACGGATATTTATTTTGGAAGACTTTTTAGCTTATCAAACAGAAAGACAACTCGGAGACGGAGCAACGTGAGCCACTACTAGGAAACAAAAACAACTACAAGCAAATAAAAACAATATTTATTTCGTCTTTTGTCCCAAACTTGTTTTCATTTTGGCTAGAGCCCGCCCAACGCGAATTGGTCAACTTATTGGCTGCTAAACCATCAGTCAAAAATTCTGCGCAACCTAATTGGCTAGTTTGATATTACGTCAAACAACGTCACCCTTCACCCCTCCCAGAAGAAGAGGAAATTCCAAACGCGATGTAACTTTTATAATAAAATCATTATAATACAATTGTTGTCAAAACAAGCGCGCTCATTATGAATACATAAAGGAGCTTTTGTAACGAAAAGCACGGAAACACGGAGAACGGTACGTACCGTGAAGACCGAGCTCTTCGTTATTGTTGTGTTGAGCAGCAGCGGTGGACATGTTGACTACCCAGTTTCAGTATTCATCAACATGACACGCAGACAAACTGCAGTGTGCGCATGCGCCAAGAGTCCTGACCATAGACTAAACATATTTATTTATACACAGTCTATGGTCCATGATGGTATATAAAGATATAATTATTTAAATGCAGTCTATGCTCCTGACTATGGGCAGACAAGATACTGAATACAGGCTCCAGATCTGCGATTGATTGGCATTTATATTTTTCTATTAAATGTGTTCTTTTATTTATAGATCAAAAGTCACCTGTCACACAAGCACTGTAAAAATAAAATTTTGTGTTAGAGTGTTTCCCTATTTATATTCAGGGTATTTACAGTATGATTATGTTATCATTAGATCCTGATCAGCTGATTTTCTGGAGTGAAATGCCTCAGGGATCTGACACTGTGCAGGGTTTCCAGCAGGTTTCATCACTGCATATTATCTTATAAACAAAATCCATAAAGTAAATAATTTCACTCAGAACTCAGGTTTGAAATTCTTTATTACTTTTCATCTAAACTGTATTTTATTCCATTTGACAAAGACAAACATAGCTGTACAATGAACCATTTGTAGTCTCCCCCCCACAAACAGATCACCAAAACTCTCCTACAATCTTTATTCAAGCCCCTTGAAAGAAAAAAAAAACAAACATACTTTACAAATTAATGAAATTCACAAAAATAAAAAGTGCATTTTGTTTTAACTCCTGTGATACATTAGACATGTATATAATGCTGCAGTAAGTGGAAAAACCTCATAACTCCAATGTAGACAGTTTTCATGGAGATTTTTTAGTTGACCCAACCAATTCAAAGCCATGTAGAAATTAGAAATTTGAATGTTAAAAGTGTGATAGACATGTAAATAGGAACATTTTTATTAAAGTACTGAAAAGCTGCTTTCATGAAGGTACAAGGTTTTGATCACAGAGCAGCGGTAAATTCCCCTGAGCAGTCTCTTGTCTGACACGCCAGAAAGTTCAAGAAACATACTTGATTATCTTATTTCTTCTTAATGCTTTAAAAAAGGCAATAGGGTTCTTTTGAACGTTTGTGGTTTGCAACATAGCCTTAAACAGTAGCTATGAGGACAATATGAGGGGAAAGTGAAAAAGATTACTGGTTAGTCGTTTGGTTTTTATAAATGTCAGTGACTGTGTCAATATGACGTTTGAATGAATGTTTTTCCAATACTGTCGTGTTACTGTACGTCTGACACTCATACAGTCTGATGACCGTCTCTGCTGCGAGTTTGAAGATGTTACTTAAGCCAATGTTATTTCACAAGATTTTTCAAAAAGAGAACTTGTCATCTTTGATCTAATACTATTTTTATACAGATTCTTGCATTTTCTAACTAATTCTAATTTTTCACCACGAGTTGTCATTAGTCTAATAGTTATTTTAAACAGTAAAATGAGTAAATGTTTCCTTTGGATTGATGACGGGACAAGGATGATCTCAAAACTGAACTCATACTTTCCAATGGATAACTCTCTCCTTGTTTGGTGACTAAAAGCTTAAATCATGCTTGACAGCGGGGACAACATGTTCCACATTATGCAGGTTTATAATGTACATATGACTCATGTTTTTGCATCAGACAAAGAAAAGCTTTTTGAAAAGGTTGCAAAATAAGAAAAAGAGATTAGAAAAGTGTCTCATAACTAGAGGACATTACCCAGAGCCCTGAGGAAGTGACACTCAACAGTAGCTTAACACCACCTTGTGAAGATGGTTTTAGTGGCATCCTAGTGATTGGAAATCAGTCGTCTAAGGTAAGAGTGACACATTAATTTACATGAATAT
This sequence comes from Pampus argenteus, assembly GCA_036937835.1. NCBI lineage: Eukaryota > Metazoa > Chordata > Actinopteri > Scombriformes > Stromateidae > Pampus > Pampus argenteus. The sequence goes on from CM072867.1 coordinate 14,936,913, forward strand.
GATCCTGTGGACCAATACGTTTCATGCCCTTATTCAATGGCTTTATCTGTCATTTAAAACAGTATTTTCAGCAAGAAGAGGAGAAAAAAAACAAAAACAAACTGCGCTATAAACCCGTTTGCTCTAGAAGAGAAATGGCAGCATGAGACTGAAGCATAGAGTAGATTTAATTTTTGAAGTACTTTCCCATGTTCAATGCAGTCATTAATGACATATCAATCATCTACAGACCAAGTGCTCCACAAATTCTCCTTTTTAAATAAACAAATCAACAGGAGAGCAACCCCTGCATTAGGAGAGAGAAAACATTTCATACAATAATTCAGAATCAGTAACTCTGCCTAGTCAATTAATTTAACTAGCTTTAGAGAGAACTTTGACAGTTTCAAGATTGTTAATTTAATCATTGACTAAAAATGCCTTTCCCATTTAGGCCGATGAGGGCCTATTCTTTCACAGCGAGCAAAATGATTCATAAACAAAACCATGGCACGAAAACAGAACGTTAAGAAACAAAATGAACTCAGAATCTACCTCTGAAGCATCTAAATAAGTATTATATAAACATCAGTTACAGTCAGCCAAAAATAAAAAAATAAACTGTTATAGTGCTTATGACTACAGAGGTACTGACACCTGAAAATACTTGTCTTTGGACATCCCATGTCAGAAACACACTTCTTCGATGTCACAAAAAGTCTAGCTTTCCAACAAATACTTGCCAGAATGAACAACATGACACAGTCATATGACAAAAAGGTTTCCTCTTTAGGCAACCTTCCATCTACAATCAGTCCGAGATAGACAGCTAAAGAAACTACAGTGATCAGACTGTAATCCTATTGCCTTAATTTATACAAAAATAAATCAGCTATAGTGATTATTCTTCTGTTTTATCAGGTACAGTACAAAACATCATTAAAAAAAACTCTACAAACAGAAACTAGATCCAGAGGGCAAAGAAATCGATCAATCAGCAACAACACGACGGGCTTTGTGGGGAAGCTGGCAGCAGCACTCAACTTTGGTACCACAGACCACGAGAGAATTAGGCCACATCACACCCTTCCACGTATATAATAAGCTTTTGTCCTGAGCTTTTTATGGTGGTCCACACATGTGCAAGGGTCACCAATCTGACCAGGGGCACCTCGTCTGCAAGACAGCTTTGTATGATTATAACTTACGAGTGTAGAGGACTGGTTACTTTGGTATGATTAGCCTCCATTCACCTTCCAAAACCACAATACCTGCCGAGTGTGTGTGTGCATGCCATTCTTGTGTCCATGTTAGAAGGCCTACACAGGTCTTTTTTTGTTTTTGCCCATTAACTAGAAATTGCATATCAATTACTGCCAACTATTTTCCTAAAGTAGACATTTCTATACGTGATTAAAATCAACTTACAGTGTTGAAACTTGCTTGAGATCGTCAATCTTTGAATATTTAGGTTTCGGTGATGCAGCTGAGAGCAGGAAATGTTTTGAAAACCTGATGCTGATGTACAGTACTCGTGATGCTCCAGCATCATAGTTTTGAGCTCTAGTTACTCAAAAGCCATTGAATTTACAAGCTATGCTGACAGAAACTAACCCAAAAGAAAACTATTAAGAAACATGGATGTTTTAAAGAATAAACTTGCCTTCATTGTTTCTTAGAAAATAAAATAGTTTGTTAGATAGATTACATCAAAGTTTCAGATGTCAGAGGATAACAACACTCCTTGCAACTGCACTACCACCGAACAGTTACACTGACCAAGACAAGGAGACCAAAATGTTCATTGTAATCAGTTTCAAATCTCCATAAGTTGATTTTGTTCCTGTAAAGAAATGAATGTAAACCAGTGGCTGCTTTGAAGGTAAGAAAATCTAATAATTATTGGTAAGATGTGGAAAAAGGTTGGCAGGAATGTAAATAATACATTTTTTGCAGAGAATGAGCTTAACATGATAAAACACTAGAATGGCTCTTTAAACATACTAAATAATAGGGAAGGAGCGGTGAGTGAACTTGGCAACTTGACACATACTTGGGGCAAATATGGAGTGCTGACAGCTTAAATAAGCAGTGCTTCAGGTCAGTACAAAAAGGAAGAAAAGATGTATAATCAGTAGAACGAATTTCCTATTCAAACTAATAAAACATGGGAGCTACAAAAAAAAAAAAGTAGCTATGTCATACAAATGAATCATGTCACAGTGGCACAAAATAATAAAGAAACAAACTAGCCAATTATGTGTATTTAACACATTTTCCCTTTGGTTTGGGATATAGTGGAGTTGCAGCTGGATGAATGGAGCGTTTCTACTGGAGGACTGTTGGGACGCCAAATCCTAAAGTCTGGACTGAGATAAAACCCTGACTGAAACCCTGATGATGGCCCACAGGGATGTCTCAGTTTCAATATTAAAATAAATCAAGGGCAGATCTTGTGCAGACTTGAGGATTTAGCCAAAGACATATTTTTTTATGCATGTATCAGAGTAGTGGGGCTTAAGCAGAAACTGGGATCTGAGCGGTTCATCTAATGCTAGTTGAGTTTTTCCTGGAATATGTACAGATTGTTGGTGGTGGCCACAGCAATGATGTTGTCCAAGGGATGCCAAGCAGTGTGGAGGATCTTCTTGTTAAAGTCCAGACTGTCTACACTGATCTCATCCTTTTTACGCTTTCCACCTGTGCTTACTTTGCGAGGTTTCAGCACCGACCGTGGTTTGCTGTTCTCCCGTGATGCCTCTAGGGTCACATCCTGCCGGTAGCCTCTGTCGAACATCCTGAAGAAGTTGTTGTAGGAACCGGTCATCACAACGCTGCAGAGATACAAGGTAGCCCCAACATTAATCTCGAGTTAAACCACATTTACATAAGGATAATAGATTAAAAGGCGTATTGTTAATGGTCTGTCATTAACTACAACCAAGAGCACATACAATATACATCTCAATCCACCCAAACCAAATCATGTGCAGCCTTATGCAACTCTGCAATGAGCAGATAATCACACTAACTGATAAGGCTGGTGTCAGTGGCGACAAGTAAAGGGTCAGCCAAAAAACATTTGCGTATGCTGTCAATTTTGTATGTTTGGGAAATTCAAATAGCATAATAAAGAGAAACCAAAATGACTCCCAGAAATGATTTAAGATTATAAGAGAAGTTTAAAAAAAAAAAAAAAAAAGGGGGAGGTGCCCACCTGTCGTTCCCATTCCAACAGCACTCAAACTTGTCGAATATGCAGTCGTTCTCATAGAGTGAACACAACTTACTTCTGAGATATTCATGCACCTGTTGGAAGAAAGTGATCAAGAGGCGTTGTAGTTACAATCAGCAAATAACATGACAAGATTATGACAAAAACACCTCTCTTGTAGAATACTAGAAGAATGACACGCACCCGCAAAAACGGAAGCAACATCATTACCTTCGTCTAAAAATGACAACAGTTACATACCTGATACGTCTCTACGGGTCGAGTCTCCATGTTGAGGTCCCAGATTTTGACAGACAGGTAGTCGCGGGTCATCATGTAGCGCCCACTGTGGCTGAACTTCACATCAGAGATGGATGAGATGATTTCAGAAAAGAATGAGCGATTGTTTGGATCCTCTGGCTCTTCAAACACTAAGAAAAGAAAAAAAAGGATACATGTCATTATTACACTACAACTTTTATAAACTCCATCTACAGTTTATTTTGTTTTGTGCCCAATGTCATGCAGTACACACAAACAACTTAATTTTGTGATTTCATTGTCTACATTATCCAATTTCCTTAGGCATGCAACAGGCAAGTCTCATAAATCAACAGCTCCCCTGTATGCACACAGCCTCAATAAAATTCTGCTTACATTTGGCATGCTTGTCACACAGCGCTGACGCCCTCATGTCACACAGACGGATGGTGCCCTTGCTGCTGCTGTACACAAAAGTGTTGCAGTGGTTGGGGTGAAACTCTGCTGCTGTGATCACCTCCGTCAACTCCTCCATATTAGCTGGCTTAATGTCAACAATATCTGAACAAGTGAGGTTAAGATAAAAGGAATAAACTGGGACTTCCAAAACTTAAATACAAATCTTCAGTGCTAAAATATAATAATAAAAAAAAACATCAAACTACTAAAAATATGACCTAATACTGCCATTTTCCCAGTGGCTCGATTTTTTTTTTATGGCTCTGGGTCATAAAATATTTGAAGATCATTTTTGTAGGCATGGTTATGTAAGTGGCATATGGTCCATGCAGATGGAATTCTGCATGGTTGATCACCATATGCCACTTTCCAACTGTACTTTGGATTAATTAGGAGTCACATCAACTCTGCCTTATCTTGTATTTATGACTCCTTATATAGACACTAAGTCAGACACTAAAAACCATAACAGTTAGACAGAGTCATGCAGTTTACAAAATTCAGAAATAAATGATTTGCTAAGATAAGTACAAATTCAACTTTTTAATTGAAACTTTGGCGGCATCTGGTGGTAGCGTCACAGATGACACTAATACTTTCATCTACTGATAATACATCATCAATCCCATTGCTTATGTACAGTATGATCAATTAATTATAGGGAACTATCATTGATGATGGCTGCCTGGAATTAAAAAACAAAGGATACTGAAGCTGCGGTCAGTGATCTCCAAATGCCATAGGTTAACGCGAAGGTCATCTGCAGACAGGTAGGTTTCACAATCACTGTTGACCGAGATCGAGTTGATATGGTAGGTGTGAGCGTTTGCAAACACTCGTCTGGGGCTAGCCTCCACCATCAAATCCATGGGCCTGAATACTGGGACCTGAGTAGCAGGACTGGGTTAGAGTTGCTTTATTTTCATACAAGATACAGTACCTAGATTATATTATCATTATGTTGTCCTCCATTTTTGAATATCTGTTTTTTATGATTAAAGAAAGCATTTGAGCACTTTTTTCCCCACCAGGCATAATACATTGAACAAACAAACAGAAGGTTTCAAAACACAATCAGGTTAACAGATTAGTCTGTTCAGATACCGGTTTCATAAAACACAGGCTCAGTGTACAGGTTAGTCTGTTAAACTGGGGATATATTTGGAAACTGTTCAATAAATACAGATCAGTGGTTCAATGAGGATGCATATGACAAGGGGTAAAAACTTGTGTTGAAGATAAAGCTAAATAGACCATTTTCACTTTTTGGCTTTTCAAAACACAAGTGTAACTAGTAACACTGATTCCTACATTGCCTTGCAGTTATTACAAGAGCCAAGTACAGTTAACTGAATGGACTGTATCTATATAGGCTACTATACTTGCATCCATGTGGGGTAAAACGTTGTTGTAAAATAGTGTTGGGCCTTAGGCAACTTGACATATGTTTTAGTCAATTTTATTTCCTTACTTTAATTTATTTATGCAATGAATGAATGGAAAGTAAGTACAGAACGTCTGTTGTTTACTGTTATACATATAGCAAATTGAAACATGGTTGAAATGTATGTTTTCTGTCAATATACACACCCGTAGTGATGTAACTGTATTTGGATCTCTGTATCGGCCATCTTCTTCCTTTAAATTGTAGCCCTCAGGTCTCTTATCGCGCTCACTAATTTTCCACAGCTTTATGGTTTTGTCTACCAATAAGAGAGACAGCAGAGATTAAGGCAGAACAGATTAACCTGGACTGATGCAGTTTATGACAGGTTTCAGATGGTTTTATCTTAAAAACTGCTACAATGTCAGTAACTAAAATAAAATTAAAAACAGAATAATTACTAGATAATAGTGAATCTGTTCCATTTCTACTGCAGTAGTTTACTGACCATTTGTGGACAAAAGGAACTGTGCTGCATTCTTCTGAGGCAACCATCGAATCTTGTTGATCTTCTCCTCAATCTCAAGGCTTTTCAGGTAGTCGAACTCGGGCTCGTGGCTCTGGAAGGTGCTGTAAACATTGTACTCTCCACGACACTGCGGCTGGTTCTTACTCTTATAAGTGACAGACCACAGATGAGAGTTAGGTTCAAATCTTATTATGACACAAATAGAATTATACTGAGATTAAGAGTCAAAACTTTATGTATGACCAAAGAGCAGTGCTATTTTTTTTGCTTACATCAATTTATAATATTATCAAATGTGAACAGTTGAATTTTTTGTATACATTTATTTAATATTAGTTGATGTGATTTACCTCTGGCTCCTGTTGAAAGATGACAACACGGCCTCCCTTGTCCCCAGTGGCTAGCAGCTCCCCAGAGTGGTTGAATTCAACAGTAGATATGATGTCAGCTGTAAATGAATGAAGCAGTGTAATTAGAATATTTCTTAATTTTAACATAATGCTTTTTTTTTCAGTTTAATTTGCTACTGTTCTGTTTTGTAAATTTAAGGCGGGTTCAATGTAAAAATATTTTGCATTGGTTTGTAATGTTTTGTATATAAATGATTTGTTTCTTTGCAATGACGCACAAAACTCTTCCAGCACCCACTGAGGTACAGTACATTTGCTCTTGTTTTGGCCACCTGTGAGGGGGTAAAACAATGTCAACCATGGTGAACGTACAGTGACAAGCAGTGACGTACTACATTGTGCTAGTGCAATGAAACTGAAAGTCAACCAACATTATTCTGAGGATAAGAAAAAAACAAACAAACAAAAAAATTTTTTTTGCCGTTTGCAGCTAGACAACACTTTTCAAAAGGCAAGCATTCTCATCAAAACCCACAATATAACAATCAATCCCTGTTAACAGCCTGACACTATTCTGAGCGATAGCTGTCCTTAATATAGGCAACAGACTTGTTCCTCTTAACACACAACACAAGTGCCTGATACGACCTGACTCCATACAGGCTCTCATACAAAACAAAAGAGGAGAGAGTATGTCTGCAGGAGTCAAAACTGCCACACTATTGTACTCTTGAGTCTTCAGTCTGATATATTGACACAAGGAGAAGCTCACATTTATAGTTGTTCTCAGGAGAAGCTTACTGTAAACAACTATGTAGTCCTTTACACACAAATAGCTCCATGGTATACTGTAAACATAAGTGTTTCAGGCCCCTGTGAATTTTTTCATTGGACAAAAAGTAGGTAGCACCCACCACTTGACTTTCTGTTCATATGGACGTGAAGGTTACATGTATATATCACCTACCTACCTTTATACTTTATTTGCATTAACCATCACCAGGTACTGTGAAAATGATCTATTGCACTGCAAGATATTAAAGAAGTTCAGCATTACATTACAGATGCAGATACAGAAACTGCAGTGTAGACCAGGCACTGACTGACTTCATTGTCAATCAGGATGGTTGCTCGCATAGGCCAGAATCACTTTATTTTAATTCTTGGACTGGTACTAAACAAACATATTTCATACTTAGCTTATTGTTTCTAGCCATGAAGATTGCTGAAAAACAATAGCAGCAAATGTACTTTCTATAAGCAGTGTCTTTGTTTCTAAGAATAATCAACAGACTTTAGTATAAAATAGTCCTAATAAAATCTGTCCATGAAGTTGGATGATCCTGTGAGACTCATTTTGCAATGTTTTGAGCACTGCAAATGTCATTCACCTCCATTACTTCAGGTTTGCAGTAGAAGTTTAAAAACCTCCATGAAAAGAACCATAACTGTTTATAATACCACTAGTAATATGTCGGAAAGTTATATTTGTGACTTGATAATCTGCTTATACAGTTCCATGCAAATTAGAGCTTTTAGAGTACATCACAACCTGAGCTGAGACATTTTTAAAAAGATATCACAAGACTTTAAGGCCTGTGATGCACTTTATGTTTCACATTTGATCCCTGGCCAACTCGACCAAACAAATGCAATGCTGTATAGTCATACAGAACCTAAAGATTGCAGCATATATGCCAAACAAACTGAACAAAGTGAGCTGTCCTCCAGATCTAAACACATACCACGCTTTAAACGTAAGTGTGTGAAACAGCAGCATCAAAAAAACTTCAAAACAAGTGTGCACAGAAAGCCAGTGAGATGGTGCAGGTTAGCAAATGTTCAGTGACCACCACATGGACTTACCTTCAGCGACATCGTCCTCTATCGCTCCTTTGACTTGGGAAAAGCACCACTGCACATCATTGCTCCCACCTCCGGCCCCTGCAAGAGGCGCAAACACCATATTTAGTACAGCACCACCATCACAGATAACTTTACACGCGTTAGCCCGGTGCTAACTTGGCTAAAAGTATTATATGAACGCATTGACTTCATACTAGTTACATACTTTCATTTTCGTAGTCATGGTTAATAGTTTAAGCCTGTTCATATATCCGCTGTGCAAAACGCTCACTTCACACTGTCACTGACACACACTAGCATCTGGAAGTGGCTAACAGTTAGCTCGCTAGCTGGTTGTTCACAACAGATGAGGACAACAAACACACCATCGCTGCTAAATACAGCTATAACGTGATGGATATAATGAGACCCCAGACACCCTGACAGCTTTTGTTCATGGGTTTTACCTGCCATGGTGAGCGGCTCGGACAGAGCAGGTCAGTAGTGGACTCGGGCCCCGGACTGGAGCAGTGCTGACCCGGGTCGACTGGCTGGTTCTGCCCAAGGAGGAGTGGAGGAATGACGGCTAGCAGCTGCTGGTCAGTCGGAAGAACGTACAAGGGCTCGATCCAATGGAAACAGGCAATACGATACACTTTCCAACCAAAGGAAGTGAACAGCAGCCTTCAGTTCTGTTTTTAGACTTTGCACTCTACTTTGAGGTTTCCCTCGCCTCTGCCTCTCCCTGTTTCTCCCTGTTTCTCCTGTATTACACGCACCTACAATGCGCGTTCAAAATGGCGCTACGCGGGTGGCGTTCAGCCGTTCAGCAGGCAACAAACCGACAGGGAGCGCGGAGACGGTGCACCGTGAAATATTATCCTGACCGACTCCTGAGCCGTTAGTGGTTATTTTCACTTTCCCTGAGATAATATAATTTATTGGTTCAGAGTGCGTTTAATTTTTAATGAAAAGTCACTAGGACTCTTAAAGAAAATCCTGTAATGGCTAAACCCCGCCCGCGTGTATTCTTGCAGTGATTGAAATCGAACTCCCCAGAGCGCGTAGGCGTTTGTTATTTAACTTTGTTAAAAAAAATGTTTCTATTTTAGATTTAATGTAAGTTGTAACTAAATACAATGTCATATCCATACTATTAATAATAATATAAATATCGGGAAAATAAATACATTTTTGTATTCTGTTTAAACACACAAACTAATTTAAATGTTCGGGACTTCCGGTGGCACCTGCAGCTGCAACAGCTTTTAAATATGTGACTGCTTGCATCTGTCGGACAACAACATTGGAGGACGCCACTATGAAAGGATGGTGCATGGATGTTAGGAGTGAGTGTGCCATGCAAACTGGGGTCCAGGTACCAGAGCCGTATTTAGTCGGGATGGGGTCCCTGGACGAAATAAAACCTCTATCCATTGCTTTGTTAGTGGTTGCACCTTAGCAGGCAGTGAGTATCCCAGCATAAGTAACATAAGCATAAGCACAAAGGTTTGTTTCACCAAGTAATTCAGGATAAGTTAAGACAGATTTAAGTCTGTTTGGACAAACAGATTCTACCTGACATTGCCACTGCTGATATGCCTTATTTACATAAATATTTCATTCAAATTATTTATGTTCTGCCCAAGGCAAAACTAGTTTTAGAGCGCTTATTAATTAATAATACACAACAATGTTTTTTTGTAAGCTATACAACCATACAAACATATTTTATAGCTTCACTATGGTCATTTTGCAAAGCAGCATATATCACAGTTTCTAGATCTCAAATTTAAACACACTGTCACCAATACATCTGAGGCAAACTGGCTTACTTAAAATGAGTTCCACTGTGGAGCTTCTGTCTTGGCCTGCAACACCCTGTTTAGATTATAAAAAAAATAATAATAATAATAATAAGCGCACAGTTGTGAGCTATACTGCAGTGTGAATCGAATAAGGAAAGAAACATGATCATTCCAGCAGCTTTTCGTTTTGTATGGAGACATTGATAATTTAATGGACCACCAATTTAGTAGACCACAAATCCCAAAGTCTGCATTATCAACTTCATCAATGAGCTCAAAGTCCATGAACTGGCTCATTTTTCTGTCTGTGTCTTCTTACTTTCCCACCATATAATAAGTGGTCCACCGGGCAAAAAGCAAAGCACCGAACAGCACAGTGTAGCTGAAGAGAACAAATTTGAGGATTTCCCTGAATGTCCGGAGGAAGCGGATGATCAAGGGATCCACATCCAAAGGCTCGTGCTGTGTCTTCTGCCTGCGACCAGGTGTAGTCAGGTGTCCCATGTTCCCACCTTGACCCATTCTGCAAACACACACTTTTGTCAAATTTAAAGAAAGAAAAGAATAGAACTTTATTGTCCACCAAGGTGTAAAATATAAATACTGGAAGCTAAGTTAAAACATTCTCACATTGCACATAACAAGTTTTAGTAGTTAAATTCAACACACAGAAATTAAGCAAAATTGAGTATTGAGAACTGAAGTAGTCACTGGGAAAAATTACATTTATGTGTTATATATGTACTTTATTAAAAATCACAGAATTGCACATTTCAGCAAGTAGCAAATATATTTATTTCTCAATATATTATTAAATGTGTTTGAAGATTATTTACATTAGAGGTGCAAAGTGATTTATTTCTAGCCTCGTAGGAGCTAAGAGGCTGCATAGTCACAAGACTACTGTTAATAATTTATCTGTAAAGTGCACTCAGTATTGATCTCCTGTGTTTGTTTATATCCACAAACAATACAAACCGCTGAGCATCTTCAGCATTCATCTGATTCAAATGCTCAAAATTATGCAGCATAACACTGAATACATTCATGCAGATTACTATTTATTATTGTTATTTAGAGGGCAAACAATGTTATAGCCGTGCTCATATGATCTGTATGTTAGAGACAGATTTTTTTTTTTTGTTATGCGTGGCTGATAAAGTGAAACTTTGTCATTTAAAATAAATGTTAATGTATCTTTTACAAAAAAATACTAACAATACATATTATCTATTATTATTATTTTGGAAAATGTTTTAGACTTAAATTCAACCAAAAAAGACAAACATGTCACAAGTTCAAAATCTAGTTTACAAAGTAACTGAAACATACCTTGATGTTGTTTGAGGAGGGCAGGAGCTGATCAGAGGGTGGGCTCTTGTACATCCAGCCCTGAAGTCCAAGTTGGTGTGTGCTGCCTCAAGCCTTCCAATTTCTTACAGCAGAGGAGGAGCCAAAAGCAATTAAATTGATCACAAGGATCTGAATCCCCTGGGATTAATCTAATGACAGTTGATGTCTTATGTGCACCTGCTCCTCAAACAAATAAATTATAGTGTGAGATTTTGTCTATCAAGCCAAACCCACAGATTAAACTGTCTTTCTCATGTCTTTAATCCAAGTGGTTAGCTGATGAACATGGAGGAAATTAACACAGATTTACCCAAGAAGAGTACACCAAAATATCTGCTGTCAGCAGGTGTCCCTGTGTTCATAGTGTAAAGCACGGAGAAGGTATTGACTGAAACAGAGATCAAATGTCCTCCTGCAGCACACTTATCCTCTACCGGAACATGGAGCAAATGGCTTCCTAATTCAATCAGTGTCCTGCGCTGTCAAATCATGGGCTGCCGTGGCTGAGCTCTCCAGACAGCACAGGCCCATTATCGGCTGATCGGGAGGCCTGTTACTGAGCTAATTGCTCCTTCAGAGAGCTGGACCACCGCTGATGGATACACTCCCATTCCTGCCTTTCATCTCCTCTCCCTGAACACATCTTTTTCCAAAGATGATCCACTAACAAAAATAGGCACAGTGGCCTCCCACATAAACAAGTAATACAAAGAGTAATTTCAGTTAGTTAAGACTTTATTTTCCTAATTTTACCTAGGGGAAAAGATACACACAAAGCAGAGTGTAATGGACTACAAAAATCCAAATCAAAGTGCACCTTTACATATTAGATTATAACATCCTGAAGCTTAACCATACATACATACATATATACAATAGGTTAATAATAGAGCAATGACCTCAGTGATGGAAATGTAACCAGAGGACAGAAGGATAAACAATAAACAGTAGCATTAAGTCAACTTCATACCGTGGCGTCTGGGTGCAAATCAAAGACAGGAAAAAAAACATTGCTGTCTCACCAGCACAGGCATCAATGAGACACCTGCAGCCTACTGATATGGACAAAATAACAGCAGCTGGGGTTTTCTGATCGACGGGCGTTTGATGTGTCCAGGTGTGCGTGCAGGTGACTCAGGGGATCTGGGCTTCAGGCCTATCCATGAGGGATTTGATCCAATTTGTACCATTTATGAGTTTTGTTGTGGCTATAATATACTCCATCCCGCTGTCTTCCATTTGAGAGAGGAATCGAAGAGCAGCTATCTCCGCGTACGTCACTCCTCCAAGAAAAAACACCAGAGTAGTCCGATTCTCCCCTTGCTGGCCTGAGGGACAGGGATGGAGATAGATATACAGTATGTCACAAAGAGAACAGGACAAAACTGACCAAAAAAAGGGAAACTGTGAGTGTGCTCATTCTTTTTGTCCTTATTTTACTCGGATATGACAAATCCATCAAATTGTGCCATTGCTAAGCTTAACAAAGCCACAACAGAATGTAAAAGAAGGCCAAGTCCCTTTTGCCAAAGCACGATATTTTAAAAATGTGAAAACACTAATTTAGCCATCACCCTCCCCCTAGATAAGAGTCTATTATCGCCTTTTAAAATACAGTGTAACTCAGGCATGTAGAAACAAGTCAACAAGTCTAATACCCAAACCTACAGTTCTAATTAGCACATTTCAAATTGAGTGTATAATTAAATTTATTATTCACATCAGTGTTACACCCACCGCTACCAGTATGACAGGACGGAGGAAAACTGAAAAACGGAAAGCACTGACAAACCAAGCACAGTGTGTTTTCATCTATCCTTCTCTTCACCATAGACACATACAAACACCAAGACAAATAAACGTTGACAGCAGTTGTGTAGTATTGTCAGCTCAGTGCCATCAATCTGCTGCCGTTCAGCATTTAACATTACAGGAACAAAGCCAGGGTCTTATCTGCATGTAGCAGGCAGGGGGCTGTTTAATATGCAGCAGGGCAAACAACAGACCCAGTTTGTACTGGTCCTTACGTTTCTTGTGGAGTCCAGCAGGCAGCTGTTGTCTCTCCTCAAAGTGTGGACCTGGGAGCATCTTTAGCACCTCTTCAATGCTACGCCAGCCTGGCCTGGCCAGGACCTGGGTCAAGCGGATGCTTAGAGGAGCGTAGCCGCTGTACACATATGAGATGTCGTTGGGGTTCTGGGAAAAGCCAAAAAACAAGAGTCAAAGAAAGCAAAGTCCTCCTCATGTCATTAACAGTTCAAGCATTTTAAATTCTCAAAGCATTTCTCGTCTTCTATTTTTAAATCTCATACCTGTTCATTGGCATCCTCCATCCACAGTTTGAGAGTTTTTCTGATAGTGGGGTAGTTATTCCTCGACCCCGTCTGAGGCTTCAAAAGACCCGCCTTTTCCAGGTTGTTCAGTGTTAATATGTGTTCATAACCATAGGTCTTCATACAAGACAAAGAATGGAGATAGAGAAAAGTGTCATTAAAAAAAGCCATCTGTAAAAATGACATCTGAAATACTAAACCACAACTTGCCTTTCCAGAAATAATGTCCCATTTATGCTGGATAACCAACAGACGTCACCACTAAAATTATGTCTATGGAAAAGCAAGTTATGTATAGTTTTTTTGTAACAGTAGTACATTTAAGTAGTAGTACAGATGAATTTTCATTCACCTCCATTGTATTGTTGTTGTGTCACGTTTCAGAGGCACAGCTGAGATATGATTTTTTTGTAATTTGGATCTCCCCCTACCTTTAAGTAATTCTTGGCAAAAAATAAATAAATAAATAAATACACAGCATACACAGTCATTCACCAACATTTCTTTGTTTTTTGTTGATGCAGCAGGAATCTCCTGGCACAGACCACCTACCAAAAAAACAAATTATCTTGTTTTCACTGTACCTGGAGAATTTCCCTCTTGTAGTAGTCAAACACCTTCTGCTTGAGGCCGTTGTTGCAGACAGACTGCATGCACACCAAACGCAAAATCTTAATCAGTGGGTCTTTTTGGGCAATGCAGTCTTCAATGTACGTGTTCACCTGGGGGATGAAAGAGCATTCATCAGAACTAAAGTACATCCATAGATATTAGATAGACACATAATAAACAAAGAGGTATAGCCTGTAAAACAAATGCAGTAAGACATTCCTTATTTTACAGTTTTAAAGATTTCTATAAAATAATTAAAAAGATTTAGATAAGAAGAAAGTTTTTGTAAATAAAAAAAGAGGTTTTAGTTACCTTGTCTGTGTCAACTCCAGTCATAAACTCCTGTTCCACTGTTAGGTTATCAAAGAAGGCCTCAGATGCTGAAACAAAAGACACTCGTTTAGAGAAATATGAACACTATTTAGATGATTTATATTTTCACAACAAACCAATAGCATCTTGAAGTGTCAAATAACCTTTAAATGAGATTTGGTCAAACACACAAAAGACACAATAATACGCAATGTGGTTAACAGAAGGTACATAGGGGATTGTTTACATACTGGTAATGTCTTTGATGAGTTCTGCTATAGACGTGTGGTTAGCCAGTGAGCTCCGTGCTGCCTGCATGTGAGGCAACTGAGACACAAACTGCTTTATTTCTCCCACTGTTTTGGCATTATGACGTTCCTGTAAAAAAAACAAGAAAAACAAATATCTCTTTACTAATTGAGCTGCAGCTCAAAAGGCATCTAAATAGTGGAAACCAATTTAATAATCATAAAAAGTCAGTTGTATAAAAGCGATATACAATATACAATTAAAATGTACCAAAAACAAACACGTAAAGGTGTGGATTCTTTGTCCGGTTATATTTGTAGACAAAACCGTTTCTTACACGTTTCTTGGCACAACACATAATACTATCTCAGTCTGGTATCTTGCTACACAAATTCCCTTCAGCCTAAGCAATAACCACACAAACACTGTTTCTGAAACCTTTCAGATGGGGAGCATCTGTTAGAAAACCTCTACTGGTGCATCAATTTGTTTACCAACAATCTGTATTATTGTAGTTTGTATTTCACTCAGTGTATTTGAATTCTGAGCTAATGACAGAATGCAATACTGTGGTCTTGTTAAGTATTCTGCTTGACAGATTAAGACTATATCTTATCTCTAAGTGATTGCCATCACCTCCCTAACCGCATGGATTTCTGTTATGACCTTTGTGGCAAAATGCCACTACTATTATCATCAGATCAGATCAGCCGGGATGTCTGTGACCAAATGTAGCTTTCTAGAAGTACCACAGTGTAACAAAAAAAAGCACATTACACTGTAATGTACTGTTGCAGTAGACAAATATCCTACAGCACTAAAGTTGAAGAAAGACCTACCTCAAAGGCAGCAGAAATGATTTTGGCCTTCTTGCTGAGTGCCGCTCCAACAGCGTTGAAATTCTTGTCCCTGATTTCTGCATACAGTTCCTCTGCTGAGTTGAGCTGTAGCTTCTTGGCCTCTGTGGGTAAATCTTTACTTCCCTCACCTTGTCTTTTCTGCGCAAACTTTTCAGGTGGTAACTTGACATAACCTGTAAGCCAAAGAAAGTAAAGACAAGGACTGGCATTAAACGCAGGAGGATATGAAAATATATCTGTATAAGATTAGTGTTGATAAATATGAGAAGAAATAAAAAAAAAAAAAATCATCCTGACCATTATTAATTCCATAGATCTCATCAATGAGACCTTCATAGGTGAGCTGTGTGGCCAGAGGAGTGAGCAGGTCAACGTTTCGGTCCAGGAGGAGCAGAGTGTCAAACACTGGCAGGATCTGATTCTGACTTCCAGCAAACTCTCTCTTCATCCTCAGCATCATGTTTGCAACATGCTGTAAACAAGCAGACTTTCTATTCTCAAAATAAATTATTCAACCGACTACTGCTAAGTATCAGTTTTACTATAATACTTATCATTAATTTTCATATAAAGTTATCCCAGCTTGCTACATACTCACCCGTGCACAGTCTCCTTTTCCATAAATCTGTGGAATAGTGCCGTACAGTGCCTGTAAGGTCATGAGGCCTTTGGCTGTGTGGTAAAGGCTTGTTTGGTCATTTTCCAAGTAGCACTCCTGTACAAGCCAGATTGCAATAAAAAAATAAAAAAAAGTTATGACAGTTAGAAAGCCATCACAGATATAAATATAGATGGGAAGTGGTATTCAAAATATAACCTTCCACAGATTTTTGATTTTTTATGTTAATGGTTATGGTTAATGATATTTATTTGGGGTGTGCAGGTTGAACACACCCTGAAGGCACTTTCATACTCCATGGAGAGGAGGTCACCATCATAGGGAATCAGGTCCAGGATATACTCATCAATGTTGATGAAAGAGCCCAGCACGCCCTGCTCCTTCAGCCGCTGTTCACACAGCATGCTCCGCCGAGGCACAAACAGAATGTGGAAATCACGTGGCGAATGCATCTTGTCCTCACTTAAAAAACAAAAAAACAAAAACAAAAACAAAACACAATTAAGACTCAATAGAGAAAATGCTTACATCAATATTTACAGCTTGAAATTGAGAAAGTCAACAAACCTGAATACATTCTCAGCAATTATATCCATAAGCTCCAGCCTGGGACGGACAAAGAAGATAATATTTTTGACATCAGCCGAGGGGAGCCGGCCACTCTTGAGGGTAAACATCTTTTCCACTTCATGTTCCTGGAAAAATAACATGCAACGTGTGTTTTTATATCTAGAGATGACAGAAAACCATGTTAAAATATGATGGATAAATGTGCATTTCTCTTCAGATACCTTGTTTATTCAGTTACAATACAAAAAATGTGCAAAGACAGCACTTACCTTCAGTAGAGAGTACTGTGCTATCAGCCCAAAAGGACCCGTCAGATATTCGTCCCAAACTATGGCCTAAAGAGAAACGGCACATAAGATCAGCAACAGGAAATGTTTGTTGGGATGTGCTGGGAAATGATTTAGCTAATAGTAAATTGATATGCAGCCACCCTAAAGGTAAGCAATAACTCCTGTGCAGATAGGCCTCTTGCTATATTATCTGAAATATATTGTACATACAACACATAACTACATCTTAACATAACATATTTAGTATTACATGTCCACTACTGGCAGCTCAGTGATAACGTTGAGGCTCAACTGTCAGATTCAGTGAGTTAACTCATTTTTAGTTTAGTTTTTTATTATTATTTTATTTTTTTTACCTTGCTTCCGGCACATTTGTCCAAAAACTCTCGAAGCTCTTTTCGTGCTGCTTCTCTCAAAATGTTTAAATTGACTCTCCCGTACGACAAGTGGGCAGCCATTTCTATCAGTATACACACAACAGATCAGGTGACTTCAGCGGGTAAAACGCAGTCATGTGACCAAAGAATATACACTGTCAAGATAAGTTCACACCATATTACACCTACAAAGTATTGTTAACTGTACATCCTGGTCCGTTAGTCAGCACCATAGAGTGTATATAACTTAGTCATTATTTACTTATATGCAGTATATGGCCAGCACTGTCAAACAAAGGTCTAAAATGATCATATTTGATGGTAACTAGCTAACAGGAGAGCTCGTTTGTGTCACGCATGCGCAATGGGTGCTCGCTAAATATCCACTAAAACCAGTTTAGAGGAAAATCCGCGTCTCATAATTTATACAGCTGTCAGTGTGTTGAACGTGTTTTCGACACTGTTTCCTCATAACTTAAACAGCACGGTGTATATTTTCCCTTTTTTGAGTCTTCGTATGGCGGGACACGAACACGGAAGTACAAAAGATGTAGCATCTTGTTTCTTCTGCAGTCTTCTTGCAGTTCTTCTTGTATATGTAGGTGTGGCAAAACAATAAAAAAACGGTATGGCCGCTAAAAAGCTGCGTTTCTAACAATGTGAATGCATTTTTTTCTCTCAGTGAGTGCATTTCTTTTCGTACATATTGAACTTTTGTTGAACAGAAACATTTCCTATAATAAAGCAGAAGGGATGAATTTCACCCTGCTTTTGGTGCAATGACTACTTAAACCTTTAGATGGCGCCATGTCTCTACAGTAGACTTAAAGGGAAGGTATCCTCTTATAATTGAGACATTGATATTAGGATTTCTTTAAGATCCCAATTTTGCTGCTGCTTCTGACTGGACATTAGCACATTTTATGTAGGAAACATTAGCCAAACAGTAGCCATGCTTGTTTGCTGCCAAAAAGTAGATATTTCAAAGTGTGTACGGTTATAAAGGATACATTTAAACACAGAAAAGAAAAAAATAGTAACTTAATTATTTTCCCCAATAGAATTCAAATACAAGTTTAAGGCCTCACCATATTATATTTTGTTGTAAAATATCATAAAGCGCAGTGATTTCTCGTTGCCTCTGCATGATCATGAGACAAATGTATACACTATGCTATTGATCAGGTGGTGACTGTCAAGCATCAGTGTTATCACTTCAGATCCAGGGGTTTCCTTCCCAGGGTACCAAGGGCTTTCCATCCTCCACGCAGGATAGAAGACGAGTTCCCACGCATCGTGGAGATCCGCGGTGCCTCTAGCAACAGACTACTCCTCCACGCAAAAAAAATAAAAACACCGGGATCTGGCGACAGGCACCATGCGCAATGACTGACTCTGTGGTTGGATCCAAATGCTGCACAGAAATTTAGTCCGCATCATTCCCTGACAGCTACACGAGAGAGAGGACAGAGAGGCTGGGCTGGACTCTCAGGTAGGTTTTTACAATTGCCTTCGAAGGATTTTCAAACATTACATCCTCAACCTGAAATCACTCTTAGATCTTTGTGTTTGTCCAGTGACTAAGTGAATTAGAATTTCTCATTTACAAGTTGAATGAATGCAGCATTTCATTCACAAGAGAGAGGTACTGGAGATGATGATGATGATCTCTTACAAGGGAACATGTTTCATTGCCTGTGGTAGAATAGATTTTCATTGTCTCTATGTATGAGCCAGTTACTCACTTGAATGA
The DNA here is from genome assembly GCA_036937835.1 of Pampus argenteus. Taxonomy (NCBI): domain Eukaryota; kingdom Metazoa; phylum Chordata; class Actinopteri; order Scombriformes; family Stromateidae; genus Pampus; species Pampus argenteus. Next base: position 14,956,070 of record CM072867.1, read on the forward strand.
AAATAGGATCATTTGTGAATGTGTGCAGTACACTCAGGATGCATGAAGCTGCTGCTGCTAATTAACCTATGTGAGCTACCAATTATGTAAATGAACATTTGATTGATTCCATTGTTTTAGGGAGAACGCGTCTTTTTGAAAACATTTCTCTGCAGCAGGACATTCCTGTCATCCATGCAGAGGTGTTGATAGAGCGGCTTGCCTCCTTATTTTGAATTGTTGCATTGATTTACTACTACATGCTTTGGTGTTATGATTATGTACTTATCTTATTAATGAATGACTATGGTAAATATAATTCTTGCTCAGATTGTCAATGTTTAATCCCCCTTCAAAATGAATTTAAAAAAGACTCATAGCTGGCTGCGCTCCTGCAACACAGGGTGCTTCCTGGTTGCAGATCCAATATAAGAAAACAGACCTGGTAAGTCATGTGGGAGATTGTGTGGTTGCAGTCCCTGGGCGTTGCTGCAGGATTTTTAGGAGCGCACGCTGGGGCTTGATGTGTCTGCAGACTAGGAGGAAAACATCAGTGATGCCTCCAAATGTTGATGTGGGCAGGGCAGCTCTCAACTCCAGCGGTGCCACAGGACAGGTGACTCAGTTGCCTACTTGTTGTGATATTTCTCATTCTGCACCCGTTCGTTTCACAGCCGTGTGTGTCGTAAACTGACTTATTGGACCAAAGCTGTTAAAATTCTGTTGGAGAAAACAAAAAGGAGCTGGGAATCGGTCTCCCAGTTCCACCATCTCCAACTCCTCCTACAGACCTGAAGTATGGGGATTAAATGGGGGAGGGGAGAAAAGACTGAATGAACAGTCTGAGATATCTGCAGCTGCCTCCTCTCACATGAGCAACTACAGTAGTGATTGGACTACACCCTTATGCTGGTACGTCTCTCTTTGTATTGCTCTTGTCAGCCTACCACACTCTCCTGTGTACAGAGATAAAAATGGAACTGGGCAAGAAAGAAGCAAGAGAAAACGTCACATAAAACACGAGGAAAATGCAAGCAAAATGGGTGTTTAGGGAAAATGTGAAAAAGATGGGGGAATGAAGTGCTCTGCACACTAACTGCATTATTTAAAGATGAAGGATACAAGGCAACTGTACCCAGAATCCTATGTCTTCGTCTTGTCTTTCTCTCTCTGTTCTGTCTTTTCAACTCTGGCTGCTGTGATGCATCATTTTGCTCAAATTGCAACCACGTTTCATGATCCACTGACACTAAACAGTGACCCATTCTGCATGGGGTTTGAAATGTAGCACAGGTAGTATGATCACACAGGCTGGTGGACACACATACAGCGTTTAATCATTCTGATTCTCGTCTTCTGATCTTACTGTTACCATGGCCACAGTTGGTAAAGGTGCATGACTCCTCTGTTCCTCTGTGTTCTTCACATCCGTATATGGAGCTTAGATTTTTAAATCATATGTTATATTTTAATATCTGTAGGTTTCTGTGCCCTGCTTTTGAGCGAATCTTTACATATGTTGTACAGTACGAGGAGACATTTTTCTTCCATTTGTGGTCGGGTTTCAGAAGGGAGTGGCCTCATCTTTAAATTCTCTTTAGAGCAGTGGATGAGACTTGATTTGCCAGCCTCTCTGAAACTGGTGATTAGATCAGCCTAAATGCTCTGGCATATTGGAAAAGACAAATGTAGTTTAATTAATGTGGCCTTTTCAACAAAGGTTCCCCCAGGAGTGCAAAGAGTTAAACATTTAAAACGGCTTTGCTCTTGTCTTGAATTGGGCTAAATTCATAACAGTATCTTATATGTAAGCATCATTCCTTGCATGTCCACTACCATGTAAAATCATTCACACATTCATTTGACTGATTTAAAATCACCTCTGTGCATATGTTGTGGCTGCAGTGATGCTCTTGTCCCTTTCATCTCAAGCCTTTCTGACAGTTTTTGTCTTAAAAGTTAGAACCACAGATTATATTTAGTGTTTCCAGACTAGAACAAGCTCTCGTTTGCCAACAGACAGAGATCTGCTAAAAACACCCAGGGGCATTGTAGCTGCTAGTTTTCTGGTGGGACAAGAGGGAGGGTCAGATATCCAGCTGCTGAGCTGTGCCAGATCCTCAAAGCAGAGCAACAAAGACGCAGGATCACGGCCATCACACTGAGGTACTGATAACAAATCTGACATCCTTTTTATATGTTCTGAGCCATGTAGATTATGTCAATAGACCATAAGCTGCAGGTTACTTCTGGTTAGTAGGAAACGGATGCATAGTATGTTTACAACAGATTTCTAGTGTGCTGATTTAATGCTCCCGAGTGGTAGTACTTGTTTCCCTGAGATAAGATGAGAGGAGATTGATGGAGCACTACTGGTCAATGCACAGTTCTCAAAGTCCCACCTCTTACCTCTGAGGCATACAGGGATGAATCACCATCAGCCAAGCAAATTTGAGACTTACTGCAGGCTCTCGCTGAAGTGCAGTTAGTTGAGTGCTCCGTGTCTGATCGCTGTTTACTTCCATAAGTCTAAAATAAGGCCTACAAAAGTAGTTACTCAATTACATCAAATTGTCTGAAAAATGTGTGTTATCAGATGTTCTTCTGCTAGAAATGAGACCTACTTTTATAGGATATAGACTGCTAACTCAGTGTGTGTGTGTTGGGTGGATTTAAGAATGAAAATAGATCAGCACCCACCCCGTTTAGGTCCATTGGACGGGGCTGACTTGATAGTGAGATAACAGCATGGCAGCTTGTTGATCACTAGATGGTCTTTCCTGTTTGTTCTCCAGCGATGCGGGACCTGGAGCCATGCCTGCATAGAGAATGTAGATGAAACGGTGCAACACTCTCACATTTGAGAGGTGAAGAGTCCTCACAGATGGTACTACAGATGGTCCCTGTCAACGCCATTGACTGAGTGAAAACATGGATAAATTGTTGATGCCAAAAGACCAATAGCCCAAACATCTGTACTGTTTCCCAAAATAGAGTGCAAAGATTTTAAATGATTTCTGTCTGACCAACTATGATTGTTTTCTTCCCAAAGAAAGGATCTGTACACCGTAAAGCATATATACTTATACCTTTAGAGAGGGGACTTATATAAAGTGAAAGACACTGTGGGTGGGAGTTGTAAATAATTAAGAAATGCTGAGTGATGTTTTCTTCTTGCAGTGGAGGGATTCTTGGTGCAGTGCTATACAATCTTGCCCAGATCCAGGCCTCAGTATGTTGACATCTCACAGCCCTCTATGAGGGATGGATGGAGTTATGCCATGCAACTGGGAGTGGGTGGCTACCTGGTGATTTTGGCCTTTCCCACCTTTTCTCCTCACCCGCCTGGTGTGTCAGCATCAGACACCAGCAGCTGAGTTGTGGATGTCAGATTCAGGGTCAGTCTGCAGCAACAGGGAAATAAGGAAACATTATTTAAACATGAACTAATCTACCACGATTCTGATATAATGATTTCTGATGATCAAATCTGAGAAATCTGCTGCTATTTAATATTTTTCTTCAACAAATCACGAAAGAACATGGGCATTGTGAACCGGCCTTGAATTTCTTTTTGACATTAGCACCATCAACCTTCAGCCCTCATGTGTCATCGCAGAAAGCAAGGGAGCAGCTGGTTGTACTTCTTGATGACAGATAGGTACAATATGTGTGAGTCAAGGTATTGTCAACTAGGTCATGTTTTCAGTACATTTGAGCGAAGGTCTGTTGATGACTCGTAACTCATCGGTAACAACCATCAATGGGGTTGACTTTTACTTCAGCCGGTTCAGCCGTTTACCATGTCCTTTGAAATTAAATGTATTATTTATTAACATGTCTTGCTCTTGCATTTGTAAATGAGGTTCAGATTTTCAAGTTTCAATTTTTTGAAGAAATAATTGCAAATGCTCTCTGCCAGTTTAGCATGCAGATTTGACTGAGGAAAACCTGTGAGCAAAAAGATAAGCTACATAGATACAGTACATCCTTAACTGAACTGTTTAATAGATGCCAAGTAAATCAATGCTGCTGTGTATCTGTAACTGGAAACCTTCCAATATTGTTTTCTGTGTGTTTTGAAGGATTTTTATAGTGGTGAATGTGACTTCTGATTGGCTCTTGAGCAAGTCTGTATTAGAAAGAAATAAGGACTTTGCCTCTCCTCTCAGCTCATAAGTCAAATTTGTTTACCAGAAGTCTCCTGTCTGATTCTGATTCGAAAAATGAGATAGCAAAGAAAAGCCAGACAGAGGAAGAAAACTCAATGTCTGGTGGATGGTCCCAACAATATCAGACAGTGTTACCTTTTTATTTTATACCAAACATCTCAATAATGATCTTTTTATGGATAGATGCATACTTCTCGTGTTGCTTGGTGCAAACATGGTGCTCATTTGATCCTAGCTTCACAACAGGATAAATTATAAAACCATACAAGACAGTATGAGTCTATTCATGGGTAGTTTAAAAAATGTTATAGCTGAGCTTGTTTCTCGCAGCCTTCTGAAAAATTGTGTATGGCTGCACGTTTGTTTGCCTGTAATGGGAAACAGTGTGTAACTGCTGCTGAAACATTAATGGTCATGGCAACCTAATAGAAATGGTTATAGTTACATCAGGATTATTAATTCAATGCTAGTGTGGATATATCTACTTGGCACCTTGGAAAATGGATGTTTGGATAAAAGTGCTGATCTGAGCCTGTAGGGACTCTGGGGGGCTTTGGCCAGTTGTTGGTGGATGGTTGGGTGGAGATCTTCAAAGCGACCTCCAATATACGTTAGTAAGACATACCCCCAGGCGTCAAAGTACGAATGAAAGGCTGATCAAAGATGTATGAAAGTGAAACCAATTGAGGGACGTTGCATTGATCCTCCATCCTCATTAACCCATTTTAGAAATGTCCCTCTTGGAGGATGGCGAGGGAATTCTTGCCCTGGAATTTAAGTGCAGTCCCACGTGGTGTTGGAGTGTCATTATATTCAATACATTTACAAATGGGACACAAAGCAGGGCGTAACAGAAAGTCAGATTAATGAATTGCACAATTTATGTTGTCCTATTAACTATGTTGTATATATAATGTAAGAAAAGAGTAAAAATATTAACGCCACATCACAAGGTGACATTTTCAAATTGTTTTGTCTGTCTGACCAACAGCATTGAAACCAAATATGTTCAGAAATTTTTAGTATAACTAATGAATAATTTTCTGTCAGTCTGACTAATCAATTGATTGTTTCTTTCTGCACTCATTACTTTATGGTAATAGGAGTAAAACCTGGCTTTTGCTGTTATATATTTGCTGATCTCAGTCCAAGAGAACTGGAGATGACTTTCTTCCCTCGATCACCATCCCCCACTTAAGCTCTGGGTGTTGCATCCATAATGAGCCATCTTGGATCACGCTGCCTCATTTCTTCAGCTCTTCGTTCTACAAGCAAATACCAAAATCTTAAAGAGAGAAAAAAAAAAAGAGTCAACTTTCTGATCCACTCCTTTTCCAGTTATCTATTCTGCAGTAATGAGTCACTCACCTGCAATTGAAAGTCACTGATAAGACTTTAAGCAAAGTACTCACACTGAGCATTCACATTCACTTCAAGTATCCAAGGAGAATGCATGTCTGTGTTTCTAAAAATGGCCTGCAAGTGCTTCGTGTGTATGGTGTGCTCAGCAAGTTGTGTATGTATGCATCTTTGTACATATGCAAATTTGTATTGATTAGACAGGTTTCTAAATTGGTGCATCGCCACCATCCCCAATATAACACAGGAGAGATCCTGCTGCGTGGATGGCTTATGATGATAAAACAGATGACTCTCCCTCAGTCTCCCTCTGTTTTTTTCTGTCATCTCACACAGGATCTGTTACTATTCATGCCTGCTGTATTTGTAGACACTAGTGTGTGTGGTGTTGTTCGCATGATGCAATTCATTGGGCATCACTTTGCCACGTCTGAAACCAGCGTCATTAAGACTTGATGACATTTTGAAAAACCCAGGAGAATATCGGCTGCTCTCCAGAGAAGAACCCACCACCTGACTGAGTCATCTCAGATGGGAGGAGCACTTGTACAAGATGAATGTGGCACCATGTTAGAGCCACAGATGACGCAGATGAGTTGCATTTATAACCTTGACAACATAGAGGATGTAGTCTGACTGAGGGTCACAGTGACGTCATGACTGCAGAATAACGAGGCTCAGTATGACATTTTGGGCAAAACAACCCATTATAATTGTTCTCTGGTATGTTTTCAACATGTACATGTCAAACCTGTTGAGATGTAAAAACTATGATTGTACAGTAGCAAGTTCTGTTTTTCTGAAGACAGAAATATGTATATTATCCTTGGATTTTTCACCTTCAGAAAAGATGTTCATTAACATACATATACAGTATATCCAAATCACCAGAGACATGTGTTTGTCCACCCACAAGTCTGAATGCCTCTCCCCGTCCCGTCTTTCTCACTCCATCTACCTCTCCAGGACAATCATGTTAAACAAAAGTGGTATAATTAATTTTAGCCAGTGAGGGAGGACCACGCCTGAGAGCCTCATTGGATACAGTATAATATGAACTCTACAGAGTAATGTCTGAACTGTCAGACCGCTGCTGATAAGTGGAATAAGCCCAATGCTCCCTGAGGAGTGCCATACCACTGTTGACTGGGTGCAGCATCAGAGGGAAAAGCTCACACCCACAGTGTCTATTGAAAGCCAGACAAAACACACACAAGGGGGAGCAGACATAAAACACAAGTTAAAACAAAAATACCACATGCCTGTCTGAAAAGGGTCCACATTATTATTATTATTATCCTATTCTGAAGCCTAGAGCAGTCTGCAGGACAAACTTTGATTAGATGGGAATAATCCATATTCCACTGCCATGTTTGTCCATACTTTCCCTGTAAAAGAAATCATTCAGGACAAATTACGTGTTTGCAATAGACCAGACATTGATCAGAGCCATCTTGACTGGTGAAGGCAGAACATCAGCTGAACAGGCAGAGGCGCAGGGCACACCACAGTGATCCAATAAGAGAGGTTGTTGATGTGAAGTATGGATGGGAGGCGTGTCCTGGGCGGGACAACTCTAAACGGAGATGGAAGCTCTCAGGAGGGTGTGTGGGGTGCAAACATCTAGACTCTACAGTAAGAAAAGTGTAAATATTATTGATTTTCCCTTTCAGCATTATCATTAAACATTCCTTATCCTCCCTTGCTGTCTCTCCTATACAGCACCTGAACTCTCCACACAGCAATAGTTCTTGACATTTGAGCTTCCAGAGGCTTTTAGTTCCTCTTAAGGGACATTGTTACTCATTTTCCGAGCCTGCTCGTCTTCTCTGACTGTTGGTATTTGCCCTCAGGACATATACCGTACTGCTGTATCCCCCGGCCTGTGGCTGTAACAGCATGTCTCCATGTATTGTCTGGCAGACAGCTGAAGCAACTGCACAGGGTATCCAGACACAGCTGACTTGCCCAAAGGCACTCGCCTCACTGACTTCTGATGACATCTTTGTATGATCTTTACCATGTCATTTGGTACTGTCTAGTGTGAGAATATCAGTTAATAAACTGAGTTTCCCACTACAATCATTAGCACTTCTGTTTGGTTTTTTTTGCACCATGTATGTAAACTATTGTAAAATCTCCTGCCATCATGTACTTAAAACTTCCTACAAATGTCAGGGAAGAAGGCACCACTCCAGGGGAGAAATCAGAAAAAATTATCACATCATCCATTCTTTTGAGCAAATGTATTTATAATCAATGGGCAGATTAATATGTGTTTTGGTATGATACCTTCATCAAAGGATCAACACATGAGGTGATTATTTTTCTTTTTTTGTCTCCTGATGTTGTCACTGAACTTCAGTACAAGAAAAGCACACCTATTCCTCTTATTAAATTTCTACAGATCTCATTGCAGCCCTCTTGTAGCACCACAACCACACACAGAGCTCCACCAGCATCCCAGGAAAGTGAGTCTAACTAGTTAAGAACTGTAAATATACAAACACCACTTCGGACTTCAGCCTCAACTAAATGGCCGTGAACAGTTGAAAATGCTGCAAGTAAAGACTAAAAACTTAAAAATCAATACAAGATCTCCTCCTCCTCCCCCTTTGTCAAAGCATAATTAATCCACTCCTGCTATCAGGAGCCATCTGTTTCTTTAATGTGTGTAGGGTCACAAACTACAGTTTTTACAGTTTCACGTTCAGCTGCTAAAATAACTGGTCTTGCCACCCCTAATTTGTATTACCCAAATGTGAAAAGTGCACATAGGTTTAAATGAGCCTGACCACCCACTTCACCCTCATTTCACTCTGGTCACAAAAGCTTTGTTCCCTTTACCATACACACGCACAAAACAACTCTTCCCCTGTATGACGGTGTAGCTTATGCTTGTATTTAACAGATCATTTGTGTCTGTGTTGTATCTTTTGCAATGTTATCCTGTGTCCATGTATTGTCTCAATATGTCTGTGGAAAAAAAAAAGATAAAAAAAGACTTGGCAAGAGGAGATGGTGCTGATAAGGCTGTAGATTTGGCATCAGGAAATGTGCTTACATGAAGGTATTTTGTTGCTATTTAAGGCTTAGTATGTACATTTTTAGGAAGAACGCAGATGTAGGGGGGGAAAGTGATTATTACTCCTCTGGAAAATGTAATTGATTTGTGTTCATAATAGCGGTTGTTTGTCAAATGATAGTGAGCTCATCATGTAGCCTTACATCATTCTGCTGCAATTGTCAATTTGAGTTCAAAAACCGTCCACGCTAACACGTTTGAAACATATGTGCTCTCTGATGAGAGCGCAACCCACAGTGCCAGTTAAGTCAGTGCTGCATAAGCATGAGATAAGGACAGGGAATACGTAAAAGTATGAACAAATCATGAATTTATGACTTCCGACTATACTTGTCAAAACCAACCAAACCATTATTTCCCACTTCATGCTGCATTCATCTCGCTGTCTTTCTGTGTGTCCACCTGCAGACTGTGACAGCCATGACGGACACGGTGATGAGCAGCAGCTCGGATCGCTGGGTGTCCAATGACAGGCAGAGAACCATGCATGCGAGGTAAGCTCATTTATCACAACATTTTTGGTGCTGTCATCCATCACCATGACTGTGCCAACACTAAACTGTTAATCTTTTGTTTCACCTGCATCCCTCTGATCTGGTCTGTGACATAGTGATAAAGAACAGTAAGTAGATGAACTCCTGCTCAGTCTCTCATCTCCCCATCTGCATTGTGTGTATCTGCCATCTGTGTGTGTTGATATTGTGAATGTTTATTCATGGATATGTGATGCATATATTGTACACAATCAGCTTTTGTCTGTGCAGACTTGTCCAAACATTGAATGTAATAATGTGTGTGTGTGTGTAAGCAAATATGTGATTCGATATCATATCATGAAATCATGAATATGTTTGGCTGATAGGGGCAACTGGACAATGCAGCCAGGCCCTGGTTCTGGTCCAGACCTGACAGATGAAGAGAAAGAGATTATAAATGGTGTGATTGCCCGTGCTGAGAAAATGGAGGCCATGGAACAGGAGAGGATTGGGTGAGCTATTGTTAAACATGGAGTGGTTTCTCTAATAATATGGCTGTATAAAAACAATGTCACTTGTGGAGACTAATGAAATGCATACATTTCAACATGGGATAATTAACAATGACATTTTAAGTAATATGTTACCCTGTGCTGCTGCAGGCGCTTGATAAACCGCCTGGACGACATGAAGAAGACTGTGTGTGGGGATGGATTGTCCCGCTGTGTACTGTGTGGGGAGCAGCTGGGCTCACCAGGGGTCAGCTCAGTGGTGTGTGAGGACTGCAAAAAGGTAGGTAATGAGTCAGCCAATTATTACAAGGTAAAAAAAAAACAAAAAACGACCCTCTTGTCTACTGCAATTCATGCCAAAGTCATGGTCTGTGAGCTGTGTATTTGTAATAATGTTGTGAATGGTCCAAGCAGCTGGAAATCTTATTTTTCCCTGTCGTGTAGAACATGTGTACTAAGTGTGGTACACAGTGTAGCAGTCGGCCACGCGCCGTGTGGCTGTGCAAGATCTGCAGAGAACAGCGAGAGGTGAGTGCTTTACACCGGTGAAGAAATAAATGAAAAAAAAAAAAACTCAATTGGGAACCTTGTAACACACATTTTGTTTTCTCAGGTGTGGAAGAGGTCTGGTGCCTGGTTCTTTAAAGGTTTTCCTAAACATTTCCTACCTGCACCTATGCCGTTATCTAAACCAAAAGAGGAAGCAACCGAGCCCAGGGGTTCAGCAACCCAACCACAACCACCAGGTAGACACACCCAAATATTTGCCTCTTCACCTTTTAATCAGGCTTTTCTTTTTTCTTTTTTTAGTGTTGCTAGGAAGTGGTGGTGTGACACTGGATAACGGCATGTTGTATATATTACAAATATTAATACACCTGCCGAGTCATCAGCAGCTCCTCCACACTCGGTGATATCCCACATTATACAGGAAGTGGTCTGGCTGTTTCTTCATGGGTCCAGATATGGTGATCACAAATGACCAGACTGTCAAAACGTAGCGCTTTGATTAATTAATTAATATCTTCCCTACCAGATACTGGATAATAGAATTACAGAACCAACCAAAATCTTTACATCATCATTACATCAGCATCTGTAAACCAATCCTCTTACAAACCCACCTCTCATTGCTCCTTTCTCAACCATCACACCTTTTATCTGCTTCCCAAATTTGGCAGTACCGCCCACTGTTGCAAATGAGGAAGATGGAGAGCTCAATTAAGCTGTCGGAAGATGCATGCTGTGACATGGGATGTGTCTCCAGGTGGTGCTGGCATGATGGGTCATATTGTATCATTTCACACTTTCAGCGTGATTACCTCCGCATTGTGATATCCACATAAAAGAGAGGGGTAGTTTCAGCAGATGGGAAGGCCATACAGCGGCTGCATGTACAGTAGCCTGCTGCCACAGCTTGTTGTAGTGTATGTATGTATGTATGTATGTATGTAGGTCAATGCCTTTCCAATGGAAAAGCTGCAACTTTAAAATTATTCAGAGAGAGACTCAGGAGTATTAGAGATTCCACTGCAGGAGCCTGAAGTGGTGTAATTATGCATGTGTCCCTAATGTATGGTGTGTGTATACTGTATTATGTTATTCATGGTTATTTTTAGTGCCAGAGCCACAGGGCCGCGCTGGTTACCCACCTGTGGCCCCTAAACCATCAGTTGGGCGCATGGCCACGGGCGGAGCAGGTTCTGAAGAGGTGGGGCAGGGAAGCCCAATGGTCATGAAGAAGATGGTTTCTGTCCAGAGCTCCAGACCGCAGCCTGCTGGTACGTCCACCATGGCAGAGTGAGACACAACTGGGATCTCTGCACACATCCTCAAAAACTAAATATTAAGTCCTCAGTGGTATTTTTTTTTTTGTGTAGTCTCAAATGATTGAATGTGGTTGTAGGCTCAGTGGCAGGAGATGGAGGCACCTACTCTTCAGGTGCTGTTCCTCCAGAGCAGAGAGTGCCCCCTGCAGTGCGAGAGGACAGGAGGCAGCCCGCTGCCTACAGTGCTGCTCCCACCCGACAACAACCTCCCCCAGCTGAGGAGGAGGAAGTCAACGACTATGACTCTGATGAAGCCAGTGAGTACACCATCTGCTGTTTCTTTTCATCAGGTAAAGTGGCTGATGACGTTTTCATTTCGCCTCGTGTACAGTTTGACATTACTGATTTCCTTCCACTTACTTCAGGTAAATAGCACCAGCTGGGGTGTTGAATTTAAATAAAGTAAAACATATTGTTGTTGACATCCTTAATTTGGCAGCATTACTGTTACCCTGAAGGATTCTGACTCATTCGGTGTTGATGCTTGGTTTCTGCTTTTTAGCCTGCCGGTAATGATCCATATCTATAAGTTACCCAATAGTCCTAGCAAACGGTAAGTATTATTCTGGTGGCATCTGTCTATTGAGCCATGTAGAAGATGACGAATGATAAGCGCTATATGATATAGAAGCAACGGATTCAATATCGAAGGACTACAGCAGAGGAACATGTGAATCAGTAAATCAATAGCGGTACATAAGCTGTGTGGCTGTACAGCTTTACCCCCACACCCCCTATATATCTCATTTTAATGATGAAAATGGTGCCATGTCATTCATGTCCTGTGCCTGCAGCGTCAAATGGCCCTTATTCTCTCTCAGGGGGATTGGGTGTTAATTTGTTTTATTGAGGTCCGGGAATATGGAGCTGTGCAAATAATTTAAGATACAACACGGCTAACAGGATATAGATTCCCCTTGTGTTTGATCCAGTCCCCTGAGTTGAGAGTGAAAATGGCAGAAATAGCAGTGGTTTCATGTGCCTGGTCCCTATAGAGTTGTTGTGAGAACAGTGCGTCCCGCAGTGCTGATTGTCTGATTATAACTTTAAATGTTTTGGTTGTGCCTTTTAGCTTTAAAAAGATAATATTCTGTCTGTTCAATAGAATTTGAAAGGGTATGGTTGAAGAAGTATGCTTGTTTTTTTGTTTTTTTTTTTCATTTTGAATATGACATAGTCTGATAATCATAATTTGAGGTAGTATGTGTTTTTAATATAACTGATCATTAAAAGGTGGATGAGTTAGATTTGCTTATTTTTGGGATGGCAATGATCCATGGTTGCTCGATGATGAATCTTGAATCTTGGTGATCGCCACACTTTTCCTCTGGTACCAACATGAGGTTGACATTTGTGATTCAGAGTAAAGTATCATGACAGCTCAAAGATTGATTGTCATGAAATTAGCCCCTCCCCCTCCCCCACCCCCACCCACCACCACACTCACAATGATTTGTAAATACTTTGGTGAACCAAACCAGCCTTACATTGCAGCTAGCTTGACTTTGACTCTTTGTCTTGTTGGAAGAGCATCTGTGCTTTTAGAGCAGCAAATTGGTGGTGAGTCTCAGCCCAGGATAGTTAACAGTTATAAAAAAAATTAAGAAATGACATTTGGATATTTCACCCCCCAACAGCTACATGCAAACCAACGAAACTCCTCCAAGTAAAATCTGTGTGGGCAGCAGTTTCAGTCTTTTTTTTTTTTTCAATGCAGAAACTTATTTTCTGAATGTCTCTCTTTGAGACTTTCTTTTATATCGCCCTGCTTTGTAATGAGATGTTTCTGCTATTTACTTAAAGTAAATAAAAGCCTTTGAATTTACAGCATGAGTGTGGGTCAAGACTCATCTGTACACATTTTTGAACCTCTCTCCTCATCATGTGGCAGTGCCTATTCCCACTTGTTTTCACAACCTAAATGTTGTTTAATTACAAGCGAATCTTCCTCTGTATTTGTACTCTTAATTATTCAAGAGCAGGATTGCTGTTTCTCTGTAGTCTAATGCAATGACTGGTCTGGGTCTCTTTCAGCCACTCTGGGCTCTCTAGAGTTCAGCCTGCACTACGAACAGGAAAGCAACAGCCTCCACTGTAGCATCCTCAAAGCAAAGGTACCACTATTCTCTTCAAACTCTTACACAGGGACAATTGCAATCAAGTGGTTTATGTTAAAAAGCTCCTGAGTGGCACTTTAGCTTAATTGCTGTCCGCTGTTCATGATATGACGGACACAGTGCTCTTTTCATCCCTAGGGATTGAAGCCTATGGATTCAAATGGATTGGCAGATCCCTATGTCAAGCTTCATCTGCTGCCAGGAGCGAGTAAGGTAAAACACCTTTCCTACATTAACTTTTTTTTTTTTTTTTTTTTTTTTTTTAAATGAAATCCTTCTAAGCAAAATAGGACGTATAGTGATTTTAGGCCCTCTGTAGTTTGATTAGAGGCCTTTCTGCAAGCTCAAGCCTGACACCTTGTGACAATTATATGTCATGTCGGGTATGATATCTAGATTGAGACATTATGAATAAAGTAAAAGCCACAAATATGTTTCTATTTTACTGTTCATACATGTACTGCAGTGGAGGGGCAGGTTAGGGTTGCCAAAAGATGAAAGATATTCCCTTTGATAAAATAGTAGAAATCACAGCTGTGTGGGACCTTGCGTTGTAGCAACATGCCTCAAGATTTTTCCACTTTCATATCCTAATGTACCCTGCATTTAACAGTCTACAAAGCTCCGCACAAAGACCTTGAGGAACACCCGTAACCCCATGTGGAATGAGACGCTCACTTACCACGGCCTGACAGATGAAGACATGCAGCGCAAGACCCTCAGGTGGATACTGTACCTCAAGCAGTTATGCTTAAATCACCCACTTTCCAGTAACAGACGTAAGCCTGTGAATATTCTCATTCATCCAGGTCATGGTTATCTCAGGGAAATTAAATCGAACACAACTGGACGTGGTTATTTGTCTTTGAAGACGTTTCACCTCTCATCCAAGAGGCTTCATCAGTTCATGCTCGCTTGACTAGGCCGGGACTAGTTGCGTTCGATTTAATTTTACTTGAAATAACACACGTGTGTGATTGTTTTAAAACATTACCTGTCCTCTTTTGATTTCTACAGGCTGTCTGTCTGTGATGAAGACAAGTTTGGGCACAATGAGTTTATCGGAGAGACTCGTGTGGCATTGAAGAAACTGAAGATGAACCAGAAGAAAAACTTTAACGTGTGTCTTGAGAGAGTTGTCCCTGTGAGTAGAATTCAATTATAGTCAAGCAGTGCTGTCTTCTCCTCGTCTGAATCTCGTATTGACCTTATAATCTCGTTCCCCCTCACAGACGAAGAGAACTGCAACTGCTGGGGGAGCTCGAGGCATCGCCCTCTACGAAGATGAAGTAATGCTTTATTTCCAAGCATGTCTAAATGTGACAGATTCCTCCAGACGTTAATCTTTTATCCACTGCTCTGTATTTCCAGACTGGGAAAGATGTCGGAGAGGTGGAGGAGCGCGGTCGCGTTCTCATCTCCCTCATGTACAGCACCCAGCAGAACCGCCTCATCGTGGGCGTTGTGCGCTGCGTTCATCTGGCCGCTATGGATGCTAATGGCTACTCTGACCCCTATGTCAAAATGTAAGTGGAGCAGTATGGGATGTACATTTATATTGTAAATATGTAAAAATGGCACAAATTGAATTCCATACATACACAATTCACAGAATTCTGAAACCTGACATGGGGAAGAAGGCCAAGTGCAAAACGCAGATCAAGAAGAGGACTTTGAACCCAGAGTTTAATGAGGTTTGTAAGAGAGAGCTCACGGTGAAATGCCTTGATTAATAAAAAATCTGATTATTCCCACATACTTATTAAAACAGTGTGTTAATATTTAACTCGGATACGAAAAATATTGGAGAATGACTTTGGAACTGATCAATCTGTGTATGTCTTGATTTGAAATTTCAGGAATTCAGCTATGACATCAAACACAGCGAACTGGCCAAGAAGACTTTAGACATCTCTGTGTGGGATTATGATATTGGGAAGTCTAATGACTACATTGGTAAATGTTTGATTGTTGTTTTAATGACGTTTTAATGTGAAAAGAAGCTTTCACCTGTTCAACACCTGCCTAATACCACAACTCCCCTCCTTTTTCAACAGGTGGGTGTCAGCTGGGTATTACTGCCAAAGGAGAGAGGCTGAAGCACTGGTATGAGTGTTTGAAGAACAAGGACAAGAAGATTGAGCGCTGGCACACCTTGATGAACGAGAATCACATCGCTAGTGATTAGCCACTTGTCCCCCAATACAGCATGAGCTAAAACCTATCCTCCTTGGTTTGCTTTCATCTCCTAATGCACCCCCCATTTTTATTGTTTTTAAAATATTCTTTCACTACCTGATGATCACACAGGCACTGCTTTCACGCCGCCTTCCCTCTGATGTAATATATTCTTCTTTCCTGTTTATCTTATTAACAATTACTCTGCCTGTGTTGAAACTTAATCTGCCTCTGGGACAACTCATGGCATAAATGAATTAGAGATTTCATTAATGTAACCAGGACATCTGTTGATGAACAGCTGTACAAAGACCATCATGCCTGTCAGTGTTGTTTTACAGTGTGCTGAACCTGACGCGCCCGTCGCAAAAGAAAAATTTAAGTTTGGATTGCACTTGTGCAGAACAAGAAAAGCAATATGTTATGGCATCTGAGGCTGCAACGTCATCCAAAGTCACAAAAACCTCAATTGAGCTCATGCCTGATATTCATTAGACTGATGGGGTATTTTTTTTTTTTATTTCTCGTGTGTTTACGTCATGCTGTAGTTTAACACTTGAACTGTATACGCATGCCAAGCCACAGACATAAGAGAACATGCAGCTGCACCTTCAAATGTTTCAACTGTGTCCACTGTCTTGAAAATGTTGTATATTACCATGAATAAATGTTTACATACTGATACATTGCTCAGGTTAGGATAGAAATAACAGAAATACTGATATACTGATGATTCATAAATAAGTGGACCAGGAGCTAGATGACTCTTTCATCAGTTGCTGTTAATTTGTGATTTTAAAATTATAGCACACCTAGTTAAACATGAGAAGTTTTTTTTGTACGGTTATTTAAAGCTGTGAAATTTTGAGTTTGTAGGAAGAATTAACTGTGCGATTAGAGAAACTGAAAAGTGAACAATGTTTATTTTTTTCAGTTTATTTCTTAGTTGGGGATGAGAATTGGCAGGTATAAGGAATTTCCTCCTGGTACCTCCGACACCTCAGAGGTTTCCTAAGGCGGTTTTTTACACTGAATGGACATTGTCAGGTTCCTCACAGGTTTCCCTAACAAATCTGCTCACTGTGCTTATTAGGGAGACAAGGTGGGACAGGTTTTGTCATAAGTATGTGCAGCTTTACCTGCATGCACTGTGCTCGTGACTCTCGTGTGCCTGGGGCAGTCGTGGCCCGCTTTTACCCCAACGCACCCTTTGCACAAAGCAGGGCACCTTTCCCCTCTGCCACGCCCCAATCATTCAAGGCTTTAGTGTGTGTTTGTTTCACTAATCACAGCAAACCAAGGAAAGCACACCTTACAAGTGGAATGACCTCAATTTATAAAGCTGTTTGCAAGTTATTCCAAAACAAAGATGAAAACAACAAAAAAATCCTATGCATGAAATGTCTTGTGGTTCAAGATATATATATATATATATACTTTATAAGAAATTAACACTATTGTAATTCTATTAATGTTTACACTTCTTCCCCATAACATTTCTGTTAATACTTTAAATATAAGAGCCCATATTCCGCATGACTATGGTGTGATCTGAATAAACTGGTCTGATAACAACCACAGGATATAGTCTGATAATCTGATATTAACTGAGCACATCGACAAGACTTTATCCAACTCTACAAGTAGCAGGCATTGAGATAAATGTCGTTCTTTGAATGCCACTTTCTGCTCCTACACATTCAATTCTCTCCAGTGTCTTGTTTTCTCTGCACAGCTACTCTGCCCCCATATAGCAGTGATTCAAACGCCTATTGTTTTGTTTTTTCTTATTTACTTTTTTTTTTCTTTTTTTTTTAGTGGAAGCAATGATGCATTGCTCTTTATCTGTGGTGGCTAGTAAACTGGACATAGGCCTACATATGCCAAACAAACAGTCAGTTTAGTCTTCATCATTGAAGCCTTCTCTTGTGTAAAATGGAAACATTGTGTTTGGAAATACTTCAGATAGAGCATTAAACGCTTCTCTTTGTGTCGCTTATCCAAGTTTGTTTTCCGAATGCAGAATGGGTTCAAACACCCTCTGTGACTGTGGGTCACACCAACAGTAGTTGCAGTGGGAGTTTTTTACCTTTCAGCTTCTGGGGGGAGTAATGAGACAATTAAAGCTTAAGCTTGAATGAGGTTAGGCGATATAAAGGTGGAATTTGTACCTTGGTGGAGGTGTTTTAGGTTTTTCATAAGGAATGTGTTTCAGTGGGTGGCTTCTGCCACTGTCTTCCAAGAGAAGAAGGAGAAAGAAGGGAGGAATCAAATACCTATTAGTAGCATCATACATAATATATATTCAATAGGTTTTTTTTAGGAAAAAGCTTCTCTCATAAACCCATAGCTGTCTTACTTGATTCTGCCAGTTCAGTGGAATGATTCTTGGTTTATCTCTGTATTTGTAAATAGATAGTGCATGCACTGGAAATATGTATGTTTGCAAATAACTTTGCATGTAAAGATTTTGCAGAGAGTTTACACAGATCAATAAAATTTAATGAAAACTGAAAACGCCTGATGTGAGTTTAGACTTATTGGAGTCGAGCAATGCTTTTGTGGAGATTTTCACAGAAGATTAAATCAGATTAAAAAGGGAGCAGCATAATGCTGCAGTGGATTTGGTTTGTGGATTAGGTTTTGAATAAACCCATAAAACACCCATAACACACGTATACACACACACACGTACACAAAATCGTGTTTCCATCACTTCAGAGGACACTACATGGACTTACATTTATTTCCTGAATACCTATCCTAACTTTACCTTGGCCTTAAACTTACTTTAACTTTAAAACAAGTCTTCACACACACACACACACTCAGGAAAAATGTGTCGTGTCTTGTTTCTGTCGAGCCTCCACATCTTGAGACCCTTTTCAACTCAAAGCGTTATCCCGGAGGCACACAGACAGACAGATGCGCCTTTAGACGTCGACCTTGCTACAATTCTGATCCATTCTGACATTAATTTAACAATCCGGTTTTAAACAGGATTACAGCCTAAACTCAATTTGCATTGAGATGCGAAACAAAAGTCTAGCCCTACTCCAAATTGTTTTTGTCTTATCATTGCTCACTAATTCAGAAGGACAAGATGTGATCGGATCAGGTCTCTCGTGTTTCAGATCAAGTCCCACAGAGGACCGACAGACACGCGTCACTTTTCTACGAGACGCCGGTATGCGCTCCCTGTACCTCACCCTGTGGTCGGAAGATATGCGATTGGTAACATGCCAGGTGAATATCAATCCACTCGTCACGGAAAGCTACAGCAATCTTTGCGACAGAAGCAGTCAAGAAATCAGCCAACGTTTTATTAATATCAGTATGTTGATGGCTCCGGATGCGCCCTGCGCGCTGAGTTCCAGCGCGCTTAATATTACCAGACGCACAAGAAGAGATGGAAGAGAGGAGAGAAAAACGCGGAGAAAACGCGCCTGGATGTTCCCAGGGACACTGTGGTGCGGCACTGGAAGCAAAGCCGAGGAATACGAGCAGTTAGGTGAGGATGTTTGTGCCTTTTTTATGTTATGTGCATTAAGATGCAAGCCTTAATGCTCAAGTCAGAGGAGAAATGGAAAGAATTTATAACTGATACAGAGTGAAACTTACAAATTACATAATGTTGAAATGTCAAGGGCTTCTGAAAGTATATTAAATACACACCTCCGGGGATGTTAGGGGCCTCTCCAGCTGTTTGCCCCAGAACTCTTCATCAGCTCTCTCCTCACTAACTTTCAAGAATAATTTATAATCATATTAAATTAATATCTCTAGCATTTTACAGGAGATTAAACTGGGCAGAACAGAGGCCGTTTTAGGCTGAATATTTTGATGTGGCATCACAAAACATATAGACACATTAAACAACACATCAGATAAACAAAACAACAATAGTCATCAAAAATCATCTATCAAACAGAAACCCAAATATATTCAGTTTCCTATCATAATCACATATGAGAAGCTGAATCCAGCATAGTGACTAAAATGATTATTAGATTATCAAAACAATGTTGTTGATTAATCTTCTAACAACTAATTGATTTATCAATAAATCATTGCAGGCTAGTGTTAATAACCATGCAATGAACAGTGTGTTAGAATAAATTTGAAGTTAGTTAAACGTAAACACTTTTGGAATATAATTCAATATAAGACATAATAGTAGTAATTAAGTTATTGTATCAGTATCAAGAGAAATAAGAATGGGGTTGAACTTGCATTAAGAGGAAAGTAATTAGAAAGTCTTGTGGGCATTTCTATAAAATAGTTACATCAAAAAAAAGTGCTCAGTGGGTTCATTGTATTAAAGATCTTGGTTTTACAACCTGTACTTTTTAAATTTTCAAGTAGCTGTCTTTGAAGTCAGCAGCTTTTTGATTTTTAATTCAAGTGAGTAATTTCTGCTTGCAGACTTGCCTCCATGCAAAGTGTCCTTTGATGCGTGTTTGAAATCAAGTCTTGATCTTTTCAGGTATGTTTGAGAGTGCAGATAGATGCTGTCGTGAGCACGACCACTGC
The DNA here is from genome assembly GCA_036937835.1 of Pampus argenteus. Lineage (NCBI taxonomy): Eukaryota > Metazoa > Chordata > Actinopteri > Scombriformes > Stromateidae > Pampus > Pampus argenteus. The sequence continues at coordinate 14,976,310 of CM072867.1, forward strand.
CTGCATGTCATCCCAGCTTTTACGGTGAATTATGGCGCCTTCAACCCAAACTTCTTCACCGTCTCACACTGTGACTGTGACCAAAGGTCGGTTTCTGAATGTACACCCCAGGCATCCAGTATTTTGTGGGAATTTCAAGCATTTCTTTGCCTCTATGAGGAACTCCTGCAACCACCCTCCCCTCCTGACCTGTATTTACACTGCTCTGGTTAGCATGGTCAAGTAAGGATGGACCTCCTCTCTGAATTCACCGGGGTTGTTCTGGTAGTTGTTATATAACTCGCACTTCTTGTTACTATTCAAAGTGTTCTCATCTCTGCAGTGCTTATATCATATAATTATATCATTGTGCCAATAAATGTAAACTGATCAGGTGGGATCAGAGGATATTATTCATCCAGGAGTAATAAATACACGCCTGCAATTAGCCCTCCAGAAAAAACTTATGATGTCAAGATTGAACATGCTATTTTTGTGTTTATTGGAAGAGAGCATTCCTACCATTCATATCTAGTACTAGACAGGTGCTGACAGATGTGTAACAGATTTATTCTCTAACTCTTGGTGTTCATCTGTAAGTAACTGACACACATTTTCAGAATCCCTTTTCCTGCTAAAAGGTTATCATCCGTTTATAAGTAGTTTGGACTACCAGAAAGGTGTAGACAAAATGAGGCAGAATTCAAAGATATTAATGTTAATTTTGATTGGGCTGTCTTATGTTTTTCTGCTCTTCACCAGGTTTCAACAGTGTCTTCTTGGTGTGAATGATACCATTTCCAGTATGGTGGGCTACAGCTTCTTCAACATCCTCCAGGTTCCCTGCTTTGAGCTCAAACAACAAAAGCGATGCACTGAGATGTACTGGTGGGGAATGTAAGGGACATACGGATACTGCTGCTTGTTTTAATTCTATATTATTAGTCCACCTATGTAGAATATAACACTTTTAATATAAGTGCAGTTTCATAAAAACCTGTTCAGTGTAAAGTGCATTTATTTAAGAGTCTGTCTTGTGACGGCATAATTATGAAGGACACTGTTCCCCCACTTCTGCTGTGTTTCCACAACTTTGTTACTAAAAAATGGAGTGATAGCATCAACGACATTGCATTGACAAAGTGTACTACAATAACTACAATGCATTACTATAATTCTCTTCCAAGGCAAGTACCAGACACTGTGTTCAAAATACAGTATATTTACATCTTCGTAATTGAATAAATGTGCTAGGAATGTGGCCAATATGAGCATTAACTGACTTTGAGATTCTCTTTCCATGACAGGATTTTAACTTGTGTTTACTCTTGACAGGTGCAAAGTAGCCAAAGAGGCTCCATATGCTGTCTTCAAAAACAATATTTCTTATAACACCACTCATGGTACAAGCAATTATGGGGACAACACTGACAAGAACACGTCAACAAGTAGTGAGAGTCAGCATGTAACTGAACAGCCTGAGATTATCCCGCACAGAAAGTCACCTAAAGGTAAAAATAGATGTAAATCCAGGGATCTACCCAGAGGAGACACTTTTTACCATCGAAGGACAAAGGGGAAAAGATTCAAAGGATGCCAGAAACAGTCTAGGGTACCACCATCCCAAAAGCCTAACACCACTACTCTTTCAACAACAGCAGGACTTACAATTGCTTCTAAAAGTAGTACATTGATATCAAATAAGAAAAGACCCGGAAAAAATAAAAGCACCAGAAAGGACCTGTCGGCTTATTCCACACAACAAACTCTCATCTCATCACGACTGACCACAAACTCTCATCCACAAAAAACATCCAGAACACAAAGCACCCCACCTTTAACACAAAAGTCCATCAAAACCATCAAAAGTCACAAAAAAGCTCCAAAACAAAGGAAACAATCCAGGAAGCATGTGAGACCTCATTGGAAATGTTGTCAAAAACAAAAAACAACTGTTACACCCTCAACATCTACAAATGGAAAAGTGAAGACGACAGAATCACCCAGACAAAACACGTCGAAAAAACTCTGGACTACGGCAACTTCTGCAATGTCCGTCACAACAAAACTAAAGAGAACAACCTCCTTCCATAAGGGTGGCAAGGATTCCCATCTACTGTGGAATACTGCACACCAGGAGCCTTCGGGTAAAACCATAGCTCAAAGTATCCATGCGGAGAGAAGCCTGAAAGAAAATAATGTATTAAATAATATGACAGGTGAGTGCATACAGCTGTTCACCCCGCTGGGGCCTTTTGCAGTGCAGCATAAATTGCAAGTGATACTACTGATCATCATGATATCATTATAATCATACCACTATGTGTTTATTACATTATTTAATATTGTAAGATGAGCAATAACACTGCTAGAAGGAAAAAAATTGTCATAAAAGAACCCACAAAACAAATTTTCTGAAGTGTGGTTGTATGTGGTTTTTATCTATAGTCAGTTTATTATCTGCAGTTGATTGCAGTCTGCACATGCCCAATATGGAGAAGCACGCAGGGGTACCACAGAAGCTGCGCAATGTACTGCTGTACAACAACACCCAAAAAAACAACACCCACCTAACAAATCATTATCATCTTCAATTAGTATTTTAAATCTATGTATCCATAGTCCAATTTGGAATATGGATGCATAGAAAGGAATACAGAAGTTCTGCGGTAGAGATTGTAGTGCCAAAGAAAATGGCTGTTTGATGGAAAGGTAAAGCAGTGAATATTTAAAATATATATATAATGTACACTACAACTGATATTGATTTTCTTGGGCGGGCCTTCATGGCTAAAATATGTTGTGTTGCTGTCCCTGTCCACAGCAGTACATTGCTCAGCTTCTGAACCGGTACTCCTGCCTGCTTCTCCACACTGGAGGTAATAACCCTGACTATGGATAATTAACTCATATAACCCCACTTCAAAAAATCTGAACTATCCCTTTAAGGTTGCTTAGGGTATTATTCTCTCGATGAGCCCCAGGTACAGAGCTATCTAGCTCTGCCCTCTGCAGGTGAGACAGGATGCTTATTACACCACTGATGATAACTCACTAAAAGATTCAGAAGGTTTTTTTAGAGCACCACAACATCAGTATGCAATTGAATTTAAGTTTAAGAAATATTTAAAAAAAAAAAGATTAAAAAAATTATTATTTGTAAGATAACTTGTATTAATTCTTGGTCCTGCAGACAATCAGCTCCTGTGTAAAAGCTTCAAACATCTAGATGAATGTAAATACAAAATCCCTCCCTTGGACAAGAAGTATGATCTCCAGAACATGAAGACACAGACTGCCTACCACTGTGATTGCACCAGCCGGTAACATAACTCATATAAGCCAAATTTTATTTTATTTTTTACTGTATTTGTATGTTCCCATAATCATTCAGAATCTTAACGTGTTTCATGTTTCAGATTTAAGTCATTCATATAATTTAGTAATCCTTCATTATCAGACAGGCCCCTGCTCTACTGAACAAGAACGGATATTTTACAAAACGGGTATTAAAGAAATCTTTGACGACGTCAGAACATTGAAATATCTGAACTAAAAGCCAAATAATCCATTATTGGTATATTTTGCATTCCTGAGTTAGTTCCTGAGTTTCAGATTTCAGCCTTCAGGTTGCTGTGAGATGAAGTAACCAGGGCAACCCAGAGGTTGAGAAAATGAGAAGTCATGTAGGTAATTTAACAGAAACACAGAAAGGGGGTTGTGGCGCCTTTTGAAATAATTAAAAAGTTGTTTCCAGCAGAGTGTCTGCATTCTCTACAACAATGGACACAGTACTATGGTACAATAAACTGTAGCCAAAATGATTACAACAGGACCAAGGTTATAAAACAAAAAACAAAATCATTTTCCTTTAATTGCTTGAATTTGGTTATTGTATGGTTGCACCTAGAACATTTAGACATGTCATAGCAGGTGAAACTAATCATGTTAATGAGAGGTGCATTCCACTTTAGGTTTACTACCTTCAGGGCTTTGACTCTGTGCAACCTACAGTATTTTAGGAGTGATAGCAGGCTACACTGCATTTTTTAAAATTTAGTGGATTCTGAGTCTGTAGCAGAAAATGTATAGTAAGACTATTATTCCTCAGTCCTATTTATGCTATAAGGAATGTCTTTCTCATTCTTTGTCTGTGTCTGTCTCAGTCACACACCACTCCATATATGTCACATTATATATTGTTTACTTTTCTTAATATTTCTATATGTGAGGTTGTAAGTGAATCCTGCTTGTTTGTCAAATTTACAGCTTGGCTGCTGAGATCGAAAGCTTCAAGCAGCTAAGTAGTCTCCCCTCTCTCCTGATGGATTTCATCTCTCGATACTGCTTTAAACTGCCAAAGGATAAGGAATGTCACAGCAGAAAAAGGTTTTAAACTCTGATAAGCTTAATCATGTTTCTCTCAGATAACTTTTACTTGCAGTGGTGTCAGTCTCCTGTCTAATGTGTTAACTCAGTTTGCCTTTATAACAAATTGGATTGGGTTGGGAAAGATTGGGTTCTGTTACTGTGTATATGTAATATATTTTTTTTTTGTATATACTTTTCTAGCTGCTCTGGAGGCTTCACTAAAGCCTCTGACCTACTTCAAGCACTTAAGAAGATAGAGGAAAAAGACACAGCTCGAGTGCGAAATTCAGGCAATAGGAGAAAAAGAGGGATTCCCGTTTACCTTTATAAGCGATGCCTAAGGCTGGAAAGAGAAGCTGATACTATGGCACAGCTCACATCATTATAAACTAAGCTGCTATGTACAGCAACAATGAATTTTATAAGCTTTAAATGCATGATTTTTGGTGTGTGTAAATGGCAGTGCGTTTGAAATATTGAAATATTGAAACCTTTGAATATTGTAATAGTTTTGTAATTATACCATGGATGTAAATGTAATATATTTATAAATAACTGCATTGCAGGATTGTTACAATAAAATTGTTTATTTTTTATTTCTAGTTGAATTGCAGAATTGATTTACAGTCATGCGGTAAGGGCATTTCTGAAAATAATTACAGGGTGGCATTTATTATTATACAATTCCATTGCATATAATTTAAGAAATTATTAATTACTGTTTTCCAAAAGAACCATAAGGTACTATCAATTCAACAACTATAGACTAAAATAAACTATAGAAATAAAATAAATAACAAAAACTCATTGAGAAACAATCACTGCACTGGAATAAACACATTACTTTATTGTAGTATAATCTACCCCTGCTTATATTATAATAAAGTATAGTACATCGCTTGTTACATTTTATACACATTTACTGGATTCATGTGAACACTGCAACCTGTTCAATGTGCACCTCATCTGTTCTTTTATTTCATAAATTATATTGTATTACAATGTGTTGCATTGTGTTTTTTTAGACTACTACTGCTTATAATATATCAGCGACATCAGTTCCTGTTGAACTAGATGTTTAATTATATTCCTATAATCTGTCATCAAGGTCAATTTTCAGGATTTTGGGGTACCAGTTTTCAGTCAGAGGATACATAGAAATCTTACTCTGGCTTGCTTTGCTTTTATCTCCTTTATCTACATTTTAATACTATTATGTAGCCACATATACAGGCCACAGTTGCCACATCTAGGTTTCTTGCCTCTCCCTTCACTTTGTAAGCTTTGCTTAGTTCAGAGGTTTTCAAAGTGGGAGTAATGTGAAGTGAGGGTTGTTTTGTATGCAGAATTAATGTACCAGCATTCCCACAAAAGGTATATCCATAATATAAACTGTAAACCTCATGATAAGTGCTCTGTTGAGGTATTATTAAAAGGTTGTATTGATATAGGCTATGGAGTACCACAAGTCTGACGGAAATATTTATAAAAGCTTTTTTTAAGGTTGATCTTTGCCTTTATTTGAGAGTCACCAATAGTAGTGAGACAGGTTAGGCAAGGAAGTAGAAAGGGGTGTATACATCAAGGGCCTTAAACTGTTAACATTGCAGTTAAATAATCCTTAAACCATCAGTGTGCCTGTATTAAAGCATTTCATTAATTAATGACTAACCGTAGAATAAAACAGGAACTAATAAACAAATAAATGAATTAATCTATAAATAAATAGACTAAATTAAACAGTAATACCTTATTTGATATTTTAATAGGCAATAAAAACAGTAATTAAAAATATTTACAAATGAAATAATAAACCATCTATAAGTCGTTCAACTTAGAAAGCATAAAACAATCAATAAGTTAAGTAATATAATAGGCACCAGAATGAACTCATGAGTGTTTTTGACAGATTTTGTCTTTCTGGCCCCGCGGTGCATGCTGGGAGCGGCTCGTTGGCCTTGGAAACATGGCGTCGCTCTGACAGCTGGGACGCTCATTATCTTTTCCGGCCACTGACATATCGGGCTGGGCCGTTAGCGGAGCCGCCTGCCGTCACATTTTAACAGCGAGAAGAGCTCATGACAGATGTAGTCTTTGTCCTGAAAAGACGGTCGTTTAAAAAGGTGTTATTATTGTTATATTTTAGCAGGAGTGTCACGCCCACTCTGCTCGGTAACGGTTATAACGACACCGTACGGTAAGTTAGCCGCTACTGTTAGCTCAAGGACCTGCCGTTACTGCTTGTTCACTGCCCGGGCTGCCCCGGCCGTTAGCTCACCTTATTACACTGCAGCCTGCGCTGTCAAACACCAACGACAGATAACCGTCAGTAACTCTAGTGATGTTATTGTAATGTTAGCACGCCGAACAGCGTAGCTGGGGCATTACTGTCGTTCTTGTCACTGAATTTTTAATGTTCGACCCTTTCGGCATCACTACCGGAGGAGAGAGCAATGGGGTCCGGGGCTGTGGATTCCTCCCAGTGGCTCTCGGTGAAGGAGGAGACCATTTTTCTCCACGACGGACTCATTCGGGTCACAGATTTGGCCGAGCTTCCCAGTGAAATTGGAGTGTCGGAGCAGGGGGACACCGAGCAAGAGGTGGGTGAAATCTCACACACAAAGGGTTATATATAACGTAAATATATAGATGTACTATATAGAAATATACACACACCGTTATGACCATGGTGTGTTTTTGTTTCAGTGCAAAAATATGTTTTCACTGTCGGCTGCAACACACCCTCATTGATAGCGATACATAGCGCTAACGTTTGCAAGTTTCCCTGCCCTGCTTGTTATTGACCCTCTGTCAAGCGTCACACACAGGTGACAGCGTAGTTCCTGTTCCTAGTCTTTTCAAAAAAATAAAAGTACTGTAATGCATCATTGTCCTGTTAAATTGTCCTTTACAATCTACATCTAACACATTCTTACGCAAAAAGTATAGGAATGTGTTAGATGCAGACTTATAAATGACAATTTAATCAGCAAGTGTTTATTCTCACTGCATTCGCATTGCATGTGTTCTTATCGACAATTGCAAGATCCCCTCCAGACATGTTGTGAGATGTTTAAAAATACTCAGATCTGATTCTGCTATTGTATTTCCACAACAAAAGTTCAGTTACCCCATTTAAATCCTTTAAATGGTGTCACTTCCTTTTCTCTCATTGAAAAATTCAGAATCTATGAATACGCAAATATTTTTCATTTTTAAAGATTTGACTGTTGGACACAACATAAAAGTGCATTCTTTGGATGTGTTCTGATACTACCATACTATGTAGTATGCTAGAAAAAAGTCAAATGTAGTGTACTACATCTGGTCACATTTGGCAGTATGTAAGCCAGCATGCTTTTCTGGATATTCTAACCCACAATCCTCTGCGCAGCAGAAGATACGTCACATCGACTGAGCCACATAGAGAGGACAAAGCACAGACCACTGACAGCACATTGACAGTGTAATAACAGAAGCCAGGGCGGAACCACAGAAGCTGTAATGACTGTTTAAGTAGTATGTCACAATTAGACCGATTAAGTAGTATGTTCCAATTAAATGCATACTGCATACGACAGTACATACTTTGTAAGGATGCCGGGATAATCGTCAATATCCTCACATAAGTGACTCGAAAAAGCCGTCAAACTCGCTAACAGTTCTGTATTGATTTCCTAATTTATTTTGAATTGACACAAGGCGGAGCCTGCGTCTTTCCAGTCACTTTACTAAAAAATGTTGTGTGTCCTATCTGTTATAGGCAATAAAGATATGTTTCTTAGCAAAATGTGAGGTAATGTAAATAATTTAGGAGCTTTAAACATATATTGAAAATTATAGGGATAATATCAGGAATCGCAATTATTTTGGCCACAATAATTGAAAAGTGAAATTTTCCGCATCCCATGCCTAAGTAGTAGTATGAAATTCAAAACGCCGCAACAGTGTATGTACACTGGAAGCTTCAAGTTTCCACATTAGTTAGTTGGTTCCATGAATGAGTATTAGAGATGGGCATATGAATTATTCTTAACCAAAATAATAATCTGTGCTCTAAACACAATGAAGCAATGTTCTGTCAAACATTGTGTGAATTTGAATCATGAGAATGGGATGTTTAACTTTTTAAATGCAGCCAATTTCTACATTTACTCCACATCTAAATTCCTTTTTACAGAGTATTATTTTATATACTGTGGATTAAATGTGATTATTTTTTGTATTTAATACATTCTTAAACTTTTATTTTGAAGGCATCAAAATAAATTCCTGTAGAAACTACATATTTCGGTAGTCTACCATATAATAAAGATGGAGGTATCCAGCAGCTTATAGAGTACAATTGGTGCAGTACTAGGCATAAGTACAGATCTAGAGATTTGATTTAGATTTAGTGTTCAATATTATGTATAATTTTGATATAAATCAAAGCTGAAATAAATATAGTATCTGTGTTTGTTAGTGTCAACCTACTGATAGTAGCTCAGAGCAAAACATAGCAAGAAAAGACATTCTTGCATCATTTGTTGTCAGGCCTTAGTCTATTGTCTTAGTTTAGATTAGCTCTACATTTCTGTCCTTCTTCGTGTCCAACAGTACGACTGACTGGGTCATTCAATGTTGTTTTCGTAGGTGTTGTGATGCCGACTATTTTTATCCACTTGCAGCAGTGTTTTGCAGAGCAAGGTGCAGAAGGCCCAGCATCCAGTTAAGGAGTGTTACTGTAACATTAGTAGCATTCCTGAAATTGAATCAATACGAATTGTGCCTCCTAAATGGCGTCATGGATTTTTTTTCTAGTCCATGATTCGTAGTCCACAGAGTGTAATCAATATCTGAAATGCTGCCTAAGTGCACATGAAGCACATTGTTTCACTTCTGATAAGCATTCCTAAATGTGCCTTGCTATCTCTGACCATTATTTCATAATCCAAAGTACTGTAGACAGAAGGTTTGTGCTGTGGAAAGGATTCATAGTTGTGCTGTGAAAATGCTGTAAGTTCTACCAATAAATAGCAGGTGTGTTATAAGGTTAAATTTGCTTAGCATAAAACTGGTTGTTTTTAATAATCTGATAGTTGACCAGTCTTACACATTGTTTTGTTAAAAGATAACAGGGATTTGTTTCATTCCACTGCATAAGCAGATTGAATCTAAAATTAAAACTAAAAGTAAAATTTTTGACTCCGTATTTAAATTTTCTTTGTATTTTCACTGAAAAACTGGATTTCCATCTAGCCATACTGGGCCAAGAAAGTGGTGTGTCATAATTGCTGCAGACCAATTGTCACAATAATGACTGCTGATGATGTAAACTTATATATTTTAAAACTATTTATTATTTACTATTTACTACTATTTTTCTTTCCCTTCAACATTTCATTCCAGATCCTAACATTTGAGACAAAGAATCCAGTTGAGCTGGCCGAGCGTCTGCGTGCTGTCTGTGGTAATCAGAGCAATGCTTACGCACGCCTGCTGGAGTACCGACTCAATGCTCTGCGTGGTCTGTGGGGGGCACAGCGGCAGCTGGCCCTGGAGGAGCAGCAGGAGCGTGAGGGGACCGGAGGGGCTGATGAGGAGACCTTGGCCTTGCTCAAAAGACAAGGTCTGCTCCAGCAACCTGAGCAGGCACCCTTCACCTCCCGTGTCGGCCTGCTGCTGGTCTTCCCCCTTTTGCAGTCCCAGACTCGCAGTGACCCAGCGCTCTGCGGTGTTACAGCAGAGGTACTGCTAGCCTGCCTCCGGGACTGCCAGCCACTCAGCCTCAGCAAAGAGCCTGCTGACTGCCTGAATGGCCTGGAGGGGCTGCTCTGCTCCTGGCTGGAAGATGGTGCCCAGGAGTCAGGCCAAACGCAGAAACAGGCTCATTCACAGATCCTTCACACACCCAGACAGAGGGAAAACGCTGCTGCTGCACTTGTGGCACTCGCCTGTGCTAGGTGAGGGCATATACCTAATAGACACAATAACATAATAGGAAAATTTCAACTTTTTGTGTTTTCATTCTGTTTTTACCTTCACAATTTTTACTAACATGCATTTGTTGGCTTTTGAATTAAAAATACTGACAGTGTATTAAACCAATAATATTTAGTAAGGGTTTATAGAGTAGCCAATTACTGTACGGCAAGTAACAAGTACTCACTTGCTAAATAATAGTGAAAGCAGTTAGAAAATGACTATATCATATCAGTGAAAACATTACTTCAGGAATAAGTTACTTCATTAGTAAGAGTCGATACACATTCTCTCTCCTCAATGTGCATGCTGCATGAATGATCATGTCTAATTTAAGGCTCAATCTAGTCTGTCACCCAGTGCAGCAGTTTAGTTTGGATATATACACTCCAAGAAAAAGGAGTAGCTGAACCTTTGGTGTTTGATATTTTAATATATTCTTAATCTTGTAGGCAAAAGCACAGTACATGAAAAAAGGTAATGCCTGCGCGCTTACTCCAAGCCACAAAAATGTTAATTAGTGACTCATAAAATTTTGTGGCTTGGAGTAAATTTGCAGGAGTTACCTTTTTTCTATTGATATTTTCTGATAGCCTCTACCTATGAGTGACGTGTGTATAATTACTCTCCCATTTGGGCTGTTGGGCAACAGTAGGGGCCTTTGGGAGACATTGGGGTTTTATTGTATGCACAGAGCACCATATGGGATTATTCTGTATTTTCTTTTTATACACAACCAAAGAAAGTAAACTTATAAATGTTCTATAAAGGGTTTTATATGAACGTGTTTTGGTTTTTGTCACCGAGCCCACAGTAGCGTAGAATGAGCCTGACCTCTGGCTTCTGCTGGTGACAACTGATCTTGACATGTCGAAACCAGAACTCTCCACTCTTTGTTCAACCTCTGTTGAGGCTGAGAGCTCTTTGTTGGGTGGAACCATCCAGCCCTGGTGCCTTTTTACAGACAGTGGGAGATAATTAAAGAGCTATCAGGTCTACTCCCCTCACCCCCCTTCCACCTCTGATGTGATAGGTTAGTAAATTCACAATGTGCAGGGTTAAGCAAGCAATTTAGACTGTGTATCCAGGTGCGTTGATATCAGATGTTGACAAGGTGTTTACAAACTGAGGTTGAGAAGGCACACTGGCTCATTTGTGTTGTCTGGCACTTATGGAACATGTATTAAACATATATTCCTGAACAGCACATGGTAGACTCGTGCATTGTACCAGTCTCATGTACATTTGGCGCCATATGATGTGGTTGGTTTAGAAATTGACATTGTAATCTATGGCATGTTGCTATCTGTCCTTCCATTTTCTTTTTTTGCCCAGTTGAGGATGAAAGAATGGCTGAGTAGCACTTCAAGAGATCTTCACTGTGAATATAGAATTGCCTCAATATGCTCTGTTAATAGTTCAGTCTTGGATGAGGCATAGCAGTAAATGAACAGTGCACAAATTTAAGTAGGTTGTTCATTACGCAGAGAGTGGCGGTGTAAAATAATCTCTCATTTTAATGGAAAAGAACCTTTTATTCAGATTAAAAACGCATTGCATTATAATTCTCAGAACATTACATGGTATCCCCTCAATAATTCAAGCCAGGCATGATTCGACTTACAGTCCCGGAAAAGGCATAACAATAAGCTTTCTCTCATGTTTCATGCTGAGGCCTCCTGACTAATTTGTCTAAATATTTTTAAGGGGATCTCTGAAGACCTTCATCCACACAGTTCACCTGCTGCAGAAACAAACCGATCTGGGCCAACTACCTGTGTCAGATGTCCTGTACAGGTGAGGGCACAACTTTGGTTCACCCGATTCATTATTGTGTAGTTATTAGTAATTTCCTAGATGTGTAACCACCCTGCATCTCTCATGCTTTAGACTTTTACTCTTGGAAGGAGGACCGGGCTCTCCATCTTGCCTCTTGGGTGGGAAACACAGTGTGTCCTGGGGTTTTGAGGACATGCTACCTACACCTGATAACTCTGCTGGAGGAGCGGAGAGTAAAGGTAAAAACTCTTCAAATTTATTTTTGAGACCGTTTACTGATATCTTTAAGTGGTGGATATCATTTTTGCACCTCGTTATGTGCTGTACTTCTACTTTCGTAAAACCAAAAGATATGAAGTGTACGTCACAGCAGGTGTACAGGTCTGTCATGTGGTGGAATTATGGATTGTGAATCTTGTCCACATATCTAGTTTTCTGGCTTGCAGGTTGTAGAGAAGACTATGCTTGTCCTACTTGTCATCATAATAATGTCCTCCCTTCTAATTTATTTATTCACCTTTAGATTATTTATAATTCACATTGTCTGCAGTGCATACCATGAAGTGTCCAAAGTCCCAACAAAGATGGAGGGGGAGAGTGCATTACCTCGTACTAGGCTTAGTTGGCCTCATTTCCCTGTATAGTGTATGAATACATATAGTGAAAACATTCAGGATTATGGTTAAACAAAAGTTAGGAGTTGTGACCAGGGGATAAAGCAGAGAAGGAGATGGAGATGACTCACTCTAGAGCTATCGATCAGCTGACCTTGTAGAGTGACGGAAGCTGATCTGGGCCAGGCAAGTCTGCATATTTACATTTAAAGCTAACCTGGCACTAGATCAGATGTTAGTATGTTTGCCTAAATCTCTGTAAGCAACACAATCCTCACATTTGAAAAAACAAGCAAAGTTAACAGATGCCTCGGCCTTCTTAAGCATCCTAATTCTCTTGGCTGGTTTTGTAAATTTGTCGATACCTCTCACTTTTCATCCCAACTGTCTGTCTTGTGTCTGTCATTACCTTCCTTTTGAATCCTTTTTGTCCCTGTGTCTTGCAGACACTGACCTGGGGCGCTGTCTAGCTACAGACGGGCTCTATCTGTATACCACTAACTCCTCTGGGAGAGGACTCAGCAAGCTGGGCTCTGGCTTACATGGAACACTGAGGTAATTCGACACCCCATCCCGCCTGCCTTTATTTATCTGCAGCATTCAGAGAATAGCAAAAGAGAAAGATAGAGTGAATCACTCATCCCAAAGAAACAGTAGGGCTACATTATTTCCTGGACTTTTTAAAATCAATAATTGCAACATACAGTCACACCCTCTCTAGCTGTCTTTGATTAACTCAGTTGATTTTAAAAAGTGCAAAAGGACATTGTGTGCTCTGCATCTTAATTCCATACTGTGGTAACCAATTTGCTAGCCAAGGGCAGCTTCCTTCCACAATGTGTTTATAGAATTCAGAGGGCTCAGAGTTCATTTCTTTCACTTGTAGAATTGCTTGCAGAAAAGATTCATGTGCCAGTTTTAGGCCTGTGAGATTGTTAATAGTATGCCAGAAGTACCTCTAGGAAACAAAATTAAATGACATACACCAACTTGCACAATTCATAGCAATGGCCTACATACAACTAGATTTGTAGAGCTACAATTGCAGTTTTTCTTGGAGGATATATAGTTCTCTAAACTAATTCTCACAATTTCCACTGAATAGGGTAAACAGAGTAAACAGGATGCTTGAGTCTGTGGAAAAAAGTGAGATTTAATGACTACAGAAAATGTTAACACAATCAATTGGTAGATAATGTATACAGTTAATGTTATGTGATTAATTTTAGTTATTTTACTCTCAAGTTTCTCAACTGGCTCTCTGACAAAAATGTCCATCTTATAAACAGAAAAGTAAAATATTTAAATTGTACAGAATACAGAAATGAATGCAGTGTGTTTCTGTTTGTGCAGGGGTTTTGTGTACTGTCGAAATGAAGAGTTGGAGCCTGGGTGGGTGGTGTTCAGCAGTGGTCGCCTCCTCCATCGTCCCTCCTCCTTTGATGCCAAGCCTCATCAGCTGTGCCAGGTCATTGACCCCTTCACCCTCCAGGTACCGTTCCATTATGCCACTATTTTGGATTATATGTTAAATCACTTACTATATTTTATATTGTGTGTCCTGTTGCATTTTTAAAATGCAAGTCCAAGTTAATATTCAATGTGCCATTTTCAGGTGTGCCAGATTGTGCCCATGCCAGCCCATCACTTCCCAGTGGGCAGCAGCATGACCACGCTGCACCTCTGCTCAGATGGAACCTATCTGTATTGGGTCTGGTCACCAGCCAGTCTCAACGAGAAGACACAGAAAGGCCACTCTGTCTTCATGGATGTTTTTCATCTGTCTGTAAGTACTACATGCCCTGAAATATAATAGATATACATTTATTGGTATTCAATTTGTTCATGTCCATATTTCCATATCTTCTCTCCCTCTTGTTCATGGTGCAGACACAGACAGGGTTGTGTGTCGCAGACATCTTGCAGGAGAGGGTTATTCTTACTCGCAAGGAAGGCGAGTCTTCCAAGTGCTTGAATGAACTTCTCTTGAGTCGAATGTCACGCTTCCGGGCCTCCCATTCTGCTACATTGGCTGCTCTAACAGGCTCTGCCATCACTAACACTGTCAAAGAAGAACAGTCTGGTAAATCATTAACAAAACATACAGTCATCCAGAAATCATGTATGCTTTAGGATGCAATTAATGTGATTCCTACAGTTATGAAATCTTTTCTTATCTCACATTCCCCTTTCACTTTTTCATAGCTGTCAACACTAGCTGTGGGCTCCCTCTAAAAACTCTGAGAAAGACCCCAATGTATGTGTGTGGAACTTATCTAGTGATGCTGGTCTCACCTCCTGGTGTATCTGGGAGCTCTGCCACACGCTCCCTGTTTGGAGGTACCAGCAGCCTGTCCTCGCTCAAAAGTAAGAGCACGTACAGATACACCTGCCGGTTTTTACTTTGAGTTTTCACATCAAGTTTAGCTGGTAGTAGATATATAATGTTTTGATTACAGTCTGATTTCTGATCTCTAAGTAAAGAATCATGATATACAGTTATTGCACATTACATAGTTAAATGTAGCAAAGATAACATTTTACTATAAACCCTCACAAACAAACTGGTAAGACACTGTAAATTACATAATTAATGATCTATTATAAGATTGGTGGTGAAAAACTGAAGGAACCTCAGTGTTTTGTATGAGATTGATGATGGGACTTTAATTTTCCTTTTTGTCCAGTTTTAGCCTCCAGCCTGGTCTTTAACCTGACTGATGGTCAGTTCAGCAGCCGTGCAGACCTCATTGATGCTCCAGGCAGTTCTCTAGGCAGGGGAGCCCAGGTGGCAGGGCTAGGTGAGCTTAACTTTTGTCACATTGGACTACTATATGTTGAATTTATAGCAGATGGTCACATACTCTATTATCTAGCTAACAGACATTTATTTTTCTGACATGTTTGTAGGAGCTTGTTATGACGCATTGAACAACTTGATCTGGACCTGCTCCAGTGATTACATAGATCAGTGGTGCAACCCTGGGAACCAAGCCTTTCATCATGTGTGCCATAGGCTCGGAGTGAGCCATGTCATCAAAGAACCCAAAGGTAGATGAAAACCATCCTGAAACCTCTAGATACTTGCTGCAAGAGGTTAAATAGGTGGTGTAACCATCAGTTTTACTTGTCTTTTCACAGAGGAAACCATGTTGACTGGCGAGGTGATCAACCAGCTACTTCATCATGTAGGTGCTATGTGTATCCACCAGCTCAATCTGCTAGCGGCCAGCAGCAACAGCCTGCCCCTTGGAGCCCTACTGGGCAAACAACATCCCATAGAGGCCTGCCACTTCAGCAGCATCTGTGACATTATGGAGAAGGCAATGGTCAATGGAGATACCTGCATCATCCGCTGTATTTTGGTGGTGTTCCAGGTCAGTTTTAAGAGCAGCTCGTAACAGTTTTTGCAAAAGAAATGACAAAATTTGAGTTACATAATTTATTCTTTGGTGTTGTCTGTCTTCTCTAGGTTGTGTTTAGGTTTTTCAATCCTCAGTCAGAGCAGAACAGGGAGAGCGTGCGTCGGTCAGGCCTACTCCTGTGGCAGCTACTCATGGCTCCAATCGATCAGATAGGAGCAGAGATCCAGAAAGACGTGTGCCTGGCCATCAGGTAAGTTTAAAATGTCATTAATTTTCAAATATAGTCTACTGTATCAATGAAAATAAGTTGTTTGTGTTTTATATAACCAGTGATAAAATTATATTCAAGTCATTGTTTTCCTCTCTGTCTGTAGCTCAGGCCTGAATACTTTATATCAGGGCGAGGCTGAACTCAACAAACTGCTGAAACTAGTTCTTACTGAAGGTGACTATTAAATACACAGATTTATTAAAACTGTTCTACCATTTTTGTGAATATATGTGAATATACATCATGTGTGTTTGTGTGATACTCAGGTGAAAGAAACAATGGCCTGTCTCAACTTCGTGATGTCATCCTTACCAACATGGCAGACCAACTACAGAAAAATAGATTTGGGAGTGAAGAAGATGACCACTACAGGTGTGTGGCAACCGTGCAACATAATCTTTATAATTATGCGTTTGATAATTAGCAAAGAACAATGTCATAGATTAGCTTAAAAATCTAAGTTAGGTCCCTATAATTATCTAATTATTTAAGGTGTCTTGCTCTCTTTTACAGACTGAGTGATGAGCTGCTGCATTGTATCCTCAAGACAGTAGTCCGGGAATCCTGTCTCCTCATTACCAAATGTCAGACTGTCGCCCGAGATGACTTCCATAAGCTGCTCTCCACTGTGCCAGTATGCATATCTGTTCCGCAGCACTAAATGCCACCTGTGCTTACTATGATCACGTGGTTTGTCAGAATGTACTCGTACCAATTTGACATGGTTTTCTCTTTCTGTAGGTGGTCTCACCGTGTCTGCGCTACCTCATGGCTGTTCAGAACCACCTTCTCAGTAACACCATTCTTATCCGTCCAGATGATAACGACGACAGTGACAGCTCCCTACAAGGGGAAACAATGAAGGTACAGGTAAACATCCCCTTTAAATATCCCTACCTCTGTCCTCGTGGAGTCTGTCGGCCTGTCGGTGAGAAAGCAAACCCACAAAATGGAGCAATGGGACATGGATATTCTAATGTGCTCATTGGAGTTTTATCAGTTTACAGTGCTATATTAACTAAGGTTATTTTTAAATACTGATTATCATACTTGCTGATAAAGGATGAAAGCAACTTAGATTGTGCTACTAGTATATGGAGTCTTTCATTTACAGACATAAAAATAAAGTAGCAATGTGCATATACCTTTGATATTGCATGAAGGAGATATTGTACAATCACTGATAATCTTGGAAGCAGTGTTACCGAAGTGTGGGCATATTCTTGTGTGTGGTCCACAGGAGCTGCAGGGTAGCATCCTGTCTTTAGCAACCAAGATCCTGGTGGGATGTGATGAGGTGCTAGAGACATTGCAGCAGGTGACCACAGCTCTCATTAACAGCGACATCCCTGACAGAGAAACCAGGTGAACTTTTAACTCTACTTTAAATTAGCTTTGCAGGGTGGGAACATTTTTAGGTCAACCAGCCACTTGTACCTCATAAACCCACTTTTTAAAAATTATTCTGTGTTGCCAAGTGTATAAAATTATAATGTGGCTGACAATATTAAATACCAGACATATGCTTATGCTCTAATTCACAATTTCACAGTGAAACAAGCATTACTCTTGTACTTGCTTAAAAACCAGAGTAATGGTGATAATTTTCCACCGTGCTTTTGTTTTACTGCCCCAACTTCTCTTATTTTCAGATACATCATCTGTTGTTTTTATCCTCAGATTGAAAGGCCTGGAACAGGTAACCAAGGCCACCATGCTGGGGCACTTGCTGCCAGTGTTGCTCACCTCCCTGATGCATCCCAACCTGCAGACCCTAATGCTCGCTGATGCCCTCATGCCTCAGTTGGTGCAGCTGGTCCTTTACACCAGCCAGGTTGGAGTCTTGCCAGTCCAAAAGATAAACATGTTTTTCTTTGACTAGGAAAAGCAGTCACCACTAAAGAATTTTTCCACACTCTGTTTCCCAGACTGCCTTGCTACTAAAGACTCAGTCTCCACTTTTCACTGAAGATCTTCCACTCATGGGTGGCTCTCTAGGCCAGGGGGCAAAGGCATGTGCTGTTGATGACAAGTAAGTTCTCTCTGGACCTGCTTTTTCCACTAAAAAGATCAGGTCAGTTATTTGATCTGAGTTGTGATTTGTTTGTATCCCTATCCTTAATATTAGAATTCTTGATGAACGTGAGGAGCCGGGTTTCCTGACTGGACTGAGGATCCCTGCCCCATGGGCTGCTGGAAAGACAGTAGAGACGGTGCATCCTGTACGAGACAACTATAAGTTCAAGGAGACTGTACACATCCCAGGAGCACGCTGTCTGTACCTTCGCTTTGATTCCCGCTGCTCTTCACAATATGACTATGACAAGGTATTGACTCTCACAATACACTGCAGGCAGCTAAATGGCATTCATCTTTTTGTAGATATTACATCCATTTTGTGCAACTTTAAACATATTCTGTGATATTTCAGTTGGTTATCTACGCTGGTCCCAACACCAACAGTCGTAAAGTAACAGAATATGGAGGAAACACTCTGGGGTATGGCAGTCGCAGTGTCTTAGGGACAGGATGGCCCAAAGACCTTGTCAAGGTAAAAGACGCTGTACAGCACATAGACCAATTGAGCACAAACCCACACAGCGATGCACAGTCTTGAAGCGTTTACATTTATTTCCTTGTTCTGCTGTAGGTTGAAGGTGACACCGTGACCTTTTCTTTTGAGATGAGGAGTGGGCGTGAACATAACACCCCTGATAAAGCCATGTGGGGATTCTCCTGCACTGTCAGAGCTCAGGTAAAGCATGTTAATATTGGCATGTCCCAATTTGGAACATGATGTACAACGATTATTCAGAAAATATTCTTTTTGTTTTGTTTGCAGGAGTCATCCGAGGATGTCTCTGGAGGCCTCCCCTTTTTGGCAGACCTTGCGCTTGGCCTGTCAGTGCTGGCCTGCTCAATGCTCCGCATTCTGTATAATGGGCCAGAGGTGACAAGAGAGGAGGATGCCTGCCATGATTTGCTCTGCTCAAAGCTGCTGCAAAGGTGATATAGCTAAATAATTAAAAAGCGTAATCAATATAATAATCTACATATATTATATTATATTATTCACATTCATAAGGAAAAGGGGAAAAGCAGTCTCAACGAATGCAGATTTGTGACGACCTTTGTTTTTTCCTCAGGTGTCAGTGGCAGGTGGAAGCAAATGGTGCAATCTCTCCCGCCCTCACACCCAGCCCCTCACCTCTGCCCCTGACCATTGAGGAGGACCGGGAGTTCACCTACCCCTCTGATGTGCTCATTCCACCCCCAGGCCTTATGCCAGGGACCTACTTTGACTTGCCTCGTATACGCCTGCCACCTGGCATCATGGGTAGGCTACGAGAGGTGTCTGGAAGGGCTCGACCACAGTTTCGTCCTAGCATCAAGTAAGAGGGTCATGCCGTTACAGTATAAAGGGTATGCATGTAACATCGCAATGGCTGAGTGGCAAATATTCAACATCTGCCATGAATGCATTCACATGAAGAACACTACTAAAATGGTAAATCTAAAGAGGGGACAATCAGCATTAAGGGATGCTTTTTATATAACTTTAACTAACCAAACTCTTATACAACTCATTGTTTTCTCAACGAGTTATATAATATATAAGTATTTACCACAGATGATTAGAATACTTTAAGTATAGTAAGTTGGTCTTTGTTTTCCTCTCAGTGTTGCAGCAAAACTGTATTTAGTTGTTTTTGTTAAGGGATGAATACCCTCTATATAGTCAAACTACTTTCTTAACATAACTTTTACACTCAACTATTGTTTTCTTGAAGGGAGGTGATCAGGCCAGATGTTATGGAGGAAGTTATTGTATCATGTGTCATAAAACATCTAAGCCTGGTGGATGCTCTTCAATCACTCGTCAACTACCAGTACCGTGAGGATCACGTAGAAGAGTATGACCTGGTCTGTAAAATCATGGCTGAGACCTTCAAGAAGATCAATGCAATGGAGCGTCAGTTACAGGTGAGCTACTGTTCTATTACTAAAATAATCAGAATAGGTTTTTGTCAGGTATTAAGGTTGAGGTTGTCGAGAGGACCCAAGTTTAGCTAACGGAAAGTAAATTAAGCTTCCAACCTGAACAGCACCAAATATTGTCTCACTCTGTGTCTAATTATCTTCTGTGTTGCTTTCAGAGTGTAGCTGAACTGGAGCAGAAGTGGCAGAATGAGGTAGAGGAGGCCCAACAGGGAAAACTGGAAAACAACACTCCTTTCTTTCATGACTACCACTTTTTTGAGGTACTGTGCCCCAAATACTCACATTTACACAATTTTTTTCTCAAGAGATTATAGTATCACTACTAGTACTCGCTGTCATATTAATGATTCATGTATTTATTTCCTTTTGTGCCAGAACAAAATTAAGGAGCTGGAACTGCTTTGCTCTCTGAAGGAAGTCCAACTTGATTTTAGTGACTTGGAGAATGTTGTTCTTGCATTGAGGCAAGTAATTTCTAATAAGTATAACACCATCTGGGTTGTCACAGGTTAGTCGATGCTCTAACATTATGTATCTGCACCAACAGGGAGAAGTTCTTTCAGGAGGTAAACACTATGCACCTCAGAAATAGCACCCCACTGGCTAAAACTAAGGCACTGGTGAAGAGTCTGATGAACCGCACTGAGCTGTTGCTACATGTTACCATCGCTCCACATTGCAGAAGCCTGACCACCACACCTGCTGGCACACCAGGGCCGGGTATACATCAACTTTTTATCAGTTATCTTTTGTTACCAATTAATTACATGTGGGACAGCATGACTGGGATTAGAGACTTGTTCTGTTGTCTCTATTGATTCTATTGACAAATAAATTGAATTACAGTAATACAGTTTTATTTCTGTGTATCGGTGTTTCCATCAGTCAGTGTTCATGTTATTTTTTTATTGCCTTTTTTTCTGTCAGCCTCTAAGTCAGTGTCAGATGCCAAGACTGTGATCCCCATGGTGAAGCAGCCAGTCTTCCTTCGCAGCATGTCTGCACCCTCTGACTTGGAGATGATTGCTAACCAAGACTTGGAGTTTACACATGCTGCTCAAAGGTATTTCTCTATTTTTGTTTAATAGATTTAATGTGAGAGGCTTATTGGGATAAATCGAAGATGTACATATTCTATTTCTTGTTTTCTTTTGTACCTTTAGAAGGCGACACCACCCTACCAGTCATCGCAGCAGCTCATTTACCCTGCTGCAATCTCTGGCCATCGAGGACAGCCGTGACAAGCCGACATACAGTGTGCTGCTGGGACAGCTCTTTGCTTTTATTGGGACTACACCTGACCAGGCTGTAAGTCTGTTACTCATCACTCACTCCAACTTCAGCTATGACTACAGACAACTCTGTAGCCATAGCTGCATGAGAATAAATAGGTCAGTTCTCTACTGACATTGAAATCTTTTATACCTTCTGTAGGTGTCAAGCAGCAGTTTCCTGTCTGCTGCGCAGACACGTTGGCGACGTGGCAGCACACGGAAGCAGGCACTTGTTCATATGAGAGAGTTGCTCACTGCTGCTGTCAGAGTGGGTGGGGTCACCCACCTGGTGGGCCCTGTCACTATGGTATTACAAGGAGGCCCAAGGTAAGAGAAGGAATCTGTAATCACCATCTACAACAATCCCACCCTACATACACACACAGACACTAACCCACAAAATCATTCTGATATACTCAGATATTTGATTGTGTCTGGTTACTTTACACATCTGTGTTTTTTGCCATCTGTACAGAATTGAGGAGCTGACCTGTGGTGGAATGGTAGAGCAGGTGCAGGAGGCCTTTGGGGAGACCATGACGTCTGTAGTGTCACTGTGTTCGCGGTACCCCATTGCTTGTGCTAACAGTATTGGCTTGCTTTGCACAATCCCCTACACCAGGCAAGATAATTAATCTTGTATTGTTCCTTTGTATTGTTTTCATTTGTCCCTGTATTATTAGATGCACAGATTAACCTCATTTGTTATCTATGTTACCACAGGAGTGAGGAGCAGTGCCTGGTTCGGAGTGGGCTGGTTCAGCTCATGGATAGTTTATGTAGCTTGAGTGGTCAAAGAGAATGCAGTTCAAACGAAAAGCAGACCAAAAAGCAAAAGGTGGCCACCATGGCCTGGGCTGCTTTCCAGGTGCTGGCCAACCGGTGCATTGAGTGGGAGAAGGTCGAAGGTATGTTAAATTAAATTTATAGCTACAGACTGATCGCATGTAAATGGCTATCAGTCAGGAATTTGTACTGGAAAAAGTGTTAAATAGTAGAGGCGAGAAGAACCTGGTAATTTTAATGATAGATCAGTAATAATTCTTCTTTCTCTTCATAGGTGGGTCTACAGATGCAGTGCACTCTGGTCTGGCACGGCAGGTGTCCAGCCTGCTAACCAATCACCTGGCCAGAGCCACAGAGTGCTGTGGGAATCAGGCAGCTGGCAACGATGCCTTACAGGATGTGCTTAGTCTACTCAATGACCTTTCCAGGTAAAGTTTTATGTCGTATGTATGTGTAAATATTTATATTATCTTATATGTATTGTCATGTATATGTGTGTATTTATATGGCATATGTATGTGTTGTTATTGTGTTCCAGGAGCCACATAGGAAAAGCTATCCTGAGTCAGCCAGCTTGTGTTTCTAAGCTCTTGTCTCTGCTGCTTGACCAGAGACCTTCCCCAAAGCTGGTACTTATCATCCTGCAGCTCTGCCGAGCTGCCCTGCCTCTTATGAGTGTGGAGGACTGTGGTAATGTGGCCTTGCCCTCGTGGAGCTACTCTATTAACACACTAGATGCTGAACAACAAGACGCTAGTGACCCTGCCTCGCGTATTGCTGCTTTGCTGCTAGCCAAGCTGGCAGACTATGTAGTACCAGGTTAGTCTCTCTTAAATGGAATACTAAATCAATGTTTGTCATGGGAGTGGAATTTGTAAGAGATAAGTTCTTCTGTTAAAATTTGAAATGCCAAAAATAATTAAACTAGTATCATAATGATACTATCTCCAGCTGATTTACACTGCGACTCCTTTTCCAGGCTGCCAGACCCTGCTCTCTCCCAGCTCCTCTGAGCCAGATACTAGTCTGTCCCGAGCCAGCTCCAAAGGAGCTCTGAAGTCTGAGGATGTTGGGGAGGAAGGGGAAGCGGTCGATGGCAAGCTATCAATCTTCATCCACAAGAGAGAGGACCAGTCATCTCATGAGGTTTTGCAACCACTTCTAAGGTAAGATTGCCTCAAAAATCAGTTTGTTTCACATTAGTGAGCTCAATCTGGGTTTCTCTAATGTGTATCCACCCTCTCTAAAATGCAGCAGCTCAGAGGGACGTCCTTTTCGACTTGGCACTGGAGCAAACATGGAAAAGGTGGTCAAGATGGACAGAGACATGACAAAAGTACGATTTTTGAAAAAAAAAAAAAATAATTCCCCAGAATTTAAAAGTATATACTTCCAATATGAAAATTAGTGGGTCTGTAACTTGCCATCCTTAGTGCTGCTGTATTTTAAACCCTCTATAGAGTGGAAGCTGTGAGGTGATCACAGAGGAGGCATCTGCTGCCCTGAGGAAGGCCAACAAGTGGGCCCAGTCTGGTCTGATAGTGAGTGTCGGTCCACCTGTGGAGACGCTAGCCCAAGAGACTGCTGGAGGCATCACCACTGGTGACAAGAAGAAAACTGCTCAGACTACTGTGTGTAGGGACAGGAACACTGATCTAGCCAGGTAGGTAAATAACAAGTAGTCATATACTAGTTTTACATACTGACTATGTGTGGATTTGTCTGTGACAGTCTTGATTGTGATTTTGATATCTGACTGCAAAACTTTGACCTTGAATAGGTCAGACCCCGTCAGGCCATTCATCAGTGGCCATGTCGCCAACAGTATGGCTGCTGAGGTTATTGCTCTGCTGCATAGTTTGCTCACTGCTCCTGAATCCAACACTGCTCAAATCTGGACCACCACTGCTGAAAAAGTAAATGATTATCATGTTTCTACCTTTATAGCAATTGTTTTCTAGGCAGTAGTAACTGATGACTTGCTGCAGAGAAGTTGACTGCAGATTTCACTTATTTAATCTATTGAAAATGATGACTTGTATTTGAATCTATATGATGTTTTTTTCTCTTAAACCTAATGCTTTTTCACTTGGGATATCTGGTAGGTCCTCTCTCGGGCACTGATGTTCATCCCTCAGCTGGGAAAGTATGCTGAGAGTATCTTGGAGAATGGGAGCAGCAGTGGCAGGAAATTGGCTAAGCTTCAGGCCATTGGCAGACAGGCAGTTGCTGCACTCTGCGCCCTTGGTGGCTTTAAAGAAACCATTAAGATTGGCTCTGAGGTCCAGGTTAGTTAAGGGAGGCAAATAAGTGGAGATTCTATGCTTGCATACAATTTCACATGCACAAAATTTTTTTTCTTCAAAATTCTAGATATCTTTTTAAGTATTAAATGTTAAAATTAAAATGTATTTTCTCTGCTCTGCAGGTGGTAGGTAAAGGAGTGCTGGGCAGTGTAGGCATAGTTATGTCCATCAATGAGCAGGAGGGCATCGCAACAGTCAAATTCCCCTCTTGCGAGTATAGGAGAGCTTGCAAAGCCTCAGACATCCTGACAGTGCCTATATCACGCCTCTGTACACCCAGATCTGAGGTACGAGCTCCAGCACCAGATATTCTTTTAATAGAAAGTAGCCTGAATTTCACTTGTCTCTTTTTCACTCTCATCAGGCACTCCCCCTATATAAGCTGTCAATCACTGAAAAGGTGGTACAAGCAGTGCAGTCCATGCTTCTGCCACAAGAGGGCAGTCTCTCCATTCACACATCTCTACCAGCTACAGGAGATGGCTCCAGCCCGGTAATGGCTGCAGTTCGCTTGCTGGCTGAAATCAGAACCAGGTTAGTAAACACTGATGTAAAACCCTTTGACACTTTTCTGTTATGTTGAAGGTTGTTTGACGCTAAACCACAGATTGAACAAAAATAACATGGCTCTTTATTATATTTTTCAGGGCATGCTTAGTGATGGCGCAGCTCCTGGAGGATAGCTCCTTCTGTGAAGAGTTCATCCAGCAGTGTCCTGCTGCTGTTGAGGTGCTCAACCTGGTCGCCCAAGAATGTAGCCCTGGTGAGAATACATACTAGCATATGAAATAATTTAAAGACCCCAAACCTCTCAAATACAGGATAATGTATTTAATTTGTATCACATCATACACTGGCAGCTGTGTGTG
This sequence comes from Pampus argenteus, assembly GCA_036937835.1. Classification (NCBI taxonomy): domain Eukaryota; kingdom Metazoa; phylum Chordata; class Actinopteri; order Scombriformes; family Stromateidae; genus Pampus; species Pampus argenteus. The sequence goes on from CM072867.1 coordinate 15,001,890, forward strand.
ACAGAGTTGTTTGATCTTGTGCAGGGGAGCGCCTCGGCATGGTTGAAGCTCAATGTGAAAGAGTGAGAATGCTGTACCGGGACTGTGCTCGGCCACCACCTCCACCACTGCAGACTGACAGACGCCAGGTGGGAGTTTAAACTTATAGTATAGGTTTTGTTTTAATTACAATTTTTCATATTAGCACAACCCATTTGGTAATCAATAGATTATACAGTCAGATTTGTTGGTCACATTAATCTTATCCCTCTCCTGCGCTTGCCTCATCAGCCCAAGGAGATCACCTGGTGTCCATCCAGAGTGTTCCCACCCGTCCGCGCCTGCATGTTCTCATCTCGTCTGACTTCAGTCACCTTCTTGGCAGATCCCAGTGCTGGAGGAGGGCTACCCAGGGGCACCTTCATCTATGCCACCTCTCCTGTACCAATTCAGGTGGGCATATCATTGTGGACCTCCTGCATTAATCTTTGCTATCTCAGATTGTTTGAACATGTGTTAGGGAGACAAATACGTGTTGATACGGCTGTGTATCAACAGTCTTTAGTTTACTTCTCTTTGTCCCTGTAGGCCCCATCTTTTTATTGGGAGATAGAAATTGTCTCCTATGGAGATTCTGAGGAGGACACTGGGCCGATTGTGTCCTTTGGCTTTGCCACTGAGGCAGAGAAGCGAGACGGAGCGTGGACCAACCCCGTTGGCACATGTCTATTTCACAAGTATATTCACCTTCATACATATTAACGCTAAAAGATTACATTTTTTAAATATTTAAATATTTTTCCACTGCTCTATCTCTGCCTGGAGTGCTGACTGCTGTCCTTCACTGATGTGTTGTTTTGTCTTTATTGTATTTGTCTGTCTGTGTCAGTAATGGCAGGGCAGTGCATTATAATGGCTCCAGTCTGCTCCAGTGGAAGAGTGTCAGACTGGATGTGGCTCTACTTCCTGGTGAGATGGAAGATGTTTTTCTTCTCCATATACATTATTTCTTGTATGATTTAGTAGATCTAGAAATTCATAATGTATGCTATGGATATGAACTACTGTGAATTCCTCAGTAGCACAGAATCTTATCTGGCTACTCTTTCAAAACCCACCTTGCTTCGTTAATACGAGCTTTATCCAAAGTGACTAATTTTTAAATTTTGTAACATTCTGTCATTACTGAAAAAATCCAGATGGTAAGTCTGTATTTGCATAAACATAGGTGATGTGGCTGGAATAGGCTGGGAGCGTTCTGAGGGCACTCCTCCACCCCCTGGTCAGCCACCTAAAGGGAGGGTCTACTTTACATATTGTGGTCAGCGGCTCAGTCCCATCCTTGAGGATGTAGCTGGTGGAATGTGGCCCCTGGTACACATTCAAAAGAAGGTGGGTTACTACTGGTTAAAGTGACCTTTTAAAGCTGTTTTAACTATAATAATGTTCAGCACTCATATTATCTACTTGCTGCAGTGACAGTTTTTCTCTGGATTAATATAACTAAACAATTCTTTTGTCCACTGTTTTGTAGAACTCAAAGATCCGTGCCAACTTTGGAAGCCGACCATTTGCTTATGCAGAAGGCCAAGCACACAGGAATGCTGCTGACTTGTGTGTAGACCTTGCAGAAGAAATAAGTGCAAACTTTGAAGCTCTCCCCTTTGCCATGGCCTCAGACAGTGATAATGACGCGGGTGCAAGTGTTACCTCTGACTCTGGTTCCCATGGACCCCCCTGTCGGATTGCAGCAGTGGCAGTCACCCAGCAACGTATATCTGTCATATTCATTACTGCCATATCCTAAATCATGCATGCTTTTCCTTTTCCCCTTGCATAAATATCTTTTGTAGGATATGCACTACACTGATACACTGTTTGTGTATCGTTTTGTCACCAAGCTGGTAACATTCATAAATACATCTGTCTACCCTGTCTTGCCTGTACAGAGTACAACAGTGACCTGTCGTGCCATTACAAGGTAGAGCTGAGCTATGAGAACCTGGTCACCTCTGGACCTGAACCACATCCTCCACCTATTGCAGATGATGAGAGTGATGATGAGGATGATGATGATGTCCCAAGAGTGAGTGGGCTTTTCATTTCCTAATGTCAAAAAGTTTTCTTGTTTATTTCATTGTTTATTTGACTTTTTTTTTTTTTTACCTTTAGGAGGACCACTATGCCCTGCTGGTAAAGGCTTGGGAGACCAAAGTGTTCCCTACCATTCGTAGGAGGTTCCGTAATGAGGCTGAGAGGAAGTCTGGCCTGGACCAAATCAAAGGAGCTCTGCAACTGGGTAAAAAAATGAATGAATTTAATTAACATAACCTCAAAGTCCAGTGTAGCTAATTACCTTACCTTAAACACTGTAACCCATTTTGCCAACTTCATTCGATCAAGACAAGGAATAAATCAGAAACTATGGCATAAATTATTTTGCTTCAAAAGTTGCATGGATGAAAATTGGAACAGACATACATCGGTACATCTCTAGAGTAATAGAAAACTGTTGGTGTTGATTGATTAACATCATAAGTCAGTCACTCAGTCTGTCAGTCAGCGACATACTTTTTTATTAATTTTTTATCCTTTAAGCTTTGATTTTTTGCATATATTTAGTTAATATATGTTAACAAAGGAGAACTTAGAGACTGTTTATCTCTGCGGTGTGTTTCAATGGCAACAGGCATGGTTGACATTGCACGACAGACAGTGGAGTTCCTGTATGAAGAAAATGGCGGGATTCCTCGCGACCTCTACCTCCCTACAATCGAAGATATCAAGGAGGAGGCCAACAAGTTCACTATTGATAAAGTTCGCAAAGGTACCTTTCACTTACATCACTATACCTCTACACTTTAAGGTGAAATGAGCATTTAAAGCATTAAAACTTTGTTATATGACACATAGCTCTTTGGCTATTAAGTTTTGTAGATTCATTGACCATCAATCTGCTTATTCAACACAGGCTTGACTGTGGTAATCCGCTGCCCAGACAGCAACAATACCAACAGCACTACAGGGGGAACAGCCCTGCCCAAGTTTGCTATCCGGGGCATGTTGAAGACTTTTGGTTTGCATGGAGTTGTGCTTGATGTAGACTCTGTAAGTACAATACTAGATGCTGCAATGTTTTGTACCATCAGCAGAAACTCATAGAAAATTTTTACTGGTTTCTTTGTGTTTGTCTAGGTGAATGAACTGGTACAGGTGGAGACCTACCTGCGCAGTGAGGGCGTGTTGGTGAGGTACTGGTACCCTATTGAAATGCTGGAGCGCCCTCCTGCTGGATCTCGACGAACTGCGGCTAGTGGCTTAGTCTCACTAGACAGTAGCAACATTCAGATTCATAGGTAAAATACAGTATGATGGGAAGGAACATTATACACATGCATCCTGCACATGTGCTCAAAAGGAAATCAATTTTACTTGCTTTGCTTTAGGGAACTGCTTCGGTGTGAGAGTGCACTTGCTCGGTTATACTGCCGGATGGCCTTGCTAAACATCTTCGCCCCCAAGAATCCCCACACCTTTACCCGTCTCTTCCACATACCTGCTATCCGTGACATCACCTTGGAACACCTGCAGCTTCTGTCTAATCAGCTGCTGGCTCCACCCCTTCCTGGTGAGTGTAAATATATCTCGTAAATATCTGAATCTCTCACTGTGGGCTTGTTCAAAAAAATGATCTTTATTTTATTTTTTTATTTTTGCTAAATGCTCTAATTTTTTCTTCCTGCAGATGGCACAATTAGTTCTAGTTCTGTCCTCCTGGCCCAATCGTTGCTTCACAACCTCCAGGGCCAAAGCTGCTCTCCCACAGATCTATTCTACCAGGGCAACGCTCAGCCCATCCGGGAGTGGCTGACAGTGGCCATCACCCGTGCCTTGCATCAAGGAGAGGAAAGCCTGTTGGAGCTCACCAAGCAGATATGCTGCTTCCTACAGGTCAGTTCTGCCAATCTGTGCTTCATTTAATGTAATTAACTCGTCTACAGATACACATCCACTATGTTAAGTTGCTAATATTTTCTTAAAAATGTTTTCACTCCAACAGAATGCACCAGAGCAGTTTACTTCTGAGGAGTTTCCCGTGACAGAGTCAAAGGTTAGCATGGATGTCAGCTTTCCAGGTGCTGCATTTGTGATTGTATCCTGCAAGGAGAGCCAGCTAGGCTGCCGCAAAGAGTGAGTGACTTGGTATTAAGTTCAATTCATGGTGGACCCAGATTTCTTACCCCTTCATGTTGTGCTAGAAATGTTTACTTCTCTCATTCTGTCTTTCCTACTCCATTAGCTCAAGCCTGTACAAGGCTCCCTGGGCTCGAGTCATGGTTTATGGCCTGGGTCACAAAGTGCGTAGAAATGGTCAGCTAAATCTGATGGAGGCAGTATGCTATCCTCTGGATGCCTCACCCACCAACACAGGCCTTACTCCCCCTCCCACCACCAACCAATACCCATCTGTTATCATCCCCACTGATAAGATTCACATTAAACTGGGTGAGTATTTTACCCCCAAAGGAATTTGCATATAGGCTAACCCACATTTTTATAAGAAAAATAATGTTACACCATAAAATGTAATGAAATACTCTATTGTCTTGATTTTAGGGGTGTCGCCCCCTCCTGGTGCTGTACTGGTGCTGCACTCCTTACCGCTAGAGTTCCCGCTGGCCATGGCATTCGCTGAGCAGCTATTGACGTGGAAGCTGGGAGGGAGCAGTGAGCAATCAGAGGACGAGCTGGACACAGTACCCTCGTCTGTGCTGCTGCAGGTGGTAGAACTGCTAGGTAGGTTGAACCAGATAATAAAACACTGGTAATCTGTTTGTATAAACGGTGTATGCATTTTTTTAATACACCGCAAATAAAATCCTACTCCATAATAACGTATTGTTTGATTGGAATTTTAAGACTCAGTTTAACAGTTTTTCCCTGATTTCAGTTATCCACTTATTTAACCAACATGATTATTCTTTACTACTAACGCAAAACATTATAGGGGAATTTTCAACACTTGTATTATAAATCCTGCCAATATAAACGTTCAGTGTTTTCTATGTTATGTTAAAGGTGGTTTGCTTTGGACCACTGATCTGGCTCCTTCTATCAAAGAACTCATCTTTCATTTGCTGGCTGAGCTCTTGCGGAAGATCCACCACTTGGAGCAGCGCAAGAGTCCTGCTGGGCTTTCCAGCTCCATTGCTCTGCTGCTTAACCCCTGCCTAGCAGTACTCATGGCCCTGCAGACAGAACTTCGAAAGCTCTATGACCGGGAGACTCAGGGATGGGCAGCTGGAGGGGCTGGAGCAGGGGGGTCTTCATCTGGGGGCATTGCCTTGGCTCTGGGAGCTGAGCAGAGCCGGTTCTCCACCTACTTCCACGCTCTGATGGAGGTGTGTCTGGCTGTGGCAGAGGTTACGCTTCCCCTCAATGTTGGAGGCTCCTCAGTTGGAGCCCTCTCTTCTACCAGCGCCCCTAACCTCAGTGACTCTTCCTCATCCTCGTCATCGTCCCCAGGCCAAACACCACAGAGCCCCAGCCTCCTATCCAAACGTAAGAAGGTGAAGATGAAGCGTGAGCGAGCAGCAGCTGCAGTGGCAGCAGCAGTCTCTGGGAAAAGGGGAAGTGGAGGTGCCCGTCTGTCAGAGAGTGACAGTGCCCTGCTGAACATGGCGGGTAGCAAGCCTGAAGACATGCTGTGGTTCCACCGCTGCCTCACTCTCCTGATGATCCAGAGACATCTTGCCAATAAGGATCCCCAGGGCTTGAGTGTGACCAGCGATGCAGTGACAGATGCCTGCCAGGCCCTGGTGGGTCCCACAGCCCACAGTCGCCTGTTGGTGCTCTCAGGTATCCCCACACACCTGGAGGAGGCAGTGGTTCGGAATGCTATCCGCAGAGCTTGCAACGCCCATGGAGGACTCTTCAAAGATGAGGTCTTCATCCCTCTGCAAGAGGAGGACCCCAAAAAGCCCAAAGCTGGAGCTGTGGTTTCTAGCCCTCAGGATAGCAAAGTGGGCCCTGAACCTGACCGCTCCTTCCCCAACAACGGAGGTCCTGAGAGTCCTGACAGCTCCAGTAGTGTGACTCCAGCCATGAGTGTAAGCGCTTCAGCTTCTACCAGCCAGACCTCCATCTGCAGCTCCTCTCAGGGAGTCTCCCGCACTGCCAGTGAACTTTCTGTTGATCAGGAGCTGTCAGCTGTTTCACCTCTCACCCCTGCTGCTGCAGCGTCTGCTGTTACGTACCCTCAGCAGGGCCCCAATGACCCCCAGACTGTTTCTAGTCAGGAGAGTTTAGATACCTCCCTGTGTAGTACAGGAAGCCTTGGGAGCCTGGGCAGCTTGGGGGAGCCTCTCGACAGTGCAGATACGCCATCAGTGTCCGATGGAGGTTCTATGAACACAGTCACCTCTCTGGAGAGCAATGCAGTAATGGCCAGGCCCATCAAGGGCTATGCTGTCATTGAGGTGGGTTGAATAAAAGCACTATAATAGATTTTAATATGTTTACTTTTGTGTTTGGGAAGATAAACTAAAACCTAAGGAAAATACACTTGTCTTTCTTTTGTTAATTATAGGTTCGTTCTCGAGCCAAAGTAGAAAAAATCCGTGTCAGTCTTTTTAACAGCAGCGACCTGATTGGCTTGTCCAGTCTGGAAGGTGAAGAGGAACTAATGGAGTTGACCAATGAGGAGATACTCACAGCCTCCAGTGTTAACCAAAGTCTTTTTGACACACAGGGCAGCTCTGCCCTCGAAGACTACTTCCTGGACAAGTCAGTCAGAGGTTGGTTTAACTCTGATTAGATATTATCTTTCACACAGTGACATTAATTCTGCCAGTGTAAAATCTTAAACCATCTGTCTCCATGTGTTAAGGTGACAAGCTTGTTCCCGGAGCACGAGATGTCCTTACAGACGTTTTTAAGAGCTGTGTGCACTCGGAGCAAATGCTCAGCCTCACACCAGCCAAGCCAGTTAAAGTATCTGATATTTACCTCAGCAAAGAGCAGATCAACTCTCAGACCCCTGGCAACCTATTGCATACTTTCTTCACCAATGTTCGGCCTCCTAAGAAAGTTCTTGAGGACCAACTTACTCAGGTAGGAGACACAACTGGTATAGATGTTGAATATGGATTTTTATTTTGGTGGCCCAAATAAACTGTTAACACTTCATGCTTATTCATATGTGTGAAATGAATTTGTTTTATCTAGATTCTAAGGAAGTATGGTACTCCCAAGCCCAATAAGAACAAGTACAGCAAGGCAGGAAAAGAACAGCACCAAGGCAAGGTAGTGAGCACCAAGAGGCCCATCACCAAGCCTCCCACAAAGGAAAGGTCTGTCCTCAACAGTGTCAGGTAAATCCCTACACAAACTACAGTTTAAAGTGCAGGCAAGTACATTTACACTTTAATTCATTAACTGAACTACATTTGTTGGTTAATTGCCTCTGGTAGGACTGCACTGAGTGAGAAGAAGACAGTCCTGAAGCCCAAATCTCCAGAGAAATCCAGACCTGATGACAAAGATGTGGAAAAATCTCCTGCTAAAAAACCTGAAGGTTTGGCAATAATCATTGTTTTATTGGCTTCCCTTACTTGAATTTGGCTTTGTCATTTTTTAATGAAAGGTGTTATTTCTATGGTTACTATAACTTCTGTTTGGCAATCAAATTTCAAGTATTTTTTTTTGAGGATTTCTTCTTGTCTCGTTGTTGAATTGAATACTTTTACTGTCGGTCAGTAAAAACAAACAATTTTAAGACTTTACTAATCTACAAAGGTATGTTTTAGCCCTACTTTGAAACCACGAGGTGCCTCACGTATTTGTTTGTTTTCTTTAGTTCCAGAGGAGAAATACCTGACACTGGAAGGCTTCCATAAATTTGCAGTTGACCGAGCCAAGCAGGACATCCGTAGCGTCTGGAGGGCAATTTTGGCTTGCGGTTATGACCTTCACTTTGAAAGGTGAGACTCAGAACCAGACCCAAGTAACCACCATTTAGTCTGCTGTAACTCAAATGCTATACACACACTAGCACTACAGAAACCAATCATGTTGTTTTGACAAAATATGTCATCTTCAAACCCTTGTTAAATTTTAAAAGGATTCTTAAAAAACAATTCTGATTCATCAAACTTTACAAGTATAGAATGCAATTTTAAATTGATGTCAGTTTCCTTCTTGATTTTCACACTAGTCATCAGTTGTAATGTAGCCTATTACTGACTATTTCTCTGATTTTTTACTTGTCTGACTTGATGACAAAGTACATAATGGAATTGTTGAAAATGCTATAGTGGCAAGCTTCAGATAACAGTGTGAGTTTTTGTCATATACTACTTTGTTAAGCTTAGGATGTCATAATCACTAAATGCAATTCAATATTTATGATTTTATAATAGGACTGTTATTGCGAAAATGACAAAACATAGTAGTGGAAGCTCTATTTAACAGCAGCTGTGTCTGTACTAGGTGCACCTGTATAGACACACGTCATGCCCAGAAAGCCTGTAGGAAGTGGAGTTTGGAAATGGACGTAGCATTGGTTCAGTACATCAACAGGCTGTGTCGTCACCTGGCCATCACACCAGCCAGACTACACCCCCATGAAGTCTACCTGGACCCCAGTGATGCTGCAGATCCACGCGTGGCCTGCCTGCTCAGTAAGTAAACCACTTGTTTGTTTGTCCTTTTAGTAAGGCATGACTGTACTGTACTTTGTAAACTATGTATAACTTTTCTTTGTGTGTGTCTTTAAGATGTGCCTGTAGAAAGCCTGCGCTTGCGCTTTGCTCTGCTGCAGTCACTCAACAACACACTGGAGAGTTTCTTCCTGCCACTGGTGGAGCTGAGACAGACGCATACCTATCAGAACAGCATTGCAGCGCTGTTATGTGAGGCCAAAGGTGAGGAAAGATATTATTACAGCTGGTCATGGGGACATCTGGCTATGTGGCTCAAGATAGACTGCTGTGGCTTTAGTGCAGTGGTTCTCAAACAGAAGTCAATGAAGGAGTTCCAGGGGTCCCCAGAAAAATAGGAATAATTTATCTAATGTGAATAACTCTGATTAAAATATTTGATATCCATATCCATATGATATATCGGTATCATTTACCATTTGCCTATAATCGGTTGGCCTGATGCACTTCACGGACCATGACTCTTCAATGCAAACTTCGATTGCAATTCGATTGAATGTTTTACATACAGCCACACTGCAGAAGTGTATTTCACATTATACAATTATACCCACAGGGGGCGCTACAGTAATGTTATATCCTGATATATCTATAATTCTGTTGTTAGGAATAAAATGAAACTTGGTACATGGTAGTAAAACACCACCATACTACTTTACTATTAATTACCATATGTCTTAAATGTTTGATTCATTTCATTGTTTTGATTATAGGTTTCACTTTAAAATCTTTTCAGATGGGGGTCCCTGAAGCAAATACTTATCAAATGGGGATCCTAATGTTTATTAATTTAGGGGTAATTGACACAAAAAAGTTGTAAACCACTGCTGTAGTGTATTGATCTATTTAGGTCTGAACTGGACTCAAACAAAGTGAAACTGGTCCTTTATCCTCACATCATTTTTTTCTGTCCTCTTTGGTCACAGGTCTAATCTACTATGACACAAAAGTCACCGTAATGAACAGAGTACTGAACGCAACAGTACAACGGACAGCTGACCATGCAGCTCCAGAGATTACACTGGACCCTCTAGAGATTGTGGGAGGTGGTTGATCCTTTCACTTGTTCACATGTTAAATGTTTTATGTCACTTGTACTGGATCTTTGCAAACATTCTCTGTGTGTCTGGCATGTGCCCTTTAGGTGAGATCAGATCATCAGAGAACACATATTTCTGCCAGGCAGCACGCCAGCTATCTTGTATGCCATCGTCCCAGCTTTGTGTGAAACTGGCCAGTGGCGGGGACCCAACCTATGCCTTCAACATCCGCTTCACTGGAGAGGAAGTTCATGGCACAAGTTAGAATTTCTCCTTTATGTCTATGTCTGTGCTATGTCTATTGCAAGGTTTTAATTGCATAGGTGGTGTATTTTTCCAACCTGATTCTAGCTTTGATTAAACTCTTCAGGTGGCTCCTTTAGACACTTCCTATGGCAGGTGTGCAAGGAGTTACAGAGTTCTGCTCTTTCCCTGCTGCTTCCCTGCCCCAGTGCTGCAGCCAACCGTAACAAGGTAATGATGTCAGTATCTGGCTGATTACATGTCCTGTTTTTGACTGAATGACCTGATACTGCCTCAAATCTCAATGTTTCCTCACAGTTTGGCAATATTTACAGTAAACTTGGGAGTACATTTTGATTACCATAACAAAAGGCCAAGTGTTCAGTTCCAAACCCCATTTCCAAGAATGTAGTCTTGGTCCTGGCAGAACACAGCTAATCACAGATGTTGTTACAATATGAATCATCATTATATTTTGCTTTCCTCAGGGGAAGTACATTCTCACACCCTGCCCTATCAGCTATGCAGAGGAACAGTTGCTGCACTTCTTTGGTCAGCTATTGGGCATAGCCATCCGTGCAGATGTGCCGCTACCTTTAGACCTACTGGCCTCTTTTTGGAAGGGTCTGGTGGGCGAGTCCCTCGACCCAGAGCAGGACCTACAGGAGGCTGACGTGCTCACCTACAACTTTGTCAAAAAGTTTGAAAATGTAAGGGAACTGTACCTTGCTCCTCATGTAATCCTACCCTCTATATTTTCCTGGTTGGCATTATTCCCTGATAAAAACCAATCTACCAACGACCTCAACTTATCCTTTGTTCTTTGATCCTGCAGGTGAGTGATGAGACAGAGCTTGAGACCCTGTGCGCTGAGATCTCCTCCCAGCACCATTCAGGAGAAAGCCCTGACTCCCCCAGCCGGCCCTGCTGCACCTTCACCTACATCACGATGACAGGCGAGGAGGTGGAGCTTTGTCAGGGAGGTCGCAGCCTCACTGTCAGGTACAGGGAATTTGCGCAGATGATTGTTTTCATGTAGTTTGGCTTTTCTTGTCAATATTCATTCTTTAAAACTACAGTTACCTACCTTCTAGTTTTCTGACTTCATCCTGGATGTATTGAATGTTTATTTGTTTTTAGCTGGGAGAATAAGGATTTGTATGCACGGGCGGTGCGGAGCCTTCGTCTGAGGGAGCTGCAGAACGTGGAGTGTATGACAGCAGTGCGTGCAGGGCTGGCCTCCATCATTCCCCTGCAGCTGCTCACTATGCTCAGCCCCCTTGAGATGGAGCTGCGCACCTGCGGCTTGCCTTACATCAACCTGGAGTTTCTCAAGGTAATGCATACATTTATGTAAAAGTGATGATTGAAATCATTTCCCCACATGTTATGCAAATTTGCTCTGGGCCAATCACTAATGATTATGTCACGGTGAGCTGTGGCACATTTTCATTTATCAGTTTCAGAGTTGTATGGTTTACATGAGAAACACCTCATTTTCATATTGTTTTGCATTTGTAGTATTGATCAAGGCTTCGCTATCTCTTCCTCTGTAGGCTCACACCATGTATCAGGTGGGTCTCATGGAGACCGACCAGCACATTGAGTTCTTCTGGACCGCCCTGGAGATGTTCACTCAAGAGGAACTCTGCAAGTTCATCAAGTTTGCCTGTAACCAGGAGCGCATCCCCTTCACTTGTCCCTGCAAGGACGGGGGCCCTGACACGGCCCATGTTCCCCCGTATCCCATGAAGATCGCACCACCCGATGGAGCAGCAGGTAAAGAGCTATCAGGGTTTCAGCAGAGCAATGATTGGATGCAAGGACTGCAATCTCTGTATGACGCTCTTCCTAGCGCTGTTGTAGAGACTACTGATAGTGATTATCATAGCAGCTCACCTTGTCTTGCAACCTTTGAACATGTTGTTTGCCATAGTTAAATTAACAAGTTGTAATGGTGAGATACTCTGCAAGACACACAGCACACATCAGAAATGTTTCACAGAGGTAGAACTATCACCCCTTGTATTAGATTCAAGTCTTAAGTCTCTAACAAGCTAAAAAACAGTCTACTAAGGTTTGCTACAGATAAGAAGTTAACACTCTTACTCACTTTTATCTCCAAGATAGGCACATTATCACTAATGCCCATTCCATAGTAACTTATTAGCCTCCAGCGATTTAATGAAAAACTCCAGTGCTAAACTTACATAACAAGGCACATGTAAGGATGGAAAGTGTCACAGCAGGTGATTTTGTTGTGTTACACCGTCCTGTCTTTCTGCTCTCCAGGTCAGCCAGACTCGCGCTACATTCGCGTGGAGACCTGTATGTTCATGGTGAAACTGCCCCAGTACACTTCTTTGGATGTGATGCTGGAGAAACTACGTTACGCCATCCACTACCGCGAGGACCCACTCAGCGGCTAAGGAGACATCCCAACTTTCCCAAGCGCATATACCTGCCCCTCCCCATTTAATCACCTTACTTTTTGTTCCCTGCCTCCCCTAGACTCTTGGACTACCTGCTCTTCTGCTCCAATAAAACCACAGTATTTATTTTATTTCAGTTTTGGTGGCTATTAATGCTTTGCATGTTTACCCCTGCTTCTCTTTAATCGCAGTTTACACAAACTCCATGTTTATGTTTGATATTTTTGAGGAATTCAGGGAAGATAATCTGAACTAGCTCTTAAACTGCTGACGGATGTCTGTACTGGTTGCACTGAGTTTGAGGATAACATTGAAGTGAAACAACTGTGACAGTTTTTTTTATATATCACTTTCTCCCTTTCCCCAACCTTTTAACAGAAGATTTAGCAGATTTACAAGATTCTGTGAATACAACACCTTATTAGGATGACATCAGATCAGCACTTTACAGCTACAAGTCCAATTCATGTGTGCTGAAGTCTCTTTTTCCAAATGCTTAGCCTTGCTGCCTCCCTCTGTCTCCCCTCTGTGGGGTGGATTTTCTTAAACATGCCTTTGCTGTAAGAAACTCTCTTTAGAGGGTGATGCTGACTGTGTGTGAAAATGAAAACACAAATTAATTTCATAGGATTTTCTGTTGTTCAAAGCAGAGGTACCACTACTTTCAGAAAATGGAAACGTGTGATGATGCCTATTTTTGACCACATCAGCTATGAGCGGGCAGAAGATGTGAACGAGTGCTGTATAGGATATTACGTAGTTTACTGCCTGTTTAAAAATAAAAAAAATTGAACCGCTAATGGACAAACTAATTTATGCCTATATAAACGGAATACAATTTATCTGAGTCTCTGAAGAGAGGGTATTTAAGTAGTCATATTAATCTATTAGTTTATGAAATCGCATTTAATTTTTTTTTTTATATCTGAGTAGCTGTGGCAGCATGTTAGGTCAAGTAGAGTGGACGATAAAGAGAGGCCTGCTGGTTGCTGGTTCTGACAAACTTGCATCTCAGGTTTGTGAAACCTGTGTTGCTTTGTGAAATGGGAAGGAGATGATGTTCTCATGAGCCGATATCCCACACTATTTGTGGTACTGCTACTGAATGTGCAACAAATCCCCCCCTTGCTCCCCATCAACATACACAATCTACACACTGGGGGAGGAGTGGCGGATTATCTTTGAGTTCTGCCTTTTCATAGTTTTCTTTTATTAAAAGACTGCTGGGTTTGTTTGTTTTTTTGCTTTGTTTTGTTCATTGCACCCATAACCAAATGTTTAGCTGTATAAAACTTAAATAGGAAAAAAATGTAAATAGATTGAAGTTATGTTTGATGGCAGTTTTTATTAATTGCTGCTTCACTTCACCTTATAATTTTTGTTTTTGGTTTGCACTACTCTTCCAAGAAAAAGATTCTAAAAATGAGCAAACTAGATGTCTGTTGGATATCCAGTTTGTTGTGTTGTTATTTTTTACGACTTTTTTGGAAATACCAGTAATCTATCACCTTTGTCTTGTACTCAGATGGATTCAATCTCTTCTACTCATGGTGAAAAATGTTTTCTTGTGTGAGTGAAATCGCCATTTTACTTGGATTGAAAAAACACAACAGAATTGATATTTGACACATATTGGATTGTTGAACTGCTTGCGACTTTGGTTTATGGGTTCTGTTCTTTTTGAAGGGTAATATACCGCTGCTAATGGGGACGCTCTCTCTTCTACTCCCTCCTCCAGGGGAAAGCGGACAGGTTATGAAAAGGACATATCCGTACAAAGAGGTGTTGCGATAAAATGTTTGCTGTACATTTACTTGATATTTATTACAATTATTTATGGTTGCATTAACTTAACTTTTACTGTCTTACCTCTGCACATCAGAAACTTAACATATCTAAAATGGATTATACAGATGTAAAGAATCAGATGGCATTTAAGATTTGTGTGTCACAATAAAGAAATGTCTTCATGTACAAATACAGTTTGAATATCCTCCTTTCTGTCACTTACATGTGTTGACCTGGACACCACATTTCTGATATTGTCCCGATAAACATCCAGTGTTTTTGCTGACATGGCAGCAGTATAGACAATGGGTATCGATCATGATGAATGATGCCTGTTAATCATGTTTTTTGTCTCCTTTGGACATGCTTTTTATATGAGTCTCCAGCTAACGACTGGTTACATCACCAGTGCCTGTAAACCAGACACCTCAAAGCAGCAAGTGCTGGGCCAGACCAGTTCTAGCTGGATCCCAGTCACGTTCCTTACTGACTCAGTCTGTCCAGTAAGTACTATACTCAATGGGAACTATCTACAACTCTAGAGACAATTTAAAAAATAGTTTCATTAACAAAAATCTGAAGGAACTGGTCAGATAGTTTTGTTCGCAGTGCAAACACGATTATCTATTTCATTGTACAATATTCCTATTGCCATTACTGTAGATTAGTAGTGAATAACACAATAGTAGTGATGTAACAATAAGGAATATAGGTCAAACTATTAATACCACTTATCTTTTCTGTAATTACTGTGGAGTACAAAGTACTGTGATGGAATTCAAGAAATGTCGACTACAGTACAGCTGTCTCTTTCAGACATAGACCCCTCCACCCCTGTTTTAACAACCCCCTGACCAATAAACAGTCAGGAAAAAAAGAGGTGTGAACACTTCTGCTGTGGTCATGCGACATGCAAACGACCCACAGACAGCAATCGGCGAACAAAAGGTAATTTTGATAGCGGAGGCCATAACTGATGATTGATTTGGCTGAAATATACTGCTGTGTAATAAAAGCCTAAATATAGAAAGTGTTGAATAAGACGTGGAAGCATACTCTCTGTCAACTGCTTTTGCTTACTGCTTTGTTAGTCAAAGTTCATATTTAGTAATTAAGATTAACAATGAACTTCTTCATTAATAAAGAAACATGGCTCATGGATGCAACTCTTAATTAAAAAATAAGAGCACAATCTGTATGATGAATTATTAAATTGGACGAGAGAGATTGCAACTTAGCTATGGCCTAAATAATTATCACTTTCCATTTGCTTTGTTTATACATGTTAACAGAAGTTCATGTATACAGCATATACAGTATATCCTACAACTTCTGTTATTCTGACATGTATTTTTGAGACTGCAATTAATGAAGATTTATCAAATCCAAGGGGAAATAAAAGAGGCTTTGCTTATACTGTACTTATATACAGTGTGAACATGGTGCTTATAGAAATCTCTTTGTAAACTAGTGATCTAAGGAAATATCTTTATTTAATATCTGAAATGTAACTAATACTGTCAAGAGAGGGAAATTATTCATCACATGTAATATTCAGAAATATAATTTATTCATATTTAAATACATTATTAAGTTAAAAAAAAATACAGGAGAACATTAAACCACTTTTACAAAGCAAGTAAGCTCAATAAATGTGTAAATCTAAATATGTCTGTATACATTTTACTTTTTAAAATACTTTACATTTTTGCTATTTTGAAAGACAACTATCAGACATACTACATACTACATTTTTACAAGAAAAACATCCCTCCGGCGTCTCTCCTTTGCATCACAGTCTGGAATGATTGGGTTTATGGATCACATGAATTACGCTAGATAATGCCAAGCTGTTTTTTCAGCCTCCTCAGCTGCTCCATGCTGATGTTGTTGCCGCCACACACCACGATGACCACAGGGCCCAGGTGCCGCGCCAGCTTGCCCTCATCCTGCAGCCTTTTGATGATGTCACTGTACACAGCTGCCAGAGCTGCTCCGCATGCAGGCTCCACCAGGATCTTCTCATCATCTGCACATAGGAGAAACCAGGGGAGGTCAATCTCTCACAGCTGCTTTTTGTCATTTTAGGGTGTGCATCTGTTCAAGCTCAGATCATACTCACCTACAAAACTTTCCACAGCTTTTACAGCCTCCTGGTCTGTGACTACTTCTGAGAAAACTGTGTGCTCCTCCACCAGCTTCAGAGTCTGTGCAGAGACCCGTGTCAGACCCAGTGTGGTTGCAACACTAAAGAGAAAAAAGAAAGGTCAGTCTTAGCCACAGGAAGCGGAAATATGTGAACTATATTACTCATGTATAATAGTATCAATGACTAATTTGTATACCTGGTAATTTTAGGTAAAGTGACCAGCTTTCCGGCCTTCATGGCTGCATTGAGGCTATGTGCTCCCATGGTTTCCATGGCTACAATGGGCACGTCAGCCCAGTCGGCGCGGCGCAGTCCCTCCACCACTCCGTTCAGCATCCCTCCGCCTCCCACTGACAGCACGATGGCTCCTGGCTTCTCCGTCAGGTCTTGCTCCAGCTCCTTCACCAGAGATGTGTGGCCCTCCCTGCAACGCACAAACACAACCCTGACTCGTCAATTTACTGAAAAAATGAATTTAGCACAAAGTGTAAAATGCTGATCATAACCATAAGTAGTAGTACTGTGTAAATGAATTATCTTGAGTCTCCTCAAAGTTAACACTGTGATAAGATACCGCGTATCCTACACAACACCTGGTTCAAACTCCTACAAGTGTTCTATGTGATAAGACTGGTATTGTTCTCTGTCATTTGCACATTTTAAAATTCAATATCCTCATGAGGAGAAACTGTCTAATCACTGCTCCTTCTTTCTCCGTCTTCTGACAGCAGAAGGAATACTTACTACAATACTATAATACTAAATTTCAGTACACAGTAAAATAAAATGTTGTAGCAATCTCTGACAGACAGGCTGAGGTTTTCTCACCAGATGAGAGGATCATCGAAAGGCGAGATGAATATCCAGCCGGGGTTGTTGGCTACAAGCTGCTGTCCGTATTCAATGCTTTCGTTGAGAGCCTGAAAAAGATGAGCCACAACTTCAGGTAATCTGATAAATTTGATTCATATTTCAAAACTATTAACAATAGCCACCTAAACAAATATCATGCACAGCATGAGTTTCCTTCTCTTCATCTTAACCGGACATATTAAAAGCAAAAGCAATATGAGTGAACAGCTGCACAATATATAGATTCTCTTTGACATCATTTCTTAGCGTCATGGATCATAAATTATTCTCCACTTTGGCTATGTTTCTGTATTTGAGTGTTAATCTTTAAAAACATTTTAACCGTTGTATGCAGCAACAATTCTTATGTTATCTGCTTATGTGTGTTTACCGTATTTTGTATTCTTTTTTTAGTCCTGAATGTCATACTTGTGTGTACAAAAAAAATGTACTGTACATCTTTAAGGTAAACAACACATACACATGAACTAACCTTGCCGTGAATCACCACAGTGGCACCCTCGTCCTTTAGTCTCTCCACTGTGGGGTTTGGAGTGACACTCGGGACGACGATAGTAGCAGGAACCCCGAGCTGACGGGCAGAATAGGCTGCTGCCATGCCAGCATTTCCTCCTGTTGGGAACAGAAGACATTAAACACCTGAACACAACTCCTGAATGTTTTTATTTATTTATTTTGATTTAAGCTTTACTGCTCACCTGAACAACAGACAAAACGCTCACATCCTCGCTCTGCCCACTGGAGAAGAACCAAAAAGAGATGTTACAGTCAAGGATCTTAAAAATCACAGGTCGTTGCCACATGGCAAATCACACCATTACATCACCAAGGCAACGAAAGAGAGTTGCTCACCATTTTGCAGAGGTGACCAATGCCTCTTATCTTAAAGGATCCTGTGGGCTGAGATGAGTCCAGCTTGAGGTAAACAGAGGTCCCTGCCACTTTACTCAGGGCAAGACTCTGCCTTACTGGAGTAGCCACATGAAGAGGATGATGGGTCTTCATTTCACTGTGGAGCAAAGAAAGACATGTTTGTCATTGACTGTCCAAAATCACAAATAAGAAATAATGCATGCATGACCTTTACTGTTTGCTTCAACTTACAGTCAGATGGTTGGATATGATGCTGTGGTGGGTATAAATGATCCCAAAATCCCTTATTACTTTCCCCCTTTGCAGATAGACTATATACCTACTTGTGCTGTGGGCTTGGCAAAGGAGGCCCACTTGCTAACCAATCAGCGTCTGTCATTCTGCCACCAGACCCCGCCCATTGACCGCGAGGATTAGGCACGCCGAGGATGAATGAATGAATAAAATTCCTCCCGATAAATTTCATCCCAATTTTTTTAGAAAACAGACACTTTTCTAGAGTGTGTCAGATCTGATGTAACCTGAAAGACTCACATAGACTGCACTGGTGTGACTGGAGGGACTTTGCAGCAAACAGGAGCCAAAATAAGAAAGAACATTAAAAAAAAACAAAAAACTAAAAAAACATAAATTGAATTGTCTACCTGATAGAAGAGATGTTAAACCTCGTTAACTTCAACCATCCTTACATAATTTCACCCTCTTCCTGCCTCCTGTGAAACGACCCCCGTGACATGTTTTACACGCTGTCCTCTGCCTGTTCCTCGCCCCTCTAAAGGAAGTCGCAGACGCCGCTGGCATTACCAAAAGAGTCGCTACTATTTTCGCTCCAATTCCCAACTACCAAAAGCGGGCTCTATGAGCCGCCACAGGACGGTTCAAACCTGAATGATCCAGTGCTCCAGTGTGAGCTGCTGTCTGTGGATGAGAGGAAGAAAATGCTTCGGGCTGAAAATATCTATCAAAATGTGCAAGAGAACTATCATTAGTCTCTACTGAAGGCACTGGTAGAAAGTAATGTAGTATATTTACTCAAATACTTAAATGCAATGTTGAGGTGCTTTGGTTGAGTTTCAGTCTTTACTTTCATTTCTGCTTCTTTATTCTACATCTCAGAAGGAATATTGTAGGCTATATTTTTGTACTCCCATCACATTTACCTGATAGATTTAAATAGAAGAATATTGTTTTACAAAATCACGATGACGAATGAATATAGTGCAACAGATTCAATTGCCAGATGGTACATAAAATAAGCTCCATCAGCCAAAGCATTGCATCATCATCATCAGCAGCATAATGTGTATTTTTACTTTTGAACCTTGACTGCAGTTTGTGGGAAAACAAAATAGATGTTTAAGTGATGCATGGCTCATTTTAAATCATTTCAGATTAAACTGAATATCATATGTGATCACAAGATTTCACACACTTAAAGGAGTCCTAAAGATGTACAGTAAGTTGTATTGCCCTGACAGAGTTACCACAACAGTGTTAATCAAGCTTTGTCTGTACACAGACTGACAAGAGGCCTAAGGTTTTTTGTTTTTTTTTAACTCTCCCACATCTAAATGTAAGTGTAATGTTGCACCTTTAGAATAGAAATGTCAAGAATAGAGGACATAAATATGGCCTTGCACATTTTTGTTGTATTAACAAATTAAAAACTATAAAGAAAGTGAAAGTTGAATTCCACAAACCTCCAAAAGAGGTCAATATCTATAGAAAAATAATGCAACATGTTTAGATAATTCATTAATGGATGTTATTCACTGTGAGTTTATGTGATAAGTTTACATTTAATGGATCATCAAATAATGAATGCAAACTCATTTGATCGGCCTCTATGAAGCCATTCTCATGCTGTTCTCTTAGAAATATGATCCCGTTTGATTTTTCTTTTTTTAAATCAAATTGGTAGTGATATGTACACATCTAGGTGCTCTGTGATTCATTGTTTTAGAAACATGTTCACATGAAGGGCACATGTGTATTTATAAGAGTCAGCTGCTGTATTGTGAACTCTCTTCTTTTTTTTTTTTTTTTAACTCCTCAGCTCTGATTCTGTCCCTGACATGTGTTGTCCAGCTGTGCCCTCAGGTGGTGGAGGACTGCTACAGCACCCAGAGGGAATACAGTAGAGGTGGCTGGCCCGTCAAGTCGAAAGGCAGGCCTATACGTTTTGTTTATTTATTTTAATTAACACTAACACTTCAATCCTTTAATTTTCCCCCATCCAACTCAACATCTCTCCCCTTAAAAAGGCTCTCCAATCTACTAGGCAGAACCACATTTCTTGCAGGTGTGTCCTTTCCCTTATACCAAAATCTGGCATCTGAAAATACTACTTTTATCAGTCAACATTGTTTACAACAAAACACCTCCTCAACATATTCGTCATCACAAGCTAAAATAAGAACAAATTATATATATATATATATATATATATATATATACTAAACCAAACATTTAACTAAGTGAAATAAATACCCCCATATTTGGTCTAACCCTTGCCATCACTGGTGATGTCAGTAAAGGTTTAAGAGCAGGAAGTCAGTTGGCAACTCCCTATTTGTCCCCTGGAAAACATGATGAGTATGGTAAGAAAAAGTACCTAATCTATGACTCGAGAGACCCAAAGACTTAAATTAATAAACAATATGTGAGTCTCTCATGATTAAACTATAAATGTAGTTGTAAATGTAACAGAATGCTAAACACACAAAACCCAGGATAATATGTGAAAGCAAAGCTACATATACTGGCCAAACAAACAAATGACAAGTGCTGCGGTCCCACCCACTTTGTCACACACAAACCAACAAAATAAAAAAACAGTGGCTTCATAATTACAGACTTATTGAAAACGCTGCTGTGAATTAAAACTCATTATTGGTAATAATATCTGTCGTGATACACTGATTTATTTCACCTTAATGTACCTCAGTGGCATGCATAGCAGAGATTATGAATGTAGAGGAACCCTCTTTATTTACCTGATGTATGTACTCTTCTGTGCTTTATCTTTGCCCTAAAAAAATCCAAATATTGACTTGTCAGAGCAGGGAAAACACAGGCATAGATAATATCATTAATGATGGCTTCATTCAATTTAATTGTACTAGCAAGACATGCTAATCAGCTAGCATGCATCACAACAAGGCCTTGGGCCTACTAAATGGTCAGCAGCCGTGTTTTACACCATTGACATGACAAAAAGTCTGCTGTGAAAAGGCAGACTTGGTGATATCAGACAGCCTGAGGCCCTTGACTGGTAATAGTAATATCTGTGTTATCTGTTAAGATGTATACCTGTAATTATTTAGGATGCAATATGACTTCTTGGCCATGGGCAGTGGAAGAAGCTAAGTTAAGTTAACCAGTTCATTAAGTTAAGTTTATTTACACATCCAGTGACTGCTGGATAAAAATAAATCCAAACTTCTCTCTATTTAGCTGTTGTGTTCCTGAGGGAAATATCTTAGTGTAGTTGCAGGTAGCATGTTGGGTTAGAGAGGTGCCCCCTTTCTCACCCTCAGCCCTGCAGAGTCTACACACGCCACTGACATGAAGGTTAGCTCAATTTTGCTTTGGACTTCCACGTTATAAATTGTAAATTGATAAAGAAAAAGACGACAGAAGGTATAACCGTGCATAAATAGGCTACACTAACTCTGTAATTTTCTTTTCTTAGCCCAGGCTGCCACAGACCTTCATCTCCCTCTGCACAGCGCTCACAAGTCCGCTATTGCAACAGGGGAAAAAGACACGAAAAAAAAAAAAAAAAAAAGGAAAAGATTTGACAACATGGCGCACTTTCCTTGAGAAAAAGTTTCTCCTGAAACGCCACACAACTCTGTCTTTGTGGATTTTCCTCGCAGTTTGTCGACTCTTCGCACTTTTTTTTGGTCACCTTTTGAAACACCTCTCGATGCTTAAACAGTCGATTAAAGGCCAACAAGGAGTGTGATGGGATGAGAGCGATAAGCCGTCGCACAAACCAAAGCAGTCAGCAGACAGGATGGAGAAGCAAGCGACTCTGAAAGAAAAGGTAAATAAACTAAAACAACAACTAATTTAGACGCTGGCATGTTGGCTGCAGGTTTTTTTTTTTTTTTGCAGTTGTTGGCACTTTATTGCTTCCTGGAAAAAAAAAAAAAAGTTTTACCGCGCGTCCCGGACAGGAAATACCAAATGACCATTCCTGCGAAAATCTCGTAAAAGACGTGTATCGATTTTCCAGTCATGCATCCTGTACGGTGCTGCACGGTGGATGTGTGGCTCTGCTGGCGGGGACAGCGGCCAACATAAATGTGATTTAAATGTCAATGGGAAATCATACTTGCAAAATAGCTTGTAAACCCAAATCACTTTTGTTATTGCATGAACAGAAGACTGTACCATGCCAAGAACCTACAGTGGCAATAGGTGTATGTGTGTGTATCACCATGGCAATTCTACATAATTTATGTATAAATGTATAGTCCAAACTACATTTGCCTTTTTGGAGAGTAATCTATCTGTCTCCTTATAAGTTGGTATAGTGCCCTCTGTAGCTATTTGTCTAGGCTCTCATTATCTGTCACTCTCTCCACCCTTCCTGCCCACTGCTTCCCACGTACAGGACAGTAGGCAGCCACCAATAGATGAGACAAGCACACAGAAACTTCCTGTAAAATCACATTGATTAGTTCCTCTTCTCTGGCAATGCTAATCAGTGAAATCAGCGGGTGGTGGGGGGGGGAGTGTTTGTTTGAAGGGAAAACCTGCATGCTTTTGGGCCCTGGAAGCACTAATCTATAATAAATGCTTCTCCTGGCATTTCTTTGTGAGCAAGCCTTTGAATGTCAGTGTGCGTGACAGTGCTGTCAGCTGTGGTGGGGATGTTACTCCCTCAGCCTGTTTGCATATTTCTAAGAGGTAAGTTGCCTCCCCGTTGAATTTACTGCAACAAATAAAGCAGTGAACACTTGTTTAAACCTCCTACCCATCCCCATCCCACTAGCCTATCTCTTTATGAGTTTGCAGCATATTTTATCTTTTACCAGTTTGCAGGGGTTGCGTTGTCTACTCTAGCTACAGTATAACAATTTGAAAAGTTTCAAAGTGATGCAGGAGAGCGATTCTTCCATTGTCATGTGATAATGAGATTTTTACAAACACACAAAGAAGATAAAGTAAATGTGACGAAGGTCAAAGCTTGCAAGAAAGCAGCTGATTGGTGCTGCATTGTAACTTTGTGTTGAATCTACTTGATACCCAAAGCCTGCATGTCTGCTGTTTCTACTCCCCGGGCCTCTGGAAGTAATTACCAAGCCTGCCCTATCCCAGAATTCAGTCTGAGGAGGAGGTGTGGTGAGAAAGAGGTATAATGGAAGCTTGCCCAAAAACATGCACCCAGAGATGAATTTCATGATTCAGTAATACTCAGCAAACCGTCCCTGTTAAATGGGTATGGCTCTCGGCTTCTTAATCAGTCAGACTTTATTGGTTTGATGCAGTTAAGGCTCAAGTCAGTATGATACAGTAATTGGCCTTGTGCTCAAAAGGATTGTCTGCCAGCTGTTTAAAAATTCTGACAAGTTGAATATGAATGGGAACAATAATAGGTTAAATAATAGGTAAGTCCCAAACTGATGCTGCTGAACTTGCTCTAATGAATTATCTTGGCGTGGGAGGAGAAATTGAGAGTATTACTATCAATTGTCTTCTTTTTTAAAAAATTTTAACTAAACATTTATTAAACCTTTATTTTTAATTTTATGTCATGACAAGATATACTGTTTTTCTAATATTCAGGGGACTATTATGCTGCGTCTCATTTTGCTAATCTGCAACTTTGTAATTATTTATTTGAGCAAAGTTAATAAAAATGCATTTACACAAGACCAAAATATACAGTACCAGTCAAAAGTCTGGACACACTTTTCATCATTCCCTTGAATGAGAAAGTGTGTGCTGGTATCGTATGGCTCATATCCTCCCTATTTTTTAATAGATATTTATCACCACAGGCACTGACATTGACTCCTCATAACAGGAAAAACACAGGTGGAACAAAGAACGTCAACGATGACTCAATTAAGTTCATACCACTAAGCCAGTATGCACAATCCCCTGGACAGACAAAAAAAAACAAAAACATAATTAATGTTATTAATTACATCTGTGCTTTTCCTGCTATGACATATCATGTTTCTGCCATGGAAAACGATAAGAACACCCTGCTTCACATTCAGTTGAATGCAGTTAAATATGTAGTTTGGTTAACTTCACTTGGACTGAATATAGCTCTTACACTCCTCTCTGTCCATTTCCCCAGTTTTCAATCTTCGGTACCCGGACATCAGGCAGATCTATCCGGTGTGTTTCTGGAGATGACGGGGCCAGGTATGGTCTCAGCAAAGCCGAGTTCATGGAGAAAGTGCAGCAGAGCAATGAGGCGTGTCAGCGGGGTGACTTTCAGGTTGCTGTTCATTTGTACGCCGATGCCTTGCAAGCTGACCCACAGAACTGCATTCTCTATAGCAACCGTTCAGCAGCCCTCTTAAAACTGGGACATTATCAGGCAGCTCTGGAGGATGCTGAGAAAGCTTGTGAGCTTAATCCCAAATGGCCCAAGGTAAGTGTGTCTCAACAGCTTTGAGAAGGGAAGAGTCTTGAAATTTTCACACTGTGTATGATTTAAAATTATTGACTTTTCTCAAGTGTCAGTGCAAAGAACTGTAAATCTCCATCATAAATCCAATTTTAGGGGCTCTGATGCCCATATCATTACAGATTTGAACTTTGATTATTAGAATGTAGCTGCATTGATTGAAATGCAGACATTAAGTATATATGAAAACAGCAATGCCAAGGTGACCATTGAATATGTAGGAGGCTTTTTGTAAAAATGTTGCTGTCAAAAAGGGGGGTAATGGCAATATATTAAATAAATCTTAGTAGTACTAATTATTTTGTATGTGTGGGAACCTTTTTCTCACAAACAGTAGATCATAATTATTCCAAGTTCTTCTCACATTGTCACTTAGTGGCTTTCTTGTGGCTGTTGAACAATGCATACTTTTCTGAGGTCTTGTCTTTGATCTTGTCCAGGCCACATAGACTAACCTGCAATAGATTTCACATTAGTCATCCACAGAGATCACTGGGAGACTAGTTCCTCTCAGTGATAGAAATGCATTGATTTCATGATTAATCATGGAAAGACTACTTTTACCCTTATATATATAGAGAGAGAGATTGATGATAATGCGGTAGAGTGGTATTGATGATACTTTGTCACTACCAATGATGGATCAGAGGCCACCTCGTCTCTGATCTGGAGTCGTGCATCTTGGGATGCTCAGGTAGGTTTCTTCTTCGTTTGTGACAAAATGTGTCATTGCAGTGAGAACTGAGATTGCCACTGTATATTATTTACTTTGTATAAAGCAATGTCTGTGCCTGCAGTGCTGTCCTATGATTCAAAGATATATTAGGATGGATTTAGTATGTATGTATGTATGACATGAATGATGAATGAAAGTGAACTAATGTTTACTACAGTTCTTTATTTGTATCTTTGTGTGAATATGAATTGAGGTATAGCTGTTATTTTAGGTATATTTCAGTCTGCATGCTTTTGCCGATGTCATTTGATATTGTCAGTTCTTTAACGATAGTCTCCCCTCCATGTTGTCACATCTCTGTCTGGAGCATCTGAGCTTTAACATGGAGTACATCTTGTTCATTCACGAGGGATTTCATAACCCACTGAAGGCATTGAGGCCAGACTATAATTGAAAATCACTGCCAAAATCATTTTCCTTTCTCTTCTTTATATGCTATCCAAGTACAATGAACTCTTTGTGGTCTGACTGGGGGGATGGTTGGCTTAATCTAGGCAGTGTAGCTGTTCTTATTCTTGGATATACTGCTTTGACAGCTTTGACTCTCGTGCTCAATGTATTGATTAACCTTTGTTTTTTACCTTTTGTAACAAGAGGGAAAGGGTCCATATCATTGTGGTGTTACTGGCAATTAAAGGGTTTCAGGCTTATTTAAAAAAAAAAATTCATGAACTACCACTAGGGGTCAGTCTTGTCAAACAGGAAGACTGTTTTTGTCTGTGCAGGACAAAAAAAAAGGCATGCATGCAATTTAATTTCCAAGATCCCTTTTTAACCTTCGGTGGTTTCAAAGAAAGCTAAATGTTCACCATGACTGGATGGAGAAATGTACTTAAACATCTATCAGCAAAGCCACCTTGCAGAGGTTTGTGGGAACTGGCTCTCCTTCTTAATGAATGTCCAGGTGAAGTCCAAGGTCACAACAAATCCATTCTCCAATTTTCTTCTCTGAAATGTCAGGAAAATTAGATTAAGCTTAAAATGAATTCTGGTCTTGCAATCAGAGTGCATCTTTTTTCTATCAGTGTGCTACAATACGCAGTAGTATGCATTATAGGACGACAAACAGTCGTACGTATTACAACTCCTGTATTCAGTTAGTACTGCTTCAAAGAATTGATTAGTAATGGTGGTCTTGACACCTATAACGGTGCCCTCCGGGAAACAAAGGTTTGGGGTTGTACAGTCCATCTGCTGCGGCTGGATGTTTGATGAAGGAACAGGGATTAAATCACAGGAGTGTGCTGGCATTTAGATCCTGTGTGAGTACATAATATCATCAATCATACCTCCCTATGACCACACTTTCTGGATTGGCTCGTCAAACAGTGACAGGCTTGGTTTTGCTGCCCCAAGCACCAGTGAGCAGCCCACCCTCCTGAAGCCCACAGCCAGCCTGTGAAGGAACCCCCTGTCTAATCTGTCAGCTTTCCCTGCTGTAAGCGCCAGAAAACACATTTTGAAAGAAGAAAGAAAATGTGTGGTTTAATGACCCAAGACAGTTTTGGGCCCTTTGTACTTCACCCTCTTACTGAATATAAAAGGCTTAAATGAGAACAAAATAGGTTTCATTTCATAGACAAGGGACACATACTTGTATGTGTCTGTTCATATTTAGTCTCAATGAGCCTGTGTGGGAGGGCAACTAGGAGAAAGTGTCTGGTGTATAATCAAGTTTCTTACCTATGCTCGATTAATTTTTTTAAATGGAAAAGGATACTATATCAAACTCTCTGTATTCAAACTTCTTTTTTTTAAATAAACATGCAGTATATGTGTGTGCACTAATGCACATTTTATTTATAGTGAGCATTTTGTAATTCTGTGTTCACCCATCACACTCACAAGTGCTTTTTAGCCATATACAATGAGTGAGGGGACAATACCTTTTCTAGATGGATTCTCTGCCTCTTCTGCTCCTCCATCTGGTCCCTCCCTCTCAACACTGCTGTTCCAGTGACATGTTAAACAAACAGCCCTCTCTGCTATCACTCCCATTCTCCAGCTTGAGAGCTGACAGGAGAGTTCCCAGGGAACCAAAAGACGACTGGCACTGCAGTGCCAGGGGAAAAATTATTTGCATATCTTCTGATTATAGGTTATGATGGTGCCTATCAAGGGTATTCTCTCTTTTCAAGTGTTTATTGCCAAAGTTGCTGCTGACATCCACTTTCCAGATGAGGCAGTAACATGATTTTTTTTTTTTTTTCCCAGTGCCATCGCTTACATTCATTTTTCTTTTTCACCAACATAAAAATGTCCATTTACATCCCAGTGGAGAGGCCTTGGATTGAACTGAGACAATGAGTGTTTGCATTGGAAAAGGTCATAGTGTGTGGAGTGCTGAAAAGAGACTTTAATTACAGCGGTAGCATATCCAGTAATTGTGTAAGGAATGGATGCTGACACCCTGATGAGACACAAAGGTTTTTTTTCCTCCTGCAGTGCTGGGTGATGACACTGGCTTTTGCTACTGTTACTGTACAGTGTGTGGAATAGGAAGAAACGGATTGTGTGTGTGATTTGAAGACCTCATCTCTTGCCACTCGCAGTGGCGCTCTGCTTTTCATGTGGATGAAAACCACTGGGGTGTAATGCTCCCCTGTTGGTATGACAGTCTGTTAAAGCAGCTCTCATCTGATCTCAGTGTGTGTGTATAAAGAATAAAGAACCTGGCTTTTGATCTCATGTGCAAAGTGGTTATAGCCCTTGTACATTTCTTCTTGCTTTCATTTGCACCATCTGAAATATTTATCTTTATAATATCTCGGTGACCTGTTCTGTTATTTTGATACCTGCTGAATAGTGAACCTCACAGTGAAGCTGCAGTAAGTGGGCTAAAATATGTGGGTGTTTTGATTTTTAGAACAAAGAACATGAAGTAGATGGCTTATTTGTTTTAATGTAGTATGATTAGCACTGTGAGCTACACAATGTGTGTGTATTCAGTGTAGAGTTTGAATATATAATACAAGTAAAATTATACAATATAATAATTATATTAAATGTATTATGTTGGAGCCACTTTATGTACATTATTAATGTGTGTGTATATATATAATGTAACTTGATACATATTTGTGATTAGCCTGATTTGGTTTGAAAGAACTAAATACAACCTGCATACATGCCCGTAATTATGAATAGTTATAAATTATGAATGCCTCTAGTTAGTCATAAGAATGCATTATAATATTGTGCAGAGTAAGTAGCACACCACCTACAGGAGCATTTTCAAATCAGATGCATTGCTTTTTGCCTTACTGGGCTTTAAATCACTGGGTTAAAAATGGGACGCAGAAGTTTGTATGCAACTGTACCTCACAAGTTCTTGCTAGACAGACTAGCCATATTTCATGATAGTAATTGTCAGATGTAATCACTGATGACGTGAAGTTTTTAGAGGATCCCAGACATTTACAATTGAGCGGTGAGCCTGTTGCAGAGTAAGTTTTATACATGTGGAAAGCCAGAAAAATGTTTGAATTGCAAAACACAAATTACTTCCCTGAAATTGTAGAGTAAGATTGAGCTGGATGGA
This sequence comes from Pampus argenteus, assembly GCA_036937835.1. Taxonomy (NCBI): domain Eukaryota; kingdom Metazoa; phylum Chordata; class Actinopteri; order Scombriformes; family Stromateidae; genus Pampus; species Pampus argenteus. The sequence continues at coordinate 15,030,922 of CM072867.1, forward strand.
AGAAAAGGTTTTAAGTGTTCAGTACTTTGACTAAATACCGGCTCCTAGTAGATCTGTGCAGTCCTTTTTATTAGATTTTCCACATGTGGGTATTGATACAGTTGTTTAAAGCAATTTTATTAAATTGTCTTAAAAACACCACAGTGCCACAAGGTTGGTTCATGCCTTCAGTTGTCGTTATCCGTCATATGAATCATGCATTAGTTTTTGCTTTTTCAACAACACATATATATTATAGACGATTCATGGACAAAGGGTTATAATGACAATATCCCCTGCTGTCCCTCTTCAGGAAATGTGTGCTTTATGTTAGAATAAGGTCTTCCCACCAGTTTCCCCTCTCCCCCTGCTCTGTGTGCTGTTTTCCACCGTAGCTTCAGTGCTCACCATGGAGAGAGTAGAGTCATGAACCACTAATAAGAGGGTTCCGTTTTGCTTCTACCCAGCCAAGGCTTGAACTAATGAACAAATCAAATTAATGGCATGTAATTATAGGCCAGATAGAGCGGGTCGGACAGAGGGTTGGCGCTAGTGGGCACAAACCTGAAATTATTTGTCTGGAAAATTTGTGAAATGAGCGGGAGCACTTAAATTCCGTCTTTTTCCTTTAAAAGGCCTTGTGGCTAGGCAGCACTGCATGCACGGGGCTTGATGGAGGGAAAGTGACCACAAACACAAAAGTCTGCTGTTTTGTTTTCAACGGCACTTCCTTGGCAGTTTTGTCACTCTTTATGCACATGAGATGAAACTAATCTGGTGCCTTAGTTGTCTGTTTGGTGAGCAGTGCTGCATTTTTTTTTGTATTTTTGCTTTGTTGTGTGGACGCGACATTCTAATAAAAGACCATTTTCTTTCTACCTTCTTTCTACCCCATTTGTGTTTGAATGATATGTGATATTATAATAACATGCAACATACATTTATATGACCTACTGCATTATTATGAACCTGATAGATGCAATTTGCATCCAAAATCGTATCCATATTTTCAGTCTAATATCCCACATTTAAAGTTAAAAACAGTGTTGGAATCAGCTCATATTTTTCTGCTATGCCTTCCTTCTATATTATTATTCTATATATTCCTTCTATAAAATTATAGCTGGTATTACAGTTTAGACACAACACAGGAATGATATCAGTAATATGAATTGCAACCTCATTTTCAGTCTACTAACGCAATATTGATGTGTTCAGTGTTTTTTCTTTTTTTCTTTTTTTGGCTGATTTCAAATCCTGCTTACCCAGATCTCTGGGATGGTGTCTCAGTGTTTTTCCTCTCTGCCACACAGGCACCACATCAGATTGTAGCGTTTTGAAATATTTAATCTGCTTTCAGAAAACACCAAATGCACAAACATAAAACGATAATAAATATAGGCCTCTTTACTTTACTATTTCACACTAACTGTAAGGTGCATACAGTATATTTTTGATGAATCTTACAGAGTTCGCAAATAATTGGTTTTCAGTGTTGGATGATGTAATGTGGTTTGATGAGTGTGTGTGATGGCCTTCCTCTCACCTCACAGCTGTCTGTTTCTAGACTGTCCTGGGGGCATTCATGAGTCAGAGCAGGAAGCTGATGTCACCCTGATAATAATCTATCAACACTCATCAGCATCTTCTGGTTAGCTGACAGAAATACATAATTTGATATTTCATAAAAGAATACTGGAATTACGTTCAGTGTGGGTGGGTTAACTGCGTGATTATTTTTGTCTTGGATAACTTAGTCAGTGTTGAATATTTAGAGTATTAGTTTTATATAAATCTTTTTCCTTTGTGAGCCATTTTGCAAATAAGCAAATCGTAAAATTAAATGCAGAGGTCTCTTTGTCTTAAAAGAAATAAAGTGTGTCAAAGCCTTGATAAGCACCTCGAACAATAAACTTTCAATCATGTTAAAGAACATCGGCGACCTCAGAATGCTTTTTTCCCTCCGGATACATCAATTGATTACCAGCTTAATAGCTTTTTGCTTGCTATTACATGGCAACAAATGTCAAAAGACCCAGAGAAAGCAAGCTCATTGCCATGCTCGTGGCATAACCGCCTGCCGCTGATAGTGGATCAGCTCTACAAGCCGGAGGAAATTAGGAAAACAATTGCACCTTGCTCCCAGCACATAAGCCCTTGGGTTATACATATGCTCTTTTTTTCTTCTTCATCTCTCTGTCCGCCTGTTGTGCTGGCCCTTTCCACCTGGGAGCTTGGCAAAACTTGGCCCGAGACCTGGATGTCTCCAGAATTAGCACAGCCTGGCTCTGCTGCAGGGAGGAAACGCTCCCATTGGGGGAATGTGTGTAGAGCATAGAGCAACCTGCAAGAAGCCCATTAGTATACGCTGCATAAGCACGGCAAGATGAATAGCAGAGCCGGGAGGTTTTTTCTGTTGTGATCGGCTTCTTATCATACTCACCTCTGAACTTTTAGGTGACTAGCACACACATTTTTTTTTTCTTTTGTGCCAGAAGCTGTGCCAGAATATTACAACGCAGATCAGAATAACGAAATTGCATTCTGCTGATATAATATCACAGATGTTGAGATTGAGATCGTTATATCTTTCACCTCTTTAAGGAGGTGCAAGGTTTGATGTGTGCTCACACCTAATGGAAAGTGTTCCTCTCCTAGTGTGTGGTGTGTTTCATGCAGTGCCTATTCATGATGTAACCTCTTTCCCTGAATGAGTCATATGCCCTAGTTCCTCACAGAGAAATAAATTGGTAGGGATAAGGGTGCCACTAATTTTGTTTCCAGGTGGCTAACTAGCATTTTTTGGAAAGACGAATAGCAGTAGTCTTGAGAAAATCTGTACCAAATACTTCAAATAAATGTAAAACGGGGTCTAGAGTTGAGTCTTGGTGTGTGGCACATTTTTTTTCTTCTTTGTTCATCTCCTTTTCTCAGTATTTAGTGTTTGTTGTTGTCACACAATGTCTGAAACATAAGGACTATCATTCTGTTATTCCTCATAAACCTGTTACAACATTGTATTGTAGATTACTTAATTACATACTGTTCAACAGCCTGATTTAAGGCTGTAGTGAACCTTCACCGAAAATATAACTTTCTGAGTATCAGTCCTTCACCTCATGTAGGCTTGAAATGTGCTTGGTAGAAGTTGAGATGATAGAGAGCAGCAGCTGTAGTTTCACGATCATTTCCATTTGCAGTTGCCAGAGACGTATGCCATCTTACCCCTATGCTAATGATGTTCAAGCGCATGCTGGGGAAGTATGATACAGTATCTTTACATGAATGAGTGACGAAAATATCTTTCTTCATTATTACAAATGGGAACTAGCCACATTACTTTGCACAGTACATGTACCAGTGTAAAATGTCAGTGCACATTAATAGGACGCATTTGTTCAATAATATGTCACTTCTGTCATTGTTTCATTCAGGAGCAATCAGTTGACGCATCAGCAAAAAAAACAAAGTCTTATTTGTCAATGTAGCTCATGTGGAACCAAAACATGAAATGTAATCAGGCTTTGGTTTCAGTATGACCTAATTTTGTCTATTAAGTGAGTGCGGCATGGTCACAATTTTTCTGTAATTACTGACTTAACAGGCATGTCGTATATGATTAATGATAGATGATTCCTAATAAATTATGCATGTTTGGAAGGAAGTCTGCAACAAAGAATGCAATATGCACAATATTGTGTTAGCTTTCTTCTGTGATAATCTCAAAATTTTGTCCTGAGACAGTAAGTAAAACTATTTAATATTCAAATCCTACCCAGTGAAAGATGAATCCTCTTTTTTCTGTCTAAATGTCTTGGTGTATAATGGCCTCCAGCCTAATTCATTCTTCTAAAGTGCTCCTTCTAGATCTCGGGGCTCATTTTTAGGCAGCTAAATTACTCACTTGTGTCAGGTTATTACAATTAGCTGTTTGAGTGCCTACACTGTTGTCTCTTACCTAGATACTTCCCTCTTATTCTTTTCTTCATAATGAGTTTTACAAGGAAATGCACCAGCAACAACAGCAGCAGCAAAATGGAAATGCCTGGGGAGATGCAATATATTAGCTGAAAAACCATGGAATGAAGGTGGTGTTATTTATGTGTGCGGAGCTGACAAATGCCTTCCATGGTTATGGGTACTATGTCTGTATTTGACCAGAGGCTGAGCTGTTCAAGACGTGCACGTTGTCAAACAGAACTTGAGTATGTCGCTGTTTTAATGAGCTGAACAATCACATATAGCAACACTCTGCACCCTAAAAATAAAAAAAATCCTGTGTTCAATGAAACACTGAGCCATCTTTAGCCCTGGTAATAGCTACCACACATTATCATGATCATATTAACTCTCGAATCACCTCCCGTCTCCCATGTAGCAAATGTTTTGAATTGTCTTGTATTCTGCTCTTTTAATTGTGCATATTCAAGATTGATGCCTTTTGAAAAGTCTCACAACTTACAATCTTGGCAGTGCTCAAACCCGCAATCCTCAAACCCATAATCAAGCCTTTTACAAAGTCTGTGAGATTGTGATTTAAGACCATTTTTGTTAACCCATTCACATGCAAAGCAAGTGTGGAATTGAAGTTTCTGCTGTATGCACCAGTTTATGGAGTGATACATATGCAAATAGAAAGTATCACACCTACAACGGTGGTAAGGCTAACTTAACGGTCTTAACTTAAGTAGCTTTAAGGTCTCTTCTTATTCCACACTGTCTAACAGTAAATGTAGCCCCACAAATTTGGTATCTTTGATAACTGTCGGTTTTCAACATTGTTTGCCTGCACAAATGTAATGTACCTCTGCTGGTCATATAGCCCTTGGTAATATGACCTTCACATTCACAAAATATGTAGTCCTCACTGACAATATCACACATAGACTTTCTTTAAAGGGTAGATTTACCCAAATTACTAAAAAAAAAAAAACCTACATATTTTGTCCCTTACTTCTGATATCTTTAGCAAACCCAGATGGAGGGTTGGCAGGGTGTTAATTATATATGCAAATTACACCAAAAAGGTGGCACAAACAATGAAAATGAGCTCACATTTCATCTACAGTAGACTGGATTGTTAAACTTACACTGAGACACAGCACTTCCTTAACCATAATGACTCTGTCCCAGCCTCAAGCTAATGATCGCCCAGTCGCCCTGGGCAACCAAACTTTTACCACTGCCAGCCACTTCATTTGGTCTGATTGCTGTCGTTAACAAATCCTCTTCATTCTTGTTGTTCAGTGTAGAATATTACTGGAGTAGTTGCAAGTGTTAACAACCTCTACGCGTCAGTAATATTATTTATGGAAGCCAATTTTCATGGAAGATATTTTTCTCTGACACACCAGGGAAAGCAGAGGTGTAAATAATAAAATTAATTTAGCTGTGTCAGTTTCACGGGTCCTGATATTGTGCATGCTGCCTCACTGTTGCAGTGTAATGACTTGCTGGGACACTTGAATAGAACGGAGCCATCATTAATGTTGTTAGTAAAACCTGTGCTTTTCCTACTATGATGAGTCAAAAAAAAAAAACAGGCTTATCCATATGGTGAGCTAGAAAATCAGAGGCAGACAGTGTTGCTCAGGTGAACAGTGAATGCAGAACATTTGAATGTAGCAGCTGAAAGTAAAACATTTTAATGTTCACTACATTCCCCAAGAACAAAGAACCCTGCTCATCCTCCTCGTTTACTGCAAATCCAGTTCAAACGGCTCTACAGGAGGTAATTATACTGCCTATTATTGTTAATCATAATAATAATTACCTTACAAATGAGTAATCTTAAATTAGTATGCCAAAGTTTGTCTATCAATTTATATTACTTTGTCGAATTAGGGAGTCTGAGTCACTTGAAATTATTTTAATTTATACCTGTGTGAAAAAAAAAAAGTATAATTTTGACATAGCAGTGTAGTCATTAGTGATTCTGTTAATGTTAATTCTCCTGTTCTTTGATACATGAAGATATACCATAAGTTATTTATGGCTGAAAGAAAGGAAATTTTGAGTATTACTAGCAGGAGAATCAACACGGAATTGTCTGCACACAACTAATTGTTACAATAATTCCCTATAGGATCATTGGAGCAGGTGGTGAGTCAACAGTCAAACGTGCAAAGACAATCAGCAAATGTCATGTTACATGCTATTTTACTTACAAAACCACGTTATGTCATTACTCCAATAATTGAAACAATTATCCAAAGGAGGGGGAGGGGGAGGAGGAGGAGGAGGAGGGGGAGGATAATGATGCTGATGTGAACATCAATTATGTCCACCCGCATCCAGGCAGGTGCAGCATCAGAGCTTCATCAATGCGAGACTCCACTCTAAATCTGATGTTTGTGAATCAAACACTCATAATGTCCTTAGAAAACTGTTGGACTTCCTGCCTTCTTGTCTTCCACTCTCATTCAGTTGCACGATGAAGCCCATATTCTGTTTGGGTTATGAGAACTAAAGCATTATGCTAGGTGTTAGCTGCACTGAGACAGTCATTCAAATCACAATTATGCTTACATAAGTTGTCTGTAACAACAAATGTGAGTTGTGGTGGTATTTTGTGATTCATCTTGGTTTCAGACTTTCAAATCTTGTTTTTTTTTAAAAACTTTATTTTACAACTTTAGTGGCAAGAAGAGAAGGAAATAAATAAAAAATTAAGCTTTGGCATTGTTCTATCCACAATTGCAGTCTGGTGAGACCCAGAGTTTCTGTTTATTTTTGATTAATGCTACCTAATTAGCACTTGGCACCTACAGTGACTATGCTGGTTAAATGATGTAAGTTTGTGAAAGACAATCTAAAAGCTATAAAAAGAATATTATTAAAGATTGATGATGATTTGCTTGTTCAAGACATTATAGATGCATAAGATACCTCGACAGATGTAATTGGAGCAGACGTCACTTATACAATCTTTACCCACCAAAACAAACCAGGTTATTAGGAGGATACCAGTGCAAAGCAGTTATTTTAGAGCTGAGGTGACGCAGTCTAATCAATCACTTGCTCTTCCTACCAAAATATTTACAGAAATTACAAAAACCTTTATTCTGGTTTTTGTAAGATGTTGTGCAGAGGCTGTTTGGGGTTGAGTAAGCTACATGAAATTCTCTCCTCTGTTGAGTTGAAGAGCATGTGTGAAATGACCCACATGAAAATAAGGTCACAACCTTCGTAGTGCACAGAGCCCTGGGAAATTCATATCTAACAATGAGCTGAAAACAGGAAACTGGTTGGGAAGTTTGTCAACAAAGCTCGGAAATGACCTCTTTCATTTGTCAGGGTCACAGTTGTAGCCACAATAATCAAAACACTTTGCTTTTTACTCGTTTGGCCCAGATTGACTTAAACATAGAGTATTATGGGTCATTTATCAGCATGTCACATCGCGCAGGAAAATAATAACTGTATATTTTAGTGAACATACTGTATAGTGCTGTAAGATGTTTTATCTGCATATTCATAGGAGATATTGTGAAGACTTGCTTGTACACTGATGTGTTTTCAAAGCTGACATGTTTTAATTGCAAAGTTTATATCCAGTGAGCACACTGGGGAGTAAAAACTATTTATCCCATATTTATGTCCCACGCTTTCCCAAAACTTGTTTATAGATACACAAGCAGTGAGTATCGTAATGAAATATAAATGCATTGAGGATCAGAATGTTTCTAATTACTTCCACGGTTTTCATTGACTCATGAATAGAATAAATTACGCATTTACCCTAAGCATTGGCATGTTTATTGATGATACAGTCTCCTTTCGATTTCATCTACGTACTTCATGTAATTGCATATTTGCATCCGCAGTACCGCCACAGCTCTCATTTCCCCGAGCAACACTTATGGCACAACACATTCATTTGTGCCACGTGGGATTTTACCGTCACAGAGTCTGTGGTTATACACTATTACATTATCGGGGTCTGTTTGTGGAGACGTATCGTTTTCAGCAAAATAAAGAAGATGCTCGCGAGGCTGTGCAGAACCCTCAGAGGAAATAAACTCTCTGCTGTCTGAAACGTTTGATTAATAAATAAGCATGTTTGGCAAACGGAGCACAATAGTGCATGGGCTGATGGGTCAAAGCCGTCTTACTGCTGGATTGCATTATTTTTTTTGCATAGTCGAAGGTTTCCAGTGTGCAGTGTGTTCAAAGATATTGAACATTGTGCAAAATATTGTCAATCTGCAGCTAAAATACGAAAGACTCTGTATCAGGAGTGGAAATATACGGAAAATTTAAAGAATTTCTGGACCTCAAGTTTCCTATTTACACTAAAAGAAAAGGAGATATTTGGAGGCGTTGTTATTTATAGAATATTATGCAATGGTTTTGTTGGTCTGGCACACTTGAGCTGTATGAGGCTCATGAAATAAAAGGAGTTTGCAATGCAAAGCTTTGTTCAGTTTTGATAATTCACTAGAGGCTATGTACAAAGAGTCTCCCCTTTTATTTGACTGCCAAGTACTACACAAAGAAATATGAGACTCTACCTGACATATAATAAGTATGTTCAGATTTGTTTTTTGTTGTAGAAGTTTCATTGACTCGCATTCTTTTGCCACAATTAATTATATACTATTTTATGATAGAGTGACTCACATCTGTTTTTTTAGGCTGAACCTGTTTTGTGATATTCTGATAGACACCTGATATAGCTACAAATGGCTAGTTTGCTGCCAATACCTGGCAATAACAGGGCTGAGGCTCTGATCACATTGCTGTAACTCTGATCATGATGTCGATCTATTCCCTTGATGAATCGTGACTCATTGTTTGATTGCTCTGCCATTTCTTCATCTTTATCTCTGCTGCTCTTGTATTATGGCCAATACCCTGAACTATTTGGTGCCATTTCACAGAGATGGTTCCATTATGACAAGCGAAATGTAATCTGTGTGGTTTCTGTCTGCATGTGTCTGGGAATGCTGAGCAAAACCTTCAAGTGGAATACAGCAAATGCATTGTAGTTTCTTTGGATAGAAGCACAGTTTTCACATATCCTCTTGCCTGTTTGACGAAGTGTTTTCTAATGAATGATAACGCTGTCCTTGTGATTTTTAGCCGTGCTAGCAGGATATTGTTAAGTCAGGTCCATTGGTTAGATGTAAAGATGTCATGAAATTTTCTACAGACGTTCATGGTCCCCAGAGGATGAATCTCATTGACTTTGGTGATCCCTTGACCTTACCTTTGGTATTACCATGTTGTTGACATTTGTGGTTTTAGGTGAAGTTTCTTGACAGTTGTTGGATGGATTGCCATGAAAAAAATCAGTACAGACTGTGCATTCATGTCCCACTTTGGTTGCAAAACGAATGACCCAAATGAAAGTCATTCATGGAAAAGAGATACGTTTTGTGCTAATTAGCATGCTTACATGCTAGACTAAGCAGGTGAACATGACAAACCTGCATTAGCATGTCATTTGTGCATTGTTATTGTGAGCATGTTGTCACGCTAGCATTAGCATTTAGCTCAAAGCAGGAAAAAGGCAAAGGATGAAAATACTGTCTGTGTTTAAGAATTTATCACACCCAGGGTTGCTGAAACATCTGTGGTCACTGATGGGTGACGGACTGGTTACCTTACCATATCGGTGCATTTTGATTGGCTATGATGTGGCTCAACCTCTGCTCTGATCCTTCAACCAGAGGAAGGCAGGCTGGATTTCATTCTCTTATATAAGGTTGGTTTTATTGGATGTGCCAGACTAATAAAGAGTCTCACTTTGGAGTTGAGGTGAGAGGTCAAAGCTGGTGATAAGAGTGTAGATGAGGAGGGATAGGTTTTTCTTTTGTGTGAGTGTGAATGGGCCTTGGCTCATATTCCACAAATCCTCAGGGGACAGATGGGAGAACTGGACCGGGATTACAGCATGTCAACGCTGTGTTCCTGTCACTCACAGAGAAACACTTCCTGCACTCCCCCATTTTTTTCAAAGAGTCTGAGAAGCATGTGAGACGCACAGAAGGGCCAAGGGTGATGATGAAGTGATACTGGACTGTTATCACAGAAAAATATCTTTTATCAAGTAACACATTATTAGAAATATGGGACTAACTTATTTCTTGCTCTGATGTATTATGGAGTTAGTACACAATGTATCAATAATTACACAGCACCACAAAAATATTATCAAGACAGGTCATTTTTACCAGATTTCTTTCTGAAGTCTTTGTTGACTCCCACATTGCAGGTTGAGCATTTATTTTCGAGCTACTCACTGTTTGACTTTGTGTTAATGGTGACAGTGTGCACCATTAACATGCATTGTGCACATAAGATGTATTTATTATAAGAGATAAAGCTGCTATATTGCTTTCAGTAAATCCATTCAGTCGAGTGACAAAGGGAAATATTATTCCAGGTAAACAAGTGGAGACACAGTTGACCACTAGTGATGGGTAAATGAAGCTTTTACGAAGCACCGAACCACTTGAGCCAATTGTTTCGAAAAAGGGTTCATTACTCGAAGCTTCAGTTATGGTGACCTCTCCTGGCGAAGTGCCAGGCTGCAGTCAAATTAGGCAGTTTTTAAATTACACACGCACACTGGTTTTTATGTTCTATTCACAAATAAAGATTAATGAGACCATGAATGTGTGTATTGTGTTATTGAGGAAAGTGATGGGAAAATATAATATAGGTTTAGGTGGTAAACCTATGACATAGGTGTGCTTGTGTAACAGAGGGTGATTACGTAGGATGGGGGACAGTCAAATATTTTTATTGAGATACATTATTTTTTCAACAGTGTTTGGACTGAGTCGGTTTCTTTTTTTGCTGACAATTTCTCCACATTTTGAAAAAACTCGCTCACAAGGAACTGATGAGGCGGGTGTACATAAAAATTGTTTCGCCATGTTCTTTAGACCCTGTCTGGATGGAAGAGTATATGTGTGATCCAGCAATGCCACAAACTCCTTGAATCCACAGTCATCCACGATGGAAAAAGGCTGTGAGTCTTTCACCACCATGTTCACAAGGGCCTCATCTAGCTCTCGCTTCCGGTCCACTAAGACAAATAAATAAATATAAGAAATAAAAAGGAAATTAATAAAAGAAAATAAGAATGTATGAGAAATTGCATTTTAATGCAGCAGTCCTATGAGTCATGAAATTCAGTCATATCATATTGTGTTATAACCTACCTTGATTTGTGTTCCCCTGGTTCATAGCAGCTCCATGCTTGGCAGTGAAGTGCCTAATCATGGAGGAAGTATTCCCATGATACTCCAGCTCACACCAACACACCAAGCACCGGACCTGTAGAGAAAGTCATTTATAAATAAAAATGCAATTTGAGTTGATAAAGCTATAGCCTAATAGCTACACACATTATACACCATTTTACTATAATGCTACTTAATAAAGATAAATCAGAGATATATTTCTGTACTGAAGATTGTTGTTGTATACGTAACTTTACTTTTTCTACGGTACTTATTAGATTAATAAACAGCCAGCGCACTTACCTTATCAGGAGCGATCAGATTGAAGTGTTCCCACATGTCAGAACGACCTCTCTTCCTGGCTGGCTCCATAATTATCCAAAACGCAATACAATAGCAACAACAACACTCTTACTACAACAACCCACAAATAGTGCATTGTTTAGAGTGGTTATAAAGTGTTGAAGGCGCTCAACTTCAATACTGTCTCAACCTGTCACCTGTCAGAATCGAGACGAGGCAGTGCCATTCATTCACCTGATTGGACCGCGAACCAGTCAGGTGATTCATTCCGGCAACGAAGCAGTTTCTGCTTCGGACGTCACATGTCACGTGTATTTTTTCGCACCAAAGCAAGCTTCGAAGCAGTGCTTCTATGGAATTGTAGTCCAGGGTTCGATGCACGTATCGAAGCTTCAGTGTCGCGCTGCCATCACTATTGACCACTGCGATCTTTTTCCTTATAATAAATATGTGAAATAATCTTGGTGCAGCAGTAATGTGCAGTAAACCACATTTCCTTTGTTCTGTTATGGAGCCTCTGTGCCTCTGTGCACATCTATATGCAACATAGTATACTTGTTTCATTATTTGGTGGAACTGGATAACACACTGGTTTTTAGCTTCATGGTTGTGGGACATTTTAATAGCATAGATTGTATACTGTGTATGATGTGTATGTTGTGGGGGCTACAGGCATATAGGGGCTTCCACTAATTAGGACCTCTCTGCAGCTTTTGTGACATTTTCATTCTGGCAGTTCCCTTGGCGGCCTTTTTATTTGAGAAAGAAAAAAAAAAAAAAGCCCTTTTACATGGTCATGCATAATTCACAACACAGGTGTCAATCACACCCTCAGTGACATCAACTCACAACACGGCAAGCTCCACTACAGAACTAGCCCTTACTCACAGCAGCACAACGGCATGTAATAGTATACATGAAGGTAGTTGAAGTTGTGAACAGATGCTTGTTGATCAAGAGCTTTTTCATATATTTGCTGTTGTTTAACCTAATATGTGTCCTGTTGAATTCAATTATTTGCTGTTTACTAAAGCAAGAATACACAATATTAACCATATTTATTTGCACTTAGTAGGAGACCTCAGAGACCTGGTTACTGGTCACTCTGTATTTCACAGCTGTAATCCCTTCACACTGGCTGCCAAATTACCTTTGAACTTTTTCTATAATTGCTTTTTTTTGTAACTGAGTAAATAGAGAATGCAAGTAAAGGGTCGTACTTATTAGTATTTTCCTTTCTTCATGTTTTTTTTCCACATTTTGTTATGTCTCCCACACCAGCAAGTCAGTGTAGTGAGAGATTGAGGTCTCATGGGGCATGTCTTTCCCTTATAAACAGCTCTCTGTATTTGTTTAATTTCTACTTATTAATGTGGTCGCATCTGGAGTATTAGGAGTCCCTAATTTTCCCTGCAGAGGCATTGTTCTACGAGGATATGGGAAGAGACAAGGGCGTCATCATTGCTTCATAATTTAATCATACCTCGTTTGCCTATAAGGGAATATGTGTGTTCTTGTTTGCATGTGTGCAAGGATACGAGAGAGGGCTAGACAGTTAAAGTCAGTGAGACAAGACAAAAGATAAATTGAAGTGTTTGTGCAATTTCAGATCTTGCTTGTTTATCAAATTTTCAAGAAGGATGAAGTCGCCTTCCTCTGCCCTGAGTGACACTGAGTCAGTTCTGGTGGACTATCCATCACTTGGCTGTGGCGGCCTGGTCAATGAAGGTCACTTCCGAGCAGTTACCTGTTAACACAGCTAATGGAGGTCCATATTTGCATAAGCCTGGGACTGGAGCTGGATACCAGACAAGCGGGAGGGGGGGGGTGCTTTACATTGCACAAATGGGACTATTCATCACAGCTTTGTTTGCCTGTATGTTCCTTCTCATGAACAATTAATGCGCTGCAGATATTTTAGTGCTTTTCAGTTCTACCTTTATCTTACCATCCCTTGCTTTGTCCGATTTCAGGGACTGTCACTGCAGCGCTAACCCATCCCATTGAACATTTATTAATTTTGTTTTTTCTTGCTGAGGCTGGTATTGCTTTTCTTAGACCGCCAAAGGGTTTTAGCACATAGAGCCTTTTGATTTTCTCTCTGTGACTTACCTGTTTTAATGTTAACTGGCCACTGCATCTTGCCAGTGATGCGCTCCAGGCATTTTCTGATACCTCAGACAACATAGCTAGCTATGTGTTATGCTGCAAAGCTTCAAGCACAGGAATTAAGGTTTCCCCTCTGCTCTGGTTCATCATAAAAATAATATACACCACAGATATAACTAACAAATGCACATGGTGTGTTTTTAGGCATTCTTAGTTATTGTTAAGCCTTTTTTTTTTTTTTTTTTTTTAATGTTGTGTTACCTAATTGGACCACATTTTTAACTGGCGATCAATATATATTGTTGAATATTTACCTAAGCAATTTGGTTTAAGTGCCAGATTGCCCGAGACATTATAGAGACTGAGGCCCACCTGGGAATAGATATCCGATATACCCCGGACAAGAGTTGTCAGCATAAATCAGCTGCCACTCACATCAACAAAACACATCCATTAGATCGTTTTAGTTATTTTGTTTAAGCAGACTACTTACACTGGGGAATTATTTGTCTCAGCTTCTTCAAATATTAATAGGTCCAGACTTGAGTTATTACTGCGTACATGCCAGCCATGTTTTGTTCACTGCTTTGGCTAACAGCATCATAAAGAGAGAAGTATCAATAATAAATGATAACAGTGGTAGATGATGGTTTTGGCGTGGACTCTTCATCTTTCACTGAGCCTGTATGCATGCACTGTGTGACTTGGCTTTTTGGATGTATTTTAATAAAAGTCATGATCATGTCAAGCTGTTAAAACTTTTAATAACTAACCCTAACCTGATTTAAGTATCTGAATAGACCACATAGGATATTATTCTGCCTTACTTGCATATAAAACTGTCCAACTTGTAATTACGGCCTTAAACCTTCAGATTTATATTATTCTACTTTATATTCACTTCTTATGAATTGTTTTAATTGTCAAAGACCAGACTTGTATTATGGTGTTTGAGCTAGTGGAATTAGTAGACATGTCACTAATCTGTGGTAAAACTACTGGAGTTGAATACAATGGAGTTGAATTACAAATTAATTTGGATAGATTCAATGTGCAGTGTGCAATTTAACATCTGGTATCATTTCACTAATGGGAAGCAAAAAAAAAAAGTATTTTAATATACTAGCTGCAGTACATATTAATTACATACATATTGTATATGCAACATAAATCATGCAGTTGTTATGTTTCTGTTGTAGATTTTCTCCACACTACATGAAGAAGCAGCAGCTACTATCGTTTTCTACTCAATGTGGCAGGACCCCCCCTCCTCCACAACCTCTCTGAGGCAGAGTGATAAAACATGCATTCAGAGACCTTGGGAATTTACACACATCTGTGCCTTTTTCTTTTGCACACACTGTTTAACACAGTGTTTGCAGATAGAGATCTTGGGATAAAACATTAACAAACAACTGACAACCAAAGCAAAGATTTTACTGTTTAAACTATATTAATATTAAGACATATATTTTTTTTCCATCTGGGCTAAAATACCAGAACAGATATCGAGAAATTCATTGAGTTGTTTATCTCTATTTTGATAGAAACCAATATGCTTCTTTAGGCTTTGCGGTGAAGATGGAAATAAAGATGGATTAAAAATCATAGAGTTGTTGTAAGAAAGCAATTGATTTAAATGTCAGGGTGCATCTTGCCCCTCCCCCTGCTCTGCTTTATTGGATATTGTCACTGGGATTGTGTGCAGTGAGTGTTCCTAGGAGACTCAGTCAAGCTTGGAGATCCTTGCAGAGGGTTGGTGTGTAAGGGACTGGGGGAGGGAGGGAGACATGGTGGTAACATCAATAATTCACAATGGTATTGCTAGGGAAACAGGATGTGAAGGTATAGGGGAGTCAGACTAATACGAATAACGCATCTCTCCAAGCACCGTGCAAATGAACCAGACCCGAGCTTCGCTATTTATTTTCATAGCATTTCACAGCAATATAAATGTATTGAGCCCATAAAAAAAGCATAATGATTGCATTGATTTCAAAGAAGCTGTTTTTCAGCTTGCGTCCTAAAAGCAGGGAGTTTAATTTACTGGTATGTTGAGGCTTCTGGTTTTATAAACCCCATGTTTGTGAGGGGGAAGAGAAAGGTATAGGGAGCCCAAAAGAGCACAGTGCTATTTCCCAGGCCTCCTTATTAAATTTCCAATCATAGCCTGTGGTGCAATGGCACGACTACATAAAACACCTCTTTGCTTTGTGGCCGTCCAGGCAGAAATTGCTATTGCTTGGTGGAAACCTGAGTGTTTCCTTAACATTGATTTCTATTGAGATGGGAGGGAGGGAAATAGAGTTTAAGATATCATTAAAACAAAGACACAGAGGAATACGTATGTACTGCAAGCATTAGCTGCTGCTTTTGTATCCTCGACCACAGGTGCTGAATGGGCTTTATGAAGCATTCCCTCTTGTGTTTTTGACTGCTCATTTTCGCTGCTAGGAGCTGGTCCCTGTTATGGATATAGGCTTAATCCATTATCACACTGATTGCCAGTGTGATTTCTGTCACACCCTTCCCCAGGCTTGGGTCAATTACAAAGCAGGCAGTAAATGCACCAGTTATTCATGTGGAGATCATGATCAGATGAAGAGTAGTAAGTCAGATGATTTACCTTTTTGTTAAGGAATCAGATTATGATTTGGATCTACAGTGTGTTATGGTGACAAACTAAGATTTAGTTCTTATTTCACAGTCTAACATTATACTACCTTTATCATACGGCTCAATGTATTAGTGTCTAGATGCCTTTTTCTTCTTATCCCCACTCCCCTGTGACTCTCTCCCTCCCTTTTCCCCTCCACAATTTTCTCATTAGTGATTAGAGCAGAGTTTCCATTTCCAGGCTATTGACTGTGCTGTTGGAAGCTGAGAGCCCATTACATACGTTGCTGCCACTAATTGTTTCCAGTCATAATGAAGTTCCTCACAGAAGAGGAATGGTAGTTAAGGCACATAAGGTCATAGACATGTACAGTGTGTTACTGTGAATACAACCTGTCACTTCATGACTGTATTAATTCAGTGATTTTGGTAGCCATTAATAGGTGTTATCATTGAGCATACCTCCTCTTAGAAAAGTTAGATCTGATTAGTTTTCTCTGATTTTATGTGCTTATGTATTTCTAGGACAGGTAAAGGTATATATGGAGGTGGCAGTGAGGTATGCAGTGTCTGTGCAGGTTGTTGGTGCAGCACAGACCATTTGAGTCGAGGATTAGATTGGAACTGTGCTGTGTGACAGAAATCCCATTCTATTACATGAAGTTAAAGTATTACCAGTCGGTCTTGGCTGTTTCTTGCTCTGGATGACTCTTCTCCAAATCAATTGCATAAACAGTACACATTTCATTGATGGCCATACAATCCATCCATCCATTTTCAAATCCCTTGTTCTGAATATGTTTGTGGTGGCAAAGGGGTAGCAGAGCAGTCCAGGCGTTATTTTCTGCCAGTAACTTTCTTTAGTTCCCGTTGGGGGGCACCCAGAAAAAGCACTGTATCCTGGAAATACCCCGGGGTCTCCTCGCAGTCAGTTGTGCTGGGAACACCTCCAAATGGAGGCAGCTAGGAGAAAGTCTTACTTGGTGCCCACGTAACCTCAA
Source organism: Pampus argenteus (assembly GCA_036937835.1). Classification (NCBI taxonomy): domain Eukaryota; kingdom Metazoa; phylum Chordata; class Actinopteri; order Scombriformes; family Stromateidae; genus Pampus; species Pampus argenteus. The sequence goes on from CM072867.1 coordinate 15,048,125, forward strand.
CTGACTTCTCTTAATGAGAAGGGGCAGCAGCCAATTCGATGGTCTGCCCAAATCTTTGAGCCCCTAATTCTGTTATTTATAGGGAGACAATCCACACAGTGTAGAAACTTCATCTTTCTTGCATCTGTGTTCTCATTCTGTCAGTCACCACCCAAAGCTAGTAATCGTAGAGGAGAGTTAGAACAAAAGCTGACAAGTAAAGGTAAGAAGTGCACCATTGCCTGACTTTATAGATACCACAAACAGAAGAGGTGAAAAGGTACATCGCTGTCAAAGACCATATTAAATGCTGAGATCAATGTCCAATTCTTATTGAGTGCCCGACGCCAAAGGGCCATTTTCATTTCATTTGAAGGAGGTGCAAGTAAGTCATTATCTAACAGTGTTGCTGACAAAACATGGTCACGGGTTATCCACAATAGGCCTTAGGCCATAAACATTGGGCACTGTAGTCCTGGTTAATGTGCTAGTGTTTTACAAATTGGTTAGTGTTAGAGGAAGAAGGGAGAGTGCATCATTCCAATTAATTATTTTTCAAGCCATGTCTTTGATTTACATTAAATTAATTGGCCATATATACCAAGGTTAGAGCTTTACTTTAAATACAATGTTAGATGCCTCAGGGATAGGGTCACAATTAACTAATTATTATAATACAATTTTCTTAATCAGTAAATCTGACAATTATTTTCAGGATTAATTGATTGTGTGGTCTATAAAATGTCAGAAAACTGTCCATTTCAATTTCCTAAAACTCAGTGATATATTTTGTCTGACTAAATATAATATATATTTAATGCACCATTTGGTGAGCTTCAGTCTCCTGTTGAAAAACCTTGTGAGCAGTGAGTGCACCGACAGCGAAGTGTAAAAGCGCTGGTGTACATCTGTGAGGGTCTTGATGGAGAGGAAGAGGACTAATAATATAGTATTTCCTAGAAAAGCACAAGTGAGAAGCCGAACTTAGGGAATCAATAAAATTAGAAAAAATGTCGTAAATGAATAACCAGTTAAAAACAATTGCTGATTGTTTTTCTGTTGATCAATGAATCAAATATTAAACTAATAGTTTTAGCTTTTAATTGTCTTTTGTTTTTATGTATCGTTTTAAATAAACTGTGCTCTATCCAAGATGGCAGACGTATAAAAAGATTTGATGAGGTGTAGGTTTTGCCCAAGTGCAACCCTAAAATTACACTGTGCCAATCATACTGCATAAACATGTCCCTAGCTGTACCACTTCACCCAAAGGTGCAAGCCCAATAATAAAATGCCTCGTTCCCGACAAACTGGCAGGAATTAGCCTGTCTTGTGCCAGCATGGAAATAAAGCCTAGTCACTCCATAATATAAAGTTAAAACGTTCCCTGTTTCTCTTTCTTCCTTGTCTGCATATAAAGCGCAAATAAATGCATGCAACGTACCAGTCAAAAGATTGGACACACCTTCCCATTCACTTGAGTGTGTGTCCAAACTTTTGATTGATACTACATATGTGCACGTATCCCATACATTGAAGCCTTTAATGTCTGTGTATTCGGTCATGCACAAGAACATCATGTTCAATCAGTCAGTTCACAAGCCTCCATGTTGTTCAAACCCGTGAGTCACAGCATGCCAGAATGACGAGCAGTGTGAAATGGAGAGTGATGACACCAGGTTGAGATGACCCTTAAACACGGCACAACACACTTGGGCTCCAGTCAAGTGTTAAAAAAAAAGCTTTATCTACTTCATCTGTCACCCCTGCACACACACACACACACACACACACACACACACACACACACACACACACACTGCTCGCTCTCCTACCAGGCTTCTCGATATAATGTTATGACTTCTGTCCGTATCACATCTCTCTTCTACCATTACACTTCACTGTGGGGCATTACACTTAATATGTCTTCTGAGCAGCAACATCATGCATGTGGACCTCATGATTTTATAGAACATATATCAGAAAATAGGATGCCATTACAGAGTGTGGCATGGCCCCAGGGTGGAAGCAGGCGAGCAGCTGGAGTCTGCTTAGACAAATCGGTGCTTCAGTGATCCTCCAGAGTGATTAAATACAGTATTTTGTCTTAGAAATGGCCATTGTCTTATTGATATTCATCTTGTACTGCCACTATGCCTTTTCTTCCTCTTCTCCTTTTATTTTCCTTCTTTCCTTTTGAATGCAGCTGTTGCCATTTCTGTAGAAACGATAAACTGGTGTTAGCACCCCAGCAAAAGTAAATAACTGAGCCTATGAATTATTGATGCAGTGCCAGACCTTTTTCAGGAAACCCATCTTGATTCCCTTACTTAAAGCACTCAGTTGCAGGACTGCTTCCTTACTCTGTGTATGAACTTGGAGTGCTCATCTGCAGTATGTGTACATGTTTCTCGCTACTCTGATTGATGCAGATGTAGATTCTCCATAGTAGATTGCATCTCATTTAAAACTACTCTACAATCTAGTGCACCCAAGCTTGTAGTTGGTAGTGTACACACTCACATGCATGTGCACACCAGACTTTTTGTTTGTTCTTGCATGTGCCTAAGCATGCAGATGATGCAACGCACGTTCCTGCTAATGGTTTCACATTATTTTACTGAGGTGGTGATGATGCACCAAGAAATGTAGCAACATGCAGCAAAAGCAGGGAACAAGAATAGTCAAAATACTGAGGACAAGATACTTGACTTGGATCTCACTGTTATCAGATTAATTTCTAATAGTATGTCATGCCACACATCTCTAATGTCATTTTACTAACATTGCACAATTCTACAAATATTAAATTAAATTAAAATTAATGTTGCAGCAAATGCAGCTGTGACTTGGCTGTAATGATTGCTTAAAACAACTAAGTTAGACTTTGAAATAAAATTCAAGATACCACAACATGCACAAATAAAACATGAACAACATGGTTACAAATAAAAATATACTAACTAGTGGTAAAAATCATCAATTTACAAAACAGCACACACAAAAAAATTCAAAACAACCAACACCAGCAGAGATCAATAATTCATCCCTGTCCATTAGAATAAATACACATGAACTGACAGAAGATCAAAAAAAAGAGAGAAGACCCTTTCTCATGTTTTTTTTAAACGCAAAAACAACAAATTGCTTTTTTTATTTATTTGAATAACAGATTTAGTCATTTGTGTTTGATCAAAGACAAAGCTGCATTTAGTTCTAGTTATTCACAGTAAATGTACAGACCAAAATACATCCAACATGAAAAACTACAGGTTTAAAATTGGTGAATCAAACATGCTTGGCCTAAATCATTCTCACCACTTGCATCTTGATGATTATTGTTTTTGTAAGAGCTTCTTTAAAGACTTCCACTAAAACCTCCAGAACGCCAAAGTCATGTTTGCCTCTAAAATATTTTTTGACAGGATGTTCTTGGAGTTTATACATTAGCATTGTGTTATGTGTCCTAAGCTCTGTCCACTTACTCTGGAAGCATTATACTGAAAGAGATGGCAACACACTGAGAAAGGATGATCACAAAGCTGATGCAAACACAGAGTGTAATTTGGAGTCACAGAAAGAACTGTACAGTAAGAGAATAATACTCTGCGGCTGATATCGCCACGGACTATTTTGCTCACTTGATGATGCAACATACGAATTGTTTCAGCAACACGTTTACACTCTCCGGCATATGTGGAGAGAAGATCATGTGGACATTTTTTTCTCAGTGTTACGAATTCACGGTGGAGTCGTTTAGTATCTGACTCTGCCTTTATATTGTATGGTATCAACTTTGGGGATTTAAAGGAGCAGTGTGTATAATTTAGTGGCATCTAGCGGAATGGACTTGGCAGAAATTTAAAATAATATTCATAAGTATGTTTAATCACCTGAAATGAAGAATCGTTGTTTTTGTTACCTTAGAATGGACCCTTTATGTCTACGTAGGGAGTGGATCCTCTTCCACAGAGCCCGCCATGTTGCACCGCCATGTTTCTACAGTAGCTCAGAAGGGACAAACCAAACGGTGGTTCTAGAAAAGGACCTTTTACATTTTTGTGTATTTTGCGCCATTGTAGGCTCTCCTACATGCTTCGAAAGGGAAGGGGGAGGGGTATTCATTTGGTTGCAATTTGCATTTTCACCACTAGGTGTCACTAAATCCTACACGCTGCACTTTTAAGCTGTAAGAGAATTTTATATTATGGAATAAACAAAATAACACCACTAGTATCAGCATCCCGTACTGAATACATGCATCATTTACACAGACATCAGAATATATCGGAATTTTAAATAACTTGCTATAGTTAAACAAATGAAATATGCATTTATATAATTCAATATTTATTTAAACAAACAGTATTTCATTGGCTTCTTGGGTATTGGCATTGCATTGCAACAGATAATGGCAGTATTTGTGTACACTGAGGTCAAAAATGGATGGGATAGCGTTTTCTCACTCTCTTCATCTGTGTAATTCATACTCTTAATTGGATTTCATTACTCTGCCAATAATGCATTTCACAATAACGCATTGTGACCTCATCTTAAATTCATTATCTGCACAGTAAACATTTTTTTTAGCATACATATTAAACTTTCAGCATCAAACAGCTTGCTGCCTACCTCAGGTCCTTTCAGCGTCTTGCTTCATTTGCATGTGCCTCATATTTGTTTTAGCCTTAGAGACTGTTGGTGCGGGGTAAAGCAATGCACATGCACAGACACACTCACACGCCTGCCATCCCCTCCATATCCACCCGTCTGTCATGTTAACGGATTTAAATTGCAGGCGCTTTGCATCTCTTTCATGGAGGCTAAAGTGTCATGTGCTGCTGCCCCTGTAGAGCTGCACCCCAGAGTGATGTAGCATCAGAAAGTCTGCTTAATTATATCAAATATCAATGAATTAAATCATAACTGCACTTTGGATTTTTTTTATTATGCAACAATTTGTCTCTGATTGTTCAGTAATGTAATGTGATGCCTCTTTGCTACACAGACTTCCCAGTGCTTCAGCATTTTGATTAGTCATATTAGAGTGTATAATACTGATAAATTATTCAAACTTCTCCACCAGTCTGCCCAGTTTCACTATACTGTACGCTACATACACGCTGAGCAGCATTTGAAATTTTCTTTCATTTCATCCTCTGCCACAAACTTATCCATTGTTTTTGTCTTCCTGTAACTGGATGGAGAGACTTCAGTGTGTACGCTACCGGCTCCACACCACAGCCGTTTTCACTCTCTTTCATTTCATACTGATTCTCACCTTCCTCCCTGTTTCCACCTATTGTTCAGCCTGTGAATGACTTGGCTACCTTATCCACTCTCCTGTTCCTTTTACCAGCTGGTTTAAAAATAAACCGGATGGTGATTTCTCTGTTGGCAGTGCCACTCTGATCTGGTGGGTCGTAGGCGGTGTAGCACTGCCTGCTGCTCCAGATGCTCAAAATTACGCCGTCCGTGCTGTAGCCCTCTCACTCCCCCAGACTGCTTGCAGCTGCCACTGAAAGGCTGGGATTTCATAGACGCTCAGTCGGCGTTTCTTTATGGGCTCTATGCACAAAATTCTACTACAGCACTGCAGTTTCAGCACACATCCTGCTCTGAAGAGTATTCTTGACACATTTGAATAAGATAATGAATGAAGCAAATGTTGGCACACAGATGGGGGGTTTAAATGTTTCAGTGCCTCGTGAACATGGTCCAATTACTAAAACATAGATAAGATATAAATGATCTGTCACTTTTCTCTCTTACTTTGACGTTTGTCTACACATGAAGTCCTAGCTTTGGGTCCAGTGACTGCTTCAATGAGGGGGGTCATCTGAGCTTAGTACACCAATTAATCCTGCCACTCATCAGGAGCTTGCTTGAGGATGACAGTGGTTTGTAGTGGAATTACGCTCTGTACTAATTAGTGGCTGGCATTGACTGCCTCAAGGAGAAATGGTGAAGTGGTTTGTCATGTGACAAAGTTGACAAAGAGACTGGGTGCTATTGCTACCTTTTGCACACTTATCACTCAAGAGTAAACTGCTAATACCCTCTCTGTCAATTCTATCTGTTTCTTCATTCATACATATTTCTTTACAAATCTCCTCTTTCCTGTTCACATTTCTCCAGCCTTTTCTCTGCCACTCTTTTTATTTTCTTGTCGCCCTGCCAGCCCTCTGGCTGTGCACCTCACAGTTGCCATGGTAATGATATAGTTTCTCATCTCTGTAATGTGATGTCTTATTAGGTTTCATTGGGGCGTGCGTCACTATTTTATTTCATGCACCATTTGGTGAGCTTCAGTCTCCTGTTGAAAAACCTTGTGAGCAGTGAGTGCACCGACAGCGAAGTGTAAAAGCGCTGGTGTACATCTGTGAGGGTCTTGATGGAGAGGAAGAGGACAAGATTGAGTGAGACATAGCGAGAGAGATGCGGGGCAGTGTCTGCTGCAGCTACATTATGTTTTCTTTTCGGTTCAGAATATTAACTTGTAGAAAAGATATATGAACAGTTATATGAAAGTCATGCTTCTCCCTGGTTGCACCGTCTCTCTCTCTCTCTGTTCTCCGAGGCTGGCACACCAGGGGAGGGGTTTCAGCTGCTACCCAGCAGGAGGCACTGTGTGTGTGTGCTTTCAACCATCCACTGAGAAAGCACTTTATTTGCAATACAGTGGGTCTACTGTATCTCCATCTGTCATCAGAGGGTTTTGGAGACGGGTTAGTTGATGTGGACCATTGACGATGGTGATCCACAGCTAAAAAGGCTGCTGCTGGTGTCACTGCTTTAGACACACTCCTTTCATTTTCCCTTCGCACAGATTTTATGATATGTACAGCATCTGTGCTAAAGTGTGATGTGATGTGTCTGTATTTGAAATAGAAGTCTGGTGTTTGTTAAGAACATGGCCTTTTGAATTGTCAGTATGCCTTGTATTTTTCTCCTCTGTGTGTGTGCAATTATAACCAGTGCTTTGAATGCCAGTAGAAGAAAAAAACAGTGGGAAGGGGGTTGCAGTCAATAACTGATCAATATTAGCCCAGATGCCACTGTCAAACACATCAGTGGAGTTTCTCCAACAGTGGTTTTATCCCCCACCCTGTATTAACTGCCTTATATCAGCCCACAGGGCTTTTTCAAAAATGACTCTCTCTGTCTTGACAAATGCAGACTTCCAGTGACAGTCTGGCCCGTTGCGATTGTGGCTATTGAACTGGCTATTGGGGTGGTAATTGCACATTGCCACTTCTCTTAATTTGCACAGGATTGCGGCAGCTGAATGAAGCTGTTCTGTTTCTCACTATTTCCCATTTGAAAGTACTCCACATTTCAGTGGAGGGTGAGTGTTAACGTTATTTTCACCAGCCAAGATGACATTTGTGTTGTACTTGAAAAATGCCCATCTGCTGGTTACAGGTGTTGAAGCTGGCATCCTATTATGCTGGTTTTTTTGGTTTTTTTTTTGTTGAACAGGAATTTGAAAGGATAAATTAGACGACATATAAAGAGACACATTTAATTAAGTGTGCAGAATAACAATCAAGGCAGCGAGTATCATCTCTTTCCAGTGTCGTGCATCTCTGTTTGATTGGCTCGTCTGTTCAGTTAAATATTAAACTAAATTATAAATGATGCTATGAAAAGTGTATATATTTTTTAACCTTTTGAACTTTGTGTACTGGCCTAGAAACAACACGAGACTTAATTTACACAATCTCCACCCACCAAACTGTGCTGAAATACAGCTTTGAAGTTCCCTTGTCGTCCCTCTTCATAATGCTCAGTCTGTGTGTTTGTGAGAGGATCATAATGTACACAATTCTGTATACACGGTGTTGAAGCCTGGTCATGTAGAGGTTTTGTTAAACCATGGCTGACTTGGTCATGCATGGTATCTCTTCTTGGGATGCACTTGTTTTTTTTATGTATCCTAGCCAGGCACATAGATGAGGGATGGTGTGCTTTGCATGGCATCTGTTGTCTTTCCTTCTCGTCTGGGCTCTATGCCAGGCATGTGTTTGTCAGATGGCAGAGCTGGTAAGATGGAGGATTCTAATATATCTTGACACTTTAACTCTGTGTTCTCCTTGACTGAATCATTTGTAGTATTTTGAGACCTTGGCATATTATAATGTGCATCCATTCATCACAACTTAAATGAACATGCTGCAATGCTGCCCTCTTAGCGCAGATTTAGTGGTCTTATTGTACACCAGGAGTTTAAAGAATAGAATTAGCATCATTATAGTCCTGAACCTCATGTTGGGCGTATATGATGCTCTTAGAAAAATGTAATCACAAAGAATTGATAATATTTGGTTCAACCTGATTGTGGTAGCTTCAATATTTCCTGCACTTAGATTAAGTCTAGTATTTGTCAGTTAATATTAGAAAATGAATGCATCTCTGTTTCTTTCTGACATTTACTTTTGTTTTCCAAGTGAATGTGTAACATTTTCCCTTTGCAACAGCCTTCTGCCACAGAGGTGCCCTTTAGTAAAGCATCCATCCTCAAACTAATGCAGAGCTGTATATATTTTGTTAACATCACTGTTCTGCAAGCAGTTACACTGTTATACATGTATCATTGATAAAAGTAAAAGGAAGACATTATCCTTCCCTCTCGACGACTTCATATCAGGTCAGTTGGATAAATTCATCATGTACTGAAACAGCATTGCACCATCAGGCTCTTTTGTGGTTCATTCAGTTTGTATTCTCTCTTGTCCAGGGAGAGAATTGATTATATTGTGTAAAATGGAAAATTTGAAGGTGTCCAGTCTTCAGCTCTCTTCACTGGTTGGGAGAAGCAGATTTGGGTCAGGGAGATTTGGGGGGTGGCAGAGCAGCTGGAGAGCTTGTTTCTGGACTGTCAACGCTGCCCTGTATACCATCTGGATGAGCTGATAGTGCTGCAAAGCCAGTTATCCTCTTTAGAGAACTGTGTGGATCTGCATAGTAAGAAGCCTCCAATGCAACTCTACCTCTGGTGCATCAAACTTAAGGTGTCAAGTTACTGCTTTCCTCCATTACATTTTATGTCACATAGACAGAATGTGTGTGTGTGAGGTGTATTCATCTGTATGTACGCTAACACACCTACACACAGACACAAATGTAACCTGGCAGAGCGGTCTTGAGGTGTCCAGCAGTTATCTCTTTAGGAATAAATTCACCATTCAACCTGAGCTCCAGGGAATTATTTTCTTCCTCAGTCAGCTTCCTTCTGTAGCATGACAACAGCCTTCACAGATTTCCTCCTCACCTTCATCCCCTCACATCAGCCCAGTCATGCCCAGGATGTCCAGACTGTTCCCAGAGTCATCCAAGCAGTCACGACTTTCATGCTCACAGGCAGCCCTTTATGCCTGAATAACAACTAATCAGTACAGACTGAAGAAGACTGAACACTTAACACTGAAAGCTTTTATAGCCAGGATCCACGTGTCAGATTTGAGAAGTGTAATGCAAGTATGTATTCTCAGATACCAGTGTGTGACAGACAGTTTGAGTGTTGGTGTGAAAGCATTGGCCTCTCCCCTCCTTTGCTGTCTGCAAACCGCAGCTACATTTCTCTCTGGTTCAGAGGATTTCTGATAAAGCCAACTGAACAGAAATGCCTGAATAGTGAATACAGTTGATGAGAAAATCCTCCTTTTTATCCCTAAATCCACTTCTTGTTGAGATGCCATTTAGCGTAGTAATCACACCTCAAGCACCGACTCGGCTCAGCCTGTTGTGGAGGACTCTTCCTAAGTGGAAGGTGAAAACGAACATCGCACCTCTCAATTGAAGTTGTGACGCCAGTTATCATACCGTTGACTTCATTCAGTGTTAATTCATTTTGTGTCGATGCTAATGAGCACATAATCCTCTCTTTAATGCAGTCATCTTCCATGTGTTTTTTTTGTTCATTGTGGGTTGTAAATCCCAGCCAGTGATTCACAGTATTGTACAGCTGGTAGTTTTAGCCAGGCAGTGTAACTAATCAGAGATATTCAAACCCTGATGCTAAACTATAGCTTCCCATGCGTTATGAGATCTAGATTGGCAGCCTGTTTTCAGATCTCATGGAGTTTCACTATTTTATTTATTATTTATGATGACAAACATTTTCAAATTCACACATATTGTTCCTTTTGAGAGTCCTCTTGATAATCAGGTATGTTTTTCTGACTGTGTTGTAGCATAGATGTAGTTTAGAAAGTGTGAGATGACGTCATGTTGCTTATCTCTACACAGACCACACACTGTGTGTAGTGAGCGTGATGAAAGACAATGGATGATTGATGAACGCACAGCATCTACACATCTGTTGTGCTCCTTAGGGGGAGTTTTGAGGGATGTCCAGCCCCTTTTAAGAGGTGCTGGGGTGTGGGAAGATGCAGTTGGGACACCGTGTGGAAACTCTGCATCTCTGAAACTCTGCTTTCACCAGCATATTACATCATCCCTTGGCCTTCTTCTCCAACCACATCAAATAGTCGTTAGGCGAGGCCTGTTTACAGGGAAGGGCAAATAGATGAGCTCCACTCTGAGTATTCATGTTTTCTGACACCTGTGAACTCAAAAACTCCCCCGAAAAAACAGATGTGACGATTACAGCCGTGACATAGATATTGAAAGTCAACAACCTGTTGTCTGAGTTATAGTGTCTTCAAATCGACAATAGATGTGCTGTGGTTTCATTCATTTCAATGATACCACACCCACTAAGAGCTTTATGGTCACCATTCAACCCCGTCACTTTGATCAGCGCTTCATCATGACTCATTAAGTGATTTAATTCAGGTGATAATAAATCCAGCAAATAAGCCATTGCCACATTACGAACCAGTGCATGCATCTTAATATCACATAGCCTTTAGTTATGAGTTGCCACACATTTTTATTAAGTGATCTGACAAAGAGGCATGACATGACATAGTTATGAAATAAAGTATGGTTGATTGAAGTCACTGTTTTTCTGATGCGTTTCAGTCTGCCGATGATAGAGATGTTGTGATGTGATGAATGCCAAATAGAGTCCAATGAAGTGATGAGTCACAGAGGAGTGTGTCAGCAGTGAGTCCCAATGAAGGCCGTATCTGTATCCGTCCAGGCTGGATACTAAAGGGGGGTTGCGGGGGGCAGTGCGCGGGTGGTGATGGATGAGGACTGAGCAAGAGAAGGACGAGGCATGAAATAGAATGAGGATGAAGGACAGAGGAGTCCTGGCCAGCCCTGGGAGGGGGAAGGAGACTATGAGACAGAGATGGAGAGACTGAGAGTGGAGAAAGAATGAGGGTCAGAGCGGGACTAACACACTCTCAAAATTGCTGATGTTTGCTCCTCTCAGCTATACTGAGGCTTCACACTTGAAATTGCATTTACTCATACAATATCAGAGAACTGCATCAGGTAAATATTTCTCAGCAGATGACAGACCTGTAAAGGTCAAAATGTTAATGCACAGTAAACAACACTGGATGGTATTAATAACTTCAGTTTTTTTTTATTTTCTTTGACCCTGAAAACATTCCCCGGTGATGTGAAAATAAGTTCTCTGTTAATTTACCAATAATGGCTAAAATGTACTGTTCAGATCATGAAAGAGCTAGATTACCATCTAAATTATATCAATCTTATACAGCTTTAGATAGAGAAATTGTACAGTTTAGAGGCATTTTAAAGCTAATTTCTGCAAAATGTTTTTATCAAAGTTGTTGCTTCTTTATAAATATTTAAAGCTTGGACTGAAGCTGCATTTGATTAACACCTCAGAGAGAAGTGAATATTAAAGTTTTTAGTCCTGATAATGAAAACGTAACTGAGCAATGTAACAATTAAACTTTTGTGCATCAATATTAACTAAGTAGGCCACAGACACTTGACACTTGTAACATTATAATCATGAGTGTTGAGGTCCTTCTTTCCAGAGGAAAGACAATATCTGAATAATACAGTTTTAAAAAGACAGAACGTACTGTTTTGTGTGCAATATATAAAACATGAAGAAACCCCTTCTCATCTGGCACCAAATTACTGTATTTCTTCTTGCTTCATGCTCTCAACACTGCATCAATGAGCAGAGGAACAAGGATTCAAGATGAAGAGGATACCATGCTGGGGTTGACTATACTCAGCGGGTGTTGTGATTCACAATTTTTTTTTCTCATGTCCACCTTATTTCAAAGATGATCTGAGATTAAACAAATTCACATTCCTTGCAGCGGTATAGTAATGTAAATGTAAATATTCCGCTGTTTACATAGTAGACTGAAAAATAATCCTCTCTCGCGGTTTTTCACCACATTTCTAATGACCTTCCAAATGGTCGTCTATACTAGAAGTCCTGCTGTGGATCTGTGAATTACTGCTGACTGCCGGGTAAATGAAGCTTTCGCTCCGGCTGCGAGCTGTCACGATCTGTTTGAGAAAAGCGGGATTGTATTCATGCGTGCACACATACTCGCATACAGTACTCTCTTTTTTTACACACACACACACACACTCTCTGTGGCGGCACAGGACAGAAGGATTCATCAGTCAATGAGTGGCGCTGGGGGTGGCAGCCTAAAGAAAGAGGTGTCCTTTCTGTCTCTCGTGGTCTCTCTCATCCATTAGTTTATCTGTCACTCCTCATCTCTCCGCAGTAGTATATCCATGTCTCGCTCTCTTTCTTCCTGGCCATCCTAGTGTGGCCTGACCTTCCTTGTGTCGTCTTCCTTCAGCAGGCTAGCAGGGGAGAGGGGCCGGCTGTTACCGCACCAGCCAGATGGCAGGGCCTAACCTGGGACTGGAGACTCGGACTGAGGCAAACCCACCGGCTAAACTGGTTCCTGTGGCAGCAGACAGCAGCTCTGTGGGAAGCAGCTTTACCACCGCTGTAACCCCCACCCCTCCCCCCCATGTCTTAAAATGCTAATTAGCTGTCTTTAGACAGGTGAACTGGCAGTCCTGAATCTGTGCTGTATCCCTGTCTTAGATTCGGAGTCATTTTGTCACAGGTAGCGTTTTTGTCCCAGCACTCATAAAAAGTTTCATTGTGGACTCTGACAGGAGGTTGAGCTGGAGCGCGATGAAGATGATTCAAGTAGAAAAGTCAAGCCAATGACGAGAAGGTTTGACATCAGGGGAGGAAGCTGGTGGGGGTGAGAGGCAGCATGTGTTGAAGAGTTTGATGGGAACGGACTGGACTGTTTCTGTCCTTGGAGTCAGACCCCCTATGACTTCCCTCTTCTGCTACATCAGCTACTGAGCCTCTACATCATGTGTATTAATAGTTCTCTGTACGTTGCCTGAGAATATCGTATAAACCAGCTGTTAATGAAGGATCACAAATCATAAAGTGTGCTTTACGTAACCCTTGTTTCAAAGGAGCCGTGCTCTTTGCCTCAGCCACTCTCGAAATGCCGACTGCATTTAAATGAAGTCATTTTGCTGATACATTAGAGCAGGGCCCGTTATCTGAGTGGTCAGGGTGAGGGAGGACAACTAATTCTGCTGGGGCAACAACAGCGCTGCTTTCCTGTAACTGAGCGCTCTGTATACCAAACCCATAAGTCAGGTGTTGAGATGAAAGAGAGGCCCGTCTGTGCGACATGGCTAATTTAAGGGATTAACACCTGTTCTACCAAGGCAGATTAATCCAAATCCTGCTTTAACCCCTTTGATCTGAAGTCGGAGTGATTTAAGGAGTGGACTGGCCTAATCCCCTCACAACAGCGACCAGAAACTTACAGGTACTTGATGGAGCAGCAGGCGTCATGCTACAGTATTCACTGTACTCATTACCACAACGTTGTGTTCATTTACTTTTCCTTTCTTACTCTGTGAAGGGACGGAGTCATTACTGAATCCTTTTGTGCGTCACTCCTCTCTCTCCACTTCAAAAGGGTTCATTTACATTTGATGCGCTCTCACAGGGTTAGATTAGTAAGGGCTGGAAGAGCTGTCATTGGCATAATAAGCCTCAAGTATTAAGGTATTATAGGCTGATCACTGAAGGAAAATGTTTTGTTGAAGCACAATCCACAATATCTGGTCTGGCTTTGGCTCAATCACACGTTTAAATCTGCATGTTAACAACCACACGAGACACTACAGAGAGTCTGAGAAGTAGTAAAATATTTGCACAGTTCTTTACTATTAATTGTAGTCTGTTCAAGACATCATCAGTCATAGATTATGGCTTTAATGTGCTTATTATGATTACCAGATTGTGGTGTATGTATGTATGTGTGTGTGTGACTGAGTGTGCCTGTGTGTTTGTGTGTGTGGGTGTGTGTTTGTGATGGTAACACATGGATACATTTGATATAAGACAGAAATGAAAAAAAGAGACTGTGGGAGAATTTGGATAGATTTAGTGTGGCGAGGATGGTGGGAAGAAAGGTAATTGAAAAAGTAGGCATGAGTTTGGTTTTGAGGTTTTCTTAATGAGGGACTAGAGATGGGTGTGTCTGACCACAGCATGACTTTGTGTGTTTTATGCATGTGTGTGTATTTGTAATCATGGAAGCAGATAGGCACAAAAAACATTTGAATACATTGTCCTGTTCCATTTCTATGTTTAGTATATAGACATATATAGTATATATGATATATACTATATAATATATATAGTATATATCTTTTTGAGTGCCTCAGGAAACAATGAAAACATTTACACTGCTGGTGCTTCAGAGAAATGGTAAACTTTTGGATGGATGTTTTTTTCCACAGTATGTAGATGTAAAGATTTTTTATACTTTCAATCTACAAATCATTATTACCTTTTATTGTGTTAATAATACTTTAGTAGTTGTAGGAGCCGCGCCCACACATTTTCTTTCTGTTTCTACTTTCCCAACTTCAAATACTATTCTTCAAATATAACTTTACCATCTCTATTGTAAATTCAGTTTGTAGGCATGGTAGGTAGACGGCGTGTACCACTTTTGTTAAACATTCAACCACTTTCTTTATAAGCGACTTATACTCCAAGAACTAGAAATCACTTGTGCGGAGAAAGCATTCCAGTTGTATTTGCTAGCCTTTACTTCTTTTGAGCCCAAGTTTATGCATTGATAGGCATATCTTTGGGCCTTGTGCCACCTGTAATACCACTGTGAGTTGATGCTTCAGACAACCTTTGTGTTGTTAAGTGTGCTGTGACATCAAAATGATGTGCCTGCAGCCCACATCATCGAGTGTACAACCTGCTGACTGACTGGTGGTTAAATTGAGTGTTCTTCTAAGGAAATAAATTTGACAGATACCTATATGAACTATTTGTGAAACTACATAGTGAGTAGTGATGCTTCCAGCTGAGCAGTGACCGGACTGATTCAACCTGGTGTGGGTGGGTGAGTGAGTGAGTGAGTGAGTGTTTGGCTTTCACTCTGCTCTGCTATGAGTCTCCAGATGAAGCGTCTTAGGTCCCTGTGGACAGGACCTAGCAAACAAATAAGATCTGGAATGGTTTTCAAGTCCCGTAACATCAGCCTTTGCTCTGGGCATGTTGGGTGGTCAGTGCATGTGACCTTCTCATAGCAGGGCTCCCTAACCCCCAATCTATCCCTATTAGAGGACACTTATCGGGGATAGCAGCCACTGTGACACGCTCCCAGCTGGGCTTCCCTGGAGAAAATGCTGTGCAATGCATGGAAAGATCCCTACGACACACTGAGGTGTGTGTGTGTGTGTGTGTGTGTATATGTGTGTAGTTCTCTGCAGATAGGACCCTGTGACTCTGAGATATGCACAGGCTCATTAATTAGAGGCTCTCATTATCCCCCCTCAAGCTCCAGACACTTAATCAACACCGAGCTCCAACTAAGACACACGCATGGATGTACTTACACACACACACATACACGCCCTCATGCACGCCCATCTCACACAGTCCACAGTAGGTATCCAAGAATAGAGCACTGTAAAAGAGGTGAGTGAATGAATGCTGATGGGGGTTATTTGTTTTCAGTGATTTACGGCACAACAGTGTGGGTGGGTATCATTGCTGTTTAACACTTTTGTTATTATAATGTTGTTAAGCATTTCAAAACAGATTTATCCATCTGTCATGTCTCACTATGGAACTGTCTGTCAAACACTGTAAATTATATTCTTGCGGTTATAAATTTCCATGCTGGAAATATAACAAATGAGTTTTCAAGGTCCGTTTGTTTATTGTTGTGATTGTTTGTGTGATACCTTTTGTGTCTGCTGTCTTCCATACAAGCATTAAAGAGTGGACAGTCTGATGCCTCCTCTGTGTGTGGGTGTGTATTATTATTACAGGTGTTTGCGTATTGCTATGTACATACGTGTATGGGACATTAGGGTACCTATCTCTTTGCTCTTGCTGCGGGATTTATTATCTTGAAAGCCCCTGTAATTAACAGGCCACTGTTTATTCAAGCGGGCTACGGATAGCTCACAGCGACACTCCAGTGTCGTGACTTAAAAGCAAGAAAATAAATTACCCTCAGACACACAGGAGAGCTTTTGGAGTGCTGCTACTCTGTGGGACTTTTTGACAGTTGTTTTTTTTTTTTTTTTTCCCAAACAGATGTCGTTATTATCATCAGGGTGATGCACTTTTTACATCATGTGGACCAATAAACAGACAAGCACATGCAGAGATATATGCAGGCAAATGAGCTGTGCAACGAGGTGTGCCCACATTAGATGGATGATTTCACAAATACTGTACAGATTTCTACTGTGAGTCTAGTTTTTGACTATCTTAAAGCAGGAGTGATTTACTTTATGTTCAAGGCAAATTAAGACTCTTTAAAATGTGGCTGACTGAGCTATTTCATGCCACTAAGCACTGTTCATTGCAGAAGAGTTGTAAGGACTCTTTAGTATAATAATGATGTTATTATGTGAAGAAATGGTAATAACATTCCTAAACCCTTACTGTCAGTATCTACATGTTCCTTCTCTTTGCTCAGTACACAGTGTTGTTAGTAAACCACAGAATAAGCCATGTTTTCCTCTTTATGTCAGTTTTAAGTAACAATTCGGGACACTGACTGTTACACTGGAAACACAGCTCTTGGATTAGGATAGCCTTCAGTAGCGTGATGAACTTTTCAGGCTTGGCTGTCTAACCCACATTACATAACAGCAGAACTAACTATAGACTAGACTAACTCATCTTTATGAAACCAGCTTCTGATCAGAACATACAGTGGAGACATTTTTGAGGGCATGATTGGCAAGAACAAGAAAAGGAAGCGCAAACTTTTAAACAGCTCCAAGTTGTGGAAAAATGAAAGAGGAGGGGTTTTTGTTTCCCTCTGAAGGCTGGAGTCTGATTTCCTGTGCGGCTCTGATTGGGAAAGCAGAGGCACGCACAGGGAGCCACTTCTGTATGGAGATGCCAGATGACAGGCTTCACTAGGAACAGACTGTTGCAGAACAGCACACTGAAGTGGCCTTTGATTGATCATCAAACATGCCTTTTATGAAACAATCTCTTGTGTAAACCTGCTTCAGATGGTGGGACAGTGGTGTCTGAGTGTGAGCATGTGTTTTGAAAGAGAATATAATGTAAACAGTATCTTTTGTGCTTTGTTTCAGTGCCCACAGGAGTCAGAGGAGAGGTAGTAATAGGAATAAGGATTTGATTCACAGTGGAGAGCATCATTCTGCTTGGGTGCCAGCTGCGGCTCTGGTGTCAAACATTTTGTTCATGTTCATCCATGTGGATTACAAAGTGTCTTGTGGGTCCCTTGTGCACAGCAGGAGTTTGTCCATAAGGCCACATGTCAGCTTGCCCCCGCCTCCTACTTGTCTTTTGTTATCTGAGTGACCCCTAGGTGCACTGCGTACCCCTCTGACCCTGAAGACACACCATCTTATTGACAAAGTCACAGCTCTATAGAATCCATTACCTAAACCAATTTAATCACAAGCCTATTGTTTAAACTAATCTCACCACACTTCAATATCGGCCCTTTCCTTAATTTTGCTGTCTTACTTTGAGACGATACCTAATGAATGTACAGTAATCTTGTTGCTTTATTAATTTTGTCATATATCAAGAGATTATTACGCTGGAATTGTGCTGTAGCCACTCGATTCAGCACAAGTAGTTCTTTTTTTTAAATGTTGATGGCTGCTCTGCTGTGAAACACATTTCTCTCTGTGACTGTGGCAGTGATTGTGGTGAGAGGGTTCTTACCAGAATAACCATGTCCTCTGTTTTTAGTTCAGTTCAGTTCACATTTAATGATAGAAAGTCATTCTTTAAGCGCAGAAAAGCTGCAGCTCTCTTCTCACTTTTACCAAATAATGCTAGTGTTAGACACATAAAGGCTGTGTGCAGTAAAATATCGCACAGTCTACTGTTTGTGACAGCTGCTCTATAAGCTGGAGGAAACAGGGGAAAGTGTACATAAACGGGGCTGGAGTTGTTGCCAGCGTCCAAGGCTCTCCGTCCTTTGTGACTAGTGTCTTTTATGCAGGAATTCAATCTACCATTCCTACAAAAATAATCAAGGACAGTAGCCTCTGCAGATAGAGATCAAGGCAGCAAGTCACAGCAGCGGTGGAGTGTGATGTTATTCGAATCTCCTTAGCTCATTAACATCAGTTAAAACTGTGTTGGGCTTGTGTAGCATCGCAGGGTTCAGAGCTGCTGAGTGGATGCACCTTGTTTTTTTGTGTGTCAAATATTGCAAATGTTATTATCGAACCCGGTGCACATTGAATTGTCATTGAAATGGAAACAACACTGACATGTAACATACTTTTACTTTGTAAATTAAATTTTTAACCAAAACCCAAAGATGTTTGACCCAGCAGACCTTAGGTGAGTACTCAGTATATACAGTACATTGGACTGGCACAGCAGGATTGGCAGGCCCGTGTCTTGAGATACTCTCCTCGGGTTCAGTACTTGGAACAACCAGCACTGTTCGACCTCTGAGAAGTGTCCTTGCCCGCCTCCTGTTTGGACGACAGCGTCGGGCTCAATGCGTAATTGTAAAGCGCACTTATTGGCAAAGCTGTGGCCGGCGGCGCTATGACCCTGCTACCTTGTGCCTCCTCAACTCCAGCTGCTTTAAGTCTGTAAACTGCAAGGCTGGAAGAGCGCAGGGAAGGAAGTCATCAGAGCTGTAGTCCAGTTTGTTGCTGTTGCAGGAATCAGGATATCCTTCCAGCTCCTCAGAAATTCCAGGGATTTTTTTGGTGGTTGTACACCCTCCTCCCCCCCTGCAAGTAATCTCCCTGCTTGTCGCGCTGTCTCTGCCGAGCTCTGTTTGACTGTTTCCTCCACGAATACTTCCCAAAGTGTGTTTCAGCCACTGGAAAAGAGGGGATTTGACCACTGTGATGAATATTTCTGCGTTTTAGGACACAACCCGTCTTCCTATCGCTTCCTTTGGATCCAAGAGAACAGACTTGGACATACTATATCCTTAACGCGTTGGAGTAATGGTGTAGCCGACTCGCAGGGACGACTTCGTTTTCAGAAAAAGTTTAAGAATATATATTTTTCCTAACACAGTCTGGATTGGTCGCGGAAACGCCGATCTTGCGTACCGACTGACGAGGGAGTGGGTTCATAACGGACTCCTACTTTTGGATTTACGCACACGAACCTTCCCCCCAAAAAAACACTGTCAGTCGACACCATGTGTATCTGATTTATTTGAGCTCCACTGTGGATTTAGCCGATCTGTGATTTGTGTAGACTCTGCTCTATCCCCTCTAAAATTGCCGCAAAGCCGAGAGTCGCACATCATCATCACCATCATGCATCGCTTCTTGGGGAAAATCTGCTGCAAAATTCAGGGAAGTCGCGAAGCAGCAGCATGACTTGCGCTCTGGATTTCTTTGAACCTACATTCCAGTCTCATATAAGATCTTAATGCTGTTCAATTTTGGTTTACAAATATGATGAAATGGCAGCCCCGGAAGAAGGTGAGTCCGTTTTTCTTTTTCTTTTTTCTTTTTTTGAATGATGGCGTTAAATGTAACGTTTCTCTGGATCACAAGTTGGAAAGAAGGCACAGACTGATGGTCTCTCTCGATTACTACAAATGAGAGAACCAGATGGTAATAAGTAGAACAGGAGTACTCTACTGTAACCAGAACAGAGTCATATACAATTAAATATTCCCCTTTTTGCTAAGATCTTTTTTTTCACAATTTATACATTTGCTCTCCCAGTTTGTCTAAATGTCTACCCAGAGAGAGACAGCAATCAGCTGTTGGGCAATGCACTGCATAACCTATAACACACTTCCATATTAATAATGCTGACCCAGAGCTATAAAATGTGTTGCCATGTGTAACTTTTTTTTTTACACTGTATTGTTTTGCATGTTCTGTGTGTTCTGCACCTTTTTACATCAGACATACTTAACCAGACCAAATCAAGACGTCAGTGATTCATGTTTCCTGTAGTGAATTTCTGGAGCTGTGGGCGTAAACAGTGTCAATTCCTGAGTCCAAACAGAAATATGAAATATAGATAGTAAAATACTTCACCTGGGCATGCACGTGAAAGTTTTAGAAGGAACTGGCACCTCTCCTTCAACACCTAAACATCTTTTTTTAGAGGGCTCTTTAGGAGAACTTAAACATCTTGTTTCCATGGTCAGACATGCTTTTTCTTAGACAAATTTGTATTCTTAAGGCATTCTCTCATTTCTCCTTTTTCATAGCCTTGAAGTATTACAACATGGAAAATATCTGAAAATCATCTGGGGTCTATAAAAAAAAACTGGTAGCATTAAAATGACTATGTTTAGGATTTTTACCAGCAGGGGGCGCTTGTCTGACAAGAAGCAGTCTGCCTTTGCAGTACTGGGCTTTACACTGGTCTGTAGGAAAAGAACAAAATAATGGAAGTATAAGCAACTCTTTTTTTTCTTTTCAACTGTTTTGTTTGTCATTGTGGCTTCTCTATCTCCCAAAAGACCTTGTTCAACAGCAGCATAAACATTTGCAGGATTTTTTTTAATTCTGGCCCAGACATCATCATGATGATGATGATGATGATACCCTGTATGCACACAGTATAAGGAGCACTAATAACCTGTGCCAGAAGTAGAGTAAGCATCACTACTACTGGTACTAATAGTAATTGAGGCCCACTTCAGTGTGTTTCAACTTAGAAACCTAAGCCATCTCAATTAATTTACGTCAGTTTTTTTTTTCCGCCACATCATGTGTCACTAATGTGTATAATCTCATCCTGAAAGATGAGATGAAAGTGAATGATTTAAACCAAGCTCCTTAATGTTGAATTTATCAACAGAGAAAATAAAAGCTGTGTTCTACTTTTATGCTCTGCTCTAATGATTTCTACAGCTGTGTGCTTCAGAATCATCTACGAGACCCCCCTTTGACTAACTAAAAGCCTTTCCTACTGCAAGAATTGATTTCTAGTCACACTGGAGTCATATGTGTTCAACCTGAAAATAATAGAAATATGTAGATTATCTTTTCATATATTTTGCTGAGATGAACACACCAGATAACTCATTTTTGTTTCTCAACAAAAATGAATAGTGTAATGTTGATTAATTAAATGTTGGATGCAAGTCACACACAAGACGCACCATGCAGTGAATATTTTGAATTACTCGCTACCCACATAGTTTGTATCTGTTTGTTGGTGTGTAGAAAATTGTCACTTCAACCTGAACTCTAGTTCGCTACCAAGGACACTGAAATAAACAACCATTGTGCTCCACATTCTAAGAAAAGTAATTTCTCCCGAATACAATACTTACACACACACACACACATACACACACAATGTCACAAAAGGTCTTCGAGTTTTCTCATTCTGGCTTCTTGTTTATCAGCTTTTCAATCTATCTCTACTTCACTTGTAGTTCAATAGGAATCAATAGAAAGTGTGGGAGAATCGTATTGATTTAGGTTGAGTGTCCAGTCTATCTCTTCATAATGGATTACAGTAATCAGTCACACAATTTGAAATCTGTAATGTTAAAGAAGAGAGAGAGAGAGACACAGATAGAGAGAGAGAGGTTTCCTTAATGTTGTTGGCAGATAATTTGTTCTGGAAAGAGAATGAGAGTAAAAGCCACTGATTTTCCAGTGTGATTGACTCTTTTCCTGCGATTTGGTGGAGTTGCTCCAAACACCTGAGATATTAAAGTAAGAGTATCTATTACACGGTGGTAAAATGTGGAACAGGGGCATATGAGTAAAGGCTGACACATACTTGGGTTGTATATAATGGTCTAACCACGCTGGCTGCCCAGTGTTAATCAATGTTTTCTGCAGAGATATGCAGTGCAGTTATCTGATGGCCTTAACAGCCAAATGCAACAATGAACAGGTGGGCCATGTCCTTTTAAGGAAAAGACACTTATGTTTTTTGTTAGTGATTCTAAGGGATGTTAACATGTAAATGTACAACACTGGCCACTGCAGTCTTGATTGGCATATTATTAAAAATATGGACAGTATCTGTCCTAGGGGGGGGGAGCTAACTCAATGAAATAAATAGCAGTGTGCCTAAAAGTGCACTGAAATCAATGAAAGCCACCAGGTTGCATTTAGAGAAAGAAAAACCTGTGGGATATAGGTTTAAAATCCAACATTTCACGATTTTAAGACACTTGGTAAAATAAACATTTGTACATGTGTATATGTATGTATGTGCACATAAATCAAAAGTGGTTTGGACATTAGTTATAGAATCTGAGATTATAGTAATCACAGAAACAAAGGAAAATGGGGAAAGGTCGACAAGTGGCTGGCAAGTCTGTGTCACTCATACCTTTCTTTATCAGACACTGACATTTAACTGTTTTTTTCTTTATCTGTGAATTTTCTTTTGCCGGAAAGCATTCCTGGGTTCTTTTTTTATTGCTAGATGAGTTTTTAATTCATCATCAACTCGTGGTGTCTTGAGCAGAATTGCTCATAACCTGTTAATGTGTTGGGTGGTCTCGTATCATGAAACCAAGCTCTGCCTTTTAAAGATTGCATTATACCTTGTGGCAGTGTGACCAAGTCAAAGGGAAGTGGCTGTTTGTTTTTGTGGTTGTGCCAGATGTTAATGTGGGTTCCACATAGATGACTTAAAGCCTTCTCACCTGATTGGCACAAGATGCCCTGATCATGTTTCTGTGGCCAAACGCACTGGAAACTAAGACTAAGACAATGTTCATTGGCTTTTCACCTTGGGGAATTTCTCATGCTGCTTTCTCTGGTGCTCCCTGGTGGGGGTGGGGGGCTATCTCTCCCCCCAGCGCTCCACCAGTCCCTGTGACGTCTCCTGGCTGGCAATTTATAGCGGGGGAAAACCCGTCAGAATGTGAAGAAAAGCGCTAGGAGACACACATCTGAGGAGAGAAAAAAGTGGACAAGTCTGTCAGTGGAGGAAAGAATCACTTGGGAGAAGCTGAGAGTGCTGGACAAAGATCGAGCTACATCAGGGGACAAATGAATGGGGCCTATTTTGTAGGAAATGAGGAGATAGACAGGTGGATATTGAGGAGAAGAAATGGAATTGCTGTAGAGCTCCAGACATTGATAGAGAAAATAGGGGTTGGAGGCTAGAGAATAAGATGGTGCAGGAGATAGAGATTTGGAGTTTAAGAGTGAGAGGCCCTAGAGTGATGCAGCAGGGATAATTAATGATAGGGAGTCATTGCACCTGCTGTTCCTGATGCTGCGCAGTATTTACGGCCCAGCATGCCGAGTGGAACAGGATGCGGCTGTGTGGCCAGGCCCCTGGCCCATCCTCCTGGGGTGTAAAAAGATAGGAGAAAGGGGGGTTGTGTCAGGTAATGAGGAGGCTTGTGTGGTGAACAGCGACTCAGCAATGCAGCTAAAATTTATGTGCTGTACTATAATACTATAATCCCAGTCCACTGCCTCCCATTGGGAGAGCCTGGACAGAGATGGAGGACAGAAAGAAGAGCTTTCGGGAATGCAAGGCCTCACGTGCTCTTATTGTGACACAGTGGTCTGCGGCACAAGCTGCAGACATATGTCCGGTAAGGCACTCTTGGGAGTCCACTGTCAAAATACAACAGTAGAAACAATAGAGACAATGTTGACTGGACCATCTTTCTCACATTAATCCTCATTCCTGGGAACCTGCAGATTCCACAGTGTATGGACATGGATTATTGGATAGCAAGTTGTAAATGCAAAGATTGATTTATATGTGAAGCAGTCCATTTGTAATGTTTTCCTCCAAGCATCAGAGCACTCATTTCTGATTTGCTATAGCTTTCTTTTACCCTCCAGTGCTTCTGTTGGAGCAAATGGAGCTGTTTGAGTTTGAGGTCATTGTTCCAGGGGCGTGGTCAGCTATTCTGAGGACTCAGGAGGTACCTGCCTCTGGGTGCCTCAACAGGGAATAAAGCAGACCTGACTTGATGGAGCACATCAATAGGAACACATTTCCTTGTTCTATGAGGTGGAACAGTCTTCTACAGGTCTTAAGCTCTATTCTTTTCATTCTTTTCATTGGTTAAGCTTCTGCATTATGAACTCAGTCTTGCGCATACCGTAGAGAGCCAGTGTTTCATACATAAGAAGGCTAAAACATGTATTAAACATAGGCTGCCAATGGCACTTGAAGACACATCCCTTCAGCATATGGCCTGAAAAACATGCATATTTTTCTCTGTTTCACAACATTTATCAGAGTACAGCTGCCAAAACCGCAGTTCCTTCATTCCTTTATAACTCCACACTGGAGTCGTTCCAGTGGGCCGGGCATAGTATCAGTTCAGGCCCTGCAGCTGTCTCTGTCTGACCCAGTACTTTATGTTGTGACAGACATTCGCGGCTAGTGTGCTCTAAAGAGAGCCTGTGATCCAGTCTGGATGGAGACGTGTGAAGAGCACCACTAATACCACCCTGCCTCATACTGACGCCCCTAAATCCCACTAATTCCTTCTCTTTTTCTGTCAGAGATGGGATTCATAAGCCCTTCTTCGAAGGCTCAATTTTCCAGGAGTGTGTCCATGGCTTAACTGTATCCTCATGTAGCCACAACTAGTCAGTCCATTGCTGTCCACTCTGGGTTGGCACCTGAATGGTCAGCATTTGGTTCTTGAGTAGATTATTGATGATTATTGAGTGTGAAAAAACAGTGTCAATTAACCCCTGAGTCTTCATGGCCACTGTCCACTTGGATAAATGACACGCGTTGCAAGAGAGGAGCAAACAAGATTAACTTGAGCCTTGCTCACCCTTTCAGTCTTCAAGAAGTAATAGATGCTGGGCAATGTTTTTGCAATCAAACAGTGTAGCAGACACACAAATGGCCTCAGCAGAATGCTTCTCTAGGGGTCACAGAAACAACCAAGCACAGAGCAGATTGTTTTAGTTCCCCTTACGGTCACTACGGCCTATCTGGTTCTGCCTCTGTTTACTTTTCCTGCCATGCTGAATCTGGTGAGTGCAGCTAAGGAAGGTTTTTACTGCTGGCTGGCTCCTTCCTGCAGGAAGGAAGGAGAAATGGTGCCGAGCAACAACTCACTGAGCCTTTTCCATATCCGTCTCTCAGGGCTTGGTTTAGTTGCTGTTCTTGTAAGTTTGGATTTATTTATATGAGGGTTGTACTGGGATACTTATGTCAGGCCTATGTTTATAGTTGCTGAGATATGTGGGCCAGGAGTGTTCCCATATCCTCCGTAGGCCTGTCTCCTTAGGGAGATTCATGATTCCAGCTCCCTTAACAAGGCAGACAGACAGGTGGTGACTGACAGGCATGCTGAGATAGATTCTGTAATGAGGACTACAGAACAAACCTCTGTGGTCTACCCCCATTCTTCACTATTTCAAATGATCTCATGCCTCATAGATTTTATATATTTTATCAGGGGTTCGGTTGCAGTCTAATAAGGCCATATCTACTTAAATTATAATGCTGTCTTTGCCTTGTCTCCTGACACCATGGTTCCTCTCTGCCACCCCCCCTGAGTTCAACCCAACGATGTTCCCTTTTGTTTGTATGTTCTAGCGGTTTTTATACGTCTTCAGCCTAAGCGTGGTTTGTTAGTTTGTGCCAGTCTCTGTAGCCTACATTTGTGGATGTGACTTGAACCTCAATGCATGCCCCACCCTTCCCACTCTGGTTAATTGAATTGCCACCTTGCTTTAAAGGAGCAGTGTAAGGAAAAAAAAAAAAGGATGTGAACGATCTATTTGTGTGTCCATGTGTCAACTTTTTATCCCACATACTATATCTATTTGTGCTTTTTAAAATGCCATTTTTTGTGTTTCTCTTGAAGTGTCTTGGAAAATGATTGTTTTGACAAGTGAGCGATGTCCTTGTGCCAGATATAGGAAATGACTGATGGGAACTATGCAATATTACCCTCTTTCAGAGATGCTGAAATATTGTACCTTATCCTTCTCTCTTCCAGCCTTCTCTCTTGAGCTATATTACTGTGACTAGGGTCGGAGGCCACATTATAGCACATACTGTTCAGCAGTCTGGAGAGTGCTCCAGTTACCACTGTGAAAACTTGAGCTTCAGTGGCTTCTTAGCTTTAAATACATTGTATGAAACTGAACATTGATACAGGGGCTGGCCAGATAATAGACGTCCATAGTGTGACGTTACATTATTTTAAGTAATACCCCCCTTCGAGCCATGTACAATGTGTTTGTTGCGTTTGCCACCTGTCTGGTTGTTCTGCGTGATAACATCATGTTGAAAAGAACATGTTTGATATTATGAATGCTACTCTTCTGCAATAAAAAAAACTGGTATTTGCACTTGTTCCAGCTGCTCTACTGGGGGGTATAAAAAAAGATACATAATCACTCATTGGAACAAAAGACTATAACTTGGCACACCACAGTGTGTGTAACGCGTCAGGTGTGAAATTACCCTCCCAATTTACATTTGTGAGTATATGTTGTCCTCTTGCTAAGGACAATGTTGTCTTTTTCAGTTGCAATGAAGCCTGCAACTATATAGTATTTGAAGGTATAATATTTGCTTGTAGTATTTTTGACAGAATAGTATAGTTCAGCTGCCCCATAAGGTCTGAATGAAGGTACAGCTCATGGACTGAGCCTTGTGGTATAATGAATGGATACATTATACTCTACAGACACTGAATGCTTCTTCTTTTCTGCCGGACAGTACACAGTTTTACAACAGTGCCCCGGGGACATTTTTGTAACATACCCGTGCTGCTTTGCATTTGGACATGTGAAATTATCCATGCCCGAGTCTGTCAACGAACATGACTACATGTGTCCATTAGCTGCCAGCCTTTAGCAGATCCCTGTCAAAATGTACAACTGAACTTGCACACAAACTTCTTCTGTTAAAACCTTTTTTTTTTTTTATTCCCAGACAACTGGGGCATTGTATTATTCATAGCCTTGCAGTGGACACGAGCTCGGCAGCTATCAGCTTGACACTCATATGAATTCATATTAGGTCTTCATATCCACTATATTTGGTTTGTGAGCTAAGCTGTTGACATTTACACCAACAGATCCATTTTCACCAGCTTTCTATCATTGTTTCCCCTCATTTCTCAATCTCAGCATTTTGCTGCAGCTCTTAGCTAGCAGAGTAGGGCCTCAGGCAGAGCAGGTGCATGCTGCTGTGATGGTGGCTCTTCTGACGCACGCACACACACACATGCATGGGCACACCCAGGGGAGGTGGGTTTGCTGTGGTCTCACTCTCAGTGAAATGGTAGACCAGAATTGTTTTTTTAGAGAGGAGGAAAAGCTCTGTACTGGTTATATTTTGTGGTTCAAGTGAGCAGGTGTTTAGAAATGAAAGCTGTGCTCCGTGTGCCAATGTGCTCTTGGTCCCAAAAGAAGTATGTTGATCTGGTAAAATCCTGTTCACTGCAAATCTGTTGACAATGCATGCTGGGTGTTTCTCTGCCAATTGGTGTTTTGAAGTGTGTCTTTTTGGCACTGGGTTCAAATTCTAATTTGATAAGTTGGTTTGGTCCCTAATGCTGTAATTCTGCACTTGATGAAATCATATGGATCACGGCATTAATCAGTGGAAACTACCCAAATCTCTTGGCTAAGATTCATTGTTGTTAGTAAGGTGTGCAATAACTTTGTTCAAGATATTACTGCGATCGATATCTTGCAAACATAGTGTCAGCAACTATACAAACATATCAAAGAGGTACTGTTAGAGGTATATATATGGATGGATAGTTGTTTCATGAGGAATGCACTTCGGATATCTTCATGTCAGAGTTAAAGTCCTGAGAAACAGTTTGACATGTAATCTTTTGCTCTACTTGTTTCAACAGTCCTCTCTTTTTTTTCCACACTGTTTTGTTCTGAAAAATAAAAACTGACTTGACATTTGAAATGGATTTCTAATCAAAGAGAGAGACAAATGTAATCGCTGCGTGATTGAGCTGTCAGTCTGATGACTGTCTGAGAGACGGCTTTGATAAAATACTTTGGAATTCTTTATTTCTACTACAAGAGTAATAATTAGAAACTGATGAAAAATGTTGAACAGTAGAAGAATTGCCGAGCAGTGTGTCACATTTAAGGGTGCTGCTTTTCCTCATTGCACAGTACATCTGACACATGTTTCCTTTGTAAATGGAGTTTGTCAGTCTTGTGTGGCAAACAGACAGATGGACTGGCAGCTTGACAGATAATGGAGATGCGAATGTGGTGGGCGACACTCCTGAGACGCCTCTTTGACTGTTATCACAGCCACTTGTCCCCATTCCTATGAAGAGGGAATCATTTAATTCCCTGTCCTTGTTTCCTGCGATGACGGAAATTGTTGCCTTGGCCTGGAATTGCTCATCTCAGGAAACGTACACAAAATAACACGAGACAGAAAGAGGTTTTTCTACCTTTCATCGATTACACATTCTGTGACCTCCGTTTTTCTCAGTAGCTATTGGTGCACGTGCTTAGTTGTCTCAATTAGAGAGCGTCTTTAAGTGCTTTCCTGTTTGGGAAATTAGCGTCAAATGATCTTGTTTGAGTGCTGTCTCTTCTTGGCTTGTATGATGGTGAGTCCCGGGGGATTTGTGAGAGGATTCAGATCGGAGGTTGTTGAGGGGAGGGGGAGGTATGAAACCTGATTAGAATATGGTTTGAGTTAATTAACTAAGACTTTTTTTTTTCATTCCATCTATCTGTGTGTAATCTAATTACAGATGGTGGTTTTCCAGTTCCTATCAAATGAAAATGTAACTGGTCCCATGAGAAAGGAAGGGGGATAGAGGCAAGAAATAATACTCCTCCCAGCTGCCCACCTACCCTCCACCCGCTGGTCTCATCTCCTCAAAGCTGTGCTGAGGAGTTCAAAGTTTTGTCTCCGTCATTCTGCAGTGCTTAGTTTATGCCACAGAGTGTCCTGAAACTGCCAATGTGTCTCATCTTATAATAAATTTTGAACGAAAATGTGTATGTTGCAGAAAACAATGACCTGCTTTCTACGTGTGTCTTCAGACGGCTAACTGTTCCATAATTGTTTTCTGTAGACAACAATTCACAAACGACATAAGTTGAACATCAATTCCATTATAATTTTGTTATGAAGGAGAATGATGGGAGCATTGTGGTTGAACGTTATAACAGAGCTATGGCATTACCCAAAGAAATGGTGGGCTATAGAGTATTTCAGCTGCAGACATAATTATGAACAGATGTCAGAGGACCTCTCATGTTCATTTCTTTCGTCCTTCCACTGCCTTTGTTCTGCTTGCGTTTTTCCAACTTCTTTACATCTTTCTTTCAAACTTCTTCGAGTGTAGCAAACTTCTTCATGCTGACATCCTCTTTTGTTTCTGCTTGTTGAATATCTGAGCAGGTCTTGTCAGCTGGTAGCTGATTGGAAAGATCAAGAGCGGCTCTTCAACTCCGGTCTCTTTGTATAAGAGGAGTTAAAAGGCTAAAAATGCAATTCAAGCACTTCTGTCTACCCTCAGAAATGACACTCATATTAGTGCCAATGTCTTGCTTTCCTGTCTCACATCTATTTTTTCCTTTCTAAAGTCAGACCCCTCATCTCTCCTCATCTCTACCTCTGCATATCCTCTGTACTCCATCTTTGTGTCTGTGTCTCTTAGGAAGGAAACAGCCCTTAGCTCTAACATTGTATTTCAGAAATTTGAGGCAGGTAGAGACAAGAGAACCTGCTAGCCCAGCACATTGGTAGAAATGTGACTTCATTAATATCTTTCTGTATTGAATTTCACTGTAAGTCCATCAGCATACGTACACAAGCATCTTAAACACTGGTCATGAAATGAAACAGAAGCAAGTAGTTAACACAGAACATTTTTCAGCATACCAGCCTCAGTGGTTTCTTAAGTGAAGAAAAATATCAGGACATTTCCATTATTCTGCAAATGTGTAAGTCCATAAAAGCATAAAATTAGATATCTGTGGAGCATAAAATTAATTCTGAGACCTCTACAAAAGGTCAAAGGATATTTTCAAACTAAACCCATGATTAGCTTCTTGTTTGACATACAATGTTAATGCTCGGTAAGAAGTTACCCAGTGTGGAATTGCTATGTCCAGTCACACATTAATCCAGCTTTGAAGTCTTTTTAAATCTTTTTGTGACCTACTAAGGATTATGGATGAATTTCCCATATTGTTCAGATGCATGTACATAACATTTGAGACGTTATTGAAATTTGTGGTTGCAGAACATTTCGCTGTTGTGGCAGTCTGTTCGTGCTCGTGTCCCATTTTCTCCAGTGACCGCTTTTTTTGTGGTTGGAGATTAGTGGGAGGAGGGTGTATCAGCCAATTACAGTTATATCTTTGTCCTACCGTAGACTCCCCACTGTCTGCAGCCCTCTCTCTCAGTCAAAAGAGCACCCCTCTTTTTCTCAGCAGCCAAATTTGTCAAGATCACTCATTCAGATTGGTGTCATTTTGAGTGGGGGGGTTGGTGTCTGCCTTTAGAGAGGAATGATTATGGCAAACCAGATGAAAAGGCAAAATGCAGATGATCCTTAATCTCTTTTGAGGAGTCTACCTCCTCCTTGCTTTTCTTCGCCTCTTTATCTCATGATCCCATTTCCTTTTCGTTCAAGGTCTTTCCGGTGTCCCATTGACCTCTCATTTTATTCCCCTTGATTTCTTTCTCTTTTGATTTTCTTTTAACTCTACATTTTCTCTTTTCTCTCTTGTTCTATCTATAAATTTTACCTCCTTCTACTTTTTCTGTTCCTGCTTCTTCTTGTGTTTTCTTTCTCTCCTCTTGGCAGCTGACTCCTTTAATGTGTGTGGACGACACAGCACCGACCCCATGTAAATATGTAGGCTAATCTGGGCTTTCATTAGTTTGTGTACATGAATATTGCATGACTGGTCCTCCTGTGCTAGCTCAGATTAGTTCTTAGTCTCTTTTCCCTTGGTTAATTGAAAACCATTATAACTGACTGCAGTCAGGAGTCATGCTCCAAAAAGCCTCTTTTTCAGGCTACATTGTGGCTCCTCTGATCTCCTCTTCCCTCCGTACTCCTCCTGTCAAACCCAAAGCCTGCTTTTCAAATGGACACCAATCACAAGGTTCTTCTGGGAGAGGCAGAGCAGAGTGTTGGGAAATGAGGTTAAGTGTGCAGACCGACCGACCTTCAATATTGCAACGCGCTCCATATCAGAATCTGACAGCCCGTGAGAGTGTGGAAAAAAAGGGCTTGGTGGGACGAGTTGTAATTGGACTGGGATACCAGAGAGTAGATGAAGCATTTAAGGCATGTCCTGTCTATTTTCAGTGCATGAAGGGTATGAGATGACAGATTCAACGTCTGTGGTTTTTAGACGAGAGCTTCTGTCTTTTGACCACGATACAACAGCACAACAATCACAATACATCTACTATATTCCTCATTCAGACTGGGCAGTAGATGTCTACATGACAGGCTGGGCATGTAGAAAATGTCAGTGCTGAGTTCATAATTTTATGCTCTGTATTTTTCTTCAGATCTTCAGAAGAGTGTCTTTGGGGTGCTATTTTAAACAGGCCTCTCCCTTT
Organism: Pampus argenteus; assembly: GCA_036937835.1. NCBI lineage: Eukaryota > Metazoa > Chordata > Actinopteri > Scombriformes > Stromateidae > Pampus > Pampus argenteus. Next base: position 15,080,061 of record CM072867.1, read on the forward strand.
TCTATCTGATCTTGTGTTGTTACTCGGGGATATGGGGGGGTTGAGCACAATGTGTCGAGACTCTTTGGAAACAAGGTCCTCCGTGTTGCCCCCGGACACGTTCCCCTTATCAAGCAGCTAATTTTATGCAACCCTCATCATGCCTTTGGAAAAAAAGAAAGAGACAGAGAGATATTATCTTCACGATGGTGCCAAACATCTTGCTATACATAAAAGCCAGTGGTATATTATTACGGGAACATGTTTTTTCTACCTCCGTCCTCCAAAAAGTATTTTCCACACCATTAATTCTCTGTCAAATATCTCTGCTTTCTCAGGCACTTTCCTGCACCTGTGCTGGTTTGTTTAAAAACACTAACATAATTCTATTTCCCACCTTGACCTTGATGGCATTCTGCTGACACATTAGTGTATAAGACTCACATTATTTCTCGAGCTGAATACTCAAGCATTTTCCCATAACACGAAGGAAAAAAAACATGTCATTCCCTTGCGTCCTTCCTTTTCCTCTTTGCCTAATTTGCCCTCTCTAGTCCCACCACATGACACTGCAATGCTGGCAGGTTTGTGGTAAAGGCTCAGGAATGGAAATGAGATGCATGGTGGCACTGTGTCAAAGAGCAGCAGATTGAACATTAGCCTGAATGTTCCAGCAAAGTGTTTGCAGATTTTTTTCAGTTCAAATTAGCCAGGGATATTGGCTCAGGAGCCAAGGGTGCAGAGAGAGATCTGCAGCGGACACCTGCTCTATTAACCCCACATGATGTGTTCATGCGTTTGGGTGTGATTGCCTAAATTATCACAAATAATAATTCGGTGTGTGTGTATGTGTGTGTGTTCATTGTGTTTTTCTCAGTTTTGGTGCATGTACATGCCCAGGAGAGCATGAAAATGGAGATCAGAGTGAAAGTTAGATTTAGCCGCCTTTAGCAACATATTAATTGTTATATGGCGCAGGTCTGCTCTATTTTCCCAAAATGAAAGTTTACACTTTTAGTCTTGCATTTAGTCAAATAGTAAGTCTAAACCAAAGCAAGGGAGGGCTGCTCCAGTCTGACTTCAGACAGGATTATTTATGGTGTATGTGGCTGTCGTTGGTGTTTGACTTATTGCAGGGTCAGAGGATGTGGGTGGATTTAGGTGGTACTTTATCACTCTTACCTCGCCATTCTTAATCAAGTCACGTCCCCACCCTGTCACTGCGCTGGGTCACCTCCAGTATCTGCATCTGTATCTGTGTGAGTGTCTATATGTATAGTATATACTGTTTACTTGTATTAGTACACCACCCCTTGATACTATTGACTCAGACCACACACACCACCTTCCTCCAGACACTGACAACATGTGTAGGCCAGCAGATGTTGCTCTCACGTTTGTGTACAAAATGAGGGGCTGTAATTATTCAATGACTTGATGCACCGGATGTATTCAATCTAAGTTCCTGACAGTTGATTCATTGCAGAACAAATTTACAAGCACTGCAAATACTTTAAAGTAGAGACACTTAGTGGACCATTATATATCTGCATTCATTAACTAAGAAGACTAAAACCAAATGGTCTGTTGTATCTACAACCATATTCTAACAATGTCGTAACAAACTCTGCCCTTGTGTGTATTTGTGAGACTACATCTTTACAGTACACAGCATATTGCCCTCAGAGCTCTCTCTCTCTCTCTCTCTCTCTCTCTCTCTCTTTCTCTCTCTCTCTTTCTCTCTCTCTCTCTCTCTCTCTGTCCTTGGTTGGTTTGTGCACACTGACAGTGGCTGCCATGTCCCGCTTTTAACCTTACTCTAAAGCCATGACTGATGGGATTCACAAGCCTCCTCCTTGCTTCACCTCTCAGAGATGATGTATGTTTGTAGAGAAATTTACCTTTGCCAGTTTGTGAGCCTGTGTATATGTGTTTTTCTTTTTTTTTTCTTTTTTGGAGGTTGTGTTTTTGTGTGTGGGTGTGTCTGATGCTTGACTTTGACCTTAGCCTGACAGAGTGTTTTGTTATGTTTTTTTTTTTTTGCTACAGGATTTATTTTTGGCACAATTTCACTAGGAAAGCACAAGTGTCTGCAGCTCTCCATCACACGCGTGTCTTGACTAACTCTCGGCTGACTAGATATCATTTCAGTCGGGTATTAAATGTTTAATGCCAGTGGATGTAGAAGATTGCCTTCTACTTGTCCTGATTAAATATTTAGGGGTGTCTGAATGGTGCATTTGACATTGCTAGGTGCTGAGGGACCCTGTTCTCTGAGTGAAGCGTGGGAACATAACTGACTGCCAGCTGTCTATTTGGTTGTGACTAGAGTGCAACTGGGACCTCGGCAGAGAAAATCTGGTGGCAGACACAAAATGGGAGGTGAGAGGGGAGGTTATATTTAGCCATGTCCTTCCAAACACAGCCCCGTTTCCTCTCTATACAGCACACCCCTGCCTCTTTATGAAGACCTTGCTTTGTCCTTTTGAATATAGGGAACACTAGACGAGGATAACACTTGGTTGCATACAGACCTAATTCAGACGTCTGCAGACAAGTGAGCCATGTAGTTCTTAGTTTAACTTGATGGAGTCTGCAAAATCCTGCCAATTTAAGAACACTGCAAAATGGACTATACATTGACGAATAATTGTGTTTTTGACTATAGTAAAAGTTCCCTGAAGGACGGAGATTGAGGTTCTTTCAGTTTCCATCTGGAAAATCCAGCAAAGCATCAGCACAAAGACTGGCTAAATTAATATCCTAAAATTAAAGCGCCGCTTGTCCACTGTGGAAAAGACGTTGAGGCAGCAGTATTTTTTGGGGGGTTGCTGCTGGATGATGCTTTATAGTTGATTCTGATGGTTCAGCTCCTTTTTTTTTAGATCTTTGGTTGCTTGGTAGACCAAGTTTTTTGTCTCGATTACAGTACTGATACAATTCTTCTCTTCATAAAGTTGGCATTTACAAGAAATTCATGGGGCTTTATTGCAAAAATGGCAGGGAAATCTTGTATTCGTAAAATAATTAACTACACGGGCATTTTGAAATTAACATATTGAGTCATGGAATTCAATGCAGGCACAGTGATGTTGAATGACATATGACCATTTCATCTGTACACTGCTGTACTCTGTCTCACAGCTGCCTAGAATATCAGCTTCTGGAGTTCAATATTTTGACTCAGCGATGTTTAAAACAATGGACAGATGAATGTCTGTGTGTTTAGCATGCTTCTGTGGTACAACATGATCTTTAGGGGCCTCTCAAGTTACCCAATCTGTCCCCTGCTTACCATATGCTCCTTCCTCAGAGGCAGTGAAAGGTGTTAGGATATCAGAAGCATATCTTGACATAAGACCCCTGGGATCAACTCAGGAGACACCTGGTCACACCGTAGACCACTTTACAATGCTGGCTCACACTAGCTGCATTGTTCTGAGAAGCTCACAATGGAGACATGCACACAGAAATGTATTCTGCAGGAAGACGAGATGCATTCCTCTGAGGTTACGATGTACTGAACACCCTGGCACTTTCCCCAGCTTGCACATCCTTATTCACATCCTCATGGCTGAGACAGTCCAGCAGTGTGTCACCCAGAACAACTGCAGTCTTCAAAATGGGGAGATAAAGAGAAGAGAGACAAACTTAGTCCAGCTGGAGATCATCCCCTCTGGTCAACAGAGGAAGACAAAAGTAGGCAAAAAAGCATGTCTGACTAAGTCTGTATGCTTGGCTGGCCTGTTGGCCGACCCACAAAGGGATGCAGGGGATTGATCAGAGAGGAGAAGACCTCCACAGGAACAGCCTGGAGGCAGAAGGAACCTTCTGCTCCACAGTCAAATCTGTTTCTAAAGACACAAATGCACAAAGGATAAAAATAGACCCCATTGAAGTGATCACTGCCTGAGCTCAGTAATGCCATATGATGTACATAGATGCTTGAATCAGTTTGCCATATATGCTTTCTGCAGCAGTCTGTGCTTCTGCGGAGGTAGGCTGGTGCTTATATTTGCTAATCGCACTTCACCTCAACAGATCCAGCTCCAGTTCATGCATTTATTGAGAGCCTCTTAGCACTGTATGTTTACAGCCAAACTCTCTGACAACCATACTGCAGATGTAGATTTTATGTGTTGATAGAAAAAAAAAAAAGCTTTGCAACTCTGTGAGGGCTAACTAATGATTTAAAGTGTGACTTGTTGTGGTCTTGCACAAAATAAGTGAATTTCATGACTGTCTGCACCCACTGTTCTTTTTTTTTTCTTTCTTTTTTTTTTTTTTTTTTTTAACAATATTCCAGAGGTTTGTGGTGGGACTGTAATGCTATTTTCATTGTGTGGTTCTTTGTTTTCACTGGTATCTGTTTATTTGTTCTACCATTTTTCTCAGGAATGTTGTTGGGTCTCTGTTTTTCATTAGCTGGACTGCGTGAAAAGAATCCGATCCATGACTTAAGGAGGGATGGGAGGGGTAAAATCATGTAGTCTGTTGTAATCCTGTCGTGCATCTTTCCTTAAACATTGGCCTGCGTCCAAGTTCATTAGTGTACCTGTGATCTTGAAGCTCTGGCTAATGCATTTAGACTGAGGTTAGCAAGCAAGCAAGACATAGGGTAATTTTTTTATTTTTTTTATTTCTCTGATATCATGTCTGATATGCCACTAATTCATTATTTTTTGTGGTCACACTTAAAACTTCCACCACACCGAGTTAAACAGGATTGCTGTGCCCAGTATTTAGGAAACCTTGCTGGGTGGATCAAGGCAAGATGATTGGTTAAGGTATGAATGAGGCCTTATAGGCCCTGTTATGGCTGGATGGTTTAGCTATAATCCGATTGAGCAGACTGTGGAGACTTGAGGGGGGGAGGCGGCATCGGGTTCTCGCAGCCAGACAACCAGTGTGCTCACACCTGCCACTCCATTTCATCTCAATGTTCTATCTGATTACTGACAGTAATTAAGATTTCTAATTATATCTGATTCACTATCAAGCAGGATTTGTAGAAATACAGATTATTAGCTGGTTTTGTTTTGGCTCAATTACCCACTTACCTCTCAAGGGAACTGTAGCTTGTAAGCTAGATCTGAGCTCTGCCAGCTCGATATCTCCAGCAACTCACTACATCCTTCCCCCTTTAACACCTACAAGCGTTCAGTAGGATTGTGTAATGTTGTAGGGTTAGAACTAGGTGACTTCCTGTGAGGACAGGCCCACACATTGGTGGTTCTTGTTGAAGACGGCTAATGAATATTCAGGAGCTATATCCCCCTATAAGGAGATAGATGAGCAGAGTAAAGTATTCAGAGCAGCATGTCATTGGGGTTGTTGAAGTTTAACCAATCAAACCCTCATCAAACATGAGCAGGATTCCCAAATGGTGAAAAGAAGGAAAATACTTCTTCAGATTAAAGGCAAGAAACCAGCGACGGAAAACATGAGTGGCAGAAGCAATCCTCTAAAGCAATCTATAGCAGCCCATCCAGCCTTGAAGAAGCATACAATAGCCTGAGCTGTTTCCTCAGCATTAGCAGTCTTGTGTGGGATGCTGTATAATCTACCTGCCAGATTAAGATGACATGGTCATTGTCTAGAAGAGAGAATTGAATTATGGTGTGTGAAGGGGGTTTAAATGAGATTATAGGGAAAGAACTCATCCAGCATGCGTGCGATGTGCAAAGTCAGGGGCAAACACTGACTGCACACTCTCTCTCTCTCTCTCTATCTCTCGCTCACTCACACACACACACACACACACACACACACACACACACACACACACACACACATGCTTATGCACTGTGACCTGCATACACTTAAGAGACAATAGACAAAAGATATGAATATACAGTGCACACTTACACATACTAATGTGTACACATGGCATACATTCATAAGATAGACTGCATTCTCTCTTTTTTTTGCTGCATCCTTATAAGCAGAGCTGATAATGCTGGTGTTTTTGTTGGTGGTGACAGTGCATCCTCTCTGTGACCCTGTTTTCTGTCCACTAATGTGTTTGTTGCATTGGCTTGCTTGAGTTTCCCTATTACAAGTATATGGCCTAATCCTAAGGATGTGTGCGATTATCTTTACAACTCTGCAGCATATTTAGTACATGTATCTGCTCTGTTTAACCGCAGCTAATCTCCTAGCTTCCCCAAACTACTGAGTTCTCATGATCCTCCTTACACTACACACAAACTCTTTTCATGTTTTTCTTCAGGCTACATGTGCCTGCATATGTGGATGTTATTGCACATTCCAGTAGAAGCATGTGTATCCATGTATGGTTTCATTGTGTGTCGCAGCTTAATTCCTGTGGAAGCTGTTATCTCTGAGGATATTGCTGCGTATGTGTCTACCCTGTGGGAAATAAATATGTTTAGATATTCTGCAGCAGTTGATCATCAGGTGATAGGACACACAAATGCTTTTTAACAATAGTGATGATATCAATTAATCACATGTACAGTATTGTGCTCTATCAGATAGGATGTGATCTCATCCCTCAGGACTGTGTTTATGCCATACAGTACCCAAATGTGTATGTGTGTTGTTGTGCTGCTACATCAGTTGAGGGTGGATGGATTAGAATTAGCAGATGGACTGTATTTGCATTAGCCACCGGGGTGTTAACACAGACGGAGTCAATCTGGTGTGCAGGGCTGAGACCAGGTTTTTGCTCACTGGGGTAGAGCCAGGCCAGGACAACCTGTCTGGGACTCTGCAGCAGCAGCAGGGGGTCTGGGTGGGGCCAGAGTCTAACGTTAAGGTGATTAGGAGAACAAGTGGGTGAAGTGGTAACTCACGGCTCAGTAGCTGTACTAACCGTTTGTGTAAAGGTAGAAGGCAGTAGAAAATAGACACTGAATTGTGATATAACTCAGGTGAAGGAAGCAACTGACTACTGTAGAGTAGACAAGTAGGAGGTTATACATTGAGGAAAGCAGGCACAGTGGGAGGAGGGAGGGCGTGTGAGGGTAGCTCACAAACTCAAAACCCTTGCAAGTGTGTTTTGGTGTCATTTAGCTTTCTTCCCGATATATTCATGACTTTTCATTTCCCTTTGTTCTCCTTTCTCTTGCTTGGTAATCACAGTCCCGAGCTCTCCGCAGGGGGTTGGTTGCAGTGTTTTGCTAGGCGAGGCTTGTGTTTGTGTCAACCAACCATCACAATCCCTGCAGAAATGGCCAAATCTTTCTTTGTCTCCCCATGTTTCTCAGATATCTATTCCTCTCTGCATTCTTCCTTTGAACGTAGATACAGTATGCTTTCAAGACAGCATGGTGAACCATTACAGATGCACAATTCTGAAAAGTTGTGACAACACTATTTTTTCCCTTTCATTTATTTATTTGTATCTTCGTTGCATTTGCAAATCCCTGCATGTGCTGATGGTAATTTATAGTATGTGTTCTGACTGTAAAACTTACCCTTTACAAAAACAGGCTGTGTTATTGTTGTCTAAATGCTAACAAATTAGTCTCGGAGAGGTCAGGCAAGCCAGACGGCTGTGATTATTATTGCTCATCAGGATCCATACAAATCCATATGAACAAGCTATCCTAATAGAAAAGAGCAAATCGAGGCATGACATGCCGAGCTGCTGCCCCCAGCAGCCACATGACTGTGCAAGGTGAAAATGAGTGGCCGTCGTTTTCTGCCAAAAGCAGACAACAGGGACTTTTCTTTTTTTCTTTTTTTCTTTTTCTTATGGAACACTTCTCGAGTTAAGAATTAAGAAGTGAAAGCAACTTGGCTCGAGTTTCCCAAGGTTGTTTTGCAGTGAAAGACATAAAGATACTGACAGATACTTAGTGGATTGTTTTAGTGGTGGTTTACAAGCATGGCAGTTGTGGAACAAAAGGAGAGATGAAGGCTACTAGTCCCCAGAGTTTGAGCTTCAGTGTAGGCTTCTATTTTGGGAAGAATGGGAGTTAGGGAGGGAGAGTCAGAGAAGCAGCTTTTTTTTTTTTATTGCACCCATTACATGTCATCACTCCAAACTAATCATGTCCTGGAAATTGAGCCTGAGGAAGACTGCTGAGCTTGGATTTTACTCTGCTTCCCTTCCCATCCCCCCTTTCTTCACTCTCCCCCTCTTCTCTCTCCCACCCTCACATCGCTTTGCCTCTTTATCTCAGTTCAATCTGTAATTCGCCTTTCCTCCATCCATATCGGTGCCTTTTTTTTTATCACTCTCCCCCCTCACTTTGCTTTCTTTTTATTCCTTCTTTATTCCTTCCACTCTTTCTTTCCCTCTCTTCTCCTTCTCACTCTGGTATTTCACTGTTAACTACTGAGTCAGGGAATAATGCCCCAGCCCCTCTACACTGGATTGTTTGCTCACAGACAAAGAAGTGGATTTTCAATTAAATTGGCTGTCATTAGAAAGACGGCGACACTCTGCCGTTCCAGCACTGTCTGCAGCACAGGCAGCCTTCACACATGCTTTGATGATGGCTCATTTTTCCTCAGTGTTGTTCCCCTTCTCCCTGATCCTGTCTGAGACACTCAAGCTCCAGGTCTACATCTGTAAATTTCAGATGCAAAGGTCTTACTGTATACCAGTAGTCTGGGGGCTATGGTAGACCTGCTTATAATATCTGCTTCCACATTCAGAAGGTGGAAGTCTACTAGGTGTTAAGATGCTGACTGAACCAGAGACCTCCTGCCTGGTAATTGCATTGGCTTAATAGTACAGAAAATGCTATCGCCGCATGACAGGTGGTCACAAGATGTAGTGGGATAAATCGCTGCATAAATTACACAGCGGTGAGAGTGGTGGAATTGCAGTTTTGTGAAAAAGGGATGTACAGGCGTTTGAAAGAGAGAGAAGATAAGCAACTGGATGGGAAATGTGATGGGGAAGTGGCAGAGGGGAGTTAACCATGACACAGGGGAAGCAGGGCTTTGAATGGTTGAATCCTGAATGCATTGTGGGCAGTTATCTTTCAATACAAAAACACAAATAATCCAGGTCTGGGTGAATGATTTTGAAGAGCAGGAACACAGAGGCTTCGGGACAGACAGCATTCAGATTAAATACAAGGTCTATCCTCCAGAGTGGGAAGAATGTTCTTTTTTTTCCTATAACACAGTATTTTCATACATATTTGATCCTCTCCTGGCTGTGATTACCACTCACCGCGTTGTCAATCTCCATCTCTCACCAATTCCAGTCTGTCCTGCTCTAACAGTATGTGTGTGCTGGGTTTGTGTGTGTGTGTGCGTGTGTGTGTATGTACACATGGGGAGAAAGGGGCCAGTTATATTAGATTTGGCAGAGGCAGCTCAATTTGTCGGACATGTTGAGGGAGAAGATTAGAGGGGGAAACACAAAATGTATTCAGTATTACACTCTCATCTCACAGCTGTAGCAATTGATTTTTTTAAAAGTACACATTGGAACGCCTGGACTGCCGATAGCTGAGAGGGAGGTGTTGAAAACTACCATTATCAGGCCAAAGACTCCAATTCACACATGTAAAAAATCAGAATGAAAAGAGGATAAACGGCAATAATCTGTTTCAGCGGACGGAAGCGTGTCTAAAGTCATTTGGGGGGAGGGGGTTGCTGTGTATGAGTTTCTCCACTGCTCTGGCTCATTGTCCTTTACTACATGGCTCGGCCTAAGTCTGCCCTCTGGGTCAGATTACTTACAAAATGCCTCATAGCCTTCCCAGGATTCCCCTAGTCTGAGTTTATCATTCTCGCACACATTCAGTAACTCCTCTGCAAAGCGAGCGCACTGTCTCACTGAGTTCACATAATGCCCGACAGTTGACCAAACACTGAATAGTATGGACAACAAAAATGCATTCATCAGCAGAGGGCTGATAATTTGGGTCAACCACCTGAAAAGCCTCCACAGCAGTAAAAAGACAACTGTAGCAGACAAAAAGCATCTTGAGTGAAATAGACTGAGATATTTCTATAGTCCTCTGCTAAATAATCAGCACATGTTAACACTCTTACCGCACCGTGGCCATTGATGAGGGCCAACTTTAAATGAAAGAACCAGTCAATGTCAGCCAGTTAATGCCGTCCTTTGGCAATAAATGGTTTCTTAATGGTTAGTCAATTTTCCCACTTTTGCGTGTAGTCTCATATGAAATGATTAGTGACGCATGGCTGTGTTAGGAGAGGGAACATCAATCAGGCCTGAGAGAAAGGATGGCTAATGACACGTGTCTGAGAGGGAGGCCTGAGGGGGTGGTGGGTGGTGATGGTGGCAGGGTAGCTGCCTTTCACACTCAGAGATGTATTTTTGTTCTCTTTGTTCTCTCTTTTTTTTTTTTTTATCTCACAATGTGTAATTAATAGTTGCTCACACAGACCTTACTTGAAAATGTAAACTTTCTCTCTACAGTTCCTTGTATAAAAAGAGATTTAAAAAAAAAAAAAAACATTTTTGAGAGGAGTTAACAGGAATACTTTAGGACTTTTAAAATGCTTGACATGCAAAAGAACATGCAACAGAGTCTCCTTGGTTTTGTAGTCAGTGTATGTGTTTATGTGTGTGTCTGTTGACGTAATGCATATTGTTTTTATGAGTCCTCTACTCCTTGTGTGGAGCTTCTCTTGACTTCAGCATGTGGAGTGCCCTGAACCGTGAAGACCTGCATATCATATGAGAGGAGGAACAGAACAGACTCCACTCTGAAACTCTCTCTTTGATCAGCCTGGAAAACTCAAACCAGCTTCCATCATACTGTGTCAGTGTGCGGGAAGATTTTTTGCACGTACTTACCTTGATTGGGAATTGAAAGTTACTTGGTGGAGGAACGTGAATCTCTTGGGGGTTTAGAACAAAGTGCTTGTGTTAGTAAACAGTCACAGAAATTGCACTCTTCTAAGCTGTGAGCAACAGCTCGCAGACCTACTGTATAATTTCAGCATCCCTCGTTTGGTTAAACATTCCTGAAATACCATCTTTGGTCTCAAAGTCAAGATTTGGCTTTCTGCTCCTTTTCCTCTTGAGATGTGCATACAGTTCCCTTATGGAGCACCAAGATCATCTGGCACTTTGTGTGCTTATAGCGATCACTCAATATATAGTACCAGTCAAAGTTTTTACCTTTCTGAGAAAGTGTGTCCAAACCTTTGCCTGGCAATGCATGCTGTGGAGGCAGGAGTTGTGGTGTTGTGTAATTTTTTCTTTTTTTGACTTTTTGATTAAAACCACATGAAAGATCCTGAAAAGTTGTGTGGTAGTCCATTGCCAAACGAGGAAGGTAGACTATTTCTTAGACACTGCATTAAAGCACTGATATGGATTTTTTTTAACCTCAAAAAGAAGATATAGTGGAACCTTGTAAATAATGTTGATCTCATATGTGGATTTAACATTCTGAAAAGTGAAATAGTAAAAAATATGCCTAATAGTGGTTAAAGGAATTATCTTTTAATCATCCTTTATAGGGCAAGTGACTATTATAGGGTACATAAATACATATATTAAGATGTACTGTGTATGTTACGCTGTATGTTATATGTATAAAACTGTATGTGTGTTATACTGTTATGCAGTACATAAAGTTGTATTACATATGTTATATGTGAGTGTTATAATATGCATATAATGTTATACAATTGTATATGGCCCCCAATAACATTCTTTAGTAGATTTGTTTTGAATTTCTTAGTATTTCAATGAGCCCTATAAAGGGTTAAAATAATGTAGATAGAAGAAAACATCTAATTAGAGAAGCATACTATGCAGTCAGTTTTTTGCTAATTAAATGATAACTAGAGTGGTTTAGATAATAAAAAAAAATCAGGTCATGGACTAGCAGTTCAATGCCAGGTGTGCTCAAGCTACATGTCACACTTTATAACCTTGGTAAAAATCATAGCATGGTATTACCCCAATGCTAACTCAATTACACCCCTTCCCTCTTCTGAGCCCCAAGCTTAGCCTTATCTTAGATGGCCATGAACCATAACTGATATAATCATAGCAGTCCCTGTGTGGATGTGTTACCAGCACATTATCAGACATAGTAAATCAGTTTATGGATTAATCAAATTTAGCCCCCACGTCTTTAAATAGCAGCCCTCTCTCTCCCTCCCTCTCCAGCGTCCCTCCTGCAGTGGAATCATCTGAGCACTCTACCCATTTCCAGAGCATTCAGGTGTGGCTACACCTCCGCACTCTGTTAATAAGGACATAATGGCTCCATATCTGCTCCCAGGCCAAATGAATTGAATCAGTTCCACAGTGTGATTAAGAGTGTGGCATGGGTGTCCTGTGCAGCGCCGCTCTGGTGTCTTTGCTAAGTTTAGCGTAGTTCAGGACAGGCCGTTACTCACTGGGTACCGTATGCACCTGCATCCGCTCAAACGCACATATGATCAAAGCTGCTCAGCAGGATATCTGACTGCTGCAGTATAAGTAGAGTTTGAGGGAATTCCTTTTGACACTCTTGTCTTTTTAACATGGAAAGTGTCTTTAAGCCAGTGATACTACCATTCATCTAACGGGGTAATTATGCTTGTATTGTCTTATGAGGGAATTTATAATACGGGACATAAATCTTTTACATAGGCCGTATGTACTTTTCACACAGACATGGAAAAAAAGCCAGAATTAGTATCGGCTCGTCTCAAGAATAAAAGCAGCCTTCACCTCTCATTGTTTTAATGATAAAGCATATATACATAAAAAGAACAAAGCAAGCACACACAGCAGTAGCATATAACCAGCCACCTAATTAAGTATTTCTGTAGCCAACAGCCAGAGATAATGAAGCGGGGATTGGTGGGAATTGGTTTGACAGCCTTTTCTCTCGGTTTCTCCCTCCTGCAGCACCATCCTCTTGGTCCTCTGTAAATACCGTTGAGATAAATTAGCATGACTGATAAAAACAGGCCTGCTTTACAAAAGACACAATAAGTGACGGTAATTGTATTTCTCAGATTACATTTCCAACCTTTGCACCTTGTTCCTTCCTCCTCTTAGCAAGCCTCAGTTGTATTAAGCACACAGGCATTGAAGTGACAAGTTGTGTCATTCAGATATACTGTTACTTACTGTGGAATTTGAGAGGCACTTTCTCTCTCCCGTTTCTTCGACTGCTTGTCATACACCACTGATGGAAAGAGTCATCACTCGCTGTCAGAGCAGCCCTGCAAAAATGGACAAACACCTTTGGTGCTTTGATCCTGTTTGAATTGCACATCTCTGCCACTCACTTCACTTCTAGTTATTCTCTGGATGCATCCAAAGTCTTTGCTGACATTGATGCAGCCAGATTATACTGTGATATACTGATGCATGTATAACATCCGCAGTGAGCGATGTGCAATACGTTGTTCTTTTTGAGGAAAACAAAGCCATAGAAATACTCATGAAGACAAAGTAAACTGATGGATACAATAAGGCAGAGAGATGTAGAGGTGGGTGAAAAGATAAAACAAGTGTGAGAGGGAGGAAGGGGGGCTGAGAGAGGAGAGAGAGAGAGGGAGATATGAATAACTGTTTGACAGGTGGAATGAAAAAGCCGCAGAGAGTGTTTGGAGCAGTGTGGTGTGGCGCAGCACAGCGTTTGGGTCATACATCACACTAATACAGCAGGAGGACATAGCCTAGCACAGCGCTATGCAGAGCAGGGAGAGAATAATGTGCTGCGCTTGCAAGCGCTCAATCTCATTGAAACACACAGCACCGGTGCTACATTTACTCACCTCCAACATGCACACTTTATAAATCTACTCTTGGTCTGTATATTCTCCCTGATAATCCCCCAAAACAGAAACAGAAAACAGACACGTGGGTTCTCCATCATTGTAGGAGGAAGGTTGTGGATTTTGTGTGTCAACTAGCTACATGTTGCTATGAAGAGCTGCTCTGCTAAGGCCAGAAACATTTAAGTGACATAGTGAGTGAATTGCAAGGCATGCAATTAAAAAGCCATTATGGTTGCCATTAAGAATGGGTTTGGCTTGCTAAAAGACACTGATTAGGATTGTTTATTAATTTGTATAGAAAACAAATGGGGACACATATAGTATATGACATTCTAATGATCTTATCTGTAAATCTCTGTTTGGCTTTATTATTTCCTATTTGAGGCTTGATACACATGGGTATAAGGGCTCCAATTAAGGGTAGTATATATTTGTATAAACGTTTTAGCTTTCTCAGTGTATGAAATGGTATAACCTTAATTTAACTGGGCCTAGACTCCTTTGATCACTGAAGCAATTCAAGGCCGCTAGAGCTCATACAGCTTCTCTCTCTCTCACACTCATGCCACTGACGTTTTTATTATCCTACCTGTTCTTTCTTTAGCCCTGATAATTAGCTCCATCATTGAAGTGATGAAAAAAAAAAAAAGTATGACTATATCACCTTTTAGAAGGATGCTATAACAGCTACATGTTTATCAGCAGCCTGTCACACCTAACCACATGTAGCAAACAGACAACAGTCGTGATATTCACACAGCAGAGTATTATATTGCAATCCTGCTTTACACGACCATTAGCTGTGCTGCCTTACATTTGTCACCTCTCACCTCCTTTGGGGGAACTGAGGTGTTGGGAAGGCCGAGTATGGGCCCTTTGCTGTTGTGCCACTCTGACCTCAGGAGGTGATTAATTATACTTAAGGGCCATCCAGATGATCACACCTACAAAAACTCATGCAGAGGTGATGATGAGGAGCATTTAGATATCCCCCCATCCAGCCTGCTGTGCTCTCTCAATCCTGTCCAAGGAGCTGATTGAATAGAGTCATCACTGATGGCAACCTCTTCCTCAGATGTGGGTGGGCTGCTGGGGACCTCAAGGTCTGCCTTAGAAAGAGAATTGGATTCCCTCCACTAATAAGGATTTGTTCACCAGGGAGTTAAAAAAATGGATGGAGGTTGTCTTTGAAAGGTGTGCCTGTAGGGGTTTTGGGGGGAGGTTGGAGTTGATAGGTTGAGGTATAGAGGTGGATCCCACTGTGGACTAGGATGCTATTTTCATTATAGTCCTCATCTTGTCTTGGGCTGTGTTCATTAGAGTTCAAGGGTTGGTGTGCGCCAACTTTCACAGGGGTTGAAATTGGGGTTTCAAGGGGTATGAGAGGGCCCCTCAGGCGGTGAACTGGTCCTTTAGAGCATTGTGGTATTTGACAGGGCAGCTGTAATTGCTCCTCAGAGACTAAGAAGAGTCAGCATCATCAAAACGAGCACTTTTGAAAGGGATTCACTCCCAAAAGGGTAGAAATGCTGCATGGGAGGAGGGAGACCTTAAGAGAGCGAGGCAGGAAAAGACATTTATTCATTTTGTGTTAATAACTTTTATATCTGGAGAAATTACCTCAGATGTCTTCCTTAGGCCCTATGAGGCATTGAATCTCCGACCCCTTTACTGCCACGTCCTTTTCCTCTCCTCCCTTTTTTCTTCCCTCAAAATTTATTTTCTTTTCATTTGTGTCAGTGGTTTTGTATTGAAAAACATAAGAGAGTTAAGACGAGCCTCGGGGTCCCCCAGGGCCAGCACTGAGGCTCTCTTTCAGCATGCGGCATGATGTTCAAAGGGTCCTCCAGTTTTCAGCCCGGTTGAAAGCCAAGTGTTTAGGGTGATTCAGAGTAATGGCTGTGTCCTTTACTGTGCTGGGTCATGAGAGTGGCTTGGGTCATGGGCGGACGAGAGGTCTTTTTGGATTGAGCTGTTTGAGGATAAATAGCCGGTAATAGCCATATTCACATCTGCTGCTAGGAGATAGTAGTCACAGTGGAGCACTTGGATTGAGCTTTTCTGTGTGAGTGTTGTCTGGAGGCTGTGATAAATATACCTCTGTAATTGAGCAGGGTGTCAGAAACCACTCACTTTTGTTTGTCTGGATTCGGTGAATGTTGGTTTATGAGCGAAGGGCAGAGACAGCTGCAGAAACTGTGTGGCAGCATCTTCTGTTGTATAACTGTGCATGCATGTGTGCGTGTGTGTGTGTGTTTATGCGGGTCAGATGGGTCACTACTGGAGTGATGGGTGTGCTTTTGATGGGTGACCTAACTCCCTCTCCCTTTCACCTGCCTCCTCCCTCATCCATCCTTCCCTCTTATTCTCTACTGAATGTGATGTATTGCTTTATACCCTGAGACAAAAAATATGATGGTTTAATATCGTATCAGTTGGCAATTAGCCTACCACGTCCACCCTGTGTAATACAGATATATTTGCATTAATAAGATCAGACCTTCATGGCTGACTGCCTACAGAAAAGATCCCTTTCTATAACTGTAGCTGGCGTCCCCTTGGGACGGACCCAGTTGTTGACCCATGATGAACTCCTGACCAGAGCTGCCATGTCCTCCTGACTTAGTGCAGTGACATTCTGCATTGTGACTGACAAACAGCAGGAGAGAGACAGACTGACAGTATGACCCAGACACACTGGAATGCAAATAGGAGGATCTATAGAGATTATACTGCCTGCTTTTTAAAATAGCCATAGCCTTTAGAGTGCAAGTCACCCCTCTTATAGAGGCCTTGCTTTTTAGATACATGTTTTGTTCTTTTCATGTTATGAAATATGTTTCATTGGAACTGATTTGTTGTCCCAAGCAAATTATTTTCTTTTTCGTAGTTTTTTTTTTTTTAGCTACTACTTTCAGTGGAGCTCAGAGTGCAGTGGTGAAAGATATACTATTGTCTTAATATCATCCTCTCTTTTGTATGAATGCACTCCCAAACCGGCTGCCTCTGAACTACCTTTGCCCCCTTATCCTTTCATTCTCTCCCACCTCCCCTCTCTTTTTCCTCCCCTCATTCTCACCTCCCTTATTGCCACATTGAGATTGAGAAATAAAAAGTTGAGGGTTCACTGGCTCTTTGTCAAACCTTATCTGTTCCAGTCAGAGAAAGCATAGTAACAACTGGGGCACACATTTCTTAACTTTTCAGAAAGGCCATTTGTTATTAAGGCAGCGTAAGCACTGAATTTCTTTTGCTTGCAGTAGTTTTCTATGTGCCCTGAGTTCGTATACCTTATTTTAGTTGATTTTAAACCACTTCTAACTTTTTTTTCTGGACTTTACTTACAGTGCAAACTTTGTATTTAATGTTACTGAACACTGTATTGAATAGCATCAAGGCATTAATCACTGAGGGCAGATCATAATGCCTCATTTCATTTATTAGTTCTTTAAGTGACTTTAAGGGTCTTTAAGGTCTAGCTCTTCCCTAGTCGTATTTGGTAAACTTACAGATTAGCCAGGGTCATACATTTTGATTTTCACTGCTTTGTTAGTGTCATTTAACATTTAAATTTAATTTAAATGAATAAAAGGTCAGCGCTTTGGCAGTTCATTAGCAACAACATGGCAGTTCTCTCTGACAAACACTTTAAGTAAATGGATATGAGGTATCGGGTATATTTGCTTTGCATATTCTCAGTGGCACAGGACATTAAAATGTCCCTTCTATTCCATGTTATCCCTGTTCGTTCACGGGTAGCTTTGCAACATAGGGCTTCTTTGTAAGCCTGATGTTAGTCTCCCAGAGCCTCAAGACAGTGAAGAGAGGAGGGGGATTTGTCTTCCTTTCCCCTTCACTTATCTCTTTTGTTTGTCCTGGTTTCCATAGATGAGCAGCAGCCCTCCATTCTCTTCTCAAGCGAAACTAAGTGCTGCCACTACTCTCAACCTGCCAGCTCCAAATTGGCAGCCTGACCTTCTTTTTCTTTCTCGGGGCGTCTGCACAAAGCCATACCTCTACCATGGGGGGAAAATGCAATTAAGAGGTGACATAAACACTGAGCACCCGTTGTAGCCGTGCCCAGGAAGAAGGAGGGGGCTACGGCAGCTGCAGTTGTGACAAGCATGCATAGATACTGGTCTATTAATTGGACTTTACGCATTGCAGAGTGACACTGGGGTGAACACACTCGATAGAGAGCAGTGGATGTGACACGGTCTCAATGAATAAGCCTTGACAGGAGAGTGGTGTCAAACTTTGCTTTGGCTGGTGTACACATTAAGTGTGGCTGCACTCTGGCATTTCTTTTTTTTTCTTTTTCTTTTTTTTTTGATTTGATGTAGGCAATTATCACCTAAAGTGTCTGCATGTGTGACAAAGAAGTAAGAGTATGCAAAGTAGGGATGCAAAAAAAGCCTAATTGATATACTAACCCACTGAAAATCATTACACAATGTTTTTCTTCAATTAAAGTTTTATGAAATCTTTTTTAAATTTAAGACTTTTTAAGATTAAACAATAATTTGTGCTTACAGGCTTCACTTGATGACAAAAATTTAGATGAGACTAAACACTTAAAGCAAAACCTAATCTATTCTTGTATCAATAAAAAGTGCTGTAGCTCTGTAGTCAGTCAAGTAGAAATTAAAATTGGGCATCCCCCGGTGAATGTTTTCATATTCATGATTGAAATGAAAAGACATCATGACACTCTAATTAGGCCTAATAACTAAATTATACTTTATAGAAAGATCTTTTTTTTCTATTTTATAAATTGTATTGAGAATACCTTGCAGCTTTTATTTTTAGTAGAGGAAGGCCATTTTAATGGCCACTAAGGGAGAGTGCTGTTTAATTGCCAGCTAAGGTGTGTGACATTTGAAGTACCACATCGAATATAGCCCAAAGTCCAAAAGGTGCTGTGAGGGACTGAGTAATTACTTCTGTCTCGCCAGGCAACTGGTTTAATAAGACAACTCAGTGATAGAAATGGAGCATGCACAGACACACGCGCACACACACACGCGCATGTACACATAGGACATTCACACAAGTTACATAGATCACATAGATCAATGGGGTATCACATTATGTTTGTTTTTGTATTTACTAGACATGATTTCAGCAGCTGTGAAGTTTTTTTTATTTATTTTTTTACCATCGGTTGATGGTGGGTTTGTTACTTTTAGTTTGAAGGCAGTGGTTGGAAATATAATTTTGTTATGTTTTCTATTTCTACTCATGTATAAAGTATTGGCTTGTATTTCTACTGAGTAAAAAACAACATAAAACCTCAGAGTAAGAGTTTGTTTAAGTAGCTATTTGTCACAGTTACAATGTTTACATTGTCCCAAGCTTACATATACATTTATTTTTAACTGCATGAGTTAAAGCATCTCTGCTGTATACTGTAATCATTACTGAATATGAAAATTTTTGTATGATCTCTTCAGTGAAACCCTCTCTTTCTAAGGGTGATCAGGACAGATCTATCTGCATGATTAGACGTGTAAACAGCCTGCTGCTCCACTATGTCTTTGCTTACTGTGTTTGTAACGTAGATGTGTGGTTCCCTGGCCTTCTCTGTTTAGCTTTCAGACCCCTGACAGAGGAAAGAAAACTCCCTTGGGGGGAACATGAAGCACTACAGGTTGAATGAAATTCTCTCTGAACACTGTGAAGCTCTCTTCATCTCCACAGGCTCTGGGGAAAGATGCTGCAGCAAAATGTTTAAAACAGGATGCTTAATCCAGCAGCACAGAAAAAGCATAGTAGCACATGAAGTTTTTTTTTTTTTTTTTTTGTACCCAAGAGAAAAAAACACTTTAAAAGAAGCCCAACATGATAGGCCAGCATAATGAGTTATCACTGGATGATATTAGGAAGTTTATTCATAGTACCACTAGAAGATGGTTTAGTGCAGGATGTTATCTTAAAGCCACATGATAAATGATGCAGGGAGGGTAGTGTTAGGAAATATAGAGCAACATATTTCCCAGTACAGACGGCAGTAACATATTTTGCAGAAAATAGAATATAAGCAAAAAATGAAACCCCATGCTCTTGTTTTGTGCTGACATATAGTGACTAATATGGTCTCGCAAACTGCAGGTAAACACAATATTAAAAGAAGCTGACATGATAGTAGGAGACCTTTAACTCATTTTTTATAATTACCACAGTAAGCATGATATAACATGCTCCAATATCTGTATTGTAGTGAAGTAATAGAACATCACTCACACACAGTGCCATCTAATGATAAGTTATGAGAGTGAGTCCTCCTTAAATGGTCCACTGTGTGTGTCTGTGTGTGTCTGTGTGTATGGATGGTAGGGTCTGCAACAGGGGCTAGTGGCTCAGTAAATGATGGTGGTGGGGTTGGCTACATTGACTTGGGTCATCGCTCCCAAGTCGATGTAGCCTGATAGGTAATTCATACACCCCTACTATGAGGGAAGGGGGGATGGGGGAGTCGGTGCCTTTTCTCCATTTATCACGCCATGTCTTTGTCTAAAACCCCCAACCCTATTGGCTCGCACTCAGGCAAACTGTTGCGTTAATACACAGGGGCCAAAAGTGCAGTGTTGGGAGATACAAAGCTTCCAGTATTTAGCTTTAGCCTGAGAATCATTCGTCTTATTAGCAATAAGTGTGTGTCCACTAGGTGTTGAACCACAGAGCTGTGAGCTGTGGGTCCAGACAATGTGCTAATTTTAATTTGCAAGTTACCTGTTCATTTGCAAAGTGGTGTTGCGGAGCTGCACCTTGCTCGGGGTAATCATTAGCACAAGAGGAGGATTTAGTATTCTGCTCAGCTGAGGCACTGACATAGAGGGGTCCCTGGCTTCTGTTTCTATTAGTGTCCAGGCCTGCGGCTGCACAGCCGCCACTTCAATGAGTGCTTTCTCAAAGCATAGCCATTTCTCTGCTGCAGCTGCTGCCCTTCTAACTCGCTAGCTTAGGGATAGAAATACGATACAAGAGAACACCCATAATATTCTCATGCCCCACCCCTGTGGACTTTTTTTCTACTCCACTCACAATTTCACATCCAATTTTCCCATCGCCCAGTGATGCCCAGTCCCCTAAGACCCCCAGCTACTGTGGGATCACTGGACTCCTCTGTGAGTGTGTGTGTGTGTGTACTTTGTTATTGATCAGGGTTGTGTCTTTGTGGCTCTCGGCTCCTGCTGCTGTTATCACTGCAGTGAAGAGGGTGGGGACGAGGGAGCATGGTTCACAGCGCTGAGACCTTCAGGGCTGTGTGTGTGTGTGTGTGGGGACATGCTGTGGGAACATAAATCTGTCTGCACAGTCATATTATGGGGACTAGCCTCCCTTATGGGGACAAAAAGCAAGTCCCATTAATATTAATCATTAACTTTAGGGTGACAACTTGGTTTAAACTTTAGGTTAAGTTTAGGGTTATATTAAGGTTAGGCATGTGGTGGATATAGTTAAGGTTAGGATACGTTTGCAGGAAATGAATGTAAGGCAATGTAATGTCCCGGAAACATGACTGTGTGTCTTTGTGTGTGTGATCTAATGGGATTTACACTATGCACAGCATAGTACAGTGAGTGTACACAAGATTTCCAAAATGGTTGTAATATTGAGTAGGAGAAGGGTATCTAATGTGATTTAAACAAGACCCCTTTTAGATTAGTCTTTCAATTAAAGGCTGTTTGTATTAGCACTTGAAATATGACTAATGGAAAACTAGTTTTAAGTGTATTACTAAAACATTCCAGTTTTTTGTACAGGGGAGCAATAAGTGATTTGGAGAGTGGTCATAGTGAGTGAATGTTATTTAATTCATTTTAAGGAGAAGCAGCAGCTACCTGCACCAGACACAACTCCTGTATTTCACATAGCGCAAAGTGAAGGTGAAAGAAGGAATAACCTTCCCTATTTTCCCTGCCTCCTTTATCCACAGTTTCCTTTTTACTGTAGCTCTGTGCTCAGTGGGTGTGGATAGGACTCTTATGATGGATTGTCCTCCTGAGTGCATGCATGTGAATAAGTGGGTGCAGTGTGCGCATGTTCATCCCTTCCTTCCCTCTTTCCTCCCTCTGCCTCTTTTTTCCCCCTTTTTCCCCAAAGTTGTCCTCACCAGCCTTCTCCATTCTTTTCTTTTCTCCATTTTTTTTGCATGTTTATCACATTTAAATGTTTGTGAAATGTATTTAAATATTAGTCAAAGATAACACAAAATGAAGGTTTTTTTAAATGAAGGTTTTTATTATTAAGGGGAAACAAAATCCAAACCTACATGTCCTTGTGTGTTTGCCCCCTAAACCTATTAACTGGTTGGGCCCTCCTTAGCAGCAACAACTGAAATCAAGTGTTTGTGATAACTTGCAGTGAGTCTTTTACAGAGCTGTGGAGGAAAATAGTTGTAATTCAGACACATTGGATGGTTTCCGAGCATGAACCACCCTTTTCAGGTCATGCCACAACATCATAATAGGATTCAGGTCAGGGCTTCGACTAGGCTTCATTTTGGTATTCTTCAGCCATTCAGAGGTGGACTTGCTGGTTTGTTTTGGATCATTGTCCTGCTGCAGAACTCAAGTTTTTTTCAGCTTGAGGTCCTGAACAGATGTCTTCCAGGCCCTGAAGCAGCAAAACAGCCCAGACCGTCACACCACCACCACCACCACCACCACCACCATATTTTACCATTGGTATGATGTTTTTATTCTGAAATGCAGTGTTACTTTTACACCACATGCAATGGGACACACAGCTTCCAAAAAGTTAAACATTTGTCTCGTCAGTCCACAGAGTATTTTCCCAAAAGTCTTCAAGGATCATCAAGTAAAAATGAGATGAGCCTTAATGTTGTTTTTGCTCAGCAGTGGTTTTTGTCTTGAAGCTCTGCCATGCAGACTGTTTTTGCCCCGTCTCTTTCTTATGGTGGAGTCATGACCACTGACCTGAACTGAGGCAAGTGGGGCCTGCAGTTCTTCGGATGTTGTTGTGGTGTGTTTTGTGACCTCTTGGATGAGAGGTCACTGCACTCTTGGGGTAATTTTGGTCATCCGGCCACTCCTGTGAAGGTTCACCACTGTTCCATGGTTTCACCATTTGTGGATAATGGCTCTCACTGTGGTTCGCTGGAGTCCCAAAGCTTTAGAAATGGCTTTATAACCTTCTCCAGACTGATAGACTCAATTACTTTCTTTCTCATTTGTGTAATGAGAAAGAGATCATTGTGTCATAATAATGTCTAGCTCTTGGGGATCTGTTGGTCTATTTCACTTTTTTAGGCAAGTCCTATTTAGGTGATTTCTTGATTGAGAACAGGTGTGGCTAGAAAAATCGAACTCGGGTGTGATAAACCACAGTTAGGTTGTATTTTTAACAGGGAGGCAAACACCTTTTGACACAGTGCCATGTATGTTTGGATTTTGTTTTCCCTTAATTAAAAACTGCATTTGTGTGTGATTAATTACTTTTAACAAAAGAGTCTTGCTTGTCTGGATCAATCCTTTCCCTTGTCTTGGTGTGAGCCACTGTAACTCTGTGTAGTATGAAATGAGGGCCAATTTCAGTTCACCCTGGTCCTAAACTAACCATAGCCTCAATTTCTTATGTTTTTTGCTCTTGCTCTCTTGGCTCCCATGTTCCTATTCCCATGTCCCTCTCCATCATTTTTCCTTGCAAAGAAACTCCATCCGTGTGAGATACAGTGTGCCCTTGAATATAGCTGTGAGATGGGTTGCCATGTCATCCCCTTTAACTTGTTTTTAGTAGCTGCCATATGCTTTTAGAGGAGCACTTACAGAACATAAGCATCATGCCTCTTGCCATCCATGCATACTAATTGTCATCGCTCTGCCAAGCTGATCAAACACCATTAATCTATTTGTAGTATATATTTGTTTCTAAATGAGAAAATTAATACATTCTGTTACCACAGCCAGCTGGGTGCGGAGCCCAATTGATTGTTGGCACCCACAGTATGACTCATTGCTCTGAGCAAGTGTTTTTATTTGGTTTGTTGTGTGTGTGTGTGAGTGCATGCACGCATGTTTTCTGGTGGATTACTTTTATGTTAAGACCAGTTGCCAGAATAGTTTCAATTAACATATTTAGTTTTTCTTTTTTTTTTTAACATCTAAACCATCCACAGGTGGTAAGGAAACATGTTCACTTCATCTTATTACTGGACAGGCCATTGAATAACGCAGCATGCATAGAGATAGATATCAAAGCCAGGGAGATACAGCTAACGTGATTAGCAGGCAGACACAATTAATGATGCTTGGTGATGGCCAAAGAACACTGAGGGAACTTGCTGTTTAATGAGCTAACACAGAGACTGTGCAGATGTGTAACAGGACCACTCAGTGTTATCAGAGGCAGACACCTCCTTTCAGTAGAACTCTGCCAATTAGCACTATTATGGGAGTTGACTGTCAAGATTTCAGTCTAAAATAGTGAGTACTTGGAAAAATGTGCATTACATTATGCTAGTTAAAATACACATTACTATACTGTGCATGGTTTTTTCCCTCTGTAGGTGTGTCATATTTCCTGTGGAAATGGTACTACCATTCAGCTCAACTACATCTCGGACTGAGTGATAATTCTCAATAGGAAAGCAGCTCTGAGAACTAGTCTCCTCATTAATAATGAAAAATCCACACTGGTCCACCCATAATCATACTTTTTTTTTTTCTCAGCTTCTGATATTTTCTCTGGCCCAGCAATGTGCTCGAACATGTCATATATATGATAAGTAGAGGAGCCTTTCCGCGTGGGACTCATCACACACTTAAATTGGTGCAGCATGGAGTTCATATTGCAGCGTGGCCGAGGGGGAATTAGCGAGTCTATATATAAACCCCCATTGCATGTGTTGTGAATTAAAGTGCATTTATCTGGTAATCACTTGGGAAATCTCTGCATGCACAAGCCATGGCAAAGCCCAGTATACTGATGCTGCTGGCGCACCGGGAGATGGGAAGGAGAAACGGGTCATATACAATAAAGAGCTCTGATGGCCTGAATGACAGTAGACATGTACAGTACACGAGGAAGGAATAACAAGAGGCATCTGTGTGTCTCCTTCATGTGCTAACCTTTATCTCTCTCTCACCCTCTTCCTCGGTCTTTCTGCCTCTTTTGTGTTTTAAGTATATATGGAACCCTTTGGGCTACATCACCATTGTCTTTCCTACCCTGCCCTCTCCCCTCTCCAGTCCTCTCAGCCTCTGAGTGCCTTATCTGTGATTCAGCTTGCCTTTACTCAATCATGTATGACTCCTTACCAGCAGAATCAAAAGAAGCGGGGCTCATGCCATGCTTTTCATTAGAGTGCTCCATAAAGACTGACTGTGAATCTTTTGAAGTATTGCAGGGTAGCTCTGGTGAAGCCACACTGTCAGGCAGCCTGTGCTGCTGACTCTTGTTTGATGAAGCAACTCCCCACTAAGGCCAGAGCAACCTAATGAACCCAACACAAGTGCTGACACTGACAAGGATCTGTGCCTCCTGTAAGGGGGGTAATGACTTGCTGGACTTTGCCTCTTCACACTCAATGATAACCAACCCCCCCAAAAAAACATACCATGCTCAGAAATGCTTCTTTCACTTGTTAGCAGCTTTTTCACAACACTGTTTTAACAGCTTTAATTTTGCACAGGCTAAGTGGTTTGTGAATAGGATGTTGCATTTAGCGCTACATCAGCCTTTATCTCCCACTGGAAATTCAATACATCAGTCGAGTCGATGGCAGAGGTGTGTGAGATGTGAAGCTCCGAGTGTCACGCTTTGAAGAGGTGTTGAGAGAAGGTCAGTTGGACATGACTGCCCATCCTAATGGCTAATGGAGATGCCTGGTTCCCCATGTTGAGAACATGTGTCTCTCAGCCAGTGTTTACTAAGAGGAGGGTATTTTTCAGTCATGCTTGAATTCACTGTCAAAGCCAATTAAGGGAGTACAAATGAAGATGGAGGATGTGATGCCTCGGGCCAGGAGAGTACAGCACCGGGGCCAAGTAGCCTCTTCTGTTGCCATTGTGGGGCTAAACACATCAGGGACACATATGGTCAGGGCTGTTTATTGAATTTGCAACCGTTATAAATTGTATTTTAAAAAATGTATTTTTTAAAAAGTGAGTTGTTGTCCTTGAAAAGCTGATTTGTCACACTTTTAACTTTAAACTTTAACTAATTAATAAGAAATTCAGTTGTGACAATAAAGATGTAAAAAAAAAAAACTCGGCGGATGAATTTATTCTGTAAAATGACTTGTAGGTACTTTCTAATAAAGCCTTTTTATGGCCATCTCTAGTCAAGTTGGGCCTGAAATCACTTCTGCAGTCCAGAGTTTGCTCTCTTTTTCAGGTTCACCATCTGGCCTTGATTGATTAAAGCTCCTTTAAGTAATTAATGGCTACTTTAATTGAGAGTCAGCCCCTGTGGCTGTGGGGTTGGTGCGCGACGCTCAGGCAAGTGCAGAGCCAAGGATCTAGTTGAGAGGGGGGCATGGAAATCTGTTTAGCACCCTGACCCTTTCACACATCTCAAGACTCTTAAGATGCTAATAAGAATGCAAGTATGCTAGCTGCATCCATGTGACAAATCGGGCTATAAATCATAGAGGTAGAGTGTGACATGTTTTTTCTAACATTGGAATTTACGTGCTTGGAATGAGGCATATTGCTATTGTATCTGCTGGTTTATCACTTTTCCATTGGTGTATTTCCTTTGTGAGACCATCGGTTATGGCGGACATGCACGTAGCAGAAAGAAAATTGAATTCCTTCTGCCAAACAGTGTATTGTGACAGCATGTCACTGCATGACCCCACAACTTGCCACTATTGTGCCGTTTGTGATAAATGAGCAATATCAGTTTTCCCCCCCTCTGTTTCACTTTGACTGTCACAATGGATGTGCACCAAATGACACTTCCACGATCACAAGCCTTGACCTTCTTTATTGAATGTTTTCTTTGTCTTTTGATAATTGTTTTGAGAAAACGTGAAACCATCCCCCAGCCAGATAATGCAAGACACAGTGAATACAGAGTGCTCAGCATTGATTCCACATACCTGACTATGACCTTTTCCAGTCTGAAGTCCTGCACTGGCTGCCAGTTTGATGCGAGACGGCTAATCGATGCCTTGTAGCTGTAAGAGAGTACTACAATGTGTCTCACACTGAAGCCTCTACCGGGCAACCTGGCTTTTACCTGGGTCTTATTGTCACTACTCTGAATAATAAAACATTTACCCTTTAATTGCTGGCTCTACAAAGAATGATCAGTTTAATTTGCTCTCATTAAAGCCATCTAATCTAATGGGCTAATTAAGGGCGTTGGATGGAACAGCAATCATCAAAGTCTACAACGCCCTTAGGGAGGAATACATCAACGGATCATAAATATTTTACTGCATCTACCTACATGCAGATTGTAAGGTGCCTTAATTTGACTTGCATAAGTGCTTCACATGCACCTTGGAGTGCAGCTTATGCTGTTAACATAAAATCACTGTAGACTTGACCAGGGTTGTTCTACAAAAGCCCTCCAAGTCAGCATTTACAGCAAAACAAAATCCTGAAAAGGCAACAATTTTCATTGATTAGCCGGATTAATACAGAAAATTTTCACCCAGTGTGAGGTAAAGTGAGTTGGACACAGTTTTTTTTTCACACTGACACAACACTTGCACGCTGAGAGATATACACACACTTGATCGATGTAGGTCAGGGGGTGTTTGCTGGTTTAGGGTTTGGTATTATTAGATTGGGGATATGGTAATAGACAGGCAGCTGTGTCATGATTCTATCCCTGTGACCCTGGGGCCAGAGGTGTATGTTTGGCCCGAGGCGAAGGGTGTAATGTTCCCACCGCCACCCCTGCGAAGACTGACCTCAGACCTCCTCGGTCCTGGGGGAGAGAGATCAGTACCTGCGGCGAGACACGGAGAAATGGATAGAAACTGATGGATTTGGCTTCAGAAATAGATTTCATTAAGTGCAGGCTCCATTGTGCTGTTCTGCTGCTTTCAGCTTGTCAGGTTGAAGGGCAGAAAGCCCAAAGCAGCAATCATTCCATGTCACTTTTTTTTAAGATGTTCTCCCAGCTAATTTGTCATGGCCAACAGTTATCTCTGCATATTAAATTAAGCAGTTGACATTTTGTGTATCTGGTGAATTGACTGTGTCACCTTGAAAGTGTAGCAGCAGAGATGTGCAAAGGATGGTGGAAGCATATGTCTGAAACCCTGGTTGACACAAGACATTTTTGGCTCACATTGTAAACCAGGCAACAACGCCTACAGTTAAAGAGCCAGGAAACTGGGGGAAGAAAGGCAGCAATCCCTTTGTTCCTGTCACACCATTAGTGTTAATCTGATTCCAGCGTCCTGGCCTGTGTGGGAAGCTGATTTCAAGTAATAGGTTTTTGTTAGAGATGGATGGGTGGTGTTCTTGAAGAGTTATTGATGTATTTTTCTTTAGTTTGTATTTTGTGTGCGCGTGTGCGTCTGTGTTTGCAGCCTGCTGTCCCTATTTGATGGTCTGATTTGGGTTCCATTATGGTGCCAGCAGGGGTCCTGTTCAGAGTCACTGCATTGGCACCAACTGCCCTGTGGGTGATCAGAAAACCATCTGTAGCAGGCGTATCCTAAATACACTACAGCGGTGAAGGGTGTGGCATGGTCTAAACAGAGCTTATGCATCTTCTATTGATTTCCACATTTGAGAGCATCTCTATTATTGCTGATCACTGATCAGGGCGCAGCAAGCCTCACGGAGCCTTAGGCTACTGGAGCACAGCTGGAGTAGTTGATTGAATGACAGGATGCCTGTTGTGGGTGAGAAGTTATGCTGTTTGTTTAGATAGACATCATTGCGGTTGAGATTTTACAGCTCTGAATGTGTGGCAGAAAACGTCTTCAACTGTCGGGCAGGTTTCCAACTCCAGTGCCCTGCATACAAAGCTTGTACAAATGGCAATTTGATTTCTTTTTGATATGACAGGTTCAGGGTAGGATAAACATGTAGAATTGTCATTATTCAGTTAGCGTTTTGTCTTGGAAACACTACATACAGTACCAATCAAAAGTTTGGAGACAACAGAAAGTGTGTCTCATACGTCTCATAGGAAAATGAAACTGATACATGTTGGCTCTCTCTTTGAAATATGCAACGAACAATTGACGGCTGTGGAAGATAGTGTTTTTGTCTGCATCCATCCAATTTTGTTTGTTACATAATGAACTTTGTAAAATCACTTATATCAAGCAGGATGCTGAGTGCATACATACAGTATATCTACCTTGTAATATGCCAAATCATGCTCATGCATGTTGCTCATTGTTACTTATAGGATTCTTTGTTTGATCCTGTTAGGCCAAGATTTTGAAAAAGGAGAAGACAAGTGCAAACACAGACATGCTCCCACAGGCTAAGGACACCCCTGGGTTACAGTGTACTAAAGAGGAGCCTAAGAAAAGGCCAAGGACATATGCTGAGGCATTAATCTGCTAATAGAAAAGAAGCATCTAACAGCTGGTCTTGCACCAAACTCCCAGTCTTAATCTTGTCAACTTTCTGTTCAGCTGCCTTGACTGTAGCCCTTATTGTGAACAACAGAGCTGTCACTGAAAGAAAATTGTCCATGTTTCATTCTAAGTGTCTTGTTAGCGAGAAAGAGAGTATGTATGCTACTGTGTTGTGCATGAGCCTGTTGGTGCTTATGTGCACAGAGAATGTTGGTTCCTTACAGTGTGTAGCACAGTGTACCAGAGTGAATAACTTTTTTTTTTTTTTTTTGCATCATTTCCCTCTTCCTCCTGAACATAAAAACATGAATATTTAAAAACACATCAAACAAGCGTTCATGAAATATTAAAATGTTCGAGAAACAAGAAAAGCTTTTATCCTCTCTCTTATATTCGTAGGTCTTTTCTAGCCTCTCCCTTTCTCGCTCGCTCACTCTCCCTTTCCCTTGCTCATACGCACACTCATAAACACACATACGCTGACACACATGCGTATTAGCACTCCCAGAATTTACCCACGGGTAAGAACGACAAAACCTTCCCACTCGATCCACTCTTCTGAAGCATCAGCACATTGCTGCATTAAATAGTGGAGGCAAAGATGCAGGAAGGTTCAATAATTTACCCTGGATTGAATTTCAGGCGAAACACATTATTAGAAGTCTTGGTTTGTGGAGGTCTTGTTGTACAAGATGCCTAACAAATGCTTCCCATTTCAGGAAAACATATGTCTTTGAGAACGTTGCCTTCAGAGGAGTCATTCTCTAATATGCATCCTGTTTGGGAAGATGTTTTTCTGTGAAAAATTAAGCACTGAATTTTGCCATTAAGTATATGTAATGGTGTATGTTGACAGGGCAAAATTAATCTGTGGAGCCCTTCCTTTCCCTGCATGCTTTCTCTGTTTCTCTATCAATTTCTCTCTCTGTCTGGCTAAGAGCTAAAGGCCGTGCTAATCACTGTAGCAGCAGCTCTAAGCAGATGCTGCTGTGTTTTTAGAATAGATCCTGTTAAGCGTGAATTTAAAAAATGTGTAGGGGTAAAATCTTGCCCTCCCTTCTACCAGAATGCATCAGTGCAATATCAAAGCCAACCTGTTGGTGTTATTTCTGCAGCTTTGTCGTCTTCTGCTTCTCTGTACTCTCACTAAAATGCACCTGTTTCAATTTGTCTTGAGCCTCTCATCAGTACCACAGGCGGTATTGTCCTAAATTAGCATTCAGCTACTGTAATAGAAAGGAACTCTGTTTTATGAACAGCACCAGTTGAATTAACTTGTTGGATTATGCAAAGGTTGAGGTTATGTTGTGTGTATGTCTTGCCACATGATATGTTTTGAAGGCAGTGTGAGATTAATGGAAGAAAAAAAATCCTATAAGGCTGTACAGCACATTGATTCTGTCATTTTTGCCATGGCTCGCTCGTTTATGCATTTATTCCTGTGCTTGTGTTTGCAGAATTTTAATGCACTCTCCAAAGAGTTCTGTCTTTCAACTGCATGTAGGACAGGATCGGATAAAATAAAAGGATTAAAGAGGATTCGTCTGAAGCAACCCTTATTTTATTCATCTTCTTTCCGTGGTCATCTCAGTCCAGGGCAAGTTGCTCGAGAGAATAAAAGAAATATCTCTGGGAGAGAAGTCATATTGTAGGCTAAATCTAATCAAAAGGAAAAGTGCTTTTAAATGTCTTTTGTTCCCCAGGGCAAAATGTTAGTGGGTCTCTGCGCATTCACTAGTGTGTTCTGCCCAAACTCCACCACTAGATGCAATTAATATTGAACGGATACCCTGGCCTGCACTACCCTCGTATAATAACAGTGTTAGAACAAAGGTTAATGCTTCCAATCAAATCTCTGTCCTCATCATTTTCAATGGAGTTGTGATGCAAGTGGATGGAGATAGAATTGTTGAGGGGCGCAGCAGGTCTAAGGAGAGATTGGTAGTCAGTGGGGGGCCTGGATGGAAGCAAAATTAATTACTGGTCTCTATAAATTTCATGTCATGTCTCATTTTCCCTAATCCTCCCTGCCTTTCTCACTTCCTAGCGGTGCTAACAGAGAAGCTTGGGAAGACTAATGAAAAACCCTCATAGATGCTAATGGAAAATTAGCCCTTGCGTCACTTTTGGAAGCTGTGAGTGGAGTGACTGCTTGCTTATTGAGGTGGCCAGACAGCAGCCTGGACTGCTGCTGCCTCGCACATAAACACAAACACACAAAAACACCAGTGAAGGAAAGGATACGACTCCTAACATGACAGATAGTTTAAATTTGAGACAAACTGTGTTGGTTCTTTGCCTTACACAATGCTTATCCCTCATTTTCTCCCATGTAAATGCTACAATTGTGTGTTTCTGACAAACAAGCCCAGATATGACTATTCTGAGAGACAGTTTGCTGGCTCTCGAGGGAATTTAGTGGTTTGGCAAGTAAATAATGAGCTGGTTCCATCACTCTTTGCTGCTGCTGCTGTTAGACTGGACCAGAGTCAGGTTTAACAACTCACTAGGATTAATGTCTGATCAGGCCTGAGACAAAAACATACTGAGTCACAAACTTGCCTGAATAAAACATGTTTTTTCTCTGATGCGTCCAAACGGACTAAAAAAAACACACACACACACACACAGACGGCGTCTGTTTTAGTTTTCTGCAGAATGTTCCAAAACATTTGAGACTCTCATAGAAAGATACAGTATGCTGGCAGTAACAAGCAGTCTGTGTTTCAGTGGGGCTGAGTTACTATTCTCTCAACAATGTCACTTTCTCAGATATGTGAAAATAAAAAAAAAGACTAATCAAATAGTTAATTTTTGACTGCTTAAAGAGATATTCATATGTCCAGAACATGACCCAAGTGTACATCTGATGTAAGATTATGGTAAAAACAGACTCCAGACAGTTGTGTTATTATTTTACAACTGTACAATTTAAAGTATTTATGGATGTGTTCTTTTTTTTTTCTTTTTTTTTTTTTGGAGCTACAGACCGACTCCAATAGCTCTCACATTCTCCTTTTCTTCTTTACTTTTTTCTCCAACAAAGCCAAAGAGAAGTCCCAGTGCTCTACTTGTGAGCAGATCACAAACAAGAAAAAAAATATTAAAAAGGGAAACAATAGTTGCTCCTGAGAAGGCAGGCAGCCAGAGTGTAACATGTACATTTATGTAAAAATTATAATCCAATTAACAATTACAAAAAAAAACCTAGTGATAACTCTAGTAAGGGAATACAAAGGAGAGAGTTGCCATGTTCTCAAAACGGTTCATGTGGAAAAAATGCAAATGGCAAGAAATGAGTATGTCTGGTAATGTGTGTGTGTGTGTGTGTGTGTGTGTGTGTGTGTGTATAAAGCCCTATGCTGTGCTATCAGACTGGAGCCCTGGTGACTGAAGTCTCTTACCTCCTTCCCTCTATAGGCATACTTCCGACAGGGTGTTGCCCTTCAGTACCTTGGTCGCCATGCCGACGCACTGGCCGCCTTCGCCTCCGGGCTGGCCCAAGACCCCAAGAGCCTACAGCTACTGGTAGGCATGGTAGAAGCCGCCATGAAGTCACCTTTACGAGGTAAGAATTTTAGTAGCCGGTTATCAATGTATGTATGTGTGTCGACAATGTCTTCACGTGTCTGGTTGTCACTGTCTGTCTGCTTCACCGTCTCCACATGTCCTGTCCTACATCTCCCTAAAAGCTTTGAGATAATCCTCACACTCTGTCAGTCAATAAGTCTGTTGGGGTGACTTTACCTGTCAGTTTTTCCCCCTTCTCTCTGTCTTTGTGATTGACTGTTAGTGTCAAGTGCTTACCTCCAGACTATGTGGCCTGACGCCTACAGCTTCAGCATATCGTATTGTTAGTTAGGCTGATCACACACACAGATAGCCCTTTATCTTAATGAGCATCCAACACTAATGCCATTGTCTGTGTCTGCCCCTGAGTAAGCCTTTTTCCTGAAGCTGAGTGAATTTATAAGCAGCATATTCATACCAAGATTGTTACTAAAATGTTTGTCTTTTAGTATTATTATCTGTTATGTCAGCCTAGTGCAGTGACCTTATTGTCTATGAGTAATCAGTGCAGGTCAGCCTAATGAGCCTCACAACAACCCTGGCAACAACTTTACTTCAAATAACCACTGCAGAGAATTTAATATGCCTCAGATCTGTATGGCACTGGCTGCCAACAAGAGTCACCCTGCAGTCTTGCTTTGTCATCACCTCTTTTCCAAAGTGTGCTGGAAACTGTGCCTGTGAATAAATGTGGCCTTGTTGATTAATCCAAAATTTACTGAACGGTACAATGAGATCAGCAGCTCTGAATGGCTTTGTTCAGTTGTTCAGTGAGGAATCAGTTTTTCTTTGATTTGAATACACTGCTCCTCTGAATATTTTTTGTGCAAAAGCAGAAGAAAAACTATAAATATATTGCAAAGAGAATAAAGGATGGACAGCCCATCTGAGCAACATTGCATATATAAGCCTGTCACTGGAACCAAAACAACAAAAGGGTTTGGGTGCAAGCCCAGACTCGAGCAGCATGGACCAGAATGGGTCCTCTCAGTAGGGGAAGACCAACATTTAGCCCAAGCCATTTAATCTCTTAATTGTTTACCCTATTTCCCACAGTGCCAGGCAACCAACAGAAGACCTAATCCAAGGTGTGTTGAGGAGAGGTAGCTAGGTCAAAGGATTAAGAGCAATGATCCTCTCAGAGGGGCTCCTGGCACATGGGGACAATAATCAATGTTACGCCAGCAAACAGGGAGGATAATCAGTGTTGCTCAGCCAAAGTCCCCTGATAAGTGAAAGGTAGGCGAGTGTTGCCTTCTCTCCTTGAAGGCGGAAGAGAACCACGTTCCTGCCTGCCTTGTTTTATTGGCCACATAGAGTTGAGATCCCCAAAGGCTCTCACCATATTTACCCCAAAACATTTACTCGAACACCTTGAACAAGTGGTTTCACTCGCACGCTGCCTTGTGAGGTGTATAAATGATGCCATGATACACGGTTTCCACCTACTTGTTTTGGTTTGTAACAACAACATTGTAATTCTACAAAAAAAAGTAATCTTGTAATTGTAATTAATATTGTTGCTTAAAGTGTTTCTGTAAACTCTACATTGTTACTCTCTGTGTATAAAGTCAATGTGGCTACCATGTTGCCGAGAAAGCGCTTACTTGATCTAGCTGTGATTACAGTGTTCATTTTATCTTAATCATTTATCTTACCGGAGACATCTTAACACCCTGTGATGTTTCCGTTCCTCCCAAAGTACCTTTATGTTTATTTTTTGCCACAGAGCAGAGACATCCAACAGTATCAATGCATGTGTCTTCAGTGTGTAATGAATTCAGCAATGCTCGCTTGTTTCTGCAGCACATTTAATATCATGTGTATAATTACCCAATTCTTAACATGTTATATACAAATCAACCTGCTTCTTTTTGACACACACACAAACATACACAGACTCCTCTTTGCATAGTTCAAGGTTTCTTCTCATTATTAGTTAAGCAGCTCTCATGTGACTCATACTGTAAACTAGAGCAGTCTCACCTCCCTCTCTTTACTGTAGGTCTATCTGTTTCTCCCTGTCTGCCACTTTTGATCACCCTGGCAGAAATGTTAACTCCAAAAGCAGCATTGTCCATCTATATCATTGATGAGCCGCCGGGAAATCAATCAAACTCTGTTTTAAAAACTATGTTTTAGTATGTACATAATAAAGTAATCTCCTTACTATTCACCCTGTTCCAGTTCTGTCTCACATCCAGCTGCTCAGGGCATGAAGCAAGTGCAAAAGGTCCATTAGCCATTAATTATTGGATTGTTTCCCCACAAATGCTAACTAAAAGGACTTTTTCACTTGAAGATCACTCCAGATAAACCATCGAAGGAATGGTTTCACACCGTGGCAGCTATTGACCGAGGCTGGATCATTTACCATTAAAAAGATTGCTCATTAACTGGAGGATCTGGGCCCTTTTGTTCATTAGTATCTGTCCTGTTTTGAGCAAAGTGCCTTCAATTATTAAACACTACAAGCACCAGAGGGGCTGCTGTGCAACCCGCTTTGACATTTGACCTACTGTATATAGAAATGTTCAGCAGAGATCACTAAAGTAACAAATTACTAATAAAATGAAACAGAAAATTTTCATCTTATCTCGTAATAACCACACATGAACACGAGGAATCCTGCTGGTATTTTGAATTTTGACATTGTATGGTAACAGTAGTTTAAAACGTTGAACTAAAATTTAAAACCCACTATATGTCGGTTCATAAGTGTGGTTTTTACCTGTCTAACTGATAATACATCCTGGGGATGGAGTGAGTAATATTTCAATCTATATTACAGGAAAGGCAGAATGACTCTTTGGTACATGGGAGACATGTAAACTCAAGGATGGTATCAGTACAGTAGGGTGTGGCCCTGGCTGCAAAAGCAACGTTTAAAAGGCCTCTGATACAAGACATAAAGGGGAGAAAGGAGGAGGCGAAATGACATGGCAGTGATGTAGAGGTTGTAATTCCTGCTTCATATCTTGATACAAGGCCTAGTAAACACTTCAGCTTTAGCATTTGACTGTGTGCACGCGCATGTGTGAAAGAACACTCTTGGATATTGTCATAACTATCTGTTTATAAAAACAGCAGCCATGACACCTTTTTAAAACGTATTCTCCGTGTTTGATTTATGACTCGGCTCTCTGTGTCACTCTGAAGGCAATTATAAGCTATGAATGGATATTATATGCACGCACTGTCTCTGTAAGCACCGCATTCTGGCAAGTGCTGAAACAGACGCGAAGCTCTTGAAAGAGCATCATCATTTATGATTTTGAGTGCTTGTGTAGGGATGCATCTCATAGTGTGTGTGTGTGTGTGTGTGTGTGTGTGTGTGTGTCTAGGTGAATTAGCATCTGTGTTGGTTTACAAGAACTGTTGAGTGTGTTCAGATATTGTGACTTGTAATTCCTAAATATTTGTCCAAACAAATGAAAGTTACAGTTTATGAAAGCTTGCTGTTGAAATGTAGACTACACACACACACACACACACAGCCATAAGTAGCCAGTTTGTGCAGGAACAGTAACACTATGCAGTCTGCTGTAAGGCGCTTTTGACCTAATTAGTAGAAACTCAAAATATTTGCAAATACACTACAGGGCCATGAGAATTAAGCATCCCCCAGACACACTCCTATACATGAATACAAATACACACTGACATGCACAAATACATCAATAGACACAAAGAACCTCGCACACACTTGGACATGCCTCCCTCGTCCCTCCTGATCCTGCTGTTCGATGCTGGTGTCTGCCAGAGGGCTTTGTAATCTGGAGGGGCTGTGGATCCCGAATCCCGCGTGGCCCACCATTGATTTATGTCATTGTGTGCATTTTCAGCCTCTTCAAAGGTCACCTTGTGTGTGTCCTTTGCTCTGCATTCCTCTTCTGCTGCCACTGTTGTGCATTAGATGCATTAGTTTTCCCATCACTCTTTAAACTCTGTCTCAAAAACCTCTCAGCCCCTATCTGTTGTGGTTCATATGTTGAGTTATTGTCAAATTGTCAGTGAAAGCCTTCACTCAGCCATGCTATACTTTATATGACAACTGGTAAACAACATGTCCATGTGTGAGGACTGTGAACTTGCATGCTCACAACTGAAAGACAGTATCCACCACCTGGAAATCCAGCAAAAGGGCAGGATGATGGACGGCTTCATATTGGCCGCTTCTGCCCAGGTGAAGTACATCTCGTATTAGCAGTCGTCTACTCTTGCTGACCCGGTGGGCTGATCACCCTCCATCCAAATTTCACTCTACTGCCACCCTTCCGTGGCTAGCATGGGTCAATACTGGTACTGGTACTGACACTGGTGCCTGATCAATTTGTTCACCGGTTATGATGAGTGGACAGTCTTCTGAACATGGATCAGATGGCGATGATGTCGCACACCAATGCTGCTGCAGAGACCATGCACCTGGATGCAGCCTCAACCCGGTGTACATTTCTTTAACACACACTGCTTCACAATCTTCTACATAAAATGCACTGCTATCCCCTTTTTGTGTAACTATGTATCACCTATTTTAATCTTCATATGGACTTTCAATCTATTGCCAGTGCTGCTGGGTTTCTTGTAACTATTGACTCTTTTAACTTGGCCAGGCCAGCTTACAACTGTGGCTATAGCTTGTACTAGTCTAGTCTAGACTATTGTCTTTCTGGATGTGAAGGATTTGGGTGTCTCAGACCATCAGTGTGTCAGGGTCCCCACCTTACACACCTGTTTGTTACACTCACGCTATAAATACATCTACTCCAAGTAATTTCTCAGATGCCTGCATCGTCTTTTTTTAAACAAAAACAACATTATGGATAAATTCCAATCAGGCTTCAGGGCTCATCACAACACACAATCTGTCCTTCTCAAAGTCTCAAATGACCTACTGTTGTTTTTAGACTGTGGTAAATGTGCCATTTTAATTCTTTTAGACCATAGCTAGGCTTTTGACACAGTTGATGATTGTATTCTGATAAACTGTCTCAAGGACCAGGTTGGCATCTAGAGCACTGCCCTCCAGTGGTCCTCTTCTACTGCCCCAATCACGTGCGGTCAGTTGGGAGGCCTCTGTTGATTTTACATGGAATGACCCTTTTCCATGATCGAGGCTAGTGGGAAAGAGAGATCGTGCCTTTGCAGTTGCAGCTCCAAAGTGAGTCTTCCGCTGTCGAGTGATCAAGTGTTCCCCCCTCCATTGACAGTTTTTAGACAAAACACAAGTATGTGTTTTCAATGGCCTTTGTTTGATCCTAGTGGTTTTTAGTATTTTTATAATCTATAATGTTTTTAATGAATTGATCTTACAAGGTTTATTCTGTTTTCTGTTTTACATTTGTGCACACATTTTGATATCGTCTTGTATTTTATTGCCATTCATTGTTGTTTGTACTGCTGATGTCCCTTCACTCTTCACTGCCTTTTGCTATAATTTGTAGAGCACTTTGGGTATCTCTGGTTGTTTTTAAATGTGCTATATAAATAAACTTGATTTGGTATGCTTATCCAGGCATACAAAACACAACCATTACTGGAGAAAAGTGGAATCTAAATTCAAACAGCAGTCGCGTTTGTCACAGTGGTAAACACATACCGCAGTTACTGCTATCAACATCAGATATTGTTGTCAGTCATCATGTCAGCACAAGGTTATATTTTGGCATATTTTGTAGTCTGCTTCTAATCTGTTTTACTCATGTCCCTCCTGCACAGAGTCTCTCGAGCCCACCTATCAACAGCTGCAAAAGATGAAGCTGGACAAAAGTCCCTTTGTGGTGGTGTCTGTGATTGGCCAGGAGCTGCTGACAGCCAGTCACCACACAGCCTCTGTTGTGGTGCTGGAAGCAGCTTTGAAGATCGGGACATGCAGCCTCAAGCTACGTGGCTCCGTCTTCTCAGCCCTCAGCAGTGCCCACTGGTCCCTCGGCAATACCGAGAAGAGCACCGGCTACATGCAGCAAGACTTAGAGGTGGCCAAGACCTTAGGTAAGAGGTCTGGATTATAGAAAATGGAATAATGATATCGAATATGCCTTCAACCACTTATCAAATTATCGTTTTCTTATCTATTGTGTGATTTGTTGTTCTTTAGAATAAACGTTTAGCTGATAGAATATCTGAAAAAAAACCCCATATATATATATATATATATATGCGTATACACTTATATTTTGTTCTTATATTTCTTATATCTATTATTCTATGAAGTAGATTAAATCTACAGCACATTGACTCATTCAATCTTTTGCACCAAAATTGATGCACAGTGTGTCTAAGTAACTAAGTATAGACACACTGTGTGGGTGTTAATATAAGTGGAACAGGTTTGAAAGAAAGACGGTATTGGATGAAAAAAAAAAACAACCAAAAACTGAGAGTAGCACAGACTGGCTCCACTCTTCTCACCCCCACACAGTTTGACACATGACTGGGCAGAGCAGCTGGAGATAAGGAGCTGTGGTTCTCAGGTGGAGCACAGAGACTTTACTTTGGCCCTGTCTGTGGGGCCTCTCTGTCAGGCAGAAATAATAAGGCTTTCCCCTCTCACCCTCTGGTGCATTGAGATCAACACTGCCAGCTGTCAGGGGAGCCGCTCTACTGTGGAGAACTTATAAAGGCCACTTTCCCTTTTAAGGGTGCAGTGGCATGTCGGTACCATAGATGTGGTTCATCACATCGCTGTTCAACAGTGGTGTTTGGATGATGCAAAATAAACACCAGTTGCTTTGTAATCACATAAGCTCCACTGTAAATATTTTTAGTTGGCTCTTATTGCTCTTTTAATCTTTTTTTGGTGTTTCTACCCCAGGTGACCAAACAGGGGAGTGCCGTGCCCATGGGAATTTAGGCTCGGCATTCTTCTCCAAGGGAAACTACCGTGAAGCATTGACCAACCATCGCAACCAGCTGGTTCTGGCCATGAAACTTAAGGACAGAGAGGTAAGAAGGACACACGTAGTGGGTTTGAAAGCAGTTACAGCAGTTCTAAGATGTATGGAACAGCCTAACTGTCATTATAGAGGACAATGAATCAAGGTTATAGTGTTTTTTTTTTCTCCCAAGTCTCTTATCAGGTTGTATGTGTGGGATTGTGCTGTGCCCAGCATTCCTCAGTTCTAGCTGTTTAGAGGGTATCTGAAGGAGGAGTCTGAAGGACGGAGAGATGTTACTCCTCTTTTTGTCTATTTAAAAAAATAGAGTTGGTATGGAGAACAAATGAAGGTGATGGGGGAGGAGGAGAGAGAGTGAGGCAGTTGAAGGAAAAGCCAATTGGATAACCTTAGCAGCTGGTTCCCCTTATTATCAGTGCAAACCAGTTATGCAGATATTATGCACATGTTTATCTGGTTCATGTAGCAGTAAGTCTGGGTCTTTGTAACATATGCCTGTTTTGGACTGTAATTTACACAGATTAAGTTGTTGGAATATGGGGCAGAGAGAGAAAAGTGGGAGGGAAGGAAGAACATGACCAAGAGGGAGGGGTATGAGCTGGACAGACTGATCCACTTTTTTATCGTTCGGTGTTCTCTCTCTCCCTCTGTATTCTCTCTCTCCTACTTCCCTTTCTCTGTCTGCCCAACCACTGTGGTCATTTTTGGTGTGTGACAGGTGCTTGTTCCTACACAATTCCCGTCACACGAGGAGAAGAATGGCCTCCGTTTCCCCTTCACTCCTTATCCTTCCCACCAGGCCGGCAGGCCTGCTTGTTTGTGTTGCCTGATATCAGGAGCCATTTAAACAGTCCAGTCAAATGCTACACAAAGCACCAGGATGAAACTAATGGTTGAAAGATGAGGCCAGAGTTGCCCTTGACATATCACCCTCCCACAGTCTGAGGATATGTGCAGTCTGAGGATATCTGCACTTCTGCCTTTTTTGGCAGTGTTGTCTATTGACTCATAAGGTTATGAGTCAATAGACAACTCTGCCAAAGAACTTCTGTCATGTAATGAGTTTAGAGAGAGGAATGGATGAGAGACATAGAGGACACATGCAAGGTCCTTAGTGTCTGCTCTGAGGGGTTGACTGCTCTGCACATACTTTGCTATAGCAGTAATTCACCAGCCATATGTCTGATTCAATGCTTTAACTAGTTGGTGTGTGTCCAAATTTGTATGCCCATCGCTGTATCCAATACACACTAATGACAATTAAAGACCCAATATTATAGTGTTAACATATAAGTATCAAGCTGCTATAATCCAGAGAACAATGTTAGTTAAGCCATTGAGGCCACTATTGCTCACATGTTGCTTCTTGGAGGAAGAAAATATCCAAAGTGTACCCCCATGGTAATATAAATGGCAAATGTACCATTCATGAATGCTAGTGTGTCCTGGGGCCGGTGGAGGTCATTTAACACCACTAATAGTTGCATCATATACAAAATGTTGCCGATTGGCCCAGTATAACCCCCCCTACTGCCTTCCCTCTCCTCTTGTTCCTCTGAAGGCCCCCTAATCAGAGTCATATGTGTGTCACACCACCTGGTCTCCCTCAGAACACACTGGAGCCTGGTGGATAGCTCATTACGACCGGCCTGGTGTTTTTGTTTCTGATGTGGACTTTTTATCTGGCCTTTTTGAAGCTGAGGTCACTTCCTAAAGGCCGGGGACAGGATGTTGTTTCTGACTGGATTTCCAGTGTACAGTCTTGGAGTGTGGAGACGACAGACTTAACGATAAGAACTGGCAACGTTTCCAATCCACGCTGACATAAGAATATGCGTCATATGTGAATTGAAATAACTTTATTTAGAGTTGGAATAAACTGGAATGATTGTTTTCACTACAACATTGACTTAGTGTGTACGTCTTGCTAATACTGTTACTGATACCAAAACTAATACTAGTGGTTGTTAATCTCAAAGCTCCAGTTTACAAAAACACTTCAGTTACTAGTCTCTTCTACATGGTGCACAGTGGCTTGTATGTGATGAAGGGCCAGAGAGAGACAAAAGACAGAGATCCCAGACAAGTGGTCTCTATAAATCAAGCGGCAGCACAGTACCTGGATCATGTTATATCAGTAAAGTAGCCATGCATGAGATTTTCTTTCATCTGCTAATAACTTGGGGGTGGTGGGGTGGTCTCTGTTGCTACTATCCACAGCACCGTGCAGCAAAAACAGCAAGTCTAGTGCTGGCCCCTTGCCTGTAGTGGACCGGTGGACTCTGTGACACTAATAGATCATCATGAATCTGAACAGGAGGCTCATCTATAAAGACAGAGAACTGAAAAAAAAAGCAAACAAAACAGGAATGAAAGCTGAGCTGGGAAAAAGCTCAAAGAGTGAGTGCTCTGTCATCCATGACTGGGAGCTGCGGTCCAAACCAGTGAGGTCATAGGCTAGCATGAAGTTAGTGTTTTTCTTTAACTCACTGCCTTTTGGAAATATCCTTAGCAGATTTTCAGCTGTCATATATACTGCAGATAGAACATAAACACACTCCCTAGTCTTTCTAACTGTGTATTTCTTTTCCAACTTTTGTTTTTGTCCCAGTTTCCACACCTGGCTTTATCCAAGGCCTGCCAGTAACCATCTTGAACAAAGGCCTTCTCTGTCATTGTGAAACAAAGCTGTTAAACTAGGTCTTTCCTCTCCAAACTCCCTTTCCCATCCCCTCTGTTTGTCTGTGACGTTTTCATCTTAAATAGTAGGTTTAACTAGAAGGAGGTAACCCCTAATTTGGGGTGTGAGTATTTAGGAGAAACTGAGGCCGGCTGGCAGTGGTGCAGTCTGTAATTATGCCTTGTGTGATGTTGAAAAGAGTCTCCGCTGCCGACTCCCCCAACCCCAAGTTGAAATGGAAATCACGATCAGGCAAAAGTATAAAAGATACAAACAGTGTTTTTTTTTTTTCCATAGGCTCTGCAGCTCCTCTCTGTCTACTACCGCCATTCTATTTTTTAGCTCTGGCTTTGTTTATCCATGCTCTCCTTCCCTCTCGCTCCATCTGCCGAAAGGAATTTACTCAAACTTTGCCCCTAAATCTGAAAGTGACACGGACTATTTCATCATGGGGTGTTTATCTTGCTGCTAGGTTAGGGCTATATGGATTCTGGTAGCTAGTATAATGAGGCTGAGGGCTGAGAGATGTGCCTCTAAATAAGCGGTGAGGAAGAGGGCTAAGTGTGGGTGTTCCTCTTGTCAGGGTCAGGGTTTGTCAGTGTTTGACAGCACTCTTGCAGGGGAGGGGATCATTAAGGAGTCATTAGGGTATGGACGTGTGCCTCCACAGCCTTTCTTG
This sequence comes from Pampus argenteus, assembly GCA_036937835.1. Taxonomy (NCBI): domain Eukaryota; kingdom Metazoa; phylum Chordata; class Actinopteri; order Scombriformes; family Stromateidae; genus Pampus; species Pampus argenteus. Next base: position 15,123,092 of record CM072867.1, read on the forward strand.
GGGCCCACGCTAATAGAGGGTGGCAGAGGGTGGAACTTGGCACCCCCGTCTCTTTTCTTTAGTCTCCACTGGTTTGCTGATTAAGAGGGAGGATTTGGGGATGATTAGATGGACTGATTTAGCTGACATTCTGGGGCAGGAGAATGGTGTCCAACTAAATAAAAGGCAACACTTCTCTTGCTCGCTGTGCACACCTTTTAGCGCAAGATGGTCTGTGAGTGCACTCAGCTGTTGATATTACTTTTCTTGTAAAACCGCTATGCACAGTACTGCCACATACAGAAGTACCTGCTTCCTCGCCTCCTGCTGTGCCAGACTGAGGCACAGAGCTAGCCATAGTGCAGCGGCTCTAATAGCGTGTCCAGCTCACTGTGCCGTAATGACACACAGGCTCTTCTCGGCCCAGTGGTTTAGAACCGCTCTACAGCAGCTCGCTTAGCCATGAATCATGAGAGATGGACGGCAGACATCGGTCAATGGGCCATGACCAGGACTGGGAAACAAGGATTTGTGGTGTGTGTGTGTGTGTGTGTGTGTCTGTGTGTACAGGACACACACACACACGCACCTATACAGGACATGTGTCATGTCCTGTATATGTGCATGTTTGTCTTGGAACACTTCAGTGTGTTTGCAGAGACAATAAGAATGTATCAATGTAAAATCTATATGTGTGTAAAATTATATATATATATATATATATATATATATATATATATAGGTTTGTTTGAAATGCCTTTGAGATTTAGTGCTCTTGATTAAACTTCTGCATTACGTACACATTATTTGTACAAATCAGGCAATGTGCGTGTATGTGTATGTGTATAAATGTCGGATGCCTGTAGCTATGATTTGTGCGTGTACAGGTTGTAGTGTAATGCTGTATATACTGATTTAACATTTCCTGCAACATGCCGTTTACACCGAATATGGAGCTCTTGCACATGTGTGTTCATGCCCAACAAAATCTCAGTTCATAAACATGTATTTTCAATGTGTACATGTATGCAAGCATGTGTGTGCGCTGTGCATTTGCTGCAATAGAGGTGACGCAGCTTTGTGTCTCCCCCAGTGGAGCATTTGGAAGGTTGTCAGAGAGATGAATCACTGCCGTTATATCGACTACTCTGCTTCCTCGGTGCCCAGTGCTCCATTTCTCCTTTCTGCTGCCCACTCCACATCACCTCTGCTTCCTTTTTTTTCTTCCCTTCCTTCTTCCACCCTTCCCCACACCTCCTCTTCCCTTCTCCTCATCAATTTCTTCTAATCTATATCCCTGTTTGTCTTATTATTTCTCCATTTTTACAGAAGCTCAGAGCATGTCACCATGTTATGTGGTGGAGTGGCCTTTAGAAAGAGTAGATCGGTAACTGTATGGACTCCTACATTTACTGATCAAATTGTCAATACGCAAGCATCACAAACCCCAATGTTAATGCTACTCTAACAAAACCCTAATCTAAACACTGCAGGGACTCATGTGGTTTGAACTGCTCACAGTTGGGAAGTTGTGTAATTTATCTTGAATATTACACCTTGTCTATTTTTTCCCCCTGTGCTGCTGCAATCAATGGCAATACAGAGGGACAGATTGGATAACAAATAAACAGTGACATGGACACAGGAGACTCCTTCACTTTCTGATACGCTGTTGTGGTGCACTACATGATTATAGATGACAACCAGCAGTCACATGGATAGTGCTCATCAGAGGGAGGAGGGGATCAAACGGGCTCCTTGGGGTTTCCACTGCACCACAGGACACCAAGTATGCCATAGAGATTTTAATCATTAGGAAAATCAAATGTCCGATCATTCATCTTGGCAGAGGGATTTTATGTCACACGGTGAGAGGGATGAAGACGGAATGTGCCAACTCATCTTCCCCCAATAATGGCTGACGATAAGGGATGGAGCCCGATTAAAGGCGTCAGCCAGCAGAATGTTAGTTCGCATGGCTCAGATTGAAATGAAATGTCAGTGCAACCAACTGAAACACTCCCACCTCCATTTCTGTCCAGTGTTTCGAGGCGTCCCATTGTGGGTCTCACTTTCAGGAGAGCCTGCAAGTAGTCTGGAGAGGTTGGCTAATGTGTTCAAACTGTGTGATTAATTCGTTATCTGATCTCATCAGTTTAATCCTTATTACAGAGGCAGTGAGTCATTTTCATGTAAATGATGATCTCTGATATCAGGGTAATCTCAGAGTTATTCACCAGTGACCAAAAATGTCCAGATTTTGGGGCAGACCCCCCCGGCTCAACTGGCACTCCCTCCTCTGACTCTGCTCCAGCTTCTGTCCAGCTCAGCCCTCATTCAGGCCGGCCAGAGAGCCATTTAAAGCTCTGGAACTGCATCCCTTTATCCAGCCCAATCGATAGTGGAGCTGTCAGCAAGATGAATGGAGGGTTTAGGAAGTCCATTTTAATGAAGGAGAAGGAGCAAGGGAAAGAGAGGTACTTGGAAAAAGGGGGGTCAAGAAAGAGCGAGGGAGAGCCACAGAAGGTAGTTACAAAGTGAAGGAAGGAAAAGGGAGAGAGAGAAAAGGAAAGAGAGAGGCAGAGAAGGAATGTGTGTATGAGTTTATTGAACGTGTGTGCAGAATTATGTGTGTACTGTATAATACTGTCTCCAGTGACGGGTTGGGGAGGGGTGGACTGGGTTGATTTAGCTACAGTAAGACCTATTTCTAGCTCGGCAGTGTGAAATGGCTCCTTAGATACAGTAACTTGTAAAGCACACCCCAACACAGAAACCTATATTAGTGGACTGAGGGGATTTCATCTGGCCAGCACACCGCTACCACATCAAGTCCACTGGCTTATGAATCATGTCAGCAGCTCTGTGGTAAGAAGACATTGTTGTGACAAGGGAGAGCTACAAATCCAAGGCAACTCCCTCTGCAACTGCCCTCAACCAACGCACTGGCTTGCATCTCAAGATTTGTGTACATTTGCATTTAGAAGATGTCATCTGGAGCAGACATTAAGTTTGGGATTTTGTTAATGTTGTAGCTTGTTTGTTTTCATCCTGTTAAATAGGCATTCTGAGCTTATACCCTTTTGTCACATGTCGATATGCAGAAAAGGCTGCATACTAATTGGTGATTAAGAGATGGGGTCAGAGGTTAGGGATAGTCACTGCTATAGACCTATATGTCCTCTGGGCACTGCTCCAGCCGAACCCTGTTTTCACTCATTGGAGCAATTACTGGCCATGATTAGTCGAACTAATCATGGCCAGAGACTTCTCGATTTATGTATATAGCCAAATTGTGACTCTAGCCAGGGCTCTACACATCAAGAGTGGTCAGTACTCTGATATAACCACTGACTTCCAAACAGATGAGACAGGAAACTGGTTAAAGTAGAAGAAGCAACATTTAATACCTTCTCTTTTTTTTTTTGCTCTCTCTTTCTCAGATCTTTAAAGACTGAAGTAAATGTAGGAACCAGATTACTCCTCACCACTCACCCATCTGTAAAATGGAGATGAGCATGTCCTGAGAGATAAGGTGAAATTCAGATGGTGTAGTGGTGTTACGAGCCTGTCTGTGTGTATGGGAATGGTTTCTGTATTAACAGGGAACACAGGGTCTCCCAGGGAGAAAGAGGTCAGTGTAGCTACAAGCGTTTGATGTTTGCATTATATATAGCTGCGGCACACACTGGGATGTAGGAGACAGCATTTTTGCAGAGTGAGGAAATGGTCTTCTGCAAGACTCCCTGACATCATGCCAAAGTCAGGGATTACAGCTCTTCAGTTTGGCTTGATTCAATCCTTCTAACAACTCCTATACATTGAGACTTGCTCTATGTCTCTCCCCCACTCTCATCTTTAGCTTTTGTCCCAAGTTACAGCAGTGTCAGCATTCTTGTTCCTGTGGCACAGTATCCAGACCTTCCCCACTCTCTCTTGGATGGGAGCCCTGTGTCTGTATGAGGAGGTGGAATGTGTCTTTGTGGAAAGCAGAGAAAGCAATAAAATGGAGAGAAAATACGAGGCCCCAAGTGAGTGAAATGAAAGTACTCCATCTTAGGAGAGGACGGAGGCCTACGGGTTCTGCTTATACTTGACCTTGTGGCGCACACACACACACTATGGTCTCTAAATAACAATCGAGACAAACCCTAACTGGCTACGCATCAACCCCAGAAAAAGCTCTTGAATGTGTCTTAAATTGAGAAAGGGACCAAGTGGAATCGAAATTGTAAAATATTCAGTAGAACGCCTCGAGGTTAAGACTACTCTGATATTTTATAATGGCCTCAATTTTGAAAAGTTAGTAGCTATGACTGACTATGACTTCAGCAGATTTAATTGCAGCCATTGGCTTTAGCTTCTGGCATAGAAGTGTTGCCATCTCAGGTTGGAGGGATGTGGCGCTCTTGTGGTGCCACACACACACAAATTATGCACATGCGTTTAATGGACCTTTTTCCTGTTTTGTGACTATAGACGAGGATTTTATTTACATTATACATTATGTGTAAATGATTGCAGGATCATTATTAGTTTAAATCCGTTTCCGTGATACTATTGATGCAGCTATGATAAAAATGTATTTCCATTGTTACTATATAGGGCAATATAGGGCACTGTGCTTCACAGCCTAATCTTTGATTGATGATTGATTGTATCATGTTTTTAGGGTGAATATTAACTGTAAATAGAAACCTATATTTTTGGTGGTGTACTAGGTCTTTTTTCAGCCCTGAGTGGTACCTGCAGTTTCTTCTCTAGCTTTAACAACCTTCAGCATAAGCAAAAACAAATCAGCAAATGACTCACTACTGCTCATAAAGATTATTGGTATGAGTATATAGTAAAAATTGAAGGCAGCTCAATTGAGATCATCAAAATTTTCATCAACTGGATTTTGACAGCTGGACAGTCAGACAACATTGTTTAGAGAGATTTTAGTGAGTGAATAAAATTTGTAAAACTGCAGCGGTAGGGGGGAGGACACTTCTGTCCTATACTGAGTGGAAATTACACCCTTGACAATAGAAGTGATTCTCAGTTTTATAATGTTCCTGCAAAATGGCCATAATTGGTTTATAGAGTGTGTGTTTGGTTTTGCATCTGCAGACTGCACACGGCTGCTTGTGTGTACTCATTTTCAGTAATGAAGAAAGTGTGCTGTTGTGTCTGTCTGTCTGTGTGCGCGTGCGTGCGCTTGTGTGTGTGTGTGTGCGTGCATATGCAATGAGTTGGGCATCTGTGAATATGTGCATGGGCACGTTTTTGACTTCATCGCCATTCAGAGAGGCTTACCGTGATTAGAGTAGTGTGATCCTCTGAAGAGTTAATGATGAGAGAAGCAGTAGCTCCACAGAGGCCAATCACACACCAGCCTCTGACAGAGGTGGAGGCTTATATTGGTCTGTGCATTGTGTGTGTCTCTGTCTGTGTGTGTGTGTGGTGGTGTGCTCACTGCATGGGTTTTAATACGTGGGAACATATATGATGGGATTTCAGCTATCATTTCTCACATGATAGTGTGTGTTATCATCTACACTGAAACACCATTAGAATATGCATGATTTCTTTGTTTGAATGTTTGACATTTGGGGGTTTATGGGCATACAAAGCAGAATCCATAATCATATAGCTTCATTATGCTAGTGTCAGACATAGATCCAGCGCAGGAGGGGCCCTTGGTACCTCAGGGTCTAGTTCAGGGCTGCACGGCACACTGAAGAAGGCCGATGGCAGTTTCCTCCTCCTCACACTCCAGGGGACTGACTGACAGGCTTAATGACACTGTCGGGGTTACAGCACGTCTCCAAGTCATTTTCGAATGTGATTGAAGTTCGCAGTGGGTAGCTTTTCATCAGTGTTGAGCAGACAAAAGGGACCTTTTCAGTGTTGTCTTTGTATGTGTGTGCAGTTTGTGTGTTTGCACATGTACGCCTGCAGCTCTGAGGAGATGCATAAAAGAAAAATCACTTTATGGTTGTTATCCCGACTATATTGGAATCTCACGTTCCCAGAGATGATGAGTTTTGTATGGGCTTGTCTCCAGTGTGTACTCTGCTTGTTTATAGCATACCATATATACACACACTGATGTAGTTGTAGGCACTAAATTGAAGAGTCTGCACAAATGGGATTTTATGTCTGGGTCAGTGTGTCATTAAAGCAGGATGTCTTTCCGTAGTAGAGCTGGGTGATATAAACGATATATACACTCATCATCATATAAAATTTAAACAATAAAAACAATTAGAAATGTCAACACGACTGTCAATAGGAAACGTTTCCTGACAATGCACAGCAGCCTGTCAAATTACAGGAGGAAAACAATATGTAACCAATCAGCATCAGAAGTGAGTGCTCCATAAGATGAAACTTTAAGTAGAAGAAAGCAACAGCTCAGCAGATAAACAAGGTAAACAGGTAAAAAGATATTGTTGGTGTAGTGTTGCTTTGGCCAATTGTTTTAGTACATTTAGTACATATTTAAACTTGAAATTAGTTCAGATCAGGGCAGTATAATTGGAAATCAACTCAAGTGTTTCTCCCCTGTGAGAAAAGGCAGAGATGATCTAATAATGGCACGTACATCAGGTCTGGATCACTCGTAAATTTTGTTCTGCTCAGAAAAAAAACTCCAACAACAAACTGTCGTCAGCATTTTCTAGCATTACACCATGCTAGAGCCAGAAAAGCAAAAAGATGTTTGCTTGATTGCTACATGTTCTATTTAGTGTCTTGTGGTGCTTGAACACTGTTGTAAAACAAAAGAGTTTACAAGTTTTTTAATAATTTATTTTTTAGATTTAGTTTTCTGTTTGCAGCCTATATAATTAAATATTATTATAAACATTCTGAATCTGCTAAGGGACGTTTAAGGGAACCTTGAAGTTAAAAAATATTTACTTGATTCATATAGTTATATATATATATATTTTTTTTTTGCCATATTGTCGGGTCCTATTGTGTATCCAAATTCACACAGAAACCAATTATGAACAACCAAAAAAAACCCAAAAGATTGTCAGAGCCTTTCTGGACACATAAGTGCAATGCAATATACAGTACGGGAAGTGTTCTAGCCTCATTTAGACTCTAGTGTAGCTGACTTTTTCTAGGCTCTGGTTACAGTCCACCTTAGTTTTGGCCTGAACTTGTTGCAGTTGCAGATGTGGGATGAGTCATGTAATAGTTGTTGGTGTTGGCTCAGCTGTACTTCTAACCCCCTCCTCCTTCCCACCCTTCTTTTCTCATTTCTGCCCCCTTTCTTTGCTCCCTTTTTCTTAGTCTCTCTGAACTAGTCCACTCGCCTTTTGTTTTGCAGCACTTATATGTTATGACTGTGAAGCCTGCATCCTGTCACTTAATGACAGCGCAAAAGTGGCCTGTGATTGCTCCAGTGTGAAGAGGCCAATCTAACACAGACAGAAATCCACTTTGTTTGAAGCCACACTGGTATTTTTCCTATCATTCTTACTCTTGAGTGGTAGAAGTAGAATCCAACTGGTGCTTATGAGTCAGCTGGCACTCTTCAGCTCATGCTTAGCATACAAAGTTTACCCCCACCTGCAGCACCTTCTTTTTTAGCTTCAGCTTGTCCTCAGTGGGGAGAGTTTAGCAGAGCCAAATATTCCTCCTACGCTGGCAAATCCCCCTTCTTACATTGCGTGACCTGAACACAACAGGCATTCCAGAAAAATCAGGCCTTCAAATTCCAACACGGTCCCTGCAGAGTGTTTGGTAAACATATTCGCCTCTCTGCTCTGTCTCTTTCTAGCTCTGCCTCCTTATTCCCTGAACACCCTTTTCCCAGCCTATATATTTCTCCATTCTAATGTGTTGCTCTTTTTTTTTTTTTTCTCAGAAGAATTTTGTTAAAATAGCAGAGACAGATATGTGTTGGGGTTTTTTTTTCTGGGCACAGGGTGGAGAAGAAAGCAACACTAAGTGAATGTGCATCTTGGGTGGCGTGGCTGAGATGCAAACTTACTAATTTGTGGCTGAAGGGCTGTAACAAAAGCCAATCACCCTTCCACTCTGGCTTCTATTCTGCCATGGGCAAGAGATACAATCAGGGCCCCTGCTAGCAACGATTTACCCTCCCTGTCAATCAGAGTCCTGTGGTGTGTGTGCTCACAGCCGCAGGCAGCACTGGCAGGTGGCCCGGCATCTCCTGGAAAACATGTCTTAAAAGCAACAATTATTTTCCAATTGTCCCTTTCTGTCTCATCTGCACCACACCCCACAACATCTCTCGTCTGCCATCGTCTTTCTCCTGCTTCTTGGTAGTCCATAATACCTACAAATGAATGGCATAAGTGGGGTTCTATAAAACTAATTAGCTGGTTACTGGTTTGGTCCAGCTTCCTTTATACACACACACACACACACACACACATCATATTTAAAACAGGGACACAATTCCCCCCAGTAGGCAGATGTGTCTTGCATGGGGACATGGAAAGGAATGTTCCTGGGATTTGATTTCCATCATGGGAGCTTAGCATCCTCATGGACTTAAATCTCTGTCGCAGTGGGAGACAGTGTGTGCATACATGTGTCTTTGTAAATGTGTGTGTGTGTGTATATGTGTGCATATGTGCATAATGTGTTTATGGATGTGATAATACAGCCCAGTAGTGAAATCCTCTTTTTAATCTTTATCAGTCTGACCAGTTCTGTCAGCCTGGGGCTAAAAGCAAAGGACCCAGTGGTGCTTAAAGCTTTAGGTTATTCTGGCATAGCTTGGAGGAGCTACAGTCTAACGGAGCAATGAGTTGTGGAGCTGCTTTGGAGGGACAGCCCTGTCTTTTGATCCTACCAAGTGCTGGTGTTGATGCTGTGTTCTGCAGGCTGCCCAGGCCACAGTAGCCACCCTCACAGGGTTGTAATTACATTTGAGGAATAAAAGCACAGAGGGAGGAAAGGATTTAAATAGTTTGTGTGCCGGGCTTGAGGTAGAACAAGGTACTTTCACTCTCTCAGCTGCATGACATTGTGGATTTATTTGTCTAACGCTACAGAGTACCGTATACGGCATGTATAAGTATAAGGCATGATTGAGCTGGCTATTTAACTTACAGATGAGAGATTGATGGAGGTTGTATTTTTTTGCAGTTGTCAGTTTTGATTTATTTTTTTATAGTGGCTACAGAAAAACATTAGCACTCATTTGAAATTTTGTTTCTGGCCACCTGATACATAACATAATTCCAATATTCACGCTTTTAGCATTTAGCTTTGTGCTCTCCACCGACTCCTGAGATAGACATCTATCTCATTAGCTGCTAGTCACTACCCCAGTCACAGTAACTATTTGGTAGCACACATTTGAGAATAATTATTTTTAAGTCATAATTAAAGCAAAATTACAGCCTTCTGGCTTGTGGCAGTAACCAGTTTATTATGTCAACCAGGAACCAGGACAGCAATGTAACCTCTGTTTCACTGCTGTTGACCTCATACTGAGATGATGGAGGAAATCACATGTAGTGCTTTTCCACCACTTCAAAACCATAGACACAATTCCTGTCTGTAAGCCTGGACATTTTATACATTTCATATCATTTTAGATATCATAAAAACTGGGAAGGAGACAAGATAGATTATATATAGAGGCATTCATCTGATCAACACCAATTTCACTATCCCACTTTCAACATTGCTTTAGATTCACAGGCATTTTGTAACACTCACCTTTTCATATCACAAAAGAAAAACACAGTTAAAAACAAAACAATTGAAAGCAGTCATGCATCCTTCTATTTCACAGAAATCTGATTTGGTCTAAACCCATTAGGCATGAGTTACTTGCTGTTGCAGATGGATTAGAGGAGAGCAGCACAAATGCTCTGTCTCCCTTCTCAAAGCGAACTGTGAGGTGCTGAGAGTCTGGACATTTGGTTGTCACTCTTAATTTCTTTCATTGTGTCAGACTGCTCCAGGCAACAGCTCTGCCCAGCTCATATTGATCCAAGTCCTAAAACCCTAACCCATGTTCTCTCCTCTCCTCTCCTCTCCTCTCCTCTCCTCTCCTCTCCTCTCCTCTCCTCTCCTCTCCTCTCCTCTCCTCTCCTCTCCTCTCCTCTCCTCTCCTCTCCTCTCCTCTCCTCTCCTCTCCTCTCCTCTCCTCTCCTCTCCTCTCCTCTCCTTCCCTCTCCCTCTCCCTCTCCCTCTGCCACCTAACAAAATGGAATTTTTCGTGTATCGTTTTACTGTGTAGTCCTGCATGTCAGGTCTGATTTATCCAGCTGTGTGGGCTGACAGGGACAGCGCCTCCCATGCCTCCTATAGGCCTCGAGAACGCCCTTGAATAACCCTGGAGCCCTACGTCCTTGGATTGACTGCTCAGCTTCCTGCTGAATGCTCTCAGATGCAAGTGGGGGCCTGCAAGCTATGCTATATTTGGCACTGTGTCCTCAGACCCAGCAGGTAGCCATAACAACAGCTAATTAGCTTTTAATGGATAGCCTTTGAAAATTACGTTGTATCATCATCCCTTTTTATCAAACTTTAAAATCTTGGCATGTTACTTCTCCCACCTGCACAAACTTTTGATCCCTGTATTTGTCTTGCTGTAGATTTCTGTTCCTAACACGTACCCCAATCTGTATTGGTACACTAGTTGCTGATTGCATTAAGCAATGTCACTTTACCTGCTCCAAGAACGACTTATCCACTTGACACAGCATTATGAGCCTCTCTCTACTTAGTCCCTATCGCCCGAGGCCTTGCAAAGTGGCAAACCTTGATGTTTACCTCAAACCCCTCCTGGAATGACTTTCAAACACTACTGTGATTTCCCCTTCTGTCACCACAAGGTCTCTCAAGAATTGATTCCCTGCACCAGCAGGCATCACACAGCTATGCCCGTGGAGGTTTGACTTTAGTACAGAAATAAACAGCAGCCCCGTGCAGCCCTTCAAGGCTTGGCTCTGATTTAGAGTACATTAAGATTCATTCACAGTGCCCCGTTTCCCCGGTGTGCCACCTCTTCAATTTCCTCCTCAACCAGACTTTAGATTCATGTGTTTATATCAGAAGGGAGGAGGGCTGTTTTTGTATTTGAACAATGCTGACATCCTGTCACAGGGGACGAGCATTGTGAATGAGGGTATGGGCTGTGGGGGCTGGAAAGGTGGAGCTAAGCCCCTGCTCAGTTACCGTGCTGCCCTCGCTCTCTTTTCCTTACTTAACATTTGGCCATCTCTATAAACATTGCTTTGTCTAGCGTATTGTGAGATAGAGGGAGCTTGAAATATCACCCCCCCACCCCCCGTCCCCACTTGAAGGAAACAGCCAAATTTTCCACCAACACCAATGGAGACTGTCAGATCCAATTTTACTGTGTGCTTCTTGTGTTTCTTCCTCTCGGCTGCCTGTTTGCCACTCCCGCAATATAGCCTCAAACACACACACACACACACACAAGCACAAACTGCACAAATACACGCCATTGCTAAAATGTGGTCACACACAGAAATGCATGCACACACACAAGCAGAACCCACAGAGCCTTGGGATACATTTGGCATATTTGTGTATTACTTTGTGTCTCTGTGTAAGGATGTGTGAGTGAATGTATATTGGGACTAACCACAAATCATCTTCCATTTTCCTGGCACCACTGCACAGACTACCCACAGCTCAAACACAAAAAAGCATTACCTCTGCACTGCAGCTTCTCTGTATGATTAGTTTATTTCACATAATGTTGCATGGGGGTTTGTGCGTCGACATGCTTGTTTCCAAGTGTACAACATATGTGGATGTGAGTGTGTGACCATCTGAGCAGCAGACAGTCTGACAGACAGCGTAGTAGCTGTCACGAGTGCCCTTACCCGTAGATTGACCTTTAGTGACAATCAATCCTTTGTGAACGTGTCCTGTGAAGGCTAAAGGAATTATCAAGCTACAGGCCCTCTGGCGTCATTTATCTACAAACTGGAGGTCACACAGGTCATAGAGAAACAAGTGACTCCACCGGTATCTCATCATTGTTAATAGATCAGATTAGCGCGGGCGATTGATTAAAGAAATTGGTTAACAGCCAGGTAACTTATATGTTTGTACAGTTACACTTCTGTACATGAGCACACTGCCAGTGTAATCTGTGATTTTGAAAACAACAGTTATAACTTCCATAAATATTTTTTTTCAGAACTTGGACAGGTAAAGAGAAGGGGATCTTATGAATTTGGGGAATTTGGCTCCAGAGGAGGCAATGTTGAATTCAACTTGGCCTGTGCCAGCCACAGTGGACGGCTGTATGTGTGTGTGTGTGTGTGTGTGTGTGTATGAAATGAAAGAGAGCAATCAGGCACAGCTGTACCTGCCCCCGCTTGGCGGAGCACAGTGTTTTCCGCTTAAAAAAGCAGAAGGTTTTGATATGGCAGAGAGGCAGTCATTTGGCTGATCTAATGGTGGCTCCCATAGGATCCATATCTTTGTGCAAACACAGAGCGAGCAAAGCGAATGCACCATAAAACCAGCAGAATATTTTATCATGTCCATCCCCGCCCCCAGCCTCCACACTGGCATCACCAGAATGCTCCCTCTACGCTACCCCCATTTCTCCCTCATTTACACACGCACAAGAGCATGTACCTGCAGAAAGCATCCCCAAGCTTCTTCTGTGAACATCTTTGACTGGTTCTGTCTCCACATTTATTACAGTTGAGATGTTTCCTTTTTTTGTCAAAATGCATCTCTGCAGGTGAATTCAGATCTAAAGACGTCCTCGCCCTGGGGATGTCTTTAACATTCTCTTCTCCCATCCTTCAAACACAATCACTTCCGTAGCCTTTTATCTGCCCCGCTTTCTCCCACCCTGCTCTTCCCCACACCCCACTCCCTCTAGCATGTAGTTCTGTTCCCTGCCAGCCAGCTCCTGTTGCTGCTCGAGCCCAGCTCGTTAAGAGAAACACTGGTGCATGGTTCTCCTCACCTTCCCCCTGCACTGCCTTTTAATTAGGCAGCTGTGTGTGTGTGTGTGTGTGTGTGTGTGTGTGTGTGTGTGCACAGTGGAATATATTGATGGTGTGTGCGTGTGTGTGCATGCGTGTGCATGTGCGCAGTGGAATATATTGATGGTGTGTGCGTGTGTGTAGTGTGTGTAGTGATTGTACTGAGGGCTGCAGTGTTTTGTGTCATCTTTATGACATGGTTGGTATCACAGTAGCTTGCTTGTTTCTCTGATGTTCAACTCAGTACACACTCCAGGTAACTTTGGCACAAATATTTTTCCCCTGGTTAATTTTAATCAATTTAAGCATTGTAATTACAAAATTTTACTTGTTTTAAGTGCTGAAATAATTGATTGATTAATTAGTCAGTGAACAGAATGCAATTTGGATTATTGATCAAGCATTTGACAATTGACAATTATTTGGTTCCACCTTCTTTAAGTGTCTGTATTGTTGTAAATTTAATTTCTTTAGCAAACTGCAACTTGCAAACTGATTAAAAAAACAATTTGCAGATCTTACAGAGGCCTCTGGGAACTTGTGTTGGGTCTTTTTCTTAATTTTTTTTGTAATTTTATGCTATTCATTTATTAATTGGAAAAATATCAGTATATTATAATATACTCTATACTATACAATTTGTTAGAATTTATTTGTTTTTGTGATTTTCACCATGGCAATGAAGGTATTACATTGATTACTTTATTGCAAAGTGAAAACAGTTGGTGCATGTGTTTGCACTAATAGTGAAAGAAGGGGATGTTCACATTCTCTAGTAATGGAATCAAGCCTGTTCTCCAGCCCCTCCTGTCCAGAGAGAACGACTCGTCTCCTCTTCCATGTAATCCCATTAACAGCATTTTACTGCCCTGCCCTCCTGCAGGACATGCTGTTTGGACAGAGGGCAAGCTTTCTCTTTCCCTCTCTCTCTCTCTGTTTCTCTCTCTCTAAACTTACAACCAGGTTATAAATACAGATTCCAGGCCTAGCTAATCTGTTTTCCTTATAGTCTGCGTTAGTGGAGATGTGTGGCTCTAAGAAAATACAGGTGTAGTTAAAGAAGCGAGATGCAAGCTTTTTTTTTTCTTTAAAAGTGGTTGATGTTAGAGCAGTCGATGCTTGATATGTACACTTGTCTGTGCCGTTGTTTTCCTAGGTTCCACAGTTGTTTATGAGCATAGTGGTGGTTGTCTCTTAGGCCCTAATCCAACCATTTACATCACCATGACAACCAGGCATGTCCCATAAACTCTGCCAGTCCGTGATGATAGTCTTGGTTGTTTGGAGTATATCAGAGCTCATAGGTCCTAAGTGAAATCAGAAGGAATTTCAAAGGCAAGTTCACACAGCTGCGAGGTGAGGTACAACCACATAGCTTAATATAGCAGTGAAGTGGTGGGCAGCATTCGGCTGTTCCAGGGTAAGAAATAAAACACACACCAGGTGCTCAGAGTCACAGAACTCACACACCACCAAGCCTAGCCATCAAGAGCAGCTCTGCTTCATGACATAAGGGGGTAATTATGCTAAGTACAATATATTACCTCTAGCATGTGCTATGAAAGCAGCCATTTCTCTAATGTGCTGCAGAATATAAACATACTTAGTAGAGGAGGCTGACAAAGGAGAATCAGCAAGGAATCCTAAACCACTGTCCTCGTCAGAGAAAAGAAATGGAATAATTGTTGTTGGAGCCGAGCATTTCTGATTAACATGTCATCTCAGCCCTCTCCTGCTGCCGTCATTCTTTTTTTTCTCCTTTCTCCCAGGCAGAACTAGTTTACCTTTCATTAGGAGACCCTTGGTGCAAAATGTGTTTGCTGATAAGAGTCAGCGGTTTATCAACAGTTTATAAAGGATGGCGTTAGAATTAATCAAATCAGCACAAATCCAGAGAAGGGCTGGACTATAAACACAATCAGATCTGACTCTGCAGGATTGAGAGAAGTAGGAGAGAGAGAGTAAAGGGAGGAAATATAAGTGGGAAAAAAAAGAAATGGAATCAAATTAGAATGAAGTCAATTTGGCAGAAATTATGTATTTTGTGCAATTATTTCTCTTAGACGAAATGTTATTTGGGGGTGCTGGTGAGGAGTCAAAGTGAGCAGTGGTAGGAGAGGGCTGCAGTCAGAAATGAGAGCGATATGGTCCTAGTGTCTGTCCCTAAGCCAAAACACAGTGCATCATCTGTGACTAGCAAGGCTGGCTCCTCATTATCTGCCTATCTTGGCTTCCATCTGAGGAGAAAACGCAGCGTTGCAGTCTCACTTTAGAGGGACACTGATCACAAGAGCAACTCATCTCAACTGGAGAAAGATTGCACTCCCACTCTTGCTTTCTCTTCTCTTCCCATGTCTCCCGCTGCAATCTGTTGAAGACAGACAGAGATGAGGAATCCTCTCTGTTTTCTGTTCAGAAAAGTTGAAGTTTGTGTCGGAGAGATGGAGCAAAGCTTCAAAAGGCACATGTAATTGAGCAGCCCTAGATAGGCTATCTGGGAACATGAAACAGCAACAGTTGTGACGGAGGGTAATTGCCTCCCTGGGCCCGTATAATGTCTTGTCGAGTCTTTAAACTTGAGCAAACTGCTGGAAGTCCTTATGTCAGCAGGTAATTGGTTCCAGGCATCAGCAGCTATGTGAAATGAAGGAAAGATAGCTAGGTGGGGTGTATAAG
This sequence comes from Pampus argenteus, assembly GCA_036937835.1. Taxonomy (NCBI): domain Eukaryota; kingdom Metazoa; phylum Chordata; class Actinopteri; order Scombriformes; family Stromateidae; genus Pampus; species Pampus argenteus. The sequence goes on from CM072867.1 coordinate 15,138,712, forward strand.
TGCATTTAGAAAAAGAACGCATGGAAGAAAGAAAAGTGTTTGTCTTTTTAAGTGTCTTCAGGAGTGTTCTGTTGTATTGATTTTTTTTTCTGAACAATGTGCTTTGCTTTTCATTTATTCAGAGCTCAATATTTTCATTATGTGGCGCTATAGCAAAGTAAAAATATCTCCTGCACTCTGCAGGCACATTTCTTCAAATTACATCTTGATGTATTTGTGAAAAAATATAAATTTGGAATTCAATATGGTGGTGCTCGTGCCTCCCCAGAGGCCCTATGCATATATGCATTTGTATGGTATGGGTATTAAAACAGATTTCATTGAGTAGTTGGTTTAGCTGACTTTGACAGCTCTGAATGCCCCCCATGATGACCCAGGACGACATCCCTGTTGCTGAGGCTCCGAGCGAGAAAGATGGGCAGCATGGTGGGCTACACTGTCAGGGTGTTGGTCTCTTTTGCTGGCCTGCATCCAGCCCCCTTCCTGGCTGTAGGAGGGAGAGTGGGAACTTAGGAAAGAGATGCTTTATTAGCTGGCCCTGCATGATTAATTCAACATCTGTTCACACACAACTGACCACAATTCCCAGCTGTTTACCCTCTGTATAAACAGTTAATAAGCCTGCAGTGAATGTATCACATAGGAGGTCACTGCATTTTGCAGTAAACTTTAGCAGTTGTACCCAGTGTGCTCTGTAGTTCTATTTGAGAAGTAATATACATGTATGTAGAAATGCTGTTCTATTCTCGCTTGAGAAAATGGGAGTTGGTGTAGATGTGAATGCACAAAATGTTGTTTTCTATGTTTTTAGCTCAAGAGATCTTGACAGCAGTCAGTCAGTCAGCCAGCCAGCCAGTCAGTCAGCCAGCCATTTGACCCCCGCTGCTCTGGTGTGAAGCTAAAATGTCTCTCCTCTCCCGCCTGATTAGCGCCGTCTTTGTTCCATTGATGGTGGCACGCCATGAAGCATGATTGCAGTGGGCAAACTGATGGCTTTAAAACAAGCCTGCTGCTGCACTGATCTGCATCACATTTTCACCCCCCTCCTTGCTTGGCAAAGATGAATCAGGTTTTGTTTGTTGTTTGGTTTCTGAGCAGTACGCCTCCTAAGAGATTTGGGAATTGTGATGTATGTATATATTTTTTTTCCATTTGATGTACTGTATCTGGCTAAAGGGATGTTTAAGTGTGGGTGGGGAATCTGTGATGCAAAGGGAACAAAACAACTCAATGTGGGTATAATTAATTGTATTTTGAGATTTGTTTTTAATTTGCCTACAGTTTATTTCCTTCCTTTTTTTAACTTGCTGTCTATCTCTTTTTATATCCATAGGCTGCTTCAATGGCCCTGAGCAGCTTGGGCCATGTATATACAGCCATAGGGGACTATCCAAATGCCCTGGCCAGCCACAAGCAATGTGTCCTGCTGGCCAAGCAGTCCAAGGATCAGCTATCTGAGGCTCGAGAGCTGGGAAACATGGGGGCCGTCTACATCGCTATGGGAGACTTTGACAATGCTGTCCAATGCCATGAGCAGCACCTGGGCATTGCCAAGGCCCTGGAAAATAAACGAGAGGAAGCTCGGGCGTATAGTAACCTGGGCAGTGCCTACCACTACCACCGCAACTTTGACAAGGCCATGTCCTACCATACTCATGTTCTGGAGCTTGCCCAGGAACTGGAGGAAAAGTCCATTGAGATGAGAGCCTATGCAGGACTGGGTCACGCTGCCCGCTGCATGCAGGACTTGGAGAGGGCTAAGCAGTACCATGAACAGCAGCTGTCTATAGCTGAGGGTTTGAAGGACAGGGCCGCAGAAGGAAGGGCCTCCTCCAATCTGGGTATGTATGCAAAATACTGAGGGCTTTAAAATAACTGTTAAATGAGGCTAATATACTGTAGACAACAAAAGTCTTCTATTTGTTTCCTGGCAGAGCATTGACTCTGGTGCTTTATGCTAACATTTTAGCATTCACTATGTTGACTGATTGCATTTACTCAAAATGGAGAAAATAAGTACTTCCAAAGTTAAATTGAAATGATTGCAGATATATAATGCAGCTAAGTCTGGCACTAATACTGTTGAACAAGGTGAGTCTGTTTAATTTAGATAATGCTAATGATCACTATCAGTCAAAATTGTCAGTGCTAAAGAAGAAAAAGAAGTACTTTAAATTCACGGTCTACACTTGATTTGATTTTGGGCTGAGCATTCTCATCACAGTTGATCAGTGTGACGAATCATCTTGAATCATCTTCTGTCACTGAACATCCCAACTGAAAATCCACACAGAGCACATATAGTATAGTAGTGAATGTACAGTATGCCGTTCTTTGAAGTTCCTCATAGTCTCTTGTATTAGAGGACAATATGAAGGTTTATGTATCTATCTTTGTGCATCCTTTAGAGATAGTGAAGTACCTCGTAGTTTAGATATTTAGAAATCTTGCACCCGGGAAGATTTGTTGATACTTCAGGGTATAAATGATAAATGTGTGTGAGTTATTGTACATTGTACATTGGACAGTTGATGAGATTCATTGTCACTCTTTAATAACAATATTAAGAATACAATGTGTTGATATAAATATGTTCTTTGGTTTATTATACAGCTAAATGTAAAATCCAACCTGCCATTTTCTTGGTTTTGGGATCTAGTATGAAGGCTTCCATTTCCTGCTAGTGTTTTCAGTGAGCTGCCGGCTACATTCCTTTGTTAGCCTTAATTTAAATGAGCTGTTTATTATGCTTATTGTTGTTTTCATTGATATTTGTGGTTGGTAAGACCTTACATTTAAGCAGAGACCACCAGTATATTACTGTATCATCACTATTTTATGTAAAGTTGTTTTTCCCCCACAGTATTTAATAGTAACATTATGTTATACAGTGACTAGAGCCCCGTAGATAATGTAAGCATGTATGGTAATGGGTTGCTGAGGAAGAGGACGGTGCATGTTAGAGCCAGCTGGGAGTTCTTCGGTGATGCAATACCAACATATAACGCACACTGTCAGAGTATAAAAAAAAACCATAAAAATATATAATTTTTCATGGGAAATCTCTGCACATTAATCTGCCTTTCTCTCACCTTCACACCAGCTCGGACTAGAATGAGAAGTGGTCTGCAGATAAATAAAAATGAGTAGGGCGAACTTAAATATATGATTAGGGCTATTGATTGGACCTTAAAATGTACTCATTGTCCCCTTCACAATACAAGGTTTTACTGCCAAATTCACAGTTAAAATTAAATTATTAGCAAGATAACCTTGTGGCGCTTTCTAATATAGTAATGAAAGTAACCTTAGGGATAAAGGTGTCCCTGCGGATATTCAATACCCCATATGATAAATGGTATGGCCAATTTTACCATCAAGATAGTAGTAAACCTGACTCTAATGGACAACTAAGAAGCATAATAGTTCCTCTCAGATGAATTATTCTTTAACCTAATACATAAAAGTGTGCAAGCAGAGAGTAGGGTTAATCAGATAAACATAAATTGAAGTCATTGTTTGACCAGCCATGCTTGTACATCCTGGGTTGCTCTTAGCTACAACACACACCTGGTTTTAGAAGTGAGCTGATAACTGGTCATCATAAATTAGGGACTCTAGTGAGCAACATTTTATGATGATTTTATGATACATTGTGGGTTTTATTACAAGTGAGTACTATATGTCAGGCAGCAAACGTGTCACCGCCTGTAGTATGATTGCAATTATGAAGGCCGCAGCAACATGACAGAGTAATGATAGTGTAGTTGATGCAATGTCAAAGACCTTCAGCTGGTGGGAGAGCAGAAGCTAAACGAGTAGTCGCAAGAGATGAAGCCTGTTGCTCCATGCAGACGGCCTAGACAAGCTGGACCATCATGAGGATACAGTAACTCTGACACCCAGGGGAGCTTGCTGCCCAGCTCAGTGTAGCCTATCTGTTGTTACGTCTTGTCTTTTTTCTTTCTCTCCTTTTTATTTCACTTTTTGATGCCCCCTTCTTTTTCTCTCTCTGTCTCTCCCATCGCCCCTACTGATTGTAATCTGCAGCTGTCAAGCTTCCAGTAATTGAAACTGACTTGATGAATCACTTAATTACCTTTAATAGCTGATTCTAGAGGAGCTGAATAATGAAGATAACAGAGAATGAAGTGGAGGTTCTGAAGCACCAGTCTGTAATTGCACCATTGTTGTTGTTGGTGTTGTTGTTTTTATTTGAGTCAGTGGAGCGTGTGTTGTTGTTGTTCCGTCATCAATGCCCACAAGCTTGCTTAGGAGAAAAAGATACAGGATGTTGTTTCAGTCTTCAAAAAATGCTGCTTTTATGCATTGCACATAGAGGAAAGGATGATCAAGTGAAGATTAACGAGCAGCGATAAAAGCAAAATAACTGTACAAGAGATGGGATGGAGAAGTCGCCGAAACAGGAAAGAAAAAACTTTTATTATGCCCTCTCAGCTTGCCGTTAATGTTGCGTGTAGTGCGGGAGGAGCAGCAGTTGACATGTCTCTGAGGTACAGTTGTATAGAGATGGCCATGCTATAATATCTAACCATGATACCCACCGGTACCAGTAGCCCTGGCTCAGCACACTCTGACCTATAAAGGATATGAAAATGTTGCTTTTCAGTCCCATTTATTATTCATTAATTGGCTAACTTACCCTCTAGTAAGCAATATTTAATAACCAAGAGAGGATTGAAGTGGAGGGTTCCCATGTAGTTCACATTTATGGTATTCATGAAACAGAATCTAAATTGTATTATTTCCCCTTGCATTTCACTTCAAAGAGATTTTAAATAAGTTTGTTAGGGAAGCGTTTGTATTTTAGCCTGGTCTATATTCTATATGTCTAAAAGACATATAGTGAAATGACTTATTCAGTTAGAATGGCTGGAGGTATAAATCCTAATGAAGCATTTTTATCCAGCATCCATAGGGAGTGCTTTCTGCTGATCATCACAAAAACAAAGCAACAGAAAGAAATGAAAAAAAACACAAGAGTTCACAACACAGAATCAGACAATGTACACTGCAGTGCTCTGTAGTCATGTCTTGTCCTTGGTTCATTAATATCGAAATATTAAAAAAAAAAAAAAAAACAGTACATAATTTCTGTATTGAGTTAGTTTCAGACCTTTTATACCCAACGTCTTTCATACATACACATATACATCTTATGTCCTTTTTAAGCGTCGTGAGAATGAGTCTACATTCCAGAAAATCATCCTTGGAAATCAGTTTTCTCCAGACATCTGATCTCCAGCTTTTATAACGGCATATATGTCAATAACAGTGTGACATCAGTAGATTAAGCATAATAATTTTTAATGTTTAATGCTGTGTTTGTTGACAGTCATGTTGTAAATGTAGTAATACTGACGCTGAGATTGAGAGCACCTGATTATGATAGCAAACACTTTTAAGTTCATGGCTAATACATCAAATAATTAGCAGTTACATATCACTTATTGTGGCGTGATTTTACTACTACTGCATTGCCATCATTCTAACAACAACAATGGTTGCATGAACATAAATCCAGTAAGTTTACTGTTTTCAGACTGCCTACAGCAGGGACCAGCCTGGACCACTGAGGCATAGAGATTATTCAGTTTGCTACCTCTGCCTTTGGAAACAGAAATGATTGTAGATATATTATTAGTCTGACCAGGAAACGGAGCGGGTGAGTGCTGAATATACAGAGGAATTTAGCGAGCTTAATGGCCCAGACAGGATTAAAGGAGAAAGAGCCTAACAAATACATAAAGAATTGCATTTATCTGGGATTGGTGACATCTTCAACTCTCCATTAATGACTATTTAAATACCTTGAGTATTATTATTAACAGGCCTGCAGGAGAAGAAAGGGGGTGACAAAAAATGGATAGAGAAGGGGTGAAGTGGTGAAGGGATCATTAGGATGTGAGTTTTATGTTACTGGTACCCTTCAGTCCCCTGACACAGGAGATACTAGAAAAGTGGTCTACTAGCTTGTGCTTACACTAAAATGAAGCTCGCTGCACAGAGTTTGTTGTTCTTCTCACTGCCGTGCTATTAAATGAAACAAAAGAGCCGTAGCATTCATTTGCATTAAGCAACTGTGCTCTTTTTTTTCAGCACATCTGCAAAGTCAGCATGAAATGTGATCTGTTCCTAAATGGAAAGGTGATTATTAAGTGGGAAAAAAAGTTGAGTTGAGACACTGAGATGGAACATTGTTAATTTAAGTGGTAAGCGGTATCAGATGTCATGCGTGTGGACAATATAGCAGCTGTAGATTTGGTGAGCTGAAACAGGGGTGAGGGTCAGCAGCAGCGAAGAGGAAGTAGATCAGCTGTTGCTGGAGGCAGAGCGGTGCAGGGCTCTCTGTCTGTGTGTTTCTGTTGGCAGACCACCCACTCAGCATGTATCCATCTATCCATACCCTGTCCTTTTTTATCAATCATAGTGTAGGAGAAGTCTGTGTCTGTGAGTAAGTATTTGGTAAGCTCAGAGTTCGGCTCCACCCCTCCCCCGTTCCTGAAGACCCCAGGAGGATGTAGTGTCTGATTCAGCTCAATACTTCCCCCAACAGATCATCACATCCACTATTGTATGTGCCATTTATTATTTTAAAAAAGAACAAATTGGATGTCCTAATGTACTTTACTTGACAGTTATTATGCCAATGCCAATATTTTATTATTTATTCAGCTTTTTTTAAACAATACAGCAATGAGTAGCCACACACATGCATTCATTGCTGATAACCTTCAACTTGTTTCTTTCAGCAAAAGTTGGTGCAACAAAATTATCTAGAATTTATCAAATGTAATCAAATCAAATCAAATCAAATCAAATCAAATCAAATCAAATCAAATTTTATTTATATAGCCCAAAATCACAAAATACATTTGTCTCAGAGGGCTTTACAATCTGTACAGGGAGTGACACCCTCTGTCCTTAGACCCTCGATTCGAGTGAGGAAAAACTTGACCACCAAAAAACCTTGTATTCATGTATTCAGATGTACCAAACTAAAAATGCAAGCTCTGATAAGATGATAATACTGCCAAATCTCACTGGAATTTCCTTCAGAAATGGTCTCAGCTCTTAGATTTTTCACTCAGAACATGACACCATCCCTCAAAGTCATCACTGCAGCATATCCCTCTATGTACAGCCAGCTGTGAAATGAAAAGTGACAACATGTTGCCATGCTTTTAATGTCTTTGGTTATGGGGGGGGGGGGGGGGTATTTGAATGATGTGGTGTGTGCTTTATACAGTTGTTTTAGTCTTTGTCTCAAGCTGTGCACAAAAGAGAAATAATTGATCCATATTATTTAATACATTACAGTCAAGTCATTTTAATAATCACCACAGACTTACTATGTTGTTAAAATTAGAGGTTAAATTGAATCTCAAGACTGATGTTGTGTTAGAGCTATTTTGATCTGGACAACATGCCACAGTGGCCACTCCAGCTACAAGCCCCTTACTAATACCCAATTTTTGTGTTCCAGCAGTATTTACCAGCATGTTTGGTATGGTTTTATTTACTATGCAGCGGGATACTATTCCCAGAGGGTTCCATAATCCTCTTAGCGTATGGGGGGGTACAGAAAATATTTTCTTGCTTCAAGTGTGGCTCCAGGCAAAGCCTAAGGCTTATGGCAATTTTGGCTGCAGCTTCCAAGCCTAACCTCAAACCTAGACATACACCCCAGCCTCTGTCCTAGCTGTTTCCCCTACCCCTCCATCCCATTGCAGAGCTGCAGATTCAGTTTTAGCCTGCAGCATGGAACATGTTCCTGGTAATACATCAGTAGGCATTATATCCTCAGTAATATCTGCCTCCAATGGGGAAAGCATAACCTTGGGAGTGACTTTGTGGCAAAAGCTGTCAGTACTCCTCCAACCAGCTTGTGAATCTTAACATGCTTTCCCTCTTAGGAAAAACTCCCAGGAAAGGCAAAGTTGAGGGTTTTGTCCAAAGTGTAGGAAATGTCCATGCAAGTAGAACTTGGAAATCCAAAAGGTTCTAAGCCCTCTAACTCAAGAAAAAGACACTTTACTATATTTGTACTGTACATGGTCCCAAGCACCACATGGGTTTGACTCACCGTGTCTTCATTGTGAAATCATGTCATTTACAATCTGAACTTTGAACCTGTATTATTCACCAGCGCTGCTTCTCTGTGTTTTTTTTCTGAGCTACACCTAGCAAACCAATTTCTCAGGGTGATGACCTGATGATCACAAGGTCATTTCAGGTTGTATTATTTCAACCTGAGAACACAAGCAAGAAAACAAAGAGCAAATAGCTCTGATTTGTCAGGAGGTATTCGCAGCATGCTGAATCATGGTCTGAATTAAGTAGGCAGAGGATCTTCGATTATGTTTTTCCAGCAAAATCCAAACTGTCTGTAGACAAAGCTGCTGGATTTTTGAGACATCCAATTACTAATCTCCTCATTTAGACTTGATTTAAGGGAAATGATGCTCAATTTTGCATTAGAAAGCAAATTTCAGAGCTATGGGTCACGGGTTCAGGCCCGTAATGTGGCAGGTTCCTGATGAAATAAATGGGAAAACACACATGGCGGTAACTAATCCTGGCGGCACCATCACATACTCACCACAAGCCACAAAGCCTCTCTCTGTCCCCGGTTCCCACCTACTCTGGCTCCAGAACTGTTTCCATCCCTGGTGTCCTATCAGTGTCTATACCCCCATCCTAGTAGCCCATTAGTCTCCATGCTGATGCAGCAAAGCTGTGATGACCAGGCTGTATGGTGGTTGGAAGACTGAATTATTTGCCTTGCAGCAGGTTTCTCTGTCTCTATCCACCAGCCTGCAGCCATCTTATCTTCTCGCTCAGTGAGCTTTAATATTATCAGTGCAATTATTATCATTGAAAGTTCGGTGACAATGCAAAAGGAGAAATCCAGAGATTAGTTGTGAGGAGGAGATGTACAGTAGATATGCTGTGATGTCTCTTTTCTCTCTGTCGTGTATTTGTCAGTGTGTATGAGCATGTGGGTGGGGGCACATTTGTTTGGATGTTGTGTGTGTGTGTATATATGTGTGTGCCAGATGGCTGCCTGGCTGTGGGGTGAAGCCATTATTTTTCAGAGGATGGCATTTTATCAGAGATAATGCGCTCAATGCACCGGGTTCTCCATTATTTATTGTTTCTCCACACTTATCACATTTTTCTTAAGTTGTTTGTTAAGCTTTCCATCAGCTCTTCACACACTCCCCCACCATAACTTACTCTGTCTTACCTTTCTTGTTCTCTCATAACCATTTCCAACCCTGTGGAAAAGATGTTGATTTTGGTAAAATCCCTCTAAGACACCATCATCAAAGACAGCTCAGATAATCAAAAGATTGTGTTTGGTGTTATAATAACTGAGTTTGATTGCACTACATTTTATTGATAGCAATTCTGTGGGAGAGTGTGTAGTGTAACACATGGCCCGGAGAGCATATTTTAACAACCAAATGACTTGTTTTGTACATGAAGAGCTGACGAGGCACATGAATTTTACTCAATATTTATACTTAGTATTCCCTGAATGGGTCTTTAACTTCATCCCCCTTGCTCTCTCTCATCTCTCCATAGGCATCATCCACCAGATGAAGGGGGACTATGAGACTGCACTGAAACTCCACAAAACACACCTGGCCATTGCTCAGGAGCTGAATGACTACGCTGCTCAGGGCCGGGCCTATGGTAACATGGGTAATGCCTACAATGCCCTAGGAGCCTTTGACCAGGCTGTCCGCTACCACCGCCAGGAACTACAGATTTCCATGGAGGTCAATGACCGGGCCTCCCAGGCCTCCACCCATGGAAACCTGGCTGTGGCTTATCAAGCGCTGGGAGCACATGACCGCGCTCTTCAGCATTACCAGAACCACCTCAACATCGCTCGTGAGCTCAGAGATGTCCAGAGTGAGGCTCGGGCTCTCGGCAACCTCGGCAACTTCCACTGCTCTCGCGGAGAATTCCCTCAGGCTGTGCCCTACTATGAGCAGTACCTCCGCTTGTCCCCTGACCTCCAAGACATGGAGAGTGAGGGGAAGGTTTGTCACAATCTGGGCTATGCCCACTACTGCTTGGGCAACTACCAGGATGCTGTAAAATACTATGAGCAGGATCTAGCTCTGGCCAAGGACCTCCATGACAAACTGAGTCAGGCCAAGGCATACTGTAACCTTGGCCTGGCATTCAAGGCCCTGGGAGACTTTGCTAAGGCAGAGGAGTGTCAGAAATATCTACTGTCACTAGCCCAGTCCCTGAACAATGCACAGGCTCGCTTCAGAGCCCTTGGGAACCTGGGGGACATATTTGTCTGTAAAAAGGACGTGGCTGGAGCCATTCAATTTTATGAGCAGCAACTGGCTTTAGCTCACCAGGTATGGCCACATATAGTTTGTAAGGCAACTTATACTAGAACAATTCACCATATATGGAAATGTCATGTGTAAAGTAGCTAATGTCCCTGATGTTGATATCATGAAATTCTATCTGGTTTCAGGTTAAGGAGCGTAGGATGGAGGCCTGTGCCTATGCCGCCCTCGGGGCCACCTACAGACTTGTGCAGAAATACGATAAAGCTCTGGGCTATCACACCCAGGAGTTAGAGGTGTACCAAGAGCTGGGTGATGTTCCAGGAGAGTGCAAAGCCCACGGTCACTTGGCAGCAGTCTACATGGCCCTGGGAAAGTACGCCATGGCCTTCAAGAGCTACGAAGAGCAGTTGGAACTAGGGCGAAGGCTGAAGGATCCCGTCGTGGAGGCTCAGGTGTATGGAAATATGGGCATCACAAAAATGAATGTGGGGGTGATGGAGGAAGCTATTGGCTACCTGGAGCAGCAGCTGGCCACTTTACAGCAGCTGAGTGGCAATGAGGCAGTAATGGACAGGGGTAGGGCCTATGGAAACCTGGGAGACTGTTATGAGGCTCTGGGAGACTTTGAGGAAGCCATCAAGTACTATGACCAGTATTTGTCAGTGGCCCAGAGCCTCAACCGCATGCAGGACCAGGAGAAGGCCTACAGAGGCTTAGGCAATGGACACAGGTGAGTCTGCTTCTTGTGAAAGGCATTATATTTCAAATTCTCTATTTGACATTGAGAGAAAAATACTTTTCAGCCTTTGTCTAATGCACAAGTTTATCCTAGCTGTTACAGCAGCAGATAACTATATAATTACTGTGATTACTAATAATCACAGTAATCCTACTTTGCATATTATTTTTTCTCCTTGCATTTACTATCAAGGACCACTGCAGTTTAGAGACAACTTGCTGGTGAGCAATGCTTGGATGTGAGCCTGGTGCTAGCTGTCTCAGCAGCAGCCTAGTGGCCCCAGCCTTATCTGTATGCAAAGAGGCTTTGGCAAACAGACGTCTGAAACTGTGGGGAGCACAGTTACTTCGAGGCAGCCGCTTAAATCTTGTGTCTGCTCTCCCTTCTATTTCACATTTATGCGTCAAAGAGCTGATAGCATCCTAGGAGGCTACAATGCAAAATAAAACACGAAAGGCTTGCTGAAATCCTCATTTCAGAGATGATTTTCTTTTTATTGTGCGTCACCAGCATGGCACCACAGCAATCACACAGCAGTTCAGAGGGGAATAATACAAACCCATCTCGTTTTCTAACGGCTCTTAGTCGAGCACAAACATTATCACAAAACATTAATTAAGCTGAAGACTTTTATTCCGGTGTGTCTGAGAATGTGAATAAAATCTGTTTGAAGGCTATGAGGACAAATTAAACGTTGAAAAGGGATGAATGCCATTCTGTCAACACATACACAAAGGGGGTGGAAGCTGAGCTCCTTCAACAGATGACCCAGTCTGTATTGAACAGTGTTGCTCATCAAACACAACCTAAATTTAAAATTCATATTAGGGCACACGAATTTATCATATATATTTTACACACATCAATACTGAAATTTCATTGTGGTTTGCAAATGCTAGTGTTCTTGTGATATGCACTCCTCATTATGTGAACTGTTGATGTTAACAGAATAGATATGTATCTGTATGAATGAAGAATTTATGTTTCCATAGATATGTGATAAGCTGAGAGATGAATGGATTTATTTTGAGTATTGTAGGGATGGTTGATTCTCAGACCACAGAAAATGCAAAATTTAGGTTTTTATCTCACTCCTAATCTGCCTGATGCTCATTGGTTTTCTCTCTCTATCTGCAGGGCCATGGGTAACTTACAGCAGTCGCTGGTGTGTTTTGAGAAACGGCTAGTTGTGGCTCATGAGCTGGGGGAGTGTGGAGGCAAAGCTCAAGCTTATGGTGAGTTAGGTGCACTACACAGCCAGCTGGGCAATTACGAGCAGGCCATCTCCTGTCTGGAGCGTCAGCTGGCCATTGCCCGTGACACCCAGGACAGACTACTGGAGGGAGATGCCAGCTGTGGTTTGGGTGCTGTATACCAAGCTATGGGAGAGTACGAGACAGCTCTGCGGTGCCACCAAAGTGATCTGGAGATTGCAGAGGAGGCGGGAAGCCCCATACGCCAGGCCCGGGCCTACGGAAACTTGGGCCTTACCTACGAGTTGCTAGGAAACTACGAGCGGGCGGTTGTGTTTCAGGAACAGCACCTAAGTGTGGCGGCTCAGACTAATGACTTGGGTGCCAAGACATTGGCCTATGGCAGCCTGGGGAGAACACATCACGCACTGCAAAACTACTCACAGGCTGTCATGTACCTGCAGGAAGGTGAGTGAGTCAGGGGGAACAGGAGAGAGGATTGCTTTTGTTGCCTGAGCTGAGCTTAGACTTTGTGAATTCATGAATATAAAATTCTGAACCTTTTTGTTGCTAAGCCTTTGCCACATTTTATTAGTGTGTGTGTGTGTACGTACGTGTATGTGTACGTACGTGTATGTGTATGTTTGGGCTTTTGTGCTTATAAGTTATAAGTGCATGGGGGATTCTGTGTGTGTATTATGTGCTTGTGTTGTCTTCTATGCTGTATAGGTATACCAGCATTTGTGTCTGTGCAAAACTATCAGGATGCACACCAAGACATTTTTCCTGTTTACTGCTAGCTGTTCTTCACACCACTATATCTACTTTTTTTCAGAGGGTTCTTTGCAGTGAGCTGCCAAAAGGTGTTTTTCACACAGTGGCAGACAGACTGCTGCTTCTCACGCTTCATTGTCCCTTTATGATTATGGAGAAATAAAAAAACCTGCAGCTTAGCCCCTTTTGACAAAATTAATTATGTCAGAGACAGAGTGCAGGAACAATGTGATAAGTAGAAATCTCCATCTATGTGTGCTGAATATCCACACCACCAGCCTCACCCATTGAAAGACCTCATGCTCAGTCACACCCCCACCATGTTAGTACCCAAAGCTCATTTGAATCCAAGAAAATTGCAGCTTGTGTAAGAAGAGAGTTGCATATTTCACCCTGCAGGGAGTGAATCAGAGGGAGCGGGAATACATCTCCTCTATCTCTCCTCCGTCCATTAGAATAAGCTGGGCCTGCAATGACCCATACACCCTCTGCGGGCCTGCTTGTTGAGCTTTAATGGAAAAACAAGGCGACAGGCCATTCTGTCTCCACCCGGTCCTCCTGTTGTCCCCTGCACTGTCCTTGTATTGTTCCTTGGCCTGGCTGTGAAAAAGAACAGTGCCTTCACTATCCTTGACAGCCAATTATTTCTGGCCAACCTATCCAGACTGGAAAGTTAGCAAGATTTTTTTTCCCTTCCCTTCTACTGTTTTTTTTTATTCTTCATGCTGCACTGCTTGTTTTTTGTTTTTGTTTCCGGAAAAAGACTAATTGGAAGTAGGGATAGAAAGGCTGCTCCAAACTAGTGCAGATACTGTTGACAACATGTGACCGTGTGTGTGTGCCTGATGTTTATTCTGTGTTGAACAGAATAATGTGGTTACAGTGAAGCTGATAGGAAGAATACAGTCACTTTAAGTGCTCACATAACTCCCAAAGTTAGTCACCTGTAATTTTACATCAAAAGACACTGCAAAGCACAGTCTTAAACAAAAGAGGCATTTCACACCAAGATGCGCTCTTCAACGATTAATACAACTGTCATTAAATCAATGTCGTCATTGTAGCGACTAATTGAAGGTAATACAGTTTCTCCGTGCTTCATTAATGGAGCAACAAATAATGAAATTTTAATATTAATCTACAAAGGCAGCTTTTTGTGGGGGATTGTACCCTGATGCTTAATATGTGACCAAGAATAAAATGGGGTGTAATGCATATTGTAGATAAAAAAAAAATATATATATCATATATATACCCTTAAAAAAGAAAAAATGTAAAATAGTTTACGTAACATGTATTATTTATATAGTTTGTTTAACATATCATGTTTTTGTATTATGGCTTACATGTTTAATTCCCCTTTTATATAGGAGTGTGTTATGTATATTTATTTGCAATATTATTAATATGTTTTTAATTTGAGAACCCAAACGATACAGGATTGTAAGATCATGTACACATGTACAGTACAAGTGTACGCGTAAAAATAAAATAAAATCTGTCTAATCTATAAGAAAGTATATGTGATACGCTATAATAGACAAGACACAGGAATTCTAATGAAAACATATTCATGCTGGTAGGCCTTTGAACAGCCTGTCATGAGGCATATACAACTAAATGCATTTGGCTGATATGTATCTCAGTGTGAACCTGTTCTCAGTGTCTGGACCTATCATCATCATATGTGGACCCCTCACAGTTTTCTGAGTTGCTATTTTTATTCTATAAATCATGAGTGCTGGTTGTTGATAAAGTGCCTGAAGGAGCTGATACACTTTTTTGCTCTTAACTTTTGGTTTTGTCAGTTTTGTTTTTCTATTTCTTACGTGTAGAACAAACAAAATCTTTCACCTCAAGTGAATATACTATATATAGTAGCGATTCACATACTGAAAAAGGAATTGCTCCTACTCTAGCTTTCTGTTATTTCATAAATTACTTAGTAAACTGTCACAAATACCAGCATTTACTAATTAACTTAATGCAAAATGTCAATACTGTCCTCATCACTGAAGAAATGCATTTACGTCGGATGAATATAAACTTGATGTGGTTGTGTCTTCAGTGTTATACAAACCAGTATGCAATCGCTGTCGTCCTCAGTGTTTTGTCTACATGCCAGAAGTCTGGGGAAGTTTTTATACACAGAATAAGTAGATATGGGTGTTTATGTCATAGTGGGGAAGAGAGAGACACAGCAGTGAACATTTGTTTTTACCCTCTCAAAGTATTGTTTATGGTACACTTACATTATGTTACACACTGTCCTTTTCCCACATGTGGTCATGATCAAAGGGTACTGTATTGTCATGTGGATAAGAGCATGTGCCAGGGTATTTTGTTCGAGGCTCAACGCACTTGTGGTTCATGAGATTCTGTGCCCTTTATCCATGCATGTGGTGTCTGCACGTAAAGCTTGTGTCTAAAGGCAGAGGTGCGTGGGCCTCAGGGACTACAGAGAATCTCTCACCCAGCTGTCAAGCAGCCTTTAAAGTTTTCTCTAGTTGCTCTTCAGGGTGCAGCCAGCCACGGCCACATCCTCATGTCAGCCACTGCTACGTGACTGTGCCTGCAGGGCGCACCAAAGGCATGCATGGTGACAGTGACAGACACTGAATGATACTGCGCAGGAGAACAGAGGAAATGAGACAGTTAAGGAAGGATGGAGAAAAAGAAAGAGGATGGCAGGCGGGCAGAGGAAAAAGACAACGATCGGCATGAGTCATAATTCACATGTACTATTTCACTGTCAACTGGAGACTAAAGAAAACATAGAGTTGGTTGACATTCAGGCTTGATCATAAAGAACTAAGGAAAGAAAGGTTTTCTGTGTGTGTGTGTGCGCGCATGTGCATGCGTGTATTCAGATGAAAGGCTCAGAGCTGCAGTTGAGATGAGTGAGGGGTGAGGCTGTCAGCGAATGAAAAGGATAATTTAGATCTGTTTCCTCTCTCTTGCTCCAGCGCCTAATGAGCCCTAAGCAGTAGCGCTGAGTCCCCGCAAGCACTGCCACCACAGTCGAGATGAAACAGGTAGAGAGAGCAGTGGGGGACCAGAGACACGCGCGCAGAGATGAAAAAATTAATACAGGAGGTAGAGAGAGAGAGAGGAGCACAGCAGATGCATGGGGGAAGAGGGCAGGCGTGCAGACAGAGGGAGGGTGTGTGGAAAGATAAGGCAGGAGAGGAGACTGTTGCAGGCTTCAAAGGCTACCGGCTAACGTGGCCATGGAGGAGCCATGAAGTCTATGGCTGCGTGGTGTGCTGGGTCTTGCGGAATAGGCCGGCTGTTTCGGGTCACGCTCTCTGTTCTTGGCTTATCTGGTCCAGCCACAGACTGTTTTCCAGGAATGCGGCGAAAAGCAGACTAGGACGAAGGTGGCTTGGCCCATTTTCTCCTCTCTTTGACTAAAAGCGTGTTTAGACCCCTCCCTCACACAAGCATGCAGAGAGAATAGACTTGCAAACACAGCCTGCGTTAAGTGAGAGTGTGTATGAGCAATGGCCTATTGCAAACTGCAGGCTGCTTGCTGTGCATTTAGCACCTTGTGGGTGATATGTGGCCCAGCAACTGTCGTTTTTTTTCATCATTGTCCTCTGCGGAGTGGCATTTTCATCTCAGTAATTGGGCAGAACCAAATACTCGGCAGGCAAGCTGAGGACACATGCAAAGATGTGACATACGCCTCACTGCTTGAGGGATTGGAAGTGAAAAACAAACTGCACACTCGCCAGGTGATCTGACACAGGCACACTCTCTGAACATACACACCTAGATACACTCACTCACACGTACATGCACATTCAAACCTCCCTCGGCTTCTTAAACAGCTCTCAGAGTCTCTCAAACAAAATTTGCGCTGTGAGTTTACAGTCTATTATTAGCTCATCAGTGTTTTGCAAATATTTGTAGACTTGTTCATGATATCATGTGACTTCTTTTACGCAAGCATTTAAGCATGTGTTTGTGTTTGCTCAGCCAGTCGATCCTTAGCATTGATTACTATGCAGTCCGATTAGTGCTCTAACAGCCTCCCACTATGGCAGAAGTGTGTGTGTGTGTGTGTGTGTGTGTTTTAGTCCTAGTGTGAGCAGTATCTTACAATTGAGGCCAAATATCTAAACCTGTTCACTGTCAGAACATCAGTACCATGCTATGCTTACATCTGTTACTCTGAAAGATACCTAAGAGTCTGCCTGCTCTGAATAATTTTTACTCTCTCCCTCCTCTCTGTGTCTCATCTGCTCCTGTTTCCTCCCCCTTCTGACAGGCCTGCGGCTTGCTGAGCAGCTGGCTCGGCGTGAGGACGAGGCGAAGATCCGCCATCGTCTGGGGCTTTCTCTGTGGGCCAGTGGGAATCTGGAGGAGGCCCAACATCAGGTGAAGTATTTCCCGTTCTTTCTTCTCCTTACCTCAACTTGCATCAACTCACCTCACACAATTCTCCTCTCCTCTGCCAATTCTCCTCTCCTCTCCTCTCCCAATTCTCCTCTCCTCTCCTCTCCTCTCCTCTCCTCTCCTCTCCTCTCCTCTCCTCTCCTCTCCTCTCCCAATTCTCCTCTCCTCTCCTCTCCTCTCCTCTCCTCTCCTCTCCTCTCCTCTCCTCTCCTCTCCTCTCCTCTCCTCTCCTCTCCCAATTCTCCTCTCCCAACTCTCCTCTCCTCTCCTCTCCTCTCCTCTCCTCTCCTCTCCTCTCCTCTCCTCTCCTCTCCTCTCCTCTCCTCTCCTCTCCTCTCCTCTCCTCTCCTCTCCTCTCCTCTCCTCTCCTCTCCTCTCCTCTCCTCTCCTCCATCTGGTCTCCTTCCAGCAAATCCACCGTTTGTAGTTAAAACTGACCTCTAATAAGCACACATCTGTCGAAAAGCAACGTTTACAAATGAGGGAAGGAAGTCCAAAGATGTTTTTAGTAAAGCCCTCATGGTGAGAAAGCAAAGTGAAAGAAAAACAGGAGAAGACAAAAAGAGAGGTGTCTCTAGAGCTTGAACAATTCTGCTGGCAATATGGTGAGAAGTCTGTTGAGCTAGTAAATGCTGTCATCTCAGAAGACAGGCGACAGATGACTGAAGATTTTTTGTATTTATGTGCATGGTCTCAGGAGTCCCAAGACTCCGCATCACACACTCACACTCACTCCTCTTCAGCCCACTGCTCACCTGGCAAGCATGCAATATCCCTTTAACATCTCTCTTTGCAGTCTATCCATACACTACAGCTCAGTTTACGTTTTAAAAAAAATCTAGTTTGTGTATCCACATACAAGTCTGTGAATAGTCAGCCAACAGCAGTGGCTGTCACGTGTGCCTGTAGGGATGTTATTCAGCTGCTTTCATTTTCCAAATCTAGTCCAAAACATTTCTGTTATGATAGACGCAAACTACGTCTATGTGACCCAGATAGCTTTGTTTTCCATCCTGCATTATACTTTTCAAAAAGTAACTTTGTCTGTTTGCAATTATCTGTAACAAGAGTTACGGGGGGGGGGGAGAAAGACTGAACCAAGGTGGCGATTAGACGAAAGTGCTTATGAGTCATGTTGAGGAATTTGTGTTCAATTAAAACAAAATATTATTCTAACAAGCCAATGCAACATATTTTTTACAGCGTGTGTTTGCTTTCCAGTTTAACATTTGACCTTAGGCTCTCAGTGCCGCATGTTAACGTTGTGTTGTCCTTGTTGCAACTTGCAGTGATTCAATGCTTCGTCAACATATACCACAGCAACAGTTAATCTTTTCCCCCCTCTGTCAACTTGTCGTTTCCCAGGGTGAATTGGTGGTGGGAAAGGATACTGTTGTCCTCAGAAAATAAATAGAATGGTTATTCATGAGCTGGCCTGTTGCTACACATGACCTTTGTAAATACCCTGACCCACTTCAAGCCTCATTTGTAAAGGCTTGTATTAAAATTCATAAAACATCCATAGCTGTGGAATGAGAGCACTTGACCTCATGTTCCTCATTCTCTATATAGTAAAACCCAGTTACATTTTGACGCCCTCACTATGATCCCAGTGTTCACCGTGACACACAGATTGACATGTCCTAATTTTAATCAGCTATCTGAACAGTGTAAGCTACCTCTGAGAAGCACTCACATTCATATCTAAAGAGATTATGAATCAATAAATTCATGTTTACTTAAATATATGTTCTACTATAGATTAAGCTTTTTTTTTTTTTACATCTATATATCATATCAGATATATTTGTCGAAGAGAAAGGGTCCCTAGTCAGGTTATTCAACAAAAATCATTAGAGGTATGTGTGTATCAAGCTCTGCTCAGGTTACTGATTCAGTATGACATTGACATTCACTTAACATGTCAGATAAAAGCCATGTTCGTGTCAGTGACGGTAAAACATGAGAGTCCTGCCTGAACGCATGGCAGCTGCAGAATGTGGCAGATTTCACCTGTACCACAGCCAAGCAAGTCACTGTGGACACAGCACATTTGGGACTTTTTCCCTTTCATCTGTGCCAGGAGGGGTCAGGCCAGAGTCAAGGCGCTGTGAGAAATTAGTTTCCCTCTTAAGGGGATGTCAGCAAGCCTAACAGATTAAACTAGCACTGCAGAAATCAGTCCACAGCTCTATCAGCAAAATCATCCTGGGACTAGCAGCTCTGTCTACTAGCACTAATGCAGCACAGCTCGCAGATTCTCTACTGATCTCTACTCTCTCCCTCTTCACTCCCTCTGACACACTTTTCCTGCATGACCTTGGGATATGCCAGATGAGGTACAGTGTATGCATATATGTGGGCTCACAAGAAACACACACTCTGTCTCTTTCTTTACTCTCAACAAACCGACAGTGCTGATAGAATCTAGTTAATCCATGCCGACCTTTTCTCCACTGCAGCTTTTTTATGTTGTATGAAGTATGTTCAAGCACTGTGAACAGAGTGCTTTAGCCTCTTTGCTCACCCCGGCCTCCTGAAGAGCGGCTCTATAGCAATCCCAGTCATCCTACAGGGCTGCCATAGCCAGAAATAGGAAATCAATAAAAGCTCCCATGAATCAGCACTCCTGGCCAGCTCTGCTTGGCCAGTGTGCAACACTGCCTGCTGCCCCACCTTTCCATTATTCTTCTCCTTCTCAAAATCCAATGTCTGGCACTAAATAGTAAGGTCCAGTAACACAGACAGGCCTATTGAGTTCACCACGCATGTATTTCCTTGGACACTGTCTGTCTAAGATGCCCAGGTGATGGTTTAGTTTCTCATTGCCCTTTCCCAAGTCAAGTCTAGGCAAATAAGAGCTGAAGAGAGGTTTACTTGTGTTAAATGGTGATTCATCAAGCTACATTACAGTACTTCCCCTGTTAAGAGAGAGGGAGGCAGAATTGGAAAGCAGTACATTGGATCAGGGAGGTGGAATGCTACCATCTAGTGGCAAAAATCCCTCTGTCTCTCTTTTAATCATACACACATGGTGGCATAGTATTTGGTGGACATTTATATCCAAAGTGCTTTTCAGTACAATGACTGCTTAGAGTTTAGCATGTGTTACCCCTGTTTAAATCAAACCTGGACTGAAGAAAGTACTGGTATCGTCCTGTAACGTTTGAGGTACAAAAGACCACCCTTGACCCTCAACAATCAGTGAATAAAAGTGCGATGTTACAGTTTTAGTCATATAAACATGCCAGTGATATCTCAATTAATGTGATTGTTATTCTTGTTTATCTGCAGTTATACCGGGCATCTGCACTGTTTGAGACCATCCGGCATGAAGCCCAGCACAGCACCGACTACAAACTTTCCCTGTTTGACCTGCAAACCTCTTGCTACCAGGCTCTCCAAAGGGTCCTTGTCAGCCTAGGTATGCCCATAAACGCTTCACACTGTTAGTTTTGCTCTTTTTACACAAAAGATCAGGTTTTAGCTTGAACCTATGTATCAGCACTGACTTCTCAACACCACAGGCCACCATGATGAGGCTCTGGCCGTGGCAGAGCGGGGTCGTACGCGAGCCTTTGCTGACCTCTTGGTGGAGAGGCAGACGGGCCAGCAGGACTCAGACCCCTACACACCAGTAACAGTAGAGCACATTCTGGACACCGTCAACAGCCAGAGGGCCTTGGTGCTTTATTTCTCCATGGCTGCTGGTTACCTGTACAGCTGGCTGCTGGCTCCAGGAGCAGGTAAGAACTATTACTCAGATTGTAAATTGTTTTTCTTTTTGGCATCCAAGTATTATAGTTTTCTGCCTTAAAACATTCTTTGTACTATTGATTTAGACCAATCAAAATTTGTGTCTAGGTTTCAGTACTGTTTTAGGTAAAATAAATCTCCCTTTGTCCAATAAATCCTACATCTATTCATTTTATTGCAGGCCTTTATTTAGTGCATTTAAGTCTCAAAATTTCTGGAATTTTCAATTTCATGCAAAACCTGTTTTCTACTATTTGTCCCATAAAATTGATCTTTTCGCAAATATACAATATACACAAATATAATATGTATACAATAGCTTACATATTCAAACACAAAATTAGACATGTCTTCTTAAAGGATGCTAGATGCTAAAGAAATCATCATGTAATTTTAGGGATGGGCCAAAATGTCCAAATCTTTCCTGTCTGTGTTGAAGCATCTGTCTTGTACATAGTTTAAAAGCCACAACAGTGACAGGTGAAAACACACGCACACACACACTTAAACAGCTTTTTGCTTGCAAATCAAAGACGATAAAAGGCCTAGAGGCTACAGCTTGTTTTCACTTGCATGGGTAAGAAGGACACTTTTAACACCAAGCTGCAGTGCCACCTGCCACTCCACTGTGAGGATTTTCACCCCAGAAGGCGTCTGCCAATGAACCATGCTAATTGATAGCGACACAGCCAAACAACACCAGCAACATCTTCACACATGCCAACAGGAAAACACTTTTCTGCTTCAGCCGCAGTAGAACATAATTCTTCTGCTTCTTTTGTTTTTTGTTTCTTTCCTTGCTTTTCATTTTTTTGTCGGGATTGCTTGTGTACTTGTATTTCTCTTTTTTTTTGTATTGACACACTGAGTAACACTGACACAGTCAGAGGGATTAAGATGTCACTCTTTTATACGAGTCATGAAATTCCATTTTCTCTAAGAGAATAGACAAAGCTGCGGGTGACTACGATGCATGTCACTCCATTCCTGTGGCTGCCACACTGTTAGTTGTTCATTGGCTCTATTCTGCTCTCTGCTGTAAAAAGAGGAAATCAACTCCGTGGCCCGTGTCCCATGCCACCAGGCCTAAACATTTGATTAACTCCAGCTCCCAGGCAAGCAGATGAACTTGACCCCCCAGCACTAGTCATAAGGATGGGAGGAACACTACAGGCACTAGTGGAGATCTTCAAAGCTCTGAATATTGCCCCCAGCTAAGAGGGAGCCACTTGCTCACTAATTGCCTGTCTGTCACTGCCTGGCATTCCCTGGCATTCCAGCTGGCACACAAACATGGCCCGAGCTAAAGAGTCTGCAGTCAGGAAAAAGGGCTACAAAGGTCCCAATTACCTTAGTAGTGTAAATTATGTGACATTTTATAGACCTGAATAGACATTTACAAGCATGTACTGTATCTGAATCACAAATACTTTCCATTCCTTTTGTGTTTAATACCAAACGAACACATGAGTACATCCACACTGACACACCCACATATTCATACACATTCACATTCACACTGACACACACACACACAGCCTGTACTGCATCCTGTACTCCACCCGCCACTGATGTTGCTTGAAACTCAGCTTAGCTCTCATGGCGGGCAGCAGATGGCATAGGCAGCCTACTCTTATCTTTTATTGAACGATATTTGTTTTATTCATCTTGCTCTACAGATGCACAACTGCACATGGTCTCACTCAAAGCGAATCAGTTGAAATGATCCAATATTCCCTCCTGTTGAGAGCAAGTAATACAAACATATTAGAAAAAAAAGAGGTGTGGAAAATGTCTCCTTTTATGTACACATGAAACAAACAGTCAAGTTTGTCCATCTCTCTCTACAGGGATCCTGAAGTTCCATGAGGTGTACCTGGGTGAGGGCGTATCAGAAGGAGGGTCAGACCTCCAGGACGGTGGTGGCGGTGGGGTGATTAGCGGCTCCTCGTTGGAGCAGCACATTGCCAGCGCCCGTGAGGCTCTGGGAGTCGAGTCCTATTACAGCAGGTGAGATAGAATAATGTATTTAT
The DNA here is from genome assembly GCA_036937835.1 of Pampus argenteus. Taxonomy (NCBI): domain Eukaryota; kingdom Metazoa; phylum Chordata; class Actinopteri; order Scombriformes; family Stromateidae; genus Pampus; species Pampus argenteus. The sequence goes on from CM072867.1 coordinate 15,161,954, forward strand.
TAATGGTTGCTAAAACATTCACATAGGCTTATTAAGCATGTATAATTCTTCCAAAGAAGCATGTACATTACTTTCCAGAAGTAATTCCCCACTGTTTTTAAATAACCCTCTCGTAGAAATAGAAATCGTTAGTTTTGATATCTTTTGGAGTGACAAAAGTAGTGGAATAATAGAGACTTTTTGCATTTCCGCCCTTACAAGACCCATTTCTTTTCCCGTTTCTCCTTGCTGTGATATCTGCTTTTATGTGATTATGATAATAAGATTATTTGGGAACTTTCGATGCCTCTGTCATGGTCCAACATTTCCTCTTGTGACTAGTACCTCCCATTATATGATTAAACTACACTAGTTACATGTCAAATATGGAAAATGATTGCACATTTCTTTAGCTTTTTTTGGTAGTAATATGCAACACAATAATGCAAATTAAGTTTTGCTGCTCTTATTTATTTAACAAAGCAGCTATCTAGCCTGTAGCACACCTACATTTTGCTGTTGTATGGATGTTACCGTGGCCAAGCAGACATAGAAAAGAATACACCCTGTACACTGTGAAGGAAATCAAGGAGGATGTAGTGGTAAAATCAATGAGGTAAGAGTCAAAGGATCAGAGCCTGGTGGATACAGACCACATAGACAACATGGATTATAGCAAGAAGGACTTTGCACGAGACAGTGGCAAATGTGGTGAGTTATATTAGTGCCCATTGACATCCATGGGTCTACACCGCGTTAGCCTCATTTCTCTAGCTGGTGATCCATGGTGTTGAGCTGGTCCACCCAGTACCAGCCTGCACAACCCTAGCAGACTGGCCCTCCTGCCCCATTACCAGCTCATTTACTACTCCAATGGGAAGCTGCACACACGCCACTGCGCCTGGATGGGCACAATATGGCACCACTTACCAGTCCATCCATTCTCCAGAGTGGAGAGAAAGGGAGGCATCACTCTGAAATGAGTGGATACAATGAATGGGATGGAGAAAAATAGGGAGAGGGTGTGTATGAAAGAAAGGAGGATATATTTTAGAGAGGGGAAGAAGTAGCCTTTGTGACAGTAGAAATATGTGTACTTAGTGTGGACACCATAGGAGGACGAATCACAAATGAGATATACACATACTGCAAGATTTTTTCTTAATGTGGTGGTAGTGGGAGTAGGATGATTAGAGATCCCTTGGCGCAAATTTACACAGCTACTTTAAGAGCAAGAAGCTGACATAAGAGTTACATGATATGTACACAACAGAGGGCATGAAGGGATGGGGGTGTGGTGGTGAGGTAGTGATTGTGGAGTGGGGGATGATTGATTCCCCACTGACTGGATCAGCATCGGCAGCATTATAATGAAAGGATTTAACTCTGCTTACCATCACGTTGTTGGACCAAGCTTGGGAAATTAGGCCAAGTGTGTGTGGGTTGAACAGTGTGCATTTTGGGCAGATCAAGAGTGTGTATAGTTGATCTATCCACAGAGAAACAATGCATGTCTGTGTATTGTCTGCTTTGCTAAAGTGCTATGGCTGTGCATGTCTCTCACTCTCTCTGTATGTCTTTCTCTCTCTCTCTTTTTTTCAGAGGGTGTTCAAGCAGTGAGACAGAAAGTGAAGCGGGAGATTTGTTGGACCAACAATTTGAGGAGCTTAACAACAAGCTTAACTCAGTCACTGATCCAACAGGCTTCCTGCGCATGGTGTCCAGAAACAACCTGTTCAACAGGTAGGAGATTGTTGAAAGCACCTGGACATTCCCACACTTGTATTGTGGCTAATTAACATTCCACAGAAAAAAAGATTAAAAAAAATATCTGCTTGGGCAAAGAGATTCACATGTATTGTGGCTCATCTGTGAAAGGAGACTTTTCTCCATTGTTTAGCTAGCGCAGAGGCAGCATGTGAATCCTCCTTATTAAATAGACTGAGTAGAGCCAAGCTGCTAAAGCCCTTATCAACTGCCTACTCTGATGGGGCCTTCTGTGTGTATGAGTTTGCGTGTCTGTGTGTGTCTACATGCCAGACACAGACATTGAGACCAGTGTGATTATATAGATGTTTGCTGTGTCTGTGTTTGTTGTGCAGATTTGTCTGTGGAGATTGTTATGAGTATCATTTAACAATACTATGCAAAGTATTTGTTTACACTGTGCTGATTGGAAATGTATACTGATAGAATGTGTGCACATGTGTGTGACTGGGTCATATTTCCCTGTCCTCGTCCACAGTTGAGCTGCTCTTTGATGAGAGGGTAAATCCAGCTTTAATTGCGTCTCGGTGCTCATTAAGACCTTTTTAATGGGCTGCCGGTAATAATCTGCTCATTCTTTTAGGCCTCAAAAAACTCTGAATTATTAAGCTCCTCATGCTTAGGAGCTTATCATCTATCACAATGCTAAAGCAAGAGAAAATGAGGGGAATCTCATTGTCATTTCAAGACATACATCTCTTGGTATGATGAACTACATAATTTTTCCATAACATGTTAAATATTTAGACTATGAAGACTGCAGAAACAATATAATAAAGTCTCATTGAATGAAATTTGAATCAAATTGGTGCAAGAAAAATACACTTCATATCTTCATATACATTCAGATCTGTGCATTTTGGTTTAATATCGTCGTTTTCATCGGCTGTTTATTTCAACTCTGAGATCTAATCTACAGGGATCCTGGAAGGATTACTATGGGAAGGTGATAATGGAAGTCTCCTTGTGTCTAATCCCCTCAGTGTGTAATTGAATACATTTTTATGCAAGATGATAGTATAATGAGGATCATGATGAAGCTGTCTGTTAAGAAGCAGTAAATAGTGATAAAACAGGAGGCCTAAATTTCCAGCTGAGTGGCTACTAGCTTGTTAAGCAATAATTTATATCATAGCTAGAAATAAGGTCAGAATAAAAAGCTTACATGTGTAATAATGTGTAGAGGCAGACTTGCTGTTCAACTGTAACCACAGAATGCAATCTTCACCTTCAGCCTTACTGCTTTTAGTCATTTCTTTTCACTGTTTTCCTCTACACTTGACACTCACCTTCTCTAGGCTTATCCCTTGCCTCCGCTCTCATTCATCCTGTCAGGCTAACAAATGATTGTTTACTTTCCCATGGAGGCTCATGCCAAGGCCTAGGAGAGAGACAGAGTGTTGAGAGGCTGGATGGAAGCCGGTGGCCTGGGGCTACCAGAAGGGTAGGATAGATGTCTGTTGGCTGGGGCCTGGAAGAAACTCTGGCTGGTGGAACAGATGGAGAGAAGTGACAAGTGTGGCCATAAAGCTTTGGCCCTGTGTGCCTACAGCGCCAAAGACTACTAACCCTACGGCCACCATTAGCACAGTTTTCAGTATGCTGTGGGTTTGAGCAGAGCTGTCATTTCTTTCACATGACAGTCATGCCTCAAACACACAGGGCTGTTACCTTATTTTGCTCAATTTTAAAAAAACAACTCCAGGTCCTGTGAACTATTCATTGGCAGTGCATTGAAGGTCTGACTTTTGATTATATATAGAGTAGATCCCTGTAAATACATTCCTCTTCTTCCTGTAGTGATTCTGGCAAACAGATAGCATTCAGTGCAATTACATTTGACTCTAAGGTCCAAACTATCAAAGTTCAATACTGCCATCTAGTGGTGCTATATATGTTGACATAATATTCTGTGTTATTGACACTGCCATGTGAAATTACATATACAATATGTGTTTTTACAGAGGAGTTACAGCACATTACAATGTAGATCCAGTATAGCCTTCCTTTATCTGCCTCTTACTTGGTGAAACTTTAGATCTGACAGTGAGCATAACAGTTAAAAGAAAGCTGAGCCTCTGTGATTGTGTGTTGAATCATTCTCTTCTGCTGAAGCTTTATACTACTACCACACACAAACACACAGAAATTATGGTGACTGAGTTTGCATCTTTCCAGAGCCATATCTGATGTAACACTATGCAGCAAGTTAGATATGGACCTTGTCAGCCGCATTCCCAGCACAACTGCAAAGCACAGAGCAGCATGATTGTTTGATGTTAAAGGACAGTTTTGTGCACGTGATCCCTGTTGACATGCATTTCATATATATATATATATATATGTATTTAATTGAGTTACACTATCTCACTGTCTTGAAAACAGAAAAACAAACGTTCATTCAAATATTTTTGGAGATTAAGATGTTGCAAACTGCCTAAAACTACATTGTATTTGCAGGAGAAAAATATAATTTACGAAATAATAACATGGTATTATTTTTGTGTTGTGTTTGTGTTTATGCAGGAGTTGCCAGAGTATGACCAGCCTGTTCAGTAACACCATGTCTCCTGCCAAAGATGGTAGCTCTTCCCTGCCTCGCCGCTCTAGCACCCTCAGCAAGCCTCCACTCCGGGCACTTTATGATTTGCTCATTGCACCTATGGAGGGGGTGAGCACCACCTCTATGGGCTATTGCCTGTGTATCGATGTAGTTGTGTGGGAGAAATAAAGAGCATGAGAAAATGCAATCATGAGAAATCAAAAGCACCATGTATTGTGAAGGATATTTTGTATTTGTGTATTTTCACACTAATCCTTTTGTCTGACAGGGCTTAATGCACTCCAGTGGGCCTGTCGGCAGACACAGACAGCTGGTGATAGTGCTGGAGGGAGAACTATACCTCATCCCCTTTGCTCTGCTAAAAGGAAGCTCTTCTAATGAATACCTGTATGAGCGCTTTAGCCTCATCGCTGTTCCCTCCATCCACGGCCTTGGATCTAATGCAAAGGTGAAGCTTCTTATTGAGATGTCTTAGAAATACTATTATTTGACACTCCCATAAAAACTAACAGAATACTTTTTTTTATCCCCTGATTCTTTTTCAAGACATATATAATGAATTGTTGTCTTTAGATTGTAGAGCTAAAATTTAACCCTTGCTGCTGTGCTCCTAGGCTCACTCCCGGCGCCCTGGTCCAGCTCCATGTGGTGGTGTCTCAATGGCAGCAGTGGTGGGGAACCCTAGACTGCCCTCACCAGTGATGGATCGCTGGCTTTGGGGACCCATGCCCTCTGCAGAGGAGGAGGTTCTAATGGTGGCTGAGCTGCTGGGCTGCCAACCCCTGGCTGGCTCTTCTGCAACTAAGGAGAGGGTCATGAGTGCCCTCACACAAGCTGAGTGTGCTCACTTTGCCACTCACATTTCCTGGAAATTGGCGGCTCTGGTGCTCACCCCAAACCCAGAGAGTGTGCCTGGTGGGGCAAGTGCCAGCGTGGGAGTAGGAACAGTGGGGAGAGGTGCAGGGGGAAGGAGAGGGAGCAGTGGCAGAGGCAGGAAGGGTTCAATTGGAAGTGGCTACACCATCCCTGAGTCTCTCCACATGCAGGATGACACCAGTGACGTAGAGAGCATCTGTGACAGTCCATCCCTACAGGAGTTCCTTCTCACAGCTGCAGATATATTGGACCTGAGGTTACCTGTCAAGCTGGTGGTGCTGGGGTAGGTGGACTGGTTAAGCACATTTAAATGGTGATCTCTGTTATTTTATTTTAATAACACAATATTGTATATATGGATTGATTTACAGACATGAAAGACATTATAGGAAGTACACATATAAGAAGATATGTAATTGATGAGAATGGGATAGCATTGCCCAGAGAGATAGAAATGTTTTACGTCCTAGTTTGCATCCTAATTCAATTATATGTGTGGTTATCATTTTGGCTTCAGCTCGTACTTGGAGTCCAGCAGCAAGGTGACAGCAGACGGTGTTGTGGGATTGACGAGGGCCTTCCTGGCTGCTGGTGCTCAGTGTGTTCTGGTGTCCTTGTGGCCTGTCCCTGTGGCAGCCTCCAAGGTTTTTGTCCATGCCTTCTACACTGCTCTTCTTAATGGGACCAAGGCTAGTGCAGCACTGGCAGATGCCATGAAAACTGTCCAGAGTAGCAAGCAGTACTCACACCCTTCCAACTGGGCAGGTTAGTGATGTTTTTCATTCATGTGTTAATTATACTGATGTACAATTAAATCTAAATAACTGTAGATGTAGCTCTTTTTAAAAGCTTTTTTTCTGTCCAGGATACATGCTGATTGGCAATGATGTGAAACTTAACAGCCCATCTTCCCTAATCGGGCAAGCTTTGGCTGAGATTCTTCAATATCCAGATCGAGCACGTGATGCTCTAAGAGTTTTACTGCACCTGGTGAGAGAAGGACTTGTATTCTTAATTTCACAACCAAAGACACAAAAAAAATTACTGATGCTACACTGCTGCGCTGCTTGCAGGTGGAGAAGTCTCTACAGAGGATACAGAACGGTCAGCGCAACTCCATGTACACATCCCAGCAGAGTGTGGAGAACAAGGTGGGGGGAGTCCCTGGATGGCAGGCCCTGTTGACAGCTGTGGGCTTCCGGCTTGATTCTGCAGGCACTGGTATCCCTGCTGCTGTTTTTTTTCCCACTGCTGACCCAGGAGACAGGCTCCAACAGTGTAGCACTACATTACAATCACTACTCGGTATGCACACCAGATAATCTCTGTATCACAGTTAAATCAGATTCAAAATCAGTCTGTTTTCATCTTCTTAATTATGTAACATCTTAGTGTTTTTTGCTGTGACTTTATGCTGTTTCCCCACATACAGCATGGCCAGTTCTGTAATTTTTAACCATATCATACAGTATATCCCTATATGTGATACCACCTGTTTAATCATAGTTCTATCTAGCTTTTGGTATAAAAAAACATGCCTGGCATCTGAATAATCAAGTACTTCCTTTGATCCCATCCCTCAGGTCTGCCACCGCCAGCTCTCCAAGCTTTGTGCAAACTCATCACAGCTTCAGAGGCAGGAGAGCAACTCATCAACCGGGTAGGTCCCTGCAGTCCTGAACAAATGTTGCCAAATACAAATAGGACTTTGGCTCAAAATATAAATAAAATATCTATTTTCTTTTTTAATGTTGAGAATTGCCGTCCCACTCACTTTCTTTGAAACGTTTACAGGCTTTTGCACCATGAGGTTCTTGCTAGAAGAGAATATAAAGCTATATCATTGCATAACCATATTACATCAGGACTAGATGCACACTGGTGCACTGGAAACTCAAGCTGCAGCTTAGTCCACTACATTCAAATGCTACATTGAAGCCTAACTAGCAGTCCTTCAAGTACAAACTCTTAACTACAATCTGAGTGCTGTTCTTTTGCACCCAATCTCGTGACACCAGAGAATTAATCTTGCACTGCAGAGATTTATCCCTGTTTACGTATATCATGTGGCTGTCACATGTTTGGCGTTGAGTAGTTTTTGTTGCGTCATACTGCAAATAATTATCTCAATATGCAGAACATGAAACATGTTCAGCCTAATCTATGTTTGCTGATTGCATCAAACTCCACTCTGTCTATGGGGCAATATATTATACACTACCGTTACTTGTTGCTATTATCCTTCTTGTTGACCTGACCCCTTGTACCCTTTGTGAATGGCTTGTGTGCATGCAATTAAAACCCTATTCTTTCTCCCTTCCCCTAACGTGCGGCCTGAAGGCTGTTAAAAATATGGTGTCAATGGTAAGTGTGCCTTCACCTACCTGTACTCCATCCCATTCTAGCCTGTTCCTCCACACTCCACTTTGTGTCATACTAAACTTGATGCAACCCCACCTTCTTGTGTAGAAGCATGCATGACAATTATTAAAACTATTTATTTATTTTTATCATGCTGTTTTTTCATCTTTATGCATGCATAAAATGTATCCTAGCAATCCACCCCCCACCCCCCATTGTTACGTCCTGCAGTCATTAGGGATTTCAGGTATTTAAGGATTTACAACATTAGTGCATTACAGGTCAGAGGAATGTTTCTGGGATGTAAAAGGGATAAAGCTATGATGTAAAAACAAACATTGCATAATTGTGAAGACTGAAGCAGAGGCATGTTACTGCTTTCTGAACAGTTACGTCAGCTGGACAAAAGTGGCACATGTAAACCTCATTTTCCTAAAACCCTTTTGGCACATTCTGTTATACTAAGCACTGATTATCATTTACACAATAAGTTGTAGTTGTCATTACTTTAGGGAAGTTAAAAATATTGATTGAATTGAAAGCAATGATCATCCAGTGCAATGTTTTGCACGTTTTTTTTTCTTGACAGAAGAAAAATCAATTGTATCCATGAACTATATCTCCAGTAAGATTCACCAGTTTAACACTACTTCCTAACCACTAACAACCACTATCTTTTTTTTTTCTCCAGCTCCACCAGGTGTTAGTTCAGCTTCAGACAGGAGAGAAAGAACAGGACTTCTCCCTGCTGCCCATTCAGGTGTCCATTAGTGTGCAACTATGGAGACTGCCAGGATGCCATGAATTTTTGGCCGCTCTAGGTGAGTCATCTATTTATTAAGAAAACTGTGAAATCCTGTCCTGTCGAATTTCCTCCCATCCCATTGTGACCATGTGGACTCATAATTGCTCTCTCTTTCTGTGTGTGTGCAGGTTTTGACTTATGTGAGGTAGGCCAAGAAGAAGTGGTGCTGAAAACAGGCAAGCTAGCCAACCGCCGCACCTTGCACTTTGCTCTGCAGTCTCTGCTAGCACTGTTTGGTAAGTGTATTTTGTGCTGTTGTTTTTTTAAGAAAACAAAATACTAATAATAATTATAATAATTAAAACCGCAAGCGGTGTTGTAGTCCCTCGCTACTGCCGCCCGCCGCTAATGCCGCCCGCCGCTGCCCGACGTGCTGCAACGCTTGAAAAATAAATGCGACGGTGAGAAATGCAGGAATATGTAGGATTTCAATAGGTTTTCAATGGGCAAAAAAGGCCATTGCTTTTAAATGGGGAAAGTTCCATTGGTTTTCAATGGGGAAAATTCCCAGTGTTTTTCAATGGGAAAAATGAAAATGAAAATGGCAGACTTCCTGTTGGGAAAAGTCAATTTGCGCAAGAGGCTTTTTTGTTCATCTCCTTAGTCTACACATGTGTACCGATTTTCATGTTCCTGCTCCATGAAAACCCTTATGGGGAGGGGTTTTTGAAAAATTCAAGGGGGCGCTGTGGAGCCATTGTTTGCCGCACATGGGCGGGGCTCTAGCAAATGTTAGATGGGGTGACTCTTGATGTGTGTATGAAATTTCATGTTTGTACGAGTTCGTTAAAGGCTCCAAAAAGGCAATGGTAATTATTTGCCGACTCAGCGTATACGACCACGACGGGAAAAATTCAATTCCAAATGGCGGACTTCCTGTTGGGAATAGACCATAGGTGCAAGAGACTTTTTTGTGCATCTCCATGAGTTCCACATGTGTACTGATTTTCATCCTCCAACTCCATAAAAACCCCTATGGGGAGGGGTTTTTAAACATTTCAAGGGGGCGCTGTTGAGCCATTTTTTGCCTTACAGGGGCGTGGCTCTATGGGATGTTAGAAGGTGCGAGGCTTGGCTACGCTGGCAAATTTGGTGATCCTACGTGTTTCTTAAAGCCGCCAAAACGGCAAACGTATTTTTTGGCGAAAAATTTGAGAGACGCCGCGCTGCCGCGCGGACGCCATTGGACGTAGCTGCATGGCGTTCATAATGGAGGTTCAGCAAGTGGTTCTGGGTGTTTTAGAAGTGGAATGAAATTGATGGCATTAAACATGTGGCGTCAGTATGTGTCAACGTAAAGGGTGGCGGCGTGGAGGCATTAAGCCCCGCCCATGGGCGTGGCCGGTATCAAACGACACAGGGCGTCACCCTTCACCTGTGTCTGAAGTTTGGAGGCGATAGGATTATTTTAACGGCGTGAAAAAGGCAAACGTAAATTTTTGGCGAATGACCTAAAATGGCCGCGCTGCCACGCAAAGGCGGGTACTGGTAGCGGCACGCCGTTTGTCGTGCGGCTTCACCCACTTGTTTTCTGTTTTTTAGAAGTGAAACGAAGGCGACAGAGTAAACGGTGCGCTCGCCGTATACGTGTGCGTAAAACGCGAACATTTCCTGTTACCACGGGCGGGCGCCATGAGCGACCCGGGTCGTTGATACATAGGAACGTTCAGGGCCGGAGACCCGTTCTAAGTTCCGAATTTGAAGCGGCTCCGATTTTTTTTGTGGCCGTGAGAGGCGTTCGTGCGTTTATGGCGAGCGGCGTCCGTCGGGCAAAACTTTAGGCCTCCCTACGAGCTACGCCCTCTGGCGAAACGATGCGCAGAGCACAACTTAAGCTCAGCTAGGTCCGATGTTGATTTGTGCCGAGTTTGGAGTCTGTGGTGCGAGAGCCCTAGGACGAGTTCGTTTTGGCTAAAAAACGCCCGATTCAAAATGGCCGACTTCCTGTTGGAATGTCGGCTTCGGCCCAAGAGGCAACTGCCCTTTTTTTTTTATGCTTGACATGTTTCCCGAGTTTCATGGGGCTACTTGAAAGTCGCCCACTTTGTCTATGGCTTTTTTGGAACGGTCTAGGGGGCGCTAGAGAGTCATTTTACACAGGGGGCGCTGGCGCGCCCCCCTCAACGCCGATTCGGAACAGGCCGCCCGTTCCTGCCATGGCGTTTCAACTTTTTGAGCATGGGCAAGGGGTGCTTTTGCCCGTCGAAGAGGTGCATGAATAACTAATAATAATAATAAACACAGCGATTTTAATAGTCCCTCACTCCTTTCACTTTGTGAGGGCGAGGGACTAATAATTATTTGTAATTTCTGTTCTTCTTTATACTTTCAGTCCCTTAACTGTACATTAGAATCATCTAGGTGCATGATGTGTTCACATTTAGTGGTCCTGTTGTGTTTTATCAGGTCTCACATTTTTCTTTCATCTTTCACCCCTTCCTTCAGACTCCACAGAACTGCCCAAGCGTCTGAGCCTAGACAGCTCATCATCCCTTGAGTCTCTAGCTTCGGCCCAGTCTGTGTCCAACCCCATGCCCATGGGATACTCAAGCCTTCCCTTCTCTCCTCCTTGCCTGGACAATCAGGCATCAGATGCCATCTCTGTCTATAGCCTCAGCTCTGTAGCCTCCTCCATGAGCTTTGTTTCCAAGTCCGATTGTGATTTCCTCAGTCATCGGCAGCGCAGTGGGGCCACAGCACACTACTCTGCCCACAAGCATCCTCACGTTCCCCGTAGTCGCTCCTCTCCACATGGGGCAGCTGCTGCAGTGGCAGGAGCTCGGGGGGAGGAGGAGGAATATGAGGGCTTTTCTATCATCAGTAGTGAGCCGCTGGGAAGCCACTGTGACTCTTTGCCTCTGCCACCAGGCCACAGCCAGCGCCACCACCGTGGAGGCAGGGGGGTTGTTGGTGGAGCCAGCACAGGGGCAGGAAGAGGGTACACTGTATCTGTATCATCAAGAGGCAGTGTCAGCACTCCCACATCCCCTGTCAAAACATGTCTGGTGCCCAGTCCAAACTCACCATTCCAGAAGGTGGGAAAGGTGAGCAGCTCAGATACAGGTGAATCAGACCAGTCCAGTACTGAGACGGACAGCACTGTCAAGTCTCAGGAAGAAAAGACTGTCCCTCTGGATCCTCAGGAGCTGGCCCAGAAGATTCTAGAGGAGACTCAGAGCCATCTACGGGCGGTGGGTAGTCTTCAGCGGGCCGGGGCAGAGGGTGGCACAGCAGGAGGAACCACAGCTCGGAGCAGCGCCTTCCGCTTGTCTGAAACTAGCGCATTCAGCCGTCCTAACAGCGGTGCTAGTGGTCGAGCTCAGTCTTCCCCAAGACCCAAACCTCCCTCCCGTTCCTCTTCACTGCAGAAGATAAGCTCTGGCTACAATAGTCCTGCAGTCTCTGAGTCTTCCCAAAAGGAGGGCAGCCACCCTTCACCTACTCTGGACAGCCATGCACAGTTCAAGTTGAAGTACCCAAGTTCCCCATACAGCGGCCACATCTCTCGTTCCCCCAGTAATGTGTCTCCCAGTTCTGGTCACCAGTCCCCGTCTGGTAGTGCTCCATCCCCTGCCCTATCATACTCCTCCACAGGCTCTGCCTGCTCTACATCGGCTGATGCCTCAGACTTGGACCGTCTAAGAAGAGGGGTCATTGATGAGAAAGTCCAAGCTATCCACAATCTGAAGACCTTTTGGGCTAATGCTGCAGCCCAGCAACAGCAACATCTCGGTCCTGTCAGAGCCGTCCACAGTACTTCTTCTGGACCCCTAGGTTCTGCCAGTAGGGATGTCCTGAGCCTTCTGAACCTCTCCCCTCGCCGTTGCTCCCCTAATGACACCCAAGACAGCCTGGAGCTGCGGGAGCTGGGGCTGCAGTCACTGGACAGGGGCAGCAAGAACTCTTCCAATGGACACCACTGCTCCAACCCCAGGAAAGTGGCTCCATCACCTACAATTTCCACAAGCAGTAGCCCTGGTGCTCGTTCTATCCGACTACCTGCTGGCAATGGATATAAGTTCCTGTCGCCTGGAAGATTTTTCCCTTCCTCTAAATGCTGAGACATTTCAAATGGTCCTATACTTTTACCTATAATTTACTATCCTGTGTGCTGGAGGAGTAGAACACTTTTTGAGGACCACTATTGGTCCACTGAGCTTGACTTACAGTGAGAAGGATTTGATTGGTCAGTGAGTGTGATCCTGCAGAGGCACATGAATGCTTTGGAGAGTGTCTTGTCCATGTGCCCATAACACTGTAAATGGCAATGAGAAATACTCAATGACCTGATACTGTGTTTGTGTGTTACTGTGTGTCAGGTAGATGTAAATGCCATTTGGTATCCCCTCCAAAAAACCTTGCTGTTTGTGTGGGATGAGATGCAACAGCGATGACTGATTTCCTCCATTCTATTTTTTATTTTTAAATTTAATGGTTATTGTTATTATTGTTTGTTATTGTTATTAATATTATAATTATAATTATTATTATGTTTTGTAAATTAATTCCAGTGTTTCACAATCAGTATTAAGCGTTTTTATATTATTAAAAAGTGAACAAACCTGTACCATGTAAAGATGGATAGAGTGGAAAAAAAAGATTTAATATTTTTTATTGAAATCAAAAGGGCATTTTGCCTGATTTCTTTGTGAATTGAGTGTCTGCTCTGAAGCATGGATTCTCTTGCTATTCAATGTTAAGTACCACGTATGACTTTTTAGCCCATAATTTTTTGAAATTAAACATCAAAGTTTCATGACAACCATCTGTCATTTATCAGTAAACTGTTTCAATAAAAAAAAACATCATGTTTGCTCTCTTGTATTCTTGACTTTACACTGTCCCTCAGTATGGCCATCTAGCAATACAACCTGAACTATATCATACCACCATCCTCTTAAGGGGTGATTTAAGTGATCAGGTCAGTGATAAAGGTCTGTATATATTACAGGGAGTTTGAAAGTCTGAAAATACTGGATAATTTCTTCTCTTGAGACTTCTCTAAAGACGTCATTCAAATGAACAATCTTATAAAGGGAAAAAAAACACACTTTTTGCTTAGTTACTCACAAATCGTTATAATCTCCAAACTTTAAGGAGTCACAGAAGTAGCCTACACTTATAAGCCATAATGTTGTGAACCACACTGCTCCAGGTGATGTGTGGTAGATCACAGTAGAAGCACTCAAAACCCAGATAGTAGTCAAAACAACAGGGCTTCAGGCAATGCAGAAAATACTAAAACCACACGCTCAAAACGTTGCTTGACCAAATCCGATATAAATTAAGTGGTTGGGGAAAAAAGGCACAAAGGGGTTTTATTGGTTAATGCTAATTAGTAGGTCGTCGTTCTGCAAATCATCGATCATGAGGGAGGGCCCGCGCGCAGCTTTTTTAGCAGCTCATGACGTCAGCAAGCAATCAGCGGGTGCTGGGCAGTACCAGTAGTGTTGAGAGGAACAAGTGACGATGGTCCTCATCAAAGAGTAGTAAGTGCGACGTTTCTCTTTCTAAGATAAGATTTTTGAAATCAATGAATGGTTTAATAAAGGTTTATGTTCGCCGTGGAGCTGTTTCTGTGGCTGGACGCTAATGAAAACTTTTGATCTTGTACCGGTGTGTGCGTCAGACACACGAGGTAAGGGTGGGTTTGCTCGAGAGCTGCTCTCTGGCCTACTGGACACCGGCTTTGACAGCACTGTGTGTGACAGCTGCTGTTATCCCACAGCTTCTGATATGTTCACGTTAACTGGCTGGCCTTGTAACACATCAGGCTATGTTTGGTGTGGTGTGTTTAAAACATGAACAGTACCATTTTGTACTTTTGTGTCAAACTCAAACTAACTTGAGCTACGGATTAGCTCACGAGTTGCTAATGCTAGCATACCTGACAGTTAACGTGAATGGTGAATTCGCGTAGCGTTGCTAATGTTATCTTGACTTTTCTTTTGCGAAATTGACACGTAACCCCTGTAGCGGCGCCAGCTAATCTCAAAAAGATAACAGACGGCGATTATGAGTCAAATTCGCTGGTTCTCCTCTCGCGTTAAGCAAGCTAGTTTGCTCAACTAGCTTGCTTTATAACGGTAGTAACGGTTAGTATTTAGGTGTCGCTAGCTAGCTATTAACGTTAGCTGTCTGAGTCATGAAGTTGGGTCGAAACACAGTTAATATCAGCTGTAAGCTTTTGTCAAATTGTGTTGGATCGAGAAACGTAATGATGCTTGTTTATTTTTCTCTGGCTCAATCAGTGAAGGAAATGGTGTGTTTTGATTAAGACGGGAAGTCTGCTTCTTATAGCCACTCACAGTCATTATCATATTTTGTCTTTAAATAGCGATGGAGTGCTGCAACCACCGTTTCCATGTGACCTATCCTTAACTAACATGCCACTCTTTTTAATGTGAGACTTGGCTAACTAGTCTAAATCCTTTTTGTTAAAACCATTTTAACAAATCAGATTAGAAGTTGTTTGTGAAACACAAACCTAAGATTAATATATAGCTTAGTATTTGCAAGAAGAGTGAATGCTAAAATGTAACAGTCAAATAACTAGCAAACCAAATTAAGCGGATCAGAAGATTTGGTTGTGTGCCTAAGAACATGCCATTATTTCTGCATTCAATAGAGATTCAGAAAGTTGGAAAGAGTTATGTTAATAAGACTCATTACCACAGTGTCTTATTCTCTACATGCAGCATCACTTTAAACATGTTTAGAAATACACTTCAGCACTACATTGCCCAAATTGAATTGTGATACAGTACCTGTGTGGTAAGCAGAAAGTGTGAAAGTACTTGTTACTGCATAGGGCACACACACACCAACTATGCACGTGTTCACATTCTGAGTAGTGGAAGATTAACTACATCCACGGCCATGCAGTGCTGTTCTAAAGTGCTGCTAATTACATGCATTATTTTAAAATAATTACACTGTATTTAGTCATTGTGCTCTGTTCAGTTAATCTTTCAATTTTAAGAACCCTCGACTGAGCCACTGACTGCACTGAATGTCAACATGACTCATCACAACGCCTTGCTTGCCTTGCTTTGGAGTCATCATTGGTTTGTCGCAGCAGCCTGGAGAGAACATCTTGTCACTGGGTGTCATCGTAAATATTAACTTTATTTTAACTTAAGTTAATGGAATAGTGTTAATTTTGGACAAAACTCAAATTCCCATTGTCCCGGTTTGCCACAGATCATCAAAATGTAGTCAGAAAAAAAAAGCTCACTTGAGATGAATGCTATAAGAGAACTTCCTGTGTCTGCTTTTTTCCCCTCCTACACTGTGTGGTGGTTAGTGGTCACTGACTGCAGCTTCATGTTCATCAGTGTAAATGATGCGGCTGCTGTGGGCACAGCATACCACAGTCTGCTGGAAACTGAAGAAAAAAAAAAGTTGTCTTTTACTATGCAAAAACTTAATATTGTCTTTATTAATATTAATATTTTAATTTTCTAACAGCTGTACCTTATTTCCCCGTGCAGCACATTTGTTGTCTTTAAACTGCATTTTCGACCTAAAACGACTAAACTCACATTTTCTATTGCTTCTCTTACCCTCATGCCTTTTGTCATTGAACTTTTCTTCTCCTAACCAAATCCACTCTTTGCTTTCCTCAGCTGTAATTTTTCTACTCTGGCCGAGTGATGGGTTCCTCTCATTTCTGCTGACATCAGCAGTGTGTCGAACTGAGCAGTAATAGTTTTTCCTCAGAAAGAGTGATCACAACTAGCGTCCTGTTCCATAGCGAAGGTTTCTGTGCATTGTGCAGGTTATTTCTAATCTCATGATGGAGCACACACGGCTATGGCTCTGGTAATGCATTGATGTGATTAAATGCACTATGGATATAAGACTCAGTATTTATAAAAATAAGTTAAAAAGAAAAAAGGCCATAATGCCAGTAAACACGTCTCTCTCTTTTGCAGCCGCGTGGTTTTACCCTGTAGTGTTGAGGAGGTGAGTAAGACATTTTAATCATCCTCCTTATATTATAACATCAGTCTTGGAAATATCTGCACATTAGTAGTGTTTTTATCTTCCATTTTTAGCCATCCATGGCAGAGGATGTGAAATACTTTTTCCTCCTCCTTTGCTTATATATATTTTTTTTTAAACTCATCTAGTCACTTAAATAAATCTTTTTATATATATATTTCCTGTTTGTTTCAGTTTCACTGTAGTACTGGCAAACCTTTGCACCCCAATTCATTCTGTTAGTCTGGTGTGCAGTACAACCAGAATTCCTAATTTGGCTTGAAAATGTGTCACAGGAGTTGTGGTTTATAGGAATTGCATCAAATCTCTGTAATGCACTGTTTAAAATAATTGCTTTACCCTCACAAAAGATTGCAAATAAGTGCCCTGCTATCTTATTGCCAGTGTTTCGCTGCTGGTCATGAGTTAAGAAACGCATTCTTATCCAAAAAGGAATAATTTGTAATTCTTGTGATTGTTTTACAATGGCAGGCAAATGTTCCCTGTGTTTTTATAGAAGTTGATGTCATGAATCCAAGACTCTCACCCTCCTGCCTTATACGGCTGTAAAAAATCTCTTGGCAATTAATGCAGCATTTTAAAGTTATTTCCAAATAAAATGAAAAGTATGTGTTCTCTTCAGGGGAGAGACTCATAACTTTGCTGGCTGCAAATATAAGCAAACACCCACCCTTCTGTTGCACTGTCTGTTATACAACCATCATAACATGAGATACTTGGACATTCAGCCTGTATAATGTGAGATAAATCCAAAATGCAAATAGTTATATTATTTGGGACATTAAAAATCAGGACATATTCTACACCTTATTGAATGGGGGACATCATCAACATAAGCTTATTTTCTTGTTGTACTGTAAACTATAAAATACTTGTGTGTTAAGGTTTGGGTGATTTGTGTTACAGTATCAAGTGGGACAGTTGTTCTCAGTGGCTGAAGCAAGTAAGAATGAGACGGGTGGTGGTGAGGGCATTGAGGTACTCAAGAATGAGCCCTATGTAGAAGATGGAGAGAAAGGACAGTATACACACAAAATCTACCACCTTAAGAGGTACGTGTGCACCTTTTTTTTTTTTTTATTGGCGTCCATAATTTACATTTTTTACAGTGTAACTGCAATGTGCTACCAGCTAGTGGCAGTGTTGTCTTATCTGTGACGGGACTCATTCCAAGTTGTACGTTTTTTCCTCCTGTACTCTTTTCCTGTAGAACCACTGGTAAGTGGAGTAATGTGTCTTCCTTTACCTCTCCAATTACACCTACCCATTCCATCCTCTTTCCCCATCCTACAGTAAAGTCCCAGGGTTTGTCAAGCTGTTTGCCCCTGAAGGCTCCCTGGTATTTCATGAAAAAGCCTGGAATGCCTACCCTTACTGCAGAACCAGTGAGTCCTGTCCCCATATGACCTTTACCCTGAAACCCTGCATCGTCTCCTTGGTCAAATATACTTTTTGTTTCTTGCATCATGTCTGTGAATTTTCTGTTGGTGTGACATTATAGTGCTTTATTTAATGTGTAGGTAATGGTTTTTTCTCTTCTTTCTCCCCATGTCTAACCTTGATCAGTTGTGACGGTAGGTAGCCTTATTCGTTTTTATTTTTTATTTTTTTTTTATCATTATATAGATAGAGAGATAGGTGTATATAGTTTTATAATAAAACTCTTCCTTCCAGAATGAGTACATGAAAGACAATTTCTTCATTAAGATTGAGACGTGGCATAAACCAGACCTTGGGACACAAGAAAATGTGAGTATCTCCATAACGCAACAAATATCCAGTTTGAATACTACATTGTGTTTGCATGTTCTTACTTTTTTTTCCACCACAGGTGCACAAACTAGACAGTTCCACATGGCAGAATGTCACCGTTGTACCCATTGACATTGCAGACAGATGTCAAGTGTCCTCTGCTGTAAGTAGAAACCCTTTTCTGGCACACTTTCACTGCAGTTTGGCGCCTTCATGTGGACAGGCCTGATCACTACCAAGCTAACTGCCAAACCAAAACACTTTAAATGAGGAACATTCAAATAGGAATTATTCATTTTTGAATGGGATCAATCACCTCACAATCAGACATGGACATTTTTTTCATTTCAGAATTTGGAGTTACTGAGAACATACAATATGGAGTGATTTGAGAAGTCTGAGTTGTAATTAGTGCTGAGATAATACTAAATGAAAGCATCAGTATTGTCTCATTTCAAATATTCAGTCAAGTATTCAGTCAGTATTTGGCTCTGTTTGTGCTAATTCATTATTTTTGCATGTCATAAAATAAGACGAACCACAAATTCCCAGAGATTGTGATGATGTCATCTCCTTGTGTTTTTTTCTTTTTTTTTTCTTTTCCAGAACTACATTTAAAATCTTCATTTAATTTAATGAGATGGGGGCGGGTGTAGAGAAATCATCACGTTTGAAAAACTAGAATCTGTAAATGTTTAAAACTTTTATTTGACAAATTACTTTTATTTTTATTTTTCCCCCTATCTAAAAGGAGGAAGGAAAATTGGATTGGACAGCTAAGGGTAGATGGTGTGTTTGTGTAATTTTTTTTTTTTTTTTAAACATACAGAATTTGATAGGTGCATCTAAAGGTTCAATAACAATTCAAAATATAAATGAGTTTTTAATGTTCCACATTAAATCTTTGAAATTTTATTTGAAGATGTTTCAAGTTATTGCTGTTATTTGACATCACATTGCCTCATATCACTGTGGCTCTGTGAACTCTGTATTTGTGGCTACTTTGCTAAGAAGCATTGGTTTCTGTGTGTGTGTGTATATGTGTTTGTTTGTGGTGGGTAGTTAACAAGGCGGACGTGTTTGCCTTACTGGAGAAGTGCGTTGTGTCTGAGGGCCCTATCAGCCCTCAGCCTCAGGCATGGCTGCAGGGCCTGGGGCGTACCGCCAGCACCGATGAGTTTGTTAGTGTAATTAAGGCTCACAGTGCTTCATGTGCCGGAACTAGACAAATACACACGGCTCTAACACACACACACACACACAGAGTCCTCACTTGAGGACTAGCTCCTTTTTTTTGTCTAGGCACATCGATTCACAGACCTCATTAGTGCAGAACAGTGTATTGTTATAGTGATGGAGCTCTCAGCATTAAAACAGCCAAATTATATGTGTGTGTGTGTGTGTTTGGGGGGGAGGTTTCTACACATTTGGCACCCCCCCTGTCGGACGATAGCCATGAAAAGTACCTTTTTTAGCTGCAGGCGCATCATGATTTATTTAAAATTGCTGGGCCCTTGAGCTGTTAATTCGAAAGCCATTTCATTTATTTGTATTACTATTTCTCTTGCCTATTTATTAAAGTTATCTTTGTCATGTGTTCTTTCTGTATACTTTAAGAATGTGTTTCTCATATCAGGATCCTCCCAATGCAATGGGCAAGAAGTGGTTGGTTCACTTAAATGCCTTTTGGCACGGTATGACTGTACTGTTGCAGTTATAGTGCGGCTGTAATTGGTCTCACATACACAAATACCTCGATATGCAGCAACCCAATCGCACATCAGCACTCATGCAGGTAGATGTACATGCATTCACTTCCATGAACTGGCACCAGTGTCACCCTAATTAAACAGATGCTGTTTTATCTCCTAGTCACTTATATCTGAGTTGTGCTCTGATCTTGCTGCATTTCTTTAAACAAAATGACAAACAAAACTTTTAACAAATAAAACATTCATTTATTGCTTATAGTGTACCATTATTCCTATATAAATATTCTGACGTTTTTCACAGCTCACTAAACAGTCAACTAAATATGATGTACTGTGCATTGTATTGATTATATAAATTGTTCTCACTGTAGGACTTCAAACCAGATGAGGACCCCACCATGTTCAAGTCAGTGAAGACCGGCAGAGGACCCCTGGGGCCCGCCTGGAAGGTAATGGTTTACTGCCTTCATACCTTTTCATTGTCATTTACATACACAAGACCCATACCTGCAGCTGCAGTTTTACATATTTCACTCTCAAAACATTGAAGAGCTTGTATAATTCTGTCTAGTTCTTCATGATTAAAAAAGGCTGCTGCAGCATTTCTACCCTGGAAATTCAACAACTGGAGTCATTTTACAGTTTAACAGAAAAATTCCAAGGCATTTCATAAAGTATGGTCTGTCATAAAAAATAGAAAGATATGGAACATCTATAAATCTGTCTAGAGCAGACTGTCCTCCCCACAGAAGGGCCTATGCCAACTCTGAAGGCGCTACAGATTTCAGTGGCTGGAATGGGATGGGATAAGAAGCACTGCTTACAGCTATTGAGAAACGCACAATTAAAAAAAGCCTGTTGGGTGGTGGCAGCATCATGCTGTGGTTGATACCCGACTGCGGCAGGCCTGGGAATGCTTATGAAGATAGCGGGTAGAATAAAGCAAAATGCAGAAAAATAAGGAAAACTTAATGTAATTTGCAAACAAACTGCTTTTAGGGAGAAGATTTCTTTTCCAGGAATACACTGACCCCAATCTTAAAGGTAGTCAGGAAATGCCTAAAACAAGTGTCAATGTCCTAGAGTCAGAGACCAGACCTCAATCCAATCAAGAATTTGTGGCTGAACTTGAAAAATGCATTTATTCATGGTCCCTATGCAACCTGACAGAGCTTGAGGAATTTTTCGAGACAGAATTTGGAGGGAAATTGTGATGTCCAGATGTACAAAACTGACGGACTCCCGGACACTAGATAACAGTGCCACTACTTGATACTAACATGCTTACACAATCAGTTGTTTAGTTTTTTAGATTTTTATTTGATTTTGCTCAATTTGTACAAAATTGTTGACATTGAAGAGTTACCAACACCATTGTCTATAATTATCAGGAGGAAGGCTAAAGTGGGGCTGTGATTTGATGAAGACAAATCGCCTCTTTCTCATCTCTAATTAAATCTAATAGAAATTTCAAGTCACTGAATCACAAAGGTTTTTCTCTCCAAATTCTGCCTACCTCTTCAGTGTCTGAGTTTGTGTGCGACAGATGGAAATGGAAGGGGACTGTGTTTGGACCTGACAAGCGTTTCTGTATAAGGATTAAAGTACTTTTGATTGAAAGTAAAAAGTCAATAGGACATGACCCATCCACAGAGAAACTTTGTCAGGAGTTTTGTTGCTTTCCCCTGTTAGCCGTGCAGCCTCACAAATGGGTCCCGCTCAAATGTAATGGCACTGAGAATTTCTATTCTACAATGGAGCCTTCAAAGTTCACCATGGGAAACTTTACTTTGCTTCAAGAATTTTCGCAGAACAAAGACAGCCTAATGGCTTTAAAAAATATGAATAAAGAAACTATTTATTTATTTATTTTTTAATTGGATCACTTTTCTGTCCGCTGTGGACATGGAAAAGGCTTTTTTAAAATTATTATTATTTATTTATTATTTTTTAAAAGCTCAAAAAAAAAAAAAAAGTTGACAACAGAGACACAATTTCTGCCAGCTTCTTGGAGTAATAAAACTCTTGTCTATCTCTGCATGCACACATGCTTGCATATCAGCACCCTTTGTATTTCTGAAAACTCCTGCTCCTTTGAGTGGGGCACAGAGAGGGAGAGAAGAAATGTCACCGTAAGTGTTTTGATGTAGAATCCGTTTCATGTGAAGTTCTCCTTTAGCGATGACAACTTTTCTAAACCCACTGCAAATTTAGAAATGTTTCTCATTTCCCCTCTCACTCTCTCCTCCATGATCGTAGCATCAAACGACAGTGGGATGAGGGTGATTGAGGCACGTCTGTGGCATTTCTCTTGGAATGCTGAGCCGGAATGAAGCGATTAATTAAACAGGTGTTCTCAGGGGGTAGAGTATGTGTGTTCTGGGGGCAAGCAGGTCCTAGGTGTTAATAATGTAACCAGCTTTGCACCGCAACGCTCTTATCGCTTCGCAAGCCCTGTTTTATCTGCCTTCCGTGGCCACAAAGGCATGCCTGTCGGGAACGGTGTCGCTGTCAGGACGGAGGCAGAGAAATGGTCCCTTCATCTGGAGTTTATCCACTTTGCTCTGCCACAACCCCCCCTCTTCCTTTTCATCTCGTCTTCAGAGGGAGGCAGAGTGCAAGCAGCGGATGGATTTAGAAAGTGTGTTATAGATTAGGGCACTTTTATCTGTGCACAGCACATCTTCATATTGATAATTATTTCAGTACGCTCCATACCCAAAACATTATGTATTAATGATTTTTAACTTTGAATGCAGCCAAGATTAGTCTAAAAATGATATTCTCTCAGCTATATGCTGTTTTTTTCCAATTTGTTCTCTCATTGCAAAGTTTCTATCTGTTCACTGTTATTTATCCTGATACTTTGTTCTGTATTCTAAAAAGTGATGGGCTGTAAGTCTTGTCATTATTTTGCTGTTCTTCTCTCAACAGAAAGAGCTGGTTAGTAAGACTGACTGCCCCAGGATGTGTGCCTACAAACTGGTCACGGTCAAGTTCAAGTGGTGGGGCCTGCAGACCAAAGTGGAGAACTTCATCCATGAGGTTAGTGACATGTTTACACACAATTAATCATACAGGGTATTTATCTTGGCCTTACGAGTTGTACTCAGTCTTGGAGAGACATATTATACATTTATTTAAAGATTAAAACTAAATTGTATTTGGAAACAATTTTTGGGGTGAACAGTTTTCTCAGCTGTAATTCACAGTGGCACACAATTCATTGCATTAAACATCCTTACAATTATATGAATTTAATTTTGCATACATTTTAACATTTTCTATGTTTGAAATATACAATGTATTTTTCTGAAATATTCTATTATGAAATTGAATTAATCTTTATCACCCAGCCTGACCAAGCCTACCACTATCTTTCAGCAAGAAAAGAGGATCTTCACTAATTTCCACCGTCAGCTTTTCTGTTGGATTGATAAGTGGGTGGAGCTGACTATGGATGACATCCGACGGATGGAGGCAGAGACACAGAGGGAGCTAGACGAGGTAGGTAGATGAGTAACAGTTAGACATAAACCTTGTGGATATGATGCACATATTGGTCATTATATTCGCAACCCACATATAGTTGATGGCACAAAGATGATAAATGTGTTTTTAATGAATAAATAAGGATTCAGAATATTACAATGAGCATTTTATAAAACTTGTCCATAGTAACTCTAATCCTGGTTGACCCCATAGACTTCCTAATTGCCTTTTCTGTGATTTGCTGTACCTTGTTTTTTTTGTTTGGTTTTTTGTTTTTGTTTTTTTTAATGTCTAGATGCGTAAGAATGGTTCTGTGCGTGGCACAAAGGCTGCAGAGGAGTAGCCAGACCAGGTATAAGTTCTCACTGGTAGAGGCCAGTCTGGATACTTCTCCCTGTGGGGTTTCTGTGTTGCTTCTCATCTATGCTGCCATCACTCTGATTTGGTGTTGTGGAAAAGGGCTTTTAGTTCACGGTGTATCTGTATATGTGTGTCTTTGTTTTCAACTTTAACTTCATAGCTCATTCTGAATTGGTTAATAACAGATTGCAGAGAAATATGATGCATGTGCCAGGTCGTTAAGTGTTTTCCTGACCTATTAAAAGTCTCTAACTGTGGTTCACTTGAGTGTATGAGCACACACTTCTGTATGCAAGTGCCTTGTCCTCTGGATACACTCGGACATCTGTGCAAACTTTTCTCAGAATCACACATGCTATTTTTAAGAGGTGGCCAGCAGTTATAAACATAGAGAGTAGGCCTGTTCAAGCTTAATACCTGCAATCCACAGCCTCCCTGTAGACGAATACAAGGCAGAAGTAAATCACATGTTTGAATTTCTGTGAATCACCTTCTCTGTTAAATCTTACTGCTAGTTTGCTCTTGGAACTACTATCTCTATAATTGTCTTGGAGCTTTTGGCTGTACAAGGAGGGGAAAAAAAGGAGAGGAATCCGAGCTGGACTGGCCAAAGTAGGCCAGGTTCAAACACCCCCCTCCCTCCCCTCAACTTCCCACATCTCGCCCAATTCAGCATGTGTTTCCCATTTTTCCTGGGAGTAAGTAAACAGACGGGCGCCATCAAAGAGGGCTGCGGTGATGAAGCCAACAAGGTCTGAACCTCTAGGCTCAAGGGTTAGCAGGGTCACAGTTAACTGTACAACACCACAAAGTGTGATGCTGGCCAAAGTCTACAGAGATCCAGGTTCTTAACAAGACTACACTGGGTAGATGAGAAACTCTGCTATGGAGACAATGCACTAACCATCATGCCTGTCTCTTTGTTCATATCGGTAGAGCTCTGTTGGTCTAGAAGGGGAGGTGTGAGAGAAGGAAAGGGCAAGAGAGGTGGTGACTTCAAGATGGTTCTTTTTTCCCCCTCATTAACATACAAATAGAATTCTGCAGTTGAGAAAGAGTCTGTGCTGTGATTGAGGAAAAAAGGGAGGGGGGGAATGGCGAAATGGGAGGTTGAATCCTCACACCATTTCATCAGATCCGTCTATTCCTCTGTTTAGAGCCACTGTTAGTTTGAACTGTTCCATTAAGGTGTTTGGCTATCAGATTCTCACACTAATTGACTTTCCAAAGCCATCAGCCTCAGGGTGGGAGAATCTGAAAGTGATGCTTTTATCTACCTGGAAGATGAACAAGGTGCTTGATAAGGATAGTTTGAGCTTCTTTTTTTTTTTTTTTTTTATAAAGGAAATGATGCTGAAAGATTTGTTTTAAACTAGTTTTTAACTAGTAACCACTCTACTGAATGCAAACATCCAATAATGATCTCTGTGTGTGTGTGTGTTTTTTTTGTCTTTGTTTTTTCTCTTAAAATTTATTTTTATTTCTATTTGTTTCCCCACAGCTCCGCAAACGGGGTGAAGTACGAGGAACCAGTGCTGCAGACGAATAAAACTAAAACGAGGATTTTAAAAACAACCATGATAACGGCAGTGATGGAGACCGCTAAGAGGGCTCCTTTGGTGCCACTTTTCACCTTAACTGATTCAGGCTATGGAGGTGGGGGGGCTCTGTTACCTACAATCAATAGAGCAGATCCCTGACTTGTATCCAATCATAGACATTCTATCCACAGAGGAATTGATTTCTAGAAACCAACACGATCGTCGCTGATAAGACTCTGGTTAATTTTGATCTTCTGGGCAGAGAAAGGCCAGTTATCATTATCATGTTATTGATGAGACCTAGGCTTCTGGATAGATGTAAGGAGGAGCTACTTATGATTAAATTCAGTTTTACAACAAATTCATTGGCTTGAATCCACAGGTGTTGGTTATTTTGGTGGGTTTCTTCTTCTTTCCCTAGTCTCTCTCCCTTATTTTTTTTTTCTCCAACATTCCTCTCAGGATGATGCCCTACCTGACCTCTCTTTGTCTCCTCCACATTTTTAACTGTACATACTGTGGCTCAGTGGTTTGCATTCCCCGGCATGAGTTTGTCATACTCATGTTCCTTCCTGCCACAGCCTCCATTAAGAGATTACTAACACCCTCGGCGCCTTGGCCCATTGTCATCCTTCCCCCATCACCCCACCTCACCAAAGCACTGCATCTTATTAACACTGACAATCATGCCTGTACAGGTATTCATTCACTCCCCTACAGAATGAACAGAAACCCCCACGCATGCATAGGAGACACGTACATTGTGTTCATACAGAAATGTGTGAATGAAGTCTCTTACACACACACACACACACACACACACACAGGTGCAGATGCCTTTGCTGTGACTGATCTCTTATAAGCTCAAGCTGGGCAGATCCATGCAAGCTTGATCAGCTGAAAGATGTTGCTTTGGAATTGTTTACAGCTTTCACTGATTTTACCCCCCCCCCCCCCCCCCCCCCCCCACACACACACACACACACACACACACACTCCCTATTCTGAAGACATTTACACATAAGATACAGCGCAGCATTCCCCTCCATAACATATGTCCCCAGAGAGGAAAAACTGCACTGAAAAATAGCCACAGATGGTGCTACACCCCTCCAGCCTCTATCACAAGCCAAACCGCTCTCCGTGCACTACTCACCCCAGCCCACCCCAGAGGCCTGTCTTACTCATCTGGCTCTCTGAGGTAGAGCAGGTTTCCAAAAGCCGTCTGCGTCATCCTAGGCGTGTTTTTACAGATTCATAACAGCCTTACCAGTGCCCAGCTGACACCAGCACCACACACTGTTTGCCTTAATCTTTAGAACTTTGCACCTATTGGACCTATTATACCTGTTGTACCTCTGCTGCCAGTTATTTGCTCTAGCTACCTCCCATGTTTCTGACCAACAATTTTCCAATTTCCCTGATGCCTAAGTGTTAGTACTATCCATTACTGTAGGTGCTACATGTTGGGAGTAAATCATGGCAGAGCTTTGTGTGAAGTCGTCTGTGGTCTTTACCTTCTTGAAAGTGTAGAATTACATGTGATTCCCTTTTATGTTTCCTGATATGTCACTGTGCCTGAGCAGGTGTAATTCCTCCAAGCAAAAATGTGTAAGTCAGAAGAGTCTGTGCATCTTTTTTGTTGGAGCAGATTTACATCTCTGTCTCAGAACAGCTGTGTGACAGATATGCCATATCAATGACTCTTGATTTTCAACTCTGTTGTTCATGAGACAGTGGTGATCATCACTAGTATTACTTGTATATACAGTACAAGTGGTTTCCTCATTTGTTCCTTACAGGTATTTTTGTTTTTTGTTGTGTCAATGTCTGTTAAATCGTGCATCAGGAATTGGAAGTTTGTTTGTTTGAACTGTTTAACCTCGTCTATCTTTACTGTATTTCCCTTTCAAGACACGGATGTAATGAAATATTCTAATTTTTTAAAAATTTTCTATAAATCTAATGAGACAGATGTGATCACTTCCTCTGTAATGAATTATTTGCATGTCCAAAGAGTGCGAATGCGTTTCTGATGTGTTTACTTATTCAGCACTTGCAGGCTGGGAAAATAGGAAAATCCGAAAGCAATTGTCCGAGGCAACACATCTACAAAATACACTCAGGTGAACAAAATGACACGAGGATCCTTTTTATAAATGTTGCTCATCAGTTGCCTCAAACAATCTAATTTCCTTTGACCATACTATATGTTTTAGGGGGGGAAATATGGTATTACAGTTTCAATATGAGAAGTAGTTGTCTTATAGCTTGTGCCATTTAATCTTATGTACTTTTTGAAGACAGCCAGTTTCTTTGTTACTGTATTAGGACATATGTTTGACTGAGCGAAATGTGAAACAAGTGGTCTTCAGTATAATCAGTGTTTCTGTGTCTATCTTGATTTGTGCTACCTGTTGGACAGAAAACCCAATAGTTAAGAATAACTACCTAAAATCAATAGTGTACAATGTGTCAAGACAATTGTATTGGAGAGAGGAAGTATTCACAAAACAACTGTACAGTTTTTGCCTAATTTATGAAATCTGCAACTGTTTTATTTCTCAACAGCTTGCTTTTAAATGTTTCTGATCAGCTTTTGAAATTCAGGGGATGTGGTAGTGAATGTATATGTTGTGCCTTTTTTCTTTCTGTAGCTCTTTTTGTTTGCCATTAAGTCTACATATTGTATCTAAATATCAAATAAATTTCACTTGGGAAAACAATCAAATTGTTTTCATGTTCTCTTATTGGAGATTGAAGGCTAAGGAGTTCTTCCCTTTTTGTGTTTGCTTCAGACCAATATACATTGCTCATGTATTAGCCAAAGAGATCTGATTGTAAAACCTCATCTAACTGATGGCAAGGCCAGAGATGTGCATATTAACTTGGCAGGCAGTCTCCGCAACACATGCATCTAATTAAAAACTATCCACTGACTCTGTATAAGGCACTGTGTTTTGGATAATATACAATATGAGTTATGTATGTGGGTTGAGTTCATTAGGAGTGCCTTGGATGGCATACGATTGACTGAAATACTGTAAAATGCACATTGGGATAAACATTCCCTCACCAAAGTTATAGGTGGCTCCAGCATGGGCTAGACTTTTAGTGACCTGCAGGTCAGAAGAGTCGCACAATAACAGCGGAATCGGTGCTAAAGAGCAGGAAGAGCCGCCAGTCTGCCGGCTGAGATATCCGCCTTTTTATTGTTTGTGGAGGAATGGTCACAAGTGCCTGCTGCAAGGAAACCAGTCATATCTGCCCCAGAACAAGCAAATAATGCTATTTCTAAAAGAGGAGATGGGCAGACTCGCCCACACACCTCCTGTTAAGTGTAAGCTCACTGTAGTCTACAGTTAGGCATGTATCCATCCATCCATGTGTCTCTCTTGCAGAGAAGATGAAGGGAGATGTCATGAGTGAACCCCTGTAGTTTAAATAGATGAGGTGACAGATGAAGAGAAGGAATGAATCTCGAAGGGGAGGCTCAAGACTTGACACAGCAGCACATCCAGGCATGTTGCCGAAGAAAGACTCAATGTGCAGTGTTAAAAACACTCTCTGGTAGCCAGAACGACCAGCTTAATAGCTCCAATAAAGAAGCAGAAGTTAAAATGTGTCAAACTGAATTGTGTAGGCCTACGTTGCGTGCTATTTGTTGCACCACATGGTTGCATTTCCTGCCATGAGATGAGATACTGGGGTGAGAGCTTCTGTTTTTGGAGGAAGTGGCAAGGTGGAGATCAAAGTTTGGTCCAGCCCTACCATGTTTGTGTGCATGGCCTTCCCTTGGGGCCAGATTTGCTCTGGGGCTGCATGTTTTCTTGGAGAGGAAAGTTATTTTTGGTTTCTACCGGTTGGCCATGATGTCACAACTGTGCTTCCTCATCCTCCAGTGCTCGGGTCAAGTTTAGCCCCAGAGATTCTCCTGAGTCTTTCCTGTTGTTTTGAGAGAGGTGGAAGAGGTATGGAGCCAGCAGACAACGAGGAGGAGGAGGGTGGGGGGCTTTCTCTGTCGCATCTCTCCCCTTAATACAATAGTGCTTCGCTGGATGACAGATGCTGCTTAACCCACCCTGACCCAGGGAGCTGTGATGGCTCAGCTGAGTGACAGGCCCATAGAGGACAGACAGAGACTCTGCTCCACAGTGCCCAAACTGCACAAGACACTATCCCCCATCAAGGGAAGGAACTGTCTCTTTGGGTAACTCCCACAGTAATATATGTCTATCTGAGGACAAGCTTAACACCATGAATTAAGGGTAGAGAAGGACACCCACTTCTGCTATCTTGTCCTATTGAGTAAAATATTGAGACAAATTGAGTACTAAATCACTGCAGAGACGAGTGGTATTATGACAGTGCTTGAAAGCCTGTAGACTGTCCATTGTCATGACATTGCCTCAGCAGCAGCTATGAGCTGCATTTATCATCACTGGGGACTCTTGGGGAAAGAGACTATGCCATCGGTTTGTCATACTTAACTTGTCTGTCTCCATTTGAGAAGACTGTAGACAGAGCTAGCAGGAAAAGTATCACATGGGTATTAGCATTACAGTCACAACGAACAATGCAATACTCACAATCTTGAATTTTCTTCTTCTGCTGCAGAATACACATTTGTGTCTGGTATTGTTAATGGGGTTTTGTTATAGACCTGGCCTTTATCAGTTGAGAAATGAGCATGGATCCTGATATTTTAAGGGGCTTCACAGAGCAGTGATAGCAGCCATGTCTAAAACTATTTGATGTGTGCAGGCTTTTGTGTTTGTCTCGGTAAAACTCTAATGATGCTGCATCCAGCTGGCTCTCAGGTAGGGAGACAGTTCTCCAGCAACCAGGTGACACTGAGGAAGATTGTGCTGAAAGCCGTTTTGCAATACACGCCACCCAAGCACAACCTTCAACCAGCTGCAAGTAGTACATATCCACACACACACACACACACACACATACACGCATGCAATCACATACTCTTTCCCACCCCCCTTTCACTGCCTTGTCCTGACCTGTCTCTAGCCTCGGTCCTCTCCTGTATATCAGGGCTGTCAGTGCAGGACTGAACATATATGTAGCCTGTTTTTGTAGCTGAAGCTTTGTAAAGAGAATAATGGAAGAATATATGATTATTTGAATTTTTATTTCAAATCTAATAGTTATTTTTATTGTAGTAAAAATAATACACATGCAATATATTCCCTGTTGCCTCAGTTGGAATTTGTCAAGAAGAAAAGAAAACATTAGTTAGTGAATATTTTCTCTAATACTATATATATATATATATATATATATATATATATATATATATGTTTCTCTAATATATATATATATGTCTGACGCCAGCCACTAGGTGGCACTGTGTCTGTTTGGTAAAAGTCATCTTGTTTCCCTTCCCAAACGTACAGTCTTAAAGCCCACTGTCCACAATGTCGGCAAGAGATATGGTGTACTCCTTTCACCAAAGAAAATATCCCTGATGGTGAATGAAAGTACATTTTGTTCAGTATTCCAACATGTTGGACATAGTACATACTTTATTTTATTAGGGAGGGATTCATTGTAAAATAAAACATATTTGAAATATAAAAAAATCTGTAGATCAGAAAATCTTGCACAAAAAGCAATGTGGACTCAATCAGCCTATAGATCCATGATATCCTCAAAAAAAAAATGTTAAAAAAATTCCAATTGAATACAAACACAAAAAGACAAAGAGACACATTCTAATTACTTACTTAACAGGAAATAAAACATTTCACTCAAACCTAAACAAATCCATCTAATAAAATTAATCTGAAAGTTATTTGTCATATTAGAATATGATAATTTTGGCCACAGGGTTTTTTAGGCTCTAACTTTCTTGTGATGTTGAAGATAGACTATTTGCGATTATTTTATTTTTTATCCTAAATTATAAAACCCCTTAACCTCACACAGATGATCTATAAAATAGCCTCGGCCTTTAGCTTATTAACCTATATAGTAAATTGTATACTGATTTGGCCTTGCACTGTTTGCACTGTAATACCAAGAGAATGCTATTGATGATCAGAACCAAGGATCCAATATAATCCAAATGATTTAGCTCGGATTGCTTTTAAGGAGGATTTTTTTTCCCGTTGGGATGCGCATGTACACACACACACACACACACACAAACAAACTGGTGCAATTTTGATTGGTCCCAGAGGTGTGATAATATAGCCACTCTGTTAATATACTTTTATCAATATCATCTGAGATATTCTGATATGGCGTGATCACTCAGTAAGCAGGATTTTAGATTGAAAGCCGTGACTGTTCAATGTTTATAGACGCACAAGTTTAAGATTATATGTTGAAAACATGCCGTAAGGGGGACAATACAGGTCTAACTGAGACACTATTTACGGCACAGATCAGTATATACAGTATAATAGCTGAATACGTTTGTTTAGAAGTGAAGAGAACCGTAATGCAACATATAGAAAACGTTGTCGCTACATTGTTATTCACGTGCAAGATATGAATGTTGAGAAATTGTTTCCTCGCATATACAATTGTTGGATATGATTCTGTAGTATAATAAACACAAAAGGGAATCACTTTGGAAGGAAAGGCTGCCTGTGTGTCCTAATCCAGTTGAAATTTGATGGCGCATGTTCATGTGAAAATATTGAGCTATCCGATATTATAAAAAAAAAAATTATACAATAAGTGAAAGCCATTTCCAAGTTCTGATTTACACAGGCGAGTTTACAATCGCGTTGACTCCGCGGACCACCTTAAAAGCATTTGTCCCGCCCTCGAAGCTTTCTTTTGTTTCTCCGATTGGCTGAAACCTCATGGATGGAAGTAGCTGCAGAAATGCAAAACTTGTTGCTGGCTGCTCTGGACGCGTTGATCTCACACAGCGCCAAACGGCAGAGCTGAGTGTGAGTGTATCTGTGAATCGCTCCCAAGTGCACTCAGACCACACCAGACAAGCCTCGGTAATCGGAGGGGACGCACACACTAGGAACAAAACGCGTTGGAGGCAGAGCGCATTACCGGCAGTGGGTGAACGATGCTGTCAAGACGCTCCGTAGTTGTGGAGTGCGGGTAGTGCACGCCGCTCGGCTCCGGGTTTTGGTCCTCATAAGCGGACGCTCCGGTTCTCCGGTGCCTGGCTTGGAGAGCAGTGTTCGTGGACTGTACATCACACTGGACTTTTGGCCGCACGCCTGCTCTGCAATCGTCGAAGTTTTGAAGGACACCGGTGGGCATTATTTATTTAGGAGAGATTTTTTTTCCCCTTTCAAAGCCACATATAGATAGTTTTAACAATAGAGCTCCAATTGGACTTTTTTTCTTGTTTCCAGTATGGGACCTTATACAAAAAGTCGCTCTGGGACATTTGACATGGGACTGGAATAATGAATTAGATGTGAGAAATTGTCATATTATGTCGCTTTAATTCTACTGCGCTTCTGTTAGTTTGTTAGCGATATGTTTTTGTGCCATGTTTGCCCTGAAGAAATGCGCACAGAAAAACTTTGGCATATTATAGGCCACTCATAGTGAAAGCTAAATAACAGTGTTATAAATGCGTTTGATTAATTAAAGACAAAAAAGGAGAGCGACCAAGTGCACGCGTAAATACGAGAACGGGGACACAGTTTACGTGCGTGTTTGGACACACTCTGTCCCGTCTTTACTCCTCTTCCTTGGAGAAGTTGTAAAACAAAACAATGAGAACGTATTTGGTGCGTGTTAACATTTAAAGAAGAAAGGGCAGTTAAATCTGTAGCGTAATACAAATTGCCGAGTCTTTTTTGTTTTGTTTTTCTTTTTTTTGTATTTCTCTTTTTTCATTTTTCTTTTGGGGACAGACAAAAAAAACAGACAGTGTGCTGATGTCTGGCAAACTTGCCGTCATGTGGGATTGATTGCAGGGGAGTATGTTTGGGCTGGAGCAGTTTGGTTCGCAGATTAATAGCAGAAACCCTGGCCAGTCAGAGAGAGACATAAACCAACCCAGACTGAATATGGGCTCCCATTATAAAAGCCCCGGTTTTCACGCTGGAGGCCCGCCGGGAGCCGTGGAACCAGGCATGGGCCCTCTGAGTGAGCCGCAAATGCTCGGGCTAAACATGAACATGAATGGAGAACAGTACGGGGGCTTTCACCCTCGGGGCCACTCGGACATGCATGCAGGCAGCGGACTTCAGCAGCAACAGCAGCAGCAAGGACCCATGCATGGATTTTTTAACAACCAGCAACCTCATCAAGGACATCCACATGGCCATCAACCTCACCCCCACCAACATCACCCCCACTTTGGTGGGAATTTCGGGGGACCAGAGCCAGGGTCATCATGCCTGCATGGTGGCAGGCTAATGGGCTACAACAACAATGGCATGGGACCACAGGGCTTTGGAGATGGATTTGATCCTCTTGCTGAGGGTCAGGCAGGTGATGGCTTTCCACAGCAGCAGCAGCAGCAGCGGCCTGGTAACATGCCTGACTTCCAACATCATGGGCCTCCCAGTGGCAGCCATGCTGTCCCTGCTCCCTGTTTACCCCTGGACCAGTCACCTAACAGGGCAGCTTCCTTCCACGGTCTCCCCTCCTCCTCATCCTCCTCCTCTGAGTCTCATGGCCTGGAGCCCAGGCGGATGCCTAACCAGGGAGCTGTGGAGGGATTAGAGTATAACTTCCCCAGTGAGCCTCCATCTGGACATTTTGATGTACCTGTATTTTCCCCATCAGAATCAGAATCTCAGTTACCCCATTTTGGGCCAGGAAGGCCAGTTCCCAGTGGGAATTTTCCAGGGAACCCTGGCATGCCACGGACACCAGGCATGCAGGCCATCTCTAAGGGACACCAGCCACCTCCACAACCCCAGCCGCCTCAACATGGAGTGTTTTTTGAGCGTTTTGGAAATGGCCGGAAGGTGCCTGTGGGAATGGAGCCGGGGGTCAATGCGAGACATCCTCTCATGCAGCAGCAACAACAGGCTGGCTTGATAGCCAGACAGAACTCATGCCCCCCTGGCCTCCCCCGACCCCCTCAGGCTGAGCCTGGCTCCGCTAACCCTAACATTCTGGACGGAGGGGTCATGATGGCCGGCCAACACAACCAGTTTGAATATCCCATTCATAGACTGGAAAACAGGGGTCTGCATCCCTATGGGGACCCCATGTTTAATATGCAACAGCCAGCTCCTCCTCCCTCCCAACAGCCCCCGAATCAGAGGCTGCAACACTTTGACTCTCCTTACATTAACATGGTAAAAAGGCCTAGATTTGATTTTCCTAATGCTCATAGTGGTGAAGGCTGGTGTGGTGGCATGGACAACCACCTCTCCCCTTCTTCCTACCCTGGACTGCCTGGAGAATTCACCCCACCTGTGAGCGAAGGTTTCCCACCAGGTCCCTTGCAGCATCCAGGGCCTGAGCAGCAGTCTCTGCAGCAGCGCCAGAATGCTGCCATGATGATAAAACAGATGGCTTCTCGCAACCAACAGCAGAGGATGAGGCAGCCCAGTCTGCAGCAGCTGGGTCACCACGGTGATGTACCTCCTGGCCCCATGGCTCATGGAGGCCCAGTTGGTAGCATGCCTCAGCCCACCTTTGACAGGGAGAATGGTGGCAGGTTGCCCAACATTGATGGACAAAATCCTCATGTAACTCAGGAGAACTCCTGGTTCCAAGGGTCCCACCCACCAGGGGAGATGATGTCACGGCGTATGGGTGGAGCGGGTAATGAATCAGGGCCCCATGACATGGGGCTACAGCAGAACGGGGCTGGGATGATGTTTAGGCCAGGCATGGGCATGCAGGAGCCGATGAGGATACCAGGAGATGGGCATGTACAGGCCCTCCATTCCCCAGGCATGCACTCACAGTTTAGTGGAAATATGGGCAACCTCTCACAAATGCAGTCTCCAGGAGCAGGAACAGGGCATCCGAATGCACCAGCAGAAAGACGACCGGCTGACTTCCCTGCACCTCCAATGGGAGCACAGCCAACATTTCCCTATGGTGGGGCTAACCGTCAGGGGCCAGCCCACAGCGTTCCCCAGGGGGTGAGCACCTCACCGGGGAGCTACCCTCCTCAGTCTGAGTTTCCCTCAGGCCAGCGGTCGTCTGTTAGTAAGCTTGGAGCTCTGTCCCTCGGGAACTTCAACAAAACTAGCACTAAAGACAGTGTTTTTGGTCAGAGCTGTCTGGCGGCCCTTTCTACGGCCTGCCAGAACATGATCGCAAGCCTAGGGGCCCCCAATCTCAACGTAACATTCAACAAGAAGAACCAAAATGAGGGCAAGCGAAAACTGAGTCAGACAGAGCAGGACATTAATAGCAGCACATCTAATGGTACTGGCAGTGCTGGTCCTGAATATTTTCAGAGCAGCACTTCCCAGAACAGCCAGATGCCTGGCACCGGGAATAGCAACTCTAAGCCTGCAAGTCAAAGCCAGATGGTGCAGGGGGAAGCCAGTGCCCTCTCCCCAAATTACAACATGGACGCTACCCCGTGCAGTGAGGGGAAGGCAACAACAGGGAGTGGGAGAGGGAGAGGGAGGAGAAAAAGAGACAGTGGACATGTGAGCCCTGGAATTTTTTTTTCCTCTGACAATGGTAACCCTGTTGTAAGTCCAGGCCAGCAGACCCCCTCAGCTGGCATTGGGGAGAGGGGTGGGGGCACGCCCCATGAGAAACACCTCCAGTCACCCTCTTGGGGAAAAGGAGGAGAACTGATTTTGGGGGACCAGGGTGACCTAATGCCTTCTCTGGATAGTGGCATTCAAAGTGTTGCCAAGTCTGACAGTAGCTCACCACGAGTGGACTTTCCTGACGATGTCAGCACCCACTACGGTAACGAGGATGAGGTGTCCTCCAGCTCAGATGCAGGAGGGGCCTCAACCACCAAACTTAATCGCAGCCCTGTAATCACTGGCTCGCCCAAAATGCAAAGAGGTGACCATGGATTGATAAATGGACAAAAGCCCCTAGGCATGGGTATTAACAGTCATACTACCTCGACACCGGACAGCTATGGACTAAATGCTGGTGGGGGCACAGGGGCCAGTGGAGTGAGCCACCCAGGGACTCCTGGGGTGGAGCAGGTACGCACCCCATCGAGCACCTCTGGCCAGGAAGAAATTCATCCTCTGGAGATTCTGCAGGCCCAGATTCAGCTACAGCGACAGCAGTTCAGTATCTCTGAGGACCAGCCGCTGGCCATGAAGAATGGCAAAAAGAATGGTGACTGTCCCTCACAGAACGGAGACAATGAGCTGGCGAGCTGCCGTCCGGATGCTGGAAAGGGCTCAATGGGCACTATTGACCTTGACACCCTCATGGCAGAGCAGCACGCCACCTGGTATGTGCCCAGTGACAAGGCCATGATGGACGGGTCAGAGGATGACAAGACCATGGGACCCTGGGAAAAAAATAAGAGCCAAAACAACAGTAAAGAAGGTAAATGAAACAGTTTAATTCCTTTAATTGTACCCACTTTTCCCCCCTCTCTCTCTTTCTCTCCCTCTCTCTGCGTCTCACACTCACTCTCACACATGCAACACAGACTACATTAAGTGGTAAATGCTCATAAATGTACTATATTTACATTCTTGAAATTATTTTTTAGTTGATCTGAAATGCACAATGTAACACAATATAGGAAATAGATATTCTGGTAGCGCTGCTACTTGAAGACCTCGTCAATATTCTGCGAGCAGAAAGTAAATGTCTGTTTAACTGGAGTCTCTGAATTTTAGAGATGTAGTCTATAAAGGAAGATAACAAATTGAATCGTATCTCCGTTTAAGTCTGAACAAAAGAAAGAAAAAGTGTTTTTTCTGGTTAAATCAGGTCCGTATTGGAGAATATTTAGACATGATTAAGAATGGAGCAGTTTTAACTGGGAAAAGTAAGACTTGCACCTTCTCTACGATGTATTTTTTTTATAGGTTTCTTCATTGTAGAGGCACTTCAAAAGAGCAGCTCAAGAAAAGTAAACATTTCCTGTGGTTCTTTATCTCGGTTTTCAGGGTGAACAACTACATTGAGAAGATTAATGGCTTTTTGAGGATATGCGTTTACGCAGCGGGGTTTCCCTCGACTTGTTACGTGTTTGTTTTTGTTATTATCATGGGATAATATCGAGCTGGTGAAAGTGGATTGATTTGAGATTGGCAGGACAGGATTTCCACGATTAAATATAATGTTGAAATTAATACAGCCATCGGTTTCAGTTATATTTTCTGTGGGAAATAGACTATATCAGAAATCGTCTAATACTATTTAGTTTCAAATTGTAGTATTTATTATTATGCTAACTATAATTAGTTGTTATTTATTACTCGTGTTGATTTCTTAATAAAAATATTTTTTAATAATATTATTTAACCTCTTAATTTGTGTAAAAATATTTATACAAATTAATTGGGTATCCCTTACAACACATTGTGTAAGTTTCTCAAGGAAAATTGAAAGTTTTCTGGCCTAAAGGCACTTAGTCAACCAGACGGTAATATTATTAAAATCTGCAGACATAATAACAAAACGTTTTATCCAAATGTTTTATGGTTGCTGTAAATGAAATTCCGTTGTTCAGCTGCGGATACATTTATTCTTCATACATACTTCTTAATAATAATAATTGGAATATTATATAAATATAAATATTAATAATAAAAATAACAACAACTGTTATTATCATCATGATTACAATCATCATATTTATCGTTTAATAATATTACTATGATTATAGGCAACACTGTTACGGCTGATTAATATTATTTTTTGTCTTTTATCCGTAATAGAATAATATAATTTGTATTATAAACTATAAGCTATATTTATTAAAATGTGTTTTTTCATCGGGTGTGTATTTTCATTCTTTCTTTTTTTTTTTGGATAATCCTAAATAATATTTTAAACTAAGTACTTGACTGACATGGCTGACGTGTTGCCACATAAAAATCTAAAAGGGAGTTTCCTACTTTTCTGGGCTAAGCTACCGAAAGGCATGTGCACGTATGGATATATAATAATGAGAATATATGTGTCCGATGCGCTATCCACCGCGTCTCCAGCGCCTCTTTGTTCTGATCAGTGCGGCTGTAGAGGGGCGGGGGCGCGCACCGCGCGGAGTCTGGACTCCAGGCGCATTGTTTATAGAGACTGAGGACAGGGTGTCGGGTAGCAACAGTGATGGTATTACTTCGTAGGAGCGCTGTACCATTTTAGTGTGACTCACTGGTCACACTAAATTCAAATGAATAGAAAAATAACACGCCATCTTAAACCATGAATATGAAAACTAGCATATTCCACCCCAGTGATTTGCTTTCACCATAATTGGTCGTCCACCTCTCAGATACGGTGCTGGAGAATTGATAATATTTTTTGTTTTTGTTCCAATGATTTCTACCCATGGTTGTTCACATGAGTTCTGCTAATTTATGAAAACAAGAGTGTCATGGGGTGTAATAAAAAAAACTCCCACTGATGCTTGAGAGTGATAAGTAACATCATTACTTTTGATACTGATTAATAGGTGTTCTTTTGACAGGGAAACCCAACTCTCCTGTTGCATGCACACACGAAGCAGTAGGTAGTAAAAAGCATGATTGTCTATTTTCCTCTCCTCTCCTCTCCTCTCCTCTCCTCTCCTCTCCTCTCCTCTCCTCTCCTCTCCTCTCCTCTCCTCTCCTCTCCTCTCCTCTCCTCATCTCTCAGCCCTCCCTGCATGGACATGAGGCATGCAGCTCTGGAGCGATCGATAGCTAGTTAGCACAAATCACGGCTCCTGACAGTTTCTCATTTGAGTGCTTCAGACAGCAAAGATGAAAAAAGGGTGGAGGTGTATTTGGGAGGAGTGGGGGATTTTGAGATTGAATCTGATGCTTAGGCTACACAGAAGAGAGCAAAATAACATAATAATTTAAGATAAGTCATAGCCCACAGTGTAGTTCCATAAGAGCCTACATCCAATAGGCTTTTCACACTGCAAAAATTATCCACCTCAACCAGTCAGTCGAGTTTTAAGTGCTCAGTCTTGTGTGCAAAAAAATTGCCCCAATGACACTGATTTAAAAGCAGGCCACTTCACTGGGTCATTACTAGTAACTAACTGACTTGATCAAGAACATTGTAAAATATGATTGTTTCATTAGAATTTAATTGATTTATCTTTTTCCGAGGATTTTTTTTTTTCCATCTTCTGCAAGATGAAATATTTTAATAGTCAGTATGAGATGACATGATGTGTAGGCTAGGGAAATAATTGTTTTCTGATGTAGTAGACATCCTTTTTTATGTGCAGCATTACATTTTTTCTTCCAGGTGAAATGGTTCTCTGCCTGCCACTGCCAAAAACTCTTTTCTTTTTCTTTTTTTCTTTTTTTTTTCACATTTCCATGTCTTATTTTCCCCTCCCAGTATCGTCATTTATTTTTATTCTTAAACAATTCACTTTCTATGTCATTATTACATTAAATAATAATACTCAATAATGAAGGGAATGCTTTGCACATAAATACCAAATTCAGACTACTCAATTAAAAATAGAAATGTGATTGAAATTTGGTGAATTTAAATTGTTTAAAGTGTTTTCTCATTTATATTTTTCGATAAGTTGTGAATTAAGTTGTCGTGCTCCTAATGTCGTATTAGATTATGTTTTTGGGGAGAGTTTAAGGTTTGTACTGAGAACTATAGTGTTGGAGAGATGATAAAGTGAAAGAGCTGGAGGTGAAGGGTCAGTTAGATCGTATTTACTGAAACCCTTAAGTGTGGAGTGAGGCATCATTTTTGCCAGGTGTGTTTGTATCAAAGCCACTTATCGAATGAGCAATAGAGATGCACAACACGTCTGTAAAACACAGTGTCACAATTCACCATTATTACTTCGGTAAACTCTGAATTTTTCCACCTAAGAAGTTAAAATGTGTGTATTTGTAGAGGAACTGTACTCTCAGTAATGGTTTGTGTTCACCCAGTGCAACCCAGCTCACACTGTCTGTGGTCCCTATGTGCCTATTTACAGTGATGCGTGCTGCAGTAATGGCTCCCTTTGGACCCCATATTTGGCCTCCTCTCTCTGTGACAGCATGTAGTTCAGGTTTTTCACCAAGGCACAGTAGTACTTGCTAGAACTTTCCCTTGTACGGTGTCAGTTAATATTTTTTTTTCCCCTTTTAAAAAAAAAAAGAAGATATATTTTACGCACTTCCTCTTCCCTTCTGTATATCTTAGCTAGAAGCTGACCGTTCATTTGGAAACTCATGTATGGTCTTGATAACAGGCGTAAGGAAGTGATTCAGTTCTTTTTATTTTTACTGTTTACTGGTTTTGCCGCGCATACTTTTTTTTTTCTTCTTCAGCACAGTTAAAATGCTTCACAGTTGACCCCGTGGAATAGTTTCACTCTTCACTCTGAGTAATCAGTCCATAAACAGCTCTTACAATGATCAAATCTCTGTCACTCTGACTTTGACAGGTTTGAAAAGAGGGAACTTGCATCTTATCACACCTACTAGAAAGCACTTAAATCCACAGAAAGAACCGTATTGATATTCCACCACAGAGAACGATCCTGTGAGACTACACGCTTTTGACATTTCAGCACGACAACAACCCCACAAATCACACCAGTAATTTCTATTTCCTTTTTCTAACAAAAGGAAGTGATTGGCACATGCTTGAATGTGGAAAAAACAGCTCGGGGCAGTCTATGTTCTTTACCTGTCATTACAAGGTGTTTCATATTGACTTTTTCAACAACACACATCAACCAAGCCTATTGCACTCTCCTGCACTGCAGTAATGATAATCATTATGATAATCATAGCAATTAGCCTTGGTAATATTGTTTCCAGAAGTCATAATTCATCCTCAGGCACCTCCTCTAAGTTTGACTTGGTTATTGACGGGTTCATCTGGGCTACAAAGAACCACTAGTTTATGTCTATATGTGCATGTGCTTATTTCAGCACAATAAACGTTGTTGTAGTGACAGCGAGTTTTCAAAAACTTCTCCTGAGCAAAATTGATCCTGGTGTGGACATAAAAAAATCTGTATTATTTTTACTGTTAGTCTTTTTTAATTTGCTTTGTGTGTGTGTGTGTGTGTGTGTGCACGTCCCTGCGCGCGCGCTCACACATGTGAGTATGTGACACGAAGGGGCAGGTTTGTAGACACTGCAACTTGATAATGTGGATTTGTCAGCTGTAGACATATAGTTTGATTTATTTAGACTTGGTGTCAGGTTCGCGGCTTCAACCCCCCGATCTCAGGCGTCTGCGCTTGGTAGAACACGCATCACTTAATTCTAATGTGTTGAAAATATTTAAGAGTATTTACTTGACTTGTAAATAGTGAAGGACTGAAAAATGGCTATCAAGTGTTTGGCGTTTAAGGTGGCATTTGCACCTGCACGTGTGTGTGTGTATTAATATGTATTTAAGCATTTGTTTGTTTATATAGTTTTTTATAGTGTGTGTGCGTGCGTGCATATGTGTACTATGTTCTTGTACTTTTGCAAAACATTGAGCTCTAGTGACAGTCAAAGGAAGCCTATTAAAGAAGTGTGCTTATGACTAATGATGAGAGAAGAAGATGAACAAAGGTGTCAGGCCTTTTTTGCTTGCCGGATTTTCAACTCTTCAAAATAGCAGCTCATCCGGTGTTTTGTTTTCCCTGGGGAAGGGTGTTAAAACAAAATAACTTGTCTCAGCATGTGGTAAATATTCTCCCATGGAGCAGAGAAGCTGAATTTATCTGGGAGATGCAGAGAATGATGAGTTTGAACCCTCAGATGTATGTGACATGCCTCCAAATGTCCACTTTTGTTGAATGACTGCCAGAAAAAAAACCCCCACCAGTTAGGTACAGAGCTCAAGTAAGGTGTCCCGGGTTCATATGTTGCTCGGGATACAAGTGCAGTGTTTAAAAGGTGCGTGTGTGTGTATTTTCAGGTTTACACAGGTGTAGATGTTTTCACGCTACGAGCAGTGGTTTATATTATTAGCCATACAGGTAGTCTTCAGGCACCTTTAATTTGTATTGAAGAAATGACCAATGTTTTATGACACTGGAGCCGTTTCTCCTGGGAGAGAGACGTAGAGACTGATGGAGTGAAAGAGAAAGTAAGAGAGACGGAGAGAAGTTTTCTTTTCAGGGAACATCTGTAGTTTCGCTCACGGGGCGAGTGGCCATGTAATAGCTACCATTTGCATTTATGGAAAAGAAATTCATTGAATTCACTGTTTTTAAAAAATCAGTTTTATGCTCCATGAGTATCGTTTGTTCTTTTCTGTATCTTTTAAGGCAGATTTATATCTCTATTTTAAATTATGTTCAGCCATGAGTTAACACCACAAAACACTAAATTGACATACCTTTTATATTCTCTGAAAATCAGAAAAAAAATACTTGGTTACAGTTTTTGCAGTGCCTGGAACAGAATTTATAATTACTCATTATTTTTTTTAAATCTAAAACAGGCTGGTGCTCCTAACACTGAAATTGTCATTATTTTCTTGCTTGATTTTCTTTCTTTTTTTTTTTCTTCTTCAAAAAGCTGAAAATATAAAAAACAAAGTTTGCAGCACTGTGCTGAAACAAAATAGAGACAGTGAAGTAGATCAATATGTCACTGACTTGGATGACATGCTGGACAGGTTCTGGACATGGTTGTAAGTTATGAAGGAGGCACTAAATCACTTCCCATGTTCTGATTTGTGTCTGGTTTCCTAAACACTTCTTGTGGCCTGAGGGGGAGGCGTGTGTGTGTGTGTGTAGAGGGGGGGTGGGGTGGGGGGTTGGGTGTGTTGCTGTAGAGAAAGCAACAAATGCTGGGGGCAATGCCTGCCTGGGCAAGTTTTTTTTCTTTTTTCCCCCTTTTATTTTGCAGGCCAGAGAACACAGAGGAAATTTAAACCAAAATAACCCCTGTGCCCTTGCCTGAGAAATGCGCCCCCTGCTCCCTCCAGATATCCTCCCTGCTCTGAGCGAAAGGTCACACTTAGGCAGTTGGGTGGAGTTTGGGGGGTTACAGAGAGCTTCAAATGCCCCCTATCAACCCCGGGGCATGAGATACCTGGGACAATACCTTTGTTAGCCTTTGTACACATGATTAAAACTTTCCTGCACACGCCTGTATTTGAGAGATATTATTTGATGTTGTTTGATTTTGTGATTATCAATTTTTTTCCACCAACTTCAAATCTGACTTTATATCATCCCATTTTTTTGATTTTTTGATTTTTTAAATAAATCTGACTTTTCTCTGTGGATCGTGACGGGTGTTTTGTGCTGACAAAGACAGAACCACAGTGGTGGTTGTTATGCTAAAGGAATCTGACCTGATGTCACACACTGTCATAGGAGTGGAGGCCTTTGGGTGTTTTTGTCAGCGAGCGGAGCTTTCTGATTGGGCTGGTTTGTGTTCAGAGAGGATGGGGTCATGCCCCTCAGAGCATGAGGTTAAAGGTGAAGTGTCGTCATGGAAGTAGAGCTTGGGATAGAAAGGGCAGAGGCCTGCCGCATGGGATTCTGGGGCCTGGGAAATCAATGTGACGGCTCTGAGGAACTTGTACCAAAAAAAAAAAAGAAGCCTTGTAAATTCACTTCATTGTCTTCTTCTACCATTAAAGAAATACATTTAATTCAGCTTCTTTTCTCCTCTACTTATTGTACAAATATTCACGATATCTGTGTCAACTTTAAAGGTTACCGTCATTATTTTTTTTACTGAGCTGTAGCTTTTAAGATTAATTGAAAAAAGCTAATTGCACGCTGTAGCACTTACTATTAAATTGCAGTAAAAATACAGTCCCCAAGCAACCATTGTTTACCTCCCTGCGTTGCTTAGAGTGTGTTGACTGTGTGTGGTATGACATGTAAACCCGTGTCAGGCTGTCAGCTCCCAGACACATTGGTGTCATCCAGACAGCCAGAGCTGTGCGCTGTGCTCCCTGCCTTCATGGCATTCGAAGCTCTACTCATCTCTGTAA
Organism: Pampus argenteus; assembly: GCA_036937835.1. NCBI lineage: Eukaryota > Metazoa > Chordata > Actinopteri > Scombriformes > Stromateidae > Pampus > Pampus argenteus. The sequence continues at coordinate 15,206,165 of CM072867.1, forward strand.
ATCGTCTCCGGCTGTGTATGTGAGACGGCTCCAAAACCCTGCTGCTATGTATGTGTTTGTGTGTGTGTGTGTGTGTGTGTGTGTGTATGTACTGCACTTGGTGTGAGAGATATAGCGATAAAACTACATCACATTCAATTCTGTATTTACTTAACACGTCACTGTGGTAATCTTTTCTGGCTGTAATGTGGTTAAGGATATTAAGGTGTATGTGTGGCTGCTCAGCGCAGCTGCTTTTGCTGTTCTCTTTTTATTAAGTATTTCCCCCCCCTCGCTTGTTGATGCTAAGCACTTGTTCCCCTCAGATGAATAGGGTATTATAGAGATATTACTGTGGATATGAATTCTATGTTAGTCAGTGAACAGCCATAACAAGATAGATTTTATTGAAAAAAAAAAAAGAGAAAAAGATTTCCTTGCTTGTAAAATGTCATGGTGATTTGGGATTTAGACTTGTGTGATGTAAAATTTCACACTGCCGTTTCCACTTTTGAAGGAATGCCGCCATGAATAATGCTCACAATTTAAGTGTAGTGTCTTGATTTTTCCAGAAAAATGAATCCCCTTCAGCTATTTCTATAATACTGGGTGATATTTTAATCCTGTGGTGGTCAAGCGGTTGGCTTACTTTACAAGTGGTGGATTTTTCATACAGCATGTAGCATAATTGAAAAGTGTGTTATAACAAATGTTAAATAACTGAACAAAAATCAGTCCATTCAGCAGGGCTGCACAAGCTTGAGGAGCCAATTTATTAAAAAAAAAAAAAAAAAGATCTACTTAAAAATATTTGTTTCCTTTTGACTGTTTTGTTAAATAGTGTTTTATTTAAACATTAACTGTTTTTATATGAGCTCATACATTAGTGTAGATTATAAAAAGCGATACAAATGTAAGTGTGTGTGTGTGTGTGTAAGAAATCATGAGATATCATGTTTGTAATCTGAGCTACGTGTATTTTTGTCAGTGTATTTTCCATTCTTGTCCCTGCGTTGAAGATGAGTGATGCGTCTAGCGGGAATCATTTGTGTGTGTGTGTACATCCATATGTATGTGGGCGCTTGTATGTGTACGTGTGGAACAGCAGTTGAGGGGCTGGTGTGGATATGGCAGCGGCAGTGGTTGGCGTGTTGTGTGTTTTTGGCTGTGCATGTTGTCAGTTTGCTGAGTGTCAGCAGTGAGCCAGGGCAACGCTTGGCTGCCTATTCAGGCCGGTGCAAACCCTGCTGTGCCCAGCTAGCATGAGCTGCTGGCGGGTGCTGGAGGGCTGAGATGAGGTAGCGTGAGTGGGGGGTGATACTGGCAGGGGGCGGGGATCTGCCATGCTGAGGTGTATGACTGGACCCTCTGGCATATGTTAGATCTTGTCACCGCCACCACCAACACCACTCTAAATCCTCATTTCTCTCCTACCCCCGAACCCTCAGCCCCCACTTATACGATGTCTCTACTCCTTCGAAAGGAGATGGAGAGAGAAAAATTTACAGAGACCGACAGTCGGAGACACAAACGAAACAGGGGGAACAACGGGAGGTTTGGCTGCCTGACCTTTTACCGAATCCCCCCACTTTTCCATTTCAGTGGTCGCGGCCCAGACAGGCTGGGGGCAAGCCTGCCTTACTGCCTACATGTCTGTCTGCCTGCCTCTTTTGGTTGTCCTAGCTTCCTGGCCTGGCCTGGACTGGGTTGGCCTTCTCTTCTCGGGCTGTGTTTTGTTAACACCGTGTCACTGCTTTCACAGGGTTTGTGAAAGAAGAGAAGGAGGGAGTTGAAAAACGTAAACAAAAGTAGTAGAGAAAGATGTGCTAAGAGATGAAGATGAATAGGTTTGTGGATAATATGGAGGTCAGTGCGGTGCTTCTCTTTTCTCTGAGGTGAGCGGCAGACTGACTGGAGTGTTGTGATCTGCAGCCTCTGTGCCCAGACCGTGTCGTCTATCACCACCTCTCCCTTGTCTGACACATGTAACTCAGCTTGTCAGAGCTGTTTTCGGCCTGTCTCTACACTCAGACACTAAGTTGTCCATGCACCTTAAAGCTATGCGTCTTTGTGCAGCACACTGATCTGTTTCAACCATCCGCATGGAGAAAGGTACCAGTATGTCTTATACGGTGACGAGATGGGAGATTAATCAGACTGATTTTAGTGATTTAGTGACATCTTCACACACACACTTTCTCTGTGCTCTGGGCTTGCTTGGAGGCAAAACCCTGTGTCTTAGCCGCTCCATTACCTCTTTCCTGGTTGTATTTTGCATCTTCAAAACTTTTCTTAATATCTGTCCCTCTGCTGCTTCAGTACGCTGCAGCCTGTGTTGGCAGATGAAGTGTGACACCATGCTTTTATGTATAGTTTAGCAAGCATATACTGTCCTGTCGTCAATCTTCCCCTTGACTAATTTTTTTCGTTACACGGCATAAAATGATGTTTCTCCATATGTGAAGCATGCATCTCAGGTGTCAGCATTAACTCTGTGGCACTGCAGATTTTTTTTTTAATATGATGTATAATCAACCTATATATGGATTTTATGGAAGCTTGGTGCAGCCATTTAATATGAAGCTGCACACTTTGGTGACATAGGGTCGATACCGTGGCATGGTCATTATACACGTAAATTGGGTCAAGCAAGGTTAAAGGCCAGTTTTGTCAGTGCCCTTTGACCCACTGACCGAAGGTTACGCAGGAGTGCTCCAGATTTGCATGCCTGAATGAGAGCAAATGAACAAGTGTATGTTTGTGTGTGTGTGTGTGTGTGTGTGTGTGTTTTCACGTGTATATATCAGGCTTGAGGAGGAGTTTGAGAAGAGGAGGCTTTGCTTACAGCCTCCTTTTTCAGGTACTATCGATGAGGAGGTGGAATAGTGTTGAATTAATTTCACAGTGCAGATTTTGAGTGGGATGTGAAAAAATGACACTGGTTTAATTAAAAGTGTGTATTTTAAATGGTTCATCTGTATCACAGAATGCCAGTTACTTGAAGTTGTTTTTTTCATTTTAGCACAGTCTTAATTAACCTTTTTCTTCTCTGTGCGTGTCTGCAGAATCAGAGCTGTCCCAGAGTAAGGCTGGAACCGGGGCTCCAGGGGCTGGAGGAGGAGGAGGAGGAGGAGGAGGAGGAGGAGGTGGTGGGAGTGGTGGAGGGAACCACCTGCAGTGTCTGTCCGTCCACTGCACAGATGAGCTGGGGGACAGTAAGAGCCGAGGAGGGCCCGTCTCCTCCTGGCGCTCTCTCCACTCTGATATCTCCAACCGATTTGGGACATTTGTGGCCGCACTGACTTGATTCAAACGCTGGCCGACCAGGAAGAAGATCACAAAATAAGAAGAAAAATAAAAGCTTCAGAGACAATGATGATGATAAAGGAAGGTGATGATGATGATGATAAGGTGTCGATGAGGCAACTGCAGGCACCTCTTGCCTGTTCAGGGAGAGAAAGACATTTACACTCAAAACTACACACACACACACACACACACACACACACACACACACGCACACATACACACGCAAATACCATGTTTTTTTCTGATACATGCAGTCACACCTTAGGACACTCTCTCACATACTGCTGGACAATACAGTGCGGACTCTACTCAACAATGCCCACATCTGGAAAACCTCAAATCAATATTTTTTTCCTTTTTATTTTCTTTTTTGAAGAAAAATAAAGAAATGTCAAAGGAGGAGAATACAAAAGCAGAAGGAGAGATATCAGTTTTCATTGGCTGTAATTGTATATGGGTGTTGAGACTTATCCTTCCAATAAGAACAATTCTACTGCTTGTTGCCCAACATTTCCCTCTAAATTCGAAAAAATTTAAACATTTTGTTCCCTCTCCCCTCCACTCCCCCTTTCACTCTCAAATGAGCCCTACTGGTTCAATAGACGTTGTCTAAATACAGAAGCAGAACTAGAGTACAGATAAAAAGAGGCATAAATATACATCTTCTCTTCTCTTCTCTTCTCTTCTCTTCTCTTCTCTTCTCTTCTCTTCTCTTCTCTTCTCTTCTCTTCTCCATATGAGCTCAACCACTTGTATACAATTCAGCCACTGAGGACTGAAATGGAGGTCAAGGGATTGTTTAATAAGGGAATTGAAAAAATGACTATTGGTATTGCACATGTATAATAAGAGAAAATTTGCTGTGTGTTAGGCAATCTTGTAATCTTTAAATAAAGCTTCTGTTGAGTTTGAATTTCTGAAACAATAGATGGAGGACTGTGACGGCAATTTACAAACTGAGTTTTGTTTTTTCTTTTTCGTTTTCTTTTTTTAATAATATGTAAAGTGCAGTCGTCTGTTTTCCTGCATATTGTATATATCTGTATATGTTTTATTGAGTAACTAAATAACAATAAATATGATGTTAAAGGTGGCATTTGTGTTTAATTTGGCAGTTGTTTTTATTCTTTAGTACTCTAAGAAATAATTTTGTCACAGCTGCAAAATAATTGCGCAGTGTTGTATTCTATATGCAGTAAAACACACAGTATCCGTTTTTATATTCAAGGAATATTCAATACTGTAGAATACTGTGTTTACCCTAAGGATTATTAGTGAATTACAGAGGTGCCTATAGTATATTCTAAGTGACGGACGTGACAGGGAACTGATGCATACTACCTGACAAGCATGCAGGAACCTGTACCATATTAAAACCAGAAGCAGCAACATCAGAAATACTAGAAAAATGTGACTTTCTGGTGGATTAGGAAGCCAAGACGATTAATTCCATGTACACCTGCTCACAACCTGTGTCACATTTCACCCACCATCTTTTTTTGACACCTTTGCTACACTCCTACGTTCCTTTAATAAGTCACCTTAACGTTAGAACATTTTAATGCACATCATGATCTTTCCTGCAAACATTTTTCAATATTATATTAATCATCTCTGCTATTCTTTGGCTGTCTACCACTATCTTTTTACCCGCCCTCCACACACACACACACTCCTCCTCCCACTCCCCAGGCCCTCTTTGGCTCACCTACTCTTTATTGGCCATCTGCATGGATGCTTAATGCTAATCAATAACTCCCCTGTGTGCCAGCTCTGAGGTGGAGGCGTCAATGCTACCTAACAGGGCTAGTGATCAACCTGCATCACTGCTGTCTAGGATGCACACGCACACACACACACACACACACACACACACACACATACAAACTGGAGCTCCCTGCAGGATCCTGTCTGTGTTATTCATGTGTCTTTGTGCTTGCTGCTGTACCCAGTGCCCGCTGTGTAGGATTGCAAAGCCTGTTGTGAATGTGATGCACAGAAAGCTGCAGCGTTGGCAAACAGCAGAGACTGGTTATGTGAGAGACTGTCATGTCACCTGGGAGGACCCTTTTTTTTTTGGATGGGTGGGGGTTGGGGTGGGGATAAATGCTGATTACATTTCTCATTGTAAAACTGAAGCTGGAGATTCTGTGTTGGTTTAAGTCACTAAATCAATAAAATGTTGTGTGAATATGCGAAACATTTTATGTTTTTGTGTTTACACAATTTGTTATGATATTTATATCTAAGCTTTTATTTGCAACTGGCATTGAATATATTTGGTCACCATTACATAACCATATCTTTTTCATTTCTATTGTTCACAGAAAGAAGAAAAAGGACAAGTTCAGTCATTGATGACAGTGGTTTGACTGGTATCTGGCAATAGCTCTGACACCACTGTTTAATAGATCAAAAGGTATGTGTCTTTCAGAGGAGAGTCAGATGACTGCTTGTGGATCAAAAAGGGTTCAAGTGCTTCTCTATTGTTGACTAAACCTCAAGCTTGGCTTTGTGCTTTGTATTTGCTTATGCCAAGGTGCTAAATTTCCTTAAACAGTCACCAGAGTCTGTTTATGCCAGGAGAGTCCTAAGGTGACACACTACCTGCCTGTCTGGTTTGGCTGACCTGTTTTATGGCAGGACAAGTGCTCACAGGTTTCCGATGCTCACAGACCAGGTCAAAACAATTATTTTAGATGCAAACTAGTATTAATTGTTCTGTATTATCATACAGGCAATGTGGTAGAAATAAGAGTCACCTTGTTTTCTTGCTACTTATCAACAGCCATATGGGACACAGTGACAAAGAAGCCTTGGGATATTTGCTCCAGTCAAGATGTATGGTGCTGGACCTTTTCCTTCAATAGGCTCCTCGGCGTGGCAGCCATATCGGGAGGGAAAGTACTGTGTGGTCGTCTGAGAACTTGTGTGTTTCCCAGCCAACGTGCATCTAAAGAATAACAATTTCACTAGCCATGAAGACCATCCATGGAGCCATGGGGGCCGTGGCCAGAAAGCTCGGCCAAACACTCTCCTCTCATGCAGCTTTCTATGTACTCCTATAAATACATCTCCTATTTGTATAGAGCTGATATGCATCTTTGGGAAAATATAACAATGTTGACATAAGAGCACCCTCTACACCCCCACCCCCCTTCTCTCCCTAACTCGAGAGAGAGAGAGAGAGAGAGAGAGAGACAGAGAGAGGGAAAGAGAAATGGAGGGCGACTGGGAGTAAAAGAAGTGTCTCATAGAGGCCTCCATGGTCTTTAAGCCACTATGGTATCCACCAGAGCCCTCACATACACTCTGTCTCTAAAAGGCTTTTGTCCTGTAAAGAGGGGGATTGGCTAAATTGGGGGTGCTTGTGGACTGGCGGGTGGGATTGGGCTTGGTGTAGTATATTTGGCTCCCACGTCTCCATCACTGGAATGGTGCACTTTTTTAAACTAGAGAATTGAGAGGTGGGGTGTAGGGGGGCAAAGGGGGCTCTGTTTTTTTTTTTTTTTTGGGGGGGGGGGGGGGGGGGGGGGGGGGGGGGGGGTCTGGAAATCTTCCAAACAGTGCCTTTTTGCTTTCAAAGAAAGCTCCACTTGTGTAAATGTGCTCTTTGTCCCTTGGTCTATTGTTTGAATAGTATTGTGGACTTTTTGTGAGAAGCTCACAGGGGCCTGGGGGGCCTAGGGGGCCAAGGAGGGACCAAGCCTGAATGACTTGGAGAAGGACAACAGGGCTGTAGAAAGACCAAGGTACTATTAAGGAATGTACACACATGCATACACAAACACACACAGAGACATATGAATATCAATTTAGAGTTTAGCTTTTGACTCAACAAATATGAAGGAGGTAGAAATGATTTGACTCTCATCACCAGTCTCAAGTTAATGAAGTGAATGTTAACAGAGACCACAGCTGAGGACTTTCTATTGTAGAGCCCACTTTGCCAGTAGAAACAACATGAATACAGCTTGCCTCCACCCCCTATAAAGGGATTTCTTGATAGAGCTGAGTGTCTGGACTCCCTCGCTGCAGCCAATTCATGACTTCCATCTGTCCTCACTCTCAAAAGATGCCGGCAGGTGGAAAAGAAGCACAATGCATTTGCATATTGGGGCCATTTATCCTCCTATTATAGAGTCCATGATGGGATGTCGGTCTGTCAAGTAAAATGTTATAAAATTATTGTTTTAAATAAAACATTAATGCAAGAGTTGAATTATTTTGGATCTGGATAAGTTGTAACAGAGAGATAGAACCTATATGAAAAATAATATATTTTAACACTTAAATGTGTTAATATGCAATTTAACAATTGATGGTCGGAACGATACAATATTGTTGCAACAGGTGTCGTTACACAGACAAAAAGTAGACTTAAATTAAAATCCAATGATGATAATCCAGTGAGGATAAAGTAAGGTAAAGTAAGGCCTAGTAAATCTGTAGGATGGTCTACCCCTCTAGTTTCTGTTACTCTGTCTTCTGTTTCTGCTTCTCTGTTTGTCTCTAGCAAATCCCTGTCCCAGCCCAATGGCCAAACCCTACTTTTACTTCTCACAGTTGTTTATATACTCAAGTCTCTTCTGTCTCCTCTACTGTCATTGCCAGACATCTTGTGACCTCTCTTTCTTCCAAACCCCCCATAGCAGCACACATGCCTTCTGCTGGAAGGTGATTGAGCATGGCACCCTGCTCCAGCCCTGTCCTGCTTTGTCTGGGGACGTGTGCCTGTGTCAGGAACCACAATTAGTGGGGCGAGTCCCCAACCATTAATCACCGAACAGTCTCAGTGTAGGCTCAGTAGCCGCTGCCGCGCTCACTGACAACTTGCTCAGCATCAGCACCTGGATGTCGGCAGCTTCCTTGTGTATAGCATAGCCATATAGAAAGGTAAGTAATTAAATTCAATGATACTCAAATTCTGAGTATCAGCAATGTTTCTCAATTTGGAGAGGTGCAAGTTAAGTAATTAACCATGCTGCTAACTTTGTTTTGTTTCTGTCTTATCCAAAGGTTTCCTATTCCTACTTGTCTTGACTTTGGTGGTTCAAACTAATCGCAGGATCCAATCCAAAATAGATTCAAATTTTATATCAATGTACAACATCACTCCTTTATTTTAAACTTTGCAGCCCAACTGCACAAATCAAGCATTTGCATTTTGCAGAAGGCACCACAGACAGAGGGTAAATATGAACCTGACCTTGTGAGGGGAAAAACTCACCTCAATTCCCTTTTCACTCAGAGTATCTAGATCAATACTGTGGCAGGATGTTAAATATTTGTCATCAGATGATCACACATCGATGAAACAAATCAATAAATGATAGTAGAGAATGAGACATGGTGGTGTGAAAAGAAAGACAGAAAGAATGACGTGGAGGGAGAAACAGATTTGTAGCCCACAAGGGGCAAGATTTTTCTCTTGGGAACTATCTGTTTTTTTCTTTTTTTGTGTGTGTGTTTTTTTTAGATTGGGGAACAACCATGAGGAAAATGATGAGGGGGATTGGAGATGGGGGTGGGGAAGGTGAGTATGAGTGTGTGTGAAGAGATCCCTTGGTGAAAATGCCAGAGAGCCGCTGTCAAATTGAACTCTTTGTACTTCATCGGTTAACCTGGCTGTCTGTTAGCTTGCCATTCTATTTTATTTTTTTCTTTCCCACATGCATGGATAGAAGACATAACACACAAAATGCTCACAAACATAAACATATGGTGAAGCCTGGACATGCTCTATCTCAGCCTTACAGACACTAGTCATACACACACACACACACACACAAACATAGACACACACCACTCTGTATGCTCCCCTTTCTCTCACTGTCTTTATTTAACGCATAATGAATTTTGTGCCCGGTCTCTTTCGATCTCTCTCTCTCTCTGTATCTGTCTCTCTGTCTCTCTTTCTCTCTCTGTCTGTTCCCCTTGCTTTATAAAAACAGAGGAATGAAAAGCAGCCAGATGGTAGCTCAGGCCTAATATAAAATCAATACACTGCCTCCAAGAGAACTCAAAGGGGAAAAAAAGAAGACTTGGTAAAAAAAACCGTTCAAACACCACAAATGCCAAAATAGAGTTCTTTGGTCTCTCCTTTTTTTCCTCCACCCTCTTTCTGTCTCTTCTTCTCTATCTCTCCCTCTCTGTCTTTTTCTCTGACACAAATATGTGTGCTCACAAAGACACACACATGCACATATTGCCTCAATGTGCTATAACCACACTCTCCAGCTTTGAGTAGACCAGGGTGACCAAACTTCTCCACCTACACAAAGGGGAGCAGTGTGTGTGTGTGTGTGTGTGTGTGTGTGTGTCACTGGAAGCGCACAAGAATGCCAGGACATCTCATTGGGCTGCAAATTGAGAAAGAGGAGGAGGGCAAGGTAGAGATAGCCTTTGAAGAGGGAGAGGACTGAGGGCCATTGAGAAGTCATTAGGGTAATGATAATTGGCGCGGTGAATAAGCAAAGGGAGAAAAGGGTAGGGGAGCCTGTGTGTGTATGTCTTTGGAGGGTGGTGGGGGTGGTGGTGGTGGTGGTGGTGGTGGTGGTGGGGGGGGGGGGGGGTTAACAGATGCAAGAGATGATATGTTACAAGGTAATTTGATTGGCAACCCCGTGTTAGATGGTGATATGGGGGATCCTAGTTGGACTGGCAAAGTTTGGACTCTTTGCTTATTTTTTTTTTATTTGTACGTGAAGAAGATTGTAAGTGAAAGAGAGACAGATAGTGTGTGTGTCGTGTATGTGTGTGTGTGTCAGCAGCTCCACTCTGTGTGTGTGAGGAGCAGTAAAGCCTGTCCCCTGGTGACTGGGCCTGCTTGCTGGGTGACAGATAGCCCAGGGAGAGAGGGGACACCAGGCTGTTTAGCTGATAATTAAGGGGGTTTTATCTTAATTTGAGCTGTTACTCTCTATCCTCTCCTGTGATTTATGAGTCGCTGGCCCAGTGCTGCTCCCCTGCTCTGCCCCTTAGCATCGGGAACAAGACAAAAGAACCTTTTCCCTCTGTACGCATACTGTATAAGACACATTCATACGTTGCTCACAAGTAGGCACATTATCACCATGCATACTCTGAAGCATTGACACAAACTGATAATTATGCAAAGTCTGAGGAATACATTTGCAGATTAGGTACACAAGGTGCGCAAATGCTCAAAGTAGTAGTATCAGCAAACTGGCTGATTGATATCTGCTTGGTGCAGCAGCTCTCACTTATGGCCTTTATCCTCCTCAGCCATGCTCTGGTGGCAATGAATCATATGAGAAAAGGGGCTGAAGCTTTAACCTCTCACTGGCTGGCCCCAGAGAGACATATAGAAAGCAATGCAGGATTGGGTTCCTGCGATGTGGAGTGACCGCAGGCAAGAGTTAACTCGATCTTCAGCTGGGTGGAGTACAGGGTGAAGAGAAGGCAGGGTGGAGGAGTGTGTGTGGGCAGGGGGGTAGTACAGGCAAACAATGCAAGCCACTGTTCTCAACCTATCACCCCCTGGGGTCACAGAGGAGAAGACATGCTAGTGCAACCTCATCTCCTCCATTCGCCTCAAACATAAAGGCCGGGAATTTCTCCAGTGCCCCGGCTCGGATGTTGTTTTTAACCAGATTGTAGGCAGGTCTTTTGGCCAGGCGTGTTTCAGGCTGCACTGTTATAATCCCACAGGTATTTTGCTGGAGGGAGGGACCTTCACACCTCTGTCAAAATGGCAAGAAGACTGTGTATGTTCTTGCAAGGGTGTGAGCCAAAACGTCACTCTCTGTCTTTCACTTCAAGCTCAACTTTTTTTTTTTTTTTTTTGCCACAACCTTTCCTGTTGATCAACATTCAGGAGATATTTCTATCTGGTAGTTCAACTATTAACATAGTCCTAATCTTTCTAGGACTTTGTCTTGCAACATCTTGCAACTCTGCAGTTGTCAAAACAGGTTTGACAAAATAAAACATCTAAGAAGAAGAATCCCCCTGTGAAGGAATTCAAAGATGTAGACTAAAACCTTGACAACAGGCAAGAATTGACACAAGTCCACCTTTAGTCTGAGGACATGTACATGCATATATATGAGACTACGCCTGATGAGATGTACAATAGGGATAGGTGTTCACTGCTGGAAGTTCACCCATTGACCCTTGACCCTTGTGAGTCAGAAACCTGTTTGTGTTTCCAAAAGAGCCCTCCTCCCTCACTCTTATCTCTAGCCTGGTGGGGGAGGACGGGTTGCAGGGGAAGTAGAAGTTTCAGCCAAAGGCACGCAGTCTCCTCAGAGCATGAAACCTCATCTGTCCCCTCCTCCTCCATCCATCTAGGCTCTTAACTTTCACCCCTGACCCTGTCACACCCTCCTCTGGGCTCCAGCAACAACAAAAGCAGGAGATTAGGGAAATCAACAGGCTAGAGGGGATTACTGTAGCCCTTTTCATCTCAGGCTACACTCACAGTTGACACAGTCTGTTAGCAGTACTTCAACTTAATCTAAGTGCAGTTTACTTTTTTAGTTTGTGTACTTATGTTAGCCGCAGTTTGTACATAGACTTAAATGTGGCAAAATCCACAGAAATAACAGAAGTTGTCAGTTTCATGTGCTTAAAGCATGTACTGTCCATTTACAACACTTACATTAACAAACAACCCCATGCAGCACACATGTGATTGAGCTGAGCTAAAGGAAACATTGACATGTATTTGTTACTTTCTGTCAACTTCAGAGGCTGTCTCTGATGAACTGTGTGCTGTCTCTGTCGAGACATCCAACACACACAGGAAATGTAGAGCCCCAACAGGAAGTCAGTAGTATGAGTGACATGTGGGCTATAGCGATGCCAAGGCCCAGCAGAAACAGCTTCATAACTGCATTTAAAAAGAAGTGTCCCACAAATGATAAAATGTTGTTTTAATAACACACACTGGACTGGAACAAAACTAGCAGCAAGTGAGTGTGATAAGTAATGTGTAATTATAGTAAAAAAAGTATTTCTCCTCCCTTGCTGAAGCACAGCATTCAATTTATGCACACCTGTGCCTCTTAATTTTGGTTAAGTCCTTTATCCATCCATGTCTCCTTTTCCTTTCCCCCTTTTAGCCCAGTGAAGTGCTCCTGAATCGCCTTGGTTCTAAGAGTCTGGCAGCAAGTCAAAACTATGTGCTCGACCCTCTAGATACACGTCTGCTAACCACTAAGCCGTTTAGCTCCTAATACCAACAACAAACACTCTTTCTGTGCTGGGCCTGAGCATAGAGCACAGTGAGCTGCCTGTGAGAGAGGTCAGACAACTCTATAATCGGACTCTACCCATCTGCCCTCTGCTCTCCCACACTGAGCAGCAGGTTGGGCTTCTCGGCAGGGGACTAAGTGGGACATGGGGACACAGATGCCCATTAACACTGCACAATTCATGGAGCTTAAGCCCCAGCATAGGCACCCAGTGATCTCACAATGAGGAATTAATTTAATGATGTGGTATTTGTGTGCTTTGCTTATGCGTGCGTACTGTACGTGTGTGTGTGTGTGTTGCACTTATGAGTGGGAGTGAATGTGTGGATGTGTGAGAGCCGGTATTATGAACATGCATGATTGTGTGTGGAGAGGTGAGTGTATGCCTGTATATTTATGAAGTGCTAGTTCAGACATTTAATTTGCCACAGCCTAGTGAATGTGCAGAGAGGCGTCTCAGTAGACGTGTGCTGTCACCATCCTCACCGCCCCCCTCTACCTCCCAGCATTCCCTCTTCTTCACCAGTATCCCACCTCCACTTTCTCTACTTTCTCACTCCCCTCCCTCAACCCTGCCTCCACTCCTCTGTTCATGCACCCCGTGCTGGGGCTAATTTTAGAGCTTCTTCCCTGGATCTCAGCATCCATTTGGAGGTGTCTCTCCACCCCTGCCGAGCTGAGAAGCATTTCTCATGGATGTGCTTCACCGAGTGCTCCAATGCTCCTCCGGGGCATGAAAAAGGTGTGCTGGAGGGGAGGGAAGGTGGAGCACTGGGGAACATGGGGGTGAGTGGTGGGTGAGGAATACAGTTTAGCTCAGAGCTCTATGCTCTTTAACCACACCAAGGTGCCATGGTAACAGGAACCTCAATGATGGGTGATTTTCTCATTCTATTCTTTTGTTTTTGTTATTTCCTCTCTACTGTTCACCCTATTCACTGAAAGAGTGCTGTTCCCCACTCAGGGGTGTAAGCTCTGAGGTGATTGGCTAAGAAGAATCCCTGGTGGTCTATTAGCAGTTAGACAGTACACCAAATAGTGTTGTGAACACAGTTAGAAGAACTGAGATGGGTCACACACAGCTGTGCAAGCACACAATAAAAACACAATTTACACACGTGCATTTGGGGGTTTGCATTAAATGTGTCCTAACTGGAATAGTTTTACTGGGTAAGGTGCTGTACTGTGATTGTACTCATTATGTGTGTAATTGTGCAGAATAAGTAGGGAACAGAATCTCTGTTGCTAGCCTGAATGTAGACCATCATGACATATAGTTATCAATGAAGAAAAAGACTTCTGAAAATAAAAACCTTAATAACAGAATGGGAGCAGTCAAAAAACAGTTTGTACTGATGACTTATATCCATATGTGGAAAAAGTAATTTTGGAAGGGTCACGTTATTTTGAGATGTCAATTTGTATTGCCCTGGTTTTCTTTCTTCCAGATTTTCACTTTAGATTTGTTGTAAACTCATGGACATGAGTTGAGTTAAAGAACACACAAGAACTGTACTTGAAATTGGAAGTGTTTTACCTACGATGATCTCAATAACCACTGTTGCCTTTAAAAAGCAGCGGCAGAAAGTTGCAAAACAAACTGGGCAATGTCTCACTTTGTCGTCTGTCCGCCTGGATTTGCTTTCTTGTTGTTGTTTTTTGTCCTAGCTTTTGGGCCAAATCCTTACATGTAGGCGTTCATTCAACTGCTCTAACAAGCCTACTGGGGCATGAGCTGAGTTATCTGTGGGACATGAATCGGATCTGGCCAAGGGCACAAATCACAGAGAGAGAAGAAGAGAGACCCTGACAGCAGAGGGCTACGGCTCAGCTTTCTCCCTCCTCCCCTTTGCTCCTTGGTGGATTTTCTGCTTTTCCTGCTCTCTGTACTGCTGTTGAGAGCTCCGACTTGGCTTGTTAAAATTAATCTCCATGCAAGTAGAGGGAAGAGGACAGTTGTCTCTTGCCTGGGCTGCTCTAAGCTGTGCTGAGGACTGGTGGATTGGACTGTGTGTCATTTTGGACGGAGCAGGGATGTGATTCATCATGTGGTGGTCAGGCGGACTCAACAGGCGTAACCACAGCCAGCCACACCAGGCCATTTGAGACCATGTAGCGCTGAGGCATGGCTGCTCTCCACACACAGCATCACTCTAAACACCCCGGGGATGCAGCAGAGGTGCCGTGTGAAACACACACCAGGGAAAGACTCGAGGGTGCATGAGCTCACATATGTGTGTGTGTTAATGTGTGTGTACATAAACTATACGCGTGTGTGTGTGTGTAAATGTATTTGATTTCCCCAAACATGCATGTTTGGGGAAATCAGTGGTTGTGGAGGGGTAGAACATGATGTATGTGAAAATACAGGAGGGGGGGGCATGTTGTGTCTTTTTTATGTCTTTCTTTCCATGGCTTGCCTGTGGAGAAAGTTTCCGGCCGTGGCTGAGGCCTCAGGTTCCTGAGACAGTGGTGGGGTTGGATGGGGTTGGATGGGGTTGGATGGGGTGGTGGGGTGGGTGCTATACTTCAATCCTTTTCTTCCTCTCTATAGCTCCATCCTTCTCTCCCTCTCTGTCTCCCTTTCTGCCTATGGATTGAGCTGAAGGACATGTCACCACAACAGGGCACTGGATGAGACAAGCCCACAATTCTCCCTCCTTCCCTCCCTCCTACCCCTGCCTCCCAACTCCCCCCTGTTTCCTCCTCCCTCCATACACTCACTCTCTTTTTTCTTTTTAATTCCATCCCTGCAAACACAAACACATAAACAAACTCAATTAGCTAATGACACTGGCCTGGCCATTGGGTGGTCCTAATTAACGTTTACTGGCTGCCTGATGTCAGTTCTCAGGCAGTGATTAATAACTAGCCCCTTACCAGCACACATGCTCTCACAAACACACACACACAATGTGCAGGCTGTAAGAGTTGAGGGGTGCTACTTTTTTCATATTATGATATTACCATGCAACTGTTTAAGACTTTGACGACTCAACATGAGCCGGTTGGCTGCAGACCAAACCTGTTTTTTTTTTTTAAATAGTTGACAAGCACTCCTGAGAGGTGGAAGCTGTAATATGATCATTAAATCCTCTGTGCTGTAAAACAGATTAGAGTCTGAGGGGAGTACAGTGGAGTAGTAAGAGGCTCAGTCCAAACACAGTGGACCCAGCAGACAGTGTGTGTGTGAACAGGTCCTGTGGAGCAGTCCTCAGGAAAAGCTGCTGCTTAGCTTGCAAAGGGTTAACATATGTTGGGCTTGCAGACTCCCTGCATGTGACGCACTGTCTCGATGAGGGAAAGTCTAACAGGAAAGGCAGTCTAAAAATGGTCCCTGTGCAGCAAGGGCCCAAGGTACGTTTTCTTTGGCCCTCTCCTCACATTTTTTGCACTTGTTTTTCCAATTTGCTATAACTATAGTTCAATGGTTTTTGGATTTCCAGATTGCTGCACTGTTCCTCTTTTAATTCCGGTGTTGGAAGCATCGTCTTTCATTGCTATTGTGGGGCTTATTCTGTTTTTGTTTTTATTCTAAGTATTTGGCATTAGTCCCACTTACTTGCCCCTGGCCCCACTCACCCTCTGCCACTCTTGTGTCCTTGTTACCCACAAATTCAACCCGTTGTTTGTGAACAATCCCTCTAAGCTGGTCAGAGATTTCTGGTGATAAAACAGCATCACACCTGACCCAAAGGCTCCATGTGTTTGTGTGTGTACGTTTGTGTGTGCGTGAGTGAATGAGGTCTGTTGGGAGGGTGGACACAGCAGTGACAAGGCTTCATATGTTAATATGGTGCACATGTGGCTCTGGCATTGCAGGGCTGCGGTGGTCAGAATGACCCCCTACCCCTTTCCAACCCCATCCCATTCATCCCCGCTGAATGTGGCTCTCCATTCACGCTGCTTTCACAGAGGAAGGAGGGAAAGAGGGGGGATGTGGAGGGAGGAGAAGGAGGAGGGGAGGAGGGATGGTGGTTTCAGAAGGAGAGAGGTGGTCTTTCTCTTCTCCCTGGCCCAGAGAGAAGGAAAAACAATTGGTGTGCAAATGGATGCCTCTCCCTTATTCCTAGATGACTTGCCCCCTTCCTCCCCTCATTCACCTCCTCCCCTCATTCCATCCTATTCCTCTATCCCTCCTTTCTGGAGTCTTTAAATGTATAGAAAGAGGAGCACAGTGGAGAATAGAGCAATTGGCTATGCAGCTGTGTAAAATCTGAATAAATAAAATAGCAGAGGGTGTATCGTGTGGGTGTTTGTTTATACTGTTTGTGTTTGTGTGTGTGTGTGTGTGTGTGTGTGTGAGCACTCTTGTCTGTGTGCTAGCTAGCCTGTCAAAGGAGAAAAGCCCCCAGTGTCCTCTGCAATTTTCATAGGTCAGAACTGACAATGGCCACTTTGATAGAGAAGCTGTGGAGATGTAAATCAGCCAATGGAGGGAGACAAAACAACTGTCCTCCCACTGGCCCCTGCACCCTTCAAAAAAGGGGAATTTAGATTTAACAGTGTGTGAGGGACCAAGAGAAGAAGCAAGAAAGACATCCCCTTTGGCTCTATTTTGATGATAGTCTCCTTTTCAGATTCTCAGTGAGGTGCTGGTAGAAGTGAAGGAAGTGGAGGTTGCAGTGCTAAATTAGCTATTTTAGTCAGTCTGCTTCATTCCTGGGAAAGTCTGGAGCATCTTCTCTATTGACTGGCACCTGGAGTGGGTTGCTGAGAAGCAGTACAATAGCATTGAGGTTGGTGGGTCGTCGGGGCACAATCCTGCTCGGCTCCAGACGTGGACACGCTCCAGGCCTTCCCTAATCCCATCACTACAGCAGCCCTGGGGCTGAAAAGACCCTCTGGAGAGGGCGGGAAAGCCTCCAGCAGCAGTCACATTTAGAATATGCCTTAGTAGGATATGTAAATAAGCCTATACGAGAACTTCTATAAAAAAGAGAAAAATTTAGTGCGTGTGTGAAAGTGAAAGGTCAGGGTTGAGCGTTGCGTTTAATTGTATCATAGCAGGAGCAGGAACAGGATTGCTGTGAACAAATTTAGTGCAACAAATTAGATATGAAACAAACATGCTTACAACTTGATAAGTGCAGATAAAAGTAATAAAGATGCCACGAATAATGGATGTGTTCTCATGTGCCCTGGAGGCCTGAGAGCATGGAATCAGCTTATTTTACACAGAAGTATGACAAATTGCTTATACATGTATGAGTTAGTTCAGGACATGAAAGGGCTTGATGGAGGCCCAACAATGGCAGTGAGTTGTAGGTGAATGCTTACTTATACTGTAGGTTGTGCAGTAATAGAGTGTGAAGTTAGGGAGGGGGAGACGTTTCAGTTGCAAACGGGACTCCGTTAGTGGTTGTGGTCACTGAGTATGGTATGTGTGGAGGGTTTTTCCAGAGTGAGAGCTGCAGGGCTGTGCAGAATCCTCCGAGTGTGAATGAGCAGTGAGACGGTCAGGCAGACAGACAGTGGTCAGAGATAAGCAGATGAAAGCCCTGGGGATGGCTGGTGGGAGAGAGATTGATCCATCAAAGTCTACAGACAGCCTATGTGACATTTGATGCCAAACTCATGAAAACAGCACATTGATAGTTAAGAAATATATTCAGAAAAGTGTGGAAAGCAACCCTAAAAATAAATCCTCGGAGCTGTTTATACAAAAATCTTTGCCATAGATTAAAATAATAATTACACTTGTTTCCAAACAAATGGAATCACTTAATTTGTAATTTTTTAAATAGACAATAATTTGGGTCATAACATCAGGATGTGATCAGCAGATTTTAACATTTAAGGCTTAATCATGGATATAATTATTTGATAATCAAAATATTTTTTTTCAGTAAACTTAGGTGAAAGTTTTAAGGAGGAAGCTGCTGGTAGGGAAATCGCTCGCAACTTGACCTTTTTTATGGATTTTACTCATGCTGAATATTTACACTGTTCAATATACGTAGACCAAGTTTCATGACTCTGGAGACCATGAAATCCCAAACGGAAATATTAATAAAAGAAAACATGGATTGGCAATGATGCAGTGATCTATTATGAGTTGGACTGTTCGAAATAGAAAACATGTCATTTATCTATCTTCTGTTTACTGTTTGCATGCAGGAACACAGGCTGAAAACCACTGGTGGAAATTGCTATTAGATAATGAACCCAATTCACCTCCAGTAAGGTGCCAAACAGCCTGAGGGTTCAGAGCAGTCAAGTAGCAACAACTCCTGGGTATACAGTGCAGCTGACAACATGTACAGATCATTTTGGAAAAGGGCAACGTATCTTATTAAAATGTATATTATGATTGCATAGAGTGATGAGCTAGTCATGAAACCTCTGTAAATGGCACATATCTGTATGAGGCTGTCGTATCATTTTCTACTATTGATTCCATTTGTATGGTCAAAAACTTTATGGGCTGCAGTAAAAAGTTGATTTCAGCCATTGGGTATTATGACTGACCAATTTGGTCATTTAATGGCCCACATATTCACTCTATGGGACCCTATGAGAGCGCCTGTAGTTACTCACTCCTTGCTTGTGTCCGTTGTGCAGTGTAGCTTTACTAGGGGATGTGAGCTTGGCAAGAGGGAGCAGTGTGAGAGAGTTTGCTCAGAGCTCCTGTTCTGTGGGAGCAACACATCAAGACACAGAGAGTGCTCTGTTCCAGATATCTGAAGAAGAGGAGCAGGAAAACGATGGCACTGAGGTGGGAGTCATGAAAAAGTGTCTTTGTGTCAGAGGGTTGAAAAACAGCCCATTTAGAGTGGTCTGCCTATTAGCTGAACAAAGACAAGGGTCTGTCTCTGAAATCTGCTGCAAAGACTATTTAGTGTGTATACTGTATCAAGGGATAGCAAACAGGATCTTCTTTTTGCGCCTGGCTCTGGCCGTCCTCCATCTTCTTAGAAAGGACTCATCCTTTCTCTGCATTTCTCCTCTGGGCCCAAGATCCTCTCTGGCTCCTTTCTCTCCCCTCTATTCATCTTCTCATCTAAGTCTCTCTGAAAAAAAAAAAAACAGCTTTCCTTGAGCAAAAACTGCAGGATATTTGTATCTGAAAGTTGCACAAGCGGCGAGCCATTCACAGCTCACCTAAACGTACTATGTGATCTTTGTCTGATCTGACTAAACTCTTATGACCGGTGGTTGTTGTGTCCCCCACTGATGTCTTCTATCTTTCTATCTCTTTTTACATCTCTCCTCCATCAAGCTTTAAGTAACTTTAACAATGCTCATGATCTCCTCACTCCAGCTTGTAGCCATATATGACACTGCTTTGGTTTTTTTTGTGTTTTTTTTGTTTTTTGACGCAGACATGTTGTCTTCGAGGCCTCTAGTCAAGAAGAATTTGTGGGACACAGCTGTGGCGCCGTGCCTGCTTGTTCACCACAGGGCAGTTTGGTTGTGTCGCGCGCTGTTTATTGGTGCCTATGTGTTAGGAAAAGCAACAAGCAAAGCAATGTAACTATTCTATCAGACATGATTGTTATTTTGTTGGCATGTTGGGTTTCAGTCACACGTTGTGTGTAGGGGTATAAAAATGGATCGCTCTGGTAACATTAAGTACTGTAGTATTCAAACACATGCTAACTAAAATCATGCGGTTCAAGGGAGTGCCTATCAGGTGACTGTTCATAGCAAAGCCACACCTTAGGTTTCGACATGGAACCAGTTAGACTACTGAAGATATATTTATACAAAACCACATGCACACACACACACACACGGACTCACACACACGGACTCAAACACAAATGCCCGCAGATTTAGTTAAGTTGCAACTCTCTGATTTACCTCAGGTTGCTGACAGAGGCGCTTCATGTGGTTGATGGGTATGTGACCTCACTGAAATGCTGCTCCTGACTCCATTGAGTCACGGACACCTGTGTTGTTGATGAGCTCTGACCTGTCAGCCACTGAGCTGTGGCTTCCACCTCTCATGAATCCTAATCTCACCCTGTTCATCAAATGACCTCCTGCCTCTGGGTATTTTGGTGCAAGTGATTCTGTTCCATTCTGCGATGAGACAGAATAGCACCTTTGGGGGTAAGGAAATGTGGCGCAAGCACAGGAATGTTAGGTGAGCCAGTGCAACGGTAGTGTTCATACTGCATGTTGTTTTTGCCTTTAATTCCTCTGCTTGTGAGAGCAAAGTTCACTCCTTTTTTTTGAAAGCCTCATTCCTTTTTCCTTTCCTTATTTGGTAGCAATTGAGATGATTTGGGCATCATCATTTTTTCTTACTAAAGAAAAGTTAAGGAATTTAAAGTAATGCAATCCCAACACTATAAGAAAACCGACCCTAGTAGCTAATAACTGTGTTTTCTCTGTGGTTATGAGAGCCTCACTACTGACCCCACTGCTGTTATTTTATGACAACTGATTTGAAGGGGATTTTGTTTCTCAAAGTAATGCAACATAAGTTTTAAAAAACACAATTCCAGTTCACCTTTTCACAAACAATGTCCATGTTACTTGGGATTATCCACAGACTAGGAAAGGTTACCAACTAATTATGTTTTTTTGTGATGTTTTGGATGAATTGACCATTTAGTGACCTTTCCTGGAGGTGTAACCAATTGGTGTGCTGACCAGTTGACCATGGCTGATGTATGCAATCTCAGCAAGCCTAACTCGTAAATATTTGAATGCTCTTTATATTTTTCCTATAACACCTTAGAGGGAGCCTGCACTAAGGAAATAATCATCATTAGGTGACAACCAATAGCTGTGCCTTTGATTGAAATGCCAATGTTTTAAAGTCTCTTGAAATACTTTCTTGGTGTTGAAAATTTTCCAGTAATTTTGAATGACCTCCCTCACTCTCACCCCCTCTCTCCCTATCTCTGTGTTTAATATTTGCCTTGAGACTGTGTTATCGAAAGGTTGTGTTATGCATCTATGTGCATCTTTTCACAGTCTAATTTTAAATCCCTGGCAAGTGTTTGGAGTAGGAGGAACTGGGTAGCCTACTGTAATCTAAGCATTGAGCTGCTTGGCACAGACTGGATCTGCATGAATGTGTGTAGGACAGTATGGATTAGCCCAAGGAATGTTGAACCAATGCCATGATCACATTCTAAGGGCTTTGGTCTAGACATAGTATTTTAACAGAAAAGAAGCACACATACTCACATACTGTATATTCACTTTCAAAGAACCCCCCTTGTGTTAGGTGTGATTTATCAGGAAATGTGTAGATGGAAAAGAAGACAATTAACTACAAGACAATTATTTAAATCAACAATCAGCAAGTCTTGAAGCCAAAGATCGGACATAGTCCCAGGCCAGGCTTCTAGGAGTAAATTATTCCACAGAAACAAAATGTGGACATGCATTGCTTAGCACCCTGCTGTATAATGGACTGTCAGGAGATGTCACAACCTGCACAGAATAATCCATACAGTGCCTCTCCTATACTCCTCTCCCTCTTATTCACCTCCACCTTTCTCCCCATCTTCTGTCTAGATCTATACTTCTCACCCCCACTGTTTGAGGACAGGGGTGAGAATAATGGGACGAAGTAGCAGGAAGAACACAGACCAAGAGAGTGAGAGAAAGTGAAAGAGAGAGTTTCCTACGGTGACCGTATAGAACATGATGTGCACTTATGTGCTTTGTACTTGGCGGAGCTGCCCTTTATGCTCATAGATTTTCAGATGATGTTGGTAAGGAATCAATGAGACACAGCCAGTACCAGGAATGCAAGTCCATCGGAGGAAAGCTGCAGTTAGATAGTATTGGGAAATAGATTTTCCTCAGACCGCTAACCCCCCCACTCCACCACCACAGCCTCTACAAGCTTTCTCTTCAATACTCTCTGCAATTACTTCACAGTCAACGGAGAGAGATGGAGACTTGGCAGAGTAAATGTGTCTATGTCTGTGTGTGTGTGTGTGTGTGAGTGTGTGAGAGAGAGAGAGAGAGAGTTAGAGAGACATAGAGGTACAGAGACCGAGACCAGGGAAGAGGGAGGTGATTAGATGTAGGTAGTTGTGTAGGTGTATACATCCAGGTGTTCACCATTGGAAAGGTGTGGCCACTCATTCAACATTTACATGTCTAACAACAGAAGAAATTTCCCAGAAGCCTCTGTTGTGAAATTCCATACTTGTGTAGGCATGTGGAAATGGACACACACACACACACACACACACATTGCTTGTGTTTTATCCCCCCAGGAATCTGGAGGAAGGTGTCAGGTCTGTCTCTGGTCTATCTCTGGCTCTGCACACAAGCTTCCCTCTCTGTCTGTCTCGTTCCCTCCATCTTTCCTCCCTTCTCCAGTATTCACTATTATCTCTTTCCTTCCTCATCCTCCCTGTCTTCCTCCTCTCTCTTACCCCTCTGCTCATCTTGGCCTCCCTATCTCCTCTCTCCTACTCATTTCTCTCATTCCCTGCCTTTCTTCACTCCTCCCTCTGTCTATATTCCCTCTCCTTCCTCATCTTTTTGTCTGCCTCTCTCATTCCCCTCTTCTCTCTTTTTTTTCACTACTGTCCTTCTCCAGGTCTCTCTATCTTCCCTCTTTGCCTCTAATTCTCCCAGCCTCTCTTGCTCCCTGCTCACTTCACTCTGCAACAATAAATTACACACAAACTCAATGTACATCTCTTTGTTCTCCCCACCAGATAATTCAATTCATTTTAACCAGGCTCTGCATTCTGAATGATGAATGCATTGACTATGCAATTAAACAGAGCTATGCATTAAAGCACTCCCAGTGAGCTCCCATACATGCACACATATATTCTCTTAGACCAATATTCAAATGCAGTCATGTATCTGCAGAGAACCACATGCAGAAAAATTAAGTCACACATGTTCACATGTTTATTCTCATTATGACACAGCATAGCATCCTGTTTTCACCTATTTATTGCATCAATATTCTGAGTGTCAGTGTCAGAGCAGCAATAAATGCATGGAGCTGAGGGTCTCTTATTCCCATACCTGAAAAGACACTTTGGAACATGAATGACAATGCTATGGCTTCCATCCTGCAGTGAGGCAGATGGAGGACTGTCTCCCATTTGGGGTTTACAGCAGTTTATGGAGAGGTGTCTTTGTAAAGGTGACCCTGCAATCCTTAAAGCCATTGGTGGGCAGCTTCTCCTATGTCCTCTATATTCCTTTCTGCCTGTGGCTTCCTGTGGTGTGATTAATGTTTGCTCAACAACATCCTGTCTGCATACGCGCACTCTTGGCTGTTAAGACATGAGGGCAGTGTCAGTCAGCCGTCAGGACTGTATTTAACAGCAAACGGTGGAGGTAGAGATATGTGGCATTTGGTGGGCCAGATAGACTTGTGCCCAGGTGTGCAGTGTGTGAATGTTTGGTAATAAGAACTCTCTCGGGTTGGAGTGATATGTGGAGATAGTGATCAAGGCCAAGGGCGGACTAAAGAAGAGATAATAGAGAAACCTGAGAGGAGAAGGTGACCAGAGGTCCGGGAATCTTCATTTCCTTCCTTAAGAAGAGACGAAGGAGAGATTTACATTGGCACCTGTGCTGCACATTGTCCCCAGTACGAGCACCCACTTTAAATGCTGTGGGATTGTCGAAAGGCAGAAGGTGATTAATGGGGCGTGTGTAAACAAAGCCCTTGAAACAAAAGCAAGAGTGTAAAGAATAGAGATAAGGCTCGACTCCAGTCAAGTTTGGCATCATCCCTCTTCCACTAACGACCTCTACTGTCGCCCAGTGATGGCGGGGGCAGCGAGGATGGGGCGAGCTTAGAATAGAAAGAAAGAGAGTAAAAGAAGCCCTGACATGCACATTCATTCTTTAAATGAAAAGAGATAATTGTGAGAGGAACCAACCTGTCTTCATTCTTTGAATAAATAAAAACACATGACCTGCCTGAAATATGGACAATGCCATTACTGATTTAATTTGAATAGACCACTTGTTATTGTGGCTTGCCATGAATGCTAAAATGGTTGACATGACTTAGAAACAGTGAAGGAGAAGATAACCAAGCCTGCTGTGTTGAAAAAAACGGATCAGATAGGTAGATATATGAGTTTTTGAAGGCTTTTTGATATGTATATATATATATATATATATATATATATATATGTATGTATGTATGTGTGTATGTGTATATATATATATGTATGTATGTATGTATGTATGTATGTATATATATGTATATCTTGCATCATAATGACTGAAGATAAGTGGCACTGGTCTGTCTGTAGACTTTTTTTTCTTCTTCTTTATCAGCCTGGTCAAGTCAGGGAAACCATGTTCGGTAAGCACAATAAATCATAACAACAAGCTCAGTGAATCTTAACAGCATCAGCTGAAAGCATATTCATTTACACTCTTCAATATAATGGTCTCATAAAGGTCTTAAGCTAATATATTTGACAAAAGCTGATTGATTTTTTAATCAAGACAGGCTTGTTCTCTGCCGATTTATGAAATACAGCCAGTCAACCTGTGGCACAGCCTTGTGTTTACATAATGATATAATGGAAGAGAAGGCGTCTATGTCCTCCCCTCCAAATACTTTAGATAAAGCCATGGAGTGGGGGGCTCCATCCAGACCTCTATCTGTGGGGCAGGCTGTCTCATTCCACAGAGCATCTCTCACCAAATAGTGAGGGAGCTAAATCATTGGAAACGCATCACGTCATGCCCAATTCCCAGGATGCTCTCCTTGCAGGGACTAACATGTAGGATTGAGGTGAAGGAATTCTGGGTCACAGGGTGAGATTGAAATTAAGAGGTCTGTCTTGTCCTTTTCTTAAAAAAAACGCTGTGCCAGGTCACAGGACTTTATGTCTGACTCATATGTTTTGATCAAATGATCAAAAAAGGATTGAGTCGCTCGTTTCTTCTTTCGATTATTTATTTAAAAAAACAAAACAAACAACAAAAATGCTCTCAAATTAAACATAAGGTCAAAAACTGTGTCGGCCCTCTCTTTTGGTGTTCACCTGTGGGTTCAAACAAAAAACCTCTTCCTTCTTCTAAACACGCCTCCTCCTCTCTCCACAGCTGACCGGAGCTAATAAGTTAGTTAATCAAAAAGGCTAAATACATAAACAATTAATAAGTCCAAATGACTATTCTCATACCATATAATTCATCTAAATTACAGAATAATTAAATACCAAAAATTGGCTCCAACAAGGTCGAATGAGTCAGAAGCTGTAGCTTTCTTGTTGACTGAACAAAGTCAGCTATAGTTGCTTGGTTCTCGCCATCTCCCATCCCTCTAGTGTAGAAGTGTCAACTATGGCAGGTTCAGCAGCAGGTCAAGGAGAGAGGCAAGCCGCCGCCTTATTATCCGCAACCATAAAACATCTTCCTGTTGGAAAGAGGACTGACTGTATGTGTGCATCCATGCAGGTCCTGGGACGATGCTGATCAACATCTTGGATTCACCTTCAATATATCCGGGATGATGCTTAATACCGGGCTAACTTGATTAGTGCTATACAGTATTGCAATGGCGTAATACTGTATGTTATCATACGGAAAATATAATCTCATCATCGACCCTCTATTCGTCAAAATACACTTTTCCCATTTTTTGATGCCAAGCAGTCATATCATTATCTGTATTTCTGTTATATGCCTCTTCCCTTCATGTCTCAGTGTGTTTACATTTAGCTGTATGTTGTCAGTGTGTTTGTACGTGTCAGTGGGCTCCATCTGAGCGAAAACACCAGCCATCCGTTCATCCCATCGACCATGCAGTGCTTCCCAGTCTCCTAGCAACTCGCCTAGTGCCTGCAGCGGGCTGTTACCTTTCCGTCAGGGCCAGTGATTTCTCCCGGGCGGAGTGAGGCGACTTTCATGTGGGATGTGTACGCCAACCTGCCCTTCTTCACTGGTGCTGTTGCCATGTTATGGACAGGAACGGCCCTGCTGTCGAAAAGCGTTGGTTCAGATTTCTGTTCCCTCTCCCCCCAACGGCAAGGGCTCTTTGAAACAGGGAAGACTTGAAAGAGTAGAATCACAGTGACTGATCACTGGATATGCTGTAACAAGAGGAAATTCTGAGTATCCTGTTGGAATAGAACAGGGGAAGAGAGGACATGACAGAAAAGAGACAGAGGGTGAGAGAAGAAGATGAAAAAAGAAGAAGGAGAAGAAACAGTAACAGATGGAAGTGAAATGTTTTGACAAAAGGAAAGGGAAGTGCAGATTAATAAAGAAGGGGAAGAGTAGGCACCCAATTTTCTGAATTTAGTTAGTGTCTATAAAGAGGTAGGCATGGAATGGCCATCTGAGCAACATATGCATTTTAACACATGCTATTGAAAGCCTTGTGCAGGAACATCAGAGTGCTCCGTGGCAATGGACATTTTCAACACTTCATTCACACCAAAGAGCCACTTCAATAATTCATCACTCATTCTCCGCACAGCGCCTCTCCGCAGCAGGCTAATAGTTTTCAACACCCTTTAAACTCTACTTTCACACGCACACACACACACACACACACACACACACAAACACACACACACACACACACATCATGTATTTATTTATATGTATGTATATATATATATATAAAGAGCGACATGAGAGTAAGAAAACTTATTTACAAAAATAAAAAACAGCATAAATGGTACAGTTTATTTCAGAAAGGGAAGCTATTTTTATACTTTCCACACTACGGTGAACATGTCAAAACTAGTTTGATGTAATGCTATTACCACAAATCTGATGCACATTTTATATGCTTGAATTGCAGGGATTGCTGGAGTCTAATAGCAGCCAGGTCTGACCCTATAATGACCTCTGATATGGCTACTCAGCATCACAGTGCTTACAGTCTGAAAGGGAGGCCTTAGAGGGATTTCTGGTCTGGCAGTGTTCACCACAGTTCGGGAGAGTGAGGTCATTGGTGTGTTTTTTTTTTTGTGTGAGTGTGCATGTATGTGTGTTAATATGCGTGTTTGTATTTGTGTGTGGGATTGTATGTACGTGTGGGATTTTTCATTGTGCCAGGGGGATATGGGTTTGGAAAGGCTAATTTGGGTTTAAGGGCATTGGGCCCTTGCCAGATGCACCAACCAATCTCATATGCCATTCGTTATAGGACAGCCACAGCCTACATGCACACATGCGCAAACAAGAAACCAAACCCTCCCCGCTCCTTTCCCCAAAGTACAGTCATTCATTCATCAGTCACTTTAGCTATGAAACACACTGCACGTTCAAACCTAGTCACAGTGTGTGAACCCATGCTGTAACAAAACTGCATGTTTACTGTACATGTTCCCCTCTGAGTCATATCATCCACCTATTATGCTATAAGATGTAATTTCATATTAATTAGAATTAACAAGAGATTATTTTCTTTCTAAATAAAGTACAATGAGGATGGATTGGTGAATGTTACTTTGAAAACTAGACAGGAAGAAAGAAATTGGAAATCCTTATATTGCCACCCTTTTTTTTTTTCAAAAGGCAGACATTTAAACTGACCCACACTGGTCTGTTTTAGGAGGCAAAGGGGATATGTGTGCTTTGTTGTCTCTGTTTTAACAGATCAGAGGGCCATTTTTAACTCTCACTGCCCCTCAGCCTTTGTTGTTGAAACAGTTGCTCCTGATTAGGGTTTAGTCAGAAGCCTTGAAAAGGATGGAAGGTTGGTGGAGGGGCTATGGAGGCATCAATGACACAAATAGCTTTTCACTCTTCTTCCCCCCTTTTCTCTTTCTTTCCCTCTTACTAGGCTCTGCTGTTTCCACCCTTCTCCATCTGCAGTCTGACCTCTGCTATTCTTCACTATGATTCCTGTGTGTTCAAAGGCGGCAGGATGTCAGTAATTGGAAGGGATGTGATGGAGCGGGGGGCCCCTCCTTGGGGCTGGGAGGCCCCCAGCGCTAGAGAGGTCAGGGAGAGCCTGTCTCACACTGACATGTAAGTTTGGACGGCAGCATCCAGCCACAACAGGCCTGAGGCAGCGCGATCAGCAGCAGCTCTGTCAAGAGAGGAGCAGGCGAGCAGGGAAAGGATCTGCTGCTGCTGCTGTTCTGAGTCAACCTTCCACAGATTTCCCACTGGAAGTCTGCTGTGCTCTATACTGCTGGACCCAAACTGAGGCTCTATGCATGGCTCAGATTACCACTTCATTATATCTTTTAGATACTTTGTTGCCTCTGAGCAAACAAATAATGCTCTATTCTTATATACTTTTAGCACTAATCTGCCCTCTACCTGTGTGCCTCGTGGGCAGTGGGTGCTTCTCTAATCAGCTGTGATCAAATTGCTGGGCTACATGGAGCACTTGCGCTTGTCTTGCAGGCAGACATGGCAGAGCGATTAGCACACCTCTTCACACTGGCTTAGACCACAGAGGCGTGGAGAGGGTGGCTTAAGAGGCTACTTTAACCACATCAGCTTTAAATAAAGACGTCTGGACTGCATCAACATCAATAAGACCTCCACCAACATCAGTCTGGGTCCACACACACACACACACACACACAGACTCAGTCATACATGTGCACTGTATACACTCAAACATGTACTGACAGGTAGGTAAGCAGATGCGTACACACAGACACACACCTTCATGAATACATGCATATGTTTATGAGAAAAAAAGTCATGTGAGCATGTGTGTGTGTGCATGAAGTGACACAAATTACAACACACACACACACGCGCACACACACATGCGCACACACACAGAGTCAGCCTCTGCCTTCAGCATATGTCATCTTCAGCAGCCCATTGCGGTTGAGGGCTGTCCTGGTATAGGACGAGGCTGATTTGGGGAAACACCAAGCTGACACATTAGGCCTGGCTAGCCATGACACAGAGCCGTCACTGCTCTCCTAAAACATTACCTGAGGGCTTTGCCTGTGCCATATGGGATTAACACTGGTCCACATTAACTACATTACTCACCCACTGCCTTCCAAAACAGCAATCCCACCCCACTCAAAGGTCTGGCATTTTTACAAGGACACGGCAATGTGAGGCGACGAGGCCGATGCCGGCCACTGTTACCATCATGTTAAGTCTATGTGGCTCTGTCTTGCCCCTGGGGTGCGCCATGCTCTGTGTGTGTCCCCAGGGGGACACGGCCTCCTGCTGAGCTCACAGCTCAGCCCCCACCCAATATGCCCACCCCCTCCCAAATTTGTCGTACGCCTCCAAAATTCACCCAAATCTGAATGACTCCTCCTTTCTGTCTGTCTCCTCAAATCATCTGATGTCATGAGTAACTCTGGGAAATGACACTTTCATACACACAAAGAAATTATTTGTGTTATTTATGTCTTTGGTTTGAAACTGTTGTTGTGGTTGTTTTACAGTATGACTTGTTCATTGGCAAAATATTCAGCTATACCGCAGAACAGTATAGGCTCTCAATCTTTTGGCTGTGACTCCTTAAAATGAAACAATGTCTACTTGTGACCCTTCATGGGTTATTAGAAGACAAAGAATGAGTTGTTCCCCTTTTTTGTGCAAATAAGTTTTAATTATCCAGTTATTCAAAAGCAAATATTAGACAAACATAACTTAAACAACACATTTTTTTATATAGTCAATGTTTTTTCTTCTTTTGCATCCTATTGATAATTTCATGACCCCACAAATTTAGGATTAATTGCTGTAGAATACCATCTGCAGTACTAACCGGTCTGGTAAGAGTATGTACTAGAAATTGTATTACTGCTAATTTAATCATCCTATAGTAATATCATATAATGATAATCTGAAGAACAAAGATAAGAAACCATTTTACTCCATATTTTAGTCTCATTTGTGACCTATTAAGAGTGCGAGATGTGAATGAGACACAGTTTGAGCTGGGTACTAATGGTTGACTCACAGTATAGTTCCACCTGCCAATATGTGGGCGAGTGCACTTTCAGACTACGTTCTCCTCCACTGTCAGTCCTGTTTTCTGGCCAACATACAGCAAGAGGTTTTGAGAGACTTCAGCCGGAACATCATCTGACTGTGAAGCTCTCCCCTTACACTGTAATGAACAAGCCCTGGAAATCAATCTGCTTTCTCCTGTTCAACCAATATCATCTATTTGATCTTGATTGTGCATCAGTGGACCAAAACATACAAGTGAATGAGTAGCAGTGCATCTGTGACCCATCCCTCTTTGTCACCGTGATGAAGACTCAAGGGGTGAATAGTATAGATGACCTGACCACGGCAAAAGGAAAGGAGGCATGTTACAGGAGGTGAAACAGGAGGAGAGACACCCAGGGAATCCAGGATACCTGATCTGGCAACCTGAACCCAAGAGAAAGAGAAAACCTCATCCCAGGGGAGAGTGGTGGGGCTGGGGCCGGCCCAGGTATGACTCGAGGCTCAGGTATAAGGACGAGCCAATGTGCTGCTCAGACAGTAGGATGGGGTTTCACTTCAATGGGATTAACAGGTGAGCCAGGCCGGTGGCTCATTCTAATGTACAGTACACCCCATCTCATTAGCAGAACAGTCAGTGACATCTCTGTATGTGGATGGGTGAGATAAGGTGTGGTGTTCAGTGGTTTCAATAAGAAAAAAAGGTTTCTGAGTCCACATTACAGACTGGTATTCAATGCCTGCCCATTCCTTTGTTATCTCTTCTTGGCTGTAAAGCAGTCAGTGAACTGGAAGGAATGTGAGGTATTTCCAGGGTCTGACGGGGAGTATGTGTGTGTATCTGTGTGTGTGTGTGTGTGTCTGTGTGTGTTTGTGAGGTGGGGTTCAGGAGGGTGGTCAGTCAGTGCCCACCCAAAGCACAGCAACAGCATGATGCCTCCATACACACATAAAGGAAGCCTTGTCTAACACTTTACCTTCATTCGCTTTCCTCTCAAAGATGTCAGGTTTCCACATGGTTTTCTCCAATTTCTCTCGATTTGTCTCCTTTTCACACAAACACACACACACACACACACACACACACACGCACACACACACACACACACACACACACACACACACAGAGAGAACATGGAGAAAGACGCACAGAGAGACTAAACTAAACTGGCAAAAATTATAATTATATAAATCTTAATTAGTTTCCTGGGATTAACAGTGTGCATATTTGGTGAGTGAAGAAAGCACTAACAGCTTGAAACCATGATTATCTCACTGCGTAGGTATAAAATTGGGGTTAATACCTGAGATGAAACAAACGGCTTAAAAGGCCCAAACCTCCCTGCGCCTGCCAGAGGATTCTGGCTGCATCATAATGACAGGGATTGAAATACAGTTGTATCACAGAGAGAAAACACAGAATATTCACAATTTATTCAAGAGACATATTTCATCTTACTAGGCTTTATGGGTCTCATGTACATCTTCTAAATAAAATGTGATTAATTTCATGCGCAGCCATGTCCTGTACATCAGGAAAAAAATCTCAGTGTTCAATGATAGATACGTTTTTTTTTTATTTCCTTTCATCCTCAGTCTTGCCATTTTTCTCTCTCTCTCTCACTTCCTCTCTATTAATGCTGTTAATGTACACAACATTATTGAGAGTGTCTGTGCTTGCAGCGGGATTCAGATATTAGGTGGCTCATTTGGTTAGCTCTTATTGACTGCTATCAGATTTCAGGTCAATGACCTTAATGACGAGACAGCAGCACAGAGCAGGGATGGAAAGTGGAGAAATAAACACCAGCATGGCTGATTTGTTGGCTGGCTGGCTGGCTGGCTGGATGCCTGGACGTGGGGATGGATGGATGGATGGATAGATAAGATTGCAAAACCAAAAGGCCAAAAGAATAAACCACAATGTAAAGAATATTATTATCAATTTACAGACTTAATATAATATATATTAATACCCCATACAAAGACCCTTGTTCTTGCTATTTAGTTACAATTAGATACAAAAAATGCAAATAAGAGGTGTATTAATATATATACTGTGTTATGGTGTTATGAGGGAACTGCACCCCAGAACCTTTGTTAATTAACCAGGGCCGGGAATGTTTAGCGGTGTACCCAGCCCAGTTCACGTGTGCTACTACCTGCTAGATGCTACCTGTATTTGAGCGCTGTTGCAGACGTTTAGTAAAGTCTGTTAACCGTTCAAGATGTGCGTGCATTATTAACCATCCGAGGATATAACAAGATACAACGTGGAATGAGGGAGAGGAGCGGTATAACATTTCTTGGGAAGAAACCAAGTCCATCCCCAGAGCAGCTGCACTGAACACATGTTGACACTTTGACTATAGTGTCAGAGATGAAATTCAATTTAGTCCATTGCATACATAATTTTTTTTCTTCCTGAAAGCATATAATTGTGTGTGAGAGGGAAAATGTTTAAAATTTTAAAAAGCGTGGGCTGTGCTACTATTATGTTTAAGGCCCTTATGTCAATGTAAAATATCACAATAAGTACTCCGGGCTCTGCTATAATTACATCTACAGCAGGAGTGTGACAAGTTTCACCCACATGATGTTTTCTCTTTGTGCTATTTGTAGAAATGCTGATCGGAATGACTAAACAAGGATATAAAGAAGACTACTCATTTTGATGCTAATGGACGATATTGTCATCATAGCAACATCAAGAGAGACATTAATTAAAAAAAACTAAGCATATAGGCCTACTGCAGGGCATATGGTTATAAATTAAACAAAAACAAATTCATGGTAATTATGGGCTCTGATGAAGATTGGCAACAAATTGACCTTGACTCCTTTCCAATGAAGCACTAATAGGCAGGGAGAAAAAATCGGAGCGAGGATGTTTTTGTGTGCCCATATAGACCATGTAGCATATTGCAACTGTTACAGTAACAGATCTGAAAGAATAATTAATAAAACAATTTACAAAATTTGACTCACTCAAAGCACCCTAAATTTCAATAAGACATAGCTGGAGTGTACATTTAAGGACCCTTCCGCAAAATCAATTTAGGGCGCAGCTCCGATTAGTACTGTACAGGCCTTATTAAAAGAAATCAGGCCAAATTCCTAATGAAACATTGATTTGTGTGATGATTCTCTGGATGTACTGAGAGTGACACAGGTATTAATGACCAAATATCTCGTTTATGGTGATGGCGATTTTTTTTATCAGTACTGACTGAGACAACGACTGTGGTATTTGAACAATATTTTTGGTATTGTCTAGTTGCAACATTTCAAAATGATAAAAATATTGGCTCTCATGACATCATACAGTGCATGTAAAAACACTTTTTTTTGTCCAGTATTTGTGCCCCAAGAGCTGCAGCTGTTTGTAAAAGAGGACCCATCTATCCTGTTGCTCACCCCACCCTTTATCCTTCTGTCTGTTTTTCTCTTTCTCCTTTTTTCTATATTCTTCCTCCCCTCCCTCTTCCCTCCATCCCTCCCTTCTCACCCTGTCTCCCTCTCTTTGGGTCATTAGCATGTTGCTGATGGGGGCCAGTCATCCATTGAGCAGTGCAGGGAGGTTTGGCCGGGCTGCAGCAGGCCTGTCAGGGCAGGTCATTAAGAAAACGACGGGTTGGGGAATACACAGACAAGGTTGATTGGTTTCCTGCAGCCGTCAGCAGAGCCCTGCAGCATCTCCTGACCCTGTGAGCCCCATCTAACCTGCACACATGCACACATACACCACACACACCTGCACAAGAATCTACTCACACACATACAGATTTGTATACACACAAACACAGGGAATACATGTATATGAAGAAAATGTAAAGGTAAGGTATGTACATACAGATGCTGCACAGTTCATGGTGCAAGCATCCATTCATAACACACACACACTCTTACACACACCTAGGCCCTGACCCGAGGCTAAAGATGGGAAAAGGACTGGGGGTCACAGACAGGTGATTACGTTGTTCCTGATCCACACAACCCAGTCTGTTGACAGTTTTTTAGATCTACTTGTAATAATGTGCAGCTTGGCACTAATCCAGCATGCCTGCTGCTCCTACTCTCAAGACATGTACAAGGTGGAGCCAAAGGAGAATAGACCCACTGAAAAGTAAAAAAAAAAAAAAAAAGACTACATGAATCAACAATGAGTTGTGACATTGTTGTCTTGCTTTTTGAGTCAGTGTTACAGCAACAAAAAAAGTTGACCCCAGCTTTCTTGAAAGGTCATGATGTGGGATTGAATGCGGCTGTGTGCAGGGAGGGGCTCCGTCATGCGTGCGTATATGGAATGCTACCCAGCATCCATCTCTGCTGTCTGTTGCACTGTGAATGTCAAACCCAGAGGCTCTGACACCCACCGCCCTTTCCATCCCCCTGCTTTATGCCCCCTACCCTACCTGACCCTCCAGTCTCAAGAAGCCCTGGCCTACCTGATGAGCAGAGCCTCCTGCCTGGGGCTTTTGAGCTCCAAATGAGCCCTATAATAATGTTACTTCAAATGTCAATGCCAGGGTTATTAGCGCATGTGTGTGTGTGTGTATGTGTGTGTACAGGGGTGTGGTGTAGCTGCCACAGCCTTCCATCCATCCCTCAGTGTAATCAAATGCATTAATGTGTAAAAATGCCATTTAGCACAACACATCCGACTGCAGGCTGGTTAGTAGATGCTGATAGACAGATAGGGCTTGACTGACAGTCAGCTGTGGTCTGTCTTTGGGTGTCAATGATATACCAGCCATTCTTCATGCTTAGGCTCAATGATAGACCCAGCTTTCTACTTGTGGAATAGTTATGCAGTAATAGCATGCTCACTAAATGGCACACAAGGACATACCAACACACACACATATGAAAGACTATGCACAAACTCTAACATTAACACACACACGGTGATTGTTAATGCACAATATAATTGCTAATGGGACCTGTCTTTGGGGTGAAGTGGTGTTAACCTCTGATCAACCCTAGGTCAACCACTTATAGGCTAGATAGAATTCATTACATTTTACCCACTTCATCATCAGCATCTGACTGACCAATTTCACACATATGACAGTGACAAACACTCAGGCAGGGGGATGTAAGTGGCAAGAAGCAGCTTAGCAATCCCATTTCCCCCTTAGAAAATATGACTTATTTTTCTATGTTCCAAATATTAGACTCATTCCAGTAAGTCACAGTCATTGCATCGTGCACGCCTGATCATTGGCAATTTTGTTGTTTGTGTTAATAATCCAGCCAAAGGCATTCCCTCAGCCAGCGAGCTAGCCATCCAGCTAACTAGCCACACTCCAGAACTGAATGTCAGGAAGGCTGTGTTTAACTCACCGTGGCTGCCACAGCACAACACAGCCGACCAGGCGGCAATTAAGATGTTAATAGATAGCTTCATATGGATGACAAACCAAAGGAAGGGAGGGGTAAAAGACCCAAACCGCAACAGGTTTCCAAGACTTCTAATTAATAGCGAGGGCAATTAAAGTGTAATGCAGCCCACTTCCCTCCCTCTATCTCCTTCGCCTCTGATTGCCTTTTCTTACTCACCAAAAGCACGGGAGGGATGTGACGCTTCTTCTGTCAGTGTTAGATGTACCCTGATATTGGTAGTTTTTAACACTCATGTCAGACAAGTGGGCAAATAACTAAAATACTGAGTCATCTCCTCAGCTCTGCTTTTTTTTTTTTTTTTTAACGAACAAGCCTGTCCCAGCCAAAAACAACCTATAGTTAAGTTTTAGTGATGGATGGCTTTTAGTGACCATAGCAATTATTACCCAGAAAAGTCACATATTTCAGATGACGTCAATTTTAAGGCAACAAATTTCCTGAGCCAGATTACTGAATGGAAAAAAAGGCAAACAGAAAAAAGGCAAAAAGTGCTGTGCGGTGCCAAACCATGATTTCCCTAACCAAGTGTTTTTGTGCCTAAACCTAACCAGACCTTAACCACAGTGTTCCCATAATACACAATAAAACATTATTACATTTTTAACAGTGCCTTGTAACAGTTTTGGAAAACGGCTGTGGGTTGTTCTGGAGCGCATGCAGTCGTTTAATTGGGAGGACTTGTTGGGACAAACATACAGGATGTATATTGCATTTATGTCATATGCATGTAGTGTGCGTGACAGTAGGGCCAAGCAGCAAGACAGGGGCAGATGAATGATACCAACTCTAATTAGCAGGGTGGTGGCTCCTGTGCTGTGCTGCTCAAGAGACGAGTCGTCAGGGACTCCAAGGTGCCAGGCTCAGTGGGGAGTACTCAGAAAAACAGCTTTAATTGGTGGGAGTTATTTATAGACAAAGCACCTCTTTCAAGGTTAGTAGGTTAAGTCTGCTCAGTCCTCTGTGGGGACCGTCATGTATGGTGGCAACAAACAGACCACTGCCAAAAAACTTGCCCCACCTCCCGAACTCTCTGGAGTCCTATAATCGTACACACACATCAAAAATCCAATGCCACACACCCACATTTAGCTATATACTGCAGAACTTTCCTTTCCTTTCCCACTTAGACATGCTATTGACACCCTTAGCTTTGTGGAAAGACAGAAATAGTGAGAGATAGAAAGAAAATAGCAGAGAAAAAGAGCAGGAAAGTAAGAGAGTGAGATATGGAGATGTGGATGGAAAAGACAAGGTGGGGAGGTTGCTCCTGGGTCGAATCCCTCATTGGAGGCGTCTTCATCTGCCGCCCAATCCTCCTGGGGGCCCCTACTTCTCCATTTCATTAGTTTGTCAGCCTGCACGAAGGATTGTGCATTAGGCCTTTAATTTAGTGGATAGCCAGAGGCTGGCTATGCTGCCTGGTGCGACTCTCAGCTCCAACAGACTGGAATCTAACTAGGATCAGCTTAGCTCAACTTAATGCAGCCACATACAGACACACACACACACACACACACACACACACAGCACATTAAAAAAAAAGAAGCAAATTTAGGTTCACCATGTCGCATAAAAATACTGCAAATATCTAAAACAACTGGAAAGTGGGAAACAATGCATATGTAGCATACAAAACACACTGCAAATACAGAACACACAGAAATGCTGCAAGTTGTAAATAAAACAACATAAATTCAAATGAATAGTAATAGTGAACACATGTTCAATTACTATCCCCCATAAAATGCTTTGTGCTGTAGGACTTATAGTAACTAACTAATCTATGTATCAATTTTTGTGTAAGTCTCAATATAATCAGAACGTTCAGCCCACAGTCCCAATTCATGGCAGCTTCCTTCAGTAAGTGTGCAGTGATGCTGGATACTTTTATACTGGAGGAGCTGTGCTTTGAGGGCCCGTCTTTCAGTGTTGTTCAAGTTAGCTATTCAGCAGACTGACATGCAATGGGACTGCTGAGGACGGGGCCGGGTGTAGGTGGACTTCCAGCAGAACAACAACTGTATGTCACAAAGCAACAAACAGTGCACATATACACGCTTTGAGGCGCCTATTGTAAACACACACATGTGCATTGGTGTAAAAGCCGTGCGCCCACACAATGGCAGGGACACAATTACATGGAACAAAGAGCAAAAGACAAAGCCCTGTGCAAGAGAGCAAAGTCATCCATCTGACACCCCAGCTGAAAATGCCCCCTTACATCTCCCTGTGTTTTGTTCTTAAAGTACTGCTCCCTCTTCTCTGAACCCCCCCCACCCCCCACCCCAACTGCCAACACCACAACCCCCTTGACTTTTAACCCTCCAGCACCCCTCACTCTCCCTCACCCTCCCTGGCTAGCTCCATGGCGTCCCCCCTGTTTCTGGGATAAGAGAGGAGACTAACGGGGGTGCTGTGGGTGTTGGTGGGGACGGGGGCCCTTCTTTTGTTTCCTGTTACAACATGCATTTCATGGGGAGGCCTGGCTTCTGACCCTGCCGAGCACACACTGCGTTGAGGCTGGGAGCTCCAAGGGAAAGGCCCATCTGTGGCATCCATCAGGGCTGCGCTCTCCCACTGAGGTACTGTCAGAAGCCAGAGGGGGTGGGAGTGGTGGAGGGGAGGCCTGCGGGAGCACGATAGGGAGGGGGCGGGGGGTGAGGTTAGTTGAAGAATGGGGATGAGGGGGGGTAAAATCAGGCCGAAAAAACAGAGTTGAGGAACACAAGGTCCTTCCAAATTCAAAGTGAAACTGAGGGGAGGAGGGGAAGGGGCAACTATGCATTTCTGCATGCGTGTGTGGTGTAAGTATGTGTGTGTGTGTGTGTGTGTGTGTGTGTGTGTAATCTTGGTATTCTTCACATTTTGGGGACATAAATCTGTTTACACAGTCATGTTGTGGGGACTCACCTCATTTATGGGGACAAAAATCATTCATTTTAGGTTGAACACAATCTCCACAAAATTAATTCAAGTCGATATATTCTCCCCTGAACATGATATTGCATCACACAGTACTAAACGCAAAACAGTAATATCTTTGTAATTTCACAGTGTTTATGATTTTACATGAGTATATAATGCTTAAAATTCAGCAGGAAGGGATCTAGATCATATAATCCAAAGAGCATCTTAACACTTTTGTGCACAGACAAGAGCTTACACTCATACAAATGGATACAGATGAAACAATTGTTTTATTTTCATACCAGAGACAGAGACATACCAGTTTTCAAATACCAGGAGCCCAGGTATAAGCTGCTGAGGGTGGAACTGAAAGACAGCAGATGTTGCTCTCTGCCTTCCCTCTACCATTCCTTTCTCTCTGAAGACTCTCTTATGTTGTTGCACATATACCTGAGGCACTACAGAGGGAGAAAAGTGGATTGGTTTGAAGGTCAGTTTTAATAAAAATACTTCAGCAAGTATGACAGGCAGGGTGTGCTCTGGATAAATGCAGTGCTCTCATGCCAGCTCCCTGAAACTGATTGATTGACTTGTAAGATGTCACGGACAGGCTGGGAAGGCAGAGAGAGTGAGAGAGGCAAAGAGATGGTGAGAAGAATATGGCTACTGCTGGATGCAAGATGAGACATATATACATTATATGTACACACACTCACACATGGACGCACACACACACAGCTGGCCTGCTCTGGCCTGGTTCTGGTCAGTTGCCCATGGCCATGGCGGGCACAGGAGTCAGCTGTCAGCCTGTGACGGATTGATACAGACACCCCCCTGCCTCTGCCCCTGCCACTCCCAAGCCTCCACCTCCATCCCTCCATCCCTCCACCTTCCTCTCCCTCCTCAGCAGCCAGGCCATGCCTGGTGGGCATGTTTGAGAGGAGATGTATTGAGCAAGGGGTGGATAGAGGGGGCCATCTTCCATCTTGACTATGGCCTGTATTAGAACATGCCCCCCGTCACCCTCACTTCATATCTGTTAGACATGGCTTGACTCTCATGTGGATGATGATGTGGATTTTTTTTAGGACCATGGGTTGCCACGTTTTCACCAGTGCAGTATAGTAGGATACATTTACTTAGAAAAGTCCAGATTTTGCTTCGAGTGCAGGAATTAAAGGACTGTAGGTTGTGCCATTATTTGGGTCAGGGGATTCATCTTGGGTGAGATGTTGCTGTATTTATATTAGGACAGTTAGAGGAAAGAGCTGCAGTACAAATCCTCAAGTAGCTGACCAGGTGCTAGTGCAATGAGGGCACTAGACAGAAGGTTGTAATTATTAAAGTAAGAAACAACTTGTACAAGTAGACTGTGCATAATAAACACCATAACAACAAGAAAGAAGTGCAACACTACACAAAGTAATAAAAGGCTGAAGGGGCTCAAGTGTTGAGGTGTTAACCTCAATAAATTTGATCATAAAATATCACTGTGTACCACATCTGAGGCTGGTTAAAGAATATTTTGTCAGACTACACAAGATGTTTAAAATTGCCTTCCAAGATGACAAATATAAGCATCTACTGACTTGAACATCTTTTGTCAGCGACTTCCAAAACCATTACACACTACAAAAATTTAAAATGAACCACTGTGGTTAAGGTTTTGGTTAGGCGTAGGCACATGGTTAAGGTTAATGATATCATGGTTATCAGACAAATATACCTTGGTAAGCCACAAAAAAGTCACATGCTTTTGAGCTATCCATCTATCTTGACCTCCTTCCTAAAATGTTTTGTTTGCTGTATAAAAACATCCAACACTGTCTCCCTGAAATTACATTATACATTTCTAATATGTTTTGCCAATATAATACTAATAATTTTATAATAATTTAATTGTCTAAATGGATAATTTTCTGGTTATGTAAAGCGTCTTTGAGCACATGGAAAAGCGCTATATAAAAATGATGCATTATTTATTATTATTATTATTCTGTGGTAATATTTTTTTCCCAATGAACTACATTTTTACACCACTCATAGCGTGTTGGGAGGAGGTAGGTGTAGAAAGCCCAGAGCCTTGACATCTGAGACGAGGGTTTGCATCCCGGGTGCACTTTGGTAAAGGTTAAGAAAAGATCATGATTTCCATTAAATGTTCATAAAGTAAACACATCATGTCCCAAACTAGAAGTCGCTTTCGACTTGTTTAATATTTAACTGAGCTGACGATCTTTCATGAAACTTAAACTCAACATTTTGCGACTTGTTGTGTTTTTACTTTTTTTTGTTTGTTTTGTTTTTCTTGTGAGGTCAATCAAGCTGAAGACTTAAAACAGTAATCAGCTGAGTTTCTAGATATTGCTATATTTTGTTCATCGATGCCAGGTCATTAACAAACATAGAACAGTCTTTTCATGCTTCCTCTGGCCTGGTGTCTACATCATTGAGATATCTATGCCTCTATCTGTCTCTGTCTCTCCCTCTGTCTCTCACCTTCCCTGTCTGTCTGTCTCACTCTGTCTCCCTGGCCAGTGTGAAGTGTAATTGAAGGAGGAGTCTTCGCATGGCCCACAGGCATGGAGGGGACATTGTGTGCGCTGTGGCGGCAAATTGCTCTCCTTGCTCCTCTGAGTTTATACCGCTCCTTCACTTCTTTCCTATTCCTCCTTTTCCTCTCTTCATACTCTGCCCATTGTCTCACTACTTTATTAGTCAGCCCTCTCCACACCCTTCCTACTCCATTCTCACTGTCTTACTCAACTTCACCAAATTATCACCAATGATGCTGACAGTATCGACAGTACAATACTGCAAAACCCTACACTATTATTTATAATTATCTTCAAACTCATTGTGTCATTGCAAAGTGGACCATACAATTATTTAATTCATAAGGTTTGTTAGTCAGGACTGTATGTTGGTCTGATAATCAAACAGAAACCAACAAACCATCAGGTCTCGTCCAAGTTCAGCGCTTGAGCACAGACTGTGTAAAACTGCAGAAGTGTAAGCTGCAATTGAGGAGAACTGTGGGTGCACAAAGAAAAAAAGAGAGTTGAGGGGGGAGTGTACACACACCCACTTGGGTTAGCAGAAGTGACAGAGCGTCTATGATAGGGGATGCGAGAAGTCTCCAATATGAAGAGCGATTTGAGCGGCGTGCCTGGAGAGAAGCACACAGGACAGGAAAGAGCTACAGAGAATGAGTGAGAGAGATAGATGGAGGAGAAAACCTGAGGGAGGGAAAATAGGGAGAGAGAAGAGTGGTATTCGGGCCGAGACGAAGAAGCGCATGCTTCATTAAGTGAGGAAGTAATCCTAGCTAATTAAGGCTCTCCATGACAGCACTGTCAAGGATGACTGATCCTTCAAAATGGCACCTCCCTCTCCTGACTGACAGCCAGCCTGCTCTCACCGCTTTGAAGGTGAGAACTTTCTTACTTATTCCCACATCTTTTTTTTTTTTTCCTTTGCCGCCTCTTATCCCCAATTCAAAGTGTTTTTCTTTGTTTTTGTATCTCATTATCATTTTGTTGCCGAGTTTATGCGAGTGTAAAGGAGAGAAATTGTGTGATGGCTTATGCACATTTGTGTGTCTGCATGTATGCTTTCTTGCATAAAGTATGCATGTGTGTATGTGTTTGTGTGTGTGTAGTAATTACTACAGTACCTGAGCAAAATACTAGAGGAAATCAGTGGATGGAAGGTGCAGCCCATTGATTGCTTGCCTAATTAATCAGCTGCATTGGCTCCATGTGAATCCAAGCTTATTGAGTGAAGGCTTGGCGCAGGGTCCTTTATGAGCTCATAATGATTCCTTCGCCTACAGGGTCAGCGCCTCATCTGGCCTTTAGCACAGCTCTGGTAGTACTACACAATATAAAAGCTTATAAGGCAGCAATGCCTTGGTTAAAGGTTCATCCTGTACTTAAATGTAAACCTTGATGTGATTGAAACATCAATGCATCGATCCAAACAATATACCAACTGTGCTAGACTAGGATCCAGTTTTTGTGGAGCAGCATGTTAAGCTCTTATTTATAGGGTTCATTTTCACTGTGGGGTGCCTTCTCTGTATGATCCATTGTGAGCACCAACTAGACCCCTACAACCACATGTGTGCACTGACCTATGCCATTCGCAGAGGAGCTATGTTGACAGTTAGTGTCCCCCTGCAGGAGAGCCCACATGAAACAGCAACCTGAGCTGAAACCAGAGAGAGCAGAGGCCATGGTATATGACCCAGACATCCAGACAGTGTTGTACTGTCCTGCAAGACATCAATTCATACGTTCCCCCCCTCCCCCCAGCCTTTCCCAAATCGGGGGACTACGGTGAGGCGCTTGTAAACATGCCTATAAAAGTCCTGTTTGTATTGCACCAGAAGGCAGCTCTGTCTGAACTCCCTGGAGCTCATGTGAGTGAGCGATGAGCGACTATCTTGGGGCTATGGCAATCTGAGTGTCGCAACAGGTGTCTGTGTGGGTTTGTGTTGCCCAACTTGTGTACATGTGTACTGTGTCATTGTTCTCAATTTTGTTTCCACCCAATGATGAATGACTAGTATGTATCGTCTTTAGAAATATTTAATGAAATATTTAAATTGGGAACAACTCCGTGTCGTGTATTGCTTTAAGTGT
The DNA here is from genome assembly GCA_036937835.1 of Pampus argenteus. Taxonomy (NCBI): domain Eukaryota; kingdom Metazoa; phylum Chordata; class Actinopteri; order Scombriformes; family Stromateidae; genus Pampus; species Pampus argenteus. The sequence goes on from CM072867.1 coordinate 15,249,453, forward strand.
AAATCAGGATGCAGAGGATTTCTGTATACAGCAAATAATATATGTACTCATGTCTGTGTCTTTGATTGCATGTTTTAGTGTGTGGTTACATATTTATCTGTGAGTGCGAGCCTGATGGTACGTGTTCAGATATTTGAACCCAGTGTGTGAGTCCACTTTCCTCAGCTCTGTGGGGATTTTTTAATGGGAGGCTGTATTAACACAGCCAGGCTCTAATAGCCTCCTTGATGTTTTTTTGTCAGCAACTCATGAAATAGATGATTGTACAGTGAGAAGCTTTTCCGTCACATGCAGAGTTGGAGATAAAAGAGAACTGTGAAGAGACAGTAAGCTATCACTCTAGGGGGCAGTTTATGTATGTATGTATATATATATATATATATATATATATATATATATATATGAATATGTGAATATGAGGTCCAGTGAATGGACCAGAGTTGCTTCAGTGTATTTTTGCTTGTTTTTTTGTCTCCTTTCTTATCTGGCATCGATTTATGTGCAGGTTCTGGCATAGCAAAGAAATTCAATCCAACATTAGCTAGCAGTTAGTTTAGATCATTAAATTTCTCAGGTCATGTGGCCGGCCGCCTGCCGTGTATCTTTGACATTTTGATGATGCGCACAAAAAAAAAAAAGACTCATAACATTTTCAGGAAAGACTGTTTTCATTATGAAAGAAGCTACAGTTGACTGCAACAATAAATACAATGTTTATATTTGTTGTAATAATTCATTATTACATTAGGATGAACATGATTATTGCCGACCCTTCGGGCTCCAGAAAGCTTGACCATCCAATTGTTTGTCTTCAAAATAATCTTGTACTTAAATATGAGTAAAACAAATATATATTCCTTATTGCATGTAAACAGAGATCATTTTTGGTCATTGCTAATTATGCCTGGCATGGCAGTGGCACAACAGTTGGTTGTGGGCTATCATGCTGCTGCTGCTGCTGAGATAGACAACAGTGGCTTTCTCCCATTCAATCCCATAAGCTCTCTCCGTAAGCTCCCTGGTTCCCTCGGGTGGCTGGACTGGAGTTAAAGCACTAAGACCCAGGCAGTTAAAGTTTACAGTGTCGTAAAGAGGACTCACGCGAGCCAGCTCTCTAAAGATAACGCTAAATACACAGTGATTACAGTGTATGGTCAGCGGGTTGGAACCTGGAACAGGAGATGAATACAAAGATGATTTGCAGATTTTTGTCCTTAACTGTGCTATATGAAGATCATTATCTTTAAGTCTTTTATAGTGTCTGAACTTGCACAAAGATGGGTAGTGGACATGTATCTAATGCATTACTATCTTAACTCCACCTAACATAAACTGACTGAGCTTGATTGTACAAACATGTAATTTACATGCTTTTTTTGTCCCTGGTACCCAGTGGATGGTTGATTAGCATGATGTGACTAACAGTGCAGAAATGTAAAATAAGCTTAACTTAGAGAACACTGGACCAAATGAGGGTTATTCTGCAGCTCTTACATCTCTCGGTTTCCACTTTACAGCTCCCCAGCGAGACCTTGTGTGTGTGCATGAGAGAGAGAGAGAGAGAGAGAAAGAGAGAGAGTGATTGTGAGAGAGTGAGCACATAAGGCCATTTTTAACCACAGTCACAAGACGCCAGTATAAGGTTAGAACAGAGATGAGCTCTTGCTCTCAGAATAGTCCCTAGGAGGCCATGAGGCCCCGCCACTGACCCTGGCCTGCATTCCAGTTGGCAGACACACAGTTGTTGGGTCAGACATGGTTCCTGTACTGGCAAGGGACAAGACGACATAGAGAAGTGGGGGGTGATGCAATGTGGCCCATTTTACCACTGACAACTGCACTCCATTTGGCACATCCCTATAAGGGGAAAGAAAAAATGTGATTAAAAAAAACATTTTTACTGTTCTACTTTTTCTATTTTCTCTGTTTCTAGTTTTGTTATCCTACGGTCTCAACAACCAATCTGAGCCACTTCACAAACTCAAACACAAACATGTCTGTCTCTGTCCTGTTGTGTCATGGATTCCTAAATCATACACCTTTACCGTCTCCATGCAGCAACACCTACCTCCCTAAACTCTGGGTGTCATGTCAGCCTAGTGGGTTAGATCAGCGTGTGCAGACAGATTAGAGTTCTGCAACATCATTGATTGAGTTTACTCAGCCAGCAATCAGTTAAAAATCATGTGGATTATTTTACATTATTTTACATGTTGAATGTCTGATCTGTTCCATCACCACCGCGCTTCATACCCATGCAGTCACAAACATTCACACCAGTGAGTGGTCAGGCACAACCACAGTACTCTTCTGTTGGCCAGATGAACGTCAAAGCCTTGCTCAGAGGTGTTGCAGCAGTGGTTGTTACTTTCTCCATCCACAATTTTCCAGCCAGTCTGGCAATTCCAGCCATCGACACTTCATTCACAAGCCAGCTTCTCTGACCTCTGGACTACCCCTGCCCCTGAGTGTTACAGACACTCACTTTGGAGACAAGTTGTGTGTATGGAGATTGAGCACTGATCTGTGTCTTCCCAGTGGGAATGAGTATATGGAGTGGTATGGAAGTGTTGTATGGACTCTGTCTTTTATTTTCAACACCCTACTCCCAGGTGGTGACAGCCTAGTGCTAAGTGTGGTAATAGCCAATTGATTTTGTTCTCTTTATTTGTTGGTGGCTAGACATAAATCAAAGTGTCTGTCAGGACCTCAATGTAGTTTAGAGGGTGTGTGCACATATGTATGTGTGTGTGTGTGTGTGTGTGTGTGTGTACGCGCGTGTGTGTTTGTGTGTATGTGAATGTGTGCTTATGTAATGGGGGTAGTGAGGGTTCTGTTTGAACTGGTAGAGTGTCAACAATTAATCCAGCCTCTGATCTGCAGGCCACCGCTCTTCTGACCCTCAGTCACAATCCAATTGGGACAGCAGCTTCACGAAAGAGCTAATATCAACACAGAGAATCCAGAGAAGCCAGTTCTGTATTTTTACAGCATCACCTTATATGTTATTTGGTTTAAAATCTCAATATAGAGAGCACCATTTTCATTTTATACTGTAGTTCAATAAGCATGAGTTCTAACATTATGATTTTAAAAGAATTCAATCCGGTGTCTTTTGCACATTGTAAAATGGGCTTTAATTATGTAAAATCATGTATTTATTTCATTGGACTTTTTTCCAAGAAGCTTTAGTCCCCTTCCTTCAAGAATCCAAGACACAGAGAAAGAGGTGAAATCATAGAGAATTCAGATGTGAGCAACACTGGAACCATGTTAATCCTTTTAATTCAATTATGGTAAATAAGGACAGAGCTTCCTTCTAAACAAAACACAATATGCAGGAGTTCAACATGCAGTGGCGGGGGGCCTCTGATGTAGCAGGCTCACCAGTGGGAGGCCGGGTGGTCTCCTGGGATACCTACTAGCTTCGGAGCCCCCTACTGGGGCTCTCCCCCAAAAGGCTCCCACTGGTCCTGCACTGGCCTAACTAGCTGGACAATATGGCTGAGACAATGGGCTTTGAACTACACACACACACACAGTGTGCCTATGTGACCAGCTGTGGCCATTCCTATACAGACCTTGTGGGGAGGTGGGAGAGAGGGAGAGGAGAGGGTTGGATGGTGTGTAATGTGTCAGGATTTAGTATTAAATATGGATCTGCCAAAGTGCTTTGGGTCCTGGCTAGCTCATTCCTCCTGAAATGGTTGTATGCAGCAGTAACCTGCTAACCCAGACCAGACTGACACCGGCACCTCCTCCACTATGAAAGAGAGTGTCTGTTCCCTAAGATGAACACAGGACAGAAAAGGGGAGAGGGGGCTGAGAAAGGGAGTATGTTTTTGAAACAGTTAGACAATCTGTTTGGATTAGGCCCACTGCCGAAGAGACATGGAAATGACGGTCAGCCGGGACAAGGGGAGGAGAGGAAGCAGAGGGGGAGGAGAAGAGGAGAGGAGAGAGGGAGGGAGACAGATGGATAGGAAAGGTGGTGGTGGAAGGGTTGAGTAGAGGCAAGGGGGGAAAGAGGAGAGGAGAGGGGTCGGAGACTGGAATCTCAGGATCTAAGGCTCTTTTGGCTTGATGGTTCCCAGATGTTATAGGCCCCCCTCACCCCTCCTTCCCCTCAGTGTTTCTCTGCTGTGGTGAATACACAGGAGCCCAGTTAGCCATGTGGGACAGATGGGTCAGTGGCTGTGTGGAGATGGGCCTCCTGTGGACCAGGGGAAATAGGAGGTGAGAGGCATCCTCTCCTCCCAACAGCCACAGGCCAGAGAGGGCAGACCCAGCTGTGTTTTTTTATCCCCTCTCCACCCTGGGTAGTCTCAGTAGGCGAGGGGTTCATTTGTGAGTGTGTGCAGATGTGTGTATTGTGTGTCTGTGATTGTTTGAGTCTGCCTGTATGCATATGCAGGTACGCACATGCTCACACATGTATGTTTTTTGTGCAATGACTCCAAACTGCTGCTACAGTTTGGAATGAATGAATATTATGAATATGACAGACATGTGATTCATTTTATGAAGTAGCCTGTTGTGTATATTTCTACAAAACACTGCGCTGTTGTAGTATACATTGCACTGTGTAGAGTATGTGCAGGTGTCTGGTCACACTGTAGCCAGTGCTGAAAATCTGGTGCTGCAAGATTTATTGCCTCTGGCTGCAGCCAGTCATGTTTCAGGATGACGGCGTGTTCTCGTCCACCTATCTGCTAAAACACTTACACTCCTCACTCTGCTCCACGCTGCCTCTGCTGCCTTACCACGTTCTGCTCCTCGGCAGCAGAACGTGTTATGGCCGTATATTAGCAAGTTGTTGACTGGCTACTGAAGCACACATTTGTCAACATATTAGAAGGTGTCAACACTTGAACAACAGTCCGTCAGCCCACCCACCTTAGTTCTCTGCCAGCTGCATTATTCCACCCAATAATTACAGAGAGGGGCACCCATTAACATAGGTGGTAATGGCAGAATTACTTTTTGTGGTTTGTGGTTAAGTTTGAATGAATTAGTTTTCAATGAGCTCATTTGTAATCAAGAGTTTTACAAAACTATTCACATTGTACCATCCAGAATTAGCATTTTGGAGAAGAATACATTTTCTTGTATCCTGAATGCTACATGGATGCAGCTACAGTAATTGAGTTTTTTCCTGACATCAGCTCAACTGTGCTGTATGGTGAGCTGGATTCATCCCAATATTCTTATCCCATCTTTGTGAGTGAAAGCTGGGTGACTCAGAGACCATAAGCCTTCTTGTTAGAGAGGGCTTGAAAAAGGCTGTTGTATCACTTGATTGTGAAATGACGTTCAAGTGTTCACACATATGCTTGTTTCTAGTCCGAGAAGTTTCTGTATCCTTCTGAGCTCTTTTAAACCCAGAGGCACACAAAAGAAATATTTCACAGAAGCCCCCACTTAATTTGTAGTCATGGTTGCCAGATATGGAGAGAGACATTCTATCTCCCTAGAGAAAGCTGGATATCCTCCTCTGGATGGGGTGGGGGAGGGTATTTTTGGAGCATCTCATGGCTATTAGTGGAGAGGTGTGCGTGCACGCGCGTGTGTGTGCATGTGTGTGTGTGCGTGCATGCGTGTGTGTGTGTGTGTGTGAGTGATGTGAAGAAGGGGAAAAATTGGGGGAGCCGTTATGATCAGGATTCCACAGCTGGCTCATGTCACTCCTTGACCCTTTCCCCCACAAAATAAAAAGTCTAGACTGTGCTCTGTGTCTCGACACTTCACAGAGAGAGACAAAAAGGCATATGGAGACATAGACAAGATAAACAAAGCTGTAACTTTCTCTTTTCCTTAAGGACTCAGTTCAATAGACTCTCTATAGACTTTTTAGACTTTGGTCTTCATGGCAAGACACAGTGTCTATTAAGCACATTAATAAATGAAACACAGCAATAGCGCCACCAAAGAAATAGATATCACACAATTACTTATTTAACTGCCCTGCTGAATTATTTATTGTTTATTCCAAATTATCTTTTTTTTTTTTTTTTTTTTTTGAGTATACACTTTCAGCTTGGGTATCCCATGTGAACGCTACCAGCAGCAGACAGATTTGGATAGCCAAGTTCATCTTGGATGAGTTTCTGAGGGGTAATGCACGGCTGCTGGTGCAAAACTACTGCAGGGGGTTGGGGAAAAGATCCTTGATGATCGTGTTACTGACATCAAAGAATAAGTACACCATAGTCAACAGCCAAGCAATATTAAACATCCACTGAAAGACAGACACAGACACACACTCCCTCTCTCTTCCTCTCTCACACTCGTTTACGCTCCATGTCTTCCTTGCTCTATTCCTGAAACACTCAGGGTCCGTGGAGAGAGATAAATTATGGGCCTAGTGGCTTTTTGAAGTCTTCTCTGCATCAACACCAATAAACGCCAAGCATGGCCCGCCTCCTTGGTCCTAAATTAAGTAATTATTACCTCTGGTGTGACTTGGCCATGTGGACCATAGCAACACTCCGCCTGGGCAGGGCTGATGGCCTGGGGTGAGCAATGACGAAAAAGTCAGTGGGAACAAGCGTAGCATATGTCCTCTAATGAAATAAAGACCTCGGCTATATCCAAGCTGAATGATTTACGCTGATGTGTAGTGACCTCTGAGAATTCACGATTCAAAGCTTGTGCTTGACTTCTTCATTATTTGGCACACATGTCCTAATGGATACTAATCATTAAACTGTGCCATAGTTTAATGTTTGCTGAGATTTTAGAATTCCCATACCTTTTAGCTGCAGCAAACCCTTCAAATTAATCACAACTTTTAGAATAATCCCATCACTCTGGTGATTAAAACCACACAAAACACCTTCACTTAGTTGGGCAAGATAATGATTTAGATTTTTTGATTTCAGGTCTCGGTCAGTTATGTTCACTTAGTTCTGCAGAAATATAAACTAGTAATAGTAGCTGGCACTTTGGCAAATTAAATGCCATAGCACCATATATATATATATATATATATATATATATGAAGCTTAACACAAACAAAAGGAGGGAGAAGTGCCAAAGCACACTGGAGAGTGAAGTTGAGGGAGTGCAGGTAGCTCAGCTCATTTTCTCGGTACACCCTCTAAAGTAGTGCCAAGGCCCTTTTTGATGCCACTGTGCTGCATCTTCCTCTAAAAGAGAGATGAGTCTCCTCTCCTCTCCTCTCCTCTCCTCTCCTCTCCTCTCCTCTCCTCTCCTCTCCTCTCCTCTCCTCTCCTCTCCTCTCCTCTCCTCTCCTCTCCTCTCCAGCCTGTCTGGCTGCTGCAGTAGAGAGATTGTATAACCCAAGTGTGTAAAACAGTCTTTTACGGCATTGTAAAGATTTACTATTGGAGTAAATAATGGTGGGAGAACAGGGCTTTTAAATGGAACCCAATCAATATGTCAGAGGAGGCTGCAGTAGAGGACAGGGCTGTGTCTGACGCCACACACAGGTGGATGGGCAGATCAGTGAGTACATTGATGAACACCAAAAGGAAATCTCAACATCCTATCTCAGCAGAAAACTTCATATATAACATAATAATTCTATATGGTGGATAGTGAACAGCTATCTAAAATACTCCACAAGATCAGATGCAATGAAATACTGGTAAATATTCTGACACTTTGTTCCCTCACATTGACACACACACACATGCACTTGTGTACAGAGAAATGCAGACATGCAATAAATTCCAAACCCTGTGAAAGCATTGGCTCACACACACACACACACACACACACACACATACACGTACACATATATACAGCCCCTATAGACACATTCACACAGAGACACCCTGGCCTCATGAGCAATAAATCGCACAGCCCATCTAACAAGTTCATTTCCGGAGGCCAAAGAGGATGGGTCCTCTGACTTTAGAGTCAGCAGCCTTGTGAGGATCAATGGCAAGAGACAGAGAGCGAGGGGCAAGGAATCGAGCTGAGATACAAAAATCAATCAGCAATTTAATCGCTTTGGGAGGGGAAGACAGAAAAAAGAGGACGGGAGAATTCCAACGCTTTTTTACTTAAAAAAGCAGCACTTTGATTTAACCCTTTGACATATAGTATACATCTCTCAGCCTTATTGAAGGTTTTCTTCATGACAGGAGAGGCTCCAATGGGAGCACATCTATTTTCATACTCACAAGATCACACAACTATTGTTTCTCTCTGCAGTCTTAGATACGACTTAGTTAATGTGTTGAGAGTACAGTAAGACATGAATTTCTATTGTAGAGGTTTAGCTTTTATCTATCTTCACATTTTGTCAAAGCTTCCACACAGTCATTATTGCAATCTGAGAGTCTCTGCAACTTTATCAAGAGCAGATAAATAAATATATACCCTATGCCTCTAGCTGGAGCTGTGAGGTCAGAGATGTGCTTTTGGAGGAGTTCTTGGCCAGATTACTGCTGATGGTGAAAGTGCTTGATGGAGGGAAATTTCTGTGGAGGCAGTGGTTGATTTGGGATTGGGTGTTGATGAGGAACTCCTTTAGGTCAATGTCCGAGGCTTGGAATTGACACTATTGAACGAGCAAGCTTTAGACTAATAAAATGAGTGACAGCCTCTGGCTGCAGAATCGAAGATATAGATTCTCTGAGAAGAAAAAAAACACGTTGGAAAAAGGAAAACATAGAACCGCTCCTCAAATCAGCTTGGCTAGAGGAAGAGAGTTAATAGAAAGGAAGTGAGTTAATTGAAAAATGTCTTGCTGTTTTTCTGTCAATGCCTGAGTATTTGAGCGTGCAATGTGTATGTGTATATATGTATGTATATATATAGTATGTGCTGGATTGGTGGGGATTGGTGGTTGAGTCCTCCAGAACTCATGCATTGCTGAAACTTAGCAACAGGAGCCAGGGGCCTCCTTCCCTGGAGAGACTGGCAGCTGAGACACATTCATTACCAGCCCAGAATCTTGGGCTGGATTAAAAATTCATGCTGTTTACAACAACAAAAGGCACCCAGTTAAAGAATATGAGCCCTTCTGAACAATGGCTCCACCAAACCGTGAGCAGATCGCTGACATCTCAAAGGAGACCAGCAGTTGTGTATAAGTGTGTGTTTGAATTTGTGTGCTGCAAACAGCAAGGTTTTTTTTGTGCATTCTCTGTGTACACACACACACCCTCATAGGCAATGGTGATATAAATAATGATACTGTTTACTGCAGCAGGGAGTGAAAACAGCCTAAGGCCACTTGAATAAGGACATGGTTCCCTCAAAGTCTTGTGCCTTGTCATGCTGTTTACAGCCATAATAAAGGAGCATGTATTCTCAATGTGCAGCACATGTATGTGAAGGTGCCAGATTTTTTGCAGAGTGTATGACCCTGTCTCTGCTCAGCTCATTGACAAACGCTTGTGTGCTGTGCTGTCGGCTGATTTGTTGGCAAAGGGGCTGCGCTTATGAGTTCCATTCAGTGTTAATTAGCACACTCCACAGTGATCGTTATATCAGGTTCCTGTAGTGACGTCTGATTGCATTGTCCCTGTGGGGGGGTTGAAGCTTTACCGATGGGGGAGAACCGCACACATACAGTACACACACACACATTTCCCACACAAGTGCATATGCTTAAGTAAGAACGTATACGATATCCTGCACATGCATATAAAAACATACTGTACTGCGTGAGTGCCCTCAGAAATACAATGTCAAGATGCACTGATGTGAAACACACAAGGATATAAAAGGGAAAAGCACAGCTAGGCCTCACATGAACAGCCACCCCCCCATTCCATTAATGCCACACCGAACAGGTGCAAGGTCAAACCACTACGCCAATAATAGATGCTCCTCATCATTCTCAAAAATAGTTCTCTCATAGCCACTAAATGTTTCAGTAAGGTTGTGTGCTGTTTGTATTACTGTGACGTGGATGATGTGAGAGGCCATGTGTGCACAGGTCAGGAAGATTGCCTCTGTATGTGCCCAGCCCAGACCTTTGACCTGTCTCCATCAGCGACCTGAAAACAGCAGAGGTTCTGACAGCACATTGTTATACTACCTTGGCCTGCCTGGCTGCTGTACTCTGCCATGTCTGCTTGAATGTAGGTTGTTTTAAAAAACAACTTAATATGCTTAAATAGGCTACCGTTACAGCACAGATTCAGGACAATTGTTTTTTTTTGACGCTATATAAAAACTGCAGCAGAGTTCGCAGAGTTGATTATTTCTTTCATCAGAACACTCTGTCCTTACAACTCATGGCTATTTCTGAGGGGGCCACTGGTTCATGAGCACAGTGACATTGCATAATGAGGAGAATCGGGAGTGATTGTCACCCCATAACCACCGTCAGTAGCGCCTGATGCAGGGCACCTGTTTTTTGGCATGGTTCAAGTTTCAGCTTGTCTTTTCCAAAGTTCACCAACTGGCTTCTCCCACTTTAACACTGACTGACTGACAGGGCGCTACCTTTGACTGTCATGTGCTCTATAGCACTGAGCCCTTCTCATCATGGGACTGTCATCAGGGTAGTACATCTACTGAAATAGTGGTCTGCGTGGAATGAATGTTTGTGTGTGTGTGTGTGTGTGTGTGTTTCAGTTCAGCTGGCGGTATGCTACACTTTATGTGTTTAAAATCTCTCTGATAAATAAATAAGCCTAGAATAAATAGCCAGTGACAATGAACTGATTCACTCTAGCCCATTTATACGTTTTGATTAACAATTCTGTATAGCACAAAAAAAGTTAATTTCAAAGGTTTGATATCAGTACACAAATTAAAATAAAAAACAAATGCAATGCAAAGATTATCACATATAAGTAATTATAATTAACTATTCAATATGTCCATCCCATTTTATATATATATTTTTATCTTTGCATGCTCTTTTGCACAGTAATAATAAACTTAGAATAAGAAATCATATTTCTGTAATCAATAATTAGATTTGCCTTGAAATACAGTGGCATGCGAAAGAGTACTGCAACCTTGAAAAGGCCATTGTTTTAAATTATTTCATCTGAACATGTGAATTCATGTTGCTTACAAGGAATGAGTCTCTGTTAGACATGGGCCTGAGGCAAAAGCAAGTCTGAGGGCTTGAAATTCACTACATAAGGAAAGACTTAATTGAAGCCTTGGGTTGGTCTTACGATAAATGAGAGAAAATAGTTTAATGCAGTACAAATTTATTTTACAAAGTAATATGTGTTTGCGTTAATCCAATTCATGGCTGAAGAGTGGCCTGAAGAAAACCTTGACTTCAGCTTGTCTATCTGTAGTCACTCTTGGACATTCAATCCGTGGTTCTGGGTTGAGATCCATCATGCGGATATGGTTCCTCTCGCGCACAGTAACAGTAAAGGTTCCCCAGGCAGCAGATAACCTGAGTGCTCATCCTCATTTAAAGCCTGTGTCTTCAAGAGCCAAAGAAGAGGTCATTTGATAGCAGCGACTGAATAAAAGCAGAGGAATACGAACCTGATGCTAAGCAGGTAAATGCAAAAGAATGAGCCGGCCTCTTTGTCACCTATGAAAGACCAAGTCAAGTGGCTTTTGTATTTGTGAATGAAGCTGAGATCATTCTATGAATACCCTCCTCGCTTGTCTCTCTGTGGGACCGAAATGCCAACTATCTCTTCATTCCACCTCTCGTTGCTCTCAGCCCTACACCATCGCTCCCTAAATGCAAGGCCCTAACTTACACAACTTGAAAGAGAGACAGAGAGAGACACAACACACAATTTTACACTTGTGTGCACACAAACAAATTAGGTGATATTGATTGGAGCCACGGCTCCATTCACACTGATGCTCCTCTCAATAGATCAGTCATGCTCTTGGAGCTTGCCCTGCTGCAGCCGTGCAGTTTAACACTGCTAGTCTGCCCCAAATGACACATTCAATCTACCTGACACCTAAATAGCCTCACTAACCATGCACGTATACTGTACATGCACACTGTGCTCCTTAGAGCTTGAGCATACTCTGAAAATCTAAATGAGATTGTTTATCTAAATGATGGCAATCCCAGTTTGAATATTACAATAACAAAACTCTAATGATCCCTGTAGGGACATTGTTTCTTCTCTTGCTAGTTTAAAGCACATACTTAGTTATGGAACAGAAATACCCAGGAATGTGTTGGAGTCTGAATAATAATTTAGCATAAACAGTAAATAGTGATGCAAGATAACCAAAGAAAGAGATAGAGGACACAGAAGAATATTCCTATCTGTCTGTTCATATTATACTTAAGACTTCACATCACTTCAATGTTTATCTAACTCAGTTTTTCAGAAATGTGTTTGTATTGTCACATTAAGGGCACACAAAATAAACTCTCCTGAACCTTCTGAGCTCAAGCTACAATACTAACACCTTATTGAAATCCAAAGACACATTTTCAGTCCCAAAAGTGTGGGAGTGGGAGTTACAACAGTCCTGATTCACACTGCCACCAACCCACAGATTGTCTGGCACCTCTGAGGGAGTGAAAGCTGAATCATAATGTCACTTTTTCTGCTGCAAAAGAGCCAGAAGCATCCGTGCTCTGCCTGTCCTGAGGGTGGAGTTGGTTGATTTGGTGAATGTAATTCAAAAATGCCATATCTCTGTCTGTCTGTCTGTCTGTCTGTCTGTCTGTCTGTCTGTCTCTCTCTCTCTCTCACACACACACACACACACACACACACACACACACACACACACACACACACACACGATTGCTTTTTTCATGCTTCTACAAATTTGCAGTGATACGCTTGCATGCATTCGGAGAGACAGAAGCATGTATGTAAACATGTGCATGATACAAATAGAAAAAAAAGTGACATGCAATTTCAGTTTGACCTTTGTAGATCAAATTCCCCATAGCACTGCTATTGTCTGTGCATCATAAGATTAAGTTTCTTCCCCATAGAGAACCTGTAGGACATATTTTGTCCTTATCATATTTATTTCATTTGTGCCTAAATTTTTCAAACATCCCCCAACCTCTCAGGCCCAGCCTCTCCCTCCCACTTGTGCAGTTTTAAGAGAAGTTGTCTGCGACTGCATCTGTTGCCTGTGTGGCTCGTCTGTGGATTAATGACCTAATTTAGGAGTCTAATGCCTCTGTTGGGGGCGGTTAAGCACACACAGGCACACACACACACACATACACAAAAACATAAAGTCCTGTGTAGTGGCCAGGTGGAGGTTACTTTCACATACTGTATGCACATATTGACAGATATGCTCACATACTGTATGCATGTATATGAGTAGAAGTAGTAGTAGTAAGAATTTTAAACTTTGTCATGCAAACATAAACACAGAAAACATACTCTCACAAATAACTGTAGAAAATGTATAATATATAGAATCTTGTGAAATAATTTACAACATGAGCGAGCGGTGAAGCCTCTGCAACATGGCCTTAAGCTGTAGTTCTTCTGACAGTCACTGATACTGGCTCCAAAAATACAATCTCCAAATTCAAAATAAATACTTATTTCCACAAGAAAGTGTCTTGGTGGTGATTTTTCAGAAACAAATGATGTTTTAAGGCTTAAAGAGAATGATGTTTTGGGGATGGATTGTTTGATTGATAGATATCTTAGCATGTCACAGTCAGCTGTGTTGGCTTCCACTTGTTCCTCCCACCTCCGCTCAAACCAAAGCTGTCTCCCTTTAAACCAAATTTGGATTCTGTGGCTCTTGTGTGGCTTCACCAAGATGACGGCAGTAAACCCAAATCTAAGCTTAAAAACATTCTGTCAGAATGCTATGAGTAATGGTATAAATGATATATGTATGTATGTACCCACAGTTATGCCAAAGCAGCTGCCAGAAAGTGTGTAAGACAACAATGTTGCTATCCAGTTCACAGGATATAGACTGATTTAAAGCAGGAAATGAGCGTAATGATTTAATATTCAGAGGTTATGCAGTAGATGACATCAATCAACACTCAGGTCTTTACTCTTCATCTACTGACAAAATGGTGAAGGGTGGAAAATAATGATGTGATTGGATAACCAGAAACAACCGTATATAAGACCAGAAGAGATCAGGTATTGCTATGCATGTAAAAAAAAAAAAAAAAAAGCAACCACTTGCCTTAAAGTACAGTAGGGCCATGATAAAGTGTGAGTGAGTTTAAAATAAATTGTTCTGATAAGGAACATTCGAATTCTTCATGTTTTTTTGTTTTCAGACATACAGACCTCTCGCACACGCACACGCACACACACACACACACACACACACACACACTACAAAGTGTAGCATACTGCCAGCTGAACTGAAATAAATGCATTCTGCCTATATAGCCTGCACATATTAAAAAAACAACAAACATAATGAATTCTTGCTACACACACATACACGCACGCACACACACACACACACACACTCACATACACACGAAATCCTGTGTTGCTCTACCTTCTGCATGACACCTGCGCTGTAACACTAAAGTGTTTACAGGAAACACCATCCCAGTTGCTCTTGTGTTTGCCTGTTCAGGCCCTGCAGGGATAGAGGCCACCTCACTATCGAGCAGCCCTGTATATGTCTGCTCATGTAGGACATGCCTCGTACATACACGCACAGCCAGCATCTCATGCCTGAGTGAGTCTGCTGGCAGCCGCTGGACTGGGAGGACTGCCGAGTACAGCCTGTACAGGCAGGAAAGAGTTAAAGTGCCACATTCCTGAGTTTAGAGGCTGTAACTAATATTGGAGTTTATTAGTGGAGGAGTTTGAGACTGAGTCCAGACTAGGTGTTTGCATTTGGAGGAGTCAGTGTCTGCCTCCCTTTCTGACAAAAGCACACACACACACACACATACATACATGCAAGTATTCTGACAAAAGAAAACACCCATTACACTCACACACACACACGCTTTTGCACACTTAAGAGAAAAAAAAATGCTCGAATACAATAACAGACACACCTGCATGCCTTCTCTTGTTACTGCTCGACAGTGTTTAGTTTACTGCTTCTCACTCTATTTCTATCCATATGGTTAATGGTTACATATCATTACTTACGTGCATAATCAACACTTTCAGTAATATGTAACAGAACTGTGTCATATTTCATATTAACTTTGGGTTAATTGTATTTATTGTCATTATTGTCATTCGTTGAGATTATTTATTACAACACTTTTTTTTTTTACTTTTTAAAAATAATCTATTAGTATTTGATTATTGATCGAATCAGAAATAATTTTAAATGATCTACTAATTTTAACATTTTTAGATATATTTGTAAAAGATGTAAAAAAACAGAAAACTAACAGCCTTATTTAAACACTACGTATACATATTAACAAAATGTTTACAAGAATAAGTCATATGATATATTGAACTAAAAAGGAATAAATGTGTTGGATGCAAGGTACAATTTATGCAGATCTTCTAAACTAAGTCCCATAATATAGCAAATAAGCAAATATTCCAAAATGTTGGACTATACCTTTAATTGGTTAACATCTTATCTTTAGTGTCTAACACAACAGTTCCCCAAACTTGTATTGTCCATTCAAATTGGCTTCATGATGTCGGTCAGTTAACTGCCTGTTTTTCTGTGCGACTCCGAGGCTTCTCCATAAATATCCCGCTCTTGCTTGTGGTGTCTGAAATTGCTATTTGTATAGTTCTTAACATAGTATTGCTGTAGTGTGAGCCATGCCTTGAATGGCACAAGGGAAGAGGAGCAGGGTTAACAAGTGCATGGCAACAGCCCACAGTGCAAAGCTTGTCACTCACAGAAAAGGGAACCACAGATTGTTCTGAAGCTTACTGAAGTGTCAAGACAATGTGGAATTTGACTATTTAAGGAGCTCTGACGGCCACACGTTTAGTGTAGCTCATCTCTTACGTGGTAAAGGTAGGGAGTTGTTGCACAAACACACACATACACACACACACACACACTGGGTTGTATCTGGGTTTCATCAACACTGAACAATCCTGCTCTCAATTAACTCATACAGCGAGAGGTAAGTGAGGCAAGAGCTCTTTAAAGTGAACGCTGTCACAACCGGTGTTTAAATACTGATCTTTAAAGGAAATGACAAGGGTCGTGGTACATCAAAACCGCCAGGACTTCTTAAAAATGAACGCTGAAAAGTCACTGGTTTATCTCTAAGTCATTACTCAGCTGTTTTATAGTTGATGCTGATTTGTATGTACATGCAGTGTTAAAGGAGACTAAATTTGGGTACAGATCATGCGGCTACTTGGATCCTCCAGCATCTGCTCACTAGTTAGCAGGTCTTGACAAGACATAATCCTGTTATGTGCAAAGCCGAACCTTTTCCCAAAAATAAACTACACATTTGAACAACTTTTTTCTTTTGGGAATTAAATACAGATACAGTAAATTCTAATTGGATTTGGAAACACTGCTAAAAGCTATTGTATCTATCCAACAGCGCGGCAGCCAGGTTTGAAGTGACTAGAATTTGTACCCAACAAACAAGCTTTTATTTGCTTGATTCTTAGGCTATTTCAATGGAAAACAATGGGATAATAACTGAAAGACAAAAATATTGACAAATATTCCCTGCAACGTATGATTGTGGAGCTCCATTCGTTTATTGCCTCAGCTCCCACCCCCAACCTCCTCCTCAATCCCCCACATTACAGCCATTTACCTAATTAGATAAAACGACTCCTGGATGTAAGCCAAAGGGGTTTTATAGTCAGTGTTTGTGATTCGGATGTTTGATTATAAGCTCTCTTTGATAATTACTCCCAGTTTGCTACCAGCCAGCCGGGCCAGCTCTCTTTATCGCTTCCTCGCCGTGCTGTGCGCAGCAGTTGTGTGTGCCCAAAATCAACCACCGGGCTGTAAAAGGTACCACAGCATGCCTTCTGGGCCCAACATCATAGGCGTGTCTCGTGCCCAGTTTACCGAGGCTAATTATCCCTAATTCGAGGTAATGGTGTGATCAAGTGTGTGCTATTATCACAGATCCCCACTCACCCTCCTCTTTCAAACTGCAAGTCCTTCAAAGGTTAGCATTCCCTAGCTTTGTTGTGCTTCTGCTGATTGGTCTCCTGTTTCCACTTCCTCCTCACCAACACATTCCATCCTTTATCCCCATCTGTTCCTTTTAGCGTGGGCCGCTCTACATTCACATGCATCTGCAATACAGTTAATGCATCAAGGATTCATGATTGTAAGTGAGAGAGATAGCCAGCCTCACCTGCACTGGCCCTGAGGGGGTCCTTGAAGCTGATGTGGTTATCAGTGCGCTGAGAGGGAAGGAGACATAATCCATTCTGTGGCTCATGGGGGTCTTTCATCGACCTTCCCCTGTTCTGAAGGAATCTTTCCTGCAGGTCTTACCCAGGGCTGCGATATGGCCAGTCCTTACCACCCCTCCAGCCCTGCTGATATGGCCCAGCTCTATTAGGTCTTGTCTGCATGCTTGAGCTCATGTCAGTTACGGAGCCTCTCTACCCAGAGGGCTTTAGTTGGCAGCTCTGGAAGGTAAAGACCCTGAGGACATACTGAAAAGTTGGAAATTATTATAACTTAGTCTACTTTCTTTGTATAGAGCAGTGTAGAAGCAATTTCATTCCTAATAATTATGCTTGGTTCTAACTGTAAACTTCTTCTGCACTTTTGCTTCACCCATCGATTGAAAGGTCACATACACAACACGTTAATCATCAACATGTGTTTCCACTTTGTTTTGAGTTTTCTGATTGAAACTGGCTCAAATGTACAATATTGCTAATTTTTTGGAATTAGAGAAAATAATGTATATTACAGTTGTTTTGAGACAAAGAGATATATTGACTCCACATTTTAATTACACCTGCATTTTCTCTCTCACTTCCTAAGTGATGGATTTATACTGAATCCATTTTTCTGTACCCCACTTTCTGCCACACCTGCATGCATGCACACATTCATGTATGCATGCATACACATGCACATAAACACAGACACATGCACGAGTGATTACCATTGTTCTAATCCTTTTATTTTGTTTCCCTCCCCGTCTTTGCCCGCTACATGCAAATGTAGTGGGTAATGAGCAGAAAAAGGCATTGAGATAGAGGGGTAAGAGAGAGAAAGAGAGACAGAGAGACACAATTTCTATGCCGCTGAACAATCAAAAGAGCAGCACACCCCCATTCTTTGTACTTTCCTTTGGTTGGTGTGTGTGTGTGTGGTGTGTGTGTGTGTGGTGTGTTGGTGTGTGGTGTGTTGGTGGGTGGGAAGGGGTGGGGGGGCTGTTGCTGTCATGTGTCTGACAGATATTGAAGATAATTGTCCGCTTTCTTCGTCTTGCCTGTGTAATTCCACTGCTGCTGCAGCTTGAACAACACTCACCTGGGCAAAAGAGGAGGGAAAGGCGGATGTGAGAGGGAGTTGCGGAGAGTGGGGGTTGGTATGAGGAAGAGGAGTACTCTCTACTTACTGCTGTTAGTGAAATCTAGTGGATTCATTTGGGTTTTGTCCTGTTAAAGTTGTTCTGCTGTACAGAACCTGATTGCTTCCAGGTTAAAATGGAAGAAGAGACTGCCTATAAAAAGTCTGCTAACATGCTGGTATGTTTAGGTGTCCTTCGAAAGTTTGCTTAGTCTGAGGGTGAGCGAAAAAAAAGCCCCAATAGTGCCACAGGAGGAAAGCACACAGCAAATGTGTGGAGACCTAAATTGCAGAACAGGTGTCTCATTGGGTGGAATACATTTGAATGATAAAAACCCAGGAGAGGATTATTCAGGCATCTCCAACCCTGGATGGAGGGCATCTACTATTAATGAGATGGAGGGATTCAGATTTCCAAAGCAGCTCCTGGCCACACATGGGAGCACTGCACTGTTAAAATGTTGACTCTGGGGGACAAAAGGATTCAGGTGGGTACGTATCCTGGAAGTTCCTCAGTGTTAGTTACGATGAACTGCTCACACTGGCACACGCAAACACACACGCACACACAGAGAGAGAGAGAGAGAGAGGCAGGACACCGAGGCAAGTCAAATATGGAGATTGCAAAATAGTATACCATGTCACACAGGAATGTAGAGTATTTAACATATTTGCCTTGATTAAAGATACCTATCACCATCTAAGTCATCTTGATGAAGCAAATCTATTTGGTGCAAGAGCCAATTGAAACAAGCTAAAAAGGAATGCTGGTACCAAATGGAGAAAAAAAAGAAATTTGAATTTGAACTCAGCCTCTGCATCTGTTGTTTTTTCCTAAGGAAAAGGAAAGCTGCGGAATGGGAAGAAGGCCGAGTGTATCCTTAGTTCTCCTCCTCCTTTCACCTCAGACTTCTTCACTGCTTCCATTGACCCCTCCTCCTTTAAGCAATGCTGAAAACACTGCAATATGCAGCCAAATCAAACAATGGTGAGTCCCATTGCTAAGCAGTGTCTAGAAGGACTGGGCCAGCCTCCAAGCCTGTGGTCACTGGAAACACTGGTGAATGCTGGGATAATACTAGGCTTTAACAGAAGCAGCACTCTTCCCCCTCCACCCACATGTACACATTAACACATTGCACGCACGCAGACACTCACAGGCACACTAAAGCAAGCACAAAGGAAGATTTTCTATATTGCTGCATTCTAATACAATACCAGACGCATTTGTTGATCAAACTCAACACACAGACACATCAAACTGTGTTTCAGATTCTTTTGCTATGATGATACAGAGCATCAGGTTGTATTCTCAGTGCAGATATGAGGTCACCTGTCCACACAGAGGTCAGACTGTGACTGTGGTACTGTACGAGGTGTCTCTGGTGTCTCTCCAGGACTCCATTCAATCAATGGGCTGCAAGTTCATCCTCTAATTACTGCAGTGGGTGCCCCTCGCCTTCTCTCGGCAACTTATCAATAACACACTTCCACTTCTTCCCCGGGAGCCATAAATCTTTGGTGCTGAGCCTCCTTCAGTCTCCAAGTAAACGGCCTAGAGGAAGCCTGGACACATGTGTTAACAATCGTTGACAGGTCTGCCCCCCTCTAGTAAAGGCCGTTGGAGGAGGGAACGTGTTTACGTTTTCGTGTTGCTCCACTGACTTAACAGCCTTGCTGTTTGTCTCCATACTTCTTGTTCCTGTGCATGTCTCTACCTCTCCCTGTGCTACTACCTGTGTCTCTTTTTCTGTGTGATTCTCCCCGTCTCTGTTTCTGTTTCTCTATATTCTATTTCTATATATTTCTTCTTTCCCTCACTCTCTCTGTGTCTCTTTTTCTGTCCGTGGGGCCAGGATTATGTCTAGTACAGGGAGATAACCTGTAGGCTATGGATGAAGGGATTTGGAAGATGGAAAAGTTTTTTTTTTTTTTTTAGTTAAGGTGGGAGGGAGGGCAGAATGATCCTGGATGCTGCATGAAACTGTGAGATTGATCACTGGAGAAGGTGGTATCAGGGAGAGAATGACATATGGTTGAAGAAAACCCACCCAGAGCATTTAAATAAAAATGTGATACTCACAAAATAAGCATCCAATGATACTCATTATAGCCCAACAAAAGGAATTATGTGCACATAATCTAAAAGAGCATAGGTAATTCTTAAGGGTCTTCAGTGCTGCTGGTAAACTGAAATTTAACAGTGACAACGTGCGTTCTATGCATAGAGAAAAAGCAGAGAGAAAGGTTGTCTCTTTTATCGTAAAGGTGCAGATCCAGAGATTTGACACAGTGAAGAGCCTTGTCATGACACTATTGCAATTATGCGTGCAAGCACATTTGTCCACATGTTCCTCACACACACACATCATTTTGGGGGGCATTTTTTTTCACTGTCCTCTATTTTTTATTTTCTTCATAAATTGAGACAGCGTTGAACAATGAACTTGTGCAGGTTGAGCAATTCCAGCATCCAGATGATGGTCCCCAGACACATCCCGGTGTGCTGTCCTACAGCTGAGAGCTCCTGTGGCTTTGAACCCAAACAGGGTGTGGCAATCCCATTACCTGCTTGTCCTCTGCTGTCTCCTCACCGTAGCACAGTAAAAGAACAGGGCTTTAAATGGACAGGTTGGGCAAGGTGACATCCAGAGGTACAATATACATTGCTGTGTAACCTCTTCCCATTGAAATTACAACGCTGTGGTTGGATTTCACAGTACAGCTGGAGGTGTAGCCCATAAGATAATGGAGGTCATATACAGGTTACACCATGCAGTACTCATGTACTGCTTGTCCAACTCTTGAAGTAATCACAATTTCAGACTTTCTTTTTTTCCCCCATCACATATTTGTGATTGAGAAATAAATAAATAAAAATTCATCCATTTGAATCAAGTGAAACAAAAAGCTGCTTTGAATATTAAAATTCTTATGCAGCATTAATAAAATAATACATGATGTCTACAGCAGGAACAAAGATAGACCTACAGCTAGCAATGGACTGATAAAAAAATCTTACATATGTTAAGTGTTCAATATATATATATTGTTTCAGGAAAAGGAAATATGATGCTATGCAACGACAAAATCAGAATTCTCCCTTTGAATTCAGAAAAAAGTTGACGTGAGCACTCTCTAATATTTTCCAGTTTCTTACCCAATAAAAATATAGACACCCCCCCCTCCCCCCATGTAAGATGATACTCTTCTACTGAGCTAGGTTGTTTAGTAGATTGTGTCCTACTGTTGTAGCAACACTGGTGTGTCTATTTTGGAGAAAAAGACAAATATGCTCAAACAAACATGCATATCTGTTTGTATGATAGTGTGTAGTGTCTCTCTGTGTGTGCGTGTGTGTGTCAGTGCTAGGATACAGTACATATGTGTTTGCATGCTCCAGCAATGTGCAACACATTAAGTCCTGGCAGTCCTTCCACATGCATAAGTTTGATTCATATGTACAGTAGTGCTCCAAAAGACTGGATTTCTTTCTAGGATTTGCCAAAGATGACTCATTTTAGCACTTGGGATACTCTGTCGAAAAGGGAAATGCTCTTTTCGGACAAACAGGAGAACCAGTGGTCAGTGACAGAAAACACATCCTTGACAGTGAGCTTCTGCTGTGCTTCAAATACAGTTGCCTTGTTTTTGCTGGATCACAAAGTAGAGCATCCTGAGAATTTGCACAGAATTAGCTTTCACTCTTTTAACTCCTCATGTTGCTGTGGTTGATGGAAGTGCGTGCATGTGTGTGGGAGAGATGAGGTGAGTGCAGGCTTGGCACGTGGCCTGACTCCCCACTGTTCAGAATGTATCATGCCAAGGTTCTTTTAATTAGGTTGATCAAGTGTTTTGTGGGAACTTACTGGACCCACGCTCCATGCCATTAACACATCCTCAAGCACGACTCCCACTCTCCCTCTTCATCCCTTTATCATTCACATGTTTCCTTTGGGGTTTATAACTCCTTTTATTATCACATTAGAGCCATTCGCTACAATATTCCTCACATTATGCCAGCTGATGTTGTTCCAGTGAAGTGTTCAGATATCACTTGAATACTGCTGTTGTTTCCTTTGGATAATCAACTAATATTACATGCTTGTATTGTACTCCCAGGAAAAACACACAAGTGAGACATGTTTTCTCACTGTTTTTTTTAATAATGCACAGTGGGCCATGAGTTTTACTGTGCAGCCTTCAGAAACTATTGCTTTGCTAAGTATAAACACACACACTGAAGGCAGTGATAAGAAAAAAATTGTGATTTCTTTTTCTGACACAAAGCACAAATGTTCACCGGACACAAGACATCTTTGAGCTGGGAAAGTCATAGAGGGCCCACTAAAAAAATCACCATTTGTTAAAGTAATTTTCTATACATTTAAAAACATTAACACTTTTAGATTTTTTTTTCCTGTCTTTATGTTTTGAAAGAAAATAGCACCTGTGCACTGGCCTCCTGGAGTGTGCTGTCCATCAGTGAGATGTTGTGTGCTGCTGTTGTTCAAGGTTGCCACGGTAACTGTCCTTTTTATTTCTTAGGGGGCCCAGAGGCTTTTGGGATGCATATTTTATGCGTGGAATGTAACTCCCAGAAAACAGGGAAGTATGGGGGATACACAGTACAAGTGGAGCACCTGATCTTACGATATATATGTTTAAAATCATGCCTATCTTGTGTATTTTTTTTTGCTGGTTTTGTTTCTTTCTGCTAAACAGACATGTAATAACACATGGGAGTCAGTTTCGGACCAAAACGTCTGCTCTTCGGCAAAAACAAATGATCATTACGGGAAGAGAGTAGCCAAAGTACACTGCTGTGGCAGTGGCACCTTTCTTCCAGTAAAACATTTGCCTGCTCTCTACTGACTCCTACAGCATTTTTGCCCTCTGTGTCTATGTTTTTGTTGTAAAAGCTGCACATTTAGTTTGGCTATTTTGTATTTAATCAGGTAGATGTGTAAATACTATTACGCTGAGCCAAACGTAATTATGTCGGTTAATTACACATGATTGATAACGTCAAATCAAAGAATGGTGCCATTTGCTTTATCTGCATAGAGGACCTGATTCAGTGTACAGACCACTTGAAGAGAGCTGAAATATAGAGCGTGG
This sequence comes from Pampus argenteus, assembly GCA_036937835.1. Lineage (NCBI taxonomy): Eukaryota > Metazoa > Chordata > Actinopteri > Scombriformes > Stromateidae > Pampus > Pampus argenteus. Next base: position 15,272,922 of record CM072867.1, read on the forward strand.
CACCCGCATTGCCAACATTAAAGTCTACATCCTTCTCTGTGGTCCTCAACAATAATGTTCCCACAAGTTTATCAAGCATCACCAAAAAACAAAGGGCAGTGGTAAGATTTATGGTGCAGGAAAAACATAATTTTCTTTCAAGTGGCATTATGACAAGTGACACATACAGGGCCATTATTTATCAACAGTGTGGACCCTCCAACCCTGAGGACCCCCCCACCCTCCATCCACCCTAAAGAAGTAAAATAAGTAAAAGCCTCTCATTACAAGCCCTGGCTCAGCATCCCCTGGGAGTCGTGGAGATGAGATCCTGAGCGGTTACATCTCAAGCGCCCCTCTTCTTCCACCGCACGGTCCACTGCCCGAGTCCAGCCGTGAAACACAAGCTCACAGAGGTCACGGTGATTGACCTCTGCCATAAAATGCCAAGTGTGATGCATGCTCATTGTCTGTTCACAGATCCACAGCTAGCTGTGTACAATGTGACCATGTGGCCTTTGTAGAGTATGTTTGTGATTGTTTCTGAATTTGTTTGATATTCTTTGGTGAGTGGATCCATTTAAATGGTAATATTTACTCTCCAGCACATGTGTGTCAAACATTTCTAAGAGATTACTAAGCAGGATCCTGAATCATGTATATTTTTTCTTTAATAAAAAAGTTTTTTTTTTTTCAAAGATTACTTCTGGCTTATTTGGATGGATGATTTTTTGTGTGGACATATTTTTAGAGTAAGCATGCCACCGAGTTGGTTTCTTGCTTGCTGAACTCACTGATTTGCACTGAATATCTTTCTATCTATCCTGTATTGCAGGGATAAACTGAGAGGAAATGAGCCATCACACAGAAATGCAGTTACCATAAAAAGCAAAAACTGTTTGAGTGGTTCAAAAAAAAGTCTATTCTCTTGTCCTCATCTGTCACCAGTTCTGTCATTGTGTGTCTGGCCAGGGTGTATGAACTCCTCTAACACCGGACTGTGTCTGAACACCATCTAAAAACCAGCACTGGCTTTGTATATAAACACTTAGTAGGAAATGATTTCCAGATCCCGTTTTTTCTCCCTTCAACATACTTGTTTAGTCTCTCCTTTGTTTAACACTTTCTGATCATCTGAGAGGAAAAGATTTAGACACATCTAAGACTTCAGCTTGAGTGGTATAATGTATGATCATATATACGTCTACCTCCTTCTTTCAGGTTCCACTCCCCCTGTCAAGGTGGATGGTAGTCACCAGGGTGGATGTTGGATGTGAATGCAGGAGCAGCGAGCGGTCATCATTGTAGGCATACAGAGGAGTGGGAGGAAGGACAATAGAGGTGAGCTGTCCTCTGGGGGAATCTCACAGGGGTAAATGAAGAAGGGTTGCGTTGCTCTGGTTGAGAGGTCAGTGCTTAGCATGCAGGTGAACTCTTTGACGAAGCACATGGAAAGCCTAACCATATCAAGGCAACTTAGAAAGAAGTGTGAGAGTCAGCATCAGACCTTGTTTCGAAGTGTTGAAGTGTTATAGAATGATAACAGGTACATACTTATGTTCATCAATGGGAATACAGTGGAGGGCCTGTAACAGTGAAGATCCTGCAATGTCCTCTGTAAAAATGGTGTGTATGAGTGTGTGTGTTCACATGAGGTGTGTCCTAATGAAATTCAGTATTGATCCGGGCAAAATAGACTTTATACATCATTCATGCTCTCTATCAATCACGCCCTAAGTTTTCCAAAGCTGTTTGTTTTAGAAGAGTAGAAAGAGAGAAAGAATAAAACTCCAAGCAGAGCAATAATTACTTTAAAGAGATTGTTTTAAAGTATTTCCTTTAGCCTTTTCTCAAGGTGTAACAAGCTTATCTGTCAAAGAAAATGTCCATTGAATGGACTGCTTAATTTGAAATTGATTGAAGTTTTATTTATTTATTTTTTAGGTGGGGGGAAAAAAAACCTATTTTCTATGGACCTGATAGAGACTTGGGAATTTAAAGTGATGCCAGAAGACAGTAAGACAAGACAGTGACAGGCGAGTCCTTCATGGTGGGAGAAGTATATTCCCAAAGAGATAAAGATGCATTCGTCACTATGGAACACCTCCAATTGTTGAGATAGTGCCATCGTCTCCTTTGTATGGTTTTGGTGGATGTTAGAAAAATCCTATAGGGTGGATACAGACAAAAAGCAAAGAAAATAAACACAGGACGTGGTAACCTGACACAGGAAACCCAGTGAATGCTGGGAGTGAGCAGTGAACCGTACTTCCTGCAGGACAGCACAATGGTAAGCGGTGGCCCCAGATTCCTAAAAGAGGCTGTAGTTGCAGGGACAAGGAAGGGCAGGCTGTGTCCTCCGGTTCAGAGCTGATAAGAGTATAGATAGAAATGGCATTTATGTCTCTCTCATTGCTTTGGGGGAAAAAAACACATCCTGAGGTTGTCTTGGTTATCTGTTTCATTAAACGTTAAAGTGCAAATAGCAAATGAAAGTATTAATTCCAAAGTTATGTTATGCAATGCAAATGACAACACATCATCATAATTAAACAACCAAATAGGTCCTACACGCCAGAACGACGCAGAGGAGTGAAATATGCTGCTTTACAAATCACTGTTACAAAGCACATTTTGTTTTGGTGGTGTTACAATGCTGTGGTTAAGGTCTGGTTAGTTTATCCATAAATGCCACTTGATTAGGGTTAGGGAAAGATCATGGTTTGGGTAAAATGATCCTTCCTTAAAGTTAACCAGCCTTCATTGTCATAGTAACAGTAAACACCTTGACAATCATACTTATGGTTTTTGAAAGACTGACTCGCGGTTGGAAACACCCGTGTTTGGAAGTGGGAAGTGAACAGCGCTCTTGTGCAGCATAGTGCACTAAGTCCACTTTTTACAAGTTCAGATCTAACCAGCCACCCAAACCACCGTATCCAAATGTGTAAATTTATCACCATGTATTTATGTAATCTGAATAGCGTCACTTTCCCGGATCATAATTGCTACAGACGCTGAACGGCATGAACCTAACTATTGGTCGCTCTCGCTGGCCGAATTTTAGACCTACACTGTTGTTTTTTTTGTGAAGATGGGCTGTACTAAGACATGGAAGACAAACACTTCCATTGGATGGGAAAAATAATATATATCACCAACCTGTCAAGTAGGAAGAAAACCAAGTCAGTATTGGTCTCCAACTTTTAGCATCTCTCTGGTTTTCCTGTTGGTTCTGTCACTCCCTTCACTTGTTTTGCCTCCTCCTTTAAAGATGTCTTCAATGCTTTCGTGGAAGTGTGGAGCTTTTGGGAATGGTGATTCTTCTGTGGTTCCGCCACATGCCTTTTTGAGTAGCATGAGACAACCCTCTTCCTTTCGATGCTGCATTCACAGCATTTTGAAAGAAGTGAAAGAACAGGATGACATTTTGTTAAAACCGCTTGGGAGGGTCGGGGTTTAAATGTACGTTAGGCAGGCACACATATTTGCAAAATTAGAACCACGCAAACTTCCATCAACATTATTTCATGACTTGGTTTCGAACATAATATATTGTACCTTTTGATTCAAGCATAGATTAACTTCACTACTTTTACCTTTCATAAGAAATCCAACACTTTGAGTACATACCTCGATTGTAACGAGTGGTTATTCGAGTTACTGTTGCCTCTCTATCAGGCATTTTCGCCAACAGAACTGCCAAAAGAGAGCTATGATTGGCAATTGGCGTTTTCTCTTTTAAGTTGCTTTGTATGCCAGCAGAGACGAGTAAAGAAGACACCATTTAGGAAGATAAATATCCATCACATACTAAATAAAAGAATGTAAACACAGTTGGGGAATATAATTATTAATTAGTTTAACATTGCAGTAAAGGCAACATGTGACCCTTTCTTCAAGGATGAATCCAGCTTAAAACAGCATTTGATTGTTTTAGCACTGTGGGTGCTAAGTTTCAAAATTTGGCTGTACAATTTTCCATTCAAATGTTGCTGACATTACAGCCCTAAAAATGCATGATTACTCTTTACGGATCCTGATCACCAGTGTATAATAATGTAACTTGGCTGCTAATAAAAAAGAAAAATACCACAATGAAGTCAGTATATTTATCTGCGGATCTTATTCTGACAGACTGCCTGTGACTGGTCCACCCTTCCTCCTCCTCCCTTCATCCTTCCCCACTGACCTTTCTCTGTCTCCTCCAGCAAGTGATGAAAGTACAGTGAAACACTGTTTTTGGCAAACATGTCTTATTAGGCATTGGTTATCTATGGTTATTCAACAAAATGTAGATGGAGATGGTGTATTGTATTTCAGCCTATATATTTCCACTCGGCTTGACATGTTTAAGGTAGTTTGCCTGTGGTAGAGAGAGGATATCAAAGGGCAAATGTCTTTCAGGAAGGAACATTGAATAACATGCTATTTAAATATATTAATGTGACTATTACATCTGCCCAAATGTCCCATCACACACATTTACCACCCCTCTATCTATCTCTCACAGAACCACACACACACGGAATCAAGGCATGGGAATGCTGCATGACCCACTCTTATTTTTCTAAATACCACATCTTTGTGCCTTTTCCTTGATACCAACATACCAACTGAAAAAAATGGAAGGGATGTCTGCGCTTCTTATCTGGCTGTTTTGTTTTGTTGTTGACCCCATAGCGTGAGTGTGTATTCACAGCAAGTTCCTGCAAGCCCTCCCTGTCAAACCAGGCATGCGTGTTAGCTCGCCCACACCTATCTGCGGCATTGTCCATTCAATATGATTATCGCTGACCCACACCGCCTCCTGTCTCCGGGGCTCACATGAACCAGTACTTCCTTCGAGGAAGGAAATGTTCGTTACCCACAGGCGAGTGTCACACGACTACACTGTACAGACCCAAAAAGGCAAAAATTCATATGTGAACAGATCTGTCACACTCTCCCGGGATATCTTTGAGCTTTCACCAAGGAATCCAAATTATTCTAAATACTATATTACCTTAAACAGCCACGATTTATCCATCACCCTCTACCTTCTCACTCCTTCTCTTGAACACACACATATACAGTAGTGTGAAAAAGTGTTTGCCCCCTTCGTGATTCCTTATTTTTTGCATTTTTGTCACACTTAATCGTTTTAAATCACTTTACGATAACTTGCAATGAGTCTTTTACAGCTGTGTAGGAACTTTGACCCACTCATCTGTGTAGAATTGATGTAATTCAGGCACACTGGAGGGTTTTTAGCATGAACCACTTTTTTTTAAAGCCACAGCATCTCAATAGGATTCAGGTCAGGACCTTGACTAGGCCACTCCAAAGTCTTCATTTTATTTTTCTTGAGTCATTCAGAGGTGGACTTGATGGTGAGTTTTAGATTATTGTCCTGCTGCAGAACCCAAGTTCACTTCAGCTTGAGGTTATGAACAGACTGCTGGACGTTCTCCTTCAGGATCTTTTGGTAGACTTCGGAATTCATGGTTCCATTTATCACAGCAGGACTTCAGGTCCTGAAGCAGCAAAACAGCCCAGACCATCACACCACCACCACCACCATATTTTACCATTGGTATGATGTTTTCATTCTGAAATGCAGTGTTACTTTTACACCACATGCAATGGGACACACAGCTTCCAAAAAGTTCAACTTTTGTCTCGTCAGTCCACACAGTATTTTCCCAAAAGTCTTGGGGATCATCAAGATGTTTTCTGGTAAAAATGAGATGAGCCTTAATGTTGTTTCTGCTCAGCAGTGGTTTTTATCTTGAAGCTCTGCCATGCAGACTGTCTCTTTCTTATGGTGGAGTCATGACCACTGACCTGAACTGAGGCAAGTGGGGCCTGCAGTTATTTGGATGTTGTTGCAGGGTCTTTTGTGACCTCTTGGATGAGATGTCACTGCACTCTTGGGGTAATTTTGGTCATCCGGCCACTCCTGTGAAGGTTCACCACTGTTCCATGGTTTCACCATTTGTGGATAATGGCTCTCACTGTGGTTCGCTGGAGTCCCAAAGCTTTAGAAATGGCTTTATAACCTTCTCCAGACTGATAGACTCAATTACTTTCTTTCTCATTTGTTCCTCAGTTTCTTTGGATTGTGATGTCTAGCTCTTGATGATCTGTTGGTAAACTTCGGTTTTTCAGGTAAGTCCTATTTAAGTGATTTATTGATTGAAATCAGGTGTGGCAGTAATCAGGCCTGGGTGTGGCTAGAGAAATTGAACTCAGGTGTGATAAACAGTTAAGTTATGTTTTAACAGGAGGGGCAAACACTTTTTTTCACACATGGTCATGTAGGTTTGGATTTTGTTTTCCCATAATAATAAAAACGTCCATTTAAAAACTGGATTGTGTGTTTACTTCTGTTATCTTTGAATAGTATTTTAATTTGTTTGATGATCTGAAACATTTAAGTGTGACAAAATCAGGAAGGGTGCAAACACTTTTTCACACCACTGTATGAGGCAGAAGAAGATCATTTGTCTCAATCTGCAGTGATGATAGTTCAGAGACTGGAGGAGTAGAGTGGGAGCAGGTGGTGGAAGCAGGCTTTGTAAAGAGACCACAGTAATCAAATCTGCAGCTCAACGTAGTGCTGGGGGACTCCAGTGCTGACGTACCAACCAACCAAACAGTTGCACAGGGTTAACTTCCCCCCACCTGGATCTCTGGCCTAGCCAATTAAATATCACGGTCACCGGAAGTAGGACCTGCTGTCACTGTCTTCAACCTGGACCTTTAAGGAGGTGGAGCTCCCAGCGTTGGTCTGACTTACCAATTTAAGAAGACTTATAGCACATTATAGTGGGCTCCACCTGCTAAAGATTATTGTATCCTCTTTATTCATTTTCTTCTTTAAACTGTATAGAATTCATTTAATGTATCACCTATTTAACACTGAGTTGCTTCTCCTCGCCTCATACCCTCATAGTCTTTCTTTCTCTCTCTGACCCATCCACTTGTGGCAACAATAGATGTTCTTTCTCTCATTCATACAGTGTAGTGTATAGTAATACTGTGGTGGTTGTTATAGCAACCCGCTAGTCAGACGATCTCATTACTGGCCCTTAGACATTTCTTTCTCACTCCCTCTCTAAGGAATTACCACTTTTCATTATGATTTCCCTCCTCTCTCTCTTAACTACCCCTCCTCCTTTATCTCTCTCTCTCCCTCTCTCTCTCATCCTCCCCCCTCAAAGGTCAGATGTCCTCCATGGTGGGGAGAGAGGAAATCTGTAAAAGCGTTGAGGTCTATTCAGTAACCTCCTCTCCTCCCCCCATTTGCACCCCACAATCATTCTGTTCCTTTCAATAGCTGCAAAGAAAAGAGCCAGAAAGGAAGGGAGGGAAAAGAGGAGCCTTGAGTCTGCTTTTCTTTAGAGCACATTTTAAAATCTGTTTCTTTTTTCTGCCCTTCTCTTTTCTCTCCTCAAAGCTTTCTTTTGTGTGGAAAATAGCTCCTTGAACTGATGTTGGAGTAGTGGTCTGTGTTGACTTTTTAAAACTGTTCCTTTCCTGTACAATCAATAGTCCCCCCACCCCCCACCCGGCACACACACACACACACACACACACACACACACACACACACACACACTTGATCACATATACACTTTCTACTTTGTCCAGGACGCATCAAAGCATGCATGATGCATTTCATACAACTATGCAATGATTCTGTAGTGCATTCATGTCTGTATTCTGCTGAAATAAACTTTTCTTAAAAGACCACACTGGTGTGCTTGCAAGTTCTTACATGCATTTGTATAAAATTGCTGGAGATTGTTGAGTGGGATTTTTCCCACCTTCCGGGCAGGTCTTGGTTTCTATCTACTTTGTGTGGTGTGGAGATCAACTTGTAGATACTTGAAACTCACAAATCTATCAAGGTGAATACATTTTCTTTATTCTTGTCAAGGTTACTTTATCATTATGCGGTGCTGCAACTGAGAGTTCCTGTGAAAGTTTTAATGGTGCATTTACATGTTGGTGAGACGCACCTAAATCTGAGATATGACAATTAGCTTCCAAGCAGTGTTGCAATAACAAGCCATATTACTGGATGATCAAATCCAGATTACACATAAAAAGCCAACACAAGCATTGCATTAAAATTTGGTTCTGCTCATTTCTTATTCTGTTACAATTTATTATTATAAAAAGTAAACATAAAGATTTTAATGAACAACATTAATCGGGATATCAGTGAAGACAAAGTGAAACACGTAAAAGGCCATGATGCACATACATTCACCACCACAACAAGTGAACAAGGGTGCCAGCTCTTACGTGAATCCATTCTTTTTTCATGCTCCCGTGCTCATTGTTGAAACAATTTGTTATGGTATCTCAGGCTTTCCCTCTTTCATTCTCCATCTGCTACCAAGTGACAGTGGACAGTGGCAGATCTATAAGCCCTATTGCTTCATCACACATTGATCCATATGGGGCTCTATTCAACTGCATTGGCCACACAATTGATCTCTGCCTCTCTGCTGCGGTAAACATTTTACTCGGCTTGCCTCCATCCTGATCAATAGCCTTCTTTTAATAATGTATCTCATTGATCAGTTTGGCCTCTGAGTAAATTGATCAATTATTTTAATCTTTTTTGTGTGGTGTCAAATGAGGGACAAACGTTTGGTTCTATTATTCTCTGTGCTACTATCTACCCTCTTTAGAGGTTGTTGGAGATTATTCCAAACATGCCTTTTCATTAAATAGTGTCATTATGCTGTTAATGCAAAACAGGCAGGATTATCAGCGTTTCAGCACAAAAATATGCACATACGGAATATCTATTCTGAATAGAATGTCCTGTGATTAAAACGTGTAATTAATCACTTGCTTTTTATTGTTTACTTGACAGGCAACTACTTTTAAATGCTCTTGTTATTGTTGCTGTGTGGTCTGTGTGACTGGCTCAGTGATGATCAGGTTATATCTCGTCCCTCTGATGGACTTCGAGGGCAGTGGTCATCAGCATTTATGAGGTAAACACACTCCACCCACCACATCTCATTACCAGTCCTAATTATCCTGACAGGTCACCATTGGCTTGGCTTGTATGTGTGTGTGTGTGTGTGAGTGTGTGTGTGTGTGCCTCTTGATTTCACAGACACAAACAAATCTCTTAAAAGCTCACAGGAGCATATATAAATACACACATTTATTCTTGGCACAGACACATAGATACACTGAATACACTGACATAAAACAGTGAAGCAATGGATCAATAGCCAGCGTGTGTCCCTTACTTCATGGAAGGTATTTGAACTCCAAAGAGTTATCAGAGGTCAGAAAAAAACAGATAGGAGATGGAGTTCTTTGTTAGTTTGACCTTGGTGAGATTTATCTTCTGCTGAGATATTTTCACAGATTGGCCAGGATAACACTGGGCAAGTTCAAAATGGAACAAAAGAAAAGCAGCCGCTCTAATACTTGATCATTACACATATGAAATCCTCTCTTATGCTAATGCACGCAAGCATAAACATATTCATTCTTGGCAGGTTCTCTTTGATCTGCCAATGTTTGCATCAGGAATTGCTGTCTCTGCTTTGCCCCCCTGCAGGTTAGGGAATGGACGAATCCCATGGCAATCAGTAGCTGATCAGGTGTGGTGAGTGTCGTCATATTGAGTGCTGCCTCATTAAAGTCTCATCTTCATACCGAGCTTCAAATCCTACCTATTTGATATGAGGTGACAGAGCCCAAGGCACTTTAAACACCCCCCACACGCCCCTCCCACCCGCACACTAGCCATGCCAAAATGCTCTGACGATCATTTGTCACTGGCTTACAATGCTTCACTACTACTTGCTCGCTTATCCAGAACACAAGTGTAAAGTGTAAGCAGAGCAGAGCTGAATTTTTTCTTACAATACAAGACATGACTGTTCATGCCATGGTCATGCCATCATCCCAGTGGGTACACTTTACTGCCCTGCTCAGAAAATCAGAAAATGAGGACTTATATTTTATTTTTGAAATACAGAGTAGAGTAAAAGCTACTTTCAAATATAGTTGCATGAAATGTAAATTACTAGCGGTGATTAAAATAATAAAAGACTCTGACAGCTATTTGCACTGTATTCACATGGGCAGTGTAAGATTTGTGTGTGTGAAAACATGTGAGCATCCATCTATGTGTGTGTTTGACTGCGTTGCTGTGTGCTATTGTGAGTGCCTATAGAGAGAGCGCTAATTGTAAAGGATGTGGCAGGTTAAGATAAGGTTATCTTGACGCAGTGAAACGTCTGAGAGAAGGCCAGAGCTTGCAGACGGAATTAGATTGATTAGAGGAGCCATATTTGGGCCACAGTGCTATTTCCAGATAGCCCTCGGTGAGCGTCATCCCCTTCGCCTGGCATCGCTCTGCTTTCATCCTCACCCTCATCCCCGACTCTCTCTCTCTGACACTCCTGCTGTGTAGCAGGACAGCTGATAGTGCCACATGCTGTCACTCACATGCTAACTGACTGGCCACTGCAGGGCTGAGATAGTCCCAAAGAGCCCCCCCCCCCCCCCCTCCTCCTCCTGACATCTACTGTGAGAAAAAAAAAGGGTAATAAAAGGCAACAATGTATGCACCGTTGCAACAGAGTGTCCCTCTCTGAGTGCAAAACTGTGTCTTCTGATTAGATTATTAGGCTCAACATTCAATTCAACTTCATGTGTAGTAGAGTGTTACTTAGCCTAAAGTTTCCATCCTCTTTCTTATTCTTAAAAACTTGAGGTAAACTGATTCTCATCCCACATCTGTGGTTTATAGGAGAGAAAAAAAATCATCTTATAGACTTAATTTCAGACTGGGATGAAGTCAATCCCCAAAAATCCAGCGCTCAATTCCTGCCATCAGAATCCTCCATTAGCCAAGCATTAGAAACAAATTAACTCTTCTCAGTTGAATGGCTTGTCAGAGGAAGTGTGGGAAAATCCTCTATTAGGCAGGAGTTAAGTGCCTATTGGAAAGCTGGAGATAGAATCCTGCCTAATAAAGGAATAGTCAACCATTGGAACGCCAGCTGAATGGAGGAGAAGAAGTGCTAATTAAGAGAACAAAGTGGTGTTTTACAGGCTAGTTCATTAATGTGAGTTTTTGGGCTCATCTCACTGCCATATCCTGATTTCCTGAATATGAAATGGTTGTGTGCGATTGCATGTGTGCTCTGCGTATGAAAGAGAGAGATAAAATTTGTTTATTTCGGGTAGTGGTGACAGTGTGTAAACAGATAAATAATAAATCTTCACTGCTCCCAGAGGCCAAACTTACTTAGACTAGCCTCATCTCTGAATTTGAGATGTCGTAAGCCATACAATGAACACGCTGCTCTGAAACTATTTGGGGCGTTATGTCTCAGTTGAACCGAGCCAACTCAAACCACAGCTCCAGTCTCCTCTGCCTCACAAACGCTGCATTTTCCAATTTTCAAGCTGTGAAAAGTGAGAGGGATGGCGAAACAGCGTCATGGACCGAACCGGGCGGAGACTCAAAATAAACTCACGCAAGCTTGGCTGAGTACAGGCTCCATCTCTGTTTATCTTAGTGAGAGTGAGCATGGGAGCCCAGTGATGAAATCAAAAAAGGGAGGAAAAAATTAAACAGAGTTGAACAGGCCAGTGTATTTGGTTGGCGTTGCCATGGTTACAGAGTGCATGGATGCAGATAAACAGCACGTTGAGTACTCAGGGAGGAATGCAACCCTTCTGCCTGCGGTTTGGAGAGGAGGTTAACACTTTCTGTCTCAACAGCTTCACCATTCAATAACACATGGGATTGAGTGGGGAGCAGCAGAGGAGATTGCACTTTAATTACGCACATCCAGGGATAAAAGGGAATGTGCAGGAATATTTGGAAAAACGCAGAGAAAAAGGGAGTGAGCGTGTGTAATGGTCGATTGCATATTGTGGCACAAGTTGTTTTGGTGTTTTAAAAATTGGAATCAGAGAAAGAGAACAATGTGGAAAAATTAAAAATGAAGAACAGAAAAAAGACCATGGAAAATGACTGTATAGCAATTGTTTCTTTGCAGAGCTCTGGATAAGGGTTTGACTCTTCTGGATGGCCCACTCCAGTACAGCAGATTGCACTTTGAGCAATCTGAGCAAAGTGACCAGTCATCATTCCTCATACAGTGCAATGATGGTAAGGAATAAAAAAAAAAAAAACTACCTTTGATTTGTTTGATTATATTAAAAGTTACAAAGGCGGGTAGGAGTTATGGACAAGCAGGTGGGAATGCTGGCAAGTAGAAAGAGAGAGTGGGAGAAAGGGGGAGATGGTAAGGAGAAGCCAATTTGGTGAGGAATGGTGGCTGTGTCTTGCTGATAAGAGGCTCTCCTTCTCAGCACCCCCCTGACAGAATGGGGAGGCCTTGTCTGTTACCCCATTAGCAGCCATAACTACAAGGCCCTGCCTTTTCTATATGGCCAGCCTTCAATAGGGTGCATAAATGGAAATGGCTACTTACCCAATGATTACCCCGATTGAAAGGTACCTGTCATGGGAGGGATGTGGCCTGAAGAACAGAAGGGACATGTTGGGGGAGGATAGGAGTGAGTGATTTCGCCCCGGTCTCTGCAGTGAGACCAACATGTTACTATGAGATTAAACCAGGATTGGTGTTTATTAAAGCTATGTGGGGGTGGGGGGTGGAGGCTTTAGAGATGAGGGAAGAGAAAAAGGGAGGGCTAGAATCGAGGCTAGGAGGAGCAGTGAAAGTTTTGACTACAGTACATAAAAAGTGCCTGCCACCTGCTTCTTTAATATAACGGATAACTTCCTGCTCTTTGTTGATTTTCTTAATATTTTATTTACGTACTGTATTCAGGTAGTTGGTAGTTGTGTTCATTACAGTCGCTCCTAATCAGGGCACTATTCCATCACTGCAGCGCATTCACCTGTACCTTCTTTTGCAGCATAACGACTGCTTTTAATCTCCCCTCTAATTGCTCCCCTCTCGTATCTGGCTCGTTGTTTCCAAGAGTCGCTCTTATCATCTCACTGAGCTGCCAATCCACCAGTGTCATACAAACCGCAACACTTTCTAGCCGGATCTTGCGAGGGATGCCCTGAGCCATGGCATTTTTAATGGTCCCCGTAGGCCTGGCCCACAGTGCCATACGAGTGGCTTTATGGAAGCTATTATTAGTGTTTACTTACTGGCCGTTACTGGGTCGACAGGCGTTCTGTGACTCTTCATGTGCAGTGAGGCACTGCAACCCTTACTTCTGTTTTTAATGTTATGGGTAACGTTATGGCTCTGTCTCTTTGCTCAATCGTTAACTCTGTGACCATTTTATGGGGTATTAATTGAGTTGTAATTTTGACTCAATGAAACCATGTAAGAGTTTAATGCCATTTTACCTTAGGATCTAATTGAAAACAGGCACTAAGCGCTCACTCTTGACAGTGTCCAATGTGATGGGCTTTTTTTAAAAGTTCTGCGTATTCTTTACACTCTGCATTCCACATATGAATTGATTTTTATGCTTTTAACACAAAACAAAGCTACACATCAACAACATCACAGAGAAGTAATTGTTCATCTTTAACTTAAAGGATAAAAACAAATAGTAACACATACACACGTGCACACATGCATGCACATGCACAAAGGGAGAGAGTAAAAGAGAGGTTTGGATGGTGCTGCGAACTGATCACATTACCTCATCTCACATGTATTTCAGAGGCCTGAAACCTGATATGCATGCAATTGTTATTTTAAATCACCGTCTGGGAAAGCTGGACCCAAGGTCTAAGAAGTCACTAACCCAAGGGGGTTTAGAAGGGGGGAGGTACAGAGACAGGATAGGCAACAGGGGCAGGTGGTGCATTATGAACTGACAAGTTTAGAGGTGCAGTTTCACTGTAGCAATGAAAATATCTGGAGAAGAAAAAAGTTAATTATCTTGACTTTTTCATTCATATTTCTGTACACAGCGTCGCCAAATAGGTTTTGGTTTAAATTAGAGATAATTATGTTGAATGTGGCTGAAGACTCAAATTCAATTAGGGAAAACCTTGTATGTTTGTTAGGCCCTTGATTGCATTGCTTACAGTGTGCAGTGAAGTGGTAGGACAATTTGTCTCCCCTCTCTCCCTCCTTTCCTCTGCTCTCTCTCCCTCATTTGCCACCTTATCTCTTGTATCTCCTCCTCTGTGTCATCTGTCCCAAGCTTTGTCCCTGTTCACACCTGCAAGGTTAATGTGTATGTGAAGGTAGAGAATATTGCATGGCGCTGACTTCAGATCCATAAGAATATATTTCACCTCACAGGCACCATGCCAGAGGCCACTGGATAACTGCTCCTTCCCTCGTATCTGTAACCCAGGTTAATTAAAGTTCCTCATCTCCCCTCAAAGTATGCTTTTAAACAGAGTGATATGTGTCATTGGATTGCATTTTAGTCCTTTTAATGATGCACTCATCATGTTCATGCGTGTGTAAATGTGTGGGTGCCTTTAAATGCGCATGTTGACATTTCGTTACATCAATTGGTGTACACATGGTAGGCATGCATCGGTTTCACGTAACCCTACACCAGAGGTCAATTGATATGGAAATACTGTAAAAGAAGAGACTGGGGGTAAATATGGGAGCTCAACTTGTGGATCTCTTTCTTGAACAAGGCACTAAGCCACAGGCCCTCACATTCCTCTATAATGATGTGTAATACTTTGAATTCACAAGGTTAAGTATGAGTGGAGTGGGCTGCCTGCCGGCAGACTTAGATATGGGAGTCCTACTCTACGGCAACTTTAGCGTACAACTATCAGTGTAAAGTGTTAATGAGTTGGATGAATGATTACCAGAGGGGAGTCAGAGTGACACATGTGCACACGTGAACACACACACACACACACACACACACAAATTCAAAGTACACGTGCACATGCACAAAAATATAGGCTGGCACGAGCACTCAAAATATACAAACTGTTTCAAACACACAAACATATGCATGTGGATACAAACACAGATGTGAATTGTAACCACATGTATCGGCAGACATGCACTTACATATAAACACACATTAACGCAATCCGACACAATCACAAACATTTAAACATTTTTATCCATGTGCTAACACAGTACAAGGTGTATGATATTATGTAAACAAGAACATTTGTTCTAGTTAATGATTGCATTAGGGTTTTTGCTGAACACTAGAAAAAGAAACCCGCCCTTACCTTCTCTTTTTTAACTTTAGTTTAACTTTATGTCCCTTTCTTTTCCATCCTATCCTTTGACTCATTCCAAACCATTGTACTGTGGTAACTAGCAGGACTGTGCTTACTATAGGAGCCATATAAAGAATCCATAAGCATTACATTGTATTTAATTTTCTACTTTATTGAAATCATAGAGACAGGCTATGTAACCTGTAGGGCAAATATCTTCTGAGAGGAGTTTCTTTAAGTCCTTCTCTCTGTGTTGCATTTTCCAGTTTTACTCACTTTTTCTCTTCCCCTCCTCTCCTTTCCTCAGGTGATTTATTGGATGATGATCCCTTCTCTTCCTCTAAGTGATCGTGTGCTTTGGGCATCCAGCCAGTGGGACCTGCTTTAATTGATGTCAGTAATCTGGTCACCTTGAGAGATGGTTAAAAGGGCAAATCTCTGTTAGCTTTGGTTTATGGTGAGCAAGTTAATACACACACACACAGGCGCAGTTGAGACAATGTGCTGAAAGCTACACGGGACAGAAAATGTATGTGAATGTAATACTGCAGATATTACAGACAATTCTCTGAGCGCTAATCTTGTCGACTGCTGTTTGCTGTGAGTAAACACGAAGGTGTACTCTCGCTGCTGAAAACCTGTTCCCTTAAATGCTGTAAGAAATACATTACAACTAGTGCAGAGCCAAGATAAGTTATTTCTGGTTGGATAAGCACAAGGGGCTGTATCTGAGAGAGCCAAAAGAATCTACATTAAGGAGAGATATCTGTTAATTAAATCTGTCCCTGCCTGATCTCTATCCGTAACACGTAACTTACACCGCCACTGCTGCCGTTGCCGCTGAATGAACTCTCTCTCTCACACACACACACACACTTGTGCACACACAAACACATGCACATATACATAAAACTTAATATCCCAGATTTCCCTTTCTACTGTATCATCTAATCGTCCATTGCAGCCTGGAAAGGAAACACATTACCTAACGTGCAGGCAAAAGGGTGGTACAATATATTTTCACATAGGTGATATTGTCAGTTCTTTAAAGTCATAATACCATATACCATAATACCTAATACCATAGCCTTTATGCCCAAATTTATGTGCATAAAGGCTAATGATCCCGGAGCTGCAGAGTCAGGCCTTCGAGTCACTTTTTATATAGTGTTATCTCAATTCACATTTAGAGGAAGTACAGAGTTCTCCATTACCATTTAAAAAATGGACGTGATTACGAAGTGACACAAAATTATAACAATTTATGAAACATATTAAATGACTGAAGGTTAAACCAGTACAAATGCAACATCTATATGTTATATAATACAGGCTGTTTTGGAGTTGGGCTTCATAACAAAGGCTTCACTTTTATTGACTCTTTTGTTGTTCTCCATTCTCCGTTCTCGTCATTGTTTTGTTTTTATTCTTCCACTGCATCTCCTTGTTCTTCAAACTTTCAAACGTCTTGGAAATCTATCTGGTTATTCCCGAGAAGGACAGGGGCTCGGAGGTGACTGGGGGATGAAGACTTGGGGTGTATGCGGACCAGATGTCTGGGCTTTCATGAGGCTGGGGAGGGGCAGGAGGAGAGGACGGCAGAGAAGTGGGGGGACATGGCTGTTCTCAATTACCCTGATCAATGGAAAGGAGGGGGAAGTGGGGGGGGGTTGGAGTGAGCATGGGGTATTGGTGGGTGGGTACCATGCACCACTTTAAAGAAAGGACACAGATTATATATATATATATATATATATGTGTGTGTGTGTGTATATATATATGTGCATGTGTATAACTCATAATCTTCATTGTTAGCTCTTTACAGGTGAAGAGTGACGATGGCTGTATTTTAAATTTATATTGAAGTCTGATTATTTATACAGTAATGACCTTCTAATAAATTGCTGTCATTTTCATGTATGCTTTGAAGTTTTACACATGTTACAAACAGGCGTTTGCCTAAAGTGAAGGTATTCATTACAGCAGTGTAGGGTAGCAATAATGATCACTTAATTTGCTTCTTTAGACTGTGGCCATTATTTCATTAGTGTGGCTTCAACAACAATAAAAGAGCCAGGACTGGAAGATGGTTGTGGCCCCCATAGATCAAGTGGTAGCTCTGTTCTGTGTTTTAATTAGGATTATATGTCCTTCTCTGAAGCCCTTCCCATTTAGAGGCATATAGGGTTACACAAGATTAAAAGCACTTTTCCATCTTTACCCTCTGATACATCTTTGAAATTGTGCTTCGTTCCCTGTCTCTGGAACACTTTATCTCTGAGGGGTGAGAGGAGGGGTTGGGTGGTATGCCAGACTTTTTTTTTTTTTTTTTTTGCTTCATTTGCATGGTATTTACTCACTAATGTACTGATTCTATGGTAGATGATTGGCTATGGTATTTTCATTTATAATACCACTTTGATCAGAGGCAGAGGGAGTGTCATATTACACACTACAGGTTTACTGTGTTTTCAACTTTTGATACAACAGGCCTGTGTCCAATCACAGAGATCTCTCCCCGTGACCCCTGACCTTTACTCCTGTGAGTGTAGAGAAAGAGAAAGGCATTGGTTTCAGCAGAGGGAGGGGCTCAGGCTGGCTGTCTCTAGCTGCAGACTCACCCCCCCCTCCCTCCCCTTACATTTTTTTTGACTCTTCTTGAAACCAACTTTATTCTAAACACTTGAAAATCCTCCACATGTGCAAGCAATTAAGTTTCACGACTCACTCTGGATGAGAAAGACTCACAGACACGCACAAGCACACACACCAACACAGTTTGACTAGCACATGGACATCCAGAGAACACACACTCCTACTGAAACACACAGGTACATACAAAAAAAAAGCACACATACAATATGAATGGACATTTACGTAAACACACACGTGCAGACTGTGCATTACATGGATATACACATAAATGGAAACACATGCACACACTGAACATTTTTATTAATATATAATTCAACAGTTAACTTGAGAAACAGACAATCACATCACAGAATTTATTTGATAAATTATTTGCTAAAAAGTTTGCACACACACACAGCATTAAGAGAGGTTCTGTTTTTGTCCACGCCAGGTCTTGCGCAAAATCCTAGATAAGATACATAGGATTTAATGCATTAAAAAACCTGAAAACATTTGGTTTCTAACATGTGCTTTCTCACAATAATGTGTCAGCTGTTTAGCATTTGCATCTGAAACCATCCACCATAATAACACAACAACAGAGAGGAAAACAATCATAGACTAAACAAAACTGTTCTCTGTTAGCTCCAGTGGAAAAATATGAGTTTTTTGGTGCAGGAAAAAAAAAGCGAAAAGAGTTTGCTGTCTTCTCTCATTGTTGAAGTAATATACGGGGGCTACTGTTTTATTATTATTACTATTTTGTTTTTGGTCTCTAGACACCTGTAACTATGTCATGCAAAATGCATCATTGTTGTCTGTTACAGTAATACAGATAAATTCTGCTCTTTGTGAACTTTAATCAGTGAATCAGCTCACCTGCCAACTAAATTATCTTCTTCCTATATATATATATATATATATCAATTTTGTAACAGATTAATAGTTCCCTCCAGGTTTTATTTAGCTATGTGTCAGAGTGTTGTGGGTTCAGGTTAGGTTAAGATCAAACCCAACCACCAAAACAGTCACTGGGCCATTATACAAGTACAGTAACACAACTCTGAGCCAAAACTTCTTGTGCCTAGCTGAGCCAAAAGCTTTACTGACACATTGATTACCAGTAAAATGAGCAGAGTATGAAGCAACTCTTATGCCAGGAATTCACTGGATGAACAAAACACAAACTGTAAGCAAAGTATCATACTGCAACAGAAAAGACGGCCTACTGTCTGGTGCAGAAAGGTGTCCTACATGTCATCAGCTATCCAACAGGACAATCATTCCTCAAATTTATTTCCATGTTTGCTTATGGTTTACTAACAGAAAAACCTTTGCAGTCATGGTCTCCTGGCTTTAACCTTAACCCCTTTCAGTGATCCATGTGTGGAAACAGTATAGTTTGCATTACAGATAACAGACGTGAAATGCAAAATACTTTTGTGGTTTGTATAATATTACCAGCACATCAGAAAACTCCAAATACAGCCTCAATCAGTTTCTGCTGAAGTCACAGATCTGCAGCTAATAAGTAAGAGATGAGATACAAGTAAAACGGTGCAATGGTAAACAGCCTGTGAATGAAAAGTAATGCAAGAGCAAAAATTACTATGAAGAAGAAAAGTGTTTTAGGTATAAAACAAGTAAATGGAAAACACATGTTTCTTAATGCTGCTTACTGATAATGAACATTTCATCACGTTGAAAGATATGCACTCCTCATTTTCATGCACCTTTTCCATTAGAGAGGGGTAGCATTTGTAGGCTCCACATTAACAATTTAGTTAATTAGCTAACAGTGATTTGTATACCAATGGCTAATTCCTTAAGTGGCTGTCAGCTGGACATATGGTGACTTTGGTGTAATTGATAACATGTACCTTTACCTTACCTCCAAACTGACCAGCAGGTGGGTGAAATGACACACTGACCACACACACTGGAAGTCGCTGCTTGTACTCTTAATGACATTTGATTTGATGTTATTGTCAAAAGATTTCCAAAAGGTTTTTGTCTGGGCAGACTCTGCCTGTGTTTGATGATAAGTGTGACATGTCACCTTATCAAGACTAAATGGCTAAAGATTCACTGAGGTAACATTGGTGTGATGTGGATAATCATTACATTAATGACATGCTCACATGGAGTGTAATTTAAAAGCAATTATGGGATCAGTAACCTTTTTAATCCAATCATCACCCAGAGTAGGCGTTGTGTGTCATGCAGTATCACCTGAACCGGTGGCAAATGGAAACATTAATAAAATGTTAATCAATCACACAGAAGGGGACTAAGCTGGCAGGTAGGTCAGATGGAGTTAACATATTGGTAGAGGCAGTCGCTTTCTCTGCAAAACTGTAGAAATATTACATTACACATGTCTGCCCAGAACGTCTGAAGACAGATTTTCCAACTACTTTAATTCAATATATCTTACACTGTATTTTCCAAAAAGTGCCATACAGCATACATAAATAGTAACACACATGCACGCTTGAACACAGGCCTCTGGGATGCTGTTTTCCAGCTGTTTAAACCACGGCTCAAATTAGCTGCTCACCCATTGGAAGGGAAGGCAGGCAGGATACCAGTAATTACTGTCTGATTGGTAGAGTGACTGCAATTAGCAAGTTTGAGTCTCGAAGATTTGCATACATACAACAAGATCAGGGACGCAAGGTGCAGTTACTGTTACAGACTGTTCTTATATAAAATACAGGCAGTCCACTGCAGGAGCGAACAAAATATGGTGTTGGTCGAAAAACAATAAACTACCAAACAGTGGCATGTGGTGAACTGGATACATCGTCAGAGGCGGGGCCACGGATCTTCCTATCTATACAGCCCATGGAGCATGCGTACAAGAGACATCCACTGGTCAAGTCAGCTAATTTCCGGTTTAACCCTGTGCTAACTTGAATATTGATTTTAAAAAATCAATTTTATTTTACAAACGTTATCAGACTGATCGTGGATGTTTTGTTACTCAAAAAAATTGATCCACTTTCAACCAATGTGTATCACACAATGGACCCAGAAATTGTAATTATAGTTTTTTAATCATAATTTTGCCACTATGTCAAATTGGCTTCAGAGCCTGTTCCTGGGGGCTTGTGGTATGTGTGTAATATGTTCGGCCCTTTCCTGGTGGCCGCTGATTGGTAGACGCTAAAAAAAACTGGATCTGGGAACATTTTACGCCCAAGAAATGTTGCCAGATTGGACCATTTTGGTGGTACTGTGGTAATAACTTTGAAGTGAAAGCAGTCGCTAAGTGGCCGCCAAAGGAGACTTTTTCACACTTTTAGAAACCGCCACCATCAGCTGGCTCTCTGCTACATTGTACACCGTATGCTACCCAGGGCCATAACCCCACCTAATGGAAACGTCACACCACACCACTGCTACCAAACGTTAATGATATAAATGATACAAATTTGGAAAATCTATGCAAGACAGGACAGTCTGGTTACAGTGCTGCATACTATATTCACCTTGTATCATGCATACACTATGATTGTGTCATCAAACTCAAAACAACAGCAAACATGAAACAATCGCCATCCATTAAAACCAGTGTTGAATCTATTTGCTTCTTGTACAGTATCTGTGCGTTTCCTCCTCAGCAGCACTAAGGAGAGTCTCAGCAGTGGTCCTCCCTTATCATAGCACATTTAACAGGGGGCTAATCCAATCAGGTGGGATAACAGGGTTGCTCTCTGTGAGTGGAGGAGGATCAGGCGAGCGCTCCTCTGCTTCCCATTAGTGTGTGTCTCTCCAGCCGGGCCTATCCTAATCCCATTTCCCCATCTAAAGCCTTAACCCAAACAAGCACACGGGACAATAATCTCTGGTCACACTCCTGTTGGCCACCCCGGGCCTCCTGATGCTACTAATGGAGCCCTAACCAGAGAGATGCCAAGAAGCTGTTAGGGCACTAGATCTGGCTTGTTCAGCCAAGGAACCACAATATCAGCAGCTTTTTCTTTAATTATCCCTCCTCTATTGTTTTTCTCTTTTTCTCTTTCATAGTGTTATATATCTGTTGCTGGTTTGTGTTTCCTCTATAGCACCAAACATATTTAACCACAGAGAAAATCTGGTCTTTGTAGAGATCATTTTTCAATTGACTGTGACGTTTCATAAACACATTGAATTATAAGTAATTTTTATTGTACTCACCATACTCATTGCCACGTTTAAAAACTACAATGTGACATTATAAATAGGAAAAGGTGCAGATTTTTGCGGCATGGTCAGGAAAGTAATTATATTTTTTTTCAAGGAAAAAAAGGCAGAGAGAGGTTTTGGCTCTGTATCTCTATCTCTGTGTCCCTGTTGACAGCACATGTGCCCCAGATGCAGCGTCCTGATCCAAACCCAGGCTCATCCAGACGCCACCCGAGTGTCTCAGATCACTTACACACTCTCCAAGGACCCTGGAAAAAACAGCCTCATCCACATTTCTCATTTCTCTTGGTTTCCATTAGAAAGATGTAGCCCCAACTTCCTAAGGAATTTCAACCGAAATATGGTTGGTGCAACAGCATGTACCTCCACCAAGGCTTTTTAGCTCAAGCATTTTCATGTTCCATATGGAAGATATTAGTTTTCCCTCATGCCATTATGCTAATTTTGATCATTGCATTTTATTTTACAGGGATAAGGTGGCAAAACTAACCATAACTACAACAGAAATTACAAAAGTGTTGTATTCTTTTTATTTGCTTCCCATTTTTACATAATCCTCTAAGCAAGATTCAGTGCCCTCACAATCTTGATCCTTACCCATTTTCTTCACCCCCCTCTTTTCAGCATCTTACACCAGTTGAATGAATGACTGAATAATAAAGGTACACTCTGTGTAGTGTTCTATGTCTGTGTGTACACAGCTGGCAGCAGAGCTGAATCACAGCTATTAGACTAAATCAATTATCAGGCTAATTTTTCTCCTCGTCAACAAAGCTCAGACCTGAGTCTGAGGGCTGTCTGTTCAAAATATATTGTTGAAGCAAGAGAATGGTATTAGGAAGTTGAACTTTGTCAAGACTGTTCAGAAAACGGCACAGAAAAATGCAAAGTATTTGTCTATTTACATCTAGTAACAAGGATGTGGTGCGGTGTTCTTATAGTGCAGCAAATAAGTTGAGGTAGTGATGGGTGGGTGGATGGGTTTTTTCCTTTGTAACTGGAGACAATGGTTTACATGAGAGGTAGAGCAACTTTATAACATAGTTTCCATGATTATGCTCTGAAGTGTATAGCTTTTTAGATGTCTTTAACGGCCATGTTTATTGCCACTCTCTAATTTCATGTTGTGAATACGGTTGCTCACAATTGGCTTATGTGAGCTCATGTGCTGGCATCTTTTGCCCAAACTTGTACTGTATATGGGATGCTGGTAAGAGCCACAGGTCGACCAGAGTGAATTGGTGAATCAAAACTAAAAGTGGTAAAGACCTGTAAATTCTGGTGTTGATACTTAGTGGAATCATCACTAACAACCCGATGAGTTGGTGGTATTATCAACACAATTGCACAATAGAGCTTTAGTTGTCAACAAGTTTATCATCTCTATGAATCATCCCTCAAATCATCAGGATAATTCTGTCAACTAGAGAGGCCTTCTGTTGTTGATTTACCTAGCATCAGCTAATGGCTGAATGGTGATAAGATTGCTGCATTACTGGCAAGCTAACTAGCACAAGTCTGCTCGAGAAAAAAAAAAAAAAATCAAAATTATTCTAAATAGTTACAAAATTGTTGACAGCTGTGGAATGTGGTAGGAGAGAAAGTGCAGCCTTTCTAAATCATCAGTAGCTATCAGGTTTTAGTGTCAGTAAAATCACAAACCATCTTTATAAACTCACCATTTTTACTTTAATATTTATCATTGGAAGAAATTCATTGTAAAACAGGCAGAGA
This sequence comes from Pampus argenteus, assembly GCA_036937835.1. Lineage (NCBI taxonomy): Eukaryota > Metazoa > Chordata > Actinopteri > Scombriformes > Stromateidae > Pampus > Pampus argenteus. The sequence goes on from CM072867.1 coordinate 15,296,653, forward strand.
CACCGATTTCTTCACCAACAACTGCCTCAATTACCCATTATGTAAGACATTTGCATAAGGGGATACTCACTTTTTCTCAACTGGCATTTAGCACTCTGACAGTTACCACTCTGTTCACCCACATGTAAACCAGTTTAGAGGCTGTGTGCAGCCCAGAACAAACTCCATCAATCAAATGGTTAAGGTTGCAGATTGGTTTGGGTCATTAAGTCGGCCACTTGGATTTGTACAAAGCTGTAAGGCAATGCTGCTGTAAAACCTAAACTCAGAGCAAGTCCCTGGCACTGCAAAGGTGTTTGGGGAGGCACACTGCTGTGGTTTTCTGGTTGATTGTTATTTATTTTCTCTGTATGTCGGCATAGATACACTTCTATTTTTTGCTATAATTCAAACCCATTTCACTCCTAAAACTTGACATTAAAATTTTGCCCCACCCTTGAAATAGAAAAACTGCTGAAATCAACCTTGTTCTGTCACCCTAATGATGAAAATTAACTTAAGTAATGTCCCACCCTTTACTTTTTGCAGTGTAAAACACATACATTACATTGGCAGTTTTTTTATGTAGCATCAACAGCTCAATCTAAGAAGAAAACTCACAAAATCTTCAAAAGTGATTACATTTAAAGTGGAAAATTAAAAATACGTAATTCCCCATTTGTTTTTTCCCAGTTTCTGCCCCTGCATTATTGTCTTGTATTAAGTTATTGCCAACAGATTAATTTGGGGTTTCACTAGTTACACTCAAAATGATTGCCATGAAATCCATTCTTCACTCGCACATACAACTGGAGAGAGAAACTGCACTCCAGCAGAACTGACTTGCACCCTCTGTTATTTCCAGAAATGGAGAGTTACTAGAAACGTGTCTTTTGTCATAGATAGTGTAATTAGATTCAATGTTAAGTAAATTAACTTATGGGCACTAATCAGTCTGTGGCATAAAACTTACATCTTTGCTTTTGGTCTCAGTAAATAGTCTACATTAACTATCTTTATTACCCTACCAGCTTGGCACAGCTGGAGGTTTGACTTGGCTCATGACCCCAGAGAAAACATCACTCATATCAGCGGGTGAGTCATCATAAACTTTTGAATGATACAATATGCTGTGTATATATTACAGAATGAGGGAAAACTTTGACTTTGAAAACTTTTACTCCCTGTAATCTCTAGAAATCTTGAATATCTCTTGTAAATGTTAAGGTAATCCGTGTAATAGCTGTTGAGATACCTCACAGAACCATAAATGTCAACCTTATAGACACTACAGTAAACACCAGGGGTTCACCAAAGTGTTTAGACATTTCAGTCTGGACCAAAGTAGTGGACCAACTGACCAACCAGTATGCCATGATGTTGATCCATAATTGTTTTCAGTCATGCTAATGATTCGTTTTCTAAAGTTAAGAATCTGCATGCCAGAGAATATTTTGGCTGTTTTTTAGTTTATACAGTATGTATGTACAGTACTGTATATATATGCAATGGACAATCTATCTATGCCACATCCTGAAAAGTTTGCCATGCATTCTCATGTTAAATGTATGGCCTATGTCAAACATTTATCTGAAATGTTGTCTATATGAAATAAAGTTTGGCATTTCATGGTTGGTAAGCCTCAACATCTCCAACTGTTAAGAAATTGCTTCTGCCCATAGACCTGTGTGGGGCCTGGGGATCAATTTCCTAAAGCTCCCCTTTCAAAATATACACAGCAGTCTCAATGGAGAAGGCACAGTCCGTATGAGAGCAGAGACAGAAAGTGATGCAGGGAGGGAAAGATGGTCTAGGAAAGCTTGGCCCTGGAAGTCTCCACCTGGTGGGGTGGTTGAAGGCCAGCAAGGAGCCCCTGCAGTACACAAAGCTCGCCTTGTGTAAGATAAGCGTCGGACACCAGGAGGGCCCTACAGCACTATTTTCACAATCAGAACCAGTTTGTTTTCTTTAGGCCTCATAGCCTGAGCCTGTCAGGAGAGCAGCATGCTGGCAGTGCTGGAGGTTAAGTTGGATAGCACCATTCGGGGAGTAAGGGGGTCTCCTACAGGGTGGGCCAGGGGGGTTGACAACATTTACCTCATCTTTTACTATATTTGTTTATTTAACTGATCCCTCACCCGACATATTTGCATTTTGGTGAAACATGTGATTGAAACGTTGATGTAATAATCTATAATAACCGTAGTTAGTAAAAACAAAACAAAAAACTTCTTATAAATATTCTAATAATACCCAATTAATTTGAGGAATTAGGCACTTAAATATAAGTTAAAGAAATCTGTTGCCAAAGATGCTGAATTGTTTTGTTTTTCTGTCTACAGTTCTTTAGTAGTACTCAGTATTACCTTTTTGCTCAAAAGTATAATTCATGTTGGTTAATACTCCAACAGACAAAGTACATATTTTCATCTATCCTCCACCATGCATACTCATATGCTAATGTTTCTTCTTCTGTTTTTTTTTCTTTTGGCAATAAAGTAGTGGTGTAATATTGTGAGTGTTTATAGTAAAAAGCCACAGTGTAAAAGACTCAGGTTCCAAAGAATGTTTTCTTGGTACGACTTTTTCGGAAAATGATACTAAAATTTAATTAGAAACAGTTGCTTTGCTGTTGTGAAGATGAGATGCCTTGAGCAAGTATTTTCAGTCGACTAGCTTTATCCTGAAGTATAACAAAGAAAACAGAGAATTAATATTCAAGGAAAAGAGTTGAAGATGTTGCTACAGTTAAGGAACCACAATGTGCAGCCATTTCTGTGATTATTTTGAGTACTGATTTTAAGTTAATTGCCTTGTTTTGGGATTATTTAAAAGTAGTTTCTCTGCAGGCAGGTTTCATAATTCTCCTCCCCATTCCACAGTAGGTCTTGGCCCATCAGAGGTGGCTGGCCGCCAGGACTCCTCTCAGCTCACTCCCTGAAGACCCCTAGCTCCACAGAAACAGGAAATGGTAATAGTATTGCACTACTCCGTCCCCTCAACACCCGCCTCTGCCTCCCATCCCACCAAACCCCCCTATCTATCCCCATTTCTCTCTCCCTGAATGAACAAAAGAGGAGAAAAGTGACTTGTAATAACATATGTGTGGAAAATTGGACCTAGACCATAAAATAAACTAGTGTACACATTGTGTTTTTACACCTTTTTTAAATTCATGTAGAAAAAAAAACATTCAGTATATGCTATATAAGCAATCAAATACAGTGTCAGACCGTTTTGTTTAAAACAAATCTTGTACTTGATGTAAGTCTACCCATTAGTGTCCACCACCAGAGAGTTGTGAAAAACAGATTTTCAGATCATTTTAGGTTATAAGACAGGGCAATGGTTTGGAAAGTTGTTTCAGAGTCATAAGTTTTTATTTTATATTTATATAATATTTAGATTTTACTTGTGCTACATTAGCAGTTGTTGATAATCTCTCATGATTTCACACTTAAACTAGAAGAGTGCACTCAGTAGAGTGCAGTACTCCATCAGGTCTGGTGGCATGTGGGAGGTGAGGTACCGATTGTGACACCACCACAGCTGCCAGGTGCAACCAGTGTTTTTTGTATAGTATAGTATAGTATAGACATTCAACTATATATTGAGTTGAAAGTCACTCACTTGTCCCTCCTGGTTCCATTACAGTCAAGATGGTGGCAAAACTAACAAGCATACAGTCATATATGTGCACGAAAAACATTAGGCTGATGGGTCCAGTACTATGCAAGATTAGCTGTGGACAGATATAGACATGGACACATGGACACACTGATGATCCCATTCAAGCTTACGCCTGGCAGAGATAAAAAAAAAGAAAAAAAAGTTGTTGTATTTTGTCAAACTCCAGTCTTCCGACTACAAAGCAGAAGGGTCAGTTGTGTCTGTTTGCACTACAGGCTGTGTAGTCTCTCACAGGTTGATGAACATAACCCCACAGTCTCCAAGTGTTTATGAGTCACTTCACCCCTGGCCAAGCATGTGGTGAAGCCACCCAGCTCTAGTCATATCAGTGGGATCTGCTAACTAGCCCCCATGGACACTGCCAGGTTTTCATAGTAAATCGTGGAGCAAAACCACAATTGACTCAAAAGAGATAGGCTTGCTCAGACTTCATAGCATTTTGCGGTCTACGTTTCCCTCCGAGTTCTTTTTCTTTAGAGTTCTTTCCCTTCTCTTTTTTCCTTTAATCTTAATTTAAAATGCAGCTGGATTCACCATTCCTTCTAATAGTTTTCTTTGTTTTAGCCTTTTAAAAACAGTGTTTTATCGTTTCAGCTTTCCGTTGGAAGATTTATTTTTCATAAAAGCCTTAATGTGTTCAAGAAGTTCCAAAGTTAGCTGCTATAATGGTGCAGCCACAAAAATGACTTCAAAAACAATCATTTGTACAAAGACATTTTGTCCTACAGTACAGTTCTATAGGTTGTTATCCACCCCTTAGAGTATTCTGCTAAATACAATCACGATATCCCATCTTTCTTAAAGAGTTTGCAGTAAAGGCTACAAGATAACCCCTGTTGAGCACAGATGTGGACAACTCAAGCCAAAAACACCAATTCCCTTTGCCAAAATACAGCCATAAAACTCTGTCTGCAATAAGTAACCATGAAAATCAAAATGTCTCTTTTCCTATAGTAGAACTGTGGGATCTGACCCATCAACCGTGAACCTGAGTACACAGGGGAACTTGAGGAGAGTGCTGAGGCCTGATTTGGTGGAAAACCATCTGGGAGGCTGAGTTTATACTGGACAAAGAATTCTGCACACAAAAGTCATAAAACATGGTGCAGTTGTGCACAGATTCTTACAGGGCCCTTGGTTTCGTGAAGCGTACGTACCATACAGGCATCACCTGTAAACATAGATACAGTACATAACATTCTTGTAACACACACCTTACACTGATATCCATTTCAACTCAGGGCACTTTTTATATGGAGCAGGTCTAGATATTATTGTATAGTACAGAGGCAAAACATTCCCACATGAGCAAGCACTTTGCAACAGTGGCAAGGAAAAACTCCCCTTTAACAGGAAGAAACCTCAAAAAGAACCAGGCTCTGATTGGGCGGTCATCGAGACAGAAAGAGAGATGAGAGACAAGATAGGCAAGAATTCAATTTCTACCCTATAGTGCAGGGTCCTGGTGTTCCTGCCAAGCGATTCTTAGTACACTGCCCAACTCCACAGCTCTCGGCCTGGGGAGACGAGGGCAAAGTAATGGGCATCTGTTCTCATTCCCAGAATTGGATTTGCTGTATTGCAATATAGTCCTGTGGTTTCTCTCAAAAATATGAGAGATGCTTGGCAGAAACTGCAACACTTTTATTCATAATTTTATTTGTCTTTCCATTGTAGTGATAGATCAGAGCAAACTCATAATTGTGTGCATGTGTAAATGCACAAAGTGTCTATGAATTTATATCTATAGTGTGATTGCTGCCCAGATAGTTGGTTGCTATCTGTTTAGATTAAGTGTATTGTCGGTGCAGTGGGCTGTTTTGCATCTAAGAATATTAAGAAGGATCAACTGTACTTGGAAGATTTGATGAAATGTCACTAACTTTAAAATAGCACTATGAAAAATGGTATTTATGAATATTCTCCCTAATACACAACAAAATAGTGGATCCACAGCATATTAGTAAAAATGTGCAAAACCAGTTGAATACATTTTACACTGTATTCAAGTTGGAAAGAAATCTAGAGTCGATCCTGCTTTTGGAGATACAGTTTTTATCTGACAGCATTTGTATACCTTTGTGTCAGCAATACGTTGTATACAACATGAGTTCACTTATTGATTAATGGATGTGAATGAATGAGAAACTTTCACCACAGACAAACGTCTTAGTATGTCTCTCACGAGGGAAGTGTCTCTTGCCTTTCTTACTTTCTTGGTTGTGCACACACACACACACACACACACACACACACACACAGTGTTGCTGTGAGGCAGTTTACTCATGTAATGTGACCTGGAGGGGCGCCAACAAGCCCAGGGTAGGTCCGTGGCCTGAGGCCTGCCGAGTGCCGACACCTCTGCCCAGCCCTGTTGAAATGTTTATTTATAACTCTATTCCAGCTCCACCTCCCCCAGTCGTCTGCCAGCCACTATGCCAATCCAAACACACTAGTCCTCTCCAGACTGATGCAGAGCATGATTTCAGAAAGAAGAGAACCCTTTTCCCTCTTTTTCCCCCTTCGCATGCCCAAACTCCCTTTCCTCCCTCCCTCTCTTTCTCCCTGTGTCTTCCAAAGAGTGATGCTTAGAGAGAGAGGAGAACTGAGTACAGGCAGAAGGGGAAGGAAAGGGAGGGATGGATGGATAGAAGAAAAGAGGGAGGGAGTAGAGGTTTACTCCATTCAACCTGGGCTGCTAAATTGGTTTCAGAGCAGCAGTTGGACTCCGGGGATACACGGCACACACTGCCGACTAGCTGTGTTTGCTTTTGTGGGGTGTAGGAAATCTGATCTCCATCTATGTAGCCAACCCACATCCAAGCCGTCACTACCACCAAAAATGAAGAACGCTATGAGGACAGTCACCCTAAAACAGGTATCATTGACATTTCAGCAATAAGAAAAACACACATTAAATCCAAGTGTGGAAAACTGCATATTTCACTGAAACGTTGAATGGTTACATCATACCACATGAGCGGTCTTTGTTACAGACAGGAAGTCACATGTCTGCGGACGATAGGATGACATGTTGAATCCCCGGTGAGCCCAAGGCTGAAGGCTTTCTAAATAGCTTTAATTGGGCCAGGCCTAACACTGCCATGCAGACATTGCCAGACAGACACACAGTGCTACAGGGAAAAGCAGCACACCCAAGAGACCTCAAGCACAGTGTCCCTGGATCTGACTCGGTGCTGCTGTGTGGCTCATTTGGTATACTCACAGTTTAAGGAAACATTGCTTATACATTGCCTTGTCCAAGTGTGCTAAATTACCAATACCAGTTGTGTATCTAAAAAAAAAAACATGCTCATACAGCAGAGCCATGATTGGTTTGTTGCCCAAGGCATAACTCTAGCTCTCAAAAGTGGGAATTGTTTACCTCCTCGTGTTTGTGTGAGTTTGTGTGCTTGTTTATGTGTCTGTGTTTATGCATTTGTATACACAAGTGCATTTGTCTGCGTGGCTTAGAACAGCCCTCTCCAACTCAGCCACAGAGGTCCGTGACATCGACCACAGCAAATGGTAAAATGTAGATTGGCCATAAGAAACATTGAAATGTACACCGTATTATTTCCACTCGATAAATTAAGCTAGTGTCTGATAAATAATATATAATGCATTAAATATTTATTCAAACGGTGAAAAGAAATGGAAGAAACATGAAGAATGGCATGTGTATATATGTATAAATATATAAAGATATAAAGTTGCTCTTTCTTTACTCCTTCACACACACACACACACAAAATTATACTTGTACAGGACAGATCTTCATTTCTCTCACAGACAGTTTGCTTGCCTTGCATTCAAATGGACTTACATTGCATACGCATATGATGACAAATCCTACATCTAATTGAATCTGCCTTTTTGCCATGCGCACCAACTTCTTTCATTTAATAAATGATCATGCTTTAAAAGCAACCAAGTGTTGAGTGAATCACTGCGCACACAAAAACACCTTCCGTTACAGCAAATGGTTGTGCGAGTGTTTGTATGGGTGTGCGTGCGTTCGGGACGTTGGGTTTACTGTGTGCGTAATTGTGGGTTCCTGTGTATGCATTTGTGTGTTTGTGTTCTTGTTTGTGTGTTTGTCATGAGTAAGTCCTGGGGGAATGCGGTCTCCACAGTAACCGTCTCTCTTGGTGGTCCGTCATTAATAGTCTGTCTGGTGTCTGATGATTCAGTAAAAAAAAAAAAAAAAATAGGGTGCAGTTAGACACATATTGAGTGAAATCCCATAAAATCATTTAACAACTCGGCATAATAAACACCTCAACAAGTAAATAAATAATCAGTAAATCAAGGGGTCAGTTTAAGCAACCTTTTATCAGTCCCTGTTGTGTGGATGTTTGTGTGTGTATGTGTGTGTGTATGTTCAGCATTTGGTGTTTGTTTTTCCTCTTTGTCTCATCTCTCTCCCTGCCTCTCCTGAGTGAAGAGAAATTGAGAAACCAATTTAAAATCCATCAGGACTTCCCTGCCCACTAGCCCCTCTCCCCTAACCCTCCTCAACCCCCCCTCCTCTTCCCACCTACCCACCACCCTACACACTCCCACCCCCAACTCCTGTTTTTTGTGTCGCAAGCGTCTGGAAATTGGATGAGATGTTCGTTTAGCGGGCAGCTGGTCTGGGGCCGATATGAATTGCGTTTCCCCACGCCAGGAAAGGTCAAGCCCCCTCGCCTTGACGGAGTGCATCGGCCTATTGAGTGACGCTTTAGTCCATTTACCAACAGCCAATAGCAAGGCTGCAGAGGGGAGAGAGCGAAGCACAGGACTCTGTGCAGAAAAGGGAAAGAATGGCAGCACGTCGGATATAAATTCATTGTTTCTCATTACCCAGCTGGGGCAGGAATGGCTGGGAGTGATTGCTAGGATGGGGGAAGTGAGGTAGGAATGTTACCATCTGAGTAGGCTGTGCCTGTGTGAGAGAAGAGATGAGCGCCCCTCTTTTACCACCATTGGCTATTCATTCAACCTCGCTGCCCAGATTTTCAAAGACTATGTGCAAAGCTTACACCGCCTTTGAAAAACCAAACTGAAAATCAGATGCTGAGAATTTTGCTTGATAGAGCGAGTCTTCAAAAGTAAGAAAAATAGGTTAGTTCTGCTCATGTCATACCTCCAACAGTATACCTGTGTATTTAAAGATAACAGGAAGTGATGCCACAGCACAATTGATGCTGTTGTTAAAAGAAAGAACAAATTACAAAGGCTCAGATGCAGAATCTAAAAATATGGACAATTAATAGGTTGTTTACATGCTGAAAACAGACACCTCAACAGTACACATAACGCCTCAGGGCTCCTGTCTCTCTCTCTGAGTCTCAGACATGCATGCAGAAATAGGGTTGCTGTCCCTTTAATTTTCATCCCTGCGTATCTGGAGGAGTTAAGGAAAAGCAATTAAAACAAAGGCATATTTAACATGGGGTTAATGATTGGCTGACCCTGCAGTCAGCACAGTGACAATATCTTAATTATTGAGAAACCTAAAGTCATTACGCCTACGAATGGCCTGAGGAGCGTCTCTATTGATCGGGATCCAGTCCCATTACAGGCCTAGCCCGGACCAATGAAGCCCCCTATTATAGACAGTCTCTTTTTTTCTCTCTCTCTCTCTCTCTCTCCTGGTCTCTGTCATTATTTCTCGCTCGCTCGCTCTCTGCGTCTTACTGCGAGCTATTGGATGTGTTGAACAGTGAGACAAGAGCCAGACGAGGCTTGTGGGCTTTATTGCTTTCTAAAAAATTCATAACCAAGCCTGACATTTTTGCTGAGGAATGATTATTTCCCTCCCTCTTTTAATCTACTTTTCTTTATGGTCTTTCTCATTTTTTTGTTTTAAGTGGCAGAAGTGTTAAAAATCAAGCACTAGCAGGATGGATCAGTTCACTTATCCCATACGAAGGTTAGAAACCTTTAATCCTATCGTTGGTGTGTTTTAATACTTGCACAACTGGGCCGTGCTTGATTATCCCTGCAGTTTAAAACAAGCGCTTCTTCACAGCAATACATGTATGAATATTGCACTCTTTTTTATTTAAAATGTATTGATTGTTGCGCTCTTTGTCCCCACACCCACATGTTGGCCTTGTCCTTCACTCATTTTGACAAACACTCCTCGCCTCCATGTTGCTCATCTGCTTTTCTTTTGTCTGCATCATCTGTATGTCAGTTTGCTGATAGTTTGTTACATTTCAGAGCGTTTTTATATAAATATGTATAATGCTTACACAAAGACCAGAATCCTGATTTTAAAGGGTTTTGGTGTTGAAGTAAGTGAACTGTCACTATAATTAGGTTCTACCATATAAACACATTTAACCATAATGCAATGTACCTATGGATGCATGCATTTGTACTGGAAAAAACTACATTTTGATGATCTGCATTTTCATTCTCTTGCAGTGATGCTTTACAGTTGTGCACACATTGCAGCGTTAAACCAGTTTGTAAGCAACACATTTAATCTAACCTTAGGCATTCATTAACCAACCACAGTCATAACGATGACCATGCTGTAGCTGTAAAATTATGAATTACAAATAGAACCACTGTTATTGAACATTTTAGTTATGCCTTAAAGTTGTAGGAATATGACACATAAAGATAATTTTGTTGCAGGTTCAAATAGATTTTTACTCTTCAGATGTGACTCAAAACTAAAAAGAAACATGTTTTTAACTTCCTGTAATAAAAAGGAAAAATTCCACGCCCATTTCAGTATAGTACAATACATGTATGCAGGTTCATGTACACAAACATTAGCTTGTTGATTGATAGTGCACTGGGTCCATTTATCCAATAACCCCTTCATTTGACTGCTGTGAGGCCCAATTCAATCTCTAATGCGAGGCCAGTGAGAAGGACTTCATGTCATGATGTGTGTTTTATGATGAATATAGAAGCCAGACAACTTCTCCACTTTCACACTGCTTCCTCCTCTTGAGGCCCCAGAGTGAAGCAGCATGGGGAGAGCTGAGATGTAATTACCCAATCAGTGTGTGCCATCCTTATTAAAACACTACTAACAGTGCTCCATTATTGAAATACCCCCCACCGGACTCTTCTTAATTCATTAAATAAATTAGCACCAGTGCTTTTAATAATTCATAGAATGATGTCTACGTTTTTTTTTTCTCCCCCGCAGAGGATAACTATGACAGAAACCGTGGACTTAAAGGCAAGAACTGTAAGATAATACTGGACAGAGTGGCTAGTCATGAGGAGAGCAGGCGATCAGGGTGAATGACTCTCCGAGTTGTAATGTGATAGCTGGAAATCATCTTTTTTTTTTTTTTACAGATTCTGATTTTGATGACATTTTAAACTTAAGTTTAACTTTAGATAAATATGCTTTGCCATTTGGATTATTTTGTTATTTTCGTTCAGCCTGATATTTAGAAATGCTGCTGAATTAGCTTCATTAAATTTAGGGTGAAGTCCATATGAAGTGATGCATGACTTCCAAAAAGCATGTCTTTATTTTTTTCCCAGTTGGCTTCCTGGCTGTCTCCTGTGTCCTTCTCATTTGTGTTGCATTAATGTGCTAATGAGAATATCCTTGAGCTAGGCAGAGGAGCTAAAAGACAAATAAAACAGGGAGACAAGGGATCTCGCTGTGTCTCTACGTATCTTTAATTGACACATCTGCATCCCTGATGAAATATTTACCTCCTCTGACGATGGTGCGGCGACGCGTGGCGATCAACGCTGTGTTGCCGATGGTGATGTCGACATGTGATTGTATTATTGATGTTATTAGCATAGATCCTGATCCTGGTGAAGATTTAGATTTATCCTGTTTTTCAGAAGAATTGTCAATGTCTGGCAATGAGATGTTTTGTCCACAAGTTTTTGGTTTCTGTTTTTTTTTTTTTTTTTTACTTTTTTCCTTAAATTGGGGCTGTTATGTGACTTGAGTTTTTAATTTTGCCAGATTTGTTTTGTCAGTTCTCAAATGTATAACATTTACAATATCCAACCATGGAAGAAATAACTGTGGTGTAATTTTGTGCTCTATGGTGAGATTCTCAGCTGTCATCAGGTGTGGTGGATGATGAAAGTAAAGATATAAGGCGTGTATAGTTAGCCATGCAGTTAGGATGGAGAGGAGATGCGAAATGCCACGTCTGCATTTACAGCCACAAATCCTGGACCATTGATCGATACAATAGTATATAGTGTAGAATATGATTCATGTTTGTTGTGTGTGAATGTTGATTTTTGTTTGTGACAACAGAATATGTTTATGTTTGTATGTTTGCATGCATGAGAATTCTCCACCACTGTATGTATGTGTGTAATGCTTCTGCTGTTTGTGTCTTCACTGTGCTTTTTGTGTGTGTGTGCGTGCGCGCATATGCGTGTGTGTGTGCGCGCATGTGTGCCTGTCGGGATGTGGCGGCCCTCTCAGCCATGTCAGGGACAGCTTCGTTGAGGGTGGCAGCCGGGGAAAATGATGATGATGAAATTAAAATTCTGCGCCCGGCAGAAGGGGCTGCCGCGATTTCACTGGCGGCTGTGCGCATCGATCTGTTCCAGCATTTGACTTTCAACCATGACAAAACTGTGGGCAAATTAATTGTTCTCCAGGATATTAGGCATCAGAGTCCATTAATCCTCTCTGGAGCGCCACGCCACATGAATACTAATCGTCTTTCCAGGCAGCCGTCTCATCCCTTGCTGCCTTCTCTCCTTTTTCTTTCTTATCCCTCTTCTTTGCTTATTCTTCTCTTGCTCTGTTTCTTTACTTTCCACTTTTGCATTGCTTATTTCTGTCCCCAATCTTTTTTTTTCTTCTCCAGTCTCTGTAGGTTTTATCTCCCCGCCTCTCCCCCTAAAAAATGACATCAAAGCTGATGTTGTTTTATCTATGAGCCTTTTCACAGCTAAGTGAAAAAAAATGATAAAAATGTATTTTCCGAAAAAACAATCAAGGGATCAGCAACAGGAACATTATGTTCATATTATTGATTACATTGTTGGCTTGACTTGTATAGGAAAGAAAGAGGAACCTAAAAAAAGGTGATGATTAGGAAACGTGCAGAAAATAGTCTGGCGGGCCACTGGAATGGGTTTCTGAATTATACAATATCTTACTATATATTTCATCTATATTACTTTGCCCATTTAAGACTGTGCTAATGGTGTAATATTAGTCTATATAAGGATCAGCATGGCATTTGAGAGAGGGAGAAAAAAAATAGCCCCCAACACCAATTATGTAAGATATTAACACATTAGCCGGCGCAAGATCTAATTGGATGGCAGCCCTGTGCACCATGACAACAATCACCTAGACCCTGTTTATCTAGTAATTGATAGTCTGGAGCTTAAGCAGCAGAGGCATCAAAAATTCATACAGCACAGTGAGGACTGGCCCTTCCTTTCAGACCACACATTGATTGGTTTTTATTTTCCTCCCTCTAACCAGGGCAATTTTTATAGTTTTGGGATGATCCTCTGATATTGAAGTTTTGCTGTGTTTTGATAGATGGCCGGTGGGCTTTGGCAGTAATAGTGAAAGTTATCTGACATTCAGGCAGGCGGGGTCATGGCTCCAGACACAATATATTTACAGCCCTTGCTTATTGACAAACCATCGCAGGTATCGGCTCCATCCCATAATAAATATGTATGCTGCAGATTGGTATTTTTTTGAGCCAGCAAATGCAAATAATTGGTTTCCAGTGTATTGTTAAGATACCAACCCAAGGGAAAGGTCTGGCATCATCATAAACTAATCTGAAAAGCATTATAATAACAAATCTATGGACTGGTTTGATGAAACCTACATTAACGCTGACATGGATGACTGTAGAAGAACCATCGATTGTGGTGCACCACCACATTGGACATACTGTATATAGCCACTAATACATATAGCTGTTATTGAGATGATTGGAGAATGATGTAAGCTCACTTGAACCCATTTTCAGATCTCCACAGGTTCTCCTTGGCATCACATATGCACCTGCTATTTTGGCCCAGTAAAAACAGCTAAAAGAAGGGTAATTTTATGAGTAGTCAAAAGTATGTAGTAGTATATGTCAATAGAATAGCGGAGGGTAGAGTAGTATGTAAAATGTTGCGTTTACAACTTTATAGTAAAAATGGTGTCATCAGAGCAATTTTGTACTGTGACAAAAATATCGAGGCAATGATTTAATATGAAGTCGGATGCAACTGTCTTGCTAAAGCAAAGCCATCCATGACTAAATATGGCAGGCAGTCAACGGGACATGGCAGTCATAGAGATAGTATTAGACTGCTTAAAGACCCTGAGGCAGTGGTCAGAGTGAGAGAATGTACTTAACAACGACTGAAATGTATGAGTTGTGCTGAAATGTGCCAATAGGAACAAAACAAAAAAAAAAGCCATGATGGTGATAATGATGGCAATGGTGATATGGTAAACAGAATATGAATTTTGCATTAAGTTTGTTTTAAATTTAATGCAAAAGTCATTTATTCTGAAGTTTTGTGAAGAAGGGCTTTATGACTCTTACAGGTCAAAACCACCACTATTCATTTTGTTTCTGCCTACAAGAAAATTCGAAGTATGTGAAAACTGATGAATGCCACACATTCTCTTAAATCACACACGCGTGCCACTTAAAAACAAATCTGTTCTTCGTACAAGTTGTTCTTGCATGAGGCCCAGTGTTTTGCTACATAACATGTGTTTGCAATGAAGAACATGCCAAGCGGTCAGTGTTTCTGAAGACGTTAAAGCTTTTCTATTGTTCTAGATTCACCTAAAGCATCTCCATTGCGAGGCAGTGTTGTTTTGCTCGATATCGCTTTACAGTACGAGAATATTTTACAATGAATTCCTAATACCCACAAATTGGACAAGGAGCAACAGTTGTATTATCAAAAGCAGACTATTATACCGGCGTCTGGGACCTACAAGCCTGTTAATGACAGAGGAAGAGCATAAGGTGAACTAGGAGTCAGAGGAGCAGAGTGTAAGAATAAAAGAATGAGCAAGAAGGAGGGAAATAGAGCATGGAATAGAGTAGGGGTGAGGAGGTAGGAGCAGGAGAGCGAGTCCCTGGTGGGCACTTCCTGGCTAAATCTCTCCTTTGCTATCTGGCTGCCTCTGCTCTCTTCTAGTGCTAATTAATTGGGCTTGGGAATCAACGCTCTCATCTTAAATCTGCTCCCTAATTGAGCAGTCCTTTCTGCCAGTGTCAAACAGCTCAGCATGCGTCTTCCACATGATTTGGAGCTAAACCACTGTCACTTTATTATCCACCACATAACCCGTAAAGCACTATTACACCAATCAGATACTTACTACAATTAGCGCGTTGCTATTTTCAAGAGTCTTCATTACAGGCCTTCCCCATCCTTCTAAAGGTGAGAAACCCAGAGTACTGCAGAGGGTTGGCTCTGTTTCTTTTGTGTCTGTGTTAAATTTAAGATAAATTGTCTGTATTTCATTGGATACATAAATAATACCATTTGAAGAGCAGAATATTAAAACAGAATTGGCAGGTAATCTTAAATTATATGGTCTCAAGGACTTTGCCGGTCGGTCCATTCACCATTTTGGTCCAGACTGACATATCATAACAAATATTGGATGGATGACCATAACATTTTGTACAGACATTCATCAAGAGGATGGATTCTAATGACTTCCTCTAGCACTACCACATGAGGTTCACGTGTTTGATTTTGTGTGCAATTGTCTCAACAAATATTGTGTGGATTGCCATTAAATTTGGTACATTACATTGTGCAATCATGTTTCCCTTGTGATGAGGATGGTAAGCATTATATCTGAAAACATTGGCAGGAAATATTAGCATAAATACAGCCTCGCATTAAAACAAAAACAAAGTTAAAATTACAGATTTGACTTGGTATGGTAACATATCAGGCCAATACTTCCAGACCAAAGATGAATTACTTCTTTGGTGTGTGGTGGTCTGTGGTGTTGAGATATTTAAGTCTTCTCACTTTCTGCTGTCATAAATCATGATATACTGTACGCCTGATTTTATAGGATTAACTGTGGAAACATAGGTAAAGGGGAGAAAGTTATAAGGTGTTTGAAGCAATAGGTCATGGTGATGTCAGTTCACATGTCTACCTTTCACTTAGAAATGCTTTTCACATGAGTAGCTTTCAGGAGTACATCAAGCATAAATAAAATGGTGGGCATATATGCCTGAAAATCAAATCTGGTTCTACTTATGAGAAGTTCCCACCCAGTTCTTCTCTTGTTTCCATGGTGTTGAATGGTCCCATGCACATACACACATTAGAAATGAGGTCTAATAGTTTGGTGTGTAAGCGTGTGTGTGAAGAGTGATGGTCCAGCACGGCGGTGCTTTGATTCGCTGTCTTGGAAAGAGGGAGTGATGTCATTGTTCCTCTGGGGTTTTAGAGTTACTGGGATGAGGTTACGAGGGGTCAACGCAACTTTGGATTCATCGCTCTTCCGCTGCCTCCCTTCCTCCATCATCATCACTTAAATGCTACCTTTCGTCTCCATACGTTTCTCATACAGATGTTGACCCTCACCCACCTCCCTGTCACCTGGACTGGATTCAGAACTTGTTCTGTTGAAGACTTTACCCTGATCTCGCCGTCTTGTACGGTAGAGTTGTAGAAAGGTAGTAAAAGCAGGGCTGCTTCAAGGCACCGTGAAAAATCCAGTTTTGTTGATATCTCCCCACATGGCCTTTAGGCATTTGCTCACATGCTAAAGCAATCAAACTTCCACAAATATCCATAAAACCAAACTTGAGGGCAAAATTTTGCTTAGCTAGGACTTTCTCTCTGTAGCTCAATGTTTTTCAGTGCTGATAGTAACAGGTGTATGTACATCCACCCCCTGTGTTGAACTGTTGACCGGAGAGGAGAGCCAGAGTAAAGTAATATTACATTTCATTCTGATGGTTTCCCAATATGCAGAAAAATATTTCGCAAAGGAGTTGAAATTCTCCATATATGGCATTAATGCAAACATCTGGTATATTTGTGAATATATGCATATAAAGTGTAGCTCATCTGCTATGTACATTTAGTTTATTGATATACTACACATGGTGCAGTGCAGACTTTATCTGGGACTTCATCCCATGATACAGTGGAAAAATGTACTCTAATATCAGCACAAACACACAAACACAGCTTGTCAAATAGAAACACCTCCCATAAAAGACATGTGGGCACAGAGCCATATATACAGATATCAAGGAGAGCAACAGAGCAATATCATTATTACCTGTCTGTTTTTGTGCAGTTCATACAAATATGAACATGTGTGTTTGCATGTGTGCAAACTTGTTTGGGTTTTGTGTTCACATCCATGTGTGTATTTTGTCCTTTCATCAAAACAGGGGCGGTGGTAAACATGACTTTTGGGACAAGGGGAACAGCGGGTGAGTAACAGTGAGCTCATAGTGGTCATTATCCTTTGCTCCATCCCTGGACCTCCTGCATTCCCCAGAAGCACCTGGTCCCCCACCCCCCTCCTAACTCTCTCCCGTTGCCCCAGCGAAGGTCCTTGCAGTGGGGCAGGGCGGCCTCAGGGTTCGAGGGTCCCAGCTGTGTAAATGTTTTCAGTTGCTGTGTGACTGGAGCTGGGTCCTTCTTTTTGATCAGACGCCAAGACAAGCCCGGCCTTGGTTGTTCTTGGCAGCTGTTGGGGACGAAAGAATGTCAGCATGACTTTAAAAATATGACGGTTTGTAATTTGGACCACAGAGTGAAAACTGAGCTGCTGGTACAGTTTGTGATCATCTAATTATGCCACCCCCCCTCCCTCTCCTTCCCCCGATTCCCCGCACAAAATTCTAACTCCTCCTTTTATTCTTATCCAGGAATAAAGCTGTAAAGCTGCTTTGTCCCCTGTGAATTATTTTCAGGGTAGGCGTAATGGCTTTGTGCCCTGCTGCATTGCGTCTCCCTTGTTTCCCCTCATCCCTCCTTCACGGGTGTGCAGTTCTGTGTGTTGTTCACATGCTAAGTTGCAAGATGTGCTTTAACTATTTTAGGGTCTCAAGTCTAATTGCAGTGCTTAGATATAACCCAATTCGAAGGAATTACGGGGTTCTGTAGGTAGTGTAGGTCAACACCTGTTGGTCGGACACATCACACAATATGGCCTGTGTAGTTAAAATCTTGTTTGAGACTAGACTTTCCTAGTAAGCCAAAAACTCCTTATAGTAAAGAGAGTTACTGTAAACAAAGAACTGTGTATATACATACATATATATACATACATACATATACAGGCAGCTTTGGGCATATTACAGTGGAATCTGTTCATATGTACATACACGCATTTTGTCTGGCCTTCTGTAAACGTGCCAGGTTGTCTGTGCCAGTATCAGAGGGGGGCATTTCTCCCACACAAGTTCATATGAAGTACTACGCAAATCCCTTAGATCAAAGCTCAAGCGTAGATGTGTCAAATATTTAACAAATGAATGAGTTTTTAATCTGGAGCTCAGGGGAATGGAGCGTTATGATAAGGTTCTTTTTTTTGTTTTCCCTTCATTAGCATAATTTCTCTGGAGTACATGTGCAGATTTCGTCGGCTTTGTTTGGGATCCCCACTGAGATCTGAAATGGAGGCACAGAATCATAAGGAAAACCTCTGAGATGTTACAGAAGCCCAAGTGCATCAGTAAAGGCGAGCATTGCCAGCAACACAGCTCCTATTGTGTCTCTGGCTGTTCATCCATTTGCCCTTAATTGGGTTAATTGAAAACTTAAATGCAAGATTTGTTTTTCTTTCTTTTTCCCTAATTAAACTGTTGTTTTGTCTCTTATCCAATAACATTTTGCACGGACATGGTGCCAATCAACTAGGAACAGCAACTTAAGCTATTAAGGGCTGGATAGAGGATTACAAATGTTGGACCACCTCTAATCAGAGGTCCATTGAAAATCCACCTTAGCGGGGAGAAAATGATTCATTAGGCTTACACACACTTACAGACTTACAACAAGGGTTTGAAAATATTTTGCCTGTAAAATAGCAAAAAAAAAGAAAAGAAAAAAATTGTTAGCATAATCACTGATAGCCGTGAAGATGAAACATGTCTCATTGCTTACTGCAGTAATGCTCGATAAAATGTTGCCTGCTGAACAATTACTTCAAAGTTCTAAAAAGCTAAAAGCGTAACTACTTTTGACAGCTTAGAGTATGGAGTAGCTAGCTCTCACTGATCTGCATGGCCAAGATGACCTACAGTGGTGTGAAAAAGATTCTGTAATTTTTTTTGCATGTTTTTCGTACTTATATGTTTCAGATCATCAAACAAATTTAATTATTAGTCAAAGATAACACAAAAAAAACACAAAACGTTTTTTAAAATTAATGTTTTTTTTATTATTATTAAGGGAAAATAAAATCCAAATCTCCATGGCCCTGTGTGAAAAAGTGCTTGTCCCCTAAACCTAATAACTGGGGTCAAACTCTTTTTCGCACCACTGTATCATTTTTTTTCCTTTTATTATCACTAGCTCCAACAACAACAACCGCCACAACTTCAGTGCATGAAACAGACTTTGCACTCACAACAATTCTATTTAAAACTCTCATGTCAAATGATTTTAATGGCTATGAGGTTAAAAGAAGGAGAGAGATAGTGAATGAATAGGAGGGAGAGAGGGAGTAAGGCTAAGGGGGTGGCAGAGTGAGTGCCCACAGATACAGTAAACAAATTAAGTCAGACTTTATTTTGAGACGCCGGCTGCACTGAGCATGAGCTGGCGTCTGGTCTCAGTGTCAGTTAGAGGACCTTTATGCAAGTACGCAGTCCATCTCACGCCTTAATGAGGCAATGGAAACACTCACAGGCCAGCACATCAACAGAAAAACAGCACCCAGAAAATACCAACTTAATAAGGCAATACAAGCAAATGAATGATTTTTAGAATCCTGTTTTAAACAAGCAGTCCTCCCTAAGCACGCATAGATGGAAGGGGTGAGAGAAAATCTGCATGTGTAAGTGTGCACAGCGTGTGTGTATGTGTGTGTGTCTGCGTGTGTGTGTGCGTGCGTAAACGAATTCTTCTATAAACCTGGCAGAGCGGAGGCTGCCACAGACATCAGCTCTGCATTTGCATATTCATGGATCAATTTGCACTTGGCTATGCAAATGTATGCAAACATCGTTTCAGAACATTTCAAAAATAGAAACCAGCATTCCAAACGACGTTGTGCCTCTTAATATGCAGCCACACAAGGAAAAAAAAAATAAAAAATTAGTGAGGAAAATCGAACAGGCCAAGTAATGGCTGAATATCTGATTTAAAACTGAGAGCAGTGCTGCAATCTTCTGCAAACAGGTTACAGCGGGATAAGCCCAATGTTAGTTATGTAGTGATTAAAAGTCACTCCTTTTTTCATTTTTTTTATTTTTTATTTTTTTACAGTAAAATGCCCTTCTTACAATTTCTGTGTGTATTGTGTTTTAAAGACCCATAACATGTAAATATGTTAAGATGTTTTTTTTGTGTTTTTTTTTCTTTTTTGTACATCCCATGTTTCCCTGAGGCTTATTTTGTGTGGTAATTAGACTTGGATGGGATTTTTAAAAAAGAAAAGATAAAATTATTGTTTCCAGACTTCACCGTTTGAACTACAGAGAGTACATAAAAAAAAAAAAAAAATTAAAAACAGAATTTGATTCACATTACTCTCCGTATGAACTGAAAACTAAATGTTTCATTATGAATCAGTTTTCTATGTGCTTCCTAATCTTGGCAGCCATGGCAGTTGAACTTTTCCAACACCAAAGCAACTGGTTGTGTATTCCTCTCTAACCCAGCTCATCTACAACACACTGTGGCTCCCCTTCAGAATGGGGAAAGTTTTTCTAGACGGAAGATGAATGAAAGGGGAAGAGTTCAGCAAAACCTACTCTTGCTTAAATCCTATTCATCTACTGGGCACAAGGCAGGGTAAGCTGTTCTCCTGGCACAAGGTCTGTCTGAGGTGCTGTGTGGGGCCCTCTAGAGCTTTATCTCTCCTCCCTGTGCTCCTCGGGATAAATGGCTCCACATGGAGCCCTAATCCCCCTCTTCACCCAGTCCCTTTTCCTTCCCTTTCTTTTACGGCTCTTCCCTCTCCTTATATCCATGCTTAGTATCTCTTCTTTCCCATCCTTTGTCTCCTTCCTCCCCTCTTTCTCTCCCCCCCACAAATGGCAATAGCTGGCCTGTTGGGACTATGCTTTTTCCTCATGTGAGACAAACAGTTCACCCAGGAGAGGCTTGTTAAACCCTCGCCACAGTTTAAGCCTGGTTCTGCTGTTTTGCAGAATGTGTTAATTTTATGACACTAAATCCAGCAGTAAATGCAAAGCCCTGGTTAATTAGGCAGTGGTGTGAGGTGAGTGGCAAAGAGTGGGCATGCCACCGCTTAAGGTGCCTTAATCATTGTTTACGAGTAAGCTCAGCAGGGTTTTTGGCACTTGCTCTTTGCTTAGTCTTTTACAGAATGTTTAGTGCAAAAAAAAAAATCCTTCTCCGTCGCACCAGGGATTGGTTTTCTTTTTGTTTGAATTTCGCTAGAAGGGCACCAAATGCAGCAGAAAATACCCTTTAACTAGCCGATACATACTCTATGAAGATTGCATGTCATCCGTGTCATGGCATATCCAATATAAATGATACAAAATCACAAAGCATTGTAAAGTTTTTTTTAGCTGTATTTAAAGAGTGTCCCTTAATAGTACCGCTCCTCATAAGTGGCTACAAGCCTCATTTGGCTTTGTTGGGCTGGTACAATGAGGGAGGGGGGGGGGGGGTGTATGGGTTACCATTGAGAGGTAAGTGCATTACCATTCATGGAGAGAAAGAAAAGGAGGTTGTGGAGCAGAAAGTGGCTGCTGCCTCTTTAAGATGAGTTTAAGTGATCAAAATTTCATGCAAGGCTGCAATTGGTGGTATAATGTTGCTCTTTAAGAGAGTTGCCTAATGATTGCCATGTGTGGACAGTGGGTTTTGGAAGGGGATTTTGTGGAGGCAGGGGCTGGGGGCCTGAGACTAGTCCAGACTGTGAAGTAGACTGGTGAGGTCTGGGGGCTGGGGAGCTTGGAAAGCTGAGGAGAGAGAAGTCTCACGGAGGGGCTCAGAAAAGGCCAGCCATATGAGATTACAGCATACCTAAGAAATGCGCTCGTCGGGAAAGTTTGTGTATTTTGGGAAGTGCTCCAAATTTTCCACAGACAGCTTTTTATTTTTTGGGTTATCTCACTCTCCCCCGCCTCTCCCTCTCTTCGTAGTTTGGACTAATTGCGTGGCGTAGCGCCCGCTGAGTCAATATGGGAAAGTCTGCTCCTTTTCCTTTTTTTTTCATTTTTTCTCTTCCCTCACCTCTCTTTCCAAACATTCACTGATAGTATGTGTATTTTTTGGTGCAAAGGATAACATGTCTGTATATTTTTCAAGCGCATGGGTTCAGGGTGCTTTTGTATATTTAATTTAAAGAGGATGAAATTTTGAAGGAGAGAGAACCAATGTTTCCAGTTTGCGGCTGACAGAAAAGCAGAGCAGTAGCGAGATAGGTTCTTAGGTGACACGCTCCGCTGGCGTCCCAAGAAAATAAACACAAGACATTAAGATGTTTGATTAAACTTGAGGAAAGGTTCATCTGATATTATTAAAGTAATTGTAGTATTTGTTTATATCTGATGTTCATTATTTTTCCTCCATTCTGCAGCACACATGCACCTCAATTAGTTTAAAAGACAAAAAAACATCTTAATAATACCGCTCATTCTTATTTTACTAACTAATAATAATTAATTGCATTGCAATTAAATTAAATTTTATTCGACACAATCATTTTACAAACTCTAGTCCACCTGACCTGACACACATTTGGCATCTGCAGGTCAGAGAGCAGCACTACTAGCAGTGAATACAGGCCATGCCTCCACCTACCGTTTAGCTATTGCTCTATGCAGTTACAGATCGGCAGTCGGCAGTCGCCATGGATGCTGTTTTGAACTCTGAAGGCCTGCCAAACACTGACAGGCTTCCACAGAGGTGGTCAGAGGGTTTGATGCACTGTTTTGACCCTAGCGCTAAATGGCTGGCTCAACAGCACCTCGACACCATTTCTTCCAGAGTATTCAGTTACATTCGTGTTATCGTCTTTACTGAGAGGAAGTGCTACTGTGTGAGAAGAAATCAAACACGTGCAGTACAGTCAGTGTCCGAGCACAGTGCGAGCCCACAGATTTGCTATTTTACTGTGATCCTTAATAAAATGTTTAGAGAACATGTTGTAGCTAAGCAAAAAATGAATGGGAATTAAATGTTATTGTATGCAAAATAAATCAGCATTATTGATATAGTTTAATAGAATAGATTACGTATATTTGTAAATTCAGCATGCGCAAGAGATGTAAACACATAAGAAAGAATTTAATATTATGCCATTTGAACACCGATGGTATCAAAATCCTAATTCACGAATAACAAGTGATATAGACACATAGCAGCCGAAGGAAAAAGTTATTTATCTGAGCCTGGCTCTGTTGCCGGCTGCCCTGCTCTCTGTCCCCTCTCTCACATAGATACTTATCAGCTTTTAAAGGCAGCGATTCCCCCCTATCACCCATCAACAGCACCTTGTGACACACGCTGCCTCACCACTACAAATCCCATTACTTTTATCCTTAGCTAATACTGGGGTGCTGTTGCCTCCTGTCAGGGCCCACGGCACAAACAATTTGCTTTCTTCCTCCTTCCATTTCACAGAACTGCTCACGGTCAGAGCGAGTGGGTGAGGCCGGTTCAGGCGAGCTGCAGGCCCTGCTAGAATTGTCACACAAACTTTGAAATGGTTGCCAGAGTTAAAGTAGCTTGAGGGGCAAAGAGTTTGCTTTCAGATGATGTACCAATGTTATATGACCAGTCTGGTAAGAGTCCTACCTAAAAAAAAAAAAACAAGAAACTCAGAGTATAAAAATTAAAAGCCACAAGATGCTTTTGTTCTACTCTGATATATACAATATGTGTGTAGGGAGCGCTTGCTTTTCTGTTTGATATTACTCTCTACAGCAATAACAGTCACACACACAAGCGCACTCACTCCAGCACATCATCCCTGATGCGTCAGGGCTTGTTGTGTTCACTCTCAGGCTCGACTCCGCCTGCCTGACCCTCAGTGACCCGAGTGCATTCCTTTCTAAGGTGATTGGCAGCCCATGCAAATACTACACAACCATGACTGGCAGTAAGAGCCACTCTGTGCCCTTCCCACAATGCCCCTGGCCCCTCCCCGTCAATAGACGCTGAACTGGCGTCATTGTCCAGATACAGTGACCTTTTACCTCTCCAAAGTTAGCGCTTCCTGGGAACCACCCCAGAACTTTTCTCCAATCCATATTGGAATGTGCGACACGTAGGCCTGATCTCTCTGTTTACCTCCCGTCTCTCCTCGCTATCTGTACGTTTTTCTTCTTCGCTATCTCTGTCTGTATCCCTCTGGCAGCCCCAGCTGCGAACACAACATAGTAGGGGAATTGTTTTGTTTTTTTAAAGCCCACTAAACAATATTCTATTAGCATAAATTTGGTTCTGTTTCTGTGCCTTTCTGCAATGTCACAGTCAGATCTCTGCTTAAGGTGTTGTTTGTGGGTTGGCGTTCCATCTTCGCATGACAAGGCCTTAGGGCACCACATGCATTACCGCTCTAACTGTGTCAAATCTCAGAGGTCTGGGAGGACCCCAGCCATCCTGTGTTCTCTAATGTCACACACCAGCAGTAAGCCAAGTCAATAAAATGAAAATCCAGTGATCAAAGACGTGACAAGGATGCTCATGACAGTGGGATGAAATTCCAAGTTATTCTACAACACAACAACATGGTGATGCAAACCCTTTGCATATATATTTTCCCCTGCAGCATTCTACGTGAGGTAGTAGAAGGGCTTGGAGGTATTTGGATCATTAATAGATCCCAACACTGAGCTGTTGTGCAGTACTGTACATTGCCTGGGAATATTCCCTAATGATTTTCACGGACCTCAAGCCTGTTCCCTTTCCCCTCCCAGCCTAATCTGTTATTCCTTTTGTTCATTTGCCTTTTGTTCTTTCTCTTTATATTTTTGCCTCTATTCTTTAATTACTGTTCCCACCCAGCGAGGGCCCTGTCTCTGTGGCCCCCCATGTCCCAAGAGAAGCAGGGAGACGCGACCATGTGGCTTCGCTGACAATGACATGAATGGACCACGGTGGCAGGGCCACTTCTCTGGAGAAAAGATGGAGAGAATGAAAAGGGGTGGGAAAGATGAGCACAGGGAGCCCTGGTTCAACCCTTATTTCTCTTTCTCTATTCTCCATGGCAGGGAAGGAATTCTTAGTTCCCTGGGTGGTTTTAGAGAAAAAGGTGGAATGAAGAGAGGGGAGGGGTGGTAGTTTAAATCACAGAGGACAACAGGCAAACACGAGGCAAAACTTCAACAAATTCTGAATTTCTATTAGAACATTAGCCTTGGTGATGTAACAGCTATACCCAGGAGGCCAATACAAGTTAATGACGGAGGATTATTTAGCCACCGGTCAAGCTCCATAGAGGAGTTTGAATCAGACTTGTGGTGGTCAAGAATTTACTCCCAGCAAGAACTTCTGATCTATAAATAGTAATGTGGGATCCACTGAATGAGTTCTCCAATGAAGAGGGTAGTTAAGACAGCAATAATGATGATGATAAAAATGAGGCTGTGATGTTAATAACATGTAGTTAAAATATTCCAACCTTAGCTTAGCTATAACATCATGCAGATTGTCATAAAAATGTGCATCCTGCTGTGAGCAATCACAGTATATACACACACACATCTATGAATAAGTTTATATTTCCTCCAAGCTGACAACTTAATACTGTCTCTGCCACAGCAACAAGATCAAATCAGATTGGCGGGATATCATGAAAATCCAGACTGAAAGCGAGCCCATGAAAATCTGTAGAATAAAATAATTCACATCTAAGCAAGAGAAGGAAAGACACAGTTGCCAAACCACACACACACCCAACCACCCACCCAGACACCCCCCCCACACACACACACACCATCATCATCATCCCACCCCTTCTCTACAACCCACGCATGTTAGTCTCTGCCAAGTAGTCCATGTTCATTCCACACACATCTCCACCAGATCATTTTTGTTTTAATAGAATCGCTTAAAACAATTAATTACAGTCGCCTTTCTCCCCCTGAACCCCCCCACCCACCCACCCGCCCCCACTCTCTCCCTCTCTCACTCATTCCCCTGCGTCGTAGGAGATACAGGCGGTAATAAAAAGGCGTTTATTGGACGATTTTCTGGAGGCCCGTTGGTTATTAACATGTAAATTAAATCATCACAGCTGTTCTATTTTCAATCAGATGGAGTTTGAGGGAGGCGGGGTGCAGACGAGGACCCCAGTGCACTGATTTTATTACGCACACCTTCATTAGGAGCCCTGCAGCCACGATCACCACCACCACAACAATCAACCTCCTGACATACACACAAACATGCGGAGCGGCAGGCACTGACACACACACACACACACACATAATACACTCATAATGTGAAATGTTCTTACTAGCATGTAAGCTACTCCCACATAAGCACTGATTCACAACAGAAAAGTGGTCACTTATTGTTTACGATACTTTATGCTGCTTGACACATACTAACTACAACAACACAGGCAAAAAGAAATGGAATTATTTAGATTTCAAAAATCTTTAATATTATATGTGTAATATTTCCATCCAGTGGTAATGTACATGAATTGGTGGCAGCTAAATGCTCATAGATCAATACTTTTCTCTTGATTGTTCCACTGAGTGGCTATCTTGTCCTCTGAGCTCTTGACCCAAACATGAAAAGTGTCTTGCTCTTAAAGACAATGACGCCTCACTGATGGCTGTGGAAAACTCCTTGTGCCTTTGAGAAGAAAGCACCCAGACCACTCCAGTCCCCCAGAGACGAGACGAGATGCAGGCAAAAAGGCAGACGAATGGTTGTAACTCTAAGAAATTGTCAGAAAACGTAGCAGATGATTGACTTTATCCATGATCATTTTTCTAATGCATATATATGTTTTAAAGGCCTTTCTAGACGGCCAATCTCATAAACGAGCAGTATTTAAAAGCACAGGGCAGCGAGACTTGGGCTGTGATGAGATATTGGTAAGCCCGTGTAGAAAGGTTAATGTTACCCACAGAACGTGCTAATGGTTTTGGTTTGACAATAGCCTGTGGGGGGTGTGGAGGAAACCTCATAGAAGCTAACCCGCTGACACATAAATTGTACATTTTCAACAATTTCATTATCATCTACACCATCTTACTGTGACATATATCAATAGGGATGAAGTGGATGGTCTTATTTTTCTTGCTTTTCCGCTTAACTCACAGGCCTGAGAGGATATTGATCTTTCATCTTTTCAGGGGAAGAATCACATTATTGCCAATAGAGAATAAAGTGCCACAGCCATATGGAAATTAAAGCATAAGAAACGGTCTATGCAGCAATAAAGTAATGCATGTGAAAGGCTTGAATAGCATTTATCTTCTTAATATGTATAAATAGATCAGTTGATTTGCAACATTAGTACATAAATAATGTGCATTGCCAGCTAAATGAACAAAAAGCAAATCACGACTTTCCAGCCAAATTAAAACTTTGTGTAATAATGTATCATATCTTTAGTCTTCAGCAAATGCAAAATGTATTATAGGTGCTACAAGAGAAAGTGCTAATAAATTGTCTTTGTGTATAATACATTTATATCTTTAGTTTTATGGAGTTTTTTGACTTTGGGGAAAGATGTAGAAATAGTAAATAACAGAATGAGGAGGGAGGTGAGATTTCATGTCGGTGTTTGGTGCTGAGGAGTCAGACAGCAGCTTGTATGGGTAGTGGCCAGATAATGGATTGACCTCTAGTCTGCCAGCACAGAGTGGCTGCATTACAGCAAAGCCACTGTGAATAAAAGAAAAGGTTATTTTTAGTGTCCGATTGAAATGCTGAAGGAATCTGCCACAAGCCTCAGAGTGCAGAGTTGTGAGGGAGATAAAATCATAGTGGAAAAAAAAGAAGAGAGAGAGAAAAGTAAAATAAAAATTAGAGGAGCTGATGAAAAGCAAAACAGGCGGTTAGGGAACGTGTGTATGGGAAGGAAGGACCGGAAGAAATAATATAAACATTTACCATCTCAGTGATGTGATTCTGCTTCTTACATTCACTTAAATAAAACAATAGACACAATCCTAAAATGAGATGCATAATTTACATAAATTATATATTAATCCAGATTAATTAGCATATATATTTGAATTAGGATTTAAAAGCTTTAAGGCCTATTTTGATTATTCCACTATGACTCCAACCTCTGATCACCCTGAAAAGACGATGTGGATTTGTATATTCAACATTAATGCACTATGCTAATAGTGGCTAATACTGATATGGAGATTTACTTAATTACTAAATGGATTTTACTCCACTTTGCCACAGTGAGTCAAGTATGTTTGTTTTAGTTTATGTTCAAAGAGGCTTATAAGAACTCACATCCTCAATTAATGCAAGGGGATAAACTTTGGTGGATTTTGGCTGGTTTCCCTTTTTTTTAAAACAACAAAAGCCCATCCTACATTTCCTCCTCATCTTTATGATTATTGCTGTTCTGAGAATCACCTACATCATCGTTTTAATTTGCCTCATTAGTTACAGTAGTTAAGGGGTAATGATGATCCTCCTATAATATGTCACCAACCTTTTTGTGTAATCTAGAGCAACTATACATGCCTGTGTCAAACCCTATTAGAAACAGAGAAATAATCTCTCTCTCTCTTGAATATATCAACCTAGTAAACAGTGCAGTATATAAGCATCGGCTGCTGTTTTATGAGCTACAGGTCATATTGGTTTATTATATATGGTTGTGGCACAAAATAATCAATAGCATGGATGTTGGGATGATATCGCAGGCCTATTCTGGATTGAGCTACAGAGGAATTGCAAGATTTTGCCATATTTAAAATAACAGACAGAATATCACTCAGAAAGCCATCATTAACTGCTGTCTTATGACCAAGTATGCAGCCAGTTTTAACTGTTTGAAGATTGCTAACTCCCTTAGTTTGTTTTTATTTTGTTAGCACCTTTTCGAGTTAGTGAGCCTACAGCATTTGTGAACATGTAAATGTGATAATGTCAAATAGCTATTTATGGCATTCCACCCTCACTGTTTTTTCACGTGATACCTGGTGATAGTGCAGAGTGACTCATAATAGGAGACTCAGGAAACGTATTCATCCCAGAGGTATGTCTCCCCACCTACAAACCATTACCACCCTTAACCCAACAATCTAAGGATATACAATACCTTCAGCCCCCCTCCACTGTAAGCAGGCCCCCATACCTTGCGTCACGTGCAACATTGATCGTGTGTTATATTACATTGATCAAGGGGTGATAACTTGTAATAATTGGATGTTAAATTAAAGAGCTCTCTCCTAGTTCTTGCCATCTCAATTGTAATTGTCATTGGGTGGCAGTTATGATGATGTATGAGGGATTGTGTTTTGCGCAGTGGAGCATGACCCTGATGAGTAATGCTCCTTTGGGCTGCTTGGCATCTCTCCATTTCTCGACCGTTGCTTTAATGCATGCCGATTGGAATATTAAGCGGACTTAGGGGTGGCAAAGAAAGGGAGTAGAGAGGAAAGTGGGTAAGTATTACTTTGGGGTCTTGCGTGAAAGGATTAGAGGAAAGCAACTTGCAAAAGGCATGTTTTGTGTGTGTGTATGTCTGTGTACAGCACTGTACAGTATATTGCATGTCCACCGCCCTTGTGGTACTGCGGCTGCCTCCGAATAGCTGTTTAGATTCGCTGCTGTCTACCCATGCCGAGCCTGTCGTGCTGTCACCTGACCTAGGAGTGACAAAGCAGAGTCCTTACCCCTTATTATGAGAACATGAGGTCAAAGGCACAGCCACATATGACAGACACCTCCTCACTTCCTGACCCCTGTCACTTCTTATCCATATGAACCACCACCATAGGCTTCATGTTGCAGACAAGGACACTATACTACTCAAGCATATCATCCGCAGAATTCATCCTCCAGGGGGACGGCCTCTACACAAGGTCCTTTGCAAAGAAAAAAATAAAAGACCGTTTGTGGTATCTATAGTACAGTCCATCTTACCACTCACATTGTCAGATTTGCTTGAGCCCGCCTTGCCCCATCAAGCTTTTAAAAACAATTTTCAATTGAAAAACAGTCATCACAGTTTGGTCATGAGGGTGAAAAACTAATATTTACTACAAGAATTAACAGCGTCGTATAGATGGTTAACACTTCCTGGAAAAGTTAATGCATCTTTTCATTGGCTCGTCTGTGTTTGACCTACACTCCTTTGCTGATCAGCAAGCAAACAAAAAATATTGTAGCGCTATAGCTGACGAGTTACAATTCATAAACCTGTCACCTGGTCCAGCTCAACAAAAGCTCACAGCAAAAGAAATGACTGACACCGTGCTGATTGAAAAAATCGGACTTGTTGGAGCATGGCCAAACTCTCACACTAAGCACATGCGTGCAGGCGTAACTGCTACAGAAATAAACACACAAAAACTACACAAACCGTCTAGAAGACAAATTAAGCACACTTATAGATAAATATACTTTGCAGCAGACACGTAAACATGGTAATGGAAACATCCCACATCCTAAATAAGCAAACAGAGGCAGAGGTAGATACCAGATAGTGAGTCCAACAGTCCCCCTGTAACCAAGGAAAACAAGGGCCGCAGCCCAAACACTGAGTAAATACACATGTACCTAAAGTATACACCTACACACACAGACATTTTCACACATCTCTCGCACGTTCTAAGATATCCTCTGAAGGCTAATACGGCAGCAAATTACCATATTCAACAGGCCCATCTCCCTATACTCATTAGCAGATAAACGATATGCCTATATTTAAAGTACTATCACACATTAGTGTCATTATGACACACGTGCACATTTGTGGGTGTACATGCATCTGCATATAGTGAAGCACACACACACACACACACACACACACACACACACACACACACACGATCGTGTACATGGGTGAGTGCATGTGTTTCTTAACTCCATGGGATCATCCTCCATCCATCCTCTTCCCTTGTGTGTCCCTGCACCACACTTGCTGTCGGAGTGTATGGTAGTGTGTGTGTGTGTGTGTGTGTGTGTGTGTGTGTAGCTCCCTGGTGATGTGGAGCCAGCTCAGTGAGCTGACAGTGGGGGAGGCAACACCAGTGCCGACGATTAGCATGAGCTTTCATGGGGTGCCGCAGTGGCTGCTGGGAGATTCCATCATAGGCATGGACCTGTCTCTTCATTGGAAAGTGACAACCCCCCGTGGCACGGTGCGCTCAGCTAGACAACTCTGAGAACCGGCTGCATCTGAATCTCAAGAGGAGAGATACATTCTCCTACCTTCATCCCCTCTTCCTCCACATCAGCATCACCATCAACATCATCATCATCATAATCACAATCATCCTCTTCTGCTTTATTTATCTTTTTCTACATCCTGGCCATTAATTGCTATATCTTCATTGCTGTCTTGATTACTTCAGCGGCAGATATTATCGCAGTATCATTATCATCAGTGCTGATGCTGCTGCTCACCATACAGTTGTTATCAGCCTGACAGTAAACACTAAAAGTGGTTTTCGGCTGCAGCAGGAGAGCTTAGAGCATTTCACTACATGGCATATAAAAGAAGAGAACCTTCTTATGGACGAGTAGATAGTTACCTTATGATTCAACAAAGTCAGTGCTCGTGCTCATAAGCAGTTTATTTGATCAGTGATGACACCTACCCTCAGGAGCTTAGCTGTCTTAGTTGTCTCGGTCTGGATGCACTCAAGACTGACAGTTGCAGCTTGATGTAAAGCTTGTTCAGAGGGTGCGATAGATTTGACTGGTCTTATGTATTCAGGTCGGTTGATACGGAGACATTCACATCTGAATGCTCTGACCACTAAAGTTCACAGGCTGTTGGCCCTCCCAGGTTCAGACGCTATGCATACCCCGTCTCTTCTTTATCTTCTTCCCCCTCTTCCTCCTTCCAGCCTGTCAACTCAGTAAACAGGATGGCCTGCCATTGCCTATTTGGTTTGGATGCTTTGTTAAGCACCAGATAGCTGGTGGTTGTAAAGCCAGTGTGTTGCAGTCTTTACTATAGCTATAACACGCATGCTGGTTGGTCAGACTGCCAGGTAGTGGAAGAGTGGAAGCCATATGGACAATAAAACTCTCTCCAAAGAGTCCTTTCCTGTCACATTTAACTTAATAAATGTTGATACCTGTGCAATCTTTGTTTAGTACCCCTTAGGTGGGTTTTCATGCAATAGTTTCTTTTACACAAGCACATTTCTTATGGCTTGACACTTGGTTACACGCTGAAAAAAGTGCAATGCATAATATTTTTCCAAGATGTAACATTTACCCTAAAATTACTGAAGGAACGTGCAACATTTTTGTTATTGTCAACAAATCCCATAAAAGACCAAAACCAACAATGTGTTAGCCAATTTTATCCTACTGAAGACATTAATCTTAAAAACTGCTTAATATACTGTATTTACCCTCATTCCAAAAAAAAGATTAATTTCCTAACACGGTTCACTAGTCATTGTAGTTGTAAGTTACTCTAACACAAGTAAAAAAAATGGACTATATTCATCTGCAGATTTGGTATGCCAGTGAGCTATTTATGGCAACAGGACGGTGTATGTGGGAATGACTCAAAATAACACTGCCCATATTTGTTGTATGAAGGAACAACAGTGGCTCATTTTGTATTGTCTTTTTTTTGGGATGGAAGGAGACGCTCTATCTTTCTTTGGCTACATGGGTAATACATGTTGGTAGGATCGATTGGTATAGTATAGTATAGGTTTTCTTATAGAGATGTATGCAATGTTTCTGTATAGTATAATCTCATTTTTCTTTTAAATGCATAGAATAGTGTAATGGTATTGTAACATCCTGGCTTCACCTAACTGTATAAATCTAACAAGGAAACAATAAACAAGACAATAAGTTTAAACTTCTCAATTTAAACATTACACATTTAAAATTTTTAAATCTTATTTATGTAGAACATTTTGTTGTAACATAAACATAACACACAAAATAAACTCCCTCCCTATCTTCCTCACCCCTCCTAAACAAGGAAGAGTTGAATCTTTTCCTTGTCCCTCTCGGCTCAATATCGTGGCATTGCTAACAAAAACACAAGATTTATTCATCCTGTATCATGCCTATATTTAGTGGATCATAACATATCGTAAAATGGCTGATGAAAAGACAAAAGCTTTAGCATAGGCTCATAAGGAATCAAATTATAAAACAGGTTTTTAAAAAATTGTGAATCACTGCACCTAGTCATAAATGTACACACACACACACACACACACACACACACACACACACACTAATCATGTTAATCTGTTTTTACATTCTATTCTGTTTGATAGCTATGGTGAGGTTTTTCTCCCGTTGTTTTCTAGGCTATCTTCAGGGCCTTCTGTTCATCTTGGGTTCAGGCCTTTGATTATTTCTTTGTTTTTCATTATGCTACCCCTCACAGTCTTGCTTTGCAACTTCTACACCATCGTGCTATGATCAACCATGAAGTGAGAGATATGAACAGAGGCTCAAATGTCTGAAAGAATATATTGCAATGTGTCTTTGGAAGGTGAAGCACATTAAAATGGTTTATTACATGATTTATGGTGCTTTAGCAGATTGCTTTGGTTCATTTTAAGTTTCACAAGTTTTTCGTGAGGATGGCCTCACATGTATGTATATCATACACGTACGTCTTTCATTTGTATTCATAGCTATCCATTATGCATATGACATGGCATGCCTCTGTTGGTCTGCCACATTGAAACATGTACTGTCTATTATTAAATTATTCAGTCCAATTGTACATGACATATTTAAGCATACATTTTAATCAAATAATTGCATAATTAATATTACATTATTGCGTTAATGAAACCATAGAATTTACAGACAAGAGTACACTGCCTTTGGGGACAATTGTTTTAATAAAGTTGGAAAGCAAAGCTAATTACAGTCATTTCACTTATTTGTGAAATAAAATTTGCCTCCCATAAACTGGTCGCATTTGACTGAAGGTTACTGCATGCTATGTTTCTGCCTCATTTATATTGATTCCCAGTGGAAGAGATGTGTGTCTCTCTGTCTGTAGTGCACATTTCAAACTCCAAACTGCTCCCTGAACCCCTCCACCCACACCCACACACACACACACCCACACACCCACACACACACACACACACACACACACACACACACACACACACACACAGCATTCTGACATGCCGTGAGTAAAAATTTGGGTGTTTAAAACATTTATGACTGATTAGCAGAGAACTTATCCCTTTTAAAGCCTTTCATGTATAAATCATGTGTATTTTGATTTGAAGGGGCCGCTTCTGCGTTATTGATGAAGCGCTCGACTCTAATCAATTAGTAATTGGAGCACAGCTTTTAAATAATGCATTTATTAGGCCTTCTGATGTGTTTAATGGCAGCAGCTTGCAGTGCAAATACGTCTGAAGTGCCCTAATGAGTCTTTTATAGGCCATCCCAGGGAAAAATGCCACATCTCACTCTGTGACATTGCTGCACAATATGTCTTGTTTACACTGAGTTGGCAAGTCAGAAAACCAATGCATAGAGGTTGTTACAAATTGTTATTATGCTCATCTCTATGCGCCCTATGGAAAGAGCTTGTATTCATGTTTTTGTTTGTCTCATCAGTTTGTTTTCTCTGTGCCGACAGTCTCTGTAACAGATAACATCTTCCAACTTGTCTATTAGTTACATCATGTAATAATCAGCAATATTTATTGACGTAAAAAAAACAGTGACTGGTGCAGTTCCTCTAAACTTGGAGCGTTTAATGATGGTGCAACACATTATTCTGGCGCATTTCGAGTCTTCAAATGTTCCTCGTACCATGGAAATGTTCTTGTTAGATAATCACTGGTAAACCACCTGTATGGAAGAAGCGCACCACCTGCCTGAGGACAAACCCCTGGTGAAGGCCTGAGCTGTTTAGCCAAAGTCTATATCACCAGCCAGGTTATGCACACCATCCATCATCGTCAGCCTGACTGTGTTTGTGGTCTGTCAGCAGTGTGTGTGTGTGTGCGCACATGCATGGTGCACATTTTCGTGTGCGAGAGCTGTGTATTGTTGGAGAGCTGTTGCTCTCCTGGCAGGGGTGGGTTTTAATTGGAACACCCAGTGAGTGGTATGAGTGCCGGTGTCACAGTGAAAACTCTACAGACAGGCCCACACTGATTTACTCATATGGTGAGCTACTGTCTCCTGAGGGGCTGCAGATTATAAAGGCATTCACAACTTTAAATACCCATGCATCACACTCTCTGACTGTGCATGTGCATGTGTGTGTACCTACTGTAACATCATGTAACTACTGGTGCATGTTCCGTCTTTCCGCCTTCTGTCAAATATATCCTCGTTGTCCATATTGATATGACAACTAGACTGTTTAAACATTAGGATATTGTTATTTTGATTTGAGATTACAATCAGCATGCAAAGAGGTGACAGTAGACACGCTGGCTACTGGGAGTATATATGTGAGTCTTGTGTCAATAATGCATGCATATGAATATGTTTACCACTACAAATCACTTAGCTGTTGTGCCGAGGTTTAATCCTGACTTGGCACACACATGTATGTGTGTTATAAGAATCCTTCACACAAACATCATTTATCAAATCTGATCCATCCTTATCCATCTCTCCCTCCTTGTCCCTGTCCAAATACCTGAAGTGACAGTTTTCTTCTTTCCATCTCCTCTCTTCTAATACTTTGAGCTGTGTACTTCTGAGTCATATTTATCCACCATTATTACTATTCCCTTGCAGTGAGTCTGTTACTTTATTCTGTTTTTCTTCTGGTGTTTCTGTCTCATTTGAATTCAACCTGCGCCGCACCCTCCCCACTCTCTTCACACAATTTATATACACATGCAACCCTGCATGCATTCGCAAACATACACGCGGGTGCACGCACAGTTACACACAAGCTCAACCCTCCCCCACAAGAACAACCTAACGCACACACATGCTCGATGTTTCAGCGGGAGTGGTGCCTGACAGGAACAAGTGACAGCTCCCTAATTACCTCCTCACTGTAGACGCTGACGCTGCCTTAGACGCACTGCTCATTTTCCTCTTTCTCCTTCCTCCCTCTTTCCTTCCCTCCTTCCCTCCCTCCATCTCTGTCTCTCTCACCCACACTCCTATTCCCTTTCTTCCTACCCACCTCCTCTCCCTGTGGTGAATTATGCATGTCCAGGAACGCCCAATCTGCATTCACACCAGCCCTGCTGAGACCAACCACCTATATGTTCTCTTCGTCTGTCCTTCTCTTTCCTTTTTCTACGTATCTCAACTCACTTATCTTCTGTACAGTGCATAATGACACTTCTATCTGATAACAAAGTCATATAAATGGGGGATTTTCAATGAAACGGTGGTCTTCCAACATTTTCAGCATTGTATGTGGCCATGATGAACGGCAAAGGCTAGAGGGTGTTGTGCTCAGAATTAGCCCTCGTCATAGGAGGCCATGGGACCGGTTTTCCCCGAGGTGTCCAAGTTTGAAGGAGGCAGAGGGCCTGGGGAGGCAGCATGGGATCTCCAGAGAACGATAACATTCACTCTGGAGTCCCACCACACAACAGCGGCCCCTGTTCCCCGCACCACACCTCTACCCCACCCTGGGTGTCAGCTCAAAGGCCTAGATTGCATTTCCAGTTGACGCCTGCTGGCCCCACAGGCATGTTTTGTTCTAATAGAAAATGGAACCCTCACATCCCCCCCTCGTTCACCCTCACAGCATGATTGTCCACTGGGAGCCAGTGCACAAACACCAATGCTATCTAATCATGAGACGGGGAATAGGAAGGAAAAGCTTGGATAAAAGGGAAGGTAGGGAGAGGAGGACATAGGAGGTGGAGAGTTTTAAAGAGAGTCAGTTGGAATAGAAATACACGAGGAGGGAGAGAGGGGGAGTGTTGACACGGAAGGAAAAAGAGACAGAGCAGCAGAGCCAGAGAGAGATGCAAGGAGCAGAAAAGGAGAGAAACAATCCTGGGAGAGAGGAGGAGACAAGAGGATAGATAGTGCAGAGTAGGAACAGCTAGAAAGCACACAAAGAGGGGTGAAGCAGAGGGGGTGTTGGTGGCATGTAGGCAGCTGATAGAGTGTCACTGACAGGCATCACTCAGGGGAAAGAGTCGCCAGGGTGCTGGTTAGATGAGCCACTGCAAACAATGCAGCGCCTCTTTGGCACAGTGCTGTAAACAAGCTTTAGTCACCATATTGTTATAAAAGTGATTGGCTGGACTTCTCGACGCTCGCAGTGAACATTATATTTCTCTGTTTTTGCATCAGTCAAAAAACATGAAATTATTAAAAGGAACAAAAAAAAAAAAGAAGAAAAAAAGAAAAAGAAACTGTAACTGAAATGATGGGTAATAGTAGCAATTATCGAGTGATGAAGAGAAAATTTCCACCGAGCCTTTGAGATGAAAAAGAATTGTCCAGTTATATGCAGCATTTGAATTCATTCAGGAGTTTGGATGGTTACCTGAATGTTCAGTCTGTGAATCGCTTTATAAACTTGCCCCTGTACATCCTCCTCTGTGTGAGGAGAGTGCATTTTGTATGATGCTTAAATTGATTATTCCAACGCCTGGGCGGCCTCCCTTCCTTTTGTTAATTTTGGTCAGCCTATCTTCTGTTATTATTCTTTATTTGGTGTTAATTTGTGGTAAACTTTTTTTTTTTTTACAGATAAATGTTTTTCTGCCAGGGGATCCTGTTTTTGTCAGCACTGAGTGGATTATGGTAAAAGGACTATATGAATTATCATATAATAACACAAAAGGTTTTTAAACCAAACATTGTTTTACATATTTTTTTTATACTTGAAATCAGTTTCTCTTGTTGCCACCTCTGTGTACATTTATTACATTAGGTGTCTTGAACTTATAATAGAGATCTTTTAATGGAAAATGTGCTCTCTTTTTTAGAATAAAATAAATGGCAGTACTGATTTACTAGTGGAGAGAAGTTTGAGAGCAATTTAGTAGTTTTGAACAGCTTTTTAGTGATCAAGAGGGATGACTGTTTTTCCTGTTTGAAAGAGTAGTTACAGTATTAACGTTGCCAAGTAGCACAGCACACTTAGCCCAACACCAGTGTTTGTGCTGGCTCAAATTAATTCTGTGACTCATAAAGCTGGCTTTATAATGCCTTCATTGCCAACCATTGAGCCTTTTTTTAACCTTCTTTAGTCAAACTAATTATTTAACAGCTAGAATTCTGCTCCGAACTGAAGCAACCATTGTTGGCAAAAAATCAACACATGCTGCCCCCACAAAACAACACATGACAACACAAGGATTTCATTTGGTTTGCAGAATTATCTTTTACCTAAAAGATGTGTTTGTGGTAATTTTTATAAAATAAAAAAAACCCCAAACCTATTCAAATTAACTTCATGAATATAATACAATTCAACGTATCCCCTTGTGGAATACAATGAAAAACCTGGGAGAGTAGCAGTGAAAGTTTGCAAAGAATTAGTATTAATTTCTGAGTGCAACTTGAGTTTGATTAGCTACATGAATAACAAAAACATTTCAATGCATTGTCATGCATTAAAAACTATTTATGGTTACAACCAGCTTGCATGTTGAAAATGTTAAATGTGTACTTTTTAACCTTACAAATTAAGGTTAAATCTGAAAGGTAGCATTGCTGTGTCTACGCGAATATGCGGCCTAATAATAATATTTTTTTATTTTAATGTATCACCTGCAAGAATAATTTCTACTTATGACTATTAATGTTATGTAATGTTTAAACTGCAGCTTCTATGAACAGGGAGGATTATGAATACTGAAATATTACTTAGAAAAAGAATAACAAATATGTAGAACATAGAAAACAAGGATAGCACTGTTGCAAGACCAAGGGGGTAGTAAACAATATATTTCACTGGCTATTGTTGTCAGTAAATAACACAATATTTTACATATCTATCGCATTGCATATTTATGAAAAAAAAATTGTATTTCATTTTAAATATCAGTTCAGCCAATAGATATTACAATCCCTCCCTTTGTTGACCAATGCAAGCAGCAAAATAATATCTGTGAACATTGTGAATTAGTCTGGAAGTACCTGAATGACCAGCAGAGGGGCCACCACTCTGTGAGACACCGGCTCCTCAGTCTGTAGCAACGTCTGCTTTCAGATAGGAGAGCTCATTTCAAAGTGCTTAAGGGCCATCAAGGTCCTGAAGAATGACTTTTCCTCTGTGAGCGAGAGGAGAAGGAGAGAGGAGCGGGAGAGACGAGAGGGAGGGTCAGGAAGAAGCGAGCCGAGTGGCTGTAATGGCTTTTCAGGGTAAATTAAGACGCAGGGAGTTGTTTGGGTCTGCCTCTGCGGAGTGGTGACCCTTATTCACACAGGTCGTCGTTGCCTCCTCACCATTGCACAGTCGTCACAATAGTTTCTCCTCCCAATCAGCTTCGGAGTACCATTTATCTGACTGCCATTGCCCATGATTTATTACCCCAGTCCCTTCCACTGGGGCTGAGTGTCATCCGGCCTCTGCAAAGTCACTACAAGGCCCAAGTTTCTCGCCCAGACCTCTTGTTGGGCTCCAGCTGTCCACAACGGGCTCACCTGGTAATGCTGGTCAGATACTAACATATGAACGTAATGGTTTGCCAGAATCTGTCAGTGTCACTTTTCTTTGATTTTAACGGACAGTAACACTGTCAGTATTTTCTGCCTACCAACACACAGGTCTCAGTCTGTCTCTGCAGCTTGTTTATAGACTGATGGGGTACATAAAGCGGCAGGTACTGCTGAGTCGCTTTCTATTTGGAGAAACGTTGTCTCACTCTCACTCATTGTATCCCTCTTTCTTTCTTGTGATGTACATTAATTTAGCAATCTGTACATATTCATGGAAAATAACCTGTAATCCAAACACAATAATTGTGCTGCTACATTCTCAGTTTATCAATTTATTTTTGTGTGATAAACACTGTTTCAGCATCATCATTTATTACGGAAAGATGATAGATGGGGAAATGTTTACCTAATTATGAACCTGTGGAACCTAACCCTAACACTTCCATTTTTCTAAAGTTTCAATCACTTGGGCTTGTGTTGCCATACTATATTCATCTTCGCAGTTCAACCTTTATTGTGCTGGAACAAATTCTGCTGTGATGCCTGAAATTGTAGCATGAGAAAATTACAGTGTAGAGGGGGAAAAAATGAGCGAGGACTTAAGCACGGGTGAAGAAGCGTTACGCTGTTGCTAATTACTGCCTCATTAGCAGCAGTGCTTAGCCATGTGGACAATAGCAGCAGAACAGCTGATAAAAACACATGCAGAGGCTACAGCTGAAAGAACAGTGCTGTGTTTTATGTCTTCATTGGCTCACTATACATTTTAGCGGAGGAGCGTCCAAAGCGCTAGGGATAAAGTTGGCAATTAAAGCAGCCAGTGTGATGACGGATGTTCAGTTAGGTTTTTTTTTTTTTTTCAGTAATGCAGCAGTTGCAGTGCTGATCAGTTTGCTCTAGTGTTAAAATGTCAGACTTAAACAGCAGCCTTTTACACACCTATCTTCCCCACACCTACATCTTCTGCCTCCACCCTTCCCTCCCTCCCAACCCCCAGGCGTCCAGATGTTGCTGTCACCCCTGTTCTGTGGAGGCGCTGTAGTGTGGAACTGCCTGAAGTGATGACAATAAACACCTCCACCATAACCTGTGCTTCTGTATTTGCATATTTGCCTGGTTTAATTTGAGGGGGAAGTATGCAAATGTATGCAAAAATGAAATCCATCTCCTAATGACATGAAACGATTAAACAATTTTTATGCTTAAATATTCTGTTTAATGAAATCAAACGGGGCCCACGTGCCGCGACAAATTTGCCTAGGCCTGGGCAAAATCAGAGGATATCAGAAAAAGGAGAATTAGGAAGAAGGGACGGGAGGGAGGAGGGAAATGCCTGTAGTCGGTGTGCATGACAGCTTTTTAAAGTGTCCCTCAACAAGAAAAAAAAAAAATCAGTAAGCTTTCTATAACAATTTTAAAATCTGTCAGTTCCACTTTTTCATGCACCCACATTCTCAATAGAAAGAACAGTGGGTGATTAAGTGCAAA
The DNA here is from genome assembly GCA_036937835.1 of Pampus argenteus. Classification (NCBI taxonomy): domain Eukaryota; kingdom Metazoa; phylum Chordata; class Actinopteri; order Scombriformes; family Stromateidae; genus Pampus; species Pampus argenteus. The sequence continues at coordinate 15,337,678 of CM072867.1, forward strand.
ATGTACTTCTGAAATGTTCTAAAATAATATCTATATCTGTAATATGTAGATATTCCAAAAAAAAAAGGATGGTGTTTCACTTGGAGGCGGTGCATTAATATGCTGTTTAGAAAGCTAATATTCAATTTCAAGCGCTACCTTAGCACAGAAATAATGTTACCTCTGTTAATACACAGCTTAACAAATAGGAAAATAAAATGATTTCCTTGTCCAAGTCAGCGCCTAAAGACATGATCACCCAGGAGCAGAATACATAATGAAGGAGACAGCACTGTGATTAAAGTTGGAAACAGAGGGAGAGAGAGAGTAATATGCGACTGCTTAATTGTGGCTTTGCAAGGAGCTGGTGACTAATGGCCTTTCCACAGAGCTGTTCAAGCCATGAGCTGCGCATTAATATAAAGGGGGTTATTATTATGTTTTAGCTTCAAACCTGATTAATCACACAGATTTACTTCCAGCTCAACACCATATATAGGGAACCATGCTGCTGTTAAGCAGCCATCAAGCTCATGATGTAGGTGCTTACACCTTCTTTGAAATGCAAATGTTGGACAAGACACACTGTACTAGGTTGAAGGTGGTTAGATGGAAGTGATTCCCACATCTATAATCATGACTGTCAAACAGAAAATAAGGCTACCTATACTGGAGTTGACCTCTTAGTTGCAGGATATACAGTATTCACTGATCATTATTGGAGCGGGAGAGATAAATATGAGTGCTGAAGGTGGTAGTAGTGTACACGAGTGCTGGACTGGATGATAGCATAGACACATGGCATGAATGGGGCGCTGGTTGAGTAGGCTCACTTAGCCTCTGTGCAGCCAAAGAGCAGCGAAATGCCTGGGTTGGACCCCAAGGCTGGGAGGGATTTATTCAGCCTGATGCTTTGTTGCCTTCTAATCCTGTTGGCTTATATATTATCCCTGCCTTCCCTCCAACAGCAGGCTAATAGAGGAAAGAAGCCAGAGCTCTCCTCGTGGTACACTTGTCTCTCCAAACATCTAGAAGAGAGTGCTGTGTGTGTGTGTGTGTGTGTGTGTGTGTGTAAACTGTTGATTACTGCTAGTACAGATGTTAAAGTGGACACAGACTGAGAGATAGCGAGAGAGAGAGAGAGAGAGAGAGAGACAAACACACAGAGACACACATGCACATAACACACATACATGGTTAACTGAAGCTCAGCTTTTTGTAGCACATCGATCGATTTCAGGCTCCTTTAGACAAGATCCTCTGCTCGTATACCTCAGAGTTCCAGATGATGCAGTGTTAGGAGGGTGGGGATGAGGGGAGACGGGGGGTGGGGGTGGAGGAGGTGGGTAGTTCCTTTTCTTGCATGCTCCATGACACCCTGCCAACAGTCATAACACCACCATGATGTATGTGTGCAGGAAGTTTGTGCACATTCTACGGTCTGTGTATGTGTAGGAATCCCAACCTAACTGTTTATATGTTTGCTCAAATTTCTTTATATTCTGTACATCTGGATACACATGTTAATGTTGGGGATTTGAGGTTGGGTGCAAGGGGAGCAGGAAGAGGTGGGGAACTGGATTATTAACCCTTAACATGGAGCTTGATGTGGTTTGCTAAAATTATGGCGCAGGGGGATTTATGTGATCCCATAATCCCGCGGGCCTTGATGCTCCAAATCCATTGTCATGCTTCACATTTATAGAGGGAAATTTCCATGACTTCAGCTCCCCACTTAGATTGCACTTTGCATAACCATGATCACACACACACACATAGCTGCCACCCATTCAACATTCCTGTCTGCATACCCCAGCATCACATTTCACAGGGCAGGTCTTTGATGTTATTACACTGCTTTGTGGTTTATGCGCTTGTATCTGTGGGCTGATGATATGTAATGCCCATTGCACTAAATGAAGTAGTTGCTGAATGAAAGGCAAAATGAAAACCTGATAATGAGACTTTTGTCCCTTTTTTTTAATATAAAACTATGCAGGTGATAATGTGTGTCAGTTCCTTTGTTTTCAGAAACATAAAACTTGTCATAACCATCTATGTCAGGTGTAGTAAATCCTGTATTTTATGATCAATTAATACCAGCCCTCCTTGAGTTAACCTTCACAAGGAGTGTGAGCAGAGGCAGCAGGTGCCCCGTTAATCTCAAATGCAGAAAAACTTAAAGTCAGATCAAATTGACAAAGGGGCGTGTGATTGAGAAATATTTTCCATTTGCCTCAGATATTTGAGCATTTAATGGTTTCTCATCACATTTGCATGAACATATGCGTTCTGTCTTTGAAATTAATTTCTGTGAATGTGTCAGGAAGTTAATTAGCTCTCTGGGTTTGTATTTCATTGTGTGTGCATGTGCAAGTGTGTTTTTGCAAGTCTCGCCCCCCCGCCAGTGATAGAAGACAAAGTCCTGATCATATTTGTCACAGCTGGGGGTAAATGTGACTTGCTAAGTCATTCTTATTGTTTTATTTTTCCTCTAAGTGGAAGATGTTAAGCATCTTTCCACTCCTCACCCTCTTTCTGGTCTCTTTCCCTGTGGCACATTTCCTCCACAAAGACTTTCTCCGTCCCCTCACCTCTCCCTCTCTCAAACTCTTTCTCCTCCTTTCCCTCTCCCTTCTCTGCGGGATGGTCATTTAATCCATATAACCAACTGGAAAGATAAATATTCCTTTGCAGAGTGTGAGGCCCCAGCCTCTCCACTCACGCAGACTGGAGATGAGGGGAAAGTCTCAGAGCCGAGACGCCCAATTGCCTTATTATTATAAAGTCTTCCACTCAACTAGATACAGACATGAAGATGGCTGCAAAGCCTCATATAGCATTTAATTCTTCTGAACTGTTTTATTGTTTTTTAAATTTTTTTATTTATTTACTTCTGGTTCTGTTGACACAATTTATGTGACAGTGATAGTTATATCATATCATGTTTACAATACTTTTTTTATTGTAAAAATTGTATTGTATGAAAACAAGATGAGAGAGAATAATGTTTCTTGTGATGCAATCTGGTCTAAAATCAGCACACTATCCTATATATCTTAGCCTATAGCACTTCCATCACCCCTGCACTATGTTCCTTTTACAGGCTGCACTTGGCTGATTATCCTCGAAGGAGGAGCGTGGATGGGGTCCTAAGGCTGACTCATGGTTTCTGTTCAGAGAGGTCCAGTCCATTGCAGGCTGGTCCGACTGCAACCTCTGTTTACACAGCCTCTCAGGCCAGACTGGGAGGCCCTATTTTCACACCCAGGTGCTTTCCAAAGAAAACCTCCTGCAGAGGCCCCTTCGCCTAAGGTACACCGCACTGAAAACCATACATACTGCCTCCTGTCCTCCTGTCATGTTGCATGCTTCAGCTGCATGCATATTATAATAATCCAGAGACTCTGCAAAGAACATGCTATTTGTGTGCAACCCTAAAGTAGTATTTTCCTTAGCTCACATGGGTAGTGAGTGCATGATAAGAAATATTCTCTATTTCTTATCTTGGCATTACTCACTGTGGGGGAATTTGGTTTCCCTGTGTGTGTTATTTGGTTGAGGGAGCTTGAAAAATTGGTATTCTAGAGGTTGATAACTCTTCAGACATCCTCACTGTTGGAATGAGTCAGCATGACCCCCTATGCCTGTTTAGGAGTGTGTGTCAGACCTGCGCATTCAGAGAGATGTTGCCAACCCCAGAGGAGGCGTGCCGTGGAGGTGCTGAGACAAGAGGCTGCACTGACTGGTCATGGGAATCCAGGAGCAGAGAAGCACTTTGCCACGTTTTATATACAAAAAAAAAAAAACAACAAATGCAGACAAAACACAATATTAAAATACTGTATGTATTCGTACCAAGGCAAGGCATGACCATAAATGCCTGTAATAAACGTCACTCAACACTCACACAGAAATAAACACAGAAAAACAGAGGCACATAAGCCACTAGCACCTGAAATTCACTAACAAATTCCTTTTCAGGGTAAAAAAGGCTATGCATATATGTATATAATAATTACATTCCATATATCTTCCAAAATCCCATTTCCATCTGTGGTAATTCTGCTGCACAGGAGTAATGGGTGTATTATGCAGTTATGACAGGCCAAGCTCCCTCCCTATCCCCTCCGCATCATCCGGCATATAGCCCCCACCCAACCCACCACCAACCCCCAGCAGTCAGACTGCTGAACAATCAAAGTAAAGAGTAAAAATATGCAAAATGAGGGATTTTTCACTTTGAGTCTGTGAAATAACTGAGACAAAGACATGATGGGAGGCTGGATAAAATACGCATCCACCTCTCTCCGGAAGGCGACACTACACTACAGCGTTGTGGAGCCTTGTTTTTAGTGTTTGAAAAGAAAATATAAGCATTGTTCATGTATTCTCCTATTCTTTTTAGAAAAATAACACCACACATATGGTTAGTGTCTGACTCTGCGGTTACATGTACTGTTATAAGACATTGATCATGTTCCTGTGAACCTTGCTTTAAAGCATGATAGCCCTTGGTGAGCGAGCAGGGAGGAATGAATAAATGAGCGTATAAATGACTAGGCCAGTGATTGAGGGAAAAAATTATTGAGCTGGTAAATGAACAAATGTTTAAACGAGCAGGTGAGTGAACGGCTGGGACATTGAGTATGTGTCTGACTGAGTAACTGAGCCGGTCTGAGAGCCACACATACAAGAGGCAATCCAAACAAACAGCTCTAAGTGCTGCAGTGTTCGCTGAGGGACCTGGGAAAAGCCCCATCAGCCCAATGAATGAGTGCATTCTGCCCCCTTGCAGCCTGTTATTAAAATCAATTAATGATGGGGAGGGGGGCCCCTGTAAAAACTGACTTGTTGGGCTCTAGGGGTCTTTTGCGACACGTTGCCTTTCTGGATCACTTGTGCCATATGGAACCTCCCCTCTCGCAGCACATAACTCACTTTTATGAGGGCTTCATTGGCTAATGATGGAATAGTGCACGAGCACTAAGCACGGGAGTGTTCCTGTCCCCATAAAAGTCACTCCCACTGCTGTCATTGTCTTATTCACTCTGATCTGAGCTGCTGCAAGACCATTGTTGGATACAGAGATTGCATCGCTGACAAGATGTGAGAGAAGTAGGTAAAAAGGAGCAAAACTGTTGTTTTCACAGCACATTTACTGTTTGTTTACAGAAGCAAAGAGAATGACAGAGAGCATCCAGACTTAGCGTGACAGAATAAACCGTGACTCAAACACCATCATGTTGTGGTTGTGTAGCAACAAAGCGTATGCATCTGGTACATCTTTTACCTGCTTTATCTGTATTCACCGTTTAGTACGTCTGAGAATGTTTTCTACAACATGCACAGGCCTACATGCATAAACAGAGAAATGTATCATTCCAATAGCCACCACACTGATACACAGAAACTATCTAAAACAAATAGTTTCTGAATCTTGAACCAGCTTCAGGCCAGACAGGCTCAATTGAAGAGGAGATTGGCCGTTATAGAGAGGCATGGTGGCTCTGCTGGAGGATGGAGGCGGCCCATTTACCAGTGCTGAAAGAATTCTGCGCTCATTTTAGCAGGGTCCCACAGGGTGAAGGAAAAAAAAAAAGGACACGGTTGCTTGGATCTCTTAAGTTTTCACAGGAGCCGTCTCTTCTCCTGTCTGTAGGAAATTGCTGTTTTGCAATCTTGTTTGGTATATCTGCAATCAAAGGTCTACTCCCCCACCCACCACCAACCCACCACCATCTGGTGGTCTCAGCTTAGCGCTCACAGTCACACCTCGGTCACATGCACCGCAAACATGCTCACTGAGCAATTTCTCAGGGATCACTAACAAGGAGAAGCCTTCTGCTTGGAGATGGGTTTAGCTGACCCATCAATTACTTTCTCCCTGGAAGAACATAACATGATAATAATTATGATAATGACATGACATTGTGATAATGACATGATAAGGAAGTGTAAGATGAATCTGCCCCCTGTGCAGTAAGCGTTTATCATATCAGTAGTGGAGGAACCAGACCTGACAAGACATGTGTTTAGTGCTTGAAGAGTAGGTAAATAAATGCTTGGGTATGTGTCAGGTGTGCACAGTGTTCATGAAAGTGTCATATTTATGCATCTTGTACAGTTGACATGCTTGAACACCTGATCAGGTGTCTGAAATAAATGCTTAAAAGTTTCAAGACCCCAGTTTATAGTGCTACACAAGTTTGTTAGTGTGGGATGGTTGAGTGTGCTGCACCTCCTCCTCAGTGTATTGAAGGATGTCCCAATGTAAAGAGAACAGGGATCATTCTCCAGCAAGTGCAAGGAGACTAAAGAATCTGAGAACCTTTTCTAGTAGAACAAATTAACTTAGAAAAGAAGAGCAGAGTTAGTTAACAGTTTTATATACTGTATGTCAGATTTCATTTTTGTCCTGTACTTTATTAAGGTGAGAAAAAAAAAAGGACTAAGCTTTGACGCCATGAATTCCTCAAAGAGCTAAACATTAATTTAAAGAAATGGGTACGCACTGATCAAACTACAAAGAGGCATTGTGTCACTCTCATTCTGATTTGTAGTCATTGGCACTTAAGTTGAAAATGCTGCTGAATACTTCATCATCCATATGCCAAATACACCATTTTTCATTTCTTGTTAATTCCCTTTCCAAAGCCTCCTTCTATACCCTGCACCCCTCCTAATCTGGCTATAAAGGTCAGTTTAGCATAATGACATCATACAGACGAGCATGAGCAAACCCAGATTACTAAATCTGACTCTAATGTGGCTTTTCAGATGAAACAGCATTAAATGACATTAACGCTGCTGCATTCACTGGCAGCTTTAACGGAGATTGCTCAGGACTGGCCCTTCTCTACCCTCTTTGTATTTTTAATGAGGTGACAGAGAGAGGCAAGATTGGACTGGGATGGTCTTACAACATGCTGAGCTGGGATCAGATACAGTCCGTCTATTTGTGTAATATTCCATCAGCTCTCTTATAGGGCTGGGGTTAACCTCTTCAGTGTGACTGACATTTTTAGAGCACAGGCCCCACCACTGGCAGAACTCAAGGGGACTTTTAGAAAAAAATACATCAGCCATCATTGGCACAATGAGATCACTTTCTTAATGTTTCTTTGAGTCCAGGCCCAGATTAACATTCACTGTAGGCTTTGGAGATGAACAAACTGGTTCGTTTTTATCACTGCGGTTTTCTAAGCCTGCGAATTAGCAGGCCATTTGCTGAAAATCTTTACAAATTCAACATCTGTCTGGGGATTTATGCCCCCAAGCACATGTTGCTTCTTGTACCTAGAAGACAACATGGAAAACAAGCAGAGTTCTAAGAACATATTTATTATTCCCCCACTGCTGCAATTTTTATTTGGAATTACATAAAAATATGTAGAATGAGAAATGTGTGGAAAAACTGAAAGATGAAGTGCCTTAAACATAAGACGTTGCCTGGCTCGGGCGGATAGTCTTCGACATTCATCTCTTTCTAGACTGCTTCCAAAGAAAGATGTTTTTCTGCTCCATTTCTGTGGCAACAGCAACTTTCTCAGTAGCTACAGGAAACATAAACACTGGAGAGAACGTCGACTGGAAACAAAGACTAAATGACGACAGATGGGTCATGAATTGTACAATGGGTGTTGGAAGCTTTGCTACACTTAACTTCATTAAAGCCTTTATTAATTATGGTTATGATGCATTGTAAATCACATCCGTAGCACTTTCTTTGTTATTGCTTAACACAACCCTTTCATAACTGACTCATGACATGCTGGTTAGGAAACAATACGACAATCAACAAATCCCAACCATATACATTACAAACAAGCACACACACACACACACACACACACAACTACCACATCAACCCTTTTTTTCCAAGACGGGACAATCAGTGAGGAGATGTGTAATATAGATGTTTCACATTTTAGGTTCAAATTTAATGGCATCATGTAGAGGAACAGCAGTGTGGCTTGTAAAATCTGTTCATCATGAACTATTTCTTGAATGATAACCATAATTATACAACACAAACTCAACATGTTAGTTTCTTTCAATTGCAGAAAAATAAGAGAAATAATTTTGAAACATTGTTTTTCGAATTCCATTAAAAAGAAATATCCAATAATTTGCAGTAAAAAGCATCCCAATTATGTTTTATTTTTTTAATTTATGCCAGACATACTAGACTAAATAAAAAAACTTTTTAAATTGCCAGGTTTTAGTGCAATCAACCTTAACTTTTTAGCCTTCTTTTTAGTCAAACTCACATGATAAATGATGCTTAGGTTTGTATTTTCTGCATGGAGGCAATGAATCCTTCTTCGATTTTGGTGTGACAGCATTCCAGAAAACTCATGGAGCTAATTAGAGGTACAACTAGATAATGACATCATCCGCACATGCTATGGTGACTAACCATATCAACGCAGCGTTACCTCCCTTTCTTGTTCTGCTTAGACATGTCTGATAACCATGTGCCAAAAAAGGGAGGTTTACGGGGAAAAATTCAGAAACGAAGAGTTGTTATTCTCACTACTATGGCTTGCTTTTAGAGCTGGTCCCTTTTAAATGCATACTAAAAATTTTACAATATCTTTGATCTGACTAGGATCCTATATGGTTTCACTTCATACAATTCATGCTGGGACAAAGAATAACCTTTCTGTTATTCTCATAATCACATTTTCTAAACAGTAAAATATGTTTTGCTGCATAGCGCAATGGGGGGAAAAAATAAAACTTTGACCACTGAGAATTTTCCGTGGCCATGGTGGTTGGGGTCCTGACCAGCGATGGTCAGTGTGGTGTTTAACTGTGGTGGGGGAGGACGCAGTCATAAACAGTCTGTGCCCAGGCTTCATTTGGTTCCAAACATTAGCATGTGAACTTAAAACGTTCCCTCTGTGTAAATGAGTTCCTTAGAGCGCACTGACTAAAAATCTGACAACTGCATTGTTAACAGTGAGGCACATACAGCTTCAATGCTGTGAAGAGTACTATAGGTAGATATGGTGCAGTTCAGTGGTTGGACACTGATATAATACTGCATAGTAAGTAAGTGAGTGACTCCATACAGTGAGGTAATAACAAACATGCACCCTGTTCACCTCTGAATGAGCTATTAAGAAATTTATAAATTTGGAAAATCTAGCCTGGTGTTTGAGCATGAAAAACTGTCAGTTATTCATAAAAACCTGGCTTGCAATTTGTCACCACAATTTCAGCACTGGTCCAACAGTATAAATGAGAAAAATGCTCATTTTTCGACATGCAAAAACAGTAGACAAATACACTACTTTAACTAAGAATTAGGACACCTTGTATGCAGGTGTTTCAAAAAATCACCTAAATCTTTCACTGGTGTGGAAATGATCTTCTGCTTAGAAAAACAAATCAGAAAGCACCACATATGTGCAAATTTCTTTTTTAGTGAAATCTCATTGTGAAAATACAATCTTCTCCACCACAAAGTCCTGTGACCCAACTTGCCATCATTTTCTCCGGACCTCTGGTTGTGAGCAGTTGTGTGAATCATCAGACCATAATCTGTATTACAAATCACACAGTTATTTCCTGGTGTTCATTCAGGTGCTAATATATACTGTACAACGTAGTACATTGTTCTGCAAGTAGTAGTAGTATCTTAGAAGAAGAAATTGAAGCATGGATCAAACTGAGACACAACTGAGATTACTTCTGTATCTAAAGTTTTATTTTAGGCTATAGTAAATTGGGGCTGACTTTAGTATTTATCCCTTTTTGCAAGCTTAATTGTTCAAAAATCAACTAAGATGACAATTCAGAGGAACTCAACAAAACAGTGAAAACACAGGATAAAGAGAATTTACTATAATTTAGTGTATTTAATTAAGATAAGATTGAATCAAATATTTTCCTCAAGAGTATAACTAATATGACTCTTAATTTATCAACCCAAAGCACTAAATGGTCTTTGTTGTTCAATCTTGCTGTTTGTTTTTATACTATGGCATACGGATTTCTTTTCTATCTCACTGAAGCCAACGAGACATCGACAGGACCGCACCACAGCTGCAAAGCTAATTAATGTGATTTATGCTTTTCGCTTGCTAGCTTGCACATTTTTGAGGAGAGCAAAATCATCTGCAAGTCATTGTCTTTGGTAAATAAGAAAAATTGGACTTTTCAGTAAGCCTAACACTGGCTTATTCTTTTGCCCGGTGGTCTACAAGCACACAAAGCTTGCTTATTCTGCCTCATGCTCTTATGTAAGCTCTGCTTAAGCCGCTGCAATAAGCCTGAGGGTTTTGAAGAGTTACCACTTTTAATGCAAAACAATGAGCTGCAGACTTTGTTATATTCCGTTTTGGCAAGGACCACATTTTTTATACTTTGGCCGATGACGTTATTGGTGTTCGAATAACTTCACGAGGCATAACAATGCAGAAACTTCATAATCTGGTTTTGTTTGTAAAGAAAAGGTACAACAAGTAGCAAATACAGAAAAAAAAACAGAGGTTGTACTTGTATATATTGTATATTACACAAACCAGTGTCGTAGCTGTTGTTAATCTGTTGTCATGGGGGCTTTCTTGCAGGACTCCTGGTTATTTGTATTAGCCAGGAGAAAAAAAGCATGCAAGTCAGGGCAAAATGCTTAAGTGAACACAGTTGGTTCTTCCCTCCTCTCTCTCTTTTTCGCTGTCTCCCTCTGGGCCACACAGTGCAGTGGGAGAGGCGGGGCTATTTAAGGCTATGGCGCTGTCATTTAGCTCGGGGGTCCACATGTGTGCCGGAGGTCCTCATTTTGATTCTAAATCGCCTCGACACCAAAACAAACAAACTCTCCTCACTGCACCAAACAGTCCTGAAAAATTATGGGCACAGAGAGGGATATGCAATTACAGCAGCTAATTTGTGGTCACCAAAGTTAGCCCCATTCCCAGTGCCTCCAGCCACCCTCGATTTTAAAATATTGGGAAGCGCAGAGTGTGTGTTTGTGCAAGTGTGTATGTCTGGTATAGGGTCTGAGAAAAGGCTCTGGGAGAAGTTCCCCCTCACAGCTGCAGGAAGGTCAGGCAGAACCAGGACAATTAGCTTTGCTCATCACGTACAATTAGGATTAGCTCTCTGCAAGGAGGCATCTGTCGCTAATTGAAGAAAAATAGATATCAAGGAGGTGCATGCGTTCTCCATGCAGAAAAAAAAGAAGCTCAACTGGAAGTAAATAGACTTTGGCTTGTGTGAAATTAGAACTATGAACCACCTGCATATTGCGCAGGATAATGCTCTCTCACAGGAGCTATGTGTGTAACTGTTCAGAATTTGTTTGGTTTCACACCAGCAATAATTGATCAAGTAATAAAATTTAAAATGAGCAATGAATTGGTTCCAAAGCATCTAGACACGCATGCAGACAAAGAGACTGGAATTATTAAGGAAGGAAGGGGGATGGGAGGTGGAGACAGGAGACTGAGCCTAAACATGTCAGAGTAGAGCCAAAACCGGCCTGTGATGACAATCTGATGCGACTGAACCATGTGCCCACTGGCCAGCTGACTTCAGCCAGGGCCTCTCTGACCAAACCTTGCGGCCGCTTCATGCCAAGGCCAGATGCAAACAAAGAAAACTAAGGCAAGCACACACACACACACAAACACAAACACATCCAAACAGATTTTGTGTTCATGACCACACCCTGAAAAACACAAAACTGCAAGATAAACTGCAGGATTGTGCTACAGACAAAAATATGTGACACAATCATTTCTTGTAGGTCTGATGTGAGGAGAAAAATAAGTGACAGTGGATATAAAGTATCACTCACTGATATGGTTATTTGTTTTATGATATCATGACAATCCTTTTACAAAGATCAGCTCACATCAAGAGGGTGGATAACACACTAATGTTACTGCAGAACCCAATTCATATTTTTTTCCATCCAGTTAATTCCAACCTAACTATGTACAAAATAAATGTAAACATATATAACTAATAAAATAAGATGTGAAGCATTACACATCTGTGGAAAAGACTACATATATACATGTCAAAAACAACCTTTTTTTTTATCTGTCTATAAACTCTTTTTGACATCTCAGCTGCCCCTGAGGTCACTGCACAAGACGGAGGAAAAGACAGAGAAGTGGCATTCAGCTCGAGGGAATGGCACCGACTTCAGAGGGGGGACTTATTTTTCATGGCGGTCAGCTTGTGAGTGTTGGAGGTAGTAACAGTGGAAACTGTGAGCAAGAGCAACTCAATATAATATCTGAGTGCGGTGCTGTGTAATGATTTTATGTGCTCCTTCAAGTACCTGACACTTTGCACACATACAGTACATGCTGAGATATCCCTATGGAGCAATGGAGTATAACCGGTTTTATCCTCTTTGACCTTCACAGTTTGAATCCGAAGTAGGACTTGGCTGGATGAGCTGGTCTCACTGTCACGAGGTGCAACCAAAGCCCTACTTATCAACGCTGTGGCTCAATGGTTCTTTCTCTGAAAATGTAGTGCAGCACTGACTCTCAATGTGGACTTTCAGCCTGCACACCTTGATATGTCAGTCATAGCTAGTGTAGTTAAAAAGATTGTTATTGCTATAATAATATATGGACCTAATCACATGATGTGTGTATTTACTGTGTGTTTGGATTATAGCTCTGGCCCCATAAAGTCTGAGAAAATAACCCAGATGTTTCCATCAATGTTCATTTTAGGAGATTCCCTCATCATAGAGACTAAAAGTCAGGATAACTTGATCTTCACTGACTACCTCAGTATAATATTAAAGTAATATTAAATAAAAATCAATGGATTTTCAATGGGGGAAAAAAAGCTATTATCATGTGTGCCATGCTTGGAACTGGGATCCCGACAGAGACAGAGTGCCATGTGATGATGTGTGGAAGGCAATTCACTAGTAACCAAATTTAATTTAAATGTAACCGCTCTTCAACCATTTTTCACAATTTCTGTTTTGAGAAGGGATATCTGTAGTGTTATGATGGACAGAAATATGTGGTAAAGTTACTATTACAGGCACACCATACTGTGAGGAGGAGTTCAGGAGACGACGAGCCAACAAGAACATTTCCACTACTTTCAAGAATGGGAAATAGTTTAAGAAATATTTGGTTTGATGATGGTTTGTTTGATGGTGGATCCCTGCAGGGTGAGGCAGTATTTAGGGTCACTGGCACAAAATAAATTTGAAAACCTCTAAATAGTTTCCCTCTTAAGTGTACTTTAAATGTACTTTTTGCTCGTCCAAAGTCAAATTAACATTCATAAAAAGAATCACCATGATAAATATCTGCTTATGAACTCTGTATCCTTCTATTGCTAAAGAATATTCAAACACCAAGTAGGAGGAGACATTGATTTGATTAGTGGCAGAAAGAACTTTTGGGCATGCAAAATAATGGCCAATAATGGCTGTGAGCCTCTATGAGAGAAATGAATTTTTATTTAGGGATTGTTAATCAGTGAGACCCGCCTGAATCTGCCTGGTCTACCTACAGTAGCTCTTAAATCCAGCCTTGTAATAACCCTCTCTAATTAGGACTGAGACACACTAACAAGGGACACCACCATCATCATCACTCAGCCACCTCATCATCATCACCATTCTCATTATCAAGCTTGAGATCAAATTCGAGTCTGGCTTCGGGATAGTGGGACTTCAGTACACCTGATGTATTGCGTGTCATTAGATTGTTGTTATTACTGTGCCATGGGGAGTCAAACAGGATGGAGATTCACTCTTGTAATATTCTATATGGCCTACTAGGGAGGACCCACTTGACATTCTCCACCTAATGACAACAATCTACTGAGGTAAAGGGCTGACACATTAATTTGTTTACCCTCCCTCTTTCCTTTCCCTCTTTTTCTCTCTCACATTCACATATGAACAACAGACATGTCAAACCATACACCACAGCAATAGGTCCATCTCAACACAACACGCAATGCTTGCATCCTCGTGTGCTGTAATCTACATGACTCATAGTATTGATCACTACCAGATAAAATCAACCTCAGTCTCTGGTTAAATTTGTCTCAATTAACATTATACATGTATCCATTTAAATGGCAAAGAAAATGTACCACAACCCATGAGTGACACCTCAGGATGGTAACCAGGCATGTCCATGCATCTCTCTGCCCGCCCAACATCTTGCTCAGGCTTCAGGCAGCTACTGCTAAAAAGGCAGCTGCCTGATGATCGATGACTTCATCCAGCCTGCCAGATTCCTCCACTTGAGCTGAGAGAACACTTAATGTAACAGGCCCACAGAGAAACGCCTTGATTAGGCTGTGAGAGCAAGGAGCCACGGGGAGCCACTTACAGGGAGAAGCTTTTCATGCAGGAGTCTTTACCAGACTATACATACACTCACTGGCGTATATGTGATGCCTTTAAAAACATGGCACCATTCTTAGTTTGTTGCACAGCTCCATACACATGTACACACACACACGCACACACACACACACACACACAACTCCACTCTGTTGCCGACAGGAGGACCAGATCATCCAGCACAGCTGGTGTATCCCAATGTTGACACTATGATTGGGCAGGACCGCCGGAGGGATTTACTATATCACTGTAGGCAGTGCAAAGATTGGTTTGATATGAGTCGATCAGGCTTTACCTCTCCCTAAGGTACCAACACAAATCTCTTCAATAAATAACCTGTTCTTAATTCTGATTTCTTAATGCAACTCCAGCAGAGAAGATTAATCAGTTTGAGTAAGACCCCCAGATAGCTTGTTGCTGTGCAGTTTGTTTCCTATCCAAGTGCACAGTTTAGTAGCTATGACGGGTTTGGATTGCATTATTTTATTTCCTTTTTAAAAGGGACTCAACACCTTAAAGCTCTGACATGTACATACTCTCTGACATATTTACACAGACAGCGACGCACACACACAAACACAAACACTCATGGTACTTCTTTCCAAGCCCTCCCAACATCTGCTTGTTCTTCCTCTGATTAAAAAAATCCTCAGCGTTTCATTATCGCTGATTTGCATAGTAATAGCGTGCATATTAAGCAGCTACTTCAGAGGGTGGGCGGTCTAATGAATGCTGCAGTCTCCTCTGTTTTAACTCAATTTTTCCTCATCCATATTCAGTTGTGTGCCCCCTCCCAGCTCCCTCACGACCCCCCTGCCCTCAGGGACGGCAATTCTGTTTCCGCTGAAATGCTTCCTCCAGCCTCTCCCCAAATCCCAGAACCCTCTCCATTAATCCAATTAATTAGAGCCATTGATATGCAGCCCGCTTAGACCAAGCAGCTGTTTGCCTGCCAATTGCCTTGCTATGAGGAAGGGGGAAACAGGTTATGTGGAGTAATATCATCCAATGCACATACAGCAACTCTTAACTATGAAGCATTTAGAAAGTCACCACACACAATGATCCCACCAAGTCACAGCCATCCTTAGCCACAAAAGGCATGTCATGGGTTAGCTAACTCCTGATAAGTGAAACTCAAAAAGCTTGTTTAGTCATATATATATATATATATATATATAAAGGGTAAAGACCAGATAACCTTTTCACTTTCACGCAATCATTAGACCATTGAAATATTTGGCACTTTGCTTTGTTTTGACATACCGAGTCTGGATGGAGGACTGGCTAGTGTAAACATGAGTAAAGTAAGATGCATACAAATTGTGTATAATATGGAGTTGAAATAGAACAGTGGTAACTAACATTCACATCCATTCTGTCTCATTCACACTTACATTGTTTTTATTACCTTTGAGCATTTGGTTCCTTCTTGGGGAAACAAAAATGAAGGTAAAGTAGATGAGCAATGGAAATTCTTATGCCCTTTTATTCAATCAGCCAGTGCATATTATTCCTCTGTGGTTTGACAAAAAGGAGCTAAATATATGCCAATGGATGATAATTCTCCCAATAAAGTACCCAAAATAGAAAATCTGGGGAGAGATGTCCCTTGGTGCCTAGAGTAAGAGGTGTGCCTCAGAATTACCATATAGAAATGAATTGCAGCGACAGTGTCTAATGTTTTGTGACACAGCACGAATGTGCACACCCTGGCCCGATCCAGAGCTGAAGCCGCTCATCGGAGATATTAAATTAAGAAGTGCTGGAGTAGAAGGGTAATTCACTTTTCTGCTTCAATGCCTATCATTGCCGAGCAAAGGAACGCTGGTGGTAAACTATCCCTATCTTGCCTTCGGCCGGTCTCTCTCACTCTCTTTCACCTTTCTTTCTTCGTCTTTTTTTTCTCCTCTCTTCTTCCAGTCATCTATTCTTTCCCATCACCCTGACATCCTTTTGAGAACATGCATGCATTGTTTCAAAGTATTTTCCTAAAATAACACATTCACTGCAGTTTTCAAAAATCAAATTGCTGATTTGCTGGAATGCATGACATTAAATTACATTGTCATATTTCATCAATGTGATATTTAATGGATTCCAGGGATATGATGAAGTTTTCATTTTATGACTTTCACTTAACGTTTCAGAGAGCTTGTCTGTAATCCATTGATGAGAGTCGTCGTGTGTGTGTATTTATGATACTGGATGATTTTCCAAAACCCCAGATTATGTTCAACAACAACACTATATACACTATCTTCACAAAGAAGCCACAACATGTTTGAGTTTAGGGAAAGATTGTGATTGTGACAAAAACTATAGTTAGATGTTATCACTCCTCATGTCTGACCATTAGAAGGTTCACTCCAAAGTGCTTAAAATATAAGTGATGGGGGACAAAATCCACAGTCCTCGTTTTGAGCAAAAATGTATTTAAAAGTTGATCTGAAGATTTCAAGGCTTCAACAGCCTTGTTAGCCAAATAATATGTTAGTAAAGTGGAACATAGTGGTACATAGTTAGTCTTTTTAGTGTGAAAGTGCCAATGTTTTCCCATTAACAAAAACAGGAAATTTGGCACAAAAAACAAACAAACAGGAAAACAGATATTAACTTGATTTGACTAATTTGTCAGAAAGACTATAGATTTTTTCTCCCATCACTTACATTGAATCTGCATTATGAAGGGATCTCTTTAAAGTCAGGTGTGCTACACACCTATCCATCACCCCATCTTCCTTACTTTCCACCTTGTTACATAGAGGTCACACTATGTCCTGCATTGTCATGGACATAAATTGTGGGGAGTAAAATTGTCCAATATGGATGTAATTCCTTGATTAATATTGATTCTAATTGAGGACTACTTTTCTCCTTCATTGTGTTGTGGCTACACTGTAAATGTTTTGACATGAGATTGTGTTATCTCTGTATAACCATTAATTAAAAGATAATGCAGTTAATACCAACAGTGACCCATAAATGCATGGGGCATTACTGATTTCTGAACAGTGTTAAAGTGGTTACGGGTGGATTTATATTGGGAGGTTTATGTGACACAATTATAGTGCATCAAAGGAAAGAAGGCTATGTGTATTTTTCTGTTGATTCAGCCCTGCAACTCATTTGATATTTGATACTCAATGACAATAGAGAAAAGGTAGGTCAGGTGAGAAGTTGGTTTAAAAAAGTAGTAAAAAATGAATTTAACGTTCAAACGCTTTCTTTAGTCGGAACGCAACGGCCTGCACAAAAACCACACCCATATGAAAAAGTATTTGCTAGGTTGTACTGTAATCAGCCAAATGTGTGAACAGCCTGTTCTCCCACAAGACTCAAACGTTCCTTTTGACTTCATGCATCACTCGGTTAGTGTGGTAGTGGAGCACGGCTAAAACCAAAGACAAATCAGGAACAGCTTTGAAACAGGATACATAACGCAGTGGAGGTGAAATGAGAGAAAGGACGATTTGTTTACCCTTGATGAAGTGCTGATGTTGGAGGTCTTTGTTTCAGGAATATACAAATCAGTCTGTTTAAGATACTTTGGTAACTCATTTTAGGGTCTGACAAGAAAACATTGGTTTGAACATGATCACGCCTGGGAATGAGCAACATGGCATTGCTTTGTTTCAGTTACAGATTCAATCGCTTATATTTTCCGCCATTGCTGCTCCTTTTCTCAGCATGCACGCACGCACAGAGAGAATGTCAATATAACATTGATTACAGTACAATTAAGTTAATGGTTATATTGCATTGAAATTCCACGGGAAATGATGATGAACATATTCTCAATTTATTGGTATAATAGTATGACCTCCAGCAGGATAGAGACATTTCCTGAAAAGTAAATAATGAGTATGGGGCATGAGGGAAATTGTAGAAATTAGTTTTTGCCTCCATTCAGTCCCTGTATAGATCATATTTTCAGCTTCATTATGATATTGTTATAGTGCTAAAAGACAAAAGGCCCAGTAAGTGAGCTGAAAGACATCTCAGGACTCACTGCAAAGAAAAAGAAAGAAAGGAGAGAGATAGGAGGTGTCTATTTATCTAGGTGAGGAAGTGCCTTTCTAACCCCACCACCACCACCACCACCCCTCCCCATGTCTTCTGAGGCAGAGAGCTGTGACTGAAACACATCGCTGCACCTCACTCGGGATGAGCTCCAAATAAATGGGGGGAATGGGGGCACAGAAGGAGTGTTGAAAAGACAGGCGAATGGAGGCTGAAGAGGAGAGCCCTTTAAAAAGGGTTGTCAAAATAATGAAAACAAATGGCGACGGAGTCTCCTGAGATGGAGAGGAGAACTTCATTTGTGAGGCGTCTTTGCAAGTCCTCAGTTAAGAGACTAGGGGAGCCTCCGCCACGGCCGAGAGAAAACTGAGGAGAAGAAAAATGAGCGCAGTCATTGTAATAATTGTTCTGGGTCAATTATTCCCAAGTTGGAGCAAATCATGCTGATATGTCTTAGCATGTGGCTGGAAAGGGAGCTGCTGAATGTAGCATTACCATAGATATGATCCCCAGTGATGCCTGTGCAAAAAAAAAAAAAGCAACACTGTGTATTGATTTAATTCGGCCAGTCTAATTGCAAGCAAGGGATTCAAATACAGTGTTTTGGAAAGTCAAAGATGAAGACCAATAAGAAAAAGATGCTTTCACTGGCCAGACAGTATGTCATAACTATCGCTTTTACTGAAGTCATTTGAGTTTAAAAGAAGTGATGTAAGATAACATTTTAAGTAATATTTTTTACAGTAACTCTTTCCAGCTACTTGTCTTATTCTAGTTTAGTCTTTGGAATATAGCCAGTCCAATTGTTATTTTGCTTTTCTCTGAGATATAAGATACACTCTTTTCCAGCACTTCTATCACCTCAATTCCTCTCCTAATCTCTCTTTCCTCTCTTTCATCCTCTCTCTGGCACCTAACATCTTCTTTTGCTTATCACTGCCTCCCTTCTTCTTCCTCCCTCCCCCGACTTTGACTTCATCTTTCAAGTGCGGCAGCCGCAGCGGTAGCATCTTCCCTCCCCATCCCCATCCTCTACACGTTGCTGTCCGCCGTCTGCATTCCTGTCACGTGCCCACCAAAGGTTATATGGCCCACTTTCTTATCAGCTGCATTGTGGGATATCTCAGCTCTCAGGCCTGTCTTCTGGAGAGCTATCTGTACCCCCCTCCTCCCTCTGTTGACTGCTGAGAGGACAACCTTTGTCGACCTTGTTTTTTTTTTTTTTGTTGGTTTTTTTTTTTTTGCCTTTAACAGAATAAAAATGAAAGAGAGAATGAATGCAACACAGAGTGTGGGAGGAAAAGAAAAGGGGTAGAAGGTAAAAAAAGAAAAAGGCTTAAGTCCCCTGAGAGAATGTGTGATGAGATTGGTCCAGAGTTAGCCTTGTAAGAAAAGCGCCGTTGGCCCCCTCTCTCGCCAAATACAGTAGACGTTGAATCAATATCGCCCACCCACCCCCTCCAGAACTATTCTGCCCCTGCACGTGCCGTCCACCTGTCTGCCCGTCTGGGGGGTTTGGGGTGAGCTGGTGGGGGTAGAAGGTGTATAGATGTTTGACAGAGCCGTCATGTACAAATTCATTTTGGATCCAGACAGACTTTTGCTCTAATAGGCGCACGTGCTCAAGGTCTTTGCGGTCACGCAGAGACAGAAGAGCAGATAGATGCATCTCTGCAGTACTGAGATTATATATAAGACACCGTTTAGGAAGTTTAGTCTTAATGAATATAATATAATGTTAGCTTTAACCCTCAAATACATATACTGCAGTAATACATATTGAGCTTTAAATTACAATAACATTGCTTGTAAACTTTTCAGAACATAATAACAAAATAATGTTCTATCTCCCCCTGCAAAAATACATTTATTTATAATTTGAATTTTCTAATAATTTATAGTTACCAGAAGAAAAGTTATTTTCAAAACATATTGATTATATTTTAAAATATCTTAGATATTCCACATATTTACACATAGGTTACAGAGATAACAAATCACAATCCCTATGTTGTGGTCATCACAATATGTGTATAGGTCTGCTGTTTTGCTGTCAGGCATATGTAGTTTCAGTTGGAATAGTCAGACTCATAATTTTGTTTCTAAATCATATATTCGCACTTGGTACGAAAATAGATTTTTTTTTTTTTATCATCAGTTCCTTCGGGCACATCTTTATTTTCAGTGTAATCAAAACTCTTCAATATCAAAGAAAGTGCTGCTCTGCAGTGAACCTGCCATGCTGGTGTTGCACCGTCATATTATTGTGAGAGTATGCTAACATAAATGTCTTCATCATTTTATCTGTTGGTTCATATCAGTGACAATGACAGCAAAACACAGAACTACTATCTGACTATTATGAAAAAAGGCACTTTTGAATTTGATTTGAATATTTGGGACACACTGACTTTGGAGATTTTTCTTTTTTTTTTTTTTAAACAAATGGTTTGAGGAATTGAAGGCACTTGAAGGCTCAACTGATTGAAACAACAGGCGAGCTGTGTGTGTGTGGTCTTGAGGCCATGAAGACCTGAGGTGTGCGCTTAAATATATTATAAAAGTGAATTATTTTGAAGGTTATTATAACTGTAATTATATCAACTTGATTTCAAATGTTGAGGTACCAGTTATTTTAAAAATAACGTAGTATATAACCCAGTATGCTTGTGTTTGTGAATGTATATAGTGAATAATAACTGAGCTTTCACAGATACAACACACTATTCCCACCTACTCCATCATCTATTTCTAGTGCTGAGAAACATTTCACATGGTGGCCTGAGTGATCTCTTACTTTGCCACCACACAATATTTCCTGGGGCTTCAATACAATGATCACATCAGCACACATTGTATAACAAAGGAATAATGACAGCTTAGGTACGGATAACAGCAGCAGGTAACAAACAGAATTATCCCTCCATGGTCGGCATGCCACAGATATAGAATCAAGATGCAGCCTGCAGCTGTAGAGATGAAGTGATGCATATTAAATCCATGTGACACGTCACTTGACTTGTGTGTGTTTTGGTGTCAGTTGCAAGAATTTATAACGAACTAAAAATACAAAAATAGCTATTTTGATTATATATCAATTAGAACTAGCTCAATAATATTGATATCAGAATAGTTATTTTATGATAGATAATCAAAACAAACGCTCGCATGTGTACACTGGTTCAACATTATGTACTTCAACGCTCATAAACTGACATACTCAGACAAGCCTCAAAATTCAGAATCATTTCATGAGATTCGTTGAGCTCATTAAATGCTCAATGCGTAAATATTGTTATTTCAACTTTAAATAAACGTCATGATGGATGACACTCCACAGGCAGTGTCACATAAGAACATCCTTTGAAATTTGATAAGAACCCTTTTATCCCCAGTCACCTTGGCGTTGGTCAGACTGCTTTCTCAAATAAGTGCAACTGCAACTTCAGCTGCGTTGTCAATAAAACATGAGGGTGATTGTGCATGCTGTTGAATAAGCATCTCCTTGAGTTAAAAAAAAAATGTCAACAAATAAACACATAATGTCTCAACAAGCTGAAATGTTTAAAAAAAAAAAAATTGTATGTAGCTCAAACACAGTCACACTGTTTTTCACTGTATTCATGGCCATTACCATAATCGTATTTATTAATTATGGAAGAAGCCACACATGTTCCGTAGTAGCCCCTTCTGATGGACCCACCTGGGACTAACTAGCGTGGAGATGTCACTTCAATCTCTGGATTCTCCTCCCTTTTTTCTTAACTGGGTTATCCATTCAGTTACGCACAGGAGGAGAGCGAGGTTAAGAGGGGCGATGGGGGAGCACTTAGCGAGTGAAGGCCATGGTGGCAGTGCTGGAGTGGTATTTAATGAAGTAGAGGATCAGGATGCACAGCATTGAACACATGGGGTGGTGTAGGTGTTGCTACTGGAGTTAAGAGAGAGTGTGTGTGTGTGTTTGCAAGTGTGGGTGTAGGCAGCAGAGGTGACAGCAGCTTGTGTTGTATGTTCCACGGGGTGAGGGAAGAAGGGGAGGAGGCTGATGGTGCAGCGAGCCTGGAGGGGCTAATAAGATCACTTTTTTATTGGCCCACAAGCCCAGAGGAGTGTTTGTTTGTATGCATGCATGATGGAGGGGATAAAAAGTTAATGCATAGGCACTGTGGAGAAGGAGACTGGGTCACTGCTGCCCCCTGCAGGGCATACTCCATCTGTGTGTGTGTGTGTGTGTGTGTGTGTGTAGGATATTAGTATTAGTGCTCTTGTTTATATATGTCTCCTTACAGACGAATTTCACAATATAAGCTGGGGATTTATTTGTGTTGACTGAATGTCACTATGTTTTGATTTGCTAAAATTATGATACACACACACATGCATACAAACTCAGAATCGGTCATACTCTGCATACGCTCATTTGGCATAGCTTTTCTGTATTATGTCTTTGATTGCACATTGCCACAAGGATTTTTTTTTCATATCTACCTCATACTTTAAATTGATGTTATTATAGTTTTATTTACATTATCGATCACAAACATTTTAATTCTACTGACAGCACAGGCCAAAGACAGTTTTTGTGCTGAGTGAGTGTGATAGAAAAGGAGAGAGGAACAGGAAAGAGAGATTTTTCGGAGAGCTCACTTTAAAGTTCTGCCATGGAGAGGAGAAGAAGCAAGGTATCAGGGTTTGGTAGTATAATGGGATCGGGGGGTAGGTGAGTGTAAATTTAACACAGGGGGAGCTGGGTGAGGGGAATATCAATCGGGCATGCGGTGTAGAGGCAGCCTGCCACGGTCCGCTCCAGGAGAAAGATTAGAGAGGGGATCAGTGTCATCAGCAGCAGGAGAGTAATGGTGCGGGCCAGGTTCAAGGCTGGAGCCAAGAACGTATCGGCATCGCATCCACCCCCATCCCATCACCCCATGCAGACACCCCCTACATGAAATAGAGGTTAACCGCCAATCCAGACTTTTTCCCCCTCTTTTACAGAGGGTGAAAACTACCGCTGGGAGTCTCAGGACAATTTTTATATAGGATTAGAAAACAAAAATCAATATTTAATTATCTTTGAGCTTTTTGTGTCACTGCATCTTTAGGTCAGTAAGTGTTCAGGAGCCAGGGTTGCCCCGGCCCTGTAAGTGAAGGAGTCGTTAAGAAGCCAGTATCTTTTTTCTTTTTTTTTTTTAAACAGATCTTTCATTGCACAAGGTTAAAGTTTCATGAAGATGCTGTAACCTTGTTGTATTAGCATGGGTTTAAGTGTATATCAAATCTTTGAAATAAAACAGGTTTATGATGGAATGACTGATTGCTAAATGGGTTATTTTACATCATCTTATTTAAACCAAAATCTGCTTTCGGCACAGTAACAGACATGCAGCTTTACATAATGTAAAACTTCCAGGTTAGTTATAATTTCTAATGGCTCTCCAGAGGTCTGGTCGACAGGTAAAACATCATCTTGGCCCTTGACACAGAAGCATGCATCCCTACACGGCACTGCGTCCAACCCAGTACATAAAACACTGGCTGTTTACGTAGCTCTCAGATGCTGTATTGGATTAAGGTGGCTCTTTAGCTTTTTTTTCCCTGTGGCAGTGGCCGATGAGCCTGTGGAGTGGATGTGACGGCCGCTTAAGCGGTGACAAGCAGAAGGTCAGTGTCGCTGATGAAGGAGTGAGGCCAGCTGGCCCTCGGATGTAGCCATCCTTTAAAGCGCAGGGAGAATCTATCCTGTTTAAGGCAGACACCCAGACAGACATGGCTGGTAGACAGTAAGGGAGAGAGAGCGAGAGGGAGAGACAAACGGATGTGAGCAAGGTAAAAGGAGTGGCAGAGACAGAGAGCGTAAATGTCCCCATTCTGATCAGTACCTCTGTAGCAGGCAAAAATGTTCCCTGGTCTCCTGGGCCATTTGTTAAAGTGATGAAGAGCAGAGTGGCCCCACTATGAATCACACTTCCCTGTCTGCTATGTGCTGCATAGGGATACTCATGGCCAGGTACTTTCCTTACTTGATTGCAGTGATGCTTTTGTAGCTTGTGAGAGGAGCCAGGATTGCCAATGGACAGTCGGAGAGCACCGGTTGAAAGGAGAGGAGAAAGGAAACGAGGCCGTTCACTGTGGATACACGTTAGCCTTGCTGTGCATATTAGATTAGATTAGATCAGATTAGATGAAACTTTAATGATGCCTGTTGGGAAATTGGGTCATTCAGTAGTAGAAAGTAGAGAAAAGTGAGTACTGAAATTAAAAAAACTAAATAAGCAATTGGGCAAATTAATTAAAATAACTAATCTATTGAAAAATAATGAAGCAAATTAAAAAGGGTCTAAAAATGCAGCGCATTCATTAACAGTTGTATACGTTCGGATGGATATGCATCTATATGCATAGCTTGTTATTCACCTGCAAGTGTGACTGAAGGCATAATGATTGTAATAGTCACTTTCAAGGCCATCATGTGCTATATCCCTGTACCTATATCTAAAATATTACTTCTGCCCTCTCATGTTTCTACTTGTGGTATGGTCAGGTAACCCATACACCATCCATATGCCTCATTTCCCTTTATGAGAATGAGGGAAGACCCGTACCCTGATTATCCTATATATAGCCACAGTTGTAATCACGGGTCAGTGGAAGTATAAGGGCTGTGTGGATAGAGGCTGATACAGTATCACTGAATTATAAATGTGAAACTCATCTCCATGTCTGGTCTGGAGAAAAAGAGTGAGAGGAAAGGCAGAGATGAACGATTCTGATTTACATTCCTTTTAATTTTTGGTTTTGTGTGTGTGTGTGTGTGTGTGTGTGTGTGTGTAGGTAGGTAGAGCATTTGTACTTTTAATTATGGGGCTTCTTCTGAAAAACCTTGTAGTTGCTGGATGTAGATATGAGTGCAGATACATTATAACACCCAGCAAAATATCAGAAACACTGTAAAGCCTTTCCAGAGAAGTTCTGAAGTCGTTATTCTCGTACATATGAGTGAGCTGTCAGGGCATTTCCTCCACCTAACCCCCTCTCTGTCTTTCACCTTCCACCCACCCTCCCTTCCTCTCTCTCCCTGACACCTTCCCTCAGCGTAATACACACCAGCAAGCAATCGATATATACTCAGCCAAGAGCCAGGAGGAATTGTGGCAGTGTAGGCACCACACATTACAGGGTGGCCAAGGCCAATAAGCTGCGGAGGGAAGAAGTAGAAAGACGGAATAGGAGCTACAGCTAAATAACAGCTCTACACTCAGACTTCACCTGATGATTAGAGCGTCTTTTTTTTTACCACGCATTAAGCCTTTCATTTTTCACTGCCGTTGGCGTTTATTCAAATTTGGATGCTGTCATTCTGATTGAACTAACATCAGTTTAGGGGTGATCTGAACCTTTTTTTAAAATACTCTCCCCACCACCCACGTTATTATGCTCATTGTTGTAGCGGATGTGATGAAATGCTCAGAACTCCACAGCAGGAGATTTGCCACTATGTTTCCATAGCAACATATCAAACTGCCACTGCTGCGTCATATACTTAAATGACAGACACAACCTATTAAGCCCTCTGTGATATATGAATGCTGTCTGCGTGCAAGTAAGAGCATTGGTATGTCAGCGTATACATTTTTCTGCAGTTGGGATTTAACAAGGGGAAACCACTTATGGTCTTAATGTGTAAAACACATAATTAATTTTAATGGTTTGATTGTAATAATGCAGCAGGAAAAAAAAAAAATCAGTGAATAAATTTGATATGCTCATCATTTATTCAAAGTGTTGTCAAGAATACCAGTTTCATGGCTACACTGTTAATAGCCAAGTTTGTCATTAATTTGCCGATCTATATAAATGTGTCAGCTATTATATAAGAAATTATTTGCCATCTCAGTGTAGTTACTGTAGAGGTATATACACACATCCTCTATATATATATATATATATATATATATATATATAAATACATATTTAATAACTGCACACATGATAGATGTCACAGATTAAGGAGCAAGAATAGGACAAACATATATAAGAGTATTAACAGAGCTGCACTTGAACCTATATTTAAAAAATGCAGGTGATTCAAATTGACATTGTGAATAAACAAATAGATTTCGATATTGTAAGCGAGAGTGGCGCTGTTTTATTCCAATCATAAATTTAAAATGAGCACGCTGTACACTGTGTTCGTTTGTGTTTGTTCTGTGTCTGATTGTTGGTTAAAGCACTTCACCATTTAAACCTCCTGCTGGTTGAAAGATCCCCTGAAGTTACTGAAAGGAAAGGCCACCAGCATCATCAGTACTTCTGATTACAATCAGTGGCATCCAGTCTGTCTTTTTACGTCAGGAATTTAGGAGGTGAAAAAACGATAAAAATAACACTTTTTGGGAAAAGTTTAAGACAGTCATGGAAATCATTTTATTTAGCATATTTTGACTTTCTAACTAAGGACACATGCGCTGGAAAGACTATTTATCATAATATATGATGAAAGCAGTGGTTTTCTCTTTCTAAATTTCTTGTAAAAGGTTGAGTGTGACTCATCAGAGGAGTCCAGTCACTTGTTGACACTGTCCCGCAGCAGCAGTGCAGCCAGCACCATGTCTGACTGAGCCCTGGGCAGACCACCATGATCACTTTTCTGTGACAGTTTCACATCAGGGAGACTGTTAATTATCAAATTCTTGTGAGTGACCACATCCATGCAGCCTGGGCACACGTGTGGATCACTCGCCTCACTCATAGATTCACAAACAAGCGCATATCGTGAGTAATGTTTGTGCAACAGGATGAGGAGCAAGTATCAGTTTTCCTTACGTACTGTCTGCTCAGCTGCTCTGCAGTTAACAATTAAAGTTTCTGCTCATCCACGCTTTGCTTTCATGTACATTCAATTAGTCTATTAGTTTTCTATTTATCTCCTCTGTCACTTCTTCTGTCTTATATCTCAGTCCGCTGCTGCTGCTCAACATGCTCTTTGCCTCCAATTTATCTGCCCCACCTTCCTCTCCTCTCCTCCACCTTAATCTCTCTCTCATCATCCGTCCTCTCCCGTTCTTCCGTCATAGATTGACTCTTTCCAATTAAATGAGCAGTTTCTTCAATCACACTGTAACAAATTACCTGACAAATTAAAAAAAACACCAGTGATATTTCTGGGCTTTAGCACAGGCCATTCTTACCCTTAATGAAATTTGTTAAGCCATACATCAGCAGTATGTTGTCAGCCACGCATAGGTTTTCAAATCTTCTCTTTTCCCCCCTGCTGTTTTAATATGCTTTATACATGTAATTATTTCCACAAGAAATACACATCTTGGTAGCTGGTGTTCTCGCTGTTTTCTCTTTTTTAAATATAGTTTAGTAAGTTTAGTATTTTATAAAATATGGATGGATGAAGAGGAATTTTCTGTGCATGCCTATGTGCAACAGCTTGTAGAGAATGCCACTAACATGTTAAGATAATTAGAAGACTTAGACATAATCAGAGTCAGCTTTAGTGTTTGTTAATTGTTCTCTTTTTGAATATTCTTCAGCGCTGCTACCGAGCACATCATCATCATCATCATGATCATCATCATCATGATCATCATCATCATCATCAAAAGGTTTCCGCTGAATTGAATGTTTGCATATTTAGAAAATTAATGAACATTTTTCTTCTGTTCCCGGAATTAATCACAGAATAAATTCATTTGTGATTTTTCAGTCTCCGAGAGGTGAGATTAAATGATCCAGCGTGCAGACAAATATGTGTACCTGTGAACAACCATATTTCAGCTGTAACTGCATGCTCATTTTTCACATTGTGTATTCACTTTAACATCCCGCTCTAAATTGAGTTATAGAGGTAATGTTTGCTGCATGTGTATGTGTGTGTACTGTAGGTGGGAGGATGTTGTGTACGATTTTAGTTTACCTCAGCCTGACATTCAAAGCCTCAATTTGAGAAGTTGCATGACAACAGGCCCAATGACATACTGAAGCTACCCAGTACCTGACAAGCTGATGTAAATGCGGTTAATGTGTGACATTACATGTTGTACAGTAATTCACAAAAAGCACAACAGCTACCTTGAGTGTACTGTATCATGATAACAGAGAGTATTATTGAGTTGTTATGACTTTTTATGTCATGTTTTGTGCCCCCTCCCCTCCCCCCCTACCTCTGTATTGCACTAATGGCCTATTGAACCTGCCAATTCACTTTCAGCTGAGTGTGCGAAAGCTCTCCCTGTTGTGAAAGGTCTTATCATTACGAACAGCTAACAGCATCTCAGGCTGTACACAGTCTGAATACCGCTGCAGAGTTTGCAAGGATCTATTTTCCTGTGAACAGAACCATTCCATCCAGAGGAGGGATTTCTGCTGCTGGATGGGGCTCAGGACGCAGAAAGCAGATGCTGGCGTTGGAGCAGTGCCAACATGTGCAGGCAGAACAGGGACCCGGATGGTGTGCATGAACAGAAAGAGAGAGAGAGAAATGTTTGCTTTTTAAATGTGAGTTTCAAATGAGGGGAGAACTATAAAAAGCATATGTCCAGAACTGAGAGTCTCTAAGTCGAGGCCAGAAGCCTGTCAGACAAGCACATATGGGGCACTGCACATTTTTGGGAAACATATTCATGCTATAGTTACAATTCCTCTTCTTCTCAAATTTCTACGACCATCCTACCATACTTTCCTATGATCCATTTTAATAGAATTTGCAACAGCCTGTTGCATTTTGTGAAACAATACCCTTTTCAGTGAAAAGTGAGTCTGCTTACTGTAACACGGTAGCAGTCAATTAAATTTGGAGCAAAACACCAATAACTGAGCACTGCATTCAGAGAAAGCTGGACGAACTAGTGGTAGCTTGTTTAATGTACCATCTGTTTCATTTGCTTCACGTAACAACTGCATGCATGCAGCTCAAAACAGTTCAAACTTGAATGCATAAAGATTCAGAACTTTCTGCTCCCCTTTTTTCTTGTAAAAGTCAATCAAGCCCATCTGGAAATGAAAATTAACACAGAGATGGAATTGAATCAGCCCCCGTGACCTCTGTAAGCTTTCCATGAAATCTCCCTGTAGGTTTTTCAGAGACATAAATCTCTGGGAAATAGTTGTCCTGCCGAGCACCTGCTGGATGGCCAGACCGTTCACCTCAGCCAGAGCCCTTTAACAACAGCTGTGACGACTTCTCAAGGCGGCTCTCCGGTTCAAATTAAAACACACCTAATGCTCTTCTCAACAACCCTGGATGTGTTGGATGGTACACTGTGGCATGTTGTTTTATGATGAGCAATAACACCAAATACTGTAAATGTATCTGATCCAGATGTTGGTCACACACGCTCTGTTGATGTTTTGCTAGCCACAAGGCCTTTTTGTTGTATTGACTTAACCTTTAATTAACCAGGATGCATGGCTAGTTTAATGATTTTGACGCCTCAGGTCACGGTCTAACCAGGAAACATAACAGCCTTTAACACTGGTGGTATCCTTTTCCTGATAATAAACATGACATTTCAGACAAAGATATAGGAAACATCATACAACATCATAAATATCAGCTTGTGTGTGTATGTTCATGCATGTGTGTGTGTGTCCACCTGCATGCATATTTACAACAGGCAGCGAGAGTTAGAGTCTGCTCACTCAGTCTTCAGTAGGATGCTATAAAAGTCTAAAACCAAATCAGACCCACAGGAGTATTCTTACCAAAAAATTTCCCAGCCAGGAGAAAGCAGTAAAACATTATGTGTTCTCTGGGAGCACTTTGAACGGAAGAGCCTCGACATGACATGATGCTTGAGCTCCACTCCAGCCATCAACACATGACGTGCCCACAGGATAAACAAAAGCTGCAGTAACATCCGTCACTTCCTGTCTTATCGGAGCGTTTCATGTTTAGTTTGTTAGGATGAATGAAGTTTTATTTAAAGTCGCCCTCCACTCAAGATGTATTTTGCCCATTGTTCCATCAGCTGGATGTCTGAGCTTCAGAGCTGCAGAATGATGTATGTGCAGTCTGACACCAGATGGCTGCTGAAGGAGGGAACGTTCTCAGTGCTCTCCGAGCTTAAAGGTGCGCACCTATGAGAATGATTTGTGACATCACAACTAGTTTTGAGCCAATCGTGGTGTAGTGTTCAACTTCAATCTGTGATGTGAAAACTCAAAGCCTCTACTGCACATACATTAAAAAAAGGACTTTTCAGTTTAGCAGGAGACATTGTGTCAAGTATATATATAGCACAGTTTAAAAATTAAACCAGCAACTGACCAAAGTGCTTTATGTAGAGAAAAATAAAATGTACAGATAACACACATACAATGACAAGGAAAACCAAAGAATACAAATGGGTCTTTGTCCTTGATTTAAAACATTCAACGGCAGGAGCTGGACATGGAGAGGGAGGCTATTTCAAGACCTGGGCCCAACACGGTCATCTTTACACCTCAGACGACTACAGCTTATCAGATGACCTCAGTGCTCTCAGAGGACAGTGAGGACATATCAGTTCACTGATATAAGTTGGAGCTATATATATATATATATATATATATATATATATATATATATATATACACACATTTTTAATGAGGGAGAAAGAGTAGATGTCATTTTAAGGATTTTAATGGGATAATTGAACTTGCGTCTTAAAACATGTCTGAAGGGGATCTTAAAGATTTTCTGTGACAATGTACATTTGTCAATTCTTCAAAGCTGAATTTACAATTTCAGATAATTCACATTGATTAAAAACAACATTACCGTTTCATTTAAAGGAAGTGTTTCTTAAACCAGAATAGATTATTATAATTATGCACCCTTACAGGCATACACCCATGCAGGAGAACAGAAAACAAAGAGGAACAAATGGAAGAAAACACAAAATAATTAAAATGCTAATTGTTTTGTATGTTACCAACATGTAAAGAGGGGAGTCTGGAGGCCTTCCTTGAGAGCCTCCTCCGACATGGACAACAAATGCATCTGCTGAGTTAGCGTGCTAGCCCAGAGGAGTGCTGCTGTGCAATCCTCAATCCTTTATTTTAAACATTTTCAAAGATTTGACTGTATAATCATCGAAGTTTCAGTGTACATCGTACACTGCTGCAAAGGTTCATCTGCATGGATCACCACATATAGTTTTGATTGATGGCTCATCAGAATAACAGGCTCTGATGTGAGGGGCACGTAACCTCACACACTATAAACACATATACCAGCTAGTGCTGAGTAAACAGAAAATGTAAACGCTGGTTATTTAACAAGCCTCCACCTCTCCATCCTCACACCCCCTCCGTCCCTCCTCCTACCCTCGTCCTACACCCCTACCCCAACATCCCCGCCTCTTTACACATTAAGTATGCATTGATTCAGCCTTCCCCTGTGTTATAAATACAGCATCGATCCACCCAGCGATCAATAAACTCATTCACATGCATAGAGCCACTTTGATAACTCTCCTACTCGCAGCCACTCGCAGTAGCATCCTACTGAGAGGGGGAGCTCTCTCTCTCTCTCTCTCTCTTTCTCTCTCTCTCTCTCTCTCTCATAGCTTGACATATTCCTCTACATCATTCATTTTTTTTATCCCTATTAATATATATGTATGTGTAAAGACACTTAAAATCAGTTGCGCAGATACATTAGATGACAGACAGCATACTCCAATCCATAATTCATCTAAACCACAATCACAGTGCATAAGTATGAATGCATGTCTGACACCTTTGTATAGTTACTGTTAATATTGATGCAGAGAGTAACCAAATGAGTAATTGTTAAAACACGTCCAGCAGTCCAGATCTGCCTCCTTTAGACCCGTTACCTTGAGTCAGATTTGAACCGATCTCTGGTCTCATTTTTATTCACACACACACAGAGCTTGCACACAATTTAAAGCCGAGACATTCCTTCAAAACACTACCTTAATTAAAAGTAAAGAAGCAAAAGGTTTATTAGGTGACTGATAGATCGAAAGCAGAACTGACTTCCCAATTCCACAGCACCAGATCTATGATTATTTACTTTCTCTACAGATGTTTTGGATGGAAAAGCCATTTCTGGAGATGTCTTACGGCTACTAGAAAAGAGAAAGCAATTCACGAGTTACAATTCCATTTGTAACCAAAAATGATGGTAACAAATACTCATCCACAAGTTTTAATCAAGCTGCACATGCTCTGCTGTAGTAAGATCCAGGTGGTTTATTACCTTTATACGTAAATAAACTTTTGCAGAAACTCTCCCTATCACTCCAGATGTAACCCTGTTTAACATGACTGTAGATAAAAAGGTAGGATTTAGAAAACTGCTTTTTCACAATTACTGTCATTTTATTTTATTTCTTTGACATTCCTATATACCCCTCCTCTCTCTCCTCTAAAGGAAGTGAGGACCAAGGAAGGTTGCTGATGATCTTTACAGGGGTATGTCCCTGTTGTGCACTTAAGTAGCTCCTCATCGCTTTTACGGCAACTCACTAAAACCTGTCTTGTAAAAAAAAAAAAAAAAAAAAGCGGTCCAGGGAAGGTGGAACACATTCATAAAAGACAGAGAAAGGGGGGAAAAAATCAATGTCCATTTCTTCAGCACCTATGAATTTTATCGACACTGCTCGCTCACCCCACCATCACTCAGTCACAAATTTGCCAGTTTTAGGTTGAAGTTAGTGAGCACACTAAGAAAGAAAAGGTGGTTCATTATACAGTATATAAATAAAAATATATGCAGGGATGTTTCTGGGAGGGGAGTTAGTTATTGGATACTCACGTTGAAACTAGCAAATTACACAAAAGTACTTTATGTTCCTTTTCTATTCCCATTGTTTTTTGACCTTGAAGAAAAAAAATGTATCATATCCAATTTTTTTTTTTTTTTCCCCTGCTAACATTTAGAATAAATGGGAAGAGTCAACATGAAACAGGCCGCTGTGGAACATGCAGTGGCACATTTAAAATGACTCCTCTTAATGTCAGAACCTCACTTTACATTAGCCAGGGTGTAGAACAAGCAGACAGATAATGTCATTTTGTCGCTGTGCTTTACAGCAACTACATTTTGATGGGGAGAGGTTTGCCTGGCAGTGTCTCTCATCTTAAAGATCAGCCTTAATTGTGCCAGTGCGCACGTCGTCCTCAGCGGGATTCTAATTGGCTTAAACTTAACTTAACCTTTCTGCAGCTTTCTGCGTACAAGCGGTAGTCAAAACGACAATATAAATGGATCTTTTGTGAAGCTACACAATAGGAATTAGAAACCGTCACACGTCTGTCCGTTACCACAAAACATGATGCACGAAAAACGTATATTGCACGAGTGTGTATGATGAAGCTTTGTGAAAGAAAATGAAATCAATGGCTTAGGTTGGGCATACACTGTTCCTCGGAAATGTGTTCAAATTTCATTTATCCACCTCTGTCAAAATATTTCATATGTTCACCAAGAAGAAAAAAAAAAAAAAGTCTGCTGCAATCATTACTCTATACGAGTATGCTGAAATTTCTGAGATTTTTACTCACTACAAGGTGCTCTGCTTTTATTCTTCAAAGACATGCAAATGTTCTCTCCCTTTCTGTCTTCTACCTTCTTTCCAATAAAGTAGGCTTATTAAATGCATTAAGGAGAATCAAAGTTGAGGTGTGCTTTGAGTGCATTCAAAGAGGGTGGTGATCGGAGCAAGAAAAGGAAAAAGATGGGAACCCTTCTCAGTGTCCCTGCGCCCATTACTGTACACTACTTCATTTAGCACCAATTAGATTTCCAGTTCCCTTTCTGCTGCTAATGCCCAGGATTGCTGGGTCCATGCTAAATTAAGCACTAGATCTTCATTGCAGACTGCAAACCAATTGATTTCGCTCCTTAATCAATTTATTTCATTAGTTATACATTCCTCTTTTTCCCCTTGCGCCTCCCTCTGCACTGTCTCGCCTCAGAAGCCGGCGTGAGGAGAGTGACCTATCCTGGAGTGTGACACAGAGGAGAGTGATTTGAATGATAACCAAATAGCTAGCGCGGCCTCGGCAGTGTTTAAAGATCATATGTAAATCAAATGTCGGGGAGGGGGGGGGGAATTGCTTGGCAGGGTTCTGTCAGAAAACAATTTAGTGATCGTTAAAAGGAATGCCTCGCCGTCGTGCAAACCTCCGCAAATTAAATCAATGCAGCCACTGGTCTCTGCCCCCTTTCACTTCTATCAAGCTCCCCCCCCCCCCCCCCCCAACCTCTTCTTCTTCCACTCTCATTTTTCTTCTCTCTCACGCACACACACACACACAAACATAAAGATCCTCACAGAGGAAGACAGAGAGTGAAAGCCTGAACCTTAAAGATTTTCTGGATAAGGAAGATAAGGATGTTTTTATTACTCCATTCCTACACTGTGCAGTTTTGGAATTATGAAGGGAAAACTGGGAGTGCTAAGCCGCAGTGTAAATACCATAAAGGGACACGGCGTGGCACACGCATGATGACAGGCGTGATAATGCAACATGAGATAGAGAGAGATTGAAACAGACCCCACCCAGGATGATCTCACCGTTTATCCTAATGAGATGAGTTACTATAGCAGCACAGACATATTTGGTACAGAAGACATCACTGCAGCAGTAGTTATGGAGAAAAATACTCTAAAATGTTAAACCCCCCCCCCCCCCCCCCCCCCCAAGAGAGCCAGTCATGCTTGGCTTCTATCCCTAAAGCCTGTATGTGTCAATCACAATCCCCGGGGACAGGCTACATGTTTCAGAAGACTTGGGAAATAAAAACATGTTGTGGAAAATCTACATTTGGTAGATGGAGGCGACATCACTCATTTCAACATGTTTGCAGAGTTGTGTGCCAGCACAGGCTACAGATGTGGTTTGTAGTTCAAAAGCAGTATGTATTTTCTTTTTCTCAGCCCTCTCAAGCAGTTATGTACAGGCAAAGATGTGGGTGGGCTTGTATGTACGCATGCCCACATATACATTTGCTGTGTTGTCTACTGGGTGTGTGCCGTCGTACAGTGTCACCACGAACACACACTCTGAAAAAGAAAAAGAACTACTCCATGTGTTGTCTTAGACGCGTGTAACGGCACATTTGTTGAGAACAACACACAGGCGCTCGTGCAACCCTCGCTCTCTCTCTTACACACACACACACACACACACACACACACACACACAGAGCCATGTACAGATTTTGCAGTAGCCTACACACTCATTGTGTCTGCTTGTCAAATGGCACCTGATATCCGCCAGCGTCTGGGAATCAAATTAAGTGAGCGACTGCTGCTGAGGCCTCCTTCTCTTTTTTCTCATCCGCCATCCCTGGGCATAATTAATTTTATCATCAGCCTCATTATTATTGTTAAATTGTTTTTCATATTTCTTCATTCCCTCTCCCCCGCCACACACTCCCCCCCCTCGCCTGTCCAGAATACCAAGTGTATGCTAATGTGTTTTGGAGATTGCCAGCGCACACAGAGATGGAGAGAGGTAGAGAGGAATGAGAATGAGAGAGGGTCTGAGATGAAGAGTGGGTGGGAGATGGAGGTGAGACAGATAGGGGTGGGGGGTGGGGGGGGCAGGAAAGCAATGAGGTTGGGAGGCAGGTGGAAAGAAGGAAGGGTGCCGGTGGTAGGAGGGGAGGGGAGGTGAGGGGGTGGGGTGTTCAGGTTGGGAGGGGGCACTGTTGTGAGGGCCGCATTATGTATTCCACCAGCGTATTTGGAACCCAATTAATCAAGCAGAGGAGAGGAGAGATGCAGAAAGGATGAGATCGCCCTTCACGTTGATGAGGCCTGGCCAGGGCAAACGCTCAACCACCTGAGCTCCTAACAGCCATGCCGACACACAGGAATTATGGCGATACCTTCACTCCTTTCTCTCTAGCTCTCTCTCTTCCCTCCTCTTTTTCTACATCCCTCTCTTTGTGCTAATGTAACATAGAGTCTCACCTTCTCTACATCTTTTACCAAAGCTATTTACCTTGCACATTTTTGCCTTCTTGAATAAAAGTCCAAAAATGTGGGTTTTTTTTGTTTTTTTTGTCTTGATCTGTTAAATTCAATGTAAAAGTTTTCACATGAAATAAATTCAAAATGCACTGAAAAACTGATTTAAGAATTTAAATTAATGTTTTGGGGTTTTTTTTTTACTGTTCCTATGACCTAAAGGACTCTCATTTATTTATGACATTATATCTCACCAAGAAAGATAATCACCTTAAAGAGTTTACTGCCACCTTCACTGACTGCTTCAACAACACAGCACATCTCCTCTTCACAGAGTTGGGGTCAAGCCTGTGGCGGCCAGCTACCAGCGATCGTTGAAATTGACCGTCTCATAGATGACGAGAGACCGAGAGAAAAACTCCAGTGCCTTGTTGACTTAATTTGATTCCCCTCCCCTAGAATGCGAGCCAATAGATCCCGTATCTACATAGTGCTCTGTAGAAGGTCTATAAATATTGACCCTCCATTTCCTGTGTGTGGCGTTAATGAAGCATTTAGTATACCCACAGCATTATGGAGGACCTATGTAAAGCCACCTCTCCCTCTGTCAATGCCATTGCATCCTACACACACACACACACACAAAAAGAAGACACTTCCAAAATGTAGGGGAAAAACTTTAAATGTTCTTTTAGTAAGGTAAAATATAAAAGTATTAATCCATTTCATTAAAAAAAAAAACATTAACTCATAAATACTGGGCACAAATTGTGAAAACTTTCCATTTCTCAAGCAGAGCAAGCAGGACAAGGTAAATGCAATCCTTCACCTACTGAAGACAACATGTTTCTGATAACAGCCTGTTGCTGCACATGTATTCTTTCTCCTTTTAAAATTCACTGCATTTCTCCTACTTTTTTTTTGTATAGAGCAATTATTTGTTTATTTGTGCCTTGTGTGTATTGTATTTGCAATTAGAGACAATGTCCTTCTTACTTGAAAAATTTAGAGTTCTATAAGTATGTTTTAGTTTTGGTTATGCTTCCCTATTGAGGCAGCGATAAACAAAGAGGTACAAGACTGTTGATGTACAACAAAAGTGAGCAGCAGATGGACATGTGACCCCCCACAGAAGTTTGTTTTGACCAAAGGTGGCAGCGTCACTGCCACTGAGCCTGAGCCAGACTTTATTTTATCACACATTAAGTGTGAAGGACAGTTTCCAAAAATGTCCTCTTGGAGTTTTCTCTATCACAGCGCTTCCCACATCTCTTTGCGCAACCCGTCTGTCACCCCCACTTCTCACCTGTCACCCCCTCACCTCACAACCAAACACCCTCTATCCTTTTTGGGAAAAAATGAAATAATTTTGTTGTGGGGTCCCCGGGCGGTTTTGTAATTTCATGCCTGTGTATGATAATTTTATGCTGTCCTGCGTCGCGTAACTCAGGGCTGCCAAATGCTGACAGGTGATAAATACGATCTTTTCCGCCCCGTGTGCAACAGACCTGAAAAAAAAAAAAAAGACAGATAGGAGGGGGTCTGAGGTTTGGGAGCTGAGGGTCTGTGGGGGTGTTGGAGGGGAGGATCCTATTGCAAGAGACTGGCTGAGGCCGTGGTGGAAGCAGTGTGCACAGCAGTGTCGCCGGTGTTGGAGCAATTTCACGGCTTGCCCACCCCACCTTCCCTCACACTTTCATTCACTTATAACCTGCCTCCCCACATCTCCCTTAACCCCCCCATCTCTCTCCCTCTGTCTTCCTGTCTTTCCCCTCCCTCTGTCCTCCTCCACCCAGGAGAGACTGAGAGGACAAGAACCTTCAGGTAGCCTTGAACAGCAGGGATAGTGATCAGTGCATTTTTGCTGCTCACAGGAATCACAGGAAATAAACACGCGGACAGTTTGCAGAGGGGCAGTTTTCCACCCCGTCAAGGAGACATTTATGTTGTGAAGGGGCAGAAGAACAGGGTGAGGGGAGAGGGAGGGAGGGAGAGGGAGGGAGAGGGAAGGAGAAGAGGGAGGACAAGGAAGTGACCCAAGCGTGGAGGACTGATGGTTTTCTGAGTGACGTAATTATTCGCCTCCTTGCGTTGTGCAGTTAGAATGATGATATCCAGATGAAAAAAGTCCAGTCTGTGCACATGTCACATGTACACCGAGTACACTGTGACCTTCACATTATACCTCTAAGTCATGTGTATTATACTGTATAGGTTATGGCCTAAAAATAGCATACAGTATACTTGGCTCTCTCCAAAACAAAAAGACCTATATTTGAAATTTATCTTCAACATAAATATATTAATTCCGCCAATGTTTCTAGGAGTTACAGGAGCCTTAACGTGGCTGTAACATGAAAATTGAATATCTGCATATCTGTGGATCCGGCACCATGTCCAAGAAATCCACTCAATCAATCTGGAATTGTGGGTGAGGGGAGGGGTGGTGTCTGCACCACCAAGGTTCCAAGTCATTAAGCAGCCAGAAATTAATTGACTTCACGGTGCTTAGATGGCTGAGCGTGGGTTTAACCCAGGCACAGCAGCCTCTATTAGTATTGTACTGCATGTTCCTCGAGCCGCAGAACTGGAGGGACACAGTTCAAGTCAGCAAAAAACATGTCCTGATGTCCCATATAGTATGATTAATAAGGTGATCACGTACTGATAAAGTGCCTCAGTGATACATTGTAAACGAAAGGTTAATAATGCACATGCACACATATGATTTAAGCTCATTATGTTGCAGATAGCTGCATATTGTACATGTCAATAAATTCCAATATAGCTTGCAATGAGGTTTGTAGTTCATGAGATGGAAATTCCTGGTAAAAGGCATGCACATGAATTGACCAGAGGCTCATGGCAGCACACACACCTTCAACTGAGGACTGTCCTCGAGGCTCTCTTTGACCTCTATGTTCGATCTCTCTTTCAGAATCCAATCAGGCTGAAGTCTCCAGAGGGAACATAGAATAAGGGTGAAGGAGGAGGAGGAAGTGAAGTTGGGAGCAAGCAGTCAGAGAGCAACAGGAGCTTAACACATACTGTATATGTCCATGCATGCTATTGGAGTCGTGCTCATAGGCAGCCAGTGATCAGCATAGCGTGCTTGTTGTGCTGTGGGTGATCTGTATCATGTATCTACAAACTGTTGCAGCAAAACGGAGCTTCACATAATACAGCCTGCAGTAAAATGTCAACAATTTTCCATGCAGGAAATATTTCAAGAAGCTGATTTTTTTTTTGTTTGTCTATTTGTCTGTGATACAGGAAGGGGTCCAGTTCGTGCATTTTTGTGACAATTGGACAAAACATGTTGTCAAGCATTCAAGTTTCCTCTGAGTTCCTACAAGCATCCACTCCTGCAGGAACTTACCCCTCCTCCTCCTCCTCCGTGTATTTAGTCATAGATTTGGGGGTTAATTACTTAAAACTTAAAACTAGATAGTACATTGTATGCATAATATCGGTTTTAATATATTTATATAGATGTGTGCAGATAAATAGAATAAAATAATAACTCACAATGAAGGGCTTAACCCTAACTCACTCACTTAAAAATCTATATCATATGCAGTGAAGGATGAAAACATCAATAAAGGGATACATCAAATATATTTTGTATGAGAAATATATTCCTTTATGTTATGACTTTGACCTATACAGAATGTGGTTACAAGAGAGCCGGCATGCTGGACAAATCATTAAAACTATGTCAAGGAAAAGTCCCAGTGAGCTTAATAAAACTGTATGATTAAAATTCAAGCAAGGATGGTAGTTATTCTGCACACAATGGCTGTCTGCTTAACATACAGCAGTATGCAGGCCCTAGGTCTCTTTGTCCCAGGCCTCAGTGCTTGTAAAGCACAAGGTCTTTTTACATTTTCACCAGGTCTGAGAAAACAAGCTGCTCGCACATTTGTGCTCCGCAGCAGACCAGAGTTTTGGATGGAGGGTTGCGCTTCACCTTTAACAAATCACAAGTTTGCACAGCACCTGAAAGCATCTTTTTCTTTCATTTTTCTTTCTTTCTTGTCACTCTTTCTTTTCTCCTCACTGTATTTCTGTCCCAGAGGTAGGTTTCACCTTCAGAAAACAACAGAAAGTCAAATGTCAAGGAGAACACCGATCCATTGCTCCAGAAACATTTTCTTTTTCTTTTTTAAATTTTGTTTTAATAAATAAGAATGTGAGATATCTTTTCAGGAGGCTGATGGACATCAGTGATAGGTGTGTGTGTGTGTGTGTGTGTGTGTGTGTGTGTGTGTCAGTTGCAGCACAAGGGAACTCCTAAACGGATCAGGTCACTGCTGATCACATGGCAGAGATAATGGTCCAAACAACCTTGACGAGAGTGGAAGAGGTCTCTCTATTTAATTAGAAACTTTAATATTTCATTCTCTGCTATGCCTCATTAGAGCCCTTCCATCACACCCTCCCAGGCCCATACACACTACCATACGGTCTCTCTGTCTCACAGGATCCTCACTGGCCAGACTTTCTGATTCAGAGCTGAGAATCTAGCTCAAAAAGAAAGACATGCAAAGTTTTTTCTTTTTCTTTTTAGCACTCGGCGTGTCAGATGGTGAGAGGTTTTGTTTTTTTCCCCCTCGGTGTTATTCCAAATTGATTTGTTTCAAAAGTGTCGACATTAAAAGTGAGCCGTGCTTTCATTAGAAGTGTTCAGACTTTTTGCTGTATCTTTTTATTCTGTGGTGGAAAAGGGGAAGACAGTGAGGTATGACAGGTTAGAAATGTATGTAGTATGTGGATGCTTTAACTCTCAACTGTTTCCAAGAGCAGAAAAACAACCCGATCAATCTCTTTTGTCTTCTCACACAGCAACCCGCTCTGGTATTCCACTCAGCTCACACTTTCATAACCATCTCTGCCAAAGGACCAATAAGACCTCATCTATTCTTCCTCCTTTTTTATCTTTTGCCTGGCGTCATGGGGTGGTCAAGTCCGGCTAAGAGAGGGAACGGCTTTGCCCGATCACTCTCTGTCGTCCCAGAGGCCTCCACTGGCCCCGGTAATGGGAGGCAGGAGTGTGATGACAGGACACTTTAAGGGTAATTTTGTTCAAGGTCACGTCACTCTGTCACTGACAACACTAACCCTGTTCAAGGTGTCCGACGACCTGCCTCTCTCTGTGTGACACCATATAAAAAGATTCTGTTTGAAATTAGTGACAGTGAATTTCAACAGATTCTGGTGCTCGCTGAAAACATAAAATTTTGGGCTTAAAATATTTTACAATTATACAAAATACACTCAAATAATCCTACAGCTTTAGAAGGAATGATACAAACCAGTATGTCTGTATGTTTATGTATGTACATGAATATATGAGTATCCGTATGAAAGCGTTGGTGACTGTGGTGAAAGTGTACGTGTGTGTGTTTATGTGCATGTGTGTGGTACATTATGTGTTTGTGTGTAAGCAGGCATGGAGGCGGTGGGGGTGTGTGTGTGTGTGTGTGTGGGGGGGGGGGGGGGGGGGGGGGGGGGGGGTTGCATAAAATATGCAGGATAATTACCAGGAAGAGGTTGGAACGCACATGAAAGGCCTCGTATTGATTCTTGAAAGGACCTGACAGCTCGCCTGAATGTTTTATTTCCTCCGCATTGTTTGTTTTGCATATAAAGGATTCCATTTTCTTGTGAATTTTGATTGCAGTAAAGACGGCGGGACCCTCTCGCCTGCTGAGGGGCGGATGAGAGCTGTGTTAACTGTTTAGAGACAGAGAAGGGATGTGGGATACATGTGACCCCTACAGTGGGCCTTCTACCTGTCAAACCACCAACAACCAAAGTGACATACAGAGGTTTAAAAATGGCCCGAAACAAAACAAAAAAAAAATACTGTAAAGATAGACCGATTCACTCATATTCTCTGCTAAGAAGCTACAGAGCGCTCTGTCTTTAACAAAGTCAGAATCCTGAGACACAGACACACACATATGCACGCATTTAGGTAATGAAAAGTCAAGCGTGAAAACATGGATCCGGATCTGGTGAGCCCACCGTGAGCGCTGGAATGCATCGGCGTGTAGCGTCCCAGCCCAATGTAAACAGCCAGCGCACGTGTGTGCATGCCTCCCCTTCTCTAAAGCTGCTTTCCATTTCCCTCTGGTGCCCATTTCTCCTCATTCAGACCTTTGTTCCGTCAGCTACCACAGATGCAATCCCACCACAGGATTTCATACACAAACACAGCGTCCGGATCCCCTGCCTACAGCCTGCCCTTTTTACAGTCCAGCTGTCCTCACCGTCATGTTGGAAAAGAATGCAGCCTGAGCTTTCGGTATATCTAAAACCAGACCAATGGAAAAAAGTTTACAAAAAAAAACAACATTTAATATATCACATTTTAAAACAGCAGCGGAAATTGTTGATAAACCCATCCGTTTTAAGTGTTCACATCTTCACCACCACTGAATTTTGTTTTTTGAGTGATTTTCATTTGTATTAAAATAGTGAAAACACGTTTGCCCCTGACAATTAAAATATTTTTTGATAATGATTAGTAAGAATTCCAATATTTATAGTAGCTTTTGGTCGTTGGTTACCAGACATGGTAGCTTGGCTGATGTAGGGAGGTCTCTCTTACTTCCTAATCATTTCCAGATTGAATTTGCAGGCCTTTGTAGCATAATAAATATGCAATACTGTATTGATCTTTAAAGGAAATTCTCCTTTTGCTTGTGCAGCAGGGGCAAAGGTCAGGGTCAGAGGCTTCAGAAAGTAGATGCTTACCAATACTGGAGTTTATATACATTATGGTCCCTTTGGGTTGAAGGATAGTCTCTTTGTTCACCAAGACATACTGCAGCTCCATCATCAATTCATCAGCGGATGCATAGGCAGTACACTGCTGCTCTCATAGAAACAGACCTTCAATCTCATACTATGGCTGTTACTAAACAACTTGTTATGTGGAGCTAAAAAAAAAAAAAAAATGTCTGGTAGATGATATATATAAACAGGTTTGAGAGGAAGTGCTGACAAGACCTCTATCAAAAGTTCTGCAAAAAATAGTGTTCTTGAAATTGTACATTTTGTTGTAACCATTAATCTTTATATACCACTCAGAAAACATATTCATGAGTCTTTTTATCAGTCAAATAAAGATTTATTACAAAAAAAAAATGTTGTTGTTGTTGAATCAGGAAATAAAAAGTTATAACAC
Source organism: Pampus argenteus (assembly GCA_036937835.1). Classification (NCBI taxonomy): domain Eukaryota; kingdom Metazoa; phylum Chordata; class Actinopteri; order Scombriformes; family Stromateidae; genus Pampus; species Pampus argenteus. The sequence continues at coordinate 15,381,176 of CM072867.1, forward strand.
AAAACAACTTGGATAAAAGTACTTCTTTTGTGAAACACAAGAACATGAGATTCAGTATAATCTACTACTGTAGGATATATGTATCATGTTGATGTATATGTTTATGTGCTTACATGTACTTTTTTTTTTATGGTTTTACTTCACTCCTCCTGATTTCGTTGCAACCTCTAATATAGTTTAATTCCTAACACACACTTAACCAACAGTTCCACCGTCTAAAATGTCACTCCTTATCCCACTGTCACCCCCATTTTAAACCATCACCCCCATCAATGCCATTTTGCTCCTGGGCTGAAAAGCAATTGAAACAATTTTCGTGCAGAGAATTATTGTCTTTAATTGCAATGAAGGGCACGTTTTCCCATCATTCCTTGGGAGTGTTTTTTCTCTCTGGGTGGAAATGTATGCAATGCCATTGAGCGTGGGCTCTCTGAAAGAGGTCATAATTACATCCTTCAGTATGCTCGCCGTCGGCAAGGATTTTACGCCTCATAATTATTAAATGGCAGATTCACTCTGTGTGTGTGTGTGTGTGAGAGAGAGAGAGAGAGAGGCAGAGAGTGTGTGTGTGTGTGTGTGAGAGAGACAGAGAGAGAGAGTGTGTACGGCTGCCTGCACGAGCGTGTGCATGTGTTAAAACGTAGTGTGAAAAGAGTTTGAATTTGTTCTCCAATGAAAGATTGAGAAGAGACTGTTTGTGTATTCTGTGCACGCTCGCCAAAAGTTCTCCCTGGTGAGAGAAGTTCAAAGAAACTCGGCGACACTGTTTAGTTATTTCTATTTCACTAATGTATTGCCAATCACAGTCAGTATTATTGCCTGTCACTGAAGTAAACAATGCATGAATAGCATCAAAACTAATTTATCTGTTTTAAGAAGCACAGCAAATTGATTTCAAGTATATAATATTATTGGCAAGAATAATCAGAATAGAATTAATTATTTTCTAATTGTTATTGAGACATTAGCAATTGATATGGGAGATGGTAGGCAAAGTGCTATCCTAACAAGATGTGATCAAGTCTGCTCAACTTTCCTCTTTCAGCATAATTTCCATGTCATAATTATATTGTCTCACTCACAGCTGAGATAACATCACACTCTCCACATTGCTAATATCCCTCCCATCTCCTTCCTCACTCATGCGGCTCACTCAAGTGTATTGGGTTGATATTACAAACTTTGACAAAAATAGCCATCACAAAAAGTAATTTAGTCATTGTAAAAAAAAAATGAAACACACACAAAACTGATCACTGCAGTCATTACTGCATTGTTGCTCTACAAACAAAATGTACAGTTGGTATTATTATTATTATTGAAAATTGCATTTGGAGTAAAATATAGAAGGTCTGAGAGTCAGTATGACAAGTTGTTCAGACTTTTTTTGAACCACTCATGAGCAGGTTAGAGTCCTATAAGATGTCAAATTCAATCTCAGCATCCATCCCTCCACTGCACCTGTCCTTTGATGAAGTAATGCTGGAGATGGTAATTGACTGGCACTCATCGCAACCCAACTCAGGTCTCACTTCACTCCTACAGGAAATCATTATGCAAAGAGACCAATAAAATATCTTACATTATAACCATAAATAATTAGCCTGCGCCATTATACTCCTACTCTTGCTAATTGGTTTATTACACATCCTATATATATCTGACATAAACATGTATACATAATGACCATTCCCATACACACCAATAACAACTCTTTCCCCATCTAGTTATTGTATAGTGTCCACTGACTGTGCTTACATGTTCCCTAGTGAGAGCTATTAGAAGTAATTAGAAGAAAACTGGTGTGTTGGGTATGAATGCAGTTCATGTGCTGGTGGGAAGTAACGACATGTGCAACAGAAGAATCTTCATTAGTGAACTTAGTAAAATTAGTATATTTATATATTTTGTTCGTGCACTGGGGAGGGAAACAAAAAAAAAAAAAAATAGCCAGAGGACGTGCAGGTCTAAATACAGTATGTTCAGACAGATGGAGAGAAATTCAACCCAGGTCTTTGTAACCTTTGTAGCACTAATGCTGCATCTTGTTCACGTGCACATCAAGATGCAGTAAACACAATATGGGACAATAATTGCAGGCCTCTCCGTGAAAGGATCAGATGAATTATGTCTCCCTTACTTATGCTGAACAGCTCTCTTTACATCTTATGTGAATTCTAATTTTTCAATTTGAAGGTTGAATGTATAAGTGAAGCCACTCTGTATGTTGGCTGCTCTGCAAGGATAGCACTCCATAAGCCCCCGAGCAGCACAATGCTACTAAAAAAAAAAACTGGGAACAATTTCAATGTAAGAGAGTCAATTGAAAATAATAAAATAAATCTGACTCCTATGTCTCTGGGGAAAAAACCAAACATCTCCTGCAACAAATCAAAACTTTCCCTCTCTTATGCGGAGCGGGTGTCGAAAACGCCCTGTTTAGACTTGTTCTATTTCTTCACAAACATGCATTTTCTGGTGAAAAGGAGGAATCAAGACTTTTCAGTTGTCTCACTGGAAACAGACACCTGAGTTGGAAAGTGGGAGAGAAGTTGAGCTGTTAGATCTCAGTAGCATATGCTCCCCTGGGGAAAGCCACAGCTCAGGGTACTCATCCTACGCTGCTGTGGAGCTAGCTTAAAATACTGTTGTCACATAGCGATCACAGGCTTCCACTGATGGTACACAAATAGTCCCCTTGCGAAGTTCTTAAAAGCCCATTAGACGTCACCATGCTCCGCGCTGAAGATGCCACCGCTAAGTGCTCCTGATGCCAAAGGGAAAGCATGAAGACAGTCCTCATGCAGAACAATCCCCGTTTTCCCCCTTTTCCACCTGAATATGTTTGTTGACTTTTCAACTCATTTTATGTGGTAACTATTTAAGAGAGTGGCAGCTAACCTCAGATCAGGGTGTGACATGTCTTCATGCTCAAAGTGTGACACAGATGTTTAACTGGTGAAAGCTGACTTCTCCAGACTTCTCAACTTCACTCCCTGTTGCCTCTCTGTAACATCTCACAGTGCAAAACCACAGAGTAGAAAATTATCCTGAACAGAGGTCAAGCGTGACCACTGACTTCATACAGGAAGCTGCTGGTGAAGTTCTGCATTAGAGGAAACAACCATTAACATGTTCTGTTGAGTTCTTTATATACTATGTGGAAGCTAAATAGTGCCATCTGGTGACTTTCAAGAAATCAGGTGGCAAATGCTGAAGATAATTAAAGCGATAATGTAATGTATTCAGAATGATAAACTAATTTACAGGAGACTTCATACGAAAAGAATGTGCACACAGTGCTGATGTATTCGTACAATTTACAAATCTGTAATTTAGAAAAAATCTCAGATACAATATTTCAATTTAAAGCAGGTGTCATGTGTAATTAACACAAGTTTCCAACGTTCTCACTTTCATGCAGAGCAGATGAACCGTGAACGTAGTAATGACGTTTTCAAATACAAATTTGCCGATTCTAAAAATGAGCACCCTCTGTTTGCCAGGTTTTGGAGGGAAAAGAGGTAGCAATAAGAAGGCAGAGGTGAAAATGTGAGAAACTGAAGAACGGAGCAGGGGGAGTACACAGCATGTGTGCACGCTCCGCACTCAGAGAGGTAGGTGAGGATAAATGGAGAGCAGGACTCTGTTTGAGTGTGAGAATGCGTTGGCAGCTTCGGGAGCTCAGTGATCACTCCTCCAAACGGTTGCTGTGGGGATTGTGGCTCCTGGAAGTGGAAAAACTAACAGGTTCTAAAGAGGCGCGAGCCCAGAGGGAGGGAAGCAGTGCTTACAGCAAAGGATCGGCCCAGCCAATGCCTCTAATTGCACTTCATTATCTCATATTGATTTAATTAGCAGCTTGCCTTGTGTGCTCATGGTTATGGTATGCCTTAAAAACAAAGAGGCCAAAAGATCATCTACTCTGCTGCACAGGAGTCGTCTATTCAGTATAGTGTTTCATATGACAACACTTAGCCGTGTCACTGTAATATGTCTCCTTCATGCTATCCTGTACATATATATATATATATATATATATATACACTCAAATAAATGTGTTTCAACCACAGGCCACAAAGCCTGTCTGGAAGAACAGGAGGTCACAGAGTTGAAACACGCACACTGCACAGATCTGGAGTCCAGATTGCTGTGTGCTCTTTCAACAAATTGCTGTAAACCATAAACATTATTTATATAGAAAATATCTGGATGCTTCCCGTTTTTTCGCGTTGCTGCAGTCGTGGAGTCAACTGTAACGTCATTTAGCCTTTCGGTGTAATTATAGGCTACCCTTTACAAACACACGCTAAGTGTATAGCTGTCAAATGAAGATGGCCGCACATGAACAAACATATGAAAATGTGCATTAGCAAAAATACTCTCCGACGTCAGAAGGTGAATACATTAAAATAATTGTCTCAATGGGTTCTGCTGTCCTGCTCTCCCATTACAGCGACTCCCCTACTGACCATACTGACTTCAGTGTTTACTTTTTAAAAAAAAAGCTAAGGCACAAAAAGGCACTATTAACATGGTGAATGGGTTACAGAGAGGCATAAAGTGGAGGAGAGAGTGCTAAGACGATGAACCAGAAGTGTGTTTTTGGTCTGTGGAAAGAGTGCACATTTATAACCTGTGTGGGAAAAACAACAGTTGTGTGTGGTTGGTGGTAGGAGACAGAATAGGCAGCACAAGGTTTGAGTGTGTGAAGAAGGGAAGAAATTGACAGCTGAGCACACCCTTTTGCATAAATGGAGGATTCTTTTGAAGGATGTTCAGCACAGAGTTGTGAAACCTTTTGTGTCCATCAGATGGAGTTACAAAAGGTGGAGAAACAAGTTGAAAGCATATACTGAAGGGACAAACGCTGCAGAGACACTTAGGATGTGTGTCTGTAATGCAGCAGCTTTACATACAGTCAGCATGACAACACGACTTTACCATATTCCTCCCCGACCTGCTCCCTCCCATTACAGCAATCTGTACCATATTACGAGCAACAACTGAAGAGAGATATTTTAATCAAAAGGAGATGTCCTAAAGGAGTGACGTTAAAAATAACTATTATATATCTAAAACTTCGAAAAACTATTATTAATTTTAATGCCTGCTAAATATCTTAAAGATGTATTTTACTTATCAAACAGAGCAGCCAGCAGAGACAGATCTTACAAAGGAACCAAAATGTATTTCATATCCACAGACTTCGCTGATTGTCACAGCCTTTTGAACACCCTTTTCTCTGCCTCTTTGACACGGCCCTTTGAAGACTTAACTATACTGGCAGAATGAATGAATAGTTCAAATCAGTAACATGGTTTAAAAGGGGTTAGCTTGACTTCACCTCGCTGCTTTTCATCCGGCAGACAGGCAGTCTTTTGACAGCTCTGTCCTCTATTGACTCGTCCACCAAAACCAAAGTAAATGGGGCCGATATATTCTCAGCAATTATTCTTATCTATCTTTTATTCTATTCATATTAGAAACTGTGGGAGAATCCCGATGCACAGTGAAGTAGAAGTGAAGTATGAAAAGTAAATCCAAAGAGTCTGAGGTTCACAGGGGGAAGAGGGGGAAGTGAGGGAATGGAGACAGCAAATAAAAAACAGCACCAGTTAGCAGAGAGTGCAGCATGGAGTGGAAAGCCCCAACAGCAATCTGCTAACACTTAGAGCGAACGCAGCCCGAGGTCAATAGCTAAAGCTAAAGTCTTAGACACACAGACAATTTCAGCCACTTGAAACGGTTAAACAAATAACAGTTGTTTAGCGAGGACAGAGAAGGTATGATCCACTTCTTTTCGTTTTATTTTTTCTCTCTCCAAGTTTTGGTGTTTTTCCTCATTTTCTCCACTTTTCTCCACTTGGCAGAACTTCTCCTGGAGTGTGTTTCTTGTCTTCTTCTTTTTTTTTCTCTCTCTGCTGGCTTGGCATGCTGAGGCAGAGATAGATTGATGGACTTGGCAGGCACACACATAGCCAGCCTGGTAATGTGAGAAAATCCAGTGCCAATGCAGAGATGGTACAGATGGACATGACATGTTGCTGTTTTCTGTTTTTGTCTAATATTTCTATATTCTTTCCACGTCTGTCTTCTCACATGTGTTTAAACACATACTCGGGTGGTTTCTCACAAGGGTCTTTGCTCATAGGCTGAGAATTGGCCATTAGGGTATATGTTCAAAGGACACATCATCAACGGCTAATTAACAATTATTAACTGTTCTGCTGTGAAAGAAGACAAATTATCATAAATTACTGCCTAATTAAAATGTGATTGCTGGCTCAATAGTTATAAATCATTAATTTTTAACACCCTTATCACATGCGGACGGAACCAATTCAACAAAAGGTCTATTAGACAAAAATGAATTCACTGGTTTCTTTCAACACACACCCTACTTTCTGCTCCTCTCTCCCACTGCAGTCATTAGCCATAATTACTCTATGTAACACATTGGCTTTATCCATAGATATTAAAGAACAATTAAACCACAGCCTAATTGCATTAAGTGAAGTCTTGTGTAGTGGCTGCCCAATCTAAGACTCTGTACGTGCAATTACTGCTTGAACATGTACAAGTATATTGAGGTGAACTAACCAAGCAAAGGCAGTAATGTAAAGAAACTGAAATGTTTGTGTTCCTGCATTGACTGAGTTTTGTATATTTTTGCTGATTTTAAAGCATCATTTGTTTCAACATCCTCCATCACCTTTATGTACAACCATAATATTTCTCCTGTAACTCCAACATGTGTTATCCCAGGGCTCCTGTTTGTAGGATTTTTCTGTCTATTTTCTTTTGCCTTTCGATCCCTCCTCCTCTCTCTAACAAGCCAGCTCTGGGCCCAGCGCGGTGAGCAGAGGTGAGGTTGCAGGGAGGATAGGTGCATTGTTTAGAGCTGCTTCCGACTGACATCCAGGTAAATGGGTAAATGTGCACTCTCATCCATATTCCAGCAACCCCGGCAGAAGCATTTGGCCAGAGCGTGGTTGGGGTCAGGATATGAAATATTAAAAGGATAAAGCGAGAGGTGGAGTACCCAGAGGGCCTCTGGACAGTTAAACAGGTCTTTGTGTAGATGCATCTTCACTGCTTGTAACCCCACCTGGCATCCACCGCTCTGAGAGGCCAGGATTTCAGCAAGTCTCCATTGTGTACTTCAGCCAAGGTCGGCGCACAGTACACCAAGTTAGCATCAAACTGTGCTCTATGATCAGCTCTTACCATCCTAGAGCACCACCGATGATGGAGCATGTTCACAGCTCGCAAACAAATCAATAACTCTGTCGATTGCATGACTGGAAGAGAGACGGTGAGCTGAGAGAGATTGTTAAAAAAAAAAAAAGTGAAAAATGGAGCCATTTTTTTTTCAGTTATTTTTTCCACCATCACTTGGCAGGATGAAATTCAACCTGCTGTTTGACTGGTAGATCACCAAGTAAGGACTCAGATATATCAAATTTCAATTAAGCACAGTTCATAGGAGCGATCCACAGAGGTGACACGGTCCTAACACTCTCCATCCCCTGCTTAGTTGCAGCCCCAGGGAGTAGGTAATGAGATGGCTTTCTATCTGGCTCTCCATCTCCTCTCTCTTTCAGGAGGAAGCAGAGCACTCGGGGCCAATGGGGCCTGTTGACACCTAGGGCAGGTGCTTGGCCCATTTAGCTCTGGCCTGCAGCCTCCGAACATGTTTGGCTAGCAGTGGCCACACAGTTTGCCCCTCTGGACTGCTCTAGGGGGGTTAGATAATGAATAGTCTGAATGGAGGTGTGTGTGTGTGTGTGTGTGTGTGTGTGTTCGTGTGTATGCACTTGTTCAAGCATGTGTGTGTACTGTATGTCTGTGTGCATGAATTATAAATAAGTAATGAATATAAAAGTGTTTTCATATAGGGATATAACCACTATACCACTATAACCACTGGCTTCTTTAAAAATGATGCATCTCTAAATCATTCCTTTAAATATATCACTGTATATTGGACAACAACAGAGAAATCCTCAGGTCCCATTTGTCACAGGAAGAGACAAGAGGCCTTCAAGCCTTTAGTTTACTGCTCAATCACCTGAGCCTAATTTGTATGCTGATTCAATCACAGAAATAGAAAACAAAGCGAGGTGCAGAAAAATGTCAGCCTATCACTCAGAAAGCAAGACATGGAAGCTCCGGCAATTCTTCAAGCATACAGCACTTAAATTCTTATGAGAGCGTGGTGTTACCTGCTGTTGCAGCCTAGTATCCTGGAAATGATGTCCATATTGGACAATTCCACACCACATGACTTGTGCTAATGTTCAGTGCCAGAACAGGACATCTTGTGCCCTTTGCATACAGAGGCAGAAAGTATAGAGTGTGAAAGTCAGGGTGGTAGACTTACATGCAGGGAACAAAGGTTTATGCCTCATCACAGACACAAAACTGTTTGCCTTACCATTGACTGTAATCACAATATTTCTCTAATGTTAGCCAGCTAACCCTAGACATAGTTAATCAGCTTTTACTACTCTTTACCTAGTCTTAACAACACCATTATTGCCATATTTAGATATGTACAAAGTGAGATAAAAATACTGCTTTGTTGTCACTGAAAATAATCCAGGGTTTTGCAGGAACATTATATGAATACAGACATCGTCTGGTGATAGGAGTGGCTGTTGGCTATGAGATGCTGATAAATCGTGGGCATGTGGAGATGTACCTCACAGCAGTAGGGTGTGAGGGAAGGAGCCTCACATCTGCCTGAAAAGAATGTTTTCTTAAAAGTAAGAAAAGAAAAAGGCATTTCTCCCCTATTTTTGTAGCTTTTGTGTTCCTTTTTGTGCTAACATGATACTCTGTTTTTGGTGCTTTAAGTTCTGTTACTGGTTTGGTTTAGAATTCAGCCTTAGACAGAAGCTAGTAAAGAAAAAGACTTGCCCCAGTATTTCCACACTATGCCAGCAACATTCATAACCAGAGTGGGGTAGAGTTGGGAGGATGCAACAGTGCATCCGTCACCAAGAGGAATGGTTGTGTCATCCCCAACTGTGGTGTGGAATCACAGGCAGTCGCTCTAAGATACACTTCTTTATGGAGGCACTTTTTACATTCTGCTGAGTAGCCCTGGAAAAATAAAAGCTAAATCTTAGCTGTCACCATCACACTATGCTACACTATAACACTGTCCAGTGAATGGGCACTCCGCATGTAGCAAACCAATACACAGAATTTACACATATTCATCGATGCTGCAAGCTTCATACAAGAAAAATGGAGAGGCTGCTTGTGTCTTTATGTGTTTCTGTGTATGTGTCTGTGTATGAGGGAGAATAATAGGGATGAGAAGGTCTCGGCATGGCTGCACAGCAGCCGTTTCTGAAAATCAAATGGCTGAACAGTCAGTAATGAGGCAGACAACAGAGACTCAGCCAGACCCAGAAGATTTGAAGGGCAGACAGAGGAGAGAAAAGAAGGGGGGGGAGCTGAAGGGATGACAAAGGGGGGAGAAAATTATTGAATTAGTCAGACAGTAATAGCAGAAAGAGATGAGTATAATGTGAGCATGCACTGGGGGGAGGGAGGAGGGGGTTATGACCCAAAATATGAAATCATGCAAAACAATAGCAGAACTAACAGAAGCAAGAAAAAGAGGAAGATGATTGAATTGGAAAGTGATGGTTTGCATTTGCATTATTAAACAGAGAGAGAGAGGTGTATTAATAATAGGAAAAAGCATCCACACACTACAATCTTCATTTATCAGAATCAGAAGATGTGGATGCAGAATAGAGGTGGATTTGTGGCTCATTAACATGCTGTTGATCCTTTAAGTGCCTCAACTTGCCCACCATTTTCCAACCACATACACAAAAACTGTCACACTTGCAAAGCCATATACATTATCATTGACAAAGTAATGCTGGAGCTATATCCAAGTACATAAACAGAAATATGCATACAGTTGTATGCATTTGTACTAATATTGCATTATAACAGTAAATAGGTACTACTGAAAATGTTGAAACATTTGGTGTGTGGACATTATGGTGTGCTAACCAGTTTGTTATTCTCATATAGTTGTCCAATATTACTATTGTAATGTTATACACATGTTCTTGTAGAAATTAAGGAATTGAACACACGAAAGACTGTTAGTAGTAAGATATAGAAAAAATATACAAATTAAAATTACTCGCACTGAAAAATGTCTTTTTGGAGTGTCATGTTATTGTTATATGCATTAACATATAAGTACTATTTTTATATAATGGACCAGGTCAACCCCTGTCTACTAGAAATTACATCTATACTACTAATTTGCAATTGCAAATGTTTTTTTTATTACCATCAATTTTTTAATACATTTTGTCATATTGTCAATGTAAATGTTCATACTAAACGTCAACTGCAAACTGTTTTTAATTTGTCGTCTCCAATATCCGTCCAAAACAGGAAACCCAGATTATTCCTTTGCTTGAACATAATGTTTCTGGTGTTACTTCTTACAATTTTTATGTGTTACAAAAATGCAATTGATTAATTAAAAATAAATAAATACATCCATTGCCATGGAACAGGCAGTATATACATAAAAACATATTTGGCAAAACAAATTATTATATCAATATGATTTCTGGACACGGGGTTAACCAAGAACTCTCGTTTATAAAGTAAGTATATGTAAATATTAATTTGCAAAACCCTTTAGCTTAAACACTGTGCATATTTATACTAGTACTTTATCTACTTTAGTATGTTTTTACATCTGGACAGTTACTTGTAATACAGTACGTCGGCAAGTGGACAAACTCCAGCAATTCTCGGTGTATGTGTGTGAGCCAAGAAAGGCTGCTGGAGGTATTGTGATACTTCCTGTCTTCCATCTCCCAGGGAGCCCGGCTCTCTGTTATTCCTGGAAGGTGGTGATGCAGTGTCGGATTGTCGCTTCCTCTGATCTGCAGTCACACAGTGGATTCCCAGGGAGCGTGTCACCGAGGGCGGGGGAGAGGGGGCTCAAATGCTCTGCTCGTTACTCTAAACGCTGCCTAATTAATAATGTATCAGAGAGGACGCGCTGAGACACAGCAGGGCTCCTCTGCTTGTCACAAGCACTGACACGCGCACACTCACATCCACACACACACACACATTTCGGAAGAGACTGATCAAGCCTACTCTGCCCCTCCTTCACAGAGGCCCCCACGAACTCTCCTCTCAATATTCAGATATAAGCAGGAGAGAAAGGAGGAAATAGACAGGCTCTGAATACATGTGTAGGCTAACAGTCCGTTGTCGATAAATCCTCCGTCCTGCTGAAGCCCTTTATGTACACATGCAGGCTACGTACATACGCAAAGTGACAAAAAGAAACAAAGCTCAAATTGATTCTTTTAGGCTTTGTTTCTGCCACATGAATTTTCATAAGTGAAATTTTATGGTAAACTGAGCTGATGCTGGGAGAGGCAGGAGCGGTGATGGAGGTTAGTTTCTCTAGGATCGTTTGACACTCAAGCACACACTCACATATTCGACCTGGATGGAGCGTGGTCCCTGGAGAAAGATGACAGGTGATATGCCGGTGTTGAGATAATGGTTCCTCCTGTCCGGTTGAGTATCTTTGTATCTCTGTTCTGTACCACGCAAACACTCAAGGCCTCAAAAACACAACTACACACATCTAGTTTTATGTTACGTGTTACTTTTTAAAATCTTAGACAAAGGCTCTCAAATCAACTGCCACTCGCTGTCATTGTCGACGACCCTTTGGGTTTTAATGATGGCGCTGCCTATACAGATTTTAAATAAAAACAAAGCTAAGTATCGGTTCCTATATGTGTTGTATGCATATATACATATGTTCAGAGACTGATAAACATCCACAGATTCTCTCTGCCTCTTCCCCTCCCTCTCCTTTCTCTCTCTCTACCTCACATTTGATTTATTTGCTTCTTTGTTTGTGTTTGTCATATGAAGAGATGTAAATTTAGCCACCCCAAGGGAGAGCATCCTCACTAGTGACACAAAAAAGACTGGGAAAAAAAATCAGAATAACATAAGCCACAAAAGTGAGGGGGGTGGGAGGAAAAAGTAAAAGAGGGATTGTGGTTTGAGAGATAGGGGGAGGGGAGAGGGGGGAAACAAGAGAGGGAGGTTTGAGATGCGCAGGACTCTGTAAACAGACAACGCGGGGGCTGGAAAATTAACGCTGCATAAATTGTGCGAAACATGTCCTATTTTCTCTCCCTTTTTTCCTCTGAACCCTCTTTTAAAAGGGTTCAGGATGCAGGGCTGTCAAATGAACGCCAGACAGGCATTTTTCCGACTTCATTTGATCCTGCTTCTTCTTTTAAAAACACTTCCCAATGACAGAGGGGAGGCAGAAAGCAGGTCGCAGTGTGCATGTGTATGTGTGCATGTGTGTGTGTTTGAGGTGCCGGTAGTGAGCGAGGAGTAACAGGAGAGACAAGCAGACAGGAGACACATGTAGACAGACTTTCACAGTTATCACATTCTCATTGACACTGCCTTTATAGTCTCTACAACCAGCACCTTTTACTGGGATAGTGGCTGGGATTTTGTGTCTGATAAGTGTGTCAGCACCTCGGCACGTCTGATACTGCTGTGCATACTGGCGCTGTGGTGTTATGGACAGGGACATAAAGTGTATAGCACAGGTCAGATTTTATACTGAAGGCCAATACAGGTTGATTAAACAAAAAATAAAACAGGATATAAACCGCACTGACTTTCCAGCAAATAGACATATCAGGGAGTTGTGCGTTTCCTGTTTTATATGTCAGGCCAGAAGTATTGAGGTATAATAATTAACATAAGAAATGATGGATGGAGATGTTTTTAAGTGCAGTAAAGTTGCACACCACTTTGCTTCTGCCCTCTTGCATGAAACAATTAGCTTCGATAGTAGCAACTTCACCCTTTGTGTCAAACTACATCTGCCTCCGCCTGCTTCACCAGCTAATGAATTCCAAACAGAGTGAAAAGAAAAAAAAAAGCAGGGCATCTCTCTCTCTCTCTCTCACTGCTCTCTCTCTCTCTCGATCACAACAACACCATTTCCATTTATAATTTCGATTGTTAATTTGCATGAGAAAAATTAGTTGTGTGACATGCGTGATGTTTTTTCCCCCCCTTTTCTTTTCTGCTTAATTTTCCCACTAATTATAAGCAGCAATGGCACATTATTTACATAAATAATTGTTGTTCCTTCTGTTCACTCATATTTTCCTCCTTTCTTTCTTTGTCAGAGTTGTTTTGGCATTTGTCGTCCGCGGGGGCAATTCTCCTCCGAGAACACTTTCACATCTCTTCTGACTGAAATATCTTGGATCTTGAATGTGTTTTTCGCCTGATGTTTGTTGTGGTGTTTTGCTGTCCTTTGTTCAATAAATAGATTCATCCTACATTTTTACTTCCCCTCCAAACTTCTAAACTCTCATAAATAAATATGTCAGTTGTGACTATTTCTACTATTTTTACTTCAAGACAAGAACACTTTTTCCGCTTCTCCATCAGTGATTTTACAGGGAAGGTTATGGTATAAGACATCAAAAGCAGACTTTGGATGCAAGCTTTCACTTGTTTATCATCACCATTTTGTTATAGCTTGTATTGTTCCTGTGAGTGTATTAAGGGTGGGTTTAAGCAGGATGATTATGCTTTGTGTGTATCACAGGTGGAGCTATAAACTGCCCCCCTGCTGCTCAGGAAGCTTTCACACTCCATAAAGAACAGAACAACCGAGCAATCAGGCCTGTTATGCAGACCCCATTTCACATGTAATGCACTCTGCCACACATAAAGCCTGGTAATTGATATGGAGGTAAAAATGGCTCTCGAGAATTCAATTAATTGTGCCTTTTTTTGCTTTTAGTTGATAGAAGCGTTTCATTAATTAACCCTCAATACAAAAGAAAAAAAGTTCAATATGCTCTTGTGTCAACAAGAATTTCTAAGAGGCTCAAATTACACCATTAAGTATAAAAAATTTGGGAAGTTGAAAGCTAGAATTTCAAACGCTCTCTCTGTGGGGCTTTTTGAAACACAACAACAATTCAACTCAAATGTTTGAAGTAGGATTATTTACACAGTAAATAATATTTTTGTGTCATACTTATATAAACTGTTAACTTGTGTGCCTTAACAGGATGAGGCTGTTATTTTTAGTTTTTTTAATTATTGTCATCGAATACGATGAACACAATACTTTTCAACGTCTCTACCGTGTCTGCAACACTCAGCTACAAGCCTAATGCTTCCTATGTAAATCTTTAAAAACGGGTCATAAGTAAAGTTTTATTTTCTTAAAAGGCTGTGTTCATGTCAGTTTTTGGTTTGATTTGTTTGTAACACTAATATCACCAGCCCAGTCCTTTAAGTTCACTTAACGATAATCACTAAACACTCAGATTGTATCATTCTTCTTGCTTTTTATTTTGATATTTTTCTCCATAGTCCTGCCGAGCTCTAATGTGAGGGCCCAGTTTGTTCCTGTTACCAAGAAGAAGCTAGAAGTCATTGCTGTGTGTGTGTGGTACACACTTTTAATTGAGGGGAGGAAAATGTGCATCAGTAGCGTTGTGAGGGGTGGAGGGCGATCTTCAGAGGCCAATTAATTTGGAATACAAAGCAGCGGTGCAATCTGCTCAGATTTCTGTCCGGGTGCGTGGCTAGCTCACACCAGCCTCGTCTCTGAGGCATCTGAGATCAAATTAATTTAAACACTCCTCCATACGTCCCCTCCAACTCCCCACCACCACTTCTCCGCTGCAAACTCTTTCACTGTCTTTATTCCCATTATTGCAATTCTGAACTCTCTATATAAAAATATCTCCCTACTGCGCAAATTCATACCATTAATATCACCACACACAACCACGCACTCTGCTTCACACAGAGCGATCCACAGAGGAGAGTCTCTCAACTCAGACTTCTGTCTGTGTGCCCCAACAGAAAGACACACTAAAAGGCCAAAGCTCAGCCACCCACTCCTGGATTTGGTCTACTAACTCTCTGTAGAGACACACAAAGGGAATCGGGCCACTTGTGCACTCAGTAGTTCAATCTTGTTATACCTGCAAGCACTAAAAGTTCAAAAATTATTTTAAAGGTCTTTTGACAGCAAAGACAAATTCAAGATGAATTATGAAAAAGTGTGGATTCAATCTACTGATTTTAAAAATTGACTTAATGAATATGTATGTTTTTGGAGTTTTTCCATAGTTGGAGCAACAACCCTTACTAGCCTCTTAAGCGTACCTCTTCGAAGCACAAACTCATGATGAATGCTGTGCACTGGTGAGGAGGAAGGTCTGAATACGAATGGGCTGAAAAGGAAAATCGTGATATATGTCTGTACTGATGAAGGCCCGGGTAAAAGCAGAGAGATAAGGAAGGCTTACAAAGAGCAGAAACCTAATTGTGGTGGAAAGAGAAGGTTGCAGGACTGAGCTCCTCTGTGAGATGGTTAATTTATAAGACCGGTGACGCGGGTAACGTGACAGGCCGAGTAATGGTAAGGAATAGTTTGAAAGATTCCTTTGTCTCTCAGGTCAGGCATCCATTCATGTCACTCAGTTCCCTCCTCTATCTTCTTTTTCTCACTCTCTCTTTATTTTTCAGTCTCTCTTCCTTAGTGGACACTCTCGTATCCTTATTCCTTGCAGAAATAATCAATCTTAATCATGGTACGAATGGAATTATTTGCCTTGGCTCAGCCAGGGAGCAGCATTTGCCGTGGGTCGAGTTCTTCCCTGTTTACACTTTATCCCAGGAGGTCTTTTACCTCAGGAAACTAGGGTGGGATGTGGCACACCATGTCTGTGCTTTAGAAAACGACACACATTATGATTCTGTTATACCTTGTGTTTTTATTTTCTATTTAACCTCCATTTTTGTTCATGGTAAATCTGACAACAAATCTTCTGTCTCCCTCACTTCCTTCAGTCTCTGCCCCTTGAAGTCAGCCTATCTCACTCAGTCACCCTTGCTCTCCCTCTCCCTCCCACCTCTCTATATCTGTACCTCATTGCCAATGCAAGGAGCATAGCCACAGCCATAGACCTCGGCGTGGAAACACCCAGCAGACAAGAAAAATGACGGCCGGTGCAATCTCATTTTCTGAGGGGCTGCAAGTCAGGCAGGAAATGGCTATTATTCCATCGACACTGTCGGTATTAAGTTATTTCCTTCTCTAAATACGAGAATGTTCATGAATATCTATTGAGTTCCAGGTGCGAGCGCTGGAGGTTTTGTCGCCACACACTCGGATGATTGCAGCCCTATATTCTGCCTGGTGCACCCTCACTTCTGAGATTGAAGTGAAAGACAATGGTAGTTGAAATTGGCTAATAAATCCAGAGGAGGCAAAGGACTGTTTGAGCAATACTGCCAGCTCATGCATGCTTTTTAAGTAGAATAAAACCTCCTGTTTTTCCTCAACTGCATGCTTTTCTAAAAAGGAGGTGACCTGGCTAAACGGCGAAATCTTCCTAACCAGGCCCAGGCGTTACTCTTAACAGCTTTGCATATGTTGGTATACAGTCAAAAGGGATGCCACACCATATCTACATACAGAGTATATATATATATATATATATATATATTTCATATAGATGCAGATTTCAGCCGATAAGTGTGCCACAAACGGTGACAAAGTGCAGCATGGAAAGAAAAGAAGCTCATGACAGAACTAAGGGCAATTTGCATTTGTTCCGCATGTGCTACTCTCATTGTGCCGTTGGCTGTATGCTTTGTTTATCATGAATCAGAGCCATATAGCTGCCAGTCATAAGGAGAGCAGGGAGGTGAAGGAGGACGCAGAGAAAAAAGGGCAGGAGAGCAAAGATCCAGGGAAAACTGTAGGGTGATGACCAGCAGCCAATCTAGGATTTGAGTGACCGGTTACCTCCCACTGCACAGCGACACAGAAGGCAGCCAGCAGAAAAAGCGAGTGCTGTGGAGCTCTGCTTACATGTGTCCAGTCAGAAGCAGTCCATCGTGGAGAAGAGACGGGGGCAGAATTGATTGAAGGTGGTGGACCATAAATGTAGGTATTGATTTCAGGGTCAGAGTCGCAGGATGAGGTCTTGAAATAAATTGAAATAAACATATCAATACATCAAGTATATTACACCCCGAGCACACATATACACTTTCAGAGATATATTATAAACCTCATTTAGCCTAATAGATAGTTGATTAATGCACACATAATGGATTTTATTAGTTAACTGGATACAATAAGCAAACTAGTCAGTTTTAAGCATGTTTCATTGGGGAATATTACATGCCTGCTAATTCAGGTGAATTAGGGATTACTGATTATAAGGAGGATTTCTGACAATACAAAGGGACATGTGCTTCATCCAGTTAGCATATTTTCTATTTCAAAGTATTGCTGTAGTTGGATTAACATTATTCTGTCATTTATTCTGTGCACTTCTCAGTGATGATTCTTAAATTAGTTTTAAAACACAATTTAGAAAATTTCTTTAAGCAAAAAAAAGCAGATGTGAGTGATACCAGTCCACTTTTTTGAAATTTGAAAATCCATCTCATCTGCATAATAAAAGAGTAAAGAGAGCACTATAAAGTGAGCACTCAGGAAAGGTTAAAGCACTTCCAATTTATGGGTCAGAGGGAGATGCTTTAGCTGGGAGAGGGGGGGAAATTACTTGGCTGGGAGACCAACAGAATCTCAGTGTAAAGACATGGCAGCCAATTAAGAGAAAGGTCAGACTATGAAAGAGAAAGCAGCACAGAAAAGGCTCTGCACACAAGGCAATGGCGACTCCTCCCTTTTAACCATCTCTCCTTCCACAATCTGTCTGCTGCTCACAAAATGTCTTTACGTCTTTTACAATGACAATTTGTTTTATGAACCGCGTTTCATAGATGATTATTCAGACGAATAAAAGTTTATGTCCAGCTGCAGGGAGACTGACAGCCCAGTTGTGTTGAAAGCATTACTGTATATTCAAGAAAACTTTCTGAGAAGGAATTCGATCAACAGGCTGTACATAAAGGGTAAATGATCCAAGCTGCTGATCTAAACCAACATGACTGCCGATCTGCAGAATGATCACTTATACTCAAGATATAACAATGGGTGTAACAATTTTGCCTCATCTAAAAATCAATGCAACCTTTATGTTTCCAGTAAAATACAGACGCTCTCTTTTTTTTTTTTTTTTGTTTGAGCACCTTTTTTATTGCACAAGTCCTTTAAATATTCTCAGAGGTCTTTTCTACCACATGAACTCACTCAAACATCAAAAGCAAATATAAATTCATATAAAAAATGAAAGAAATAAGTTAACCACACAACCACATGATCATATAATGCCCATTTTCTGTTGACATCTTCAGTGACAAGCATTTACTGCTGTCTTTGAACAGCACAGCCATGGGGTCATTTCAAAGTTCAAGGGTTTCACTCAAATGCTAACTCATGCCAACTACCCAGTTCCTTTTCCAAACAAACCACTTTTGCACCACTCATATAAACTCACATGAGTTTTTCCCTTGAGACACATTGGCTCAGAATGCAAATGCAACGACCTTAATGAACTGAGTTTTAGCAATCACCACTTGCAACCGATGAACTGAAAACGGTTGTTATTTTCACATCATGAATGGAAATTCAGAGAACATCCAGAACATTATGGAATTACCAGTTTGCTCTATGACTTCTTGGACTCCAGCTGCAGAAGCCAGGGGGTCGTTATTATGGCAGCTTGATAATGAAACAATGCTAATGAAAAGATCAGGAATTAAACGGCCATTTTAATAATTGCAATTGCACTAATTAACTGTAGTTTTTCCTTCACACATCTGTTCTGTCGTTTTCTTCCCATTTCCAGCGAGTTGGGACAGTTTTAATAATAAAAACATAACTATGATTGTTGTGGTGTTCACTGTTGCCATGATGATGAAAGCCTAAATCTAAAGAAGCAATAACTTTAACCCACACCACATTGAAAAATGGTCATTCTAACCCAAACCATGACCTTTTCCTAACCCTAACCAAGTGCTTTTTTGTACCACCTAACCGTAGCCAGACCTTAACCACATCATTATATTTAACAGTGATGTGTGTAATGGTTTTGGAAAGCACAGACAAATGCTGCTGATTGTACCGACAGAGGCGCCGGATTAGAAAACGATCCTATGAGGCGTTCTGGAGTGCACGGTAAAACGACCATATTTGGTTGTTTAATTTCAAGTAAGATGATTTAATATACTGAACTACTGAAACTAAAATGTTGTCATGAACAACACTGAAATGGCTTGCAGAAATAAAAAGGTTTGCGATATGAAATAATTCATTATCACCGTCTTTCTCTCTCTCACAGTGATAAATGTGTTCATGTATGTACGCATGTGTATCTACATATATTTCATCACCTCCACTTCTGAGCACAGACCTACTTTTCTTCAAGGGTTTTCTCAGCTTCAGCGACAACATCACAGGCCGCTTCAAATTGAGATCGTCATGGCTGTGAAGCAGTCTCATTTTGATAGGCTTCAGGTTCCTCCTTGCCTTTCCCCGGACACAGCCTTCGCCTTCACCTTAGGACCAGTCAACCATAACCTCCGTTCCCTGCCTCATTTGCTGAATATAGTTTCTGCTTTGTCCAAGTGGTGGCAGGTGGGGGTGGAAGAGTTGTCAGGTCCAGCTATTCCAAGAAAGGAAGGAGCCTACCGAGGAAACACCACCACGGGGAGCATATGCACTCAAATAGATGAGAGTCTTTTGGAGTCCTAGATTACATTTGCCAAGGTAATGAGATAGAACAAAAGCTGTCTAATATCAAGCTGTTCACATGTATACTTCATGTACTTAACATTGTTTTTTGCAGATGTTCTCGGCCAGAGGCTGACAAATGACAGTGATTACATGTCTTCCCTTGTGAGAAGTCAGTGCAAATGTAATACTTGTGGAGTTGCCTCCACAATACTGACACTTGCACAACTAAAATCGTGCAAACTGAACATAAAATCATCAACAAAAAAATGATTGTTGCTTGACTAAACTCAAATATTTTATATCACATGTATGTTATTATTTATTTCTTACAATATGTGGATACAAAATGATACAAAAATAGGTCTCATTGTTTTTCTAAAAAAAAAAGTTATTTTTTAAAAATAATTACACTTTCAGTTCAAGTGACATCAATACATGGGAACAGTGACACCTTGCCCTGTCCTCACTTTCCACCCCCTTCGGAGCAGCTGGCCAGGCACATGGGCATGGGAGCGTGGCATGAGGAATGACATGTGTAATGTGAAGTGGCGTGACAATTAAGGTGCTTATGTGGTACTGGAGGTGGGCTCGATGCAGAAGGGCAGCTCGGATCGCTGCTGTACTAAAAAACTGGCAAGATGGGTTCACAGAGGATTATCTACATTTATATTGTATTTTCATATTAAAAACTACAGTATTTTATTTTTTCAGTTAGACATTATGCATGCTCATCCTGTAATGTCTACAGTTTACAGTTGCTGGAAATGTAAAACTCATATCTGTATGTATGCCCACCACATTTCTGTGGAGTTTAGAACAGTAAGTGTAAAATTCACTTATCAGTCAGTAGTAGATTAAAAATTGCAGTTCATCTAGACAATAATGTTACAGATTACTGTCATGTAAACGCGTGACATGTTCTGTGAAATTATTGTGCAGGAAAGAATCTGGATTTTTAGGGACTGAATACAGTTTACAGCTTCATCACACTGAGACCCACTTCTGGTCACATTCACAGGGACTAGTTACTGCCAAGGTCGAAGGTATAACAACTCATGGTGACTTCCTGCTGGTCAGATGAATGAAAATGAGTTTCTGTATCAATAACCTTCATGTTTTAATCTTTTATCAATTATAGTATTTTCATGGTATTTCTAAACTGACATAAACTGTTTACATGAGTTTTTGGAAGATTGTCCCAAAACCACATCTAAAAAGACTCCAAAACTGAAGCACCCTCTTTTGATCACACACATACATCAATCACACAAATGAATGAAAGATGATAACCTTGTGCTGATCCTGCATGTGTGTATGCTAGTGGACTTGGGCTCACACATTGACTGCATGCAGACTTGTTTGACTATTGTGTCACAAAGTAAATAAACTCCCTTTGAAACGGTGACAGACGTGTATATTTGTCACACAAAGTAAATAAACAATCACCACATCTTCGATTATTTATACATAAAATATAAAAAAAATAATAATAATTTGTGGATTGTATGGACACTCGTTTTAAAAATGTCTGTATTTACAAGGTTAACAACCTTGTTTCAATGTAAAACGTAACAGCGTCAACTGCCATGATCATCATACCTGCAATATGTTCACAAACACAACAGCATGTACTCATCACATGAAGGTACGCAGGGAAGTAAAGGTACTCCTCTGCTGGTACTTTCCAGTAGTGTTGGGGCTCTACAGTATGGGGCCATGCTGTTCTTTAGACAGCGGAGCAGAATGGGAGGTTACGGTACAGAGGCCTCACTCTAGGGGTCTAGGGTTTTGGCAGCAGAATGTGTTTACATTGTAATTAGGACTTAATTGTCATAATTAGAATCCCCAAACCCTGATTACTCAAAGCCCTGCAACCTGCTGAGCCAAATGACCTGACTCTGCTTCAGTCGTCAACCTAGACACCCTGCATAATGCTTGTTCCAAGAGCGTGATGCAATATTCATACAATTTTCCAAAAAGCTCTGGTGACTATGAAGGGACTACTTAAAACTGCCCAGGGAGAATTGAGAAAAATGGATTTCCTGGAAATGTGTTTTTTGCCTTAGGCTGGGAATGTGTTAATTCGGGAAATCATATGCACAGGCCTGTATACAGAGGGGGGAAGCCTTTGTCACTGCATCCTGCTGGAATCATCCATTGATTGTTATTGAGCAGATTTTAATAGATCAATTTTCATGCCATCACATAAATTTTCTTTTCCTCCCTCCATCCCCTGTCCCTTTTTTTTTTCTTTGTCTGATTCTCCCTGTTTGTCTTCTCCAAAATCAATGTTATGGGCATCTGTCCTGGCCTCTGCAGGAGGGGGGTGAAACAAGTGAAACATAAACACACCTGTCTCCCTCACCCTCTCTGCCTGCACTCATGGGGCTGTTGGGCAGAAGGCCCCATCAGCAGTCCATCTGAGCAGTGCAGCCAGCACTGCCAAGCCCAGCTCCCAGAAGAGCACACTGGGCTGACACTCCAAACGGTGTGTGGAGAGACTGGGCAGGAAGGCAGGCCGGTTGGCTGGCTGGCTATTGCTGTTGCTGTGCTGGAGGGAAGCGTGGAGCATGACAAACCACAGCCAAGCTCTCCTGGGGCTCTGCACGGCTGGACGGGACGCTCTCAGGCGCAGGGGCGAATCGATCCACAGCAGAGTCATGAAAGGCCACCACACATCAGTGACAGTGAGGAAGGAGCATACGAGAATGCGCACAGTGACTTTAAACTGTGATTTCTGACATATTATCACTCCATGTCAAGCTTCTTTTTTATGTTATATCTTATGTTTTTGGCATTGTTACTTCCTTTTTTTTTTTTCCCTCACAGTTTTTGTATAGTAGAATTTTTATGAAACGTTTCTCTGTATAGGCTGCAGGTTCAGCAAGCATGCATAGGTGCCAATTTAGACACGTTTGCAAAGACGTTATGTTTTACTAATTCTTGTATGAACACAAACAAATAAAAAATGCTCCTGCCTGAACCGCGAATGTCATCTCCTGTGTGAGCCACTACACCCCTCTCTGCACAGATCTGCAGAGATGTTTACACATAACTTTGCAGAACCAGACTCAAGTTTGGCAGATAGATTAAATCTGTATTTTGGGAAACATTCTTATTCACTTTCTTGCCGAGTTAGATGAAACGATGTGATGAAGCTATAGTCAGCAGTCGGTTAGCTTAACTTAGCATAAAGACTCCTTCTTGGTCAGGCTAAGTGACCTCCTGGAGTCTCTGCTGGTTGCCAGGCAACTTCATAATGATGACAAGACAGGAGACAGTGACTGCTCTCAGTCTAGAAATAGTACCAAACAAGTGCAAGCAAATAAGTGTATTTTCCCAAAAAAAAAAAAAATTATTTTAAACCCACAGCATCCGTGAGATCATATTCCACACTGAGTTTAGTAAAACAACCTTCATTGTTTCCCTTTTACTGTTTCCACATTTAATTTCTTCATCTGCAAAAACACCATAAAAAAAAGAAAAATATAGGGACAGCCTCTCAGTGTGTGATCTGTGCTTAGCACCCACAAACACACCAACACACACCCCCACACACACACTTTGAAGATCTGTATTAAAAAAAAAAAAAGCTCAGTAAAATTTAAAGGCTCTTGGTTAATTAGTAAGAACAGGTCAGCGTCTCTTCATTAGGTTCATTAACCTTCGACGGCCAGGATATGGAGTGCATCTTTCATGTCGTTGTGGAGAATCACACCTTTATGACATCAGGAGGTGCCGTCTGCTATTTTTGCATGATTACATCTAAAATTGTCCGTTGTATATTATGATAAAAAAAGCTACACTGCGCCATGTTTGATCTGTTGCAAAATCAACGAACATAATAAAGCCTTTACCAGAAATCATCACTAGTAATAGTAAATATTGTACATGTTGCTTGGCAACCTGTTCAACAACTATGTTGCTGGGGAGAATATTATGAATCTTATTATTTTATTATGAATTATAAATTAACTTGTGTTTCATGGCTTGCCTAATAACAGATGGAAACCATAGCCTCTCTTGGCCTTTTGTCTAAATATCTGATGCAGTGCTGCTTCGCTGAGGCAGAGTATGAAATTAGATTCAGACAGCCAATCAGCATTGGAAGCATTCTTCATGAGAATATCTTTATAATTTTAAAGATTATCTTGAATATAAGGTAAATAAATTTAGCTGTTACCCTGCAGTCTAAAATAGAGGTGGTGAATCTTGTGTCTGTACAACAAGACATCTTTCACTGAGAGGCATACACAATCACAAGAAAATAATGCCTCTACACACACACACACACACAATCAGATTCTCTCCATCTCTGCAGGTGCTGTCATGGGCCCACACTTCAGCCTCCCATCTTTTCCCCAGCTCTTCTCTTCTTCCTTTGTTCCCAGACTGCACACCGTCATGTCCAGGTCTCGCCTCTGGGGAGTTCAGCCTGGCAGGAGGCTTGTTTTCAGAGCTTTGCTCTTTTTTTTCCTCCTTTCCTCTTCTTCTCCTCTCTCCTTCCTGGGTTTTTCGTCTGTACCGGTGCTGGCTAATTACCGGCGCATTCTCCTCCTGCCAACAGCGTGCTGCTGTCGAGTGCCTACCCGTCTCTCGCCCTTCCAACCACCACTACCTCCTCCCCCACTCCTCTGTTTCTCTCTTCCTCCTCACTAGAAGAGAGCAGAGGAAGGAGGTGGAGGGGAGGGCTGAGGTACAGATGTGTATTAATGAAGCAGTGAAGGGCAGAGGGTGACTCATAGAGGGGGAGAGAGAGGGAGGGAAAGAGGAGCAAGAGGCTATTTGCATGCGGAGACAACGAGATTCACCACTTCTACAATGCCTTTCTCCCTATCTATCTTTTCTCTCTCTATCTCTGACTGCTTTTCTCTCCCTCCACATCCTCTTCCCATCATCCTGCATTCTCTCACTTTATAGCTCTCTCACTCCTTCTCTCTCTCCTTTGCTCTCCGGCTTGCTGCCACTGCTGATTTGAATAATTCAGCACAAGCCGGTATTCTCCAGGGCCCCATTGTCTGTGCGCGGCAGGAGAATGAGAAGGAGAGAGATAGGGAAACAGAGGGAGAGAAGCGAGAGATGGGGGAGTGCAGGGCAGTGTGTGTGTGCGTGTAAACGGTGGGGGGAGGTGGGAGGTCCATCCAGCCTGCCTTCACCTTGCTGTGGCGTAAATCAGCACTAATGAGGTAGAGGAGGAATACCTAGGCCTCGTAACAGGCTACAGAAGCCTTCGCCATGCAAGAACACTATGCACACAGGTAAGGCAGACACACATTTAGCAGTCTACATGCATACAACACCTCCATAACCTTCACTGCTCTGCTGTGTTTCGGTTATTGACTTGTTGCTAACCCTCACTCCCATGTGAGTTCAACCCGGCGCATGTTCAATGTCATCCTGCAGGAGGAGGAATATTGGCAAAAGGGAGCAATCGTCTCCACAAACACAGAAAAAACAATCAGGGTAGCTGATCAATAGCACAATTGTTAAGGTCACCATAAGCGGCCAGCAAACACTTCAAATGATTATATTATTTACATTGATCACAATGAATTCGTCAAGTGAAATCACACAATTTCTGATTTCTGGTATGATAAGATAAACACTTCCTGCCTTTTCCAGCGTGTTTTTTAGGAATTTTGTTAATTTCGAGGTGCATTTTTTCTGCAGAATTAATACTGAAGAGTAATCTAAAAGCTGTCAAATAATCTGCAGGAAATGTGTGTCTCTTCTCTGGAGATTTTCTGGTGTAATACTTTTGTTGTGATGTTGTGACCATTTTGTAGTTTTTGCAGCTGCAAGAAGACGAGTAAAAAAAAATTGCATGTTTATTTTTGTACAAAAGAAGAGGTTTCTTTACATATCACAGAACTTAAATTTGACTTCTCCATCCTTCCCAGAAATAGATCATCAACTTCAGATTGAACCCTGCAAGACTGGAGGGCAACCCAAACTGCTGAGTACACAAGACACAACAGATGCTACCTCATTCTGTCTCTTTCCTTCTCTTTGACTTTTTGCACTTTCTTTTGCGGTTCAACCTCCTTGATCTTCACCTCACATCTTACCTCCTATTGTACCTCCTGTCACCATAACCCCTACTCCCTCTGCCTTCCTTCTTACCATCCACTCACTGACTCTCACAAAGGGAGGGGGCTGAAAACTGTCCCATCCATAGGAACTTCCCCAGACGACAGGCAACACACAAAGACTGGACTTCAGATCAGCTGAATGTGACAACGCTCCAGAGACTGTCTACACTGCAGCTTCTTCACACCCTGCTGGTGATTTGTTCCTATAAGAAAATATGTCAGTAATAGCTATACCTTCATGAATATGGACCAACGTGAAAGCTTTGTACTGTCTACACAGTGACTTCAGTCAAGTACCTCTCTCTTAGGAGACGACATACTAGCCCGTCAGATTTAATTTCTCAAAAAAAAATAAAAAATAAATAAGAGAGAGAAACATATGATGTCTAGACATCAAAGGAATGATGCAAATGTTGTGAAAGGGCTTTCTTTTGTAAGTCTTGTGAACTCGCTGTCAGCCATGGGTAAAATGTGCATTTTAAAACATTTGGGAGTGTAGATTCAAAACTCTTGCACATTATTTCTGTCGTTGCGGCGTTGGTTCTATATTTGGCTCCTGTGGGTGAAGAACTCAATAAAACACAATGAGTATGGGGGAGGCATGATGACGAGTTTTTTTTTTTTTATATAGAGGACTTGAATCCCTGGGTACATTTTACAACTGTAATAATGTAATCTGAAGAACATTTATTGGGTTGTTTATCTGAAATAACAAGCTAACAACGTGTTAGATAGGCTCAATTAACCAGCGAATCACAAACCCAGCATAATGTCTGTGCCTTCTCTTCTCTTTTCTCAATTTCGGCTCTGGCTTTTCTGTTTGCTATTCACCACCCCCATCTAGTTAAGAAGTCTAAGCCATGAGGTGTTTTTTTTTTTAGCCTGGCTTTCAGGAAAGGGGAAAACTTTACCTCACATTATCAAGCTTCACATGAGTGAACCCACATGACTATAATGGTCAAATAATCAACTTCAGGAATTCGCTCAATGAATCAAACTCTACCCCCATAATTTTACTCAATGAGAGGAAAGACCAGAGAGTAAATGTTCAGTGTTTGCACTCTGGGCCCGCTCACTTTGTCTGCGGTCCCCCATCACTTGCATTGCCAAAAGCATTGACTGGAGGAGAGTAAAATTCCTCCAGGCAAACTTCAAATTCAAGAGAAATGAGCGAGTGAAATAAAAGGGAAAGAGAACACAAGAACTGTAATAAATGTAAAATATATTACAGTCTGCGTGACAATCATAGTTTAGGTGGTATCTCATATAGGCTACATCATGGTTATCGCTGAGTTATATACAGATAATGGATAAGAAAGAAAGAAAGAAAGAAAGAAAGAAGGAAAGAAAGAAAGAAAGAAAGAAAGAAAGAAAGAAAGAAAGAAAGAAAGAAAGAAAGAAAGAAAGAAAGAAAGAAAGAAAGAAAGAAAGAAAGAAAGAAAGAAAGAAAGAAAGAAAGAAAGATTCAACATCTGTTATGCAGCTGGGAGGAATTCTAAGGGACGCCAGGAGAAAAAGGAATTAAACACAAGGAGGAGGTGGAGACGCTCCGAGAAAGCAGGGAGAGGAGAGAAACAAGGGATCCAAAATGGCTGGAGTGGATTAAAATGGCAGGAGTAAAGGAACACCTTTTTTGTTTACGCAGTCTCAGTCTCCATGTCCCAAAAAAGTTGTTTTACGTTTTGCACCTTGTGTAAAGTTTAGTCTAATACGCGTGTCTGTAGTTGCTGAATGCAACTCATCCCCTCCATGATAACAGTTTCTGAAGAACTGTAAAGTGGCAACAAAAACGGGGCCCCACACACACACACACACACACACACACACACACACACACACACACACACAACAATGTGCAGCAGAGTGGGGAACCGACCCCGATCGTGGCCAAGCTGCGTCACTCCTACAGGGCCTGACAGTAATCAGGAGGAGAAGTGAGCTGAGGAAGTGTCAACAGAAACAAACCCTGTGCTTCGTTTAGGCCAGATTGAACTGATAGCTCATTGGCAGTGACATAATTTAGATGAATGGTGGGTGCAATCCATCAGAAGAGTATCGCTGGTGTTAGTGTGAGCGCAGAGAAGAGGAGGGGTGCGACCCTTTTTTGTGCTTGGCTGCCAGTAGGGATCCCATTACCCTACACCTGTTAACAACACCAATCCTCTTGTATAAACAGTAAAGTGATCCTTTTATCGAAGGCAAAGGGACGGAAAGAGACAGACGGAGAGAACAAGACAGAAAGAGAATGTGGAAAATGTGAGAGGAGAGCGCTGAGAAGGGAGATGAAGCGGAGGAATAAAGAAATGTTTTCTTGTTTGGTTTAAGAGAGACTAGCACCTCTGGACATGATGGATGAACCCAGGGTCTGGAGAGACAAGTCATGGACAGATGGTTCAGATACACACTACAGTCGCACCACAGCTGCCTCCAGACTAAAGCAAGAGGGCCATCTAGTGGTAGAGAGTGTAACCACAATTCACTCCTTTTGCTTGAACTGGTGAGAATTTAATCCAAAAATCTCAAGCGAATGTTTACATGTCAAGTTTCAAACAGCCTACTGTATAAGTTTAAGAAAGTTTAATTTGTTTAACTTTAGATGTGATGAAATGACTATTTAAAACATCAATTAAGAGTATTTAGATAAGAGGAAAATAAATTTTAAAAAAAACCAAATGAATATGCATAAGCGTTGTGTTACAAAAAACATTAAAAAAAAAAAAAAACGGAATCTGATTTATGTAGTTCCTTATCTGTAGGCTTTGGCTGACATTGCCTACATCTCATCTTAAGCTGACTGCAGGAAGTGTAGTTTCTGTTGGACGGGTACACTGTATAATTTTCTTTGGCGAAGGCACTTGTGACTGATTAGTCACAGCAATGTGTTAACACTTATAATTAGAGTTAGCCAAATATGCTCTATGTGATCGCTGTGCAGTGGGCCTCAGTTGTTGTACTCAGTCTTCAGTTTTATGGCTGCAAGAGGACAAATACTAAAAGGCACAGAGAACAAAGAAAACCATATTAACTGTTCAGAGTTTACATGTTAATTTCATTAAAGAAAAAACATGGAAGAGATGTTTTTTATTAGGTTTTCAGCACTGGTTTTGATTAATTCATTTCAATTAAACAAATTAAACACAACAGCTTCAGTAATACGCTATAATCGATTCTTTTGAAATTGTTTGAAAATGAGAAAAAGTGGCACTTGCCCATCCTGTTCCTCATGATGGCTTATCTGCATATCCTCTCACATTTGTACAACAAAGATGACCACTCAGCTGTGAAACATGTCGTTATTCAGGGTGATAGAGAGGAGAAGTGTTATAGCAAGCAAGTGGCCATTATATACCCCTGAAAGCGAATTTTTATGTAGTTTTCTAGGAGGGTTGAGCATTATTATCCCTCAATGTAAAAAAAATAAAAAAAATATGGAGGAACAGCTATAAGGCAATTGTGCCAAAGCTAATTGCCCTTTCCAGAAAGTGAAAGTAATAGGCCAAAAATCAAAAGCCGTCCAAATTATGTCTAAATTACCCACCTATAGCTGGAAAGAGGGTTTATATTCATCCCTGAATAATAGCTAATAAGAGTCAGAAAAACACTGAGCAGTGACCTGGCAGGTTTGAAGGTAACCATTAACAGTTTGGTAGCTTTTAGAGCTGTGAGTGTCTGCGTGCTTTTGTCATTATTGCTCAGTTTTCACTGTCAGCATGACTTATTCTGGAGGAAGCAAATAAGACTGTTTTCAAGGGGAGTGCTTGTTTTTCAGCTACTCATTTTTAACTACAGTTTTACACCAATTTCTATTGACTTAACAGCGGTGAGGAGAGTTGTGACAGCACATCAAGGCTTTGAGACTGAGTTGTGGACAGACATGCTTTGTCAGGATTTTCATCAGTCAAACTCATCCTATTGTGAAAGCCCTATTTCATATTTTGGCTAATTCCACTTTTGTTTTGGAATAGCTTTTTGTAGCACAAAGCCTTACTCAGATTGTGTTACACAATCGAAATATACATCTGGGAATAGAAATAGCTAGAATATTAAGAAGTTGCCATCAAAAAGAAATCTGTATGAAACACTTCTTGGGAAGTTTAAGTTATGGACTTTGCTGAGATTTTAAATGGCAAATAGAGGTCTTCTGTAAGTGAAGGCATAGTAAAAGCTTGAAGGAATAGTTTGACATTTTGTGAAATATGCTTATCCGCTTTCTTGCCGAGAGGTTGACGAAAAGATCGATACCACTTTCATCTGTCTTCTGAATATGAAGCTGCAGCCAGGAGATGGTTTAGCTTAGCATAAGCACAAGAACATTAGAACACTAGAACACTAGAACACTAAAGCACTAGAACTAAGAACTAAGAACTCTTGCAAGATTAAGATGCTTCTCCTTGAGTGAGACCTGGTTAGACACAATACAAGACTTTCTTTCTGTATGGTCCTTTCCATAATGTTGTCAGACACTTAAGCAACAATCTGAAACTAACACTTTTAGTGGACGTACACTGACGGGCCACTATTACTCCATTGGATTACATTGTAACCCAGCGCTCTTGCTCAATACTGGACCAACTTAAAAAATTGCTGTCCTCATTAGGACAAACTGGACCTTGAAAAATACTGACGTTTCCCTTTAAGCTAAATATAACATCCACTGTAGAGAAATCAGAAATTTTGTATGTAATGATGTGATGCTTGTGTTGAGAAATGCAACACCCCCACATACACACACGCGCGCGCACACACACACACACACATACATACACACACACACGCCATGTCAGTCTGTGTTTAATGCAAGCGAAATATTCAGCTCATGGGACATAGATGTAAGGTTCACATTCCTGACTATGTTAACACGCCTCTGAATACAACATATCACAGACAAAGCTTTCACACACAAGCAGCAGGCAACACAGATTACAAACTCATGCTGTCATTTCACGTACACACATAACTATACGGAGTCATTTGTGACTCAACCACCAAATGCATTGAATTCATAACAGGCATCAGCGGAAATAACATCATGCACTCAGCAGTAACATTAGACATATTCATAACAAAACAAAACAATGCGGTGTCAAAGACGGAATAAGGCGCGGCGGCCTCCAGCACAGCACATACAGCGTTATAACTTCAACCAGCTGATTAGCCCTGAGCTAGCGGCACCACACACACTGCAGTCAACTACCAGCATGTAACGCTACAGCTTCTCAAAACAATCAATGGTTTGCTCTTACCGGTTTGTACATGAGCTTTGCCTTTTCTGCATGTTGTCTGGATTCGTGTGGCTGGTAAACTCCAGACGTCTTTCCCAGATGAACTTGTCAAAGGTCCAAACAGTTTTAATCCCCAGAAGAACAGAAGTTTGTTTCGGGCTCCATTGAGATGGTCTTTAAGAGATGTGGAGGAAGGTTGTTGGTTTTCACAACGAGGCAATAATGTTTCCACAATACAGCGATTGTTATTGTTATTCTGCGTTTGAAGAAGGTCCTTTTGTTGCAGGTGTTTGCTTTATTCAGTCCATTACTGACCGCTAGCTCAGCAGGCTAATGCTAACACGCCACTGCTACTTTACTTATTTATCTCCCTGGTTCACATAGAGTAGTATATATCAAGTAGATAATAAAGTGGGTGTGAGTGTCGGTCTGTCGGGTTTTGAGTCTCTACGCGTAAATGTTTATGAAGTTGAAACGGATCCATTTTGATATGATACACCCACTTCAGCTAATGCTAAGTTACCAAACAATTGCGCTCTGGCTAACCGGAAGTGGAAGCAAGGTCAAAGGTTCAATGCGCCCATTGGCTGAATCAGATCAGCTGTGTTGTCTTTATGTTTTTTTTTTTTGTTAATATAAAAATAATCAGTATTATCAGAGTATTAATTTTTTTCAAATTATACATTATAGTATTCACACATTAAAATTAGAAATTCTAAATAAAACACAATTTCTTGGGGGTGTTTGGGGAGTGCAGCCTATGCCCAACTAACAGCATTCATCCTCAGAAGGTCTGAGTTTCTCCTCCTCTTTTGCTCCCCTCTGTCTCTTCCTCTTTTCACTCTCATATTGTGTCTCTAACGAGTCACGTCCACCTAGCAATTATTATAAAATTAAAGCTATTTTCCATGGCCGATGTTTGCCCCGGTAATAACCACACCGAGATAGGCTTCATTCATTTAGCATTTTAGTTCAGCTCAATTCCTGTCGCATTAGCAAGAGGAGCAAAATCAGAGTGTCACTCAGATATTCTGCTTAATGGTTTGGCGATGGCCTGGCCTTTTTTTCTCCTTTTCGTCTCGCGATCCTCCTAACCCTATCTCCCTGCCAATTACGATGTTTAATCTATATGTAGATAATGGTGTCCAGGACCTCCCTGTTGAAATGTCAGGTGTGAAGAGGTTATTAGCTAACTTTTAATTACTGTCCATCATTCACCAGCCAGCAGGACAGATTGGCCCTCTCTGACTGTCCGCTTATCTAGACTCTGAATGTTGGCTGCAGGCATGGAAAAGAAAGACATTTAGGTAGCGCCAGGTCTCTGACTTAATATCACCATTTTCACACTATTAACAGAACTTAGTGTATGGAAGAAAGCGACGGGAGGGAGGTGTGGCCAAGTAGATCATGTGTCACAAAGCTTAATGGAAGCAGATCGTGTGTCCAATAGTTTAATGAAAGATGATTTAAAAGTTTAGAAGCAGAAAGAGAACATGAAGCAAGAGTCGTGGGAGAGGAATAGAGAAAATACTGCAGAAAACACTGCTGCAAGTAATTTTGCATCAACATAAAGACACACAAGGTTTCCGTGCTTTCAGATTTTCCAAACTACTTGAACCACGTTGTGTTTTGTGGTTCTGCAGACATTGAGTCACGTCACTCCTTGGATGTTTTGTTGCTATGAAGAACCTGCAGACAGAGATTGCCCTGTTCAAAGAGATTAGCTATATTTTCCTCTTCTTCAAATGTTTTAAAAGCCTGCAAACCATTTTCGTGAACTCCCCCTGCACTCGTGTTAAAGCACCTATTGTACATTTAAAGACCCACAACCCCTGACCCAAATACTGCCGCTCTCTACTTCAGTTCCTGCTCTCCAATACTTGTGTTGGGGCCCAAAATAATATGAGTACTGGCCACGAGTCTGTCTGCTATGTGGCAGAATACCAGGGATAACTTAATAAGACATGAAGAAATATGCAACTATTTAGAATAGGGAAATGCAAATGAAACCTATTTTGTCTGGTTGCAAATTTTAGAAAGCAAAAACAAAACACATCTCTAAAAACACCACTGAAAGCGCAATCAGGTTTTTGAAATGGAATGTGTTCACATAAAGTGACGCAATGCTGGCAATGAGACAGACATATTTAATGATGTTTTTGTTTTAGTGGAGTCAATAATCATGCTTGCAGTTGACATTTGCCAAGGAAGGAAGTCTTTGTATGATTTTTCTGAGTATTGGTGTGCTCCATCTCTCGCTATGTATCCAAACAGTGGATACATTTAGAAATAAAGGATCTCACTGTCACCACTAAATTATACTGGTGTATGTGTATTTACAAACATTACACACTATTTGAGATTGTAAACTACAGTGCTTTTGACAGCACTGAATATACTGGTGCAGCAAGCCCAAATAAGACTTGTACCCTAAAAATAGAAAATGTCAAGAATATTATAACCAGTCTCGCACATCTTCATTTGAACTACAAGCGGAGACACACATATACGGACGCACATACCTGCAGGGAGAGCAATCTCTGTTCAGCCCTTGAACTGTCTTTGAGCGGATTTACTATTTTAAACTCTGCAGGGCCAAGCGCTGCTGATTACAGCGCCACAGAGAGAAATACTTCCCAAGCTTACTTTTCTTCTTCCCCCTCACCATCTTTTACAGCTTAAAGACAAATTCCATTGGAGGCAGTGAGCTGTTATTCCAGCAGACATCCTCCCTGTGATGGAGGCTCTGGTTACAGAGAACTGCTTCTGGATCGCATACATACACACACACATATGTGCACATGCACACACACATGCACTGTGAACAACACATTCCTCATTTTATTCAAGGAAAAGAGTCAAATAGCTATAGATAAATGTTAAGATCTCAAAAATTCTGAAACAGTGAGATAATTGTGGAATTAATTCTTGTCAGCCTACACTGTTACCATACAGCTTTTTCTCTCAGATCCACAAAAGCTTCTGTGGTATCCAAGTCCCTGTAAAGTTGCATATTAGTGTGCTTTCGGAGACTGGGAAAACCATTCACCAGACAACACCATTAAGCCAATTAATGTTTTTCATCCCAACATACCTGCCTTTGAACTGGAGTTTGTGTGATATTTAAGACTTTAAGTGGAGCCTCACTGTTCTGTGAGGGTTTTTGTGTGTGTTAAAACTCCGCTCTCTGAGCTCTGCAGTGAATTACAGATGACCCATGAAGACCCCAGGCCCCGCTGCTCCTACCTATGAAAAACCACTGTCATCTGGATCACATCGAGCTCAAATGGGGGGTAGAGCTCCTTCAGTCTGACACAAGCAAAGAGGACGATGGAATAAAGGTCTAGTGAGGTGTGTGTGTGTGTAGCTGTCAGTGTGCAACACAAATCCTTCTTTCTGTCTCTCTCCTTTACACATATAAACCTGTATGGCATTTTTGGATTTTACTTCAGCCACACAAAACAGTTTAGTTGTTTGTTTACACCTGGGGTGATTAGTCACTCCTTCAGTGTGCACAGCTCGCACCCTGCGGAGGGGAGGATTATTAGCTAAATTTGATTTGCACCTCTCCCTGAAACACTTTCTGTCTTCTTTAGCATGCACTGACTAGAAATGGAAAAGTTGTCTGATAACAGCTACATTAAACATCTGCCACAGAATGTATCATCCACCACAAAGAAACAACACATTCCTTCAGTTCAGAGTATACATTCATGAAACTGTGCATGTCTTTCATATTGTGATTTCTGTTTTAAGGTGAAAAGGGTGAAAATTGCTTTTTAATTAATTGACTGCATTAAAGTTTGTGCATATTTTACACAGAACAGAATATCATTTGTACTGGTGAAACAGTATACACTGCACACAAAAAAACCAACCATCAAATCCTCTAAAATGGTAAATTGCTGCCCCCTGCTGCAACATCACGGCCATGGAAATCTTGTAATATTCCCATCAAATAAGGTAGTATGTGGCAGGGCATTGTACATTTTAGTTCAGATGACATGATGATCCTGTGTCACCTGTAAACATGATTAAATCTAATCTCTAATAAATAAACATATAAACTCAAACAATCCTAATTCTAAATTATATTTTATTATAATGGTCTCAATATTTCTGTTTCCAGAAAAAAAGAAAGAATATCTTCTCTGGGACAAAAAACTGATACATCCAAAAGAGGTAGAGTTCAAATCCAGATACCACAAAAGTATCTGGCATTATTTAAACATAATGCATGCATGTGTGACTTGAAAACCTCGTTGTGAAAACAAAGAGTTTTAGACCTTGGGACTACTTTTGCAATGTAAGGATATTTTGGTCAGTCTTCACTTTAGGACAGATCTTCAAAGTTTTTGATAGTTAAGACTTGTTTTTTGAGTTTTGGTTAGAATTGTGTTTAGGTTCAGTTTAGGGTTCAGGAATTCAGTTGTGATGGTGAAGGTTAGGGTAAGTTGCTACTCAATGCATTATGTCAATGAGCGTCCTCACAAGGATAGAAGTACAAATACATTTGTGTGTGTTGGGATATTGTAGGTGGTTACAGGTGTTGTAAATGGATACTGCAGGACTCTGCATGTGTTCAACACGCGGTGACAATAATCATGCTTCAGTATGATTACAGCAATCAAGAAGCTAAAGATGTTATTTAGGATAATGGCACTCCTGGAGTTGGCACTCCATATTACCATGGAAATAAAATACCTTGCAATTTCCTGGCTGGGTGCATAAAGCATATTTTGTTGTTGTAGACAATTTGAATGCTTGCCTGCATGCGGTCCTCTGTATTAGACCCACTTGGTTGCAGTTGTTTGTGTGATTAATTGAGACAAGAGACAATACTGTAAAACATGTTTATGCAGAAAAAAAAACATAGCAGGAAATTAGTATAAAAAAAAGTATAAGATATCAAATTCAGGTACAAAAAAAAGACAGTTGTGTAATTTAAAGTCCCCCTCCAGTCAAGAATGTGTTATTGTCTTATTGTTACTGTGCAGAATGGTGTATGTGCAGAGTTTGACACTAGATGGCTGTTTTCACATCTATCTGCTGAAGTGTGAGTTTCTCTGTGCTCACGTTAAATCTGAGTTTAAGGCGTGGACCTACCAGCATGATTTGTGTCATCATAACTAATTTAGAAGCCAACTGTGGTCCAATATATGATGTAATTATAAGAATTTGTAACTGGTTAACTTTTTTTGTGGAAACTCTATAACAAACATTTAATATTCCAATCAGAGCATTTTTCATGTCTTAACATATCTGGAGGAGAACTTTAAATGTTTTTCTTTACATGTATGATCCTTTCACACAGTGGATGTTTTAAAAGGCTTTAAAAGGTTAATGGAACCTGATGCTCAGCTAGACTGAAAGACTCATAAATTGCTGAATGTCAACTGCATGGGCATGTTTCTTTGAGAAAACAAATCAAGGTCAGTTCTCCAGTTTGGTTATTTGCTTGCAGTTGCACACTCTCTCCTTCTCTCTCTCTCTCTCTCTCCACACACACTCTCTCACTCTCTCTCACTCTCACACACACACACACACACACACACACACACACACACACACACACACACACACACTCTCTCTCTCACTCTCACTCTCACACACACACACACACACACACACACATACTCTCCTGCACTCACTCTCATACACTCATACACGCTTACACATACAGACATATGCAAATTCTGTTAGTACATTCAATAAGTGATGCAGCACCTCAAATTGAGGGTGCCACTGAAGTTAGTGATTTTAGTTAGTTTGTTAGATTATTAGTGGGTTAGTTTGTTAGTTTGCAGAGAGTTATTAAAAGCACTTTGGTTAGTAGATGTTAATTTACTGTAACTGTAGGAGATGTTAGTTGCGTGTCGAGAGACAAAACTGTCCGGTTCGTTTATAAGAACTTCCACTGATCGACGGTTAAGAGTTAAAGGGCTTCCTTCTCAGTAGGACTGCCTATTGCTAAGAAGCACATACTCACGGCACTAGTAACACACGGCATGCTTTGATCCAAACAAAGAGACGATAATTTGACTACACATGTAAAGATTAAAACTGTTTTAGTGCGAGAAAATGAAAGATGTTAGTAAGGGCAACAGGTGGACCTTTTTAGCCTCACTGCTGTTAGTATCAGCACCATAGGGAGTTAGTCATGGAGCTGAGGTTTGCTTGGCTTGTGTCTTATTACATCAGCTGTGGTGACAACAAGCCAGGCACTCACCTGCAAAGGTTGACCACAAAGCACACAGAAACAGACAGAAAGGCGCGTCTCTGAACACATGAATTTAGCCTGTATGCAAGTATGACACAGTAGTCATTTGAAAATCAGATAACAATCAGTGTTGGCAGATTGTTTTAGTGTTTTATGTGGTCAACCCAGTCTAATATTGGCAGCTGTTTTCTGCTCCTGTTTTCATCTTGTGGTTAAGATTATCCTTCCCAAGTCCTGAAACCCTTCTTGACATGTTAGCATTTTGTCATTGATTTTTCCATCCGTGATAATTAATCTGTCATTTCCAAAAGAAGGATTGCAGGATCATGAGAGAGGACTGTGTGCATCAGACTGCGGGCATAAAGCAGAGGGTTAGGCAGTGGGTTAGAAAGAACAAGGCCAGCCATCAGCATTCAGAGTAAAGGTTAGTAATCATCTGACTGTTAGCAGACATTAGTATTGTTAGATATTAGTGAGATTCTGTTAGTACGAACCAGACCTGTGTAAAATGCTATTTGCACATAATTATTAGCATTTGCTGTAATTTGTAATATCAGATGATGGGGCTGTAAGCATCTGGACAATTTAATTAATGCCAGCAGGCCTCATTTAGAAAAATACACACCATTCATTTTCTGCAACATTCTTGTGATTATCGAAACAACAAGATGCCCCACTTAACTGGTACTTTAGTGAGGTTGTAACAAATGCTAAGAATCATTTGCAAATATTTTACTGTCCTTGTCTGGTACATTCAGTGGAAAGAAGAGCTTCAGGCATTTAAAAATTGCAGCTATGAGAAAAATCACTGTAAAGCAGATTTTAACTCAGGCCCATAATATATATATATATATGTGTGTGTTTTATCAGAGAGACATGAATACACATGCACACATACAGCAACAAACACACGTGTAAATACAGCACATGCGCGCACAGAGACACATGCATTCACACAGACACATACACCCACGCACTACTGTAAAATACACACTGTGTAAAGTACATATAAAATAGCTGATATCACACTCCAAAGTAAACACACTGTGTCAATTACAAGTTGCTAAAATGTGAGATTTAGTCATTCTCACACTTAATGTGTGCAAGCAGGCTTGAAATGTCAGATTTCGGGTTCTGGGTCTGGAATAGACAAACGCTAGCTTGACGAGGAGTTAACAGACAGCATTAAAAGGGTGAATTAGCGGGTTTTAAATGTCTTATACAGGGAAAAGTGAGCCAACTCTGAGACAGAGTAACAAAGGTAGGAGGTGTGAAAAGGTCAGTGCAAACAGAAGCTAAAAAAAACCAAAAACAAATATAAGAGGTGACTGGTGGCTGCAGTGTCAGTGTTTTTAACCAGCCAAAAAGAGAGTAGGAGTGGATAGAGCTATGTTAGTATTACTCACAGCCAGGGAAGAACAGTGTTACATATTACCCTGGACTCAAAACACCACCTGTGGTATACATATCTGGAAAAAAATGAATCACACTGATACTGAATACAAAGCAGTGGTGGCAATTTGAACTCTTCGATGCCTATTTCACTGATGCAGCAGAAGTCGTCTCAGACTCTTGAGCACGGATCCTCTGTAGGTACAGGCCTGCACAAATGGCACCAAACACTGCAGGAAAATTAGATAAAAGCTGTTAAAAATAAAAGTAAATTAAAAAAAAAATGTTACCTGACTGAATGATTTTTTTCTGATGTTTTTTTTACTCATAACCGGTCTGACAAACATGCAAACTTTTTTTTTTCATGAATAATCCTGCATAATGTTGAATAATTAATGTAAAAAGCAGAGATAATCCAACCTGAAAGTGGAAACCATGACCAAATCTGACTAAATCCGATTTGGTCATGGTTTCCACTTTCAGGTTGGATTATCTCTCCTCTTAATCATAATCCTGGGAAGGATAGTGGTAGTATCATATAGCTGGAAATATGGCAGCATGTTAACACATCACTAATCTCCCATGTTCTATCTGTTCCCCATTTATCTGCAGTCTGAGCCAGAAGAAACACACTAACACACATACACAGGGAAAAGGCAAAAGCCACATACAGCACAGCCAGTAAAACTTAGCACTGTGGTTTATATTAATCTAGACCTACATAACAAGTGACAGTGTAGAGTGTGAAGTGAATACGAAGGAAATAAAAGTCACCATGGTGTAAATCTACTGAGAGATCCTGTGCCAGTCTGTAAGGCAGCACAGTAGAGGGCGATGGAGTGATGCCGTCGGGAGTAAAATGAGGTCCAGTGCAAGCCCCGATCTGCTTCCTCATCAGTGAAACTGGAGAAGAAACACACAACACAAAGCAGCAGAAAAAGTGGGACGCAATCCAACTATCCTCACGAGTTACCTTTGGGATTGTTTGTTCTTCGGTTGGCCTATTGTTCCTTCTTACTGCCTTTTCTCTAGTCTGAGATACATGAGACTGAAATACACCGACTGCTACAAGGGATCAATCACTTGACATAGGATTTAGTGATATTATTTATCTAACTTATAGTGTGTGACAGTTGAAATTGAACTTCCTTGTTGATTTGAATAAAGATAATCCAGCCTGTACACATGACCTGTCCTGATGTTGGTTCTCATGTGGATCCACCCAGTATCCTGAACGGTGACGTGTCAGCAGCCCTGTAGATGAATCCAGTGCAAAGTCCAGCATCAGTTATCACAGGGGTACCTGAAAAACAAAAGCATATAATATTTCATAAATACTGATAGCTGGGTGTTATAGCAGGTGAATGTGTATGGGCTACTTTAAGTTATAATAACCTAAAAATTAAACAAATACAAAGAAGCCACGGCTAAGGTTTAAGTTCATTTTTAGGTCATTTAATTTGACGAAGCAGTGCTGAAAATGCAATATAGATGTATGTATGCATAGCCTATCTGGAAATGTATACCCTGGAGGCTGAACTGTGTATAGGCCCAGTATGTAGCACTGCCGGTAGCAACATTATTGTCAAAGATTACATTACAAACCTTAAATCGACCGTATTAAATAAGCATGCAAATATTCATTAACCCTGCGAGGATGTCAGGTTGAGGGAATACATTTTCTACAGACTAGACCTTTTCTCTCCAAAAAATGAAATGAATGAATGTTTATCTAATCAGATAAAATATGAATTAAATGTAATTAGTTAATAAACGATAAAACATGAAATGAACAGCAGAATGAGAACCACGGGATCATTTTTCTTACCATGTTTCTTTCTTTGTCCTGGTTGCACATGAACCTGTCCCGCAGCATCAAACGGAATCACATCTTCTTCCTCCATGCGGAGAACAAGCATCCGTGTCCTCAAACACACGCCGTGGGTGCGCAGTAATGTCGCCCACGGTAAAAGACTGGTCGCCCCCCTGGATCTACATCCCTGGACCTACACGATGATACTCACTAACAATGAGCCGCGGATGAGCGTCGTCTATATGGCTGCCGAGCTGAGACAAGCAGATGTGGGAGTGCCAACAACAGCTGCGCACTGACGGGGGTCCAGTCCACGGAAAACAGGATAAAGTGGAGACGGACAAAGGAAATGGACTGAAGGTATTAAACATAACACCGATGTCTTTGACTGAAAGGGGCTGCGCAGACCTGAATTAATCAGCGGTCTCGGTCTCCAGCTGCTGCCACAGGTTTATAGTCTTTTGTATGCGCGCCCTTCATCCACCATCTGTGTTTCCTGGGCAACCGAGGACTGCCTGCATGCATAGACACCACCAGCTAATACACCTCAAACCATAAGAACACTACAGTAGTCTGCTATAGGACAATCTTACTTCTACTGTAACACTATCAATTTGCTCTGATGTTTTTTTAGTTGCAGTGCAATTCCTGTCAGTCTTTATTTCTGTTTTGTGTAAAGCACTTTATAAAGTTGTTTTTGTCTAGTTTTTAAAAGATTCAATTTTAGAAATAATATACAAACTAATAGGATAGGCCTAAACTATTAAAAACATAACAAAGGGGGAAACAATTGCTGATGAGATCAAGCTCCTTATCATTATGATTCGGTCTGAGGAAAGGTCATGCTATATTAAAAGTGTTTGGTGAGCACAGGATTTCATATATTTTATAGCAGTCTTATATTTTTTGGCCTGATGGGGGTGCTATATGAGAGCTACTATAGTGAGACACTCATAACCTTCTGAGATATGCAATTTTGCATTGACTTGTTGAAATATGTATTGGCGTCCCTGAAAAAGATGTCCGTAATTAAGCTTGTTTTCTTGTTTGTGTGGTTTTTTTTCTAGTTTGTTTTGTTTCAATAACAAATAAATTAAATACGTCTGTTTGTGAACACTCCGTCCAGCTGGGGGCGACAGAGTGCGCGGCATACACACATCAGGCCGCAGAGCTCGCGACATCCTGTCCCGCGGTGGCTTAACTTGTTCACAGTATTGTCGGTGAGTTCACTAGCTCATCTTTTACGG
Source organism: Pampus argenteus (assembly GCA_036937835.1). Taxonomy (NCBI): domain Eukaryota; kingdom Metazoa; phylum Chordata; class Actinopteri; order Scombriformes; family Stromateidae; genus Pampus; species Pampus argenteus. The sequence continues at coordinate 15,422,918 of CM072867.1, forward strand.
CTCACCGTTGATGTCTCCGTCGGCTCCCGCAGGTCTCTGTGGCTTGTGTAGAGTCACGGACCATCTTTATCTCAGTAACTGCAGAGCGGCCAGTGATGCCTCTCAGGTGACTCGCAACAAGATAACCTGCATCATTAATGTCACTGAAACCAGGAGCAGCAGCCCTGCTCCACCCGGGGTGGAGGAGTGCATCCACATCCCTGTCTCTGACTCCCCGGTGGCTCCTCTCTACGGTCACTTTGACGATGTGGCGGATAAAATACAGCTGACTGCAGAGCGCGGTGGCCGCACTCTGGTGCACTGTAACGCCGGTGTGAGCCGCTCCGCCGCCCTGTGCATGGCCTATCTGTTGAAGCACCGCGGTGTGACTCTACTGGAGGCCTACAGGTGGGTGAAGACCTGTCGACCCATGGTGAGGCCCAATAATGGCTTCTGGAAGCAGCTAATCCAATATGAGAGGGAGCGTCGTGGGTGTACGTCTGTCCGGATGGTCTCCTCCTCCATGGGAGAGATACCAGACATTTATGAAGAGGAGGCCAGAAATATGACGCCACTATAGAAGTGCCTGTGTGTGTGTGTGTGTGTAAGGGGGGACATTACAGAGCAAAGGACAATATGGATGTATGTCTCCTACTTAGTGGCAATAACCATAAAATGATGTTTAGTTATGAAAAGAAAAAAATCATCTTATTTAAGGCTAGTAAGTACAAAAAGCGTTTATTGTGTATTAATACTCATTTTAATTGGTTCACACAGACAGCAGGATGTGTTTATGTATAGCCATTCCTAACAAAATAAAATAAATACCTTTTAATACATAAAATGTAAAATGAGTGTGGTCTTTAAACATATTGAACATGCTCATTTCTGCCAGATGGCTAAAAAACGATGGCTTTTCCTTGCAGATTTCATAGTAAAATAATTATCAGGACAAAGTATGAACTTTTTCCCAAAGAAACAACTCAAACATATTTTTTTCTTTTACAGTAAGGTATTTCCATAAATTATGACCACTGCCCCAAATAAATGGTAACGGGCACAATACAAGAATTCAAAACAGTGAATCACAGTAAAATCATTAGCTATTTGGCACGCGTCTGTCATCCCTGAAACATAAACACACATCTACTCTAGATAAATTCTTTCCTTTAAATTTAATTAAATTAATTAGTGGTCAACCTATCCCCACATCCAAACATTGCCTCAATTACCTCAACCAAACAATCTGTAAAACAATGCAACTGTTGGCCAACTTACAAAACTAGTTTTAACACAAAGCAAGATGTGTTTACTTTCAAGGTTAGAGGCGTTGAAATGTTGGGGTAATACCCAGACAAACAAACTAGTTACAGATAATCCAACATTTTAACAACACCAATCCCACTGCACAGATTCCCATGAAATAATATCACAGCATTTACATGTGCACACAACACCCTGACAGCAGATAAAACATGTCATTACATTTTTTTGTTGTGTGTTTTTTTTTTTTTAAAGGAACAATCAAGACATTTTGGAAACCACTCTCATATCTAAGAGTGAATTACTGTATGTGGGAAACAGGCTAATGTCGGACACCTAAGTTCCCGTGGGTGTAAGTCTTCCTCAAACAAATTAAAGTCAATAAAACTATTAATTATTAACACAAACTGTGATGCCATGCAATCAAATCATATGACTTCCCAAATGTCTAATCATCCTTCCCCAAATGGAGATTAGGGGTCCCACATTACAGCAGTTGACCCTATAGTGAAGGTATTAGCCAGCAGCTAATTAGCTTAGCATAGTATAAATCCTCCTGGTCAGGAAGTAGTTAAGCACAAAGCCCATGTACACTACAACATGTCGTTTTTTTTAAACACTTTTTTGTACAGACTGAACAAAATAGATACAACATGTTAGTGAGCTTTATAGGTGCTGGTAATTCTTTTTGTTACTTTCAGAGAGAGCCAAGCTAATTGTCTTTATGCTAAGCTAACTGGCTACCATAACCTTCTCTCAGCAAGAAAGCAAATAAGGATTTCCCATTCAGGTCAAACTATTGTTTTAAGTGGGTGAGCACTGTACTAGCATCTCATAAGGAAAATACAGGTTGCTACTACATTCATATGGCCAACACCGCAAGGCTATTGTGATACTTTTGTACATTAAAATGGAATTTCAATACACATTAAACGATTGTAGATTTTTCTTCATCTAATAGACATTCTCAAATAATTTCTACACCAGTATTTTACAAAGATTCAGATGGCTTATTTGGGTACACAGTGCAATCACTACTGTACTGTACATACAAGGCTAGAATCCAAACGGCTAATATTTTCATCTGCTACTGAATATCCTGAGTCAGGAGACCTTAGTCAGGTCAAATTACGAGATTGCCTCAAAAAGTGGAATAATGACACAAGTGCAAAATCAACATGCTTACTTTACCTTCACTGCATTTCACTAATTCCCTCAATAAGGCAGCAGTGTCGTCTGCATAGTCATGCAATAAGCATCTAAAAAAAGGTACAAAATTAAACAATGTCCACTCAGCACAAGGTGAAATCAACGCAGAGTATAGCAATAAAAGGTCAAATGCCGACATCCACTCGCCTTCTTCCAACACGACCCACAGTGAGTATTCAACCGCTCAAAGCAATGGCTACACTAGTGTAACAGGAGATCACATCTGGAAGAAAAAGTAGGATCATTTAAACATTGTTTTCATAAAAAGGATGGGAAAAATAAATTCCTTCATATGAACAACTTACATGCTGTTCCAGCTTTTGGTATTCTGTGGACTTCGGTCGACGGGTGGATCTTGATTTCTTTCCTTCCAAAGCAAAGGCAATTATCTAGGGACATAAGAAAATATAAAAAGAATGAATGAACGAATAAAAAATTGACTGGGCCTGGTGTATGAAGCCTGACCTACAAATACATATACACACATATAGATATAAGAAAACACCCATGTTAAAACTAAGAGATTTAGCAGATCATTAATATTCCTAGAGTTACACATTATTTCACAGTCATGTCAAAAACAATTCAACAATTCCAAGTTTTCCATCATCCTAATATATAGTTTGACATTTTGGCAAATATTTATTCGGTTTCTTGTTAAGAGTTAAATAAGAAGATTGATACCACTCTCGTATCGGTACAGTAAATGAAGTTACAATCGGAAGATCCACAAGAAACATCTGCCAAATATTCACTTGTAGACAAATGTCATTCTTTCAGCATTGCCATGAGTATCGAGAGGATGAAGATTTGTACCGAAGCGCACAACATGCATATTTCTACAATTTTTGGTCTGATCTGGTAAACTGTCCAGTGAATATACACCTAAATGAAATGACAGTATGGTCCAATTATACCTTTGCATATAGCAAATTCCTGACAGAAGGCTTAAAAAAACTGAAACAGAATAAGCTCAGTAATTTCTGGGTTTCAAAAAAATTTCATTGTATTATTGTTTGTTGTAACAGGTATTGGGGTAACAAACAAACAACATTTGCAAAATTCAAAACTGGTTCAGTGGAAACACAAGAAGTATGAGTCAGAGAGAGTAAGAACGAAAGATTCAAATTCAAAAGCCAAGTACCTTGCGTTTGTTGTGGTAAGCGATGTAAAGCACTGCCACCAGCACTGCTGTAGAGACAAGGTAGGCGAAGAAATGACTACTTTCATCCTCCTCTTTTATACCAGATGGGTCATACTGACTTTCCCCTTCCTTTTTTTCCACCTGTACATTGTCTCCTGGTTTTTCCGCCTGCAAGTCATCTCCCGTTTTTTCCTCCTGTAGATCGTCTCCTGGTTTTTCTGCCTGCGCGTCGTCCCCCGTTTTTTCAGCCTGGGCGTCGTCCCCCGGTTTTTCAGCCTGGGCGTCATCCCCCGGTTTTTCCGCCTGGGCGTCGTCCCCTGATTTTTTAGCCTGGGTGTCGTCCCCTGGTTTTTCTGCTTCGGTGTCGTCTCCCATTTTTTCCAGCTGGGCGTCGTCACCCGGTTTTCCTACCTGCGCGCCGTCTCCTGGTTTTCCCATCTGGGTGTCGTCCCCCGTTTTTTCCGCTTGGGCGGCGTCCCCTGGTTTCCCCGCATGCACGTTGTCTCCCGGTTTTCCCACCTGGGCATCGTCTCCTGGTTTTCCCATCTGGGCACCGTCACTTGGTTTCCCCACCTGGGCATCGCCACCTGGTTTTCCCACCTGGGCACCGTCACCTGGTTTTGTCACTTGGGCACCGTCACCTGGTTTTGTCACTTGGACATTTTCTCCTGGTTTTGTCACTTGGACACTGTCACCTGGTTTTCCCACCTGGACACTGTCACCTGGTTTTCCCACCTGGGCATCGTCACCTGGTTTTCCCACCTGGGCATCGTCACCTGGTTTTCCCACCTGGGCATCGTCATCTGGTTTTCCCACCTGGGCATTGCCACCTGGTTTTGTCACTTGGGCACTGTCACCTAGTTTTCCCACCTGGACATCGTCACCTGGTTTCCCCACCTGGGCATCGTCACCTGGTTTTCCCACCTGGGCATCGTCACCTGGTTTCCCCACCTGGGCATCGTCACCTGGTTTTCCCACCTGGGCATCGTCTCCTGGTTTTCCCACCTGGGCATCGTCACCTGGTTTCCCCACCTGGGCATCGTCACCTGGTTTCCCCACCTGGGCATCGTCACCTGGTTTTCCCACCTGGGCATCGTCACCTGGTTTTCCCACCTGGGCATTGGACGACACAGGAACACCTGTAAAGAAAAAAAAAGCAGAAATTCTATAGTTTTTCCCAACAAAACATAGCATGTGCTGAAAGTAACTGTTACAATGAATGTAATGCCATCTAATAATGGAAGCCATGAAAACAACCTTCAAGAATCTCATAATCACTAATCTCTTGTAACCTCAACTCTTTTGAACTTTACTCATTTGTCCCAAATGTTTTTCCCTTTTAGTTTCCACAGCAAATGTTAAAATAATAGTTTCCACTACTTGTTTGTTCTGTCCCATCTTGTTAGTAGCCGTCTCCTTGTTTGAATTAGCTGAGATTACTTGATTAGGTGGAAGCATTGAAAGCAGCCTTCACACATTGGCGAAAGACATGGAAATGTGATGACCAGTTTGGTATACAGCAAAAATAATTATTAATTTTCCCATATATATATATATATATATATATATATATATAATTTAAGCTTTTCCATTTCAGGATTTTAATTTTCTTTCTTTCTTTCTTTTGTTTGTTAACAGACCAAGTCTTAATGTTTTGTTTCAATAGTTTCTTGTACAAAACATTTTTATACACATAGTCCATTTAATAACTGTGTACTGTTTGTTTAGACAGCAGGGACACAGCCTATGTTTCAATTGTTTTAAACTGAACTAATATAATATCTTATCTAATCTAATCTCATGTAATAAAATGTTTATTCATCCCATCACTGTCCAAACTCGACCTGTCTGCTGTGGTTAAAAAGAGTTATTGCTAATAGCTAATAAGGATTAAACCAAAGTCCAACATTTCTCTGACAATGAATTACATTAGTCTGAATGAGGCAAAAAATAACAAAACGATACAAAACTCCACTCACCTCTGACCCAGCAGCAACACAGACATAAAGTAAGAAGCAGGGGAACCGTCCTCATGTTGTTCACAACAGTTAAAAAACAACAACAACAAAAACAATCCGTCTCTCTTTTGTACGCACGTCAAAATCCGCGTTGACAAATACAGCTCGACAGCTTTGCGACGGTAGATCCTGTTCTTGCTTCCGTGTACACACTCGGCTCTTCTTCTCTGTAACACTGCAGTGGAGGCGCTGTGTGACTTACTCACTACTGACACGTACTGGACCATGTCTAACATAACGGAGATCTGCTTCTTAGTGACCTTTTCATCACATTTTGCTCTCAGTAGTTTCCATATTGCTACTTCAAACTATCACCTTCTTTTGCATACATTCATACAGGATATCTGTTTGCTTGCTTGACTGTAAATATGTTGTGTTTCACTAAGAACAATGATAATGTGTTTCAATTCATGCTTTGATATGCACTGAATCAATGAGGAAATGAAACGGCGTGTCTGGCTCTGTAAGAGGGAGGAGACTGAGAGAAACTCAGCCAGCAAACAAGTTAGACTCGCTGAGTGAGTTACTGCAGTAACTGAACTTGAGTTTAAGTTATCTCTCTTTCTGGAACTAAAAACCCAGAGTTTCACTAATCTCAGGGGAGAAGCCCCAAGGTGTGTTTGTCTCAGGGTAAACAAACTCAGAGTTGGGCCTTTGTCTAATGGTTTTTCATTTCTTTGGTTTCTTCTCTGCACCTTCTGACCAGCCCTTCTTGCTGTCCTCTTTTACTTGCTTACTTAATTTCCCCTTGGTGTTTTTTTTTTTTATGGGCTCCTTCTCATTCTCTTTCCCTTCTGACTCTGTTGGTTTCTTTAAACCTTCACCTGCAGGTTCTACTTTCAGCTCTTCTGTGCCACTTTCTTCAGCAGGCTTCTACTCAGTGGCTTTCACATTCGTCTCACCGTTCTCTTTGTCAACTAATAAATCTACTAATAAATTAAACAAGTATTATTTGGTTACTTAACTTAAAAATCTGTTATGGATTAGTCAGACTGACAACGGTAGCTAGGTTAATAGCCACGATAGCTAGGCTATCTTAGCTATATTAGCTTTGTGTATGTAGGAGGTTGCTACAGGCATAGGCCACTGAACCACTACTAACATACCACCAGCCAATTTATCTAACTTAGACACTTCCAGACCTGCACAAACCCTGATGGCAAACTTTTCCCAAAGAAGTTCTTAGTAGTTGTATCATGCTTATGTGTGTGCATTTTGTGTGTGGATTTTTTTTAAATTAGTTATTTAAAATTATGAAAAGGTGTGTGATATCATGGCTGACAGCTCTTGAAGACACTTGAGGCTGTGTCCTGTAGGTGTCCCGCCATCTGACTATAAACTAAACTAGGACATAGAAACACTGACATCTCGCATTGGTTTGTACACTACTGTTTTGAAACCAGGACTTTGCATTTTGGCGGTCGCCATCCTGGATTTTTGAAGCTAGAAGCAACCATATTTGAACGAAGGGGTGGAGCTAACCCTGTGCTAGCAAACTAGCTTGGTTAGCATGGAGCATCTGGCTGAGACAGCTCTTATAATACATCCATTTGGTAGAAAGTGTTTACATGCACTCCATAGTATGTACCACTGTACGCAGCCTCTTCTGTACAACACTGTGGTGGAGGTGTTTTGTGACAGACTCACTACTGACACCTATTGTAAAATTGTTTAACACAATAGGATTCGTTGCCATGGAAAACATTGGGTTAAAATTTTATCTGTCAGGGCAACAAATGCAGCTTCATTTTAAAATCTTGTTCTTGATAGCTACCATATATATGAGACAGATATACCGAGTAGGTAAACACTGTAGGCCTACTTACTGGAAAAACTGACATCTTTGATATAAAAGGAAACTTTATATTATATTGACTTAGATTTTTAACTGATTACAATTAAAGCTGAAATTTAATGTTGCAATAGCTGCATCTCATGGTAGCAAATACCGGTAAAATATTCAAGATGTGAATGCAACAAAAATGCTACTCATACAGTTTATCACAATTATTCAAACAATTTTCATTGTACACTTCCCTCTCATACTGTGCTGTATGTCTGCATATATCTCTGTGTATAGGTGTATGCTCCTACTGCAATAAACTGACCTGTGAATACTACATACTTAGTGTATTCAATCAGATTTAAAACATTTCAGATTAAAAATTTCCACTTTATGCTTAGCGTTGTTACAATGTCCACCAACACAATTTTAATTAATCTCAATTTAATCATTTTAAAATTCAGAGAGGCAATGGAGTGCCTATGTGTATATCTGAATGAAAGATCATTAATGCTGTGTCATACAACTATACAGAGCACAGAAGAAACCATTATGGCAATCTCCCCAATAATTTACATAGCAACTGTGGGATTTTCCAAATAATATTCTTGAGGGGAAGCAACACGGCAGCAAATCAAACATCAACTTCTGCATTAATCTTATCTTATCTGGACTATACACTGAAACCATCTGATTGGATTAGTTTCCTTAATCAGATGGATCTAACATCTACAAGAAAGTTTATCAGTTGAGTAGAGTACAGTACATCAATTAATATATGAATATCTGACATATGATGGAGAGTATGTCATAAATAACTATAATAGAGTGAGAAAAGACCATGTTGAGCATCCAGTCAGGAACTGCTGAGAAATACTAAAAGGAGAGATTCTGTTAAATAACCCACATGCTATCAGCTGCTGACCACATTTGTCTGTTTTTGATGTGTATGTATTTGAATTCAAACACTGACATGAAGAGCATCCCTTAAAGCTCTACATATGATCTCTCTTTTAAAATATAATTATCCAGTTACTGGCAGCATAGCAGATATTGTTTTACTAATGATATGCCACAGGAGAAGTAGAGGAAACATTTGTGTTAATTCTACTGCTGCCATAATTTACTCCACACAAGCTATAGTTGTGTCAATATTTAACAGCAGATGGCAGTATTGATATACAGCTCAGTAAAAAAAACTGATGAAACAACATCATGACAGCAGATTACTTTAGCGCATGTGTGTGTGTGTGTGTGTGTGTGTGTGTGTGTGTAAACAAGTAATCACAAAGTCACTAAACTTTACTGCTGAACACCATTAATACTATGTAACAATAGTATAGGGATTACATTTAAAGTTGTCCAGTGGCTTGAGAGAGATAAGATAATCATCAAAATGTTAATTGGAGGTGTTTTACATCTCAGCTGGGTGTGGGGGACCTGTGGGTTCTTGTAATGAATATGTCTTAATTGTGGCAGGCTATTTGACATTTGAAAAGTCTGATGATCCCTCTCATTCTTGACACACATTTGCATTCCCATCTTTAAGGTCAAATGGGTATGAATAATACATTAAGGAGGTTCTTAAGCTCACAGTCAGCCATACCTACCCTCACAAAGGCACCAGCTGAGTCTTGCTAAGCTCAGTGAATGTTACAGAAACAATCAATTAATACCACTTTGGGAAACTGCGTGTGAAGCAAATGCATCCATTTATTAATAAGAATATAAGGTCATAGAGTCAATAGAAGATATAGGATCTGCCTTTTCTGATGCGGTGTTAATCTGAACACAGTGATATAAAAACCACCAGTGTCTGATATTATTGTTGTGTGAATTTAGACCAGATGATACTGATGGGTGTGATTGAAGTTTTTAATGCATAGTTGAAATATTATAGATTTTTAGGGACTTCTCAAATAGTCACAGACAAAACAGTTCTAGGTGCAACATTACGCATGTGATGTTTCAAAGGGTTAACCTGGAATACATTCAAGATCAAAGGAATGCCCAAAAAAGAACCTTGGCAAGAGATTGGAAGAATTTAATGAGCAAAATTAACATGTATTAAATCTGACCCCGTGGCAGATGTTGAGTGGAGCAGCAACCAGATACATTATTAGAGATAAACAGTGGCGTATTACACTTACAGTGGAGCATGGCAACTTTAAACAAAATGTGTATTTTAAATGCAATAAAATGTACGTCATCTTAGAGAGGAGAAAAAGTCCTATGCTTTAAGATCCTACTTATTTATGTATATGTATGTATTATTTGAATGTATGCTATTCAATGCATTTCATTAAAGAAATATGGTTGCGGTAATCATGTTTAATAGGTTTTGTGCGATTCCCTTCAAAATAATACTAATGTGAATGAAAACATAAGTACCAGATAAAAGAAACTGTAATAACCAGCGCATTTGAAGTCATTCTCATCACTTGGGGACAGTGTTTTGTAATAAGGGCAGTGACGTCGGTGAAATGAACATTGCACTAGATGTATGGCCTTGAGGAGACAGATTTGTTGTCTATTTTGACAACTCATTACCTGTACTTTCACTGACAGTTTGGTGAAGTGTCTCACAGTAGGCTGCCGCGGGCCCAGAGACTGGTGATTTGTGCCAGGAATGATTTAAGATAACATTACAAACAAGCAAAGACGTATTATGGCTAACAATTGCTTAAAACTGAGTGAGGGGAGACAGTTTGGTACCTCATCAAGGGGCCCAAACAGAAACGCATCTATAGTTCAACTGCTTGCGATTTTAGAAGCCTGACTAAAAGATGCAATTTTGTCTTGAGACTTTCTTTCACAAATAATATATAGTAAATGGCCAATTAATAATATTTAGATAGAAACTAACTGGGCATTGTGGCATCTCGACTCAAAATCAACTATCATAGATCGCTCTGTGTGCCTGATGATGCTATTATATACCGTAGAAAGTCTTCTTTATTGGTGAAACGTATATATTTAATGGCCCAGTCAGCTCAAATACTGTTGAAGGATGACAGCTTTATAGATTTCCCTCTAGGTAAAAAGTTGGTTTAGTCTCCAAGTCAGGCAGTGGGGGGACGTTAGTGTGCTCGCCCAGGCTAGTCCCTCTACTCCAACATAATTGGTCCATCCCTGGCACTACTCCTCATCTCCAAAGCCACCAAAAACTGTAACCTACCTTGTGTATTTTTCACTAATTGAAATGCCTAATGAGGTCCCTGGGGCTCCATCCCATTACCTCTGAGTTAATTAAAGCCTAAGCAGTGTGCCAAAGGGTGAATAAAGATGCAGTAAAAGTGCAAAAAGGAACAGGGAACCCGAGCAGGGTTCAGTGTGCTGGGATGGGGTTGACCTGCTTTTTTGTCATTGTTATGGGACACTATATTCTGAGAAAAGCAGATGTCTATTATTTTTTTTAATTTGTATTTATTTTGGGCTTGAAATTTTGTTACCTTGGTTCAAGCTCTCATTTTCCAGTGTGGTTAGCCTAATTCTGCTTTATTAAACATTAAACTCCTTGCCAACATCAGCAACATTGTTATGAAGATGTTTCCTGTTTAGACCTGAAACAAGGCAAAAAAAAATGACAGGTGTGTTATGGACTTTTATTCAATGTCAGCATGGCTGTAATAAAACGACACCGCTCGTTAAAGCTATACTCTGAGTACCTAAAAGTCAAGTTATCAACTTGTTATGAACTGTGGTCACTATTATGAGAGTATTAATTCAAACCACGTTACCTTGTTAAAGAAACCTCTTTTTATTAAATGACAAAAACATGGTCTAAATGCATGTGGACAGACAGAAAAGAGACATTTCTTTTAAGAAACAATTTTAAAATGTTTATTTAACATGTCAAAGAAGGGGCACACACTCGTGAATTGAAAAGGGGGCTGCAATTATTGACCAGTACTAGGACTTAAAACTTAATACTAACATTAATCAGATTTTGCCTAAAAAGAAAATGTGTTTTTGTTCCTTTTTGTTTTTTATAAAGAAACATTATGTACATTGGTTCTTTTATACAAGAGGTTCATTGGATAAATGCATCAAAAAAAAAAAAAAGAAACCAGTTCTGCAGTAAACTTTACAAAAAATACATTTTATTGAGAGATGTAGAAAAGGAGACAGTCAAATATTGACCAATAATATTTCTTCCTTTTCATTATTTAGAAAAAAGTTGTTCTAATACCTATTTTAAAGAAAAGCAATATACAGCACAATAAAATGGGAGAAAACTGCCTTTGTGGACTCATTCAGTTGGTTTGGTAACCAAGGAGAGGGGCTGTGACTGGAACAGAGCATGATGAGAGTGAAGGGCTGCCTGATGGAAAGGGGAAGGGGGGGAGAGCATGGAGTGGTGCAGAGAGGTGAAGGGGATTGGCCGGGTGAGGATGGGTGTGGTCGACTGGCTACCTGAAGTACCAATAGGGATGGAAATTGGAGGTTGGGAAGAGGAAGAGGAGGAGGATGTAGATCCAGATGCTTTCGCAGGTATGGAGAAGTGATGGTGTATGCGTCCCTCAGGTTTGGTGGTGAGCGATAGCGGCTGGGCCTGCTCGGAGTGAGTGGCGGCGGGAGCAGCCGGGGAGGCCAGAGCTGCAGAGGGAGTGGCCGGCGAGTCCAGCATGCTGCCGTGGGACGATGCAGGACTGTCACACATCTTCTCTGAGGGTAGGTACTGCACACACTGCTTCTTGCTTCTTATCGAGAAGTCTGGGGGAAACAAAGGCAAAGTGAAGAAGCTGAATTATGAATCGTGTGCTGCTTCAAATCTGGTACAAGTCCCTCAACGCTGCAGGTGACAGAAGCAAACGAGTGATTATTAAAATAGTGAAGATGATGGAAGTTTTGAAGCACGATGTGCAGAGCAACATAGAAACAGAGAACATCTGAACACGAAGAGTGAAACAAGATGTTAAACATATTCAAATGGTATGCATGTATGCATGCATGCAAGACCCCCTCAAACAAAAGAAAAAAAAAAAACATTGTTCATTGTGCAACAGCAGACGTACCTGCCTCTATTAGCACTGAACCTCATAAGCTGCTTGTCAAAGTATAGAACGAGGAAAGAAGTTAGTACATAAGTGTTAGTGAAGGACAGCGTAGGGTTATAAATAAGATAATAAAAAATATAATAAAAGTCTCCCAGGATGCACTTGTGAAGGTCGAGGTGACTTTCTACAGTTTTTCTGTCTTTCCAGTTTGCGGGAAAAAAAAAACAACAACCAAAAAACAAAAAAGAAATCAACGTGATTAGAAAGAAAAGGCCCCCTTACCTTCTGGTTTGGAGTCTGGTTTATTCTCTCTCTTCCTCTTTTTCCGCTTTCCCTGCACAGATTAACAATGCAATTTAAAAACTACCCACTTTCATAGTGAAAGTAAACCAACAACTTCGGTCGATCAGAACAAAAGTGGAATCATCATCATCACCATGGAAGGGTGACGCTCTGATCATGACAATGTCCTACTCACATAGTTATCTCGTGCTGACCATCCTGGATAGAGCTGGGAGTGGAGTTGCCTCTCTTTTCTGGCCAGCTCATAGTATTTGGCTTGTTCCTCTCTCGACAGGGAATGCCACTGTGGACAGAACAGATATCAAAAGATTAGTACATCATCCCCGAACACATATGTAATAATAAACTTGCACACGTCTGTCTCTCACTGTGCTACTTACCCGTCTTCCAAGGATCTGGTTAATGGCAGCGCTCTCTTTCAGAGTGCACTCTGCCACTACTTTGGCTCTCATTTCCTTCATATACAGCATGAAAGCATTCAGAGGCTTCTTGATATGAGGTTTCTTGTCCTCTTCTTTCTTGGGAACCGGGGATTTCCTGCTTGTCCGAAACATTGAAAATATGCCGTGAATAAAGCGTTGTTAGTATAGAGGAACTGGTATGTTAAGGCGAATAAGGCTATGATGATGATAAGATGACTATTTCTTACGCATGCATTGAGGGGCTGATGTTGTCACTGCTGGGCTCCTGCTTGATGGCCGGGGAGACAATGGCAGGATGGGGAATGCCGGTCTGGTGGAGGCTGTGCGGCGGCGGAGTCACCATGTGAGGGGAGAAACGGCTGGACACCAAGCTGAAGGGCGAAAGGAGGCAACATTTGAAACAGGTTTTATAGCAAACCTCTGTTAAAAAAAAAAGGTTACGCTAACAACTGCCCTGCCTTACCCTTCATATGAAATTCTCTGCGTTTTGTCTAAATTTATACACACAATGAGTTACATGCTTGCTTTTTGTTCAAATAAAGGGATTTTCTAAAGGCTTTTTATTCAGCAATGGTTAGAGAAAAGTGGAGTGTGTTGTTACCATGGTGACAGCATGGCCATGACACCTGAAACCACTTTCCCTACCACGTTTCAGACCGAGAAGAGTGTTCTGACAGCCGTCCACAGAGAACACCTTTACAAAGTGTCTCTAAATTTCCAATTGTTAATACAATGAAGCATTGTAATGGACAAAGAGGGAATTTAAGTTCCATGCAGCACTATCCAAAATCCACACTCCAGTTAATGTTAGACTGGATAATTCTTCTACTTTAAAGTCTTTTCAAAACGTTACTTTTGCTCCATGTGATAGAAGTTAAGCTCCAAATATACAAAAAAATGCTCTGATTAAGATTAATCTAATGAAGTTGTATTCATGTTATCTATCTATAGTGTTGCCATAACATTTTATTATTATTCAAAACTGATAATTCTTAATGACAATTTTATGTTGTCTTATTGAGTCTGATGAATAAAAAATAAATTACACTTTGACCAACAATTTATATTTAAGTTAAAAATTGTGTGGATCGGTGCAATATTTGGCACACACAACATATGTTGCATTCAGTAGTGTACAAAAATGTAGGAATTTGATTCATTTAGGTGTGATGATGTTTTAACTGTTGCGAGTCCAGCTTAGGCTGGAGCCACACATGCTATTGATCACAGAGACCCTTCTGAATATTTCATTTCATACTAACACCGGAAGGCTTGCTACAAATCTTTTCAATTTTGACAGAGGGTCAGAGAGTTTAGTCTGATGGGACGTTTAGTTTCAGATGAGCTTTGATTTGTTCAATCAATTCTCAGTTCTTTTATCTCCACAGTGTGTGTGTGTGTGTGCGTGCGTGTGTGTGGCTCAGAACATTGGCCTGATCACAGAAGTTTATCTCCGAGAGAAAAGAGAAAGTAAAGGAGAGAAGCTCTGAATGCCAATAATCCGTTCAGTCTATTTAAGAAGCTGAACTTGTCTCTGATCGACTTAGACCTCACATCCATTTGTATTCCTGACAATGCTGGCTGCCTGTGATGTGACGTGTGATGTTTTGTCAGAAGTGGAAAATATGTTATTCAATTTCACTTTATATCTCACATTTTTGTAACTGAGACATGTAAAACATCCTCCATTTAATAAAAGATGTATAGTATTTCTTCAACAGTTAAACAATGTGAACAACTGAGCTGCACACCTGTCATGTATTTCACCCTGTGTTTAAAAACTCTGGCAAAAAAAAGCAAGAGAAATTTGATTACAGCATGTCATACAAGCTGCAGATATTAAATGTCTCCCTTTGGGATAGTGGGGGTGTTGTTGAACATGATCCACTCACCTGGACATGGATGCATTCATTGCTAGCGCTGGATAGGGGTGACGGAATCCGCCCGGAGGGATGGAGTACATGGGCTGGCCCTGCCTGAGAGACAGAGGGAGACAGAGTGAGGGGAAAGCGCCAGTGTGAGGTGGATCAAACACAGCTGACAGCTAACCCACCAGCACTAATCCTTTGCTCATCAACTCAAATCCCCTGCTTGTGGAACAGCACCGTTGCAATTGATTACAAGACCCGTAGCAAAACCCATAAATGTTCATAAATTCCTCCCAGTAAACTGAAATGTTTTAATTTTATATTGCTCTGATACGGTGCACCTGCATTTATACAGAGGAGCATAGACATTGCTTTAAATATGTTTGATGTTCTTGCTGAAATGTTGTTATTTTTATGAAATAAAAATGATTTCATTTGTGACTTGCTAAACTTTATCTCACCAGAAAAAGTTGGTCAACAAAGTTAATTAGCTAACAAGTGTTTTAACGGACACGTCACAGCCGTTGATCAATCCAGTGAGGAGAATCACAAATCACAAAGGTATACAAATCATTATAGATTTCTACACAGCATATTTGAGCATCTGTAAAATTATTTTTCCAGGGAAAAACATTGTAAAAAAAACAATACCACAACATAAACATATCTGTCCGTTTGGACTGGAGAATAACTTACTGTGGCATCAGCCAGCCCAGTGGATGAGCGATCGAACCAACAGCACCAGGAGACAGGGGATAGTATGGAGAGAGCTCCGATGGGTGAGGTGTCCGAGGAATACCTGCAGGCGACACAGATAACAGGAGAAACAAGCGTTATAAAATGCATTGCTTACATTAACTGCTGAGGTGACATGATATTTTCATAGAAAGGGAAATCAAATTACAATATCTGCCATCATGTTCGCCATACCTATACGTGATAATCTGCATTCAAACCTGTGTTAACTTTGAGCTGTAGCTATCTAAGGTTTGTAGTGTCATCCTTCACAAAGCATGGGAGTTGTGGCCAGCTGTAAGTCCAATAATATATAATAATATAATAATAATAATAGTCCTATAATATACCTTTTTATATAATGTGATTGAAGACACCTTGTACAGCCACTTTCAATGCCTATGGGGGGGTGTTTGAGTGTTTGATGCTGACAGATTGAACCTACAGCAATTAAATATATAAATGTATATCAAACTATGACACTTTACCTGTCTTTGGGTCGAGGATCTCTGGGGAGAGGTGCGATGGCGGTGTGCCGGGAGAGAAGTGTTCATTGCTGTAGGTGATCAGTGGCGTCAGCGGGTGAACGTGGTGGGCATGCTGCACCACTGGGACTTTATTGGACTGTTGATGCAGAAAAAAACAAGAGAAGAACAGAGTTTATAAGCAGGAAGCGACCACTGAGCAGCAAGCGTCTGCAACATCCAAAACACACACAGAGTGTAACACACTGAAGCTACTACACTGGTAGAAGAAAACAAGCATATCACTATGCCACACTGTGCACTGCATATTATTTCTATTGGTTATTGTTCAAAACACAACAGGCATCGGAGTAAATAGGCCATCATCAGACCATCGTGAATGCCCAGTATGGTAAACATCACAGTCTGTGCGTGTGACCGGCCCTGTGATGCAATCTGGATCAGCACCAAGGAACACTAAAAAAGCCTTGCAGACACATGCCAAGACCATTACGGCCATTTAGTCGAGGAGAGAACTGTTTGTTCAGTCCAACAAGAAAAACAACGGTGCCACCAAGTCCAAAAGTCACACCAGCAGCCCACAAACAAACACAATCAGGCTAAGGTAAACGACATACCCATAAACAACTGGAGACATCATCTCCCACTCAGTCTGACAGCAGCCAGTTGATTATGGGGGAAACAGACACACACATTGTGCTGCCTATGACCCTAATGTTATAAAAACACTTCAGAATAACCTAACATACGTAGGTTGGGAGGAACACAATGTCCAGAGATGAAACTTGCTTTTACTTAAAGCACTCACACAGTTGTTTTAGCTATTTCAACTAAACATTGACGAAGTGCAGATCGTTGACGAGATCTGACTGGCACTGCGACTACAACGAGGATGATGAAGACAATAATAACAACCAGCGTCTCTACTTTCATTAGGCAGCACTCAGCCTCGCAGTCATTTCCCTTGGCTGCCTGGCTGAATAGAGCACTTGTTGGCTCAACTTGTCACATGGGAGGGTCTAGGGATGGGGGAGAAAGGAGTCTTGTTCCTCCAGGCTAACCTTTCTTCAATATCCCTCCCCACCCCCTTCTCAATCTCTGGTCTCTCCAACGTGGTCTGCTCGGGAACAAGGTTTGCATTGAGACATTTGTACACTCTCTTGCTTCATGCTGCTAAGAATTGTTCCAAATCTTAGCCATGCCTTTTTTGCCACTTTCTAGAGGTTCAACCTTTTCCTCCTTTTTAAATCTTCAGCAAATTGGTTTCTCCCATGTCTAAAGCACGCTTTGATTCTGGTAATGCCAGACGGAGTGAGGAAAATATTTACTAGTGTTAAACATGGCTATATTAAGATCACTTTGCTTAGGTCCCTCTTAGTTTCTCTAGATGTAGAGCATGTAAGGTCAATGCATATGATGCACAAAAAACACAATTTTACACAACACAGAAACGGCTTTGATAAAGCTTCAAGGCAGAAATATTGTTGACTTGAGGGGTTGAAATCCCAGGTCCCACGTGTCATGTATATTTGAGTTGTACTTTGTTGTTCTATTTCATGTACAATATGCCTGGTTTTTCCCTATATTGTGAGGGCTGTTTGAGACCTCTAGACCTGGGTGCCAACACATTTTGGGAAGCAGTTCAGTGAGAATTTGAAATGATGCCTATTAATAATTCATATTCTGGAATACACCAATCGTGTGCTCTAAACATATTTCTAAGTTTGAAGGCACTAGTTTCTACTCCAGGCTGCCTTTTAGTTCAACAACATGACAATGTGGAGAAAAATTGAGCACACACATGCAAAACTATTCTGACCTGTATCCTACCTGCCAGAGTCTCTCCGTTGGGGATAGAGATGGTTACCTCATCAAGCAAATTCCTCACTTCTTCATTTTTGAATCAAATCCATTGAAAATCAGGCTGATTATTGAAATCACTGTAAATTAATTTAGTCCTCTATAGGACAGAGAACATAAAAAGTGTAAAAAAATAAAATGTTAAATTAAAAAGCAAGACTAATGGCTCAAACATCACTGAAAACTAAACACTAATGTATCAATGCCTTCATTCAGTCACTTTACGTGTAGAGGCAATATTCCCCCAGCCCATGACGGCTTCATACGCCCTGGTTTCATGATCTACAAGCATAGTGTAATAATGAAACCACATGGAACATGAGCCATGTTAAATATAAACAGCATCTACGTGATAGGACAGAGAAAGAGCAACCTGGAACCAGATGGTATCTGTATTGACATGCTCTTTACATAGATATGCTTGTTGCAAACAGGTCTGCAGTGGTGCATACCTGCATAACCAGCAGGTACAAACACCCAGAACTGTGCTTAGAGTCATTGGACATGGTAACATGTAGGTTTAAAAGAAGAAAAAAAAACACAGCAAAAAGCTGCTGAGCCGGTGCAGAGAAAAGATGTCTGTCTCTTAAGAGGTTTTGAAACTAAAAAGGCCGAGGTGGCAGTACCTCGGCTGGCTGTCCAACTTGGAACGGCGCTAAGAAAAGCACAGTCCTTGGTCAATGTGGGTGGAGGGGTAGATTTCATTCAAGCAAACATGTTTTTGGATCCTGCACATCTGAATTGAATTACTAGGCAAACAGCCGATGGGGAAGAGAGCTTAGAACAAACTGAATAACCCTGCAGCTTTGTGTGTCTTTATGCTAGGCGATTCTGGGTGGGAGGCTCAGAGGCCTTTCAAAACTCCAGGAAAGACAGGGTGAAAAGAATGCCTGGCATGCTGAGAAATCCAAGCCTTGTTTGTCAACGCCAACAGGAAGCGGACGTGAGAGGGGACCGACCGTGTCGTATGTCTTTAAAATCATCCACTCCTAAAACTGTGCTATTCATCACAGACAACGTGTGCTTTACGTCTGGTCATCGCCTCCGAAAAGGTCAATGGCTGTAATATTCTGGGTTAGAATAATACAGCGCAGAGCGGTGTCACATTACTGCAGTCGTCCACTGGCAGAGTGAAAATCCCCAGCGGTCATTAAATAAATTGAGACGCCACCACAAAATCAGCATAGCAACATTTTCTAGTAAATCTGCTATTAATAAACACTATCTTGTGTAATTTCTTCTGTATATCCGAGTCTGTTCTTATTAGAGTTTGACTAGAATGAAAGCAGTGGTTCCTTATTCCATTTCTGAAGAGGATCTTGTCTCTGCAGTGGCCCAGCAGGACTGCAGACCTTAGATCAGTATTCAGTTCAGTCCTCCTAAAGCCTTTGATTTCATGATGGATCCCGGTTGTTCACCGCCTTAATGCAAAATAAGGAAAATCTCCCCGGACTTCCAGTCAAAGGACGGTTGAAAGAATATGGGTTGAAAGCAATTATATGTATCACTTTATGATTTTCTTAAAAAAAAAAAAGGCGCATATTTTCCAGTTAGTATCTCTTCTTATATTGTCAGAGAGAGTTGATGATTGCGCTAGACGCATGCTGCCAGACAAAAGGCATCTCTGGAATGCTGCTCTTGACTATGCCACTTCAATTCACTTAAACAATTCGGTGACTAAGTGACTTATGACACACTGATAGGAGCAGGTCCCTCCCTGCCTGGATTACTCAAGACACTAATACAATATTCAAACAAAGGGAAAGATTCTTGTGTCCCTGTCAAGTGAAGATCAGCCAACATTTGAGTACTGAGTGAGCCGTGATCTGATAAGTAACTGGGGGACAGACTCTGGTCAGTTCAACCTCATTAGAGAGTCACAGCTCCTTCTAATCCAGCATAACAGTACGAGTCAATTTAGTTGGTAATGACAAAGAGAGGAGGCCTTATGGACAAATTACTGAAAGTGACTGAATGACCTCAGTATGCTGCCTTGACATCATTATCAGCACAGTGAATTGGTGCGTTGTTGAAGATGAGACATATGACAGACAGCAGCGCCAACTCTGCTTCCTCTCCTCTTCTCTCCTCAGCTCTACAGTCAGCTCGGTCACTACTGATGGGATGACAAGTTCCCCATACTGCATCACCTGGCCCTGCAGTGCCTTTGATGTATTATTCATGACGAGGCAGCCCTCTGAACACAGGAGCTGATATGGGGGCTTTGGGGTGCTGGATGTATGTATGTATGTGTGTGCGTGTGTGTGCACGCGTATGTGTGTATGCAGGATGGGGTGCTTAGAAAAGCTTGTTCTCTTCTTCCCAGTTCCCCCATCACCACCACCACCACCATTACTACCAAAAGCAATACCAACTGAATGCTAAACAAACCTGTCTGTTGAATAATTGAGGCTCTCAGGCCAGAGCAGGCTCCTATTAGCATACAGGCCTTATGGACCCAATCTGCACAGTGACAGGACGGCCTATCCCTGGACTTCCATTCTAGCCACTGAATGCTCTGATTTCTGTTTTATATCCTCCTCCCTTGTTCCGCATGGTCAGAATTAGAAGACGTATCTAAGCAATTTCAGTTCATCAACAGTAATTGCACTGATATCTACAAATGTCAGTTGGAAAGCGTGATAACATTGTTCAGAAAAATATCTAAATATCAACACTGTCTGTAGCGCCTCTCTATGGTGCAGCGAGTGGATTATTTATTAATCCGCATAAGCCTCTCGGCTAAAATAATTTAAAAGCTGCATCAGTAAAATAAAATTATGCATAGCTGTCATGCACATGATATGTAAGACATACATATACCTACAAGCAGGTCCTGACAGATTTTCCAAACTATGCTCCACCATGAAAACAAAACAACAACGTCAGATACAACACGTGCTTGCAAAACAACTGCAGGAGCGCAGGTCTGCTTCAGGAGTCCCTGCTGGTGTCACTGCCTCCTCGGGTCTCTCCCTGGCTCTTCTTAGCCCTGGGCAGTAATCCCTGGCCCCCTGTGTGCCCATCCGCTCCCCCTGCTCTCATTAGTGAAGGGTTGGGGCCTGGGGAGCCTGCAGGCCTGGGGAGCCAGGCTGCTGCTCCCCTCCCACTCCCTCTCTCCTCGGCTGGAGTAATGAGCACATAATCAGCCTGGCTCCCTGTCAGCAGCAGCACACCAGAGGGGCATGTGGGCTCCTGGCCCAGAGTGGGGGGTAAGGGCACAGCGGGGTGTTTCACTTTCTATCCTCTGTGCCCAAGGTACTATTCCTAGTATTAGAGTTTCCCACCACATATCAAATGACCCTGTGGCCACAGGTCACCAGATCAAGCATGGTGACTTCCTCTTTTTGTTCACATAATGAAAGCTGTTACACTTTTCATGAACTTCCCCACCTTTTATACTGCTTTAAAAATGAAAGCAGTGTGTTCTCAGACAATAGTGTTATCTCATGTCCTTTTTCTGCCAATTCAAGTGTTTCATTTGAGCTGCACAACTTGTGTGTTCAACCTTAGACTCTCCATTCATTAAAGCTATGCCATTCAACTGCAAAAAAAAATAAAAAATAATAATAATAACAATTATATTCAGCTGTTGCCACCCTTAAATAGTCAATTTTAATTTAAACTGTATGCCAACAACAACTGCATGCAACAGAAGCACCTGGGGAAAGTGCATATTTAATTACACAGGAATTAATGCTACATATTATTCAAACGATGTGGATAACATTTCTGACAGGAAACTGTTTGATCTCATTGATGTTCTCAGACTTCTACAATGTTTCTTTCGATATTGATTTTTCGGTTTTAATGGCATTCAAAAAGGCCAAACAAAAAAAAGACCGAAACAGAGCAACATGAAAAGCAGCAGAAACTACTGAAGGACAGAACAGAAACTATCCATCCTTCTCCAATACACTTTCATTTCCTTATAAATAAATTATTATTGTAGCCATTTTTCTTTTTTCTTAATTCTGTCACTACAATAAGGACTCATTCATTTCATACTGCTACACATTAAATACATAAATTAAAATTAGTTCAGAAGTCCACATAATAGCTGCTGTGTCAAGGCGAAATCAACAGGGTCACTGACAGTTCAGCATTTATTCTAATAAAATAACTGTAATTGGTTTCCATTGAGACATAAGTCAGTCCTAGATTCCCATGAGCAAACTCTGTCCCCTTCACAACAGTTTCCCATTGACTGCGCTCAATGAGGACTTTGTCATGTGCATCACCGTGATTATGGGATGCAGCAAATCAACCACAAACTCAGCCAGCACGTCTAGCCGTGATATGCAAGGTCAAAGGGGCTGAGTCACAACGCTTCTTATGTTGCAGTGTTGTGACAGCCGTTCTCAGCTCCGTGTACTTCCCTTTATAGAGAAAACGCCCTGATACAATCAAACACGTGAGATGTTAGATGGACGCTCGAAGCTTCATCTACCAAACAGGTCTGACGAGTCTGTACTGTCTTAGCACAGTGAGACACCATGATGACTAGTTCGCACCTGGGTGGGAAACTTCAGGAATGGCAAGTTTATGGAGAAGATTGAGTTACTGTGGTAGAGACAGACAGCCTGTGGGTGCTGTAGGCGCTGTATGTGTTAGATGGATGGGGGGGGGGGGACCAGTAAATTTACATGCACACTATATCATTCATTATTGTGGACAACCACATTATGGTGATAGTTTGATTAATGCATTTTTTATGGTTTGCGGTAAACAAATTCCTCCAATAAGCTTACATGATTTGTTTGGGTTAATGTCCTGTAGGATGTAGCCTAACCTATTAGTGAAACAATTGCATTCTTTCTGACGCATACACTGAATCAACAACTACAGTGTACACATGCCACAGTGACCTGAAATATTAATGAGTGATCAGTAATAATTTCATCAATTAAGGTGTTCACAGGATAGCTGCAGTGCTAGTGTGCTACTTACTAAATGCCCCGGGGTAGGAGAACGAGAGTCTTTGAGTCCTGCAGATCCGGGGACATCCAAAAGAGGCCATTTCATCTGCAGGTACTGTGGACGAGAGTGACAGGAGCAGAATGAAACAACAGAACAAAGTCATGCTGCAGGAAGAAAATATACACAGTAATAAAAACAAATAATACATTCAAAATGTTATATGTTCTGTTACTGAACCGTAGGGACTATATCTTTTTTCCTAGAGCGTACGAAAAGTGGTTTGAATGGTGTCAAGAACAGAGAGAGATCTCCAGCAGACACCTGAGACCAACATTGCTGTTGGAGTCAGACAGTGAGTTCTGGCACAGGAGAGAGGGAGCGATGTGAACACAACGGACTGGTGGAGGACTGTGAAATTGCCGTTTGTCAAGGAAAAACAAGAGGCCAGCTGTGGGCGCCCATCGCTGAGCGGGTGGGAAGAGACAGCTGGAAGGAAGCCCCAATCTACAGTGCAGCGAAAGGTTGGGCTGTGGACTCTGTACTAACTCCTGTCTCCGTCTCAATTGGCTTGGCCTTTTGACTTGAATCTAACTAGTACCTCCTCTGTGTTCTGTATCGCTATTTTTCACATGTGTATCACAGTTATCATACAGGTGTTGCGCAAGTGTTTGCTTTCCCTCTTTTCTTTTTTTTTGTCACTTGTCACAAAGTCTTATTGCTGCTTGTCACCATGTCATGGAGAAAGAGCTGTGTACTCCAGGAGAGAGGGGGTTTTTGTAATTTACTGCTCAATACAAGCTGAGCATTTTTTTTTTTGTGTGTCCTCCAGCAACAGAGATAGCATGAAGCCAGAGCTCCAACAGCACGGCTCAACCATCTGGTTTATGAATCAGTTTAAATTCCGGATACAGCAGCTTGTCATGCATGTGGATATTCTCCTTGGTACAATTTAAAATTATTTTAAAAGGTTTTTATATTTTAAGTAATGTTTACTGCATTCATGTATTTCAGAAACATACCGTAACGTCATTATTTAAGTTGTCTTTTGGGCACAGAGGTGTATTATGGGTTGTAAATTCCATTTCTAAGAGTTGGTTACACCATCCACTCTTATCATTCTGCAATCTAGTTCGATATCCACCCATAGAAAACATAATGGGAAAAGATCTGACTGGCTCTTTTTTTTTAATTGGTGACAAAAGAATATATATATATGTATATATATGCACAGCGTGCAGGATAAATGATGACAAACAGTGGAGGAGTCAGGCATTCAGATTTAGATTTTTAAAACTTAATTCCTCACTCAGGATTTGTAAGGAGGAAGGAAGCTTGGATGGCTGCGGGTTAAAAATGGAAAAGACATTATAGGGGGAAAAGGGAGAGGAGGGAAAAAAACATTTTCAGGAATGAGTTTGTCGGAGCAGGCAGAGCGTATTGTTTCCTGACAGCTGGGGTCCAACAGAGCACCGAGGCAGGGGGAAGGGGACCCTTTTTCCCTTCGAAAAGGGGGGAAATTCTTGGAGTTGACATCAGCCCTCTTCATTTTCACTATACTGCTCAAGGCTGAATCGTAGGTTTCAACTAATGGGCCCAAGTCCATACAACTGTCAGGAGGCAGTTGCTTTTAGAGGCTGCTAGCTCCCTATTGAAACTTTACTCTGCTGTGTGCATGGTGCCTAATGAATGCTACTCTCTGGAGAGAAAATCCAAAACAATGCAGTTTTCTCTGTCTAATCTATGTCAATCATGAGCCCTTCCACAAATGAAACAAGTGCTATTGTGAGTGTTTGGTCTAGCCCAAGCCGTGCCCACCCCGGCGCTCCCACCCAATCCATCCCTTATTTGACAGCTTCTGCCAGGACTGAGGAACATGCCCCCAGGCACTTTTTTCTGTGTGCCTACTTTTCTTTTAATTGCTAGTGTGCCCTGTGGAGTAACTGTTCACACACTCCCGGCAACATCCAGCCAGGTAATGCCAGCTGCACACTGTCACATTAGCTGCTGGGCTTCTAACAGTCCAGACTACAGCAGCACACCACTCACTGACACATGAGAGGTGGTGGTGGTGGGTGGGGGTGGGTGGGTATATGAGTTGTTTCAGGAAACAAAAGGCAAAGGATTGTGGGCCATGCTGCTCATAACTTTCTCAGTGTTACAGTGAAAAAAAAAACCACAAGGGAAGTGTAAGAAAAAAGGTTAAGATGGTCAAAGAAACAGCTAGAATTTGGTTCAAATGGTTTTGACATTAAGTGATATTAAATGTTTGTAAAAGATTGAAACGGGAGATTACATTTGAAGTGCTAAACATTTAGCAGTGATTTACACCCTTATTTTATTAGAAATCAATACATTTTGAACAGACATATCTTCAGGGCCCATAGCAATGTCTGTTTTCAGCATGGAGCTAGAAGCTATGGTAAATATACTCGGACAGAGTACTGAAAGAAACAAAGTGAAGTTTAGCTGATCCATTTTCATCACTCTCTAATGGTCTTCCAGCCTTCCCTGCTGCCTCCAAAACTCAGAATAGACATCAGTAGAATGTGCTACTTTTAAAGGACCCAGATGCGACAAAGGTGGCAGCGATGCCACTGAATTTTTCCAAAAAAACTACACTGGAGCCCTTTGGTTTTTTGAACAGAGAGAATGCAACATATGCTCTGGGGCATGTGGCCTGCCAGTGCTGGGTTCTAATTGTTACATTGCTCTCACAGAGCGGAGGAAAAACACAGCCAAGAGTCTTTGTCATCTCTGAAGTGTGTGGTGGCATACTGCGGGCCAACATCAGAGCACGGAGGAGAGACAGATGTCTGGACATTTGCTGTCAAAACCAAGTCAGACACTCTGCCAAAGGGGCAAAAAAAATCCCAAACTTTGCTAGCAACTATTCTGCCTAATACACAATTCACACAGTACTGATAAGTCATAATGTCTGTCAGGCATACAAAAAGTAAAGTCGAATTTGCAATTGTACAGGATGTGAATACCTACATTTCTCAATATTTCTAAAACTATCTAACTATCTAAAAGATTATACATTAATGTATGTTCTGCAGAAAATGCATTAAATCAACCAGTCAGGGACAAACAATCAGGAAAAGTCAAACAACAAATAAAAGAGTGATTATGTATAAAGTGGTAGCTCAGACAAGGCCTAAAAAAGCTTGTGAAATGGCTTCGGCCAACTTGTGGTGAATAGCAGAGCAGCGAGAATGCCTCCACGGATCGCTCCAGCAGATAATGTCAATCACCAACTGTGTGGAGACCCCTCCCCATTGTTTTCTTTTACCCCCCAACAGAAAACAAATGGGCCACACAGCTTGCTGTTTGGCTGAGGTGTTAATTACCGTCCCCCTGCCCATATGACCAGCAACTCCAGACAATAGTCCTGTCAGATCCCTACACAACAGTCCCACCCCAGTTTGCTCTGCTGATATCACCTGCTCATGCAGGGCCATTGACACCTCAACCTGATCTATGCATGAAAAACAATTAGAAAACCTTCAGGACAAAGACAATGTGATAAGTGGCCCCTGCCTTGTCTCAAAGTTTGCATTAAGACTCATTGTTTGCCAACATTAGAAGCAATTACACAGACAATTCTTAAGCAAACCTCTGCATTCATTGTGCTAATTAGTGTGTAATTGATGGGAAAACAGCAAGCAGCTCAGGTCAGGCCCACAGTGCTTTATTGGGCCACTGCAGTTTTTCTGAATGGCAACCATGTCCTATTATCCCATCCACTGTGGAGTAAGTAGATTAGTAAGGGAGGAAGTTATTAATTAAAGTTATCTACAAAGAAGGTATAAAAAGAAGGAACAACAAACATATGTTGTTGACAGCGTAAGAGGTGTAGACACTCAGTCAGTGCAGCCACGTATTTATTTAGATGCAGTAGATTTTTTTGAAATAGAGTCAAAAAAGTCAGTGAATATCAGAACTACGTTTGTCCTTCAGCGCATCTCTCAACTTTCACATAAAGCCCAGGCTCACAGTTTACATTTTGTTAACCCTGAGAAGCCCACGGTGCTGCAGCGGAGATAGCACACTGCTAATGGCGACCACATTTGAAGTGTCCATTAGCCCATAGAGGAATGAAGTTAAGTGACTATGACAGGGGCACTCCCTCAGTTTGCCGGGCTTCTATTGTGACCTGGTTGGTCGTCCTGCACTCTTATTCACAGCCAGTAAAAAACTGGGTCAAAGGTCAGACATCCACAGAGCAGTGGTTTCTATGGTTACAGGGCCTATTAAGGCCAGGCTCATTGGCCTCTTAACATGCTCTTGTACACAAAAGAACTATTAGTGCAAAGAGGGAGAGAGGAGAGTGAAGAGGCAGCGTGAGGGAGGTCCTAACAACAACAAGGTTTTTCCAAGATTCTCCGAGATGGTTACACTATACCATGTACACAGTATATGTAGCTAATATATATTTTCATATCAGGAGTTTAGAAAACACACAAACTAATGCATATCTGGTAATCTATCATACCAAAATCTGTATGTAAAGTGTAACAGTCCCAAATGTAACAGCTTTCTCAGGATTCAACTTTAAAAATCTCAATGAGCGATGGTGTAATATGACTGCCTCATGCATATTCTGTACAAGGCCAAACGGGCCAGAAACTGGGTTTATTTGAGAGGTCCTGGGAGTGAATTTACTGCTGTTTCAGTAATAAAACAGCATTAACAGAATACAAGGCCAAGACACCCCCCCCCCCCAATGCCCCCTAAAAAGCTTCTTTAAAATTCTTCCCTATGAGTTGCGACTTCAGCAGGAGTTTGCAGTTTTGCAACTCAAGCAATTATTTGTTTCAGGGTTTCTTTTTTTTTTTTTTTATAATCTTCCTTTTGCATGACACGATCCTGAGTTATTGCTTCCTGGATCCACAGCTTTAGAGCGTTATAATATAGAGCTCATACATGTGTTTACATGAAGCCGTCATTGTTCTTATTCTGTCTCGTTAACTTTCAGGTAATTTTAATCAGACGTACTTAAAGGAAAGTTCTTTTAGGTTAAAGTTAGGGAATACATGAGTAATTCTGCAACAGCCCATATAAAACCCACTGTATAATTAAAGACACAAGAAAATAATTATGCATCTGGTAAGAGCAAAACAATCTCATAAAGACAGAGAGGAGGGTGCAAGTCAATTATGTGAAGTAAGTTATGTGGTTTCCCGTACCTGGGAGAGCTACTTTCAATTGTCACCCTCTGCTCCGCTTAATGTCAACGTGATCTAATGTCAAGACAGTCTACACCTCTGATGTCAAAGAAGATGTTGTCCTTTTCCATGTCCTGTGGCATTGTTTGTCCAGTTGCACACTTTTTATTGTTTGGGGAGTAGCCTCGTTCCATTGAAATTCACAGCTGTAAACGTCGGTATAATTAACTCCAGAACATGGGGTGGTTACCCGTGGTTGGCTGGATGCTTACAGTAAAGCTTGACTTAGAAATCCAACGAGTGTGTGTGCGTCTGTAGGTGTGTGTCCAAGCCTACGCCAATGACACACAAGTGAGACCTGAATTTTTCATTTATGACCAAACACAAATTGACTGGAGACAGCATGGGTTACCAATATAATACAGCGTCTCCTGCCAAGGCATTTAGGAGGCAATAATAAGTCCAGCATGCACCCTCACACCGAACAGGGCAAATACCACAGCACAGTAATCACTCCAAACTCCCAGGGAAGACATACAAATAATCATTTTTTTCTTCTTTTTCCAAAAATTGCAGATAAATATTTACCCATAACCCCCCAAAAGAGTACATTTAAGTATATCTGCTAAAAGTGTGTCTTTTTTTTCTGACAGGGCATAGTGGGTGATTGTCTCTTTTCTGAGTTTTTCTTAGCTCTCTTTTTTTTTTAAACTTCCTAAGAGCAGCTGACAGTGGCAGGAAAGGCAATGAAGCATCTTGAAGGGAAAAAGTCAGTTTTGTTAAAACTGAGGTGGGCATAAGTGGGTGTAGTGGAGGAGGCAAGAGAGGGAAAAAAAAGAGCCTAAATTAAACACATTTGTTTCTGCTTGCACATACCACAAGTCTTATGAAAACAGAGGGCTGATTGTGTTCACTCTACAAGTCCCCCCCCCTTCCCCTCCTCTCCTCACCACCACCCAACACCACCCAGCTCCACACCCCCACCCCCCGTCCCGAGCTGCAGCAGCACCCCCCCTCCACACACACACACACACACACACACACAGCTGCCTGCAGATGCCTCTTGTGTTTGCTCTCCAGAGTGTGAGCACAAATCTCCAGACTTCTGGGCCCTGCCTCATCTCAGTTTTTACTACTTGACTTCCCTATCACCCCACTGCTAACCCGGCTCACTCCACTCTCTGTCTCCTCTCCGTCTTCCAGCTCTGTCCCATACTCAACCACACACACACACATGCCACAGGTATGCTCTCTGACACTCAGCCCTGTCGCTCTGTGTCTGTGGTGACACAGAGGCTGTCTGTTAGAATCACACGTCAATTATGAATACTTTTAGAAACATTTAAGGATAGAAAATGTGTCATTTGTGTACCAGAATAGAAGAAAGATGTTACAGTTTTTGGAAATAAACTCATTTGCCATATAGTGCTCCATTATTATCTAACTGTGTAAGGATATTTTAGATTCAAACTTCTACAATGTACGACATAGCGCCAAACTTACTACCATGACATTCCCCAGGATTAGTTATGCGTATTGTCAGCAGACTGCGGGGAGGTCTGGATGGGAGCCAAAGCATTTTTTATACCTGAAACATTTGTAAAAGTCATTCCCTGAAATCTAAAGGCTTCATTTTCATCATGCTGCGTGTAGTGATATTGAGTGCTAAATCACAATCGAGTCATAGCTTCAGCTATAAATTAAATTCCTGTTCACATCCGGGCCCGTCTTACATGTCTGAAACTTTGCAAGAAATACACTTTCCAGTGAGAACGTATAGATTTTCCAGGGTTGAAGAAAGCTTTTAGAGGCGTCACAAGGCATTATGAGGTTGGGTCATGAGGTCCCCTTCAAGGTTCATCAGGTCCGATGAAAGCAAAACAATAGAGTAGAACACATAAGCAAGGGACCGTCAACTTCATGAATATAATTTTTTCCTCATGCAAATTATTTTTTAGTCCACAAGTTTTAAAGAAATCGATTTGTAGAAGCTGTTCCAGTTTTCAAAACTGCTTAAAAAACGACATTAACCACGGAGAACTTATGGCTGGATATGCTATCTAAAACAATACATAAGCTGCTGCTACCTTTCAGTTTAAATAGAATCTAATGAAAACGGCAAAGTGATTATGATCAGGGGCTGCTGTAAATATCAGATTCCCAGGGACAGAGTTTAGGAGAGGCCCCTTACAATTACACAGTATTCAGGAATGCAGAGCATGAACCACAGTAACAGGGAGCTGAAGACAAATGCTCATATCCCATTTTAGACGTTTTAGTAATGGCTCACATCAGGCGACAGAAAAGGTTTACGAAGGGCATAAAAGTAGGGAAAGTTTATCTTTCATAAAGAGCTATGTCTCAAGCCCAAAATCTGTGCCACAATGCAACAAACTTATACTCAATCTAAACTGCACAGTTCTGCAAACAATTAGTGTTAACCCAAGAACTGTAAACTGCACATAGAGCGAGAGACTGTGATACCCAGAGAGAGAGAGCGAGAAGGGGGAGTGACTGGAGAAAGAGAGGGGTGCTTGTGCACAATTACAGCAGGGATTTATGGCCTGAGAAACAATTTATAAATCACAGCGCCTGAGCTAATGTGCTCCAGATTGTTCTCCATGCAGCTGCAATTTTGGTCTGCGTGAAACAGCATAATAAACCTGGCTGGAGGACATGTTTGGGTGGTGGTGGGGCAGGGAGAAGTTGAGATTGTGGGTGGGGGCTGACGAGGGTGAGGCTGTGGGCTTGCAAACTTTTCAGAGGTGTTTTGAACAAAGAACTTTTTTTTTTTTTTTTTTTTACAGCCTGGTGAGAGATTTTGCTGAGGTGCAACTCTTAAATGTTGATGTTAACAGAGAAAAGGTGTCTTTGCAGAATGACAAATTGCATCTATAGTAATAGTGGACCAATACAGTAGCTGGATAGCAAAAAAACTCAATACTGAAAACTCAAGTTTCAAGTCCTCATTGTGTTATTATAAAACTGTGAACTTACACTTTCATAATTACATCCTTGACATAAGTGAACATTAATTTTAGATTATAATAAAAAGGGACAAATGTTGCAAACTGATCCCTTTATTGTGGCTGCAGGCTGGTGTGGAAGAAGGGATCGGATGTGCTGAGGGAAGCCTGGGCTTTTGTGGCCACTCAGCCAACTGGCCCTGAACCTTGACCTCTAACCCTTCACCCTGGGGGGCAAACAAAGCTCTGAGTGACATCTGAAACTAGACACTCTGTGGGGAGAGAGTGTCTGGACAGGACTCAAATAACCCCATTAACTCTGCAGAAAAGATTTATGGCTTTTAATTCTGCCTCTGCAAATCACCAAAACTGAAGAGTTGCACAGATCTGTCAAACATAATCGCACAATTAGAGGTGTGCGCCACCAAGTTTCATGATATTTCCTAGCCAATGTCTCTATCTTGCACAAAGACAAATAAAAATTCTCCATAATTAACGACTCTGAGTACACACACACACATGCCTGCAGTTAAGTGTGTATCAAAATAAATTCTGTTTAATATGAACAATGTGAAGCTAATCTTCAGTTTTAGGAGACTCTCTGATGAATATTCACCAGCAACTCTATACAGCAGATTATGTAAACAGCACTGACAGTGGTATACTGTAAACAAAAACAGAAAGAAAAGTTTATGGTAAATGTACTGCGGTGAATGCGAGCCTCCGTCGCCAGAATGCTGAAAGCCACTGTAGTATTTAAATCAGGCAAGGAGGGAGGAAGACTGGGCCAAGCATTCTGTAGCTCAGCTGTGAGGCTCTAAGCCGTTGCCCTAGGGTCTTTGTCCTGCCTTTCAGGGCAAGTCTGAGGTAGTCAAAGACCCTATTCATGACCGGTGCTCCCCCTGCCAACACACCCATACAGCCCCAGTCAAGTCAGCCGAGAGCTATAGAGCCTTCCCATTTCACACGAGAATCAGACCTGCCCCTAAAGCCTGCTTCAGGGATTTCCAATAGCCAGCCCTTCCAACCCATGTACAAATCAAACAAAAGGGCTCCCTGGCCTACTCCATGTCATATAAGACTGATTAGATCTTTTATTTATTTATTTTCTTTATTTAAATGTAGCTACTCAAAATTTAAGGCAAATAAGTCAGTCACATTTGTAGGGATGTGATATCTTGCCATGTAAATGGATGAGGGATTATGTCAATGGAGGTGTGGAGCTGTCATCCAACATTGTTATTCTCCAGATTCACCTCATGCAAATATACATTTACAGGAAGAGTGTGACCAATAGACTTAAACCCGAACCTGAACCCAACCCCAAGTATATCAAATGATAAACTCTCCCAACAAAGAAAACCTAATCATGGTGATCATCTGTGGCAGGCACAGGGGGAATCCCGCTAGTGTCTTATGTCTGAGAAGCACAAGGCCTTCAACTGCTGCCATTACTCATAACTAATCAAGAACATTACCTCATAATTATCCTGTGGCTGAGGCCAAACGTAAAAATATCGGCCCATCAGTGGTTTCTGCTGTGTGTTCTAACAGGATGCACAAGTCTAACTGGAAATAAGGAGGCTACAAATTTTAGGATGACTTGTGCCTTTGCTTGGCTTTAATCAAATTTGATGCTCTGCAGAACATTGTGACTCCCTAACAAGTACAATTGGTTTATGAGGGTAAATGGGGGGAAGCAAGGGGCACCCAAAGGTTAAGTTATTATCAATATTAGGACATTATTTCCCTATCTCGTGGGAAATATTTGCTTAAATGTATGAGGAGAAGTCTATTAATTGTGTGAAAATACATAATACACAATACATATAAAATACACAATAAAGTTAGTGCAGCAAAGATTTGTAGTAATGTTACAAAAGATATGGGTGTTGCCGTTTGTAGATAATGTATACTTTTTCAATGCAAACTACCATGAGAATACACACTAACGATAAGATGCACATTTTTATTTGATAATTGAGTTCAAAGAAAGTTGTTACTGGTTTTTACTTCCATAATTATTCATATAACTAACCAGTTATCTACGTCTTGTAAAAAAAAAAAAAAAGCTTTTAAATTCAATTTCAACTCCAGTTTGCAAACTATTGGCTCATCATTATATTTTAGACAAACTTATGGAACCACATTGTAACATGTGACCGGCTCATATGAATGTATTAAACATGAAAAATCCCCAATGACTCCCTATGAGATTTATGCAGTCGGACATACGATCCATTACGTACACCTGCTTATTTTTTCAGAGCTAAATTCAGATTACAGATGTCATCCGTTACATCATCAGTTACAGCTGTAAGTTTGCGTTTCAATTTTTTTTTCTTTTCTTTTTTTTTTATATTACTGAATGAATGTAAAATTGACACTGAAACATAAAATGTAAAAGGAGCCATCTATCTAACCATCTATTAAAACTAAAGTAATAATCTACGTTAGTTGAAGCTAACCCAATCAGCCCTAAACTGGTTATGTTCTGTGTGCGGTGGGTCACACGTGTATGCAGGTGCAATGTGTTGACGTGACATGTGTCTGTCTGGGGACATGAGCCGCACCAGCAGTCCAAACTTGCTCCACCATTACAGGACAAACTCAGTAGGAAGCAGCCAAACTGATTTATAACCTCAACATGAAGAACAGCTGCTCTGCTCGCTGTCGACTAACCTCATCCTGGACAGATATCCATCCACTTCTTAATTTAGTATGACCACTACAAACTCGCTGGTACTACGCACATACTGTACAACATGGCCTTTAGCGCTCCCTGTGCAGAGATAAAGCATTTATATGCCCTTTATGTGAACTACAGTGAAGCCTGATACACATCTTAGTAGTACAGATGCTACATATGCATGATCTGATAGCTTCCTGCTGTTTGCTGATTGGGCTGTGACTGTACAGGAATTGCGAGGTGATGTGGTCTACGGTGGAGAAGCTGTGCTCTGTGGGAGACAGAATCTCTCAGATAAGTGAATGCCTGAAGGTCTGGAGGCCAGCCCACCTCGGGATAACAGGCAAAGGAATAGCAGGACCTGTATCTGCCCCAGTTTATGCTCCCACCACCACATCTCATCAACAATCTCTCTCCTCTTGCCTGCTCTCTCTCTCTCTCTCTCTTTCTCCCTCCTGCTGTCTGCAGAGCTTAAACTGAAAACAGCTGCTTGGAATACCAGACTGATGAAACTCTGTTTAGAGCTTATTCTTTTTCTTCCTGCTGTACAATCATGTTTTATTAGCATAGAGTGAAGCGTTTAAAGTACAATTATAGTAGGAAAACATTTTTTATGTGAGCTAAACAGTAGTGGTCACAGCTATGCAACGGCCACATACGTGTACATGGGACATCCCGATAGCACACCTTACCATCAGTACACCCCTCACCTATCAGTCAGATACAAGAAGGGTTTGCAACTGAGGTTTCATTATGAATTACTCTACTATCTATAAAATGTCAAATGCCCATCGCAAGTTATCAGAGCTAAAAGTGATGACAAATTCAAAAAAGCTGTTTATGTTGAAAAAAGAAAATCTGTTTCATTGTCTCCCTAACTTGATGCATTTCAGGACTGTGGTCACCTGGGAGTGAGACAGACCTCCCGATAAATCCAGGGGCCCAACCTCCTCCAGGTTAATACCACAGAACAGACATGACTAACCTGGTATTCACATGACATATGATACATGTCTCCATCTCCCACACCTCCATCTCCCAGAGCTTCACTTGGTGGTTTTTTTTTGATAATTAGCAGCTGTGGACGACTGTAGATAGCCGGCTTTGGTTTTCCATCGCTTCAACCTCAACTGCTGTGACTCTTAAGCCCCATAATAGCTCAACCACACAGTGATCAACCACTACGCTGTTGGATGTTGAAGTGACTTGGTCTACAAATGTAAAGAACAGCAGATTTTGGTGTTGAACTCAGGTGCATTGGAGATGTTCACCTTTGGCTGAATGTGTGAAACACACGTCAAACAAACACAAGTTAGCCGAAAACTGTTTACAGGGAAAAGCAATATACTGAAAGCCCAAACTGCGCAAGTAGCTTTGGCCAAACATAGCAAATGAGAAAAACACATAAATTGATAAAAACACACTCGCACACATATTCATCTTGGAACATCAAAGGGATTCATTGATGTCACTGAACATGGGGAGTCTGCGGCTGGAGAGGGGAGATGTTGGTTATCCTTTCCTCTAAGGGTGCTGAGATGCTCCTGATGGGCCCCGCGCTAGAGAAGCCAGAGAGCACTATAAACAGAATTTCTAATGTCAGGCGGGAGGGTGGGTGGGTAGGTAGGTAGCGAACTAGCAGGCTATGGGGTAGCGGGAGGAATTGACGCCAGCTCATGCTTTCCACAGAGACCAAAGAGGGAAGGATACAGACCAGGACTGACACCATTTCACACAGTTCTACACAAGTGTGGTTAGGAAATGATTATGAGTTGTAAGGGAAGCTACTAAAGCTAAAGATTATTTTATAAAAAAAAAGTGTATTACCTCTAGATATGACAACTATGCCGATTACATAGTGAGTGATTTATACATGTAGAGGCAGGTAAAGTGGAACGTTTCTAACATGTTATGGCAATACAATCACTGCTATAAACTGCTCTGGTTTGTGTTGTGCTAATTAGACATGGCTGTGATTACCCCCGTGTAATATAAGAGATGTAATTGCTGAGACATTTGAGATTGAAATCAATTGAAGCGCTCATATTTTAAAATGTAAAAGTGCGTCACCTCATTTTTAAACTAAATCACATTTAAAAAAAAAAATAATTTGCCAAATTTATTTCAATTTCCTCAAGCTCAGCAATAAGTTCATTATCAAACTCCGGGCGAGAGCTTTTAGCCAGCGATGGCATTTCTGCGGCTGCTGTTTTTAATTGAACAGTGCCACTAAATTGATGTAGATTTGTTTTGCCTTTGAAGAAAAACCTTTTAAAAACTATAAACCCAGTCAAAAAATGTTAGCTCTGTTGACACAGTGCTTGGTTGAAAAAATATTTGTGTGCTAACATTCAGATTACTTGCAGCAGTGGAATACAACACTGAGCGTTGTCAGAATGTGAGCCCGGTACACTGTTCCCTCTGTTGCAAAGTAACCACCTGAACGCCCCACCACCACCACCACCACCTCCTCCTCCTCCTCCCCCCACAACCCTGACAGACTTTACACACACAAATGTGCAGCACGTATGGATGCATGTGTGCACGTACACACACACGTATATGTACCAAGGTGAGTGAAATGCCAAACCTGATGAAAAGACAACTCCACACAAACAGCGTTTGCTTATGCAGGGAGGTCTTTTTATTCTTTGGGACAATGTCAGTGTTGACTTTTCTTTGTCTGCACATTTTTGAGCACCAAAAGCAGCAAAAAGAATGGAAAAAAAGAAGTCAGAGAGGCATGCAATTGTAGCCACTGACATGTCCAGACTTATACAAGCTCTCCATTCATATCTCGATCTCAAACCATTTTTCTATTCAACAATCATGCTCGGTGAGTTTGAGTGTCCCACTGTGTATTTGATGAAGATATATTTGAGTGGCTAACCTTGCTCTCGCTTACTTGCCACCTCTCACACACAAGAGGCATTTCACTCTTTAGTGACGACGACGATGATGTACTCGCAGAGTAATCTAAAAGTGCTGATGAAGCTCACAGAGGTGGCGTCAAGCTGTGTGCATGTTCACCAGTTAAATCTGTCACCGGTCTGTCACTACAGGAACAATGCAGTGATAATCACATCAATGAATTGACAAACAACAAGCTGGATTTGTCTACTTGATTTGGTAGGGGGGGGAAAAAAAAACCTCCACTCCGCAGCAGGCAAAAGTCTGGTGAAACATCTCTCCAAACATAAAACCTCCTCCTCGGCTCTCGGTGGATTACAGCGGAATGTCAGCTCTGAGCAGGCTTTAAATCAGTTATGCTTGGCCCTCGGGGGAACTCTGCGCTGATCCCATGTAGGCCTGTCTCTCATTGCTCATGATAGGGTTGCCACATCCAAATTTAAAAAGTTGGGCCTCAAATCGCGTAGCACATCGCTCGAGTGAAATCACTGCCTGACTTATAAGCAACATACTGTATCTGTTATTCAGCACTGTGTTCTTTAAAAAATACTGATATGTAGTATACTGCTCTGAAATTACACATGAGTACTAAGATGTCAAACCAGAAGAGGGATATGTAAATAGATATATGCTGGAAATATGAAAATGAATTCCTCTCTCTCTCACACACACATGCATACATTGTGGTATCTGTATAATTACGGAAAAAATGATTTACATTACACTCAAATCTATAAACCTGCAGTTCTCTCCGTGGATTATGTTTGAGAGGCAAAACTTTAAAAATGTGTCAGTGCTAACAAGGCTTTTCCAAGACACACAATATAATAAACTGCTTACAGTATCTGGACAACACAAATAAGGTTATCCTGTGGGGAAGTTTTTTATCTCACGAGTCAATCGGTATATTCCACATAAGTGTGTGTGATAAATGCAACTGTAGGGCTCATCAGTTAAACAAACTTGTTGGCTAGATGTGCATGCAGGCTACTGGTAAATACCCCCCGAGTTCAAGCCTTAAAAAGACACTAAGCTGAACCTCTCATCAATCAAATTCACTGCGTTCACTCGAAGCAACGGGCACTGTGCAATACGGAGACCTTAAGTATACCAGCTATTGTCTGCCTACTTGTTTTGTGACATGGTGATGACTGACGCAGTCAGCTCACTCTGTCCCATTGACCTCATTCTTTTTTTTTCTCTATAATATGTAGCATTCAGGCTCTAAATTTCAATTCCTCGCCAATTATTTGTTACTCTGCCTCGAGCAACAAAAAACAGACGTTTTTAATTTCCACCTTTGTTTTCCTGGATAAACACATAAGGAAGTGAGAGGCATTCCTACCAGAGACACAACAGACAAAACAACTTGTGACTGATTAAGTGTGCTCCTTGATTATATCAACATCTCCCAAGAATTGTGCAACGTAACTGAAGTAACAGAAAATAAAAGCATATTTATCACTGTCATTCATTCTCCAGAAAAAAAAACCCCAGAGGCCAAATGAAACAAGATATACCATCTACAAGTTGGTACGTTTCACCCAGTGTGAGCAAAGTAGCCATTTAGTTAATGAGCCCCAATGGAGACCTCCAATGAAGCCATCAAGACTGCTCAGAATAACAATGGTCAACTAACGCCTTTCTAATTGAATGGAAGGTACAGGGAGGAGAGGGGAGTGGGCCTG
Organism: Pampus argenteus; assembly: GCA_036937835.1. Taxonomy (NCBI): domain Eukaryota; kingdom Metazoa; phylum Chordata; class Actinopteri; order Scombriformes; family Stromateidae; genus Pampus; species Pampus argenteus. The sequence continues at coordinate 15,461,328 of CM072867.1, forward strand.
GAACAGTGAAAAGAAGACAGAAAAAAGAAGGGAGGAGGGGGTCTTTTCAGTCAGATGCCTGCCAGGCCTTAACGAAAGTACTTGTTTTTGGGGGGGATGTGACATGGATTGGGGGATGGACGAGCTTTGAGGAACACAGCTCCCCAGCAGTGATTATTTCAAGGAGGTTTGCATAGTCTCATTTGAAATGTAATTTACAGCGTTCAAAATATTATCGGTAACACTTAAAATCCTCCATGTCCCCGCGGAAAGCAGGATTTGTCTCTGAATGAACTTTATTTTAAATGTTATTACGTCAGCAAAGTTTGCATCATTGCTAACTGGCGTGTCATCATCACCGTAAGGTTAATTAACTTATTGTAGAGGCGTGTTTGATATGTGATATTGCAATGCAGCATTATACATAATGATAATAATAATAATAATAACACTTTACCAGCAAATAAACCAAATGCCATTAAAGCTTACAAGGCCTTTACAGTGTTGCGGTTACAACAAATAAGGAGCAAGTGTTCTCATCAGCAACACTTAAGACTCTCCCTGGACGCGGACTGTCATGGACACCGCCGTGAAATGCCTCCTATGTGTGTCAAAGCGAGGTATTACATTGTTGTGACTGTAGGATATGACTTCAGGAACAGTTTTGCTGCAGATAATGTGTGTGCAACAACAAAAAAAAACGCCCATGGTGTCTAAAATACACTCAGTCCATAGTTACTAGCCTGCAAACAAAAGAACTGGCTCCCTTAAAAAAAAGCACCCCGAGTACAAAAAAAAAGGAAAGCAATCTTGTGGGAGTCACACATAAAATCAGTAGCAATGCTAAACACATTTTAGAAGAATGCCAGGCAGCATGGTGCAATATATAAGTCCCCATAATGTAATTATAGTCATAGTAAATAAGCGATAAAAGCAGCTTTAGGAAGACATGCTCACTATAATCAACATCCAGCATGTGTGCTGTATTTTCGATAAGGAAATTGCCATAAATTATCCAAACAAAATACATATTAACGTGCCTTATAAAACTTTGAGCGTAATGATAAGTTGTCAAACGCAAACCCCATGTCGATGGTGGATGGCAGGGAGACATTTATATCCCCCCCAAAAAAGAACAAAGAAGTAGTTAGTGCTCCTTGAGAGGCCACTCGGAGGGAATATGGCGGTCTGGCAGCTCACACAGGAACTTTTACGCACGGCCAAAGTTTTTTTTGTTTTGTTTTTTTGGAGTGCGACAGAGCAGAGGACAAAGAGTAAAGAGTAACACATCCACATGGGACACTTACTGTTCTCGCACTCGGAGACAGAGAGCCGTTGGACAGGTACGGGTTGGTGAGGTCTGGGATCATAAGAAACGGGTAACCAGGATAGTGTGGACTCTTAAAAAAGCCACCATCTTGCTGCCTTCGCAGCGCTGCAAGGGAGAAAGAAAAGTCGTTTGTGATGGTTAATAAAAGCAGAAAAAACAACACACAATGCCAGCGTGAGCACACAAAGTACCGAGAATAAACTCTCTCTCTTTCTCTCTAGTTTTTGTTTTTTACCTTCACCGAAGTAGTCTCTGGCTTTCTCATAACTTTCTGAGTCGGGTCTGGTTTGGGGGCGCCTCTCTGCTTGCTGACAAGGGGAGAATATACACACGGAGAGGAAGAAACTGTTGTAACTTTCAACAACAACATTAAAAAAAAAACACACATTTTTTCTCTTAATGCTGAGCCATGCATGGACGACATGATGAAGCCCCCCTACCTCTGAGTCTGACGAGCTGCTGTTGTTTTCCGACTCGTTCACTAAGGAGGATTTCACATCATCCAAATCCCTTTCCGCCGATACGTTTTCGGATATCTTTTCCTCCTGCTCCCCTTCGTCTTTGAAAGAGATCATTTCATCGTTGGCCCCTAAGTCGTCCCCGCCGCCTCCGTTCAGCTGTGGCATTTTTGCAGAGCAGTGAGTAGCTATCGATACGAGGAAAACAATCGCTTGAAACAATTGACCCCTTTATTTATTTATTTTCTAATCAGATCAGTGTAGTCCAAAACGAGTCACTGGAGTCGCAAACTATCTACAGTAAAGTGTTCATTCTTCATTTGTTCACAACTCCCTTTTCATCCTCTGGTCGTGATCCATGACGAGCCTCGCAATAATCCACGGTACAAGTTACAACAGGGACTCTGAGGGAAAATATCGATGAATATTTGGCGTTGGCTGCCGGATGCGCAGTAACTTGGCAAAGTTTCGTCTCCTTCGCAGCCTGTGGACAACTTGTGGCCCCTGTGTGTGTGTGTGTGTGTGTGTGTGTGTCTCCTTGTTGTGTGCTGCTGAGGAATGGGATATCCTCCTAAAGAGCACCAGGGACCACATAAACTACAGTCCGAGCCACAGAGATGTTACTCAAGAACAAGAAACACGTCCGATTTCATCTCCTAATATCCATGTGTAAAAAAAAACAATGGCCCGAACGAGCAGTAAAAAAAACAACAACAAAAAAAAAAAAGAGACGATCAGGCTGCAGTTTCCTTCACTTCTGTCTCGCTTGCTTCACACATAAGTTTAAAAACCGACGCGATAAACTCAGAAACAAAAAAAAAAAGAAAAGAAAAAGAAAAAGAGAAATAAAACCCGATGCAGAAGTGGCAGATTTTCAGCTGAACGCAGCCGCCCTTTCCCTCCACATTGCTGCCGGGGAATGCGCCCTGAAAACTACTTGGTTGTTCAAGTGGAAGAAAAGCGCAGCCCGTCCGTCCGTAGAGGAGGAGTTTGCAGTGAAAACCGACACTTCACTCACCACCATGTAGATCAACTATTCTTAACCCTCAATCCACCGAGGCACAGTTCACCATACCACAAAACACAATGAAATGACCGAGGGCATTTAACAGTACATAGCTGTTTTTTTTTATTTTTTTTATTATTAATAAAAGCAGGAAGACGCGTCTCCATTAAATCATTATTGCCGATTAAGCATGCTTGCTGTAATTCAATTATAAGAATAAATTATGTTTCCTTAATTATGTTCTATTTGAGCAAACTTGAACCGCAGTCATGTGGTGCATCCTGTCGATATCTACAGTAGTGTCGAGACCACACAGCCTCCATCTGTGTAAAAAAAAAAAAAAAAAAAAATGACAGGTTCAAGGTTCAGTGAGAAAGTCATAATTACTACTGCCATGAAAATTGCCATGTCTGTGTGTTGAAACAATAAGACAAAGCGCAATGACACCGGGGATAAGCATGGCCCATTATGACAAAACTACAGGCATGATAGACTGAGGCAAGCCCCTGAACATCCAGGCCTTGTATGACTAGCCTGGCTCTTTTTTTTTTTCTTTTTCTGTAACGTGGCCCCATTGTTGATTTGAGGAACAGGACTGGAGGCGCGGTTTTGCAAGCAGTCTTGGAAGAAAGTGGGAAGTGGTTACAACTTTTTTTTTTTTTTTTCTCATGTGAAGTAATCTGCACATAAATTATAACCATGACTTAAAGTTGTGTTTTCAAATGCATGGAAAAGAAAAAAGTTGCAAAATTGTCCAAGGTGTAAGAAATAAGTCAGCAGTTATTCATGTGTCCCTTCAGTTATATTCTTTCAGAACAGTTCCCTACTCCGTCCTTCACCTTTTCTAGTCCAAGTCCAATGGATCTTTTCTGTGGTCATGCTGCAATTTGGACAGGCTTCCCCGGTTTGAGAGAAGAATTCATTGATGTTGTCGACTGCGCGTCAGCAAGCTGAGAGTTGACTGACAATTCAGCAGTGTCTCCACGGGCCTCATTAGATCCTCACTTCTCCTGGGTGTTTGTGTGTGTGCATGCACACCAGTGTGTGTGTATTTGTATCCAGTTAAAAGCAACATATAGTTGCATCTCTATTAATTGCAGGGTAATTGTGAATAGTGTGTTTCTTGTACACAGAAGTACACATTTGCACACACATAGGTGAATATTTGCCCTCAGGGCAACATATTTTTTTTCTGGGCTCCGTTATATGCAGAGAATGTAACAGAATGCATTTTCCAAGTGATGTTCACATACAATGTTCATCTGAATCATCTTAATGTAGGATACAGCACTGTAGTTTGTCACTGAACTGCAGTTTTCTGTTCTTAAAACAAACACAAAACAGATCGAATACAGATTTCTTTTCTAAATGTATCACATGTCAGAGATGTAATGGACTCTGTATGTCCCAGCAGGTGTAATTACAATAATTCAATGCTCATGCACCATAGCCTTATGAATGATTAATAAAGAAATCAAATATTAAAACAAGTCAACACAGACTTATAATAATGACATGCATAAAGCAGTTGCTGAACAGGAATATCTCTTAAACACTGACACTTATCACATATATTAACATATACACACATATATTTCAGCAGTGTGTAAGCTGTAACAGGACAGTGAGATATAATACTTCTGTGATAAATGTGGAAAAAAAAACAACATGTATCTGATATAGACAGCCACTATTTCATAAACAAAATTGTTAAAACACACTAACGAGTTGCTGTTAAATTTGCTTTAAAAAAAAACCATAATGATTTTGTGGACATAATCAGATATATTAGCTGATTGATCATTTTCAGATATCTTACATGAGTTTGGTACAAAGCTCCTTATAGTGATTCATTCATCAAACCAGCTGCACCGTTGCTTTCTAGCAAATATTGCAATCAAGTATTTGATTAAAATTTTTTATTTATTTATGAAAAGGACTTTTATCTCCTTTATATTTACCTATGTATCCCTCCGTTCTCCCTTTGACTGCCTCGTTAGAGTGGGAATGGTTTTAACTGGGAGTAGATGAGGGGTCAGGAGAGATGCGAACAGCCACAATCTTAGCCTGGGGGCAGATCGACTGGTGGCCAGAAAATTTATTCAGAGGGTGCTGTCCCTGCATCTGCCTTACTTTGAAGTTGCTCTCTCAACTCTGGCTTGTCGTACGTGACTGTGTGTACCCCCCCACCCCCCATACACACTTTCACTAAAGAGAGTGCGAAAAAGCAGAGATGGTTGATGCACATGTATGTGTTTCTCCACGCCAGGTGTGTTACTCAGAAAGTGCTTGGCTGTGCATGTGTGTGCGCTGTGCTGTGTGTTGGCGTACCCGAGAGAAAGGGAGTGTGGATGAGAAAAAGCGGGGAGAGGGAGGAGAGAGAGAGAGAGAGAGGGAGAGATGCTGCGTGCCAATCCATACTTGCTTTGGAGAATTCAAGGTCATCCTTTCATGTTTTGCCAACCATCGGTCAATCACTTTCCAATCAAAGCGGTGCTTAATTCAGCAGTAATTCCCATCTCCTCATCACGTTTTCACTTCACTATTTCAGAGGTGTTAAGGCTTTTCCCTTGTCTTTCCTCTGCATGCAGTGTGTCCAACATGTCTTGCCAGGCCAAACCCACCCTGTCAAGCTCTCTAATAATACTAGTTAAAGTGTGTGGAAGACATGTTAGATCACACAGTGTTCTACTGCCGCTTCCATCTGTCTCAGTTCAGGAGATTTAGGAATCACTTGATTGTCTCCGAAGCCATCCGAAGTCTGATGTAAGGGTTTCAAATCATTCAATATCTGTCAGTAGTTATATTATATTTAGACTATTTTCCCTGATTTGACCCAATTATATAAACATTAAGTAACTTTCCTTCAGACAAGATCTACAGATAAAAAAGATGTATAACTAAACATTTCCCTTTTCAACCAAAAGACAGGATCCATTGCACAACTCTTTGCATCACTACTGTGCCATATTAACTCACCTCCTCAGTCATCACACTAAGTCTGGATGGGAGTGCCTCATGCAATCATGGATCTCACAAAAATAACCTCATATCCGTTTTAATCCACAGAAAGGTCCCCTTTTCCAGGCTGGTATGGGCGTATATGGCATTTAAGACTGTGTGAGGATATGATTAGATGACAGTTTTTACTGCCTACAGGGTGTAGCTGAAACACTAAACTGTGTGCAGAAAAGGGAAAATACAAGACTATGTTGCAAAGTTTTACCCCTGCCTTTCTCTTTCTTTCTGGTGTTTCGCTGCATTAGTGGTAGCCTTTTTCCAGAAGGCTCCTGTTTTTTCTTAAGTGTTTTTCTGCAGAACGTACTCTCAAATTAGTGAAATCCTGCTTTAAGTAAATGAATGCTGATTGTGTTCAACTATATATAATATATATATAATTAGAGCTGTGACACATTTCAACATTTCTGAATGAACACATTTCTGTCCAGCATTTTCCTGCCTTCCACTGCTTAGACTTAGTCTGAATGACAGAGTGAATAAATGAATGAATGAATGAATAAATATCGCCCTTGCAAAGGCTAATCAACGTTAGCCGTGCATCGTGTGTGTGTCGTTATAAGCCTTAAAAGACATCAAAAGTCTCTGGTGTGGATTTACATGGTTGCTAAGAAAGGGTGCACTCATGCCTCTTGACTGAAATACATGTTCATGTTTTTCTGTTGTGCAGAGGATGCTTTTAAGGAGCATTATTTCTTAGAACTTCAAAGCCTGCCAAAAGCACTCTCATTTTGGAGTGTGCAGCAGCTTGAAAATGTACTTATATTTTCCAAATGGACAGGAAGAGGCCCTCACTGGTATTGAGGTGATGCTAATGCACTGTGGTGCTAGTTTTCAGTGTAACTTGGTTTTACAGCACAAAAACACTATTAATCTTTTACGGGCTTCATTTTATACAAACTTTAATTTTCCCCTAATTTTAATTACAAGAAGACAAATATCTTCTTCTCTATTTTTTTTTTTTGCTGTGTCTGTATTGCCTTTTATGGCTTAAGGAAAAAAATAATCACAGCCAACAATACCAACAGGTCCTCTGTGGACACTATTTACTATGCGCAGCTATGTAACTACCATAATTGTCTACAAAGCCTGACTCTTTCCAGATGTTGCATTCAGGTTTTCTGCTATCACTTGTTTTTATTGATCCAGTTAACAGTATCGTTTGCAAGGTCACAGTCTTCATCTGTCTGTGTTTTCTCAGCTGAGGACGCATTGCGCTGCTCCTGCGAGGATTGGAGATTCTTTCCTGTGATACAAACCCTGCCCAAGTGAGAGGCTGTTGACTTTATTTAATATGTCCGCCAGATTTTTATGAGCATTACGCAAATGAAATGGTTTGCATTATGTGTGAACCATACGTTCCACAGAGGCATGCACGGCTGCAGACAGCTGGAAGTAACTTGAGCCTCCTTGGTCACTTATCAGCCCTGGCATCCCTGCCATTTCCCATAGCCATCTTCAAGCCAGAAGAATAAAGCCATTGTTTTCATCTATGTGGGCCCTGTGTTAACTCAGCAATGCCTCGCTGATTGTTGTAGAGATATTAAAGAAAATGGTAGATTTGTCTTTGTCTATATAACCCTGTCTTGTGACATCCAAGTTCTATGTACATGTGTGTGTGTGTGTGTGTGCGTATATATATATATGTGTGTGTGTGTGTGTGTGCATGTGTGTGTGTGTATTGAGGGGGTTCCACTTGATGCAGTCATAGAGAGCAGCTGCACCTGCCCTGTATGTCAACAACAGGATCTGGAGCAGACACTCAAGAAGAGAGGTAGCTTTCACACCACTGGCCTCGTTGAAGCTGTTTACTTTCCAAAGACAACAATGCCCATGCTGCTCTGCTGTGCCACAGAGATTTTAGGCTCTATAGGATTGGCGCCTGGTCTGTGTGGCCTTGAGATTATCTCCCGACTGAGCCCTCTACATACAAGCTTATTGAACTTCCTCACGTCCCGTTGTTTTTGTGGCTCTAAAGTTTCCAGGATGCTTTTTGACTGTCTGTTTTACACATAGAGACAGGATCCCCCGCGGGGGTTGTTAGGAGGTTACAGGGGGGTAATAAAGGGGTCAGGGAGAAACTGTCAGTCTATTTCCTTTCTCTGGCCTTGGGAAACTGCACCACAAGTCTTTTGCATATTTTTAGCGTCCTTGCTGGTTTTTGTCTGTGTATCCACAGGAGAAGATAAAGTTATTTTTGTTTTTCACATGGATTACTTATTATTAGTGTTGCCTTGTGGCTTTCGTTCTCTCTCTCTCTATAGAATGACCATATCCAGCACACAATCTGTCAGAATAATGCGCGGGGTCTGGAAACCATCATCTTTATGTGCAAGTGCATAAAACTCTCTTCCACAGAATTACTGCTCAACCCTGTGCTGGTGGTTGTCTCATACTTGTATGTCTGCAGCTGCGAGTGTGTGTGTGTGTGTGTGTGCGCACTTATATAGGGACAGGGTTGCTGTGGGGGATAAGAGACTTGTACATGTATGTATTGCTTACAGGGATTTTTTTACAGAATTGTTCCTCTTTTTGGTGTGTTCAGAAATCATGAGACATGAGTAATGAGGAATACTGATACTCTTGAGGACTTTGTTGTCTATAACAAATTCAGCACCTATCTTTATTTAGTTGAGATGCTGTAATTAATATCTATTAGATCGTTTTGTAAAAGCTATGTTGAATTATGATCAAATTTTTTTTCTTTTTTTTGTTTGTTTGTTTCTAAGCTTGTTTCTAAGATAATGAAAAGCTCTCTGTGGGAAGTACTGATGTATTTTCCCAGTGATTGTAAAGTACTTTGTTATTATTAAGAGGAGGAAATAGGCCCCATGTTTTGCCATGTTTCTAAATTGATCTGTTCTGGTGTATTCTTTGCAGGAAAAAAGAGTCATGTTGATCAGACACATCTGAAACACGTCTGAAAAGACACACAAGCGATAGGTCGGATGATCTGAATCAACTCGCTCTCTTCTTTGGCGAACTTTCCTCTACAGCCGGGGCAGGTATTGAGTGATCATATTCAGCTGAGAGAGTGAGCTCTCGGAAACCTGCTGGGCAGTCATGATTCATTTGCATTCAGACAGCATTTACTGAGATTCACCTGAACACTGCCATAGCCCGGATAATATTGCTCACAAACATGTCTTACCTGCTGCGCCACATTTTTTCCAGTGTTATCTCGATATACAAACACCTCTCCCCTCTCTCTCTCTCTTTCTCTCTCTGTAGCTCATGTTTTCCTGTGTGAATGAATAGCTGTTCGTCTGTAGTTTCGGTATTAGCTGTATGTCTCTTAAACGACTTTACTGAAAACATGGTTTAGCAATGCTACAGTTAAATAATTTTTTTTATAATATTTTAACCACCTGGATTATCATGTCTAGTGTCATTATTTGTGTTGCCACTCATGTTCAGCATCTTACATTAAGTGCTGCTGGTACAGTATATCTTCTTAAATAGACCGTGGTGAGAGAAGAACATTTGGTTGTGAGAAAATAAACGACTGTAAAACAAATCCAGAGCGAAGGAAATCACCTCGAAGATATTACATTTAAACAGAAAGCGTGTTTAACCACTTAAAATTATCTTAACCAGACTGCTCTTGGTTCTTGCTCTCTAAATCCACAACACAATTATCACCCAGTGACTGGGAAGGTACGTGCCAATAAAAATAAATAATTTCTGTTTTGCTTTGGTCCACCTCTATAATGCTCCACTCTGCAGCTGCACTGCTGTGGAAAACAAACAGTGCAGTGCAGCTGGGCTCCTCAAGACAGCGAAAGGGGAATTTTAATCCCATTTTTTTTCTTCTTTGGCACCAGTGAGATTTATTTTGTTCATAAAGAAAGGGAAAAGCAGCTCACCAGAAGGATTGGGAAGTGAGAACACAAATTATGCCAGAACTCTAGTTACAGACTTAGAAACACAACAGGCCAGGAAATGAATCTCCAATAGGTCAAAGTGCTCAAAGCACAGAGGAGTCTAATTAGCTCAGATAGCAGCACATTACTGGGATACCTGAACAGCTCAGATCAGCCTGTCATACTTAGGGAGAACACCTAGAACCTACCTGATGTGCTGCACTGCAGATTTTCACAGTGATATCATTCACAGTAACCGTTTTATCTCCACGAGGCCCAAAAGCACCACAGCCTAAAGGTTAAACTACACGTGTCGCTCATCCATTCCCTGTAGCGTGGTCTGAAAACAAACTATCCGCAGAGCCTCAAACCATTTCCAGCTGTCACATCCCTCCGCCAGTAGAACTCCTAACCTGATATGACAGGGCAAGACGAGGTGAGGGTCAGGCCAGGAAGATGCATAACACGTAACCTAAACTATGAGCATTATATTCATAATTGCCTGTGGTTGAAAAGCGAAGACCGCCATGTGCTGCTCCTATTGTCTCTCATTTTTATCTATATTAACTTTTCATTTTACATCAGACACTACAGTTACAGCTAAGAATAATGATAAACTACAAATATGCAGTGGTGGAATGTGAGTACATTTACAGTATTAGTACAATAGAACAAGGACAACAACATTTTATTCACACTTGCTACTTGTGAGTGAGCTAAATGTGAGATACGGTAGGTATATTAAGCTGTCTGTTGACTGACTGCATCAAATGTGACAAATAGCACTCACATAAAAATAAACTATATCAGTTTGGGAACGGATACAGCACAAAAGACCACAGCCTTTTTTTGTTGCTCTATATAGCAGTCTATTAGTAATAAGCTGACAAACTGCAATGCAACAGGCATCTGGAATATTGTTCAAAGCTCTATAAAAAAGATAAATGTGTTCCTGTGAATGTCCACAGACACTGTCTACTCATCCAATTCCTCCAGCACACTGAGGCAGAGGACAAGCTGCAGGCCCCAAAGCACTTTGGTTGAAGTGCAATAACAAGAAAAGTCTATTGCTCAAAGGGTTTTTAAAAAATACACTTTACGGGGGGAATATTGCATGGATACCGTTGCACACATACACAAGAGCACATATTGATACATCTCTACGTTTGTGCTGTCAGTTTAGTCTCAGAAGAGGATGGCATCATGGCAGCATATCGTCTCTACCATAGCAACTACTATAAACTTCTGCTGTTATGAGACAACATATTTAATCAAGCTACAAAAAAAAACAGCATTGATATGGCTGTTTATATGTAATACTGTAATCATCTCAGCTGGTGTTTGCGCTCTCTGTCGTTCAAGTCCAACCACTCCTTTCTTGGCTGTTTTTTTTTCTTCTTTAATAATATGCCATACCCTCTCTTAGCTAGTTAGATTGAATTTCCTATATATGTATGGGAAAGCTTGTGGACTATAGGCTCCATTAAAGTTATGCAGAGAGAACATGAACGCAAGGAACAGAGCTCTACACGTGAAGAACGCATTAATGAGGTAATCAGGATGTTCAATATGAAATAGTCAAACTATTGTCCTGATTTCATTTCATTGACAAGAGAGGAGAAAAAGAAGCAATTTGAATGTTTTGTTTTTTAAGGGGTGCGTGTGTGTGTGTGTGTCTATGTGCGTGTAGAAGGGGGCTTAGGCTCTTTATCATGCCTCACATCCAACCTCTTACCTCCCCTTTTGGGCCTTTAGGAGCATCCTGTGACCCTCGACCTCCTGGACAATAGAGGCCAGGACGTTTCCCAGTGAGCAGCGAAGGAGCCAACAACAGGAACATGAGGGGTGCTCCTGGGAAACAAACTGTTTATTGTGCAGCAGGATGGACAGCCCCCCCAGTGCCCCAATCACTTACTCTCTCTCTCTCACACATACACACACCTCTGTGCATTAAAATTGTGTCAATCAACAGGTGGCTCCTTTAGTGCCACTGAACATCACTTCAATCTTCCATATCTTCTGGATCCAAGTAAATAAGAGTGTGCACATGTGTGTGTGCGTGTTTGGTTTTAACAGATAACAAGGATTTTTCCCTTTCACCTAGGACACAAATATTATCATATACTGCGCCTAAAAGGACACTTTTGTAACATCTTTTAATATTTTTGGCACATGAATTTGCTCTCATTCTACATGCCCCAGGACACACAAAAAAAAAACACACTCATTGTTTCATTCAACTGTTGATTTCTCCTTCACGTTTGCACAGGCCCGAGCTGCAGAAGATAAGTTTATATTTAGTCAGACTTTCTATTTGATAACACTACCAAGCCGTTTGTTGGTGCTGCCACTGCCTGTCTGTTTCAGAGGAAATCCCTCCTTTGTCTCTCAAGGAAGCTTAGCAAACTGGGAAAACCTGAATTTGACATCAGAGCTCAGACAGCTGGAAGACATTTGATTACGGAGAGTCACCACTAAATGTATTAGTCAACACTCCAGACTAGTTATTACCTAGGCTCTAGAGACTACTTATTGCAAGAGCAGCACAGTAAAACAGTTTCCAAAGCTGTCAATCACTGTGCCAGAACTGTGGTGCAACAGAGAGACACAGAGGGCCCTGGGGATTGCACTTTAACTGCTTAACCCCAAAGGATTACTGTTTCTTTTTGACTACATGTGTGGTTTGTGCCTGTGCTCACATGATGCACATCAGATAAGGGTGGATCCAAGGTGATAGACACATGGGACTGGATCAGATCTCTCCTGAGAGACATTAAATCTTAATTATTACAGAAGAATAATAAGAAATCATTTGGAGATGTTGAGTCCATGACTCACACTTGCTGTTGTAAAACCAACAATGTTATCAGCAATGTTTAAATCCAAGTGTAAGAATGTTTGAAAAACAAAATACATAAGTGCAAGTTTGAGGAGGTGATCTTACCTGAGTTTTTCTGTTCTGTGATACTTTATTCTTTTATTTAAGTACATTTCATAAAGTGTCAGCCACTCCAGAGAACAGGTGTTAAAAAGATAATATCTTAGACACAGGAGTGATGATTTTTTATAGATAAATAGATAAAAGTGCTGAACCTGCTTGACAGAGAGGGGGGGAGACCACCTTCTGATAGAAGACACAATGATGGGTGCCGTATGGGTCGTCAGTAATAAATCTAAGAGCTGAGTAATGGACAGTATTTAGATGTTTAAAGTTGGAGATAGGAGCACGTCCAGAAATAACATTGCCATAATCTAATACAGAGTGAAAGGTCGCTTCCACAATCCTTTTTTCTACAACACAATGGGAAACAGGACCTGTTACAATACAAAGGACCAAGTTGCATCCTTAATTTGCGACTTAAGTTGTCTATATGGATTTTAAAGGTAAATTTATCATCAATCCAGGTATTCGTAATAAGGAACATTATTAATCAGTGTATCATTTAAAATGCAGATCTGAAGACTACTGTCAATTTCTTCAGAAAAACAAACACTTTGTTTTATCTGCATTTAAAACAAGTTAGAGGTTAAAAGGGGCATACTATAGAGTAATGAATGAGAGTTAAATGTTTTTTATTATCATAGGACTATCATATGATAAACTTAAAGTTGTTTTTTTTTTGTTTTTTTTTTGTTTAGCTTATTGTTTCTTCACTTTTGAATGTTTGAACCACACTCTGCAGAAGTTACTCTGTTCTCAGCATAAATCTGTTTAGGAACGTACAAAATCTTTTTGGAAATTTATCAAAGTCCAATATGCAAACATTAGTGTGCTGCTGAAAATTGAAATCTCCAGTGCACATACTGAGAATAGACCTTTCACTGAAAGTGAACCATCTTTTGTTCAGCAGTGTATTCATAGATTCTGGATTTTTTTTACAATGAGAGCGATGATAGATGTAGTTTAATTTTAAGAATTTTTAACTAGTAATTCAGTAATTAATTAATTAATTTCAGAATATTTTTATACATCTTAAAACATGTCATCTTCAAAATCTGATGCACTGACATAGCTTGAACTATTATTCCTTTTATTATTACTACTACAATAACTACCGGTACTATTTTTGGTACTTGTTGAAAATGAGTGTTTTTACATTGTTTTTATATTGTATTATTGTATTGTTAGTATTTTTATATTGCTACTTCTCCTTAACAACTCAGATACTTTCTTAGTCACTCTTTTAAACCTTTTACAACCTAAATTGTTATGCAGCAAACAAGTCATCACTCAGCCTGTCATTTTAAAGCGTTAATCCAGTCTTATTTTTGTGCTAGAATCCTTGCTTGTAAATGAGACATCCTTAACCAGCTATGCAGGTAGGCCAATAAAACCTACAGAGCTCACTTACATCATATAATGCCATTTAATACACACATCCTTCGAGCTAAAAACATTTATATGGTTGCATCATGTAAATCCTGTAAGCCAAAAAACAGACAAGCGAATGCATGCACCTACATGCATGCAAGCTTGTTTTAATGTCCAAAACCACGAAGAAGACAAGATGAAGCTACTCAGAGCTCTTCTGTTGGAGATTTTATAGAGATTTTTCTCTAGGTTAAAGGCCACCTTAACACTGACAAGCAAAATCAAATCACAGCTAAGGAAATGAGCCATGAAACACTGATTGCTCCATACATAATGACCTTTTTTCCAGTTGCTTAGCTCAAGAATTATTTGATTGTGCAGAGTGCTGACTTCACTGCAAACATGAGCACTGCTTGCACATATTGCCTGAGTGTATAATCAAATCAAGACCATTGATACAAGAAGTGAACAAATATCTCTTAGTATGTGGGAACAATGGATCTTTGTTCCATAAGACAGCCCTCAGAAAGCTAATACACTGACCGAAGGTAGAACACCTCTGGGGACTGTGAGCCTAGCTTGTGCTCAACATTAATTGGTTGTGCTTTTATTGGATAATTCAGACATTTACAAGACCCATTTAAGTTAATTTTGAAAATGACAGCGAGCATATGTGGTTTATCATGGCAACCATGGGAAAAGTTGCCAATGAGAGGAATAAGCTCAGACACAGCATTAGCATAATTGCCACAATAAGTGAAATGCTTTCTCTTATACAATGGAACTTCTACTAATGATGATTCATGTGACCAAAAGGACAGATCACTGAGTCTGCTGAGTCCATGGTTTCAAATAACAGCACTATAGGCTATATTCCTCAGGAGACAGGTCAACTAAGCTCCCACCCCCACCCATATCATCCCAGTTCTGACACATTCACACCTTGGCTCATACATCAATTTGGAACTTGGGGCACCAGTTTTGAAACTAAAAACTCAACTTCTGGATATAGGTGGGAAATTCCCCATACAGGTTAGTGATATGTTGCCTTATAGAAACAAAGCCATGTCTTGCTTATTGCTTTGAGCGTTTACAAAGTAGCGTGCACCATGTAACTGAAGGGTTCACTAGTGACTCAGGAAGCTACAAACCCTAAAGGTTAAAGTACACAGTAGCAAGCAAACCAATGTGATTTGATATTTCAGAAGAAACTACAGTAGGTTGATTGTGGGAGGCTTTGTGAACTGAGGCTTCAAGCCAACAAAGTGTGGGCTTGACTGTGTCTGAAAACCTCATGCTGATAAATGGCCTCTCCAAGTAGACAAACTCCCAACACAAGGCCCCTGCTGCATAAGACCCAAACTGCTACCTCTGCTGCTGGCTGAATCTGATTACAGGGAGGCCCTGAGGACAGGCAGGTCATTGAGAGCACAGAGATGAGCAAACAATAAGATATTATCTAAAGGAATCTTCAGCTTTCCAAAGGAAAATGGTCCCTCTCAGTGTCACATTGACGATAGGATCCTCAACCTGACACTGAATCAGCCATTTAAGAAGAATGAACACTGCGACCCATTCATACATACTCACTAAAATAATGAGAGCTCTTTTTTCACCCTTGTTTAAGACATATAAAGGGAAGCTCATGAGGCTTTGCAAGACAAGGCTGTGCAGCTGACTCAAATGAATATGCCTTTACAATGTTTGAGTATTGAATGAACAATTCTATAGTCTTTTTCTTTCTTCTTGTGTAAGTGTAAATAATACACACGTTTGGCTTCATAGTACTTTGCTGCTCCATTGTCATGCGTTTTGGAAATGTGATAATAGTATAGTAATATTTAAATAAATTAACTTCAAATGAGTTTCAACATGCAAGATGCAATTTAATAAATTACATTGTAAATCTTGCAAAACATTTTCCAGTCAAACCTACACATACAGTATTTGAGCCATAGTTTGCATGTATATCTTTTTGCTCTTTTCAAATAGTGACATCTTGTGGTCACCTGGCCTCACTTATTGTGTTGAAGCTGCACGGTATGATTAAAGTCTATTACCTTGTTATCTCACTGTAGTCTTACTGCTAGTCCTGTGAACTTGATCAAAAGGCTTGTGATGATGATGATGAAAAACAATGATGACAAATTATACTCTTTATTGGGGAGTTGTGTAAATATATGCCTAGAATAAATAACTATCACTCTACTATAGAATCTAATAAAGTTGAATAGACCTGTGTTGTAATGAGTAATATGACAGGACTCCATTACCCAGCATGCCTAGGGAGTATTGAGCATGCTCAGTGAACACCACAAGGAGTTGTAGGACATGCCAACAGGCACGGCATGGGGATTTGATGGCTGATGCACTAGTTGTGAATAAACGTCCAAATGAGACCAGCTTCAAGCCTCGTCTTCTTATAGTAAGAATAAAGACAGACAAAACATGGTGTCAGAAGTCGGCGCGGGTAATTAACGGAGTTTTTTTTTACCGCGAAACGGAGCCGCGAAAATAAAAAAAAAAAAAAAAAAAAAAAAAAAAAAGTTGCCGGTCCGGACGTAAAGAAAAACACGGTGTGGAGTACAAACGCCAGTGACGACAAAACGGGATTTAAGGGGCAGAACTAACAAGTAGAAGAGGATCTTGACCCAAATTGATGGACAATCAGCAAACAGAGAGAGCTGAGGAAGCCCCACAAGCTGCTGAAGAAGCCCCACAACCCCGTCGTTCTGTCATGGATAAGCTAAGTCCGCCCTCTTGTATGCAATTGACTGGTAATCTTGCTGATAACTGGAAACGTTTCAAGCAGAGATTTAACATATACTTAGCAGCAAGTGGAGCAGGAGCTGATGATGAAAAACTGCAAGCCAACATCTTTTTGCATGTTATTGGAGAAGATGCCTTGGACATATATAATAGCTTTCAGTTAGATGAAGCTAGTCTGACCTTGACACAGCTAATACAAAAGTTTGAAGAATACTTTGTGCCTAGGCAGAACGTGACCTTTGAGAGGTACAAGTTTTTCACCCATGACCAAAAGCAAGGAGTACCTTTTGATCAGTACTTAGCAGAGCTTCACACAATGAGCAAGACATGTGAGTTTGGCACTCTGAGAGACTCACTTGTGAGGGACAGGATTGTCTGTGGCACAGTGGATAATGCACTAAGAGAAAGACTTCTCAGAGAAAACGGACTCACACTAGAAAAATGTGTCAGCATGTGCAGAGCAGCAGAAACCACTCGTGCTCAAGCAAAAGAGCTTCGGAGAGGTGAAACAGCAGTGCATACAGTGCAAAAAGAACAGAAGAAAACAAAAACATTTACCAAACAAAGAGACCAAAAAGAGAGAGAGTTCAAATGTGGTAAATGCGGAGGCAGCCACAAGCCAAAATCTTGCCCCGCATATGGCAAATCCTGCAACAACTGTGGAAAAAGCAATCATTATGCAAAATGTTGCAAAGCAGCTTCAAAAAAGAAAGTTCACACAGTTGAAGAAGATGAAGAGGATGATGGTGAATTTATGATCGATGTTGTAGAAGTCGACGAGGTTCACTGCTCAGAAAAAGATGAATGGATTGTGCCAATTGAAGTGAATAAGACTATTATTCCATTCAAATTAGATACAGGTGCACAGACAAACCTACTGTCTATAGAGGACTACAGAACACTGACTGTGAAGAGCAAAATACATCCTACAAAAACAAAAGTGACTGGATACACAGGAGAAAGAGTTCCAGTTAAGGGCAGCTGCATTGCAACCTTCAAAAACAAAGGTCAGCAGATAAAAGCACAGCTACTAATAGTGGACAAGAATGTTCAACCAATCCTCGGACTCAGGGCATGTGAAAAGCTCAATCTAGTCAAAAGAGTGTTTGTAGTGACATCTGAAAAGGAAAAGGAACAGCACCCACTCATGGAAGAGTATAAAGACTGTTTTGAAGGCCTCGGATGCTTACCTGGAAAACACAAAATACATGTAAATGAAAATGTCCCTCCTGTTGTGCATCCCTGCAGGAAAGTCCCGTTTGCACTACGGGAGAAACTGAAAGTGGAACTGGCGCGCATGGAAAAACTAGAGGTCATCAAGAAAATTGATGAGCCCACAGACTGGGTCAGCTCGCTGGTCATAGTAGAAAAGAGAATAACCGGAGCCCTGAGAATTTGCTTAGACCCAAGGGACTTGAACCATGCAATAAAAAGAGAGCATTTCAAGTTACCAACCAGAGAGGAAATCATGGCACAGTTTGCTGGAGCTAAATGGTTCAGTAAGCTTGACGCTTCGTCAGGTTTCTGGCAGATGAGACTAGACGAGGAGAGTTCAAGACTGTGCACATTCAACACGCCTGAGGGCAGGTACAGATTTCTTCGTCTGCCGTATGGCATCCAGTCAGCGCCTGAAGTCTACCATAAGACCATTCACATGATATTCGAGCACATACCTGGAGTGGACACGATGATGGATGACATCATCGTATGGGGGTCTACTAGGCAAGAGCATGATGAAAGACTGAGACAAGTGCTTGACAAGACAAGAAAAGTGAATCTGAAACTAAACAAAGACAAATGTGAGTTCGCAGTAAAATCACTTACCTTCGTGGGAGATGTTGTCAGCGAAGAGGGAGTGAAGCCAGACCCGAGAAAAACCTCAGCAATCAACAACATGGAAAGACCCAAAAACAAAGATGATGTTAGAAGGTTCCTTGGAATGGTCACATACCTCGCGAAATTTGTACCACAGCTGTCGACACAGTCAGCCCCACTCAGGATCCTTCTTGAACAAAAGAATGAGTGGATCTGGTCCCAGGAACAGGAGGAGTGTTTCCTGAAACTGAAAGAGATTCTGACAAGTGAGCCTGTGCTAAAGTTCTACGATCCTGAGAAGAGTACCAGGATTTCGGCGGACGCATCGCAGTACGGCCTGGGAGCAGTGCTGCTGCAGCAACATGATGAGCAGTGGCTACCAGTCGCCTATGCGTCCAGGGCCTTGACGAGCGCCGAGACCAGGTACGCTCAAATAGAAAAAGAACTGTTAGCAAGTCTCTATGCATGTGAACGTTTCCACCAATATGTCTATGGACAAGCTTTTGAAGTAGAAACTGACCATAAGCCTTTGGTGTCCATAATGACCAAAACACTGAACGACTGTCCTATAAGGATACAGCGCATGTTGATCAGGCTGCATAAATATGACGTGCACATGACATACACACCAGGAAAATACATGTACGCCGCTGACACTTTATCTAGAGCAGTGGATAAAGGGGAAAGTGCAGACAGAGAGAAAAGCACTGACATCCAAGCGTATGTGAACATGATCGTCACATCTCTGCCAGTATCTCCGGACAGAACAGAGCAAATACGGAGAGAGACTAATGCAGATGAAATAATGACACAACTCAAGGAGACAATAATAAAAGGATGGCCTAAGAACAAAAGAGACTGCCCACTGAATATACAGGACTACTGGAACCACAGGGCAGAGCTCACAGTCGTGGATGACATTGTGTTAAAGGGGAGCAGATTTGTCATTCCATCCTCACTACGCAAACAAATGCTCCAAAAGATACACGAAGGCCACCTCGGAGAAGTCAAGTGTAAACGTAGAGCAAGGGATGTCATGTACTGGCCAAGAATCAATCAGGACGTCAGCCAGATAACAATGTCATGTGAACTTTGCCGCACCTACAGGCCGAAACAGCAGGCGGAGCCGCTGATGCCTCATCCGGTGCCACACAGACCGTACTACAAAGTAGGAGCTGACTTGTTTGACTGTGGCGGAAAGAGTTACATAGTGGTCACAGACTACTTTTCAAACTACCCGGAAGTCGGAGCGCTGCAGTCAACGGCATCTAAAGCTGTCATCAGCTACCTCAAGACTGTCTTTGCGAGACATGGAGTACCTTGTGAACTGTTTTCGGACAATGCTGCGCAGTTCTCGAGCTCTGAGTTTGCTGCCTTTGCCAAAGAATGGGGGTTCAGTCATTCTACTTCCAGCCCAACCTATCCAAGGTCCAATGGCCTGGCAGAAAGCTCAGTGAAAATAGTGAAAAACTTGATGAAGAAGTCTGAGGACGGAAGCGACTTCCAGAAAAGCTTAATGATCTACCGGAGTACACCTCTGCAAAATGGACTTTCACCAGCCCAGATGCTGATGGGTAGACGCATCCGTTCCAACCTGCCAGTGAATGAGGACTTGCTGACGCCCAAAGGTGCACACAAGGTCAGGAAAGCCAAGGAGGAACAAAAAGCAAAACAGAAACAGCTGCATGACCGGACAGCAAAACACCTGCCTATGCTGAAGCCGGGGGACGCAGTGCGTCTCAGGGACATCACTACAGGCACCTGGAGACAACAGGGACAGGTAGAGGCGGAAGTTGCTCCACGCTCCTACAGGGTCCAGATGGAGAGTGGACTGTCTCTGAGGAGAAACCGCACAGATCTTCAACTACAGCAACAGCTGACTGGAAAGGACACAACAGTTCAAGAGACTGTACAGCAGGACACAACTGACTGCGCAGAGCCAGCTAGCAGTTGTCCTGACCATGCTGGCTGTAGTCCCAAAGCAAAGTCTGCATCGCCAGCTGTTGAAAGACAGTTGAGACCTAGGAGACTGATTCAGCCACCTCAGAGGCTGATTGAGATGTGTTAGATAGGAATGGACTGTTTGTGGATGTTATTTACCTTTCAATTCGTTGAGTCAACTTAAAGAAAGAAAGATGTTGACATGACTATAAAAAAAAAAAAAAAAAAAAAAGAATGTTGAAATGTTGATACTTGAAGTTCGTGCCTTACAATGTTGCATGTTATTGAAAGAGAGTATTATTTACGTTTATGCCTGGTATAATTACAGTGTTTGCTTGTTTATTATTTTCCAGTATTATTAGAACAAGTTGTTTACCAGTTAAAATGCTTATTGAGAAAAGCTACTTGAAAAGCACTTTAGTATGTTATGGTGTTCTTTATGGATAAATGTCTTTTCTTATTTAGGGGGGAAGATGTGTTGTAATGAGTAATATGACAGGACTCCATTACCCAGCATGCCTAGGGAGTATTGAGCATGCTCAGTGAACACCACAAGGAGTTGTAGGACATGCCAACAGGCACGGCATGGGGATTTGATGGCTGATGCACTAGTTGTGAATAAACGTCCAAATGAGACCAGCTTCAAGCCTCGTCTTCTTATAGTAAGAATAAAGACAGACAAAACAAGACCTATTTGATAGACACACCCAAAGTATAGGTCTGGATGATGCAGTCTGCCTGTTATGGAGTTTTGATTCAGCCAGATGACATTAAATTTTCACAAATAGGAGGCATCATATAGTGATTTTGTAGAAATAATTTGTGTTACCTAATATCTGCTCCTATAACTGAAAGTAGTATGCTTTTAGTTTTTGGACGGCATGTGAGTAAAAGCTGTTCTATATTTTCACAAAACTACACTAACTACAACTATGGAAGTAGTAAACCCAAATCGCGGGTTGTACGACAACTCTCGCGATAATATCAAAACCTTCCAGGGAACTGAGAGTTGGGAATGATAGGAGAGGCAGCAAAATATCTCGGTTATTCTGTTACAAGCTAAAGAAAGAGATAGGTTTATCGCACATTTTGACCCAGCTGTACTAAAAAAAACAAAAAAATACAAACAATCTATTATATGTCAGACGATTTTCTGATTTTACGTAAGTGTGATTTGAAAGTAGGCGGCTACACAACCCAAATTGTATGTGTGCGGAGCTAACTGTTAGCTGACAGGCTACGTAGCACAGCCATTGAAGCAATGGCGTTGAAAAGAATTCAGAAGGTGAGTGTATATTTCTTTCCTGTGTCAGTTATAGCTCCCATTTGACACATGTCCTGATTGTGGGAGCCTCTGTAAACACAGTACTATTGTGTGTATTGTTTTCTGTAGTAAGAATTAGCCGTATTCTGCTTTCTTTTTGTGCTCGTTTTAAGAGTAATTCACAAACAAAAGACGAGCTAACCACTGGTGGCCCTGTTGGTGCATTGCTACAGTAACGATAGCTACCAATTACTTACCTACTTTAACAGCTCCATCCTTCTGACAGCTACTTTTTTGGTTGTGGTTAGTATTTTAAAAACGTTTCTTCTTAATTGTAACTACTTATCAGTACTTCACCTAAAGATGACTAACGTTAACTATAAACCAGTCATCCTGCAGAGTTGTGCTAGGCTAACATAGCTCCTTGGTTTGATAGATTGACATGTACAGAAATTGCGTTTAAATTCGTTGCTTGTTAGTTGTGTTTATTCTTGTTGTTTGCTCACAATGAGTATGGTCGGTGATGTGTTTAGTCGCTGAATGACAGCTGCTTGCTGGTTGCCAAAAATTGAACCCAAGTGTCAGTGTTGCCATATATGGAAAGGCAAATGGGGCACTGGAGCAGGCCACGGTGTGTATTTATATAACAGAGTAGATAGGCCTCCTTTAAAGAGATGTTAAATAACGGCATTAATCTTTAATTAATCATTTGCTTTATGGTATATGTAATGGTCATTGATGGAAAATTACAATCGAGTTTATGTCTTTTTATTTTTTATTTTTGTAGAGCATGTTTGAGTTGTCCTGTTGTGTTTTATAACTTCTGGCATCAACATCTTTAGTCATCACAGATTGATGACTACACCGTCACCATTTACATGTCAACAGCCTTGGATCATGGACTGCACAGCAGGCATCGCAGCAACTGAGAAGACTTGTCAGTAATGACAACCTGGCTCAAAAATTTGCAATAGACTCCCCCAAAAGTTAGTCCATCTGACATAAAGCCCAACGTATGTGTGAAAAGGCTGGTCTCTTTAGTAAAGCTATATTTCTCTCTCAATTCATCCGTTATACATCATTTTCGACATGCAGTGCAACAACAAAATTCCCTACATCTACCCAAGAACCACTCTGTTGTCAATTGTAGTTTTTTTTTTTTTTTAACTAAAGTAGCAAAGTAATTTCTTTGCAAAGAGGACAGTTCAAAAAAGCACCAGTAAATTCAAGGCTAATTCATGTTGTGATTGTTTTGCCTTTAGGAGCTGTCGGACCTGCAAAGGGACCCACCTGCTCAGTGCTCTGCTGGACCAGTTGGAGATGATTGTAGGTTTGGTTTTACACTATTGTTACATTAGTTTAAGGCATAGTATTGCTATGTATAGATATATATGTGCATCAGGAGTTGGCCTCTGAATAAAAATACATGTAGTAAAGGCATTATTAGTCATTTTAGAGCAATACAAATGCAATGTGTTTTTGTTGTTTATTTATTGTTGGTTTTTTTTTCTTCAGTGTTTCATTGGCAGGCAACAATAATGGGGCCAGTAAGTATAACTGTATTTTAACCCAATTGAAAGGTGCATTAAAAATATACAGAATTTGACAGAATTTAACTTGCTTCTATTTTTACTTCAATAGAGTGACAGCCCTTATCAGAGTGGAGTGTTTTTTCTCACCATTCACTTCCCAACAGATTATCCGTTCAAACCACCAAAAGTGAGTAAGGGTCTGCCTTGGGTGTCGCATAATGAGGCAATAATGTATTTCAACTCACTGAAACTCACTTCTCTTTTGTTTATTTTACTCTGGCAAAGATGAAAGGCTTCACTGGAAAACAACATTCTTTCTCTACTTTGTAACAGGTTGCATTCACCACAAAAATCTACCATCCTAATATCAACAGCAATGGAAGTATTTGTCTGGATATACTGAGATCACAATGGTCACCTGCACTTACAGTATCAAAAGGTAAGGGGATGCAACAGACATTTGAAAATTTATTTGAACACCACAAAGTCCTATTGTGTCCTCGCCTTTAAGTGTCAAATTCAAATGTAAAAAAAAAGGTTCTGTTAATGTAATCTAATTACTGTTTGATTCATTTCTTCACAGTATTATTGTCTATCTGTTCTCTTCTTTGTGATCCAAACCCGGATGACCCTCTGGTACCAGAGATCGCTCATACGTACAAGGCTGACAGGGAAAAGTAAGTTTAAAAAAAATAATGTCATCTTTGCTATAGTAACTTGTTATTTATGGAGATAACGTTCCTAATTCTCAAATTTACCTAAGACCTTCCCTGAAATTTACTTGTGTTTTACAGGTACAACAAATTAGCAAGAGAATGGACACAGAAGTATGCAATGTGAGAGTGCCAGGGAAATCAAAATACAAAAGGAGAACAAAAGAAACGCCTTTGATTTGTAACTTGAGGCAAATGAGCAACAGAGAAAAAAAAACAACTAAACAACGGTCCATCTTTTGGACAAGAGAGCCTTACAATGAGGTACAGTGCCACCTGGCTTTCCATGTGCTGAGCTGCTACCATGTGCTGTCCTTCATGACTTGTATGGATCTGCTGAGCAGGACCTGATGGGCTCCTAAAAGCACTCCCATATGGAATAGTGGAAACTCTTCACAGTTCATACCACCACACTCAGACTTTAAACTGTTATTGCTATTGTGATTATCACTATCATCGTTGCTATTCATACGCATCATTTTCACTGTCAAAGTCATATCAGTGTGCTACTCAAAAGCGAAATGTTTGATTGATTAAGGATTAATTTCGGAGGTACTGTCTATATCCCACTGGATGTTTTGTAGTACTGTATTTCCATGTATTTGGTGGCCTTTCTGTGTTATTATTTTCAAACGGTTTATGTGCAATTGAGACAGTGTTTTCTTTTTAACACAAATGGTGCAGTGCCATTACCAGCAGCTGATCTGTTGGCACATGCTGTCTCTACCCCGAAACAATGTGAAAGATGTAAAGAAGGATTGGTCTATATCACCCACTGGTTTTGGAAATGCAAATTTAGTTTTTGTTTTTTTGTTTTTTTTAAGACAACTGGATAGCTGGCCTTCGTTTTATTGTTATCGAACTCATTAGGGCGAATGTCACCTCCCATTTTTCTTACACATGCTGTCATTGCCCTTATATCCTGTATAAGTTATCATCCGTGGCTGGTGTCATAGTGCACAAATACTACTGTTGTATGACTTGTTCATTGTTGTCTAGCTATGAACATAGCTACTCCTTGGCACAAAGCTATGCTGTGTGCCACCTCCTCAGTACAGTTACTCAGGTATCTAGCCAAATCATCAGCCTTTATAAGCAGTGACCCATGGTGAGAAAAATGACCAGGGCCCATATCATAGACCTCTACAATAGTACTAACTTCACATATTTGTTCACATGACGAAATTAGCTCACACGTCCTGATAAGGCAAATTGATCAAAGACACTCCTGAGGTTCCTCATGCATATAGGCCCTGGTGCCCTGTGTTGCACGAACATATGCTGTCCCTAAAAGTACTGTCATTTTGTCAGAGGGCTTTTTTCAGTATCCCCTTACTGTTCCTTTCACCACTACTATTTTGAACAACACACAGATGTGATCATGCATGTATATGCTACTGTTTTTCTAAAAATGAAATAGCCTTTAGTTACAGCTGGTGTCATTTATACTTAAAATGGGAGGTTAAACAGACTTGACATTTTGCAGAACCCAGTAATTTGAAGTCATGTGCATCTAGTTACTTGAGGTGAATAAGTACAGTAACCTGCCATGACAATTTCATCTGCTTTAAGTATCAGGTGATGTGAAGCTTTTCTTTGTTTATAGTCATAATTAGGTCTGCAAATGTTTTGTTTTGTTTTGGGATAAATAACCTACACTGACAGTAAAACAGTTTTTCTGGGCGATACATTTGTGACATTTTGTATTGTATCTTTGAAAGCTTTAGTTTTAGGCTTTTTTTTTTCATTCATGTCACCTGAATTGATGCTATAAAATAATATTAGTTCTAATATAATCCATTGTGACTGTTGGATAAAGTAGTTAGGTTATGCTATGATTTTTATTTTTGAAATCATAATGTGCTTATGATGCCAATAAAAAGGGAATTATTTGATGGTGTAAAGGGGAAATAAATTGCTTTCTAGGAATTATTGAACTCTTCCAAAAAGGCCTGTAGTAAAGCATGAAAAGTTAGAAGCTTTGATTGTAGAAATAAAACCATGATTTAGGCACCAACTATAGTTTTTCATTGTTAGCTGCTGTAGAGAAAACTGTCTTTAACACAAGTTGTCCTAACATACATTATATACTATAAGGGTTTAAAAAATATATCCTCTAAATGCAGTAAAAGTGTTTTTGCTGCCAGTCCTCAATTGAAAATGACATGTGTAATAGTGCTAGTTCAGACTTTGTGTATGTTCCTGTTTATTCAACTGGGTATTTATTTAAACGCCATCTTCCAACTGTATGATTGAATACAGCCTGAATTCATCCTGTGACTGATGCTACCATTGACTTCCTTTGTCCAGTGTGCTCAATAGAGTTTATATAGGCAGCTTGGCATGCTTTGCACTCTGGAGAACCTTCTCACAGCCATTTGCCAGATATCAGGGATTTCGTTACAATTCATCTGCCTAACACCTCTGACTAAAATTTTAGCCTTAACCCTCATTTTGTATATAGAGAAAATGTGTCATAAACTGTAAATTTGCTATCAGGACTGTATCCCATAATGGGTGATTCATTTCATCAACAGACACGAAAACCTGCTCGAACAGTATGTCAATTTTTCAGTTTGAAATTTCAGCCTGGTTGTGTCTGAATGCAGGACCAGCCTTCATCCATCTTAAGATTTGAAATGTGTGTGCTTGAACTGTCACCATTGACCACCATTGAACATCTCCTCACGTAACCTACACACAATAAATGTTATTGACTTTGTCATTGCATATGAATAAAGCTAATCTTGGTTTACTGTTGTCTGCAGTCATTTATGTTTACTGCAGTGGTAATGAGAGCCTGGGGCAGTGGAGTATTGATGTTATATAGGGAGGACGTAAATAACCAACAACTATAATGACACTAGATGCACTTTGGAAAACTAGAACATTTTGTTTCCCCACATGCAACAAAAATGCTTCACAAAAGTTGCTCTTGGTATGTAATGGGCCCTCTGTGGGGTGCGTTTGATTCCCAAACTCAGTGAAGTGTTATCCGGTGCAGAAAACACATCCTTTGTACATAATGAGATTTCATTTCATCTCATATTTCTAAATTAATAGTTTGGTGCACTTAAACGAGTATTTGGTGATCAGATTGCACTAATTTGTAGTCTTGTTTCAAATAAGTAAAAACGCACACAAGCCCCGCTTTTTCGGACTGCCCTCATGTATGACGCCCTGGTTGAGATGGAGCCACGAGCTAAACTAGCTTTCATCGCCACGCCTCCCAGTAGGAAGGGCGCATCCCGGATAGATAGCTAGCTGGCTAGCTGAACTCAACATAACCATGGCAGTTAACCTCAGCAAAAACGGCCCTGCATTAATAGCTGCATATAAAGAAGTGGTAGACGAGAAATCCAACACCAACTGGTAAGAAGCAGCATCTTAAACACGGCCTGAGCCGCGTGTATGCAGACGTTACATTAGCTGCAGTGTTGCCTAGCATTGAGACAGTCTGTCGTCAAGTAACTTGGCGTTAACGCCAACTTAACCTAACGTTAGTAACACATTGTTAGGTTAAGTTACAGTGAACAAGCAACAAGCTAAGTATGTATATGTATGCTTTACATGTTTTTTTGATAAGTGTATCTGTAACAAAAATTGAATAAGTTGCTAGCTAATATTAACGCTACCTCCCCCACTTCCTGGTAAGATGCAATGGGAAGGATAATATTACCAATATATCAAAGCAAAGTCTAGAAACTTCCTCTATATGGTACCTAACGTTATAATAGTGTCTGTGACTGGATTAAGGTTTTAATTAAACCTGTTGATGACAGCTGCTGTGTTTAATGATGACCTAAATTAATTAAGGAGCAGTTACCCAGGGAGCCTGCTGGCCTCATAATCACAATGAAAATGATTCATTTGTGTGCTTGCCATTCCTCTTCAGTCTCACCCATAGTTAACCCTACAACTTGCTCTAACTGTATTTTTTTTCTGAAATGGTGCAGACAAGTTAAAATAAAGAGATGCAACGATCAAGAGCAAATTAAACAGCAACTTTAACTATTATTCACTTTAGACATTTTTCTTGCAAAAGCACCAAACATTTGATGCTTTTCTGTATTGAGTGATTGTAAATTGAGGTTTTGGACTGTTGGTTGAACAAAAAAAAAATCAATTTCAATATATCTCCTTGGAAAATGAGAAATTATTACTGATATTTCATAGACAAATGATTAATCAAAATTGAAAAACATCTTTATTTGCATTTACCAGTTTCCATATGAGCAAGTTTCACTTACCTAACCCTGCGGGATGCATCATATGTATTTTACAGAAGCAGATGCCTTTATAAGGCCTCTGAACCTGACAGTGAACTTGTGTTCATAATATGCAATGTGTCATAAGTTAAGTGTCTTTATGAGAGCAGATCAAATGGTGATTATATTGTTTTTTGTGATGATCTGAGGATAAATAATACAAGCTTTCATGGTTTTGTATACAATGGCAACCAAAGGCCTTTAAGACATTATTTGTAATAATAATTAAGTCTTCTGTGTCTCCTAACAATGAGCAATTATTACTAACACTACAGTGTTTCTCACTTCAGTATCTTATAAATAATTGTATCATCATTCCTGACTCTAAATTCATCATGAAAGACATATAGAGGTTTCATTCTGTAAAGGTGTTGCCATATCTATGAAGTAAAGCTTTTAAGATGGTCAACAATTTAAGGAAAATGTCCCGTATGTAGTTATGCTGTTTTTGCCAACCATCTTTTGTAATGTTGGTGACCATTTCTGAAGAAATATAAAATCAAACTATAATCTCCCTCCTTCCAAGATGGGAGTGTGTTTGCTCCATTTATGTGCATCAATGATGTCTAATACATAGGGTCTGAGCACAACAACATGAATATTACATAAAGGTTACAGAATGACTATAAATTCATAAACATGGATTTAAGACTACAGTAGACAGCCCACTTAAACCTGGCGCAGTCAAACCTCTCTGTTAAGTGTGTTGTACAGAAGTAACATTCTTTATGCTAATTAAAATGAAAACGAAAGGGGAAAGTATTTTTCCTACAGGAAAATGGCCCAGGATTCAGTTTGTGTAGTGCTGCTATAATTTCTAGTTATTTTCATTGGACATTGAATAGCATTATTTTTATTGGACTGCATTGGCAAGGGCACACTACCTGTAAAGAAACCTGCCTTTGTTAATTTTAAAATGGGATTAAAACTGCAGTGATACCCTAGTAGTGTGTACATATACCTAATTTCCACACTTTTGTAAAATGTATCCTGTGTCAATAGGACTGAAGGATGAAGGTTGCTTAAAATGTGTTTACAAAACATCCATTGTTTGGTTTGGTGTGAAATGGTGCGTATAAACTTTTGAAACAAAATCCTATCCTGTCTGTGATCTGTTTTTGGTTGGTATTTTAATATCCCTAATCTGGTATTGTCCTCAGGGCCTTGTTCACCTATGAGGGAAACAGTAATGATGTCCGCTTGGCAGAAAAGGGGGGTGAGTAACTGTGCACATAATGTTATCAAGTTTTTATCATTTCAGTGCGACATTATCAAATGTGTGCAGGAATTTCATTGTCAGCATACGGCCACAGCGCTAGAATATCAGCACAAAAGAAATGCCTGCCTCTGCTTTCTCAACCCATCATTTGTAAGAGGAAAAAATGTCCCCAGTTACACAACTGACCACAGCAACCATTTGACTTTTCCACATTGTTTATGTATCAGATGGAGGACTGGAGGAGCTGGTTGAAGAACTAAACAGTGGCAAAGTGATGTACGCTTTCTGCCAGGTCAAGGATCCAAATTCTGGTCTGCCTAAAAACGTCCTCATCAACTGGGTTAGTGTCGCACTCGACTACTTTACATTTATTTGCCCTCTTTGTTATAGCTATTCTTGACCTTGTGGCAAAATGGAGGAAGAATAATTCTTTGTGTTTCAGACTGGAGAGGGAGTGAAGGACGCCAGAAAAGGAATATGTGCAAATCATGTCAGCTCCATTGCAAATTTTCTGAAGGTAACACTGCAGTCATTTCAAAGTCTAGTCTAAATATGCATTTGAATTTCAACTAAAGTCTGTTCACAGATGCATGTGCACTGACTTGCATGTTAAAGATAGCTTTGAGCAGGACATAAAATAAAGAACAATTAAGAAAATACCATGCAGCGTGCTGCAGGCATTCGTAGAATAATGCATTAGCTTTGTTGGAGTTGGTCAATGTCACAGACTATTTGTTGGTGCATGCATGAACCAAAATAACATCTGTAAGTATCTTCTGTTTGCCTGAGTATTATAGTGAACTTTGGTGTCATGGTGTTTCAGGGGGCCCATGTCACAATAAATGCCAGAGCAGAGGAGGATGTGGAACCTGATGTGATTATGCAAAAAGTGGCCAAAGCCTCTGGAGCCAACTACAGTTTTCACAGAGAAGCTCCCAACCGCTTCCAGGATAGTGGTCCTCAGGGCCCTGTGGTATGCATCACCTGTAGTGGATTCACATTCCTGCCTTGTGTCCTGCTGTTTGCTTGTTTTTCATGCTAGAATGACTAATGACTTAAGTAGGCTTTTTAATCTCAAAACATGTCCATACTCATATTGATAAACTTGAAATTCATCGTCAACATTTATCGCTGAAAACAATTTTTCAAATATGCACTTTTAGGAAGAAATATTTAGAAAATTCTGGCCTACTAGAATGACCTAAATACACTGCTTTTGATTTTCCTCTTTCTGTCAAACTCTCTTTATAAGTGAAAGAAATAATGGTTTCATGTCTGTGGTTAGTTACCAAAAATACATCAAGCACATAATGTGTCAGTATTTTAGTAGAATATGTGTTATGAACACAAGACAACACCACATGTTTTTATTTTTAGCCATTTAATGATTAGTGACAGCAGAGTAACAGCAGAGAAGAGAGTTAGATTAGGTTTAGGCAAGTTATACAAACAGGTCTGGTTGTTAGACACTACTCCCACGTTATTTTATTCTGATTATGTAATATTGTGTTGTCATGTTCATGTAATCACTTCAAATGGTCTTTTCCTACCTGTAGGGCTCCGTGTACCAGAAGACCAACGCTATGTCGGAAATTCGAAAGACCAATAAAGACAACTTCTGGGCACAGGCAGAGGTAATGTACACTCCTGAACTTGATAATATAATATAATATAATATAATATTATATTATATTATATTATATTATATTATGGAAGAAAGATAAAGGTTATTATTTATGTTTTTGAATAATTCATCCAGAATCAGCAATCTGCAAGAGTTTGCGATTTTTGAACCATTTGACCCATATTGCATATTTCTCTTAAAATCCTATGTAAAACACAAGGCTGGCAGATTTTCTACGTCAAGAATGTAACTTTGGACAGCAAAAGTATGATTGTAACTTTGTCCTTTGCACAGCGTTTCCCCTGTCCCAGACACACCCAGAAAGTAGAACTCACTGCCTTGCTGTTGTATTTAGAGAAAACTTTAGAAAATCAGACTTTTTTTGTCACAATAATTACAGCAGCAAACCAAGCCAATGTCTTGTTTACGGCGTTTCAGAAAGAAGAGGAGAGACGTCGTCAGGAGGAGCGCCGCAAGGCAGATGAGGAGCGCCAACAGCTGGAGAGAGAGAGGAAAGACAGAGAGGCTAAGGAGGCAGCACAGAGGGACAAAAGGGACAAGGAGAAAGCCATTCAAATCGATCAACAAAAGTAGGTAGCAACAGAGCACACTGGTAGCAACCAGTTTTCATTAGAAACTGTTCATGGGTTCAAATTACATTTCCTTTCTCTTTTTAAATGGCTGTTTGTTTAATAGGAAATATCAGCAGCAGCAGGATGCTGAGACTAAAGAGCAGGAGAAACCAAATTGGGTGAGTGTCTCTTGCTGTCCAGTTGTCTGACAAGATTAGTTTTTGACTAAGTGAGCTTCAGCTGTGAAGTTACCTGAGAGAAACTTAAGTAACAGAAGCAGATCGCTGTGAAATGAAGTCTTCATATTTACTATTACCCACTTTTGCAAT
The DNA here is from genome assembly GCA_036937835.1 of Pampus argenteus. Lineage (NCBI taxonomy): Eukaryota > Metazoa > Chordata > Actinopteri > Scombriformes > Stromateidae > Pampus > Pampus argenteus. The sequence goes on from CM072867.1 coordinate 15,493,340, forward strand.
AATTGTGTTGATTGTTAAATAAGTTGCAGTAGTGCACAGATCTTGTAAACACTTAAGTCATTAAGGTAGCTAACATTAGCAGTGCCAAACTTAATACCAACATCATCAGGAGGAGCAGGAAGAGAACCAGGCAGCCCCGAGCAAAGCAGTCAAGCGAGGTGAATCTCTGGAAAAGGCCAACGTGAGTTCCCCTTCTGGAAAGTGCTCTCCTCTGGCCAAACTACTTTTCCTTTTTCTCGCCTGTCTCACGACGAATACAAGTGTTTGTTAATCTTTGAAGCTCAACTTAATACATCTGTCTTTCCATCTCTATTGCATGATTTCTACTTTCACTATGTTCATTAAAAAAAAGTATGCGCAGGTTAACGTTGTTTGTGTTGTGTGTTTTTCTCAGTAACACATGCCACTACCTTCATTATGAATCAACATTGGCTTTCTAATGCTTATTGCAGATTTTATTCATTTTTTTGCTGTAGGAGGCGGCTTCTCTCATCTCTCAGCGTGCTGTAAATCCCAGAGAGATGTTCAAGCAGAGAGAGCGGGGAATGACTCCCAGTGACACAGACGTCCCTGCTGCTGCCTCCAGTAGCCTGCAGCCAGGTATCACCCCTACATACATAGTGACCTCTCAATATAAATTTGTTTGCTTTAAATGTCACTGCCTCTCCTGTGTTACTGCAACGCTGGTAGCCGCGCTCTGAGGTGCAAACTGGTGATATTTTTTTTTTCTGAAAGAAATTGTCATCTCCCACCATCTTACTTTGGAGCTTTCCATCAGATTGTCTAGATGTCTCACAGTCATACTTTAACACTTTTTCCTCCATCATGGTGTCTTCTCTTCTTCTGCTCAACCTGTCTGCTCTATGTTTTCTCTTGTCCATTTTGCATCCATGTGTGTCTCTGCTCAGGGCGTCTGCAAAGCCCTTTTCTGTCTAAACAAGCGTATGAATCTGAGCGAGCCAGCTCACCTCAGCGCCAAGCTTCTCCTATACCTGCAGGCTCTGCCTCTCCTGTCCACGCCACAGGTGTGAGCTTACACAAACACACACAAACGCACAAACAATGCATATACATTGTGTCGGGTGACAATCTAATAATTAACCAAAAGCTCTATGCTTCAGTTCTCTGTGTTCCTGTGTCATATCTTCATATGCCTTGTAATCATAAGTTTCACCATGAGTCATTCTTCCACTCATTGTACTCTGTTTTCAAAAACATATTTCCAGATTATACTTTTTTTTTTTTTTTACCTCTCAAGTGAAACGTGCCATGACTGTCCTTGTGTTTTTAAGATTGGTGGTGGTTTTCAACCTGCATGTACTTGTGAATGTGTTCCACTGTGTATGTATGCATGTCTGTGCTTGTGTTTTGTATGATAAGAGCCAGATGTGGATGATGGACAGTCCAGGTGTGAGTATGATGAGCAGGAGCCGGCCCTCCAGGAACAGTGGCAAGGTGGGGCCTGTTTCACACACTGCAGCTTCTCATCTGCTTCTTACTAAAAAAGAATGCTGTGTTGATTAGTCATCTGCACATACTTCCTCCAGCCAGACTGTGCTCTCAGGATCAGCTGCTGCCACCTGCTGGTGGATAGATGGTATTAAATGACACAATCAGACTGATTTGATGGTAATCTTTCTTTGCAGAGGAGGCATCGGCTACAAACTCCCATGTCTCGCAGCCAGCTTATGAAGAACCCGCTCAGGTGGTTACTTACCGTACTGCAGGAAATACAATGACTGTTTAAATTACTCCTGAAGCACAACTTGACTCTCATTTCTCTCCCAGGTGGAGGAGAATAGTGTTCATGAGGAGACTGCTGAGGAGACTGCTGAGGAGACTGCTGAGGAGACATCGGACAAAGGCATTTGTGCCAGGGCCTTGTATGACTACCAGGCTGGTAGGTTTTTGCATTTTGCATCGCAAATGGACTGATAAGTAGTCGGTCATGTCACTGGCAGGAGTGTTAAAGTAGAACATAAAAAAAAGGACTAACCCTATTTTTCTGTGTAGGAAATATAAACTATTGCACATATTTTGCAATTTCAAAATAGGATAAAATCATTTTTGGACACATTTGTGAAAACAGCATCTGTATATCCTTGACTATCAACCATCAGCAGTTTAAGATGTTTGTACCTTTTACCTCATTTAACATTTGCAAGGATCCACCATTTACGTTCGTATTTCACTCGGAGGGTGGACAGCAACTACCTCTAATAGCCAACCCGGCACAGAAGTAAAAGCAAACACCAGTATGCATTTACTGTGTACCTGTTTACTTGAAATTGTCAATTTTAATTTCAGTTTGACTCCAAGCCGTTGATTAGCTTTGATGTCAGCAGTGTTGGGATTAAATCTTAAATAACAACTTCTTAAGAAAACTCAAAAAAATTGTGACAGTATAAGTAATGTTGTTGAGTCACTGCTCTCCTCTTCCTTCAGCTGATGACACAGAGATCTCGTTCGACCCTGATAACATCATCACCGGGATTGAGATGATAGACGAGGGCTGGTGGCGAGGGTATGGTCCAGACGGCCATTTTGGAATGTTCCCAGCCAATTACGTTGAGCTCATGTAGCCCAACACGCTTCCCCGGAGATCACGACACTGGCGGCCACAGAGGGGAAAAAAAACAACACACGGCACAGTCAGTCCTCACACTCAAGATATCAGGCTGAAACAGAACAAATCATGGATCAGTGTATGGCTGGTTATTGTGGGCCAGAAGCTCTTGAAGTCTATCCCAATTTCAAGAAAGCAATTCCATTTAAAATGTTGATGTTGTAAGCAGATGATGATATAGTTTATGGATTTGAGAAAACTTGTAGCAATTGCTCCTGTTCATTTCAGGAAGAAAAAAAAACAAAGATGGTGGTACCAGCTACAGTATAATCTTTTGCCTTTCTTTACCGGAAAACTGGATTTTCTCCCCTTTTTCTTACGTGATTAAACTTGCAACCTGTGTGAATTTCAAACCAAGTTTTAGTACTGATCTGACTGTGGATATATATCTCATATTGTTTGCTTCCTCTGAGTGGTCGACTTTAGTGAAGATGCATAAAACTGTTAAATTTACCTTTTAACTGTGAGTGTAAAATGGTTGCTTTCATTTCTTGACTCCCACAATTCCTTTCTCATCTGGACCAAATTATTTCAACATATTTAACCTTTCAGGGACAAGATGAAGAGAAAGAAACATAAGTCAGCATTACTTTTTTTTTTTTTTGGATCTCGCTGGTCTGAGGTTGAGTTTTAGTATATAGCAGATCTCTAATACATGATATTGTGGTGCCATAATGAGAGGAAGTGATCCCCTCTAAAAGTGCTTAGTGACATTTCACTTAAACATGTGAACTGTTTGACAGAAGACATTATGAAAATTCACTGTTTTTATTTTGAAATAGTCAGTTGACAAAAAGGAAAAAAAAAAAAAAAAGCATTGATAATGTATAGAAAAGGGCACCATGTATCCACTGCATTATTTGTGTTTGATTTTCCCAGAGTCTATTGTAATGCACATTCTTCATAATAAAAAGAAATAAACAAGCTTTGTCGTCATGTTCTCTGAAGGTGAAAACAGCACGGGCTACACACATTGTAGAAATGCTTGAAATGAGGGATTTTCAGAGGTCTAACAGGAACTCAGACGTATACACAGACTCAGTATGTGCACTATAATCAGTTTCCTGGAATGAGGTAACAGCTGGGGAATTCACCTCTAATGCATAAGTTTCATTTTCACATGAAAAATCAGATTTTACATCTCCCACATCCTTTAAGCTTTGCTTGGTTGAATGTTGAATGTTAAACGTGATAATTAATTGACTTCTGTAAATTACTTTGTTGCAACAAATTGGCATCATTAGTTTTGTCCATATCACATTTCCTATGTTTGGGTTTACTGTCCTTTCTACATTAAGTATACATATGTGTGTATACTATATCAATAGTATATCCATATACTTAGATGTGCATCTTTTACTGTACAATTTACACTTTTCTGCTGAATATCGAGAACAAACACACTTCATATTTTAAATTTTCAGATCTCTTGAGTGTGTTCAGTGTACTTTTACAGTGTGTCTGCAATAATATGTCATCTTAATAAGAGCCAGTATAGTGTATTTTAATGTCTCTTCCCAACATGACATTCAGCCCAAATATACAGTTCAACTTGCATTACATTTTGATTGAAATTGTTTTCCACATTGTTTTAATATTCGGTTATCTGTCACCTTTCAAGATCATTTCCACTTACACCCACGCCATTTAGAAAGTTAAAGATAAAACAGTGGCTCACACTGAATTTTTTTATCTTTGCTTTAAATTATTAAAAAAAAAGTTCTTAAATACGTTTGTTTATATCTCCATAAACAGTGAGAGCCGCTGATGCTTTCTCACTTTGACTGGAATCTTATGTGCCAGTTTGAGCTTCGTAGATTGTTCCCAGGATAGTGACTCAATTCAGACAGGAAATAATTTCTTTGTTGGATTCACAATATTTTCTCCACACATGCTCATTTACATTGAGCTACCCTCACTTCAACCTCATATGTTTATGTCAGTGAAAGTCTGAAATGAATAGCTGGGGATTTTCCCGATCTTATAACCGTGTTTTTGCTCATCGTCTCTACATATGTTGTCGACTGCACGAAATAGTTAAAGAGTTCTCCAAAACATATTAATTCAGTGGAATTACAATTAAAATAAACCCTTACATGTGACATAAACTATGTCTACATTTTTGTAGAAGTTCAAATCACAACACACCTGCTGATCAAGTTGTTTTTTTTGTTTTTTTTTGTTTTAGTATTCAATTATTAAATTGTCTCACTATGTCTATTTATCAATAGTGAATCAAATATTTAGTCTGGACAGAATTGATTGTTTAATTTTCCAACTAAGATACTCACAAGTAACGAACAGTGCCACATAGGGCCTACATAATGTGATTTCTGTATTAGTGAACATTTTAATATCACATTTCTTACATTTTTGCACAATCACAATTTCTGAAAAACTTGTTTTGTATTTATTAAGCAAAAAAAAGAGTAAAAATCACATCAGAGATTTGGACAGTAGATAATTTTGGTTATTTTGACATTTAAACGTTAATCATTCTGAAATGTCATACTCTATCCGCACCAGATGGAGGAATAGGGCATCCCCTTTTCAAATGAGATCAAAAACATGTGGATAGCTTCAGGTGCACTTTCATCGCCCTAAACGTCAGTGTTGTTCTCATGAGATCTGCGTGATTTTACTGAGCGTGGAACAGCTAAAGAGAAACGAAGGGAAAATACAAAACATATTACAAGTGAGGAAAGCTTAGAAGCCCGGTGAAGTGAAAATGCTTCAGAGCAAATGTCTTTTCTCAAAAAAATATGAATCAGATCTTTTTCCAAGGTCACTTACAATTTCAACATCTTTCAAAGAACTCCCTCTGACTAGTAGCAGGGAAATAACTGACCTTTTTTTTTTTAACCCACTTACCATTTCGCTTTAGTGGAAAAAAACTGCTGTATTGTCCTGGCATTTCTATTTTTAACCAATATTTTCGGGTAATGGCCAGTAGAAACTGCTTTTTGAAGAAGTAGTGCTTTACCTCTTCCTTAAAAACTAAGTCTTACAAAGCTTTAATTTACATGTGAGCTTGTAGAGAAAACTTTTAGCTCAGCTAAAAAAGATGATGAAGATTTTCAATACTAAATAATGATATTTCAGCCGCAAATTTGTTATATGTCTACATACCATTGCCCATATGCCCATCTACCATTCAAGGGTTTCATGTCACAATAACACAAATATTTTTCTTATCTTCTCATTATAACTAATATAATACTATTCCCAAACTAATTTCATGATATTCTGTGACAGAGAAATGGAGGAAAATGTCTCACACACTTATATTGTATGTTATGTGTCCATTCTAGCGCAGCAAGATATTTAAACATGATCTAGTAAAGTCTCAGTGACATAAAATATTAACATTTTATTGCTGCAAAATTAACTTTATAATTTGGTTGTGAATCACCATCACAGGAAGTGGTGCAATCTCGCTGCCTAAATTTGACGTTTTTTTGTTTTGTTATTTTAATTATGTAGACGTTATTCTGCATAACATCTTTAAATCTTTATTTGGGAGTCCATTGAATGTCTCTTTCACTTCCTCTCCATCTGAGTCTGCAAAGTGAAGCTTAATATGTGACAGCATACATAATATTTCTGTATGACGAGGCGGCCATTTGTCTTTATTTATGAGTATTACTATATTTCTTTTCTTCTCATCTTGCTGCGTCTTCTTATTTTTGATAGTCCTTATTCATATTTCAGTTTGATGATATTTGATTGTTTAAGGCTGTTTTTTACTAAGAGCTATACAAAGTTATTATTATGTAAAATGTAAGGAAGAAATCGATTTAATCCAGTTTTTTTTTCTAATGTACACATAGTTTATGGTAATACATAGAAACACAATGATGACATATCTGAAAATAGATATAATACACTACATATTTATCTTTATAGCATCAGATCAGATCAGTGTTGAAATCTGGGATAATAATAACAAATGAAGTACAAATGAGTTCAATTCATGAAACAAACAAACAATTAATACACAGCTGGAATGTTTTTGTGTGAATATCAGAAGACGAAACAGAAAATGTGAGAAAAGAAAAAAAAAAAACTCAGTTTCCCAGACTCATTTGCTGCATTGCAATCAGTCAACCAATGAAACTGTCCTGTGGAGACACCTTCCTATTTCAAGTTAAAGAGGACGCCGCATGACTTACATTCACAAAACACAGCCAGACAACCAGACATCCTCTGGAAATGGGTGAGAATTATCTTTATATCTATCTGTCGCCAGTTATTGTTCATATTTACCGTCTTTATCCACCTACTACAACCAGTTACTTTGCTGAATTTTGAACATATTATATAAATATTAACACATTTAAAATAATTCTTGTTTACATAATATATGTGCAAACTGAATTAAATCTGCTTTTGCAGAAAGTAGATTCATTTCATTGATTTTGAATGTGAATTAAAATGTCTCATTTATTTACTGCAAGAAAATGCTCAAACTTATTGTCCATCACAGTAATTTGAGATCAATATCTGGTTATAACTCAATGGTAAATGTTATACGAATATATTTTGACTCACAAAGTAACAGATTCGTAAAAAAGTAGTAGTTTATGTTACAGAAATAACATATTGACAATATAGCAAAACTATTTCCTTGCCATATAAAATAGAGAAGTAAGAAGCTACTGAAAGCAGAATTAAAGGTTCAAGCCGCAGCACAGGAAACAAGTGATCTCAAAAGAGAAACATTGGTTTTGCACAGAAATTATATCACTGTGGGTGGAGGGCTGTGAGGTATTGAGATGACATTTTAATTCTCAGAATTGCTGTTTGGTGTGTAATTTTGAACATTTGTGTTATTTTGTAATTGATTTTTTTTTATTATTCAGAAAGGTGGGCGTGGATATTGAAGTAGGAGTAAAATTTAAAAAAAAAATACCAACAGTATCTTCTACTTTTCATTTGTAATGTTTTCCAAAATACGTGGAATATCTTACATTACATTTCCCATACAGAATCACAATATGATCTATTGCTGCAGATTGTCTCTCTCACACTTTAACTGTAGTTTGTGTGTTACAATATCATACAGTGCAGCATACAGGCGGTTGTGTTCATGAGCAGGAAGTGGTTTTGCAACCTGCGGTTTTATATCAGGCTCAGTTGACAATATGTTTTTTTCAGATTTTTGTGCTGATGTGTCATCTGACCATTACAAAAAAAAATTAAAAATAAATACCGCATCAACAGTGATCATCAATTAGATTTTTTTTTTTTTAATTAAACATATGGCATAATCTATATAGATTGTGTATTGTGCTTTATAGTAGCATTAAAAAGTGTCTCATCAAATTCAAATATTCAAGTGGCTCGTTTGTCCTTGTTGTGTCTCATGTCAAATGTTTGAAGCTCAAGAGGAACAAAGTGTGACATCACAACAAACAGCAGCCGGTGAAGAGGAGAAGGGGACTTCAAACCAGGTACTAACCTCCGTCACTGCTGATAAAATGTCAGTTGGCCTTCTGCCTGGAGTCTGAGCAATATTCATCAGTTACAGTTAATCAGTGACTACAGACATGACTACACTGAGCGAGCTGTGTGTGTGTGTGTGTGTGTTGTGTTTTCATTTCCCTTTTTTAGTGAATTTGAGATAGTGGCAAATTTTGAAGTGCTGATTGTGTGCATACAGTTGTTTCATCTCGGTGGGTAATTGTGAAATGACTAACGAGGAATAAGTGATTCTGCTTTTGTATTCTGAAAGGGCCGCCAAACACACGTACAACTCACACACCGCAATATTTCTTTGCACATACAGAAAGTGCAGGAGGTCCGCTCTCAGCCATCATTCTGGTAACTGAAGTAAGAGGTACAATATGAGAAACACAAATTAGCTCACCAAATTTCCAAGGCTGATGTCAGTTGAAAGCCTAGTGGTTTCTGTGGTGACTTCTGGCCTGACGATAGCATCAATCCAGCATACCGCTGACAGTCATAATGAGAGTCACATATCAACACTTTGACATCAACATCACCCACACAGTTTTCCAAAAAAAAAAAAAAAAAAAGAAAGAAATTTCTTCTAGTGGAAATCAACTTAACATTTAACAATGATATTTGCTCTCTGGGCTAGAGTGAGATGCAGCAAAAAGGGGGCTATACAGTCAGTATGTGGCTTAGAGTGCAGGCGTTTCCTGTAGGCAACCATTGATGCATAAACCTGAAAGTTTTGTGAATCAATTCTGAAAACGATAACCGAAAGTAAACGGGATATTCGTAAATACCGGTGAATCTTATAAAGGATCCCAAGAAAAAATGTTACAATTTTTCTCTGTCACCACCTGCCATAACTGTAGTCTGTTAGCTGGGAACAGCAGTGTGGAGCAGATCAACTCTGACTCAGTTAGGGCTATCATGGTTAGAGGCCTGTACCTTCACTATTACTCACTCTAGAGATCTACTTCTCGGAACCAAGAACCACATAGAGGAACTTGATTCAATATGAAACCACCTTGAGCTGTTTTGTTGTAGGACTGCTGTAGAAATAAAGCATCCTCTATGTGTGGCGATTCAAATTGTTGATTATTGATTTCGACATTGTCCATTGTGGTCTCTCATGACATCCAATCTATTAGAAAATAATCGACACATTGACGACAGTGATGTGAAATTTCACAGCTAAATAAATATCTTACCGTAATCTGCAATTTCGCTGCACTAAGAAAACTGACTGGATCACAATTCAGGCTTTTTGAGGGTGTGTTCAAATGGGAGGATTAATATTGTTGTTGTTTTTTTTCCTGACAACTATAATTTGATACATGCTGTATATTGTCCACATTTAAAAGACACAGCAAAGCCTGTTAATCTTGCTGAAGTTATTTGTCAAAAATATTGCTTAAAAGGACAGTCTGAAATCTAACTTTAAATTAAAGTTGTGTGATATGAGGACAATTATTCAGCAAGAGCGAACCGTTGTGGTTTATTTCAACTACAAAATACAGAAACGGTACCATCTTCATCAACAGCTCCTCATCTTCAGTGATCTTGTTATCTTCTTAAGGGCTATTCTGACGGCTGGTTTTAAGTCCACGTACCTTCACTGTTTCATTTCTCCTTTTTTTGCAAACCACAAATAGTGACATTACCAATTTCTTAAAATGGTTTTCTGAGTAGCCTGCGTATTCTTGGTATCTTAAATTCCTCTTCAGAGATGTTAACTTCAGTTTTGTAGAAATGCATCAAATATGGAACCAGTTCTTCTCTGAATATTACAAAGCAGCATCTCTATTCAAAGCCTGGCTTCTCGTCAGTCACCGCTGATGTGTATCATTAACGGCATATTACAAGTAGGCACAAATCTTTTGTTTGTTATTCAAGGTGACATTTGTGATACCAGTGACAGACAGCTCTAGACCAAAAACCCCACAAGTCTGCTGTTTTCTCTCCAGACAGGATGTGTAGCGGTTATCTATTGAAAGTAGTGGTAAAACCCTACCCTCTGATTTTGATGTTTCATTTCTACATTTGTGTCCCATGAGATGACTCTGTGTCACTTTTATAACCCATTTGTGATCATACCGTCAACTGTAAAACTGCAATTTGATTTTGATGCAAAACAGATTCTGTTGAGTTTTTCTTTTTGATGCATCTGGTTTCTCCTTTGTTAGACTTCTCCCTCAGTGATCGAGATTCATGACTCTACAACTGAATGTGACGAAGAGGTGAGACCCAATCTGCAGATGGAAGAGAAGTCCTTAGTGTCAAGCCTGCACTTGTTTATGAAGGATAGAGGTACACCTATAGAAAGGATCCCACATCTGGGCTTCAAACAGAGTGAGTTGACGTGCATTCCCGCTGCCCTCGCACCGCACGAATCCTGAATTCAAATGAAAATAGTTCTCGTGTGTTTTTCTTCTCTTTCAGTTAATCTTTGGATGATCTACAAAGCCGTTGAGAAACTGGGTGGTTATGATTCAGTAAGTCCAAGTTCTTCAATCAACTGTTGTTTGCGGAAATTATAACGTGTGACTGATGCAAACAGTGTGAATGTTGGCTATAGGCCATGTGCTGTAATGTGGTGGTTACAGCACCTGGGACATTTAGGCTACTGAGTTCTCAATACATTACCACCCATGCACTTTGGTTGTGTTTGATGTTGACACTATGGGGCCAATTCTGAAAGTGCAACTCATATTGAAATGGCACCATAGAGCAGGCACCGGGGCCTCAAACTAACAATTTTAGTTGCCATAAACTTAAAAATGAAAGTGTGATTCCAGTACTTGCGAGAAAAGTATTTTCCCTCACTTAAAAAAAGAAGACTTTTCACAAATTAACAACTACATATGAACTAGAATATAATGAATTGGCACGTGCCAACTAAACCAACATTTTTTTTATGTTTGTTCTTATAATTTGTATCACATTTCACCACACTCTCTGTATAATGTCCTTAAAATAAACTGTTAAATATCAGAGATTTTCCAGGAAATTTGAATAAAATTTTAAGACATGTACATCATAAATGATCAATTGCACGTTTTCGGGCCACTGGTGAATATTTTAACAGCCACGTTACAAATGCACTTTATGTCATTGTGTTATCCAACAGGTGACAGCGCGACGTCTTTGGAAGAAAGTGTACGATGAGCTGGGAGGAAGTCCAGGCAGCACCAGCGCTGCTACTTGCACTCGCAGACACTATGAGAGGTAAATATTATTCTGTTCCCAGCTAATCTGTTGATTTGATCGTAATATGAACTGATTCTAAATTTTAAAAAAAATTTATTGCTTATATGATAGGTTGGTGCTGCCCTTTGAGAGACACATAAAGGGAGAGGAGGACAAACCTCTGCCTCCGAGCAAACCGCGGAAGCCATATAAGAGAAATTTGGATAGCAAGGTCAACAAGGCTGAGGGGAAGAGGAAAAGGACTCAGTCTGACAGAGAGATGGATTCTGAGGTAGCATATTATGTTTCTGATAAACAGTTTAAAAAAATAGTGAAATTTGTGCTGTGTTTCTAAAAGCTCTCCCCTGTATTATTTTGCAGTTACTCACTCAGAGGAGTCCAGAGGCTTCCTGCCAAAGTGAAGCAGGGATGCACCCTCACTCCGCTCTCTGGCCGGCCACCTCTGACAGGCGCCATCCAGATTGTTCTCAAACAAACAGAGCAGGCACCGATCTTTGCACTTCTGTCTATACATGTTCCCACCATCTGCAGATCCCTGCAACAAGCCCCTGGACTGCTCATATCCCATCAGCTGCTGGAGAGGTCATCTCTCCACTAGAGAAAAAAAAGCGAATGGCTCAGGCCAGCCTCAGTTTGCCTCTGAGCCCACAGAGTGAGGATAAAGAAAGGCCCTCCGTCATTCACTGCTCTCAGTCTCCAGCTTGGGCTTCCTCCAGCCGGAACTGCAACTCCTCTGATGGCTCCCCACTGCCCTTATCCTCCTCCTCTTCCCGCAGTCCTTCCCCTTACTCTGTTTCATCAGAGGACTGTCCAGCAGGTAATGAAGATAAACCTGCATCAAGCTCAGAATTGCCAATAAATTGTTCCAGCACTGTGAAAAACACATCTAGCTCTACTGAGGACAGCAAGTCTCTGAGCTGCAGTCACATATCTAAAGACCCTGCAGGACAGAATAAAGAAGCGTCTCACATCAGCTCCACAGATCCACTTAAAGGCCAGATTAAAGACTCTGGCTGGAAGCCAGTCCACAAAGTGAGTCCCAAAAACTTCATTCAACCTTTTCACTCATCTTTCACTGTAAAGTCTGACTGGGCTCCAGCGTCTACCTCTAGTTTTTCCAAAGTGATTCCAAAATCTGCACAACTTCTGCGACCTGCTCCTATTCGGCCAGGTTATAAAATCCACCAGGGTAGGCTGACACAGCAGAACGACTCTCTGAATTGTGCAAAGAAGCTGAACAACATGGCTCCGTGGTTTTATCAGACAGAGAAGAGAGAGAAATCCAGGACAATGCAACAAAAAGTTCCTCTGACTCAGCAGAGTCTGTCTCATTCCACTGCTACTATGCCAGTGTCGTGCGTCCTGTCAAGCTATGACAGATCAGGGAGAGACTCTCGGCACCAACCCCCGCTGCACCCTGCATTTCTCCCCAACAGAATGAGGCTACCTCAGTCTCAGCTAATGTACCGTCATGTCCCAGTGAGTCCAGCTCACACTGCCCTCATTGGATCTGCTGCTTACCCATATCCCTACTCTATTCCTCTGTTTAGTCCCCAAACTGGATATACCCTACCTGCCATGAATCCCATTTACCCTCACAAGCTATGATTCTTTGCATTTCAACTCCATGTCAGTAATTTCTACTTGTCATAAGTTTTTTTTTTTTAAATGTTTATTTTATCTTTACATCAAAGCAAGCAGCACAATTTTCTATTGCGCAGTGTAAGTTTAGCAGCTTTGAACCTAAACCTTGTGTGTTTTGGACCTTACATAAATAGGCAAAACACATATGATGTCAGACACCTTAGAAAATATGAATTTATTTCTGTGGCTACACCACTACACCCACCCCCTGTTGGAAACCAGTACTGTAATTAACTGTCTGAATGTGTTGATATTCTCTGCCAAAAACCAGAACCAATTGATTTTTTTAACGTCACAAAATGTCCCATTAACTGTATGTGATGTGTAAACTACACAATATGTATGATATGCAAGCAATGTACATGCTACAGGTTGCTATCAGAATTACAATCACAATTCAAATTGTGTCAACTCCACAGATCTTGCACATTTTTGTCCTTGGTTGCACAATTTCGGTATAATTTGTTTTGAAAGCTACAAACCTTTTCATTGTACTGTATTGTGAAATTTGTTGAACATAATGATTCTGCATAATACTGTATGTATATATATAAACCATTAATGCTGGATATTTTCATAGATATTATATGCAGATCTCATGACATTCAAATGTATTTAAACAGAAATCAAATGATCATATACAAAAACAAAAAATAAATATATTTAAAAAGATGTAAATCCTTTGGTCCTTTTTTCTTACACACAGACATGTTGAGGATTTCTCCATTCAAAATTAAAAAATCAATAATTCAACATGTCAGAGTAATTACTGATTAAATTCTTTGCTTCATTGTTTTAAGGCATGGATATCAGCTCTATTATCAGTGTCAGTTGGTCTGCTTTACAGAAGTGATTGCAGCTCTCCAGGTTTTGGCGTAACCTGGCATCCTACAGATCTGATGTACATATATAATATGCAGATATATGCACAGATAAAACCCAGAGGAAGCTGCTGTGATAAGCATCGCTGTAGTAGTGGTGTTGCTACAGCGGATGCACCATCATTATGGTGAGAATAACAAAGAATTCTGAGACAAGAGCAATGATGAAGAAAGAGGAAATCAGACAAATATGGTTCATCTGCTGGTCACAATGTGGTCTGAAACAAACAGCTGGAATGAGCAACACAAATTACCACATTTCTGTATAATTCACGTCATATCATGCTGATTTTTGGGAAACTGGCTTCTGTGACTACTGTGAACTACTATGGTTTTAGTACCTATAACTAGTCATCAGTTATAGGCCAAGCAATTATTTATTTTAGATGCATATTCTTGAGCATCTGTTGCACTCAGACAGTTTATCAAATATATATACAAAAGTTTAAACATTAAATATATATTTATATATAGCTACAGTCCTACAGTCTATGGTTGGACTACATTAAATGCCCTTGCTTGGCCTGCATACCCAGCATGCCTTGAAGAACCATCCTACTTTGCCTCTGATTGGCTCTGACCTTGATATTTTTCCCGGAGCCATCTCTTTCTAAAACCAACTATAATAACCATCTCCCGCCTCAGTCCTAAATCTAACCAATCGGCAGCTCGAGGAGCCTCATTTAGCTCCTCCTCCTTTATTGTTTTCAACAAACCCTGAGTTTTGACTTTTAGGAAGCACAGCTCCCTGGATTTGTTATTATATATATTGAGTAGTGCAGTCAACACTCTGTGAACGCTGCCTTGCAGTCTTCGCTCAGGGATCTAAAACACACTCACTGTAACATCTCGCGATAACTGCTTCAGTGGCGCGAATAAACAAGGCTTTCACTAGTAAATACACGCTGCAGTGTAGTTAGCGATTGTCTGTTCTCTAAAACTAGTTATTCCGTTTGAATTGCTTTCATAAATTGAGCAGAACAACATTTCGTTTACATTTCGAGTATATTTGATATTAGTCGACATAGTTCGTAAAAGTAAAAGGTCAAATCATGTCGGACGTTTTGTCTGACGACGGCAGCGACACCAACCAAGATGACAGTAATGAGGATGTTATGACCCCGGCGGAGCTCATAGCCAAACTGGAAGAAGTAAGTTAACTAATGTCATCAAGTATGATCCTAACTGACCGTGAACACGATGAGGTGACACAGACCTAAATTAGTCCTCACAGTCCTTTTCCCTGTCTGTCACTCACAGGCTTGGCTGAATGAGAAGTTCTCACCGGAGCTGCTGGAGAACAAGTCAGAGGTGGTGGAGTGTGTGATGGAGCAGCTGACGCACATGGTAAATAAACACACACACACACACACACACACACACACACACACACTTTACTCCTGCGCATGTATTTCATATATATATTAACAATTCAAAAATACTGTTACATTTTAAAGTCTTACATTGAAAATAAATGTTACTCAAGTATTTATGTGTGAAAAATGTACTTCAAGTGTCAAAAGTTCTCAATGCTGAATGTCTCCTGTAGAGTTATTCTGTATGTGTACAGTGTTTCCTCTCTAACTTAATACAGCTGTGGTGCTTTGGACAGTAATTCTTGTTTTGTTCATACCTGTCGCTGTTTTAAACCGCTATATAAACACTACTGCTAAAACATCTGGACCCCAAATTTACCTAAAAGTGACACTATATATAAAATAATTGACGTACAACCAGTGGATTATATCCACAAAGATATATTGAATTGTTATATGGTCTACTTATTTTATTTTTGTGATTATTTTGACGTACTCTGAATAAACAAATTGTTAATTTCTGACAGTGTTATCACTTTTCCTCCATCAGGAAGCCAACTTGCAGCGGGTGAAGAAAGGTGATGCAAAGGTCAGCGTCCATCGCATGGAAATAGACAGGATCCGCTACGTGCTCAGCAGCTACCTGCGCTCTCGTCTGCAGAAGGTCAGTTAGGGTCAACATTATAGTAGCAGTGAGCGCTCATCTCACCCAGCGTCTGATGATAAAATTGCCCTGTTTTTTTGTCTAGATCGAGAAGTTCTTTCCGCATGTCCTCGAGAAAGAAAAGTCTCGAGGTGAAGGAGATCCGTCACTGCTTTCACCTGAAGAGTTTGCTTTTGCCAAAGAGTGAGTTCAGTATATTACTGGTCATTTAAGCTGTTTAGTTGTATGCTTGCTTGTTCCTGACACTTGTTTTCTGGCCTTCAGATACTATGCAAACACAGAAACCTACCTGAAGGCTGTAGCACTGAAGCGAATGCCTCCCAACCTACAGACAGTTGATATGCTCAAAGCAGGTAGGTCTTACAACCATCTTTATTTGTAGCTCATAGCCTCTCTTTATATTCTTTAGATCTTGGTTGACCTATGCATGAAATACTGCTATTAGCATCCACTGGCAGGTGGAATTTGCTTTGACATTTTGCATTTTGACTGTTACGTTAAATCCAGTCTATTCTAATGTAATCCCAGTGTCAGAGCCCTGCTTGGACTCCTTTGTGTTTTTGCGGGTGAAGGAGAGACAGGAAAACATCTTGGTTGAGCCTGAAACAGATGATCAGAGGTACTTTATTCATGTGTTGTCACTGGTAACACTGCCACCTACTGGATCGTCCAGTAGGTGGCAGTGTTACCTTTTTTACATCCAGTACTATTATAATTTTCTACATTGATACTGAAGCAGCTGATGGATAATATCTCTACCTTGTCTCCTCTTTCAGAGAGTACGTGGTGGATCTTGAAGAGGGCTCCCAGCATCTAATGCGCTATCGAACCATAGCACCACTTGTTTCAAGTGGAGCTGTGCAGTTAATTTAAATGTTGAGGTAAGTAAACATGAACTTGACTGTGTCATCTTTCCCTCACACCCTCTTGTACAGACATCCACTAATTCAGTTCTGCATATGTTACATAAGTAACTGCTTTGCAGAGACATCTTGGATTTATTTTAGCTCTCTTTTTTTATCCTTGGCAGCAAATTATGTAAGAACCACAATATGTTTACATTAAGTTGGAATTTCAAATTAATACATGGTATGTTTTATGTTACAGATGCTTCTGTTGGTGTGGAAGCGTTTGGCTCCAGGAGATCATAAAATGAGCTGTGGCTTGTTTTTGTAACACAGCTGTAGTAAGGACTGGACAGTTTAACACGGCAGAGATCGCATTCAGAAATACACCCTTTCTCACTGTTGTCAGGATTAAGCACTAACTTGTGGGATACAAACGAAGACATCTGGGGTTGATTCAGCTGAATAGAAAAATATGAACGGCAAATATAAAGCGTGTAACTGATATTTTGAGAAGTGATTGATGATGAATGAACCCTGTTCATTAAACCTGCTTTTGCAGTTTCTCAATAATAATTTTGGTTCCTTAATCACAGCATGAGTTTGGTTACATAATTGCAATGTATTCTGGTGTGTTTGTGTCTGTGACTGGTAAAGGCATGAATTGCTAATTCATCATTCTACTTATAATTATATTAGATGACCTCCATTATTGGACTTTTTTTGACATGCACCATTATGTTAATGTGCATTACTGTCATGTAATTGTTGTTATGTAAGCGTTTCAGTGGGACCAATCCGTGCTCTTTGTTTGCCCTCGCACAAATTACCAAGTTTAATTTGAATGAATGAACAAGTGACTGAGAGGTTACCTTATGTATCATCTTCTTGAACTGCACCGCTGATCCCGCTGATAATAAATCCTATAACTCGGCGTTATCAGGAGATTATGAATAAAACTCATACAGAGCAGCATTTGAATGAACCCTGTAAAAACAGACTTGCTTAGACTTTGAAAATGTTTGAAATTGTGGATTTGAGAAAAAAAAAAAAACATTAAAATATTTGTAAATGATTTAGTGTTCATGAAAGCATTTATTTTTTATTATCTATTGAATTTATTACCTATTTTGTTGCCTATTAAACATCTATTTTTGACTTCTCATCACGCAATAATAATTTGAATTTATACTTGTTTAATGGAGTCTTTTGTAATCCAGCACTCCTTAGCTTCATGCATGCAAAGGGACAGTGATCCTATCAGGACAGTAGCCAGCTCGCAGGTTGGATGCGGGCCCAGCTGTTCATTGGCTGTTTAGAGATTAGAGCCCTGGATGACTGGAATAGTTTCCACAACGCAGTGAAGAGTAGAATTACACACAGTAGACCTGTATGAACATCATTGCCACATAGGCACTGGGTAATATTTTTCTAAAGTGACGATACAAAGATAATTTAACATAAATCTCCACAGCCACAATACTGGTGTAATAATATGTTTTTGTAGTGAGAGTCAAACACTGAATTAGGAACACAACAATTAAGAACACAAAACCGCAATATTCAGCTGATTGGTCAGGAGAGTAGAGAGGGTGGAGTATTCAACACAAGGTTGTATAAATAGAACGTTGTGCCTGATCGTCCTGCAGGCAAAGGGACTACACACTACTAGTGGCTGAACATGGGAATTTGTAAGTAAGACTTAAAACATTTAAGACTTCTTATAGATGTATTTGTGAAATTATAACTGCAGAGTGGAATATACTACTGACATACTGTGTTTTTCTTTTTTTAGAGTTCCAACTAAACACTGAAGACAATATCCTTCACTAAGCACCAGACTCCCAGTATAGAGATGTCCAGCACAAAGTAAGAGTTTAATGCAAATTAAATCTGTGGTGATTTTGCTGCATACTGTGAGGTGCATTATCTAGCATCACCTCTTCAATAAAAAAAAAGTGTAGATGAATTTTAATTTTATTTTAAGATGTCATCTTAATCTGGTTATGATTTTCATATGTTATCTTTTTAAAAGCCAAATTAGGGCTCATTTACAGTGTGTCCAAAAGGTTAATCAAATTTCTAGGGTATTGAAATTACTGTTTATCTCTTGCAAGTGTCCTGCCAGTGGTTGGCCTCGGGTCAATGGCCCAGTCTGCTGGACTTGTGGAGATTGCTGTCAGGCTGTGCTTGAACCAAAGTAAACAACTGTGTCCTTATGTTTGGGTGCCCATCCTGAAGCCCCTGCGACCTTGCATCCGTCCTGCAGTTTCAGAACAGGTATCCACTGACACCTTAGGCCAAGCCTATCTGACCCACCCTCTCTCAGATATCTTGGATGACTTGGATGATGACATTTTGATCCCAATCAAGAACAAACGCGTGGTCTTCTCTGACTCAAAGGGATTGTCTCTAACAGACGTGCGAGTCTTTTCTGATCAAGAGGAGCAGTCGGACCTTGACCTCCTGCCATCCCTGCATGGTTTGGGAAGCATGACAGAGGATGGCTACAGCTGCACTGTCAGCACCTGCTGCCCAGGAACACGGCTCAAACTGGGCTTCCCTCAGCCCTCTGCAAATTTTCAAGCCTTTCGTACCAAGCTTGCAGAGAGCATGGTTATCTTGGAGAACTGCAGTGTTACTGAGATGGCACTCCAAGGTACCGTCCGAGTCAGAAACATCGGTTTCCAGAAGGACGTATGCGTACGAATCACCTTTGACTCATGGCAGAGCTACAGAGATGTGCCCTGTACGTACCTGCCGAAACGCTTTGGAGGACCACAGACAGACATCTTTGAATTTCATATTACCATTCCTAAAGTGCTTGATGCCAAGAGGAAGATAGAATTCTGTTTAAGGTATTTACCAGGAGGGCAGAGTAAGACTTTTTGGGACAATAACAATGGGCAGAATTACAGCATTGTTGTGTGTGTGAGCTCACATCTCTGTCATGGAAAGAATCTAAGTGAAAGGGCATGAGTTTCTCAGCCCGAGAAATTATTACACTAATAAACAAAACATCAGTACTGGATGAAGATGAGGTGAATATTTTTTATTAAACTTGCATTGTTTTCACTCTTAGTAACTGCTGTTTCATAGAAAGAAATATTTAAAACATGTACATTTTGCTCACAATTGTCCTTTGCAGTGTTCTTTAATATAAAGCATCAAATGAGTGACTTTTTTTGTGTCAGTCCACACTCTCCAGTCATGTCCTACATTTGTCAATGGCCATGCAATTCTCTTGTGCATCAGGGAGGGGATCCCTTTCACTTTGGGCATTCACAAATAGGCCAAAGTTTACTATGCAGGGACAAACACAAGCTCCATAGCAAGAGAGAAGCTAATCTTAGCTCAGTTCTGTTTATAGAGCTGACAGGGACTGATAGCAGGTCATCCCATCATCCTTGCTTCCAAAATCCCAACGCACTGAATGTTCCTGCTTTACTGTCAAATTGCACCACAGTCTGTCATGCAAGATGTTAATACCATGTCTCATTAAGGATTATAAGGAATTTCCTAATCATAACTCTTAACTGTTTTTTTAAGTCATAAAGTAACAAATGGGATTTTGAAAACTAGAGAGAAAACTACAATGTGGATTATTTGGCAAGTCTTTTTTAAAGACAAAGAATATCTGGCAGCAACTTTGTAGAGAGAGCATTATAATAAGTAGCATGCTTTTAACATTTGCACTTCCAAGCTGTATCAGACATTTTTTTTATAAAGCAATAACATCAAACACCAAAAAAGAAAAAAATGAAATCAAACACATCTCAAGAAAAACATTAAAAAAAACACACACACACAAGAAGACCAGAGAGCACAAATGTCTCTCAGCAAATAATAATAATAATTTAAAAAAATCATGTCTTCAAATTATGTTTTGTTAAAGCAGTCACGGATGGATGTTTACTATATTTCCAACTGTGATTATGATGGAGGTCTGCGATACACATCAGAACAGTCTTCTATTTAATACTCACTATTCTAGTCCAGGCAGGAGGGAAAAAGGGAAATCAGCATGCAGACACCCCGTGAGGTGGGCTGTTTCCACTGTGTTTTGACCTACACATGATGGTCTCAGCACTGTGTGTTTCAGCATTTGATGCTCCCACACCCTCAGGTCTCTCCTAAATCATCATCGCTGTCAGCGGCCCACACTGATGTTGCACACTTTGCAGCTTGGGTCTTTCTTGGCGTTGGCTGTGGTCAGACTCATAAGCTGGTGGTGCCCGCTGATCTGCTCCACTGGACCCTGATCCAAAGGGACTGGCTCTGTGAAAAACACCTCAAGGATGACATCACTGGCATGGCAGTACAGGGGCTCCTCCCCTGGCCTCTGGGGGGCAGTGTATGTCAGGAAGGGGTTGGAGTCCAAGTCCAACATAGGGAGGCGGGTGCGACAGAAGTTGTCTCCCTCTGAGCCAACAGGGGCCAGCACCAGTACGACATAGTGGTAGGCTGTGTACATACAGTAGAAGTCTGCGAAATACAGGGAGATGCTGGGGTTCAGCAGGTATCCAGCTGGGATCTGGAACCGCAGAGGGCCGTATGGGGAGTCTTTGGGAGGGAGGCCTGTATCAAACTCTGTGTTGCAGCTGAAGAAGACCCCATGCAGTTTGCCATTGATAGGAGAACCATGACTCCCACTGTTGTCCTTTAGGGCTGGACGCATCAATCCTCCACATTCCTTTCTAATCCAGGAAATGAGATGAAAAGGATGTTAGACATTATTGTTGCTGTCATGCCATTAGGTATACAAGAACAATATTACAATGCAGCACTGACCTGACATAGTCAAAGTAATCTGGATGCTGGTTGCGATAAAACAGGGAGAATTTCAGCAGCCTCCCTGCAGAGCCTTTGGCCTTGTCATGAAGCTGCTGTAAGTGTTCCATCGCATAGTCTGCAATGTTGATACATGCTGTGTTATCATTACCAAAGTCTGCACTGCTTTCAAATGCTAATGACTACTCAAAGCTAAAAACAGAACTGTTTTTGCTACTTCTGCACTGCAGCTTTTTTTTTTCTTATGTTGTGTAATATATTTTATGGTAACTTTAACTGTCAGTCTTACCCCCTGTGCAAAACTCTACCACCTGGCTCCACTCTGACACCAGGTAATCACCGTCCGGCTGGCGGACTGCAGTTTGGACAGCAACACAGTATTCTGTCCGAGGGCTGAGGAACCAGTGCCCTCTCACCGCCATGGGCAGCGGCACGGCCTTGGCCACCAGCTTGGTTGGCACATCCTGGAAGACAAAGCAGGAGTTGACATTAAGGGCAAAATGCAAGGTCATAACAGGCTGCTGCATATTTCAAAGGAAATGTTCATGAAATTATTATAAGTTAAGCATTTCCCTCTATAAACTTTGCCTTATTAGCATGATATTCCACTTTAAACCCAAGCGGCTGTAACCAAGCTACGTCTAATCGAATCAGCAACTTTGTTTTGGTGAAGTCCTCTGCTAATTACTCCAGGTTTAGAGGCCCATATATCCATAGCAACATCGCTGATGCAAGTTTGTTTGTGCCAGTTTGTATATCAGAGAGAGAGAGAGAAAGAACATCCTCCATTCAGGAGCAACTGAGTCCTATCATTGCCTTGATTTTACAAACACAGCTGTTGAATGTTGGTTTCAATAATGGCCATAATTACAATCAGAGTATTTGTATCTGAAGTGTAGGGTGATCATAAATGTTACACCTCAGGTCCAGATTTAAACACTGTATTTTGCTTCTAATTGATCATGTAAATTATGATAACATCATTTGTGGGCATTCAACCAATGTGAAAAGGTCAATTGTTTCCTCAAGCACATTTTTAGAAAAATAGTTAAACATTGAACGAATATAAAGTTGTACATGCTAGAAATGTTTAGTTACAAATTCAGGTACTGTAGATGGAAAGTAATAATCCCTGTACATTAAAAAAACAAAGCAAAAAAACATTGCAGATTATACTCTTGACTGTCTTGATTTGGGAATTTAATGATGTGCATAAAAACTGCTCTGTGCTGTCTTTGTCAGTTTTTGTCCATTTGAAGAGGAAACAATGTAGAGTGAGTCACTGGCCTGAAGCTGTTGACTACACTCATTTTTCTTTTTCGCCTGTACTGGAAGTGACTTAAAGGGCTCAACCGCTGCTTTCTGTGTTCAGATTTTACGTATTTTACATTTTATGAGGAGAAATGTTGGCGATCGGTGTGAATCTGGAATATGAACCTAGACAGCAGGCAGATTGATGAGAAGAAAGATGTTAGGGATTGGATTGGACAGAAGGTCATGCAGCAGTTTCAGATTGTCAGACCCTGTGTTTAAAGCGGTTGTGGTCCCCGCTCTCTTTGCGGCTCAGGTCAATGAAGAAGTGCGTGGCTCTGGCAGTGTCCTCAGGGGGCATGTCCCACATGATGCGGAAGGAGTCACAGGACACCTCACATATCTGAATGTTGCAGGGAGTGGAAAGAGGGGCATCCATTTCGGTCAACTGCCATTAAACCAAAAGATAAAAGAGGATAGTTAGAGCAGAGTTTAATTTGGGACTGTAAAACCAGTGCTGGAGAATGCAGAATCTGCTACAAGAGATTAAATTGTATCATAGTGAGCTCAAAAAGTGGATACTGTTAGAAACACCACAGCTGAGTACACCTTGGACAGAATCCAATTATCGGTTAATTTACAGATCTGTGTCTCAGCGCCCTGCTCTTTTTCCCCTTTTCCTTGACATTAACTGACATTTCCCATCATTACATAACTTGATACGCTCCCGGCTGTGTGACTGGCCTCTTGTTTTCTTTGTGCATTTTATAATCCACCGGCAGCAGTCTTCCAGCATTCACATGTATACTGCCTCACAAACGGGAGCAAATTCTGCACCTGTCAGCAATAATCTAAAGGTAACTTTTTTTTTTGCCTCCTCACTGACATGCACGTCTTTTTGAAACAGGTGAACATGTAGAATTCTCCCGGCTCAAAGGAAATTCTCTAGCAGCTTTTATATCGTTTGGGAATGAATTAGGGGAGTATTAGCGGCAGATGATGTATGATTATATTTCCTTAGTTGCCCATCAGACATTTGATCCAGGCTGCTGCACACAGCCTTGAGTAGCCGGCTGTGGCGTAACCTTTTGGTCAGCCTGTGTTGTGTTTGATTAGCTGTCACCTTCCCTCTCCTGAACTGATGGTTAGTCTCTGCAGCGTGTGCACAATGGTCATCTTATTTTTCCCTGAGACATCTTATCCCTCCATAGTTTGCTTATGATTTTCATCCATCTTCAGTTTATTATTGCAGTTGTCTCCTCTAATATCCCTTACTGGTCTAGTAAAGACTTTTCTCCCTTATTTACCTGGAATCTCAACACAAGTGCAGCATATGGCTTGTTTCCTTTATTCCATGCCCTCTCAGGCTCAATCACACATGTACCTAAAAATAACCTTTTTCATGCATGAACAACCAAAACATGCTCATTTTGTTTGCGTGATGCTGCATCAGACATGGACAAACATGCCTTGTTGTCTGACTTTGAGGTCTGCTAAGGTGTTTACCAGTCACTGTGATGGACAGGCTGCAGCAGCTCATTAAAGCCTGTGAACTGTGAAATTTGTGCGGTTGCTCGTTCACACTGGGGGCCAGGGGAGAGAGAGCTGTTGCATCACGCACGTGTGTTTCCACATGTCTGTTTTCCAGCTGCTGTTCTCATTTCTTACCACTGTGTGTGTCTTTTCTTTTAGAAAATGAGGCAAGAGGAGATTCTCACAGGACACCAAGGCCCCCACATCTGGGTGTGTGTGTGTTCTACTTTTGAATCAAACGCATGTGAGCACAGTTCAAACACAGGCTTCCATACTGTTGCCCTCATTTATGCATCGCTCTGTAAAATTAAATGGGAACCAATTTTCTCTGCTTCAACAACAGCAGAAAATCATATTGAGGAGTAGCGGCTGTGCATGTGTGTGTGTGTGTGTGTGTGTGTGTGTGTGTGTGTGTGCGCGTGCGTGCGTGCATGTGTGTGTGTGTGTGCGCGCGTGCGCATCAGGCTGTACGTGCTCTATTAAATTCTCACTTCAGCTGAAATCCATAACACACACAGATGTTATTATCTCTGTGAGAGAGCATGAAAAAAGATAGATAAGATATGCATATGGAGCAGTGCACAGACAGCAACTCTGCGCTTCAAAGTGATTCATTTTTTTGTTTTGTTTCTAGGGGACTTAACAACACATTTAGACGGTTGAACAAGCAGAAGAAGAGAAGGGATAATTTTCTCAGTACATTTTTAAATGGGTACATTATTCAATACCAAGGAATGTTGTGTGAACTTCAATAAAACACTGAAATATTGTGAGATTAACACTGTATTGTGTGCTGCATGCCCTTAAATAAGAGCACCAATCTCATTACATGAACGATGGTAAACGCTCCTGTAGGAAATATTCTCACAGTCTCACGTGAGATAGCATTGGTGGGATGTGATAAATGGCCAAAGATGGCAATATATGTTAAGTAATGCATACATGCATGTGTACATCAGCAGAAAACAGAGCAAAAAAAAAAACAAAAAAAAAACAACAACATGTATTATATCAGTAATCTTACACACGTCTAATATGACTTGAGAATTGAACAAATAAAATGCACATCATATGTCACATCATAGGAATATATCAGATCTGTACAACTTCATACAATGAGAGCACAACACCACAAGCATTTATAAGCAGGCAGATGTAAAATAATTCCTTACTTATACGATGTTCCAAATTGGGATGAGAGAAGATTACAGCGAGTCTGAAATTTACTATCTTATTTTTTTGCTCTCCGTTTGCCTATTCTGCTGCAGTAGATGATAGATCCCCCGGGAAAACTGATTAGGAGGTGTAACAAACACACAGGCTCCGCTCTCTCTCCTGTTCTCCATCTGTTTCTCTCTCTCTGTGTCACACGGGCACTCTAACCTCCCCCCACCTCCTCTCCCCTCCCAATCTCATTTTTGCTGTGGGCTCTGAGGATGATGTTTACTTGACTCCTATATGCAGACAAACAGGATGATAAACCCTAAAAGATGCTAAAATTGTAAATTTTCCAGTTAGATTGTGACCATGCTGAGTCACACAGCAGCAATTATACATAGTACATCACTCACCCGTAAGTTTGCCTGAGGCACAAAATCCACACACTCTACACTAATATACACTGAACACTTAGCTGCTCTAAATGTCGCCTCTCAGATATACAGAAATGGATGGACAAGTCAGAAATAACCACTTTATACACACTCCACACGCTACAGTATTCAAAAGAGATTATGTCGTGAGTGATGTCCCAGTAAATTACATAGAGCACCATCAAGACCTCAAAAATATACATGTGCCAACTGTTATGCCATATGGACTAACTCCACAGGGCATCTCCCCCCAGCCCATCCTCGGGTAAGGGACAGCACAGTATAAGTCCAGAGTAAGCAGATTTCCAGGCATTAACTTACAGTGAGATGTTTTTGTACTAGTTCAACCTCATGGGGATGACTTCACTTAGGATTTCACTAGAGATTAAAAAATAGTATTAATCACAAGAGACCCTCCTCAGATTAATGGCTATATTCAGGGCTCCAAAAACAATGGGTATGGGCATAGTATAAAGACAGATAACAATTTTTTTTTCTTTTCACAAACACATTATATTTCTATGAAAAATATGACAAAGATATATCACTATAATTCCATAGACTGAATGGTATTGAAAAGCTTAAATTACAGCTTGCCAGCCACAGATAATAAATACCCTCAGAGTTTAATTAAACTGCAATCATCCATCATTGGTCATGCCATGACTGTCTGCCTCTGTCCAAATAACCCACTCCGCTCCAGAGATGTGAGTAGCCAGTTTGCTGGAGGAGGGCTGGCTCTGTGTATGTTCAATGGATAATTTAGTCCAATTTACATAAACCAGTAATGTCAGAAAAGGACAATAAGCCTGTAGCCTATTATAGGGTTGAGGAACTCTTCATTACCTACAGTATAGCATCCATGCAGCAGGACCAGACCTGGCACTTTACAATTGTGGTGACTGAGGTGGGAATCTCCAGTAAAATATATCTGTGTTGTGTCATGTGTTATAAACAACATACTGTCAGCGGCTCTAATGTTGGATTACAGCTTTTTTTGTTTTTGTTCTTACTGTAATACATCCATGGTGAAAGCAGAAAGAAAGTTTTTTTGGTCTTTGCATCACTCACAACGTATTTTATGTATCTTACAGGTCTTTTTGAATGTTTCAATTATGTATTTTCTTATGATTTGCTGTAATGTTAATGCTAATGTTGGGATGGTGCAGATTGGAAAAAATGCCACTCTGATTAGAAGTCTTATCTAATCTTATTTCTAAGCTTAGACCACCACAAAAACTCTCCACACAGTGTTTACATTATGTCCATATTGTCCGGTGCATTAAGTGGAAAAAACGGCTCTGCGACTCTGTGCGCAGGTTTGATGCGCATGAACACCGGTTGATGACACTGCGGAAGTGTCATGGCTGCGTGTGTTATCATGCAGTGTCAGAAACACCTCTAGAATAAAACAAATTGTGATGTCTCTTCTCACAGGTTTTGTGGTTATTCTCTAATTAGGACATCCGAGTACTCTTTACGTAAGTACCTGCAGAAAATGTATGTGTCAAAAGTAAACATCGACAGCGTTAAAGCGCGTTGTAATCCTTGTATTGTAACCATGTATTCATGTTGTAATTTGGCCACGTGTTGCTGAATATTTGGGTTAATATTTCGTGCCATAGTCGCTGAAAAGGCAGTATTTTGTAGTGGTCATTATACATGTACTCCTGCCACTTGTTTGTGTCATTTACATGTGGTTGCTGAGGTTGATGCTATAGGAATAATGAATATTTCTATTCAATGAAAAACACCACGCATTTGTATTGTTCAATGGAGCTTTCAGACTAAAGTTAGCCTTTACACAATCAAATTTTATCTCATTACATGTTATGTAAATGAATGCAACCACTGGTACCTATTTAACTGTAATTAACTGTACACAGGCCTGATTATCTGCTCAAACAACAAACAAACAACAATCAACAACAATCACCTCTATCATCATGGAAGTCACATGGCAGTTCAGTTACCTGTTAAACCACTTTAATCATGTTGATAATTGTATTAAGAATATGATAAGGAATAGTATTCATATCATTGAACGCTCACATGTATTTTCATGTCTCCTGTTTAGGATGGCTGATTCAGGCTCAGGTGATCCCAGCGGTCAACGGGTACCGACCCCTGGAGGGAGCGGCAGGGGCCTTCTGATGGGTCGCCGACCATCTGCCACCATCTCCTCTGGCCGACTGCCCTCGATGCGTTCTCGAGACCTCACGCTCGGGGGAGTGAAGAAGGTAATATTCTGTAAAGTTAGTGTGTGTCAGTGAACATACTGTAAAACTGTTGAAAGTACTACTCAACAAACCGAGCCAAAAAGGCTCAAACACTGTAGCCACAGCAGCAATGTGATTTCTCTAATTAAACATAAAATAAAAGCATTTTCCAATTATTGCTGTTTTAAAATCCCAATACTTAATTTTTGTTTTGTTTTTCTTAGAAAACTTTTACACCCAACATTATTGGACGAAAATCAAAAGAAGAGTAAGTTCACAATTGACCTCAAGAGAAAAAGATGTCTGAACTATTTTTCTGAATGTTGACCAATAACTTTTGACTGTTACAACAGAACAAAAGTTGAAGGTGGGCAGAGAAGAGAAAGGAAGGATATGGATCGAGGCCGAGGTCCAAGAGAGAGAGGCAGGGGTCGGGGTCGCCCAGAGGTCATCCAGTCCCACTCTATCTTTGAACAGGGACCTGCAGAGATGATGATGAAAAAGAGAGGTAGGATTTTAGCTAGATAACAACTTACTTGCTCTGTCATGTCTTTAATGCTGCAATGAAGTGATTTCCTCTATTAAACATAGGTGGCTATGAAAGTGAGAGAGAAGCCCCGAGTATAGGACCGTCACCCATCATCAATATCAAAAAAGAGAAGAGAGAAACCGAGGAGGAGACCAAAGAGATTCTGCGCAAGCTGGAACGAGACAATGTAAGTCATGATTCAAATCTGCATCCAATTTTGCATTTTCCATTTTCAATTTTCATTTTCATTTTCATTTTCATTTTCATTTTCATTTTTCAGTTCATAGATGACCCTTTCCTGATGAGTGAGCAGAGGAGCTGCCCTGTCCAGCTTCCCCTCGCTGTATCAGGATGGGGATTCAAGGAGGAATTTAATGCTGCTGTTAAAATCGAGAAGTTCGAGGAGGACGGTGAACCCATGGAACCAGCAGTAGAAGGTAGATTTTGTAATATGCAGTCTACTTTGACAGTGGTATTAGTATTTTTGCAATAAGACAAAAAAAAGTTTGCAGCTTCTCTTAAATGGTACTTGACTTACAAGCGTGTTGTCACATAGCTCATCTCCCAAAATGCACATTTCTTCTCTTCAGTTAAACAGGAGCCAGAGGAAATTGAAATAAAGAAGTCAGAGGCTGCTTTTAGGCCTCCTCCGCTCCCTGAGCCTGAAGTACTGCCCGACCTGCTGCATAGGTGGAGTCTGAGCAAAGGTGAAGAGCTGTTCTTCATCCAGATGCCTGACTCGCTGCCTGGGCAGCCGCCCACCATAGAGCACAGGCCGGTGAAAACAGAGGTGCAGTCAGAAGACGGGCAGTCTGTGCTTCTGAAGACAGAGTCTCAGGTAGATGTAGCTCTCGTCTATATTTAAAAAAAATGATGAGATCAGTGCTGTGTTTGTATAAACAACATTTTAATATTTAACAGGAAGAGCCAACTGAAGAAAATAACTGCAATTTGAAAGATTTGCGGGAGGGTCTTGTAGGAAAGATGTTGGTGCGGAAGTCTGGCCGGGTACAGCTCATACTTGGACAAGTGACACTGGATGTGTCTCTAGGAACATCATGCTCTTTCCTTCAGGTATCATCATAGTATATTCCTTGATGTTTCTCTTTTTTTTGCCTGTATCTGTTTCTACACTGTGCACCTCTCATTTGTCTTTAAGTATCTTTCTTCAAGCCACTGCATTGGTTATTTTGGCATAGAATAAATAAACACCTGACATGCTTTTCTTCTCCTCCCTACCCCCTGTCTTCTCAGGAACTAGTCTCTATTGGTACAGAGGGACGAACGGGCGACCTGACTGTATTAGGAAATGTCAAACATAAAATGGTTTGCTCACCAGATTTCGAGGCTCTATTGGAGAGCAGTGCTTGATGCTCTTGAGCCTCCTCATACCCACAGATGTATCTAGTCGTGGTGTGTTGTGGTGTTAACAAGGTGTCCACTGTTACTATGAACTGAATCACTGAAACTTGACATCCAATACAAAATATGGAACTAGACTGTTCATTATTTTTATTTTTTTTGGAATAGGCATATTAGTTCAGGGTTAAAATGTTGAATGATGTGCCAAATTTCAGTACTTTTTTTTTTTTTCATCTATATCTGAAGTAACTTGACTGTACATGGGTGTAAATGTGTGAATAAATAAAGTATTTGTTATGACAGTATGTTATTGTTGAAATGCTTTAAATTGTTTTTTTAAACAAAAATCTTGCATAGTGTTATATAATTATGTTTGTGTTGCTCAAAGCATAGAAAACTTTGTAAAACATTGTGTGTATATACATAGTTTTATTTATTTAATTAATTAATTAAACCGCGTGTAGTATCTTATGCTGGCCACCAGGTGTCGCGGCAGGACGGAGCGGCTTGGAACACGTCGCCGCCCCGCCGTCTGCTCGTGTTGTCCGCCGGGTGGAGTTTGGCTACAGTCCGCAAGACAAAGACAAGTGATGGACCAGTGAAACCCTACTGTACCGGCGCCGGGACAACATAACGGGACTGAAGGTTGGTTAACTATTTAGTCAGTTAAACAACACGTTATGTTAACTATCAAATTAGGATCGTTATCTGTAAGACGTTGAGTTTACGTAATAAATCCATGCTTAAAAACAAAACCGTTGGCTCAGCAGTTCATGCTCACCCGGGCTGAGAGCGAGCTAGGAGACAACGTTTAGCACACCGTTAGCTTGGAGGCCACAAGCCAACTTTAGCATACGTTGCACTTTAAAGTCGACCGTGTGGGTTATACAGGAGTCTTCAAAGTGCATTCAGTTGCTCCTCGGTACTTTGCGAGGCTGGTAAGTGATCCTAGAAAGCGTTGGTTAAGTGTTAACTGTAGGGAGTGATGAGCCGAGCTAAAGTAGTGTGAACAGGGATGGAAGAGCCTCGTATTAGCCGTCCTGCTGCATCACCGGAGAGGGTGAAGAGGGCCTCCAACGTTATCTCTGCTCCGTGGCTGATAACAGTGTCGTTTGCATGTAGTTATCCAGTCATTCTCTATAATCATCATTAAATAAACCTTTCCCAAGACTGGTGACATCGGTATATTGATCTGAATAGCTAGTAGAGACTAACGTTAGCATTAACTTTATACACTGGTATTTAAAATGCATAAGATAAGTTACACGATTAGCACTACGGTCAAAGAGGAAGTAATGTTGTGACATGGTTGACCCTGACTGTTTGTTTGTGCATCTTTGCAGGTCTGTGAACGGCAGAGCCCTGGATCTTCACCACCTGCTGTGCCCAGTTGTTTTATTGTTTACATCTGTCTCTCACACACACCGGAGGGAGGCTTTGCTCAAATAGCCAAGTGCATCTGCAGGAAGGTCCGGATATTGGTTATCTCACTGCAGCTGGCTTTAAACCCTTAACGCTCCTTTTCCTGGAAATTGAAATATCAGAAAGTGATGGGGCAGTGAAAATAATGAAGTTTATTTATATTGCCCATGAGGGCAAAGTCAAGATGGTCATTTGTACTTGTATTGACAAAAGATAAGGGCCACTTGGGGCCAGGAGGTGGAGTGCAGTGCCTCCTCTGCCATCTGCTCTGCCCTTTTTGATTTAAGCCACTCAGTAGATTTCACCACCATCCTGACTGCAAGATGGAGCTTTTCTTTAACCCTTTCGACAACTTGGTGTGTATCCTCCTGGGCATCTCCTTCACTGTGTGGTTCACCCTGCTGCTGGTTTTCATTATTGTGCCCGCAATCTTTGGGGTGTCCTTTGGGATCCGACGTCTTTACATGAAAACATTGTTAAAGATCTTTGAGGTAAGAGCTTATGCCATAACTATTTGCATATATGATTACTGTTGGGTAGAAGCTGAGAAGGGAAACACTGCAAAACTACGGCTTAACGGCTGTCACTATTCTTACACAGGTCTTTGTGTTCTGTTATTTAACAAACCAATAACATTTGTTGGCATTGTGAACAGCCTGTATTTGCTAAGGCTATGTATTTTTTTTACCCGCCCTTTCAATCAATACAAGACAGTTTTGCTTCCGCAAGACAGTTGTATGACACTGACACAGGTTTTTGGATGTTACCTGACTTCATGTGCTCATCTCAGGACACTGGTCAGGGTATCCTCCCAGTACTCATCACAACCATAGGTCCATTCTTCCTCTGTTATGTAACAGGAAAAAACAGTAGTACAGACCTTGTCACTAACTGTAGTGTGTGAGATAGCTCCAACAGCCTGGAATCTTGCCTACTGAAGTGATGCAGTGTTTACTCTCCAGAAACGACTTATTCTCCAGCAATGGCATGAATACAGAAGCTACATTGTGTAATAAGATTGGTTTAAGATTTCAGTATTTTCCATTCAGTGGCTTCCACCTCATAACCTTTTGTTGTCAAAATGAACAGAAATGTAACCTGAGACATGGTTATCTAGTTTCTTTCCCCCTGCTATCTCTGGTGTATCTTCACTAGTAAAGCTGTCGTCACTTTCCAGCAGGCACCTCTGAGAACAGATCCTGTGCCAGATATAAATGGACGAGAGGGAGATGGGAGAGATGTTCTTAGGTCATGATTGCAGCAGCAACTGTGAGATTTAGAGAAAAGGTCAAAAGACACGAAATACAGACTGCAAAGTGGAGGCAACATTTTTTGGATTCTGGTTGCAAATAGTCTCAAAGAGAGTTTTTGTGTTTTGTTAAGTTTTAAGTGCCCAGGGCTAATTCCAGTGTATTTTACATATACAAACATGCATTACAAGGATTACTGTATTTGAAGTATACTTACAATCAGTTTATCCCCCATTATTGAATGGCTAACCTTAGATTTATCATGTGTTGTGAAGTGTAATCCGAGACTGTGGAGCCATTCAGCACCTCCCAGTCTATCATTTCCTGATCTTTTCTGCCTACAGTTAAGAGAACACTGTGTTCTTTTCCTGCCTCTCAGTAGACACTACCTGCTAGTTATTGTCTCAGCATGCATAGTGCACACAAACAGCTAGACCTTTACATTAGAGGGTGCGTGTTTGTCACTTAGTATAATACATATTATAAATGAATAAGTGGACATTATACTTGTCGAGTTTATTTTATTCTAGTTTATTTGAGCAAGTCTGTGCTCAAAGATAAGCCGTATTTGTTATTGGCCTAAGATAAGGCCTACGTCTGAGAATTCGGAATCATAACAATTTAAAACAATCACACTTAAAATAGACAGATTATGACAGATAATAAATAATAGTCATCTTAACCAGTAAGTAGTTGTTACTGTGGAAGAAAAAGAAACTGTGTTTTCATGAATGTTAACATTGTTAAAGTTAGACATGGGTCACTAAAACTTTTTCATATTGTCTGTTCTCCCATTTCTAATTGTTGTATGATGTTATTTAACAAATTAACGTTATTGGTTAATTTGTTAAAGAAGCAATGAAAACAATCTGCATTTATCGTATTTTGGAACATACATTTTTATACACCTCTTGCTCTTTCTGTGCAGTGGGCCACACTTAGGATAGAGAGAGGAGCAAAAGAAAAGAATCATCACTTGTATAAACCCTATTCAAATGGTAAGGTGCATTTCCCTGCATGTGTGCATGTTCATTATCAATATTATTGTATTATGTTGACGTTCTGTCTCTGGACTGTCCCAGCTATCATTGCCAAGGAGCCCACCTCTTTGGAGGAGGAGATCAAAGAGATTCGGCGCAGCGGAAGCAACAGAGACCTGGACTCAGCCACTGAGTTTGAGATGTCTGATATCTTCTATTTTGCTCGGCGAGGAGTGGCGAGCATCATGGACGACGAGGTGACAAAGCGGTTCTCTGCTGAGGAGTTGGAGTCCTGGAATTTGCTAACCCGCAGCAACAACAACTTCCACTACATCAGCCTAAGGCTGACCGTCCTATGGGGACTGGGCCTGCTGATCCGCTACGGCTTCCTGCTGCCTCTCAGGTATTTATGCACCAACAATATAGATGTTGCCTGATATCGCACAGAAACCCACAAGCTTCTAAGAAAAAAATTACATTAAACTAAAACTACATAATGCGACTCGAGTGACCACGTGTGATCGGATCTCACTTTCCTGCTCTAATTACAAATAAACACATCCTGCATAATTTCAACAACAAAACACATTTGGTCTTTGCCAAAACATTGTTATTTTTAACCAGCAGGATTGATCCCTTTACCCTGCGTCCAAAGATGTGTTCAACTTGTTTAATGACGGGATTAACAAATACACAATGCATTGCTTGCTCCCTGATGAAAATCAAATTGCCGTCCTATTTATTGAACACAAATATATATTAATAATATATAGAGTCATATGCAGTGATCCCCACTGTTGCCTCTCTCTCTCTCTCTCTCTCTCTCTTAGAGACGCTGTGCTCATTTACGTATGAGGCACATCAGCTTAACTTCACTGATTATTTAAATCTCCAGACACACAGACAGGATCAGTCAGGATCTAATGTTAATTAATGTTCTGTGTTTTTCTACACATCCAAAAGGTCTGCTGTTACACACACACGGTTCAGGTTCATACAATGAAATTATTTGTGTAAAGTAGCCGTCTACCTTATGAATACTCAGTTTAACTCCATTATTTCAAGCAGTGCAGCAAAAGACAAGTGAAAAAGAATTTGTAATCTGGTTTTGGTTTAATTTCTATTCAGTTGACGATTTGAAGACTAAAACGGGTAGGGGAACAGGAAAAATGGGAAGTGGACAAAATAATGCATTTGCATTCAATAATGACAATGTACAATGTAATTATCATTAAAAAGGTGCTAATCCAAGTTGATGAAGCAGTCTGTTTGATAATGCAAAGTGTTCATACTTTTGTTTGTCCAGATGTGTGTATACTTAAGCTTGGTAATGGTCATAAGATAAAAGTTGTGTTGAATCTTTAAGTGGAACTGCTCATGTTATATAAAGCCTGTGAATATTCTCATTCATCCAGGTCGTAGTTAGTCAAGCTAGCATGAACTGATGAAGCCTCTTGGATGAGAGGTGAAACGTCTTCAAAGACAAATAACCAAGTCCAGTTGCTTTCGATTTAATCTCCTTGAGACATGTTATATAAACAAAAAAATAATAATGAAGCAGCATCCAGCCGTATTAAAGATATGTGAATATGGTGAAAACATTGTTGTGTGCATTAAATGTAACATGAATTGTTGCTATATGTAGTGAGTGAAAGAGGGAGATCCTTATTTAGGGTCAGCTTTGAGAGTCACAAGGACAGTGACTCACTACTAAGCCTGGCTGGCTCATTACCAGTTGGCAGTGGGGAGATGAATCAGGCCACTGCTACACAGACAGGAATCATTATAGTTTATCATCTAGCTCATATATTCCTTCATTAACTACTTGTGTAGATGAATATAGGCCAGGCTCATTCACTAGCATGAAACCTTCCCCTCTCCAGTGTCTCATCCTCCTGGTTCATCCAGATTAAATCAGCCTGTTGGCAATCTTAACCATAGTTTAATATGTTGTATATTGTCATTGACAGTAGGGAGTCGAGGAGAGTGAGATACTTTTAATGGATCCCACTCTCCTGGATAACATAACTTCTGACCTTTTTACATGTCACTTGAGTGGTTACTCTTTCCTGTGACTGCTTGTAGTAGAGAAAGGAAAATTATATAGGTAGGGATCAAGGTTTTACATTTAAATGCCAATAAGAAGTACAAATTAGTTACATATTTCTATAATAAAAACATTAAATCCCTCCTCTTTGTCTTTTACAGAAATGTTGTTGCTCACTGGTCTCTTGTGTCATTATGTTTGTCTCTATGGAAAAAGTTATTTGAAAAAAAAAAAGAAATGTTCCTTTTTAAGATTGCCTCTTGTAGAATTGTGTGTCACTTGCCTCTCTGTCTCTCCACCAGGGTAACTCTTGCCTTCACTGGTGTAGGCCTTCTTGTGTTCCTCACCTGTCTTGTTGGGATGCTGCCGAATGGAAGGTAGGACTGATGACAAGCTTGTCTTGTTTTTAATTGATCAAAAATATCAGCTCTGTCCCTTGGACATGATCATCTTAGATTTGCCATCAAGACACAAAAAGTAAATTGCACTGTTCTGTGCTCCTATTTACAGTCTGAAAAACTTTCTGAGTGAGAAAGTCCATCTGATGTGCTACAGAATATGTGTCAGAGCTCTGACTGCCATCATAACCTACCATGACAGGTAAAGAGGACCAATGTTGTTCGCCTACCTCCTTATTTTGAAGTCTTTTCTCCCTGGAAAAATGATAACAGTCCCTCTCAGTAAAAGATACGATGTGTAAAAAGGAAGTGAGAGTACTTCTGAGTTCTGAAAGGCTGTATGCAAATACAGGAAACGCTCAAATGATCTAATTAAGTGAGATGCACATGACCTGTGTTAATCTCATCTACAGAAATAATAGAAGCAAAACAGATCCATAAAAGGTTCATAGCAGCCAGACTAGTTTTCTAGCGCTGCCTGTTCATTGACTTAGTCATTTTGAAGCCACGGTGGTGATGACAAGAAAATATAATGCATTTTGCAGCTAAATAAGGAAGATATTTATATACACACATTTGGCTAAGAATGACCAATTTCGCTCTTAACATGCAGGTTATATTCCTACAATACTCTATTGTCACTCCACTCAGCAGTATGCGTTTTGCGTTTCTGATGTGTTTGTACACTCATTCATAAATCACTCTGCTCATGTGACCACAGCAGAATGCAACAAAACAAATTTGAACAAAAGTGCAGCAAGGCCAGTTTAGTTTTCTAAATGCCAAATTCTAAATTTCAATTTAGATTTAAATTTATACATTTGAATCCAGAGGGATATAACTGAAAAACCCAAGTACCTCATATGCTGCTGATCTTGTTCACATGAACCATTTATTGTTCTTTCTGGAACATGATCCACTGCAGACCTCTTGCTGTGGCAGGAGGGTGGGTATGTGTGAGATTACATAATGACAGATGAGTTTTCTCTGGAGAACAGAAACCAGGGTGTGTTTAGCAGTTGCAATGTGAAAGCCCCGAGTGTGAATATGAAAGGGAGTGTGCCCAAGGCTAGACTCAGACATTCATATTCATTGAACCACATGATCCAAAAGGTGGTTGTTTGTTTTCTAATTAAAGGGAACATTTTATTTAAATATCTTTCTCTTATATTAGACAGAGCTCTGATACAAAGGATGACATGTGCAACAGGATGTGAAGGAGGAAGTTGATGCATTGTAGGCTATATTTGCACAAGAACTATAGTGCATGTAACAGCAAGTGCTGTTTTTGGTTAGCTGTAGTGCAACCTGTATTGCAAATTGATCCAGATAAAACTCAGTGTCATTTCTTCTAGTGTTTCGCAAGTCTGTCGTTGCAATCGAGGCCTATCTTGTTGTAACATGTTCTCTTCTTTAGTCTGGGGCTAAAAATAGACAAGTGTCATAGGAAGTGTTGGTCTCTCTGTCTATTTAAGATTGTAACTGTATCTCTGAAATGTGGACTCACTGTGTTCAAGTTCTGCATACTTAGGGGGTCAACATTAGACACCGTGGGTTGCTTTGTTTCTTCCTAGAAGACCAAAGCTTATCTGTATTCTTATGAAGACTTCTGGTCCCGTTGCTTTTACGTCATATTGTGCAAGTCTGTTTTGTTTCAGTTTATGACAACACATCCTCCAGGAAGTACTTTTTAAAATACACCTTAAGAGTCCTCTTGTCTCCACTTTCTTAGTGAAAATAAACCCAAAAATGGAGGAATCTGTGTCGCCAACCACACGTCACCCATTGATGTCATTATCCTGGCCAGTGATGGCTGCTACGCTATGGTAACTATTGTTCTGTATGCTGCTGCCATGGCAGCTCCTTGTCTGTTGAAATTAAATTTCTCCCAGAAATAGATGCTGTTATTTGTGTGTGTGTGTGTGTGTGTGTGTGTCAGGTTGGCCAAATTCACGGCGGCTTGATGGGGGTCATTCAGAGATCCATGGTCAAGGCCTGCCCACACATTTGGTTTGAACGCTCAGAAGTCAAGGACAGACATCTAGTGGCCAAAAGGTAACTTTGCAAGTTCTTTTTCTAAATTCATTTTAGTACACTTGGTTTTGCTTTTTACCAGTTTAAGTATTGATGGAAAATGTGTTTTTCAGCATTTGTTTTGTGTGAACTTATGGCGGTTATGATCAAAAATTAGGTTGTGTATTGATAATTTCTTCTTGTGTTACAGATTGAATGACCACATTGAAGATAAAACTAAACTGCCCATTCTCATTTTTCCAGAAGGTAAGTCTGTTTTTTTATTATGCAGATAGCAAAATCTAACAATTATACTTTACTCATTTAGTTTTTTTTTAAAAAAAAAGCCCAAATCTATTTAGTTTTTAATGTATACTCTAAATCCCCAGGTACCTGCATTAACAACACATCAGTTATGATGTTTAAGAAGGGCAGTTTTGAGATTGGTGCCACAGTCTACCCTGTAGCCATTAAGGTGAGATCAGTCTTGCTTTTTTTGTTTGTTTGTTTGTTTGTTTTTTATGTGACTTGTGCTTTTTACCTCCTACCGTGATTTTTTTTTTTTTTTTTTAAAAAGGTAATTTTTTAATTCATGTATTGATAAATAATTCTGGCATATTTGATCATCAAGTATGATCCCAGATTTGGAGACGCCTTCTGGAATAGCAGCAAGTTTGGAATGGTCAACTATCTGTTACGTATGATGAGCAGCTGGGCCATCGTCTGCAGCGTCTGGTACCTTCCACCCATGTCCAGAGAGGTGAGACTCCATTTGATAAATCTACTTTTTATTTAACTGTCAACATGTCAGCAGAATTCCAGTAGTTTTTGATTATCACTTTTGAATCTTATTAGTGAAGAACAAGGCTGATAAGGAGAGTCAGTAGGTTTGAGTAGAAACCCCGGAGAACAACAAAAGAGCACAAGAAAAACCTGCGTTGTGGAACTTTTTTTTTTTTTTAAACCACTAGTGTCTCTGTCCCTCCTAGCTCAGACAGTGATTTTAAAGCCTCAGCAGAAGCTCAAATTATTATTTTACTGCAGAGGTTTTCTGCTCTTAGCTCTGTACAAACATTATTACCAAGGAAAGAAATATGGTTCCCTAATATCATTAGGGGACTATTAGGAATTTGAAAATGCTGGCTATGTTAGAATGAACATTACATAAATACTGATAGCAGCAACGTTTGTCCAGGAGCTTATCAATATTTAGGTACTAGCAGTCAATGACAAGGTTCCATATTTAAACAACACTGATGTTTTGTTGCTATTTTTTCTGTTGTTTTTTTTTCCCTTTACTAAGTTATAGTTATTTGGTTTCCTGAATTATATTTATATCAATACTCAGGAGGGGGAGGATGCCGTACAGTTTGCCAATCGTGTAAAGGCAGCCATTGCAAGGCAAGGGGGACTGGTCGACCTTCTGTGGTAAGATTACACCTCACATCAGTTTCTACCCTTTTTTACACATTACACTGTATGACTGACACGGTATGTTGAAGACATTTTGACGCATCACAGCAGGAAAAACACAGTGTAATCAATAACATTAATACCAACTTGAGTCCATTCAGGTGAGGGCGTCCCATGGGTCAGGCATTGTGCATTCTTAGTGAACTGAAATGGCTTTTTAGTCACTTGACAGTTCAAGCTGTGCCATGAAAAAGCATAATGTTCTTGTAGTCGAGACACAAGCTTGTATTGTTGTACTAGAGATTCACCATGATGTTGTAAGTTTTTTTTTGCACATGCAGGCTTACTAAACTAGCTTACTGGGACACTTAATAGAACTACACTATTGTTAATCTTAATTACTCTTCCTGCTATGACAAGTTAAGCTGTGAAAAATATCTGTTCTGCATGTTGGTTCACTGGCAGCTAAATTGACCTGAACCATCATTAACATCAGTTACACCGGTGTCATTTTCACTGTGACAAGTCAGAAAACAGGTCAAGAGTTAATTTCAAACTCTTTTGCAGGGATGGAGGATTGAAGCGAGCAAAGGTAAAAGATACCTTTAAAGAAGAGCAGCAAAAGCTGTACAGCAAAATGCTGGTGGGCACCCAAGAAGACCGTAGTCGCTCCTGAAGGACCTGTGTGGAGGTGGACTGGCTCGGAAACCCACTTGGGCACCACTGGCTAAATAGGCAGTCAGCAGTGCTCCCTCTCTGTTGGAGCTCCTGGACTGGAAAATTCCCTCTCTGGTGTCAACAGTACTCCATTTGGCTTCCTTGGTCACTGCCTCAGCTGGCATGTTCAGTTTGCATCGTTGTTACGGGTCATTCTGAGTCTGCTGCCCTTGATTGGAAATGTTTGACTGAATTAGAGTGAAAATAAGATGCGCATGGAAGTGGAGGATGGCAGTCTTTTGAGGGAAAACTTGTACTATTACCTATCATTGAGTTCCTGTCTTTGTTTGATAGTTTCGACTTTTTCATTTTTATTTAACTACCATGTTTGTATCACAACCATGTTAACTTTACAGACCTGATTTTACCTGGGATATAAAGGAGAGTTAATGTAGATAAAAAAATAGTTTGTTCTAAAGGTAAAACCTGTGACTGAGTTGGGGTTTTGCATGACTGGCGTGTGCCCAATGTGATATATGGCATAATGCTAGATTTTGTTACATTTCAGATATTTTTACGGGCTTTTTCCAAGAGAAATGTACTGTATTTTAGGTTTTGTGTTTTACATTAAGACTTGTATCACATGTGGTCACTACAGAAGTTGCGTTACAGATGAGGTCTTGATATGTTGTCAGTTTCTGTTTTTTTTCCATGGAATGTGTCAATGATCACATCATGAAGTGGAACTTGTGGATTGAGGCTGATATTCCTGTTCCAGCAAAAGCAGCATAACCGGAGTAAAAGGGTTTTATAGTCCATTAATTAAGAATTTACATGGGATTTTTTCAACATTGTCTCCTTAAGGCTCATCACTCACAGGTAGTGTGATGTAGGATCATAGACCGTCACAAATGGTCTAACTAAATGGTCTAACTATATATATATATATACATACTAAACACTTCCTAACAGGCATCATGTTTTCATTGGCTTCCTGTCTAATTTATTTTAAGTGAACTCTAAAAGCTATTGTCTTTATTTCTCCCTCCATCAGAGCTCTTTCTCCTAATTGGAAAGCTGCAAAGAAAGACAGAGCAGCTGTAGTTTGGTCTCCTATCAGACTGGACTCGGGGAACATGGTGAACAGCTTCTTTCCCATGAAGCTCTCATCCCTCTAGTTGGCTCTATCAGGGATAGACATTTAGATAGTGTCATGTTCATCAAAATAAATGTTCAAGAATGTGACCTTTACCTGTGGCTGTAGGTTTCTTTTAAGTGCTTCTCAAACTATACGTCAGTCACATTACTTCTGATTTAGCCATAAAAACGCTTCAATCTGGTTCTTTCATAAGCATATGTAACTATTAGCCCCACGTCTCCATGTAGCTGCTGAGACTAAGTGCAATATTTGAAGTAGTCACTATGAGTGTTTGAACAAGATTTCTGAGTCCTGCAGTATTATAGTCCTCCACATATAATATTTTTTCTGTTTGTTTTAGTATATGGTTTCACTGAAATGCATTGTGTAGTGTAAAACACTGGAATCAAATTCGACAAGAGAAGCTGTCATAGGAACCACAACCTCCAGAGTTTAGACAGCTAGTTATTTATAGCGATTCAATGTTTTTCCTCCAATCAGCATTGCTTTAATTAGCTTTCGCTTTACAGTGCTTTTCTTGGGAAGTAAGCCTGGTCTCTTAACATTTCCTGTTTGATATATTGTCCGGTGGGCGTGAAGCTGCTACAACACAGTTTGCCATTAGGATTTTGAGCTTTATTTTGAACATCGTACAACATTTAGTGTTTCTCCCCTTGTTGACCAAGCACTCAGGATCAAGTCCCTTGTAGGTGTATTTTGGCAATTCTTTTGCAGGCCTCATCTAAAACCGTGGCCACTCCCGACTGCAGTAAAACACTTCAGTCGCCTTTCAGAAAGGTTTCCTCTTTAAACGTCTTTGTTTATAGACCAGTGATGGACATGGCAGCATTCTTTTGCATTTCTGTTGCAAGTGATTAAGTGTCAGTGAATAGATTCAAGAAGAGGAGTAAGAGGAAGCAGGCAGAAGAGCCAAAAAGGTTGGTTGTTTAAAGCATGCCATGGTTGAACAGCTCACTTACAGCACTATGGAGAGTCAGTTAGGCCCCCAGCAATCTTTGGCTTTACCCTGGACCAAAGCTCAGACTGCTATGGCACACATCCATCTACACCAAATAAAACTTTTCCAGCTTTGACTCCACTGGGTAAAGAGAACGCTACTGTAGTTGTATTAGAAAATGCTGTGGTTCATCTGCAGATCTGCTGATTGGAAGTTGTAGGAAGCAG
Source organism: Pampus argenteus (assembly GCA_036937835.1). Classification (NCBI taxonomy): domain Eukaryota; kingdom Metazoa; phylum Chordata; class Actinopteri; order Scombriformes; family Stromateidae; genus Pampus; species Pampus argenteus. Next base: position 15,535,760 of record CM072867.1, read on the forward strand.
CTTGTTCTTAAGAAAATGGCTAAACTGATGGTCATGCCCAAAAAAACTCAACCAACCACTCTGTGTTGTGCAGGTGGAATGAGTATTCAGGTGTGGTTCACTAAAACCGCGCTGTGGAAGTACTCTGCTACAAGAAAAAATCCTAAATATATCCTAGTCCTAAATTATATTTATATACATATATATACATTGCATTTTACTGATGTTGTGCAAATTTGAACTACTTTAGTATATTGCTGGTTACTTTAACCTACAGTAATTCATCATATTATACAAGTACATATGTTTGTACCAACGCCGTCCTGTGAGTTAACAAGCTGAGGAAACTGTCCTGTTTGTCAGCTTTGAACAATGCATCTTCCAGCTAATCCAAGTGTGGTTTAAATTGTTTTTTCTATTTTAAGAAGCAGGAGAATTAAAGGAACATTTAATCCTGCAGTTTATCAGGAAACAACCAACTTTGGATAGACATGGTTTTCACTGGAGCAAAGCAACTAGTAACAAGTACAATAAGGTACAACATGTGCATTGTTGCAGTGTCAGGTAAAGTCAACAGCAGTGATAACTGATGAGCACACACACCTTGAAGAGAAGATCACTCTGATTATGGCCAAAGCAAACTTTCCTCAACAATGTATTTATATGCCTGAAATAGTTTCACAAATGGAAAAACGACACACTTCCTGTCGAGACTTATAATGTACCTGTGGTATGTTGAATGGTGAGTTCAGAGTCAGCGGGCCTATTTTTTTTAATGTCTTTGAGTTACGTTATGTTTTATTATAGTATAAAAATGATTACAGTGTAGGGATTATATTGTGATGAGACAATATAACAATATTACTGTTATCTGCTGTACACGCTCGGACTTAAATATTACAGCAGTATCTTCTGAAGAGGTCACGATGTTTGCTCAGGTGGTAAAACTTGACATGAGGAAGATAGTAAGTGAGCGCTCAGACAGATGGGCGGAGCACCGGGGTTCATAACACAACAGCGGCAACTGTAACCCTCCGCTCCGGCTTCTCTGCGCGTCGTCCAGGCTGCTTTAAGTCTACTAAGAAGCTACTAGTCCAATTACCCGAATGGTAGGCGTAAATCCACCCATGTAGGCTACCGGACCAACTTACTGCTCCTCGGCTCTGCGATGGATATGAGCGCCGCTGCGGCAAATGATGACGACCTGAGACAACAGCCCGCCATCAGCAAACAAGTTGGACCAGAAGCGACTCAGTATCATCTGTGCGATGCGGGTGGTGTATTTTGAGCGCTTGTAAGTTACGTTTTGTTTTTGTTTTGTTTTTGGCTCACATAATAAGCCTTTGTAAGCTCCTGGAGAGTATCTCTTAAAGGCCTGGACGAGCGTCTTTTTTTTTTCTTTCTTTTTCGGACTGTTTGTGAAGCTGGACCGTGAACATGGAAACATACACTGATGTGCTGCTCGTCACCGCAAATGTCGGGTCACTCTTTGACAACGTAAGTAAAGATGGTAAGAGTTAAAGTTACAACTGCACCAGACTACAGCGCTGCCAGAGGATTATACTTAATGCTGTTAGGCTGTTAGAGAAATTATTAGAGAGGGTTTAAGAAAGGAGGCAAGTTTTACTATATGAAAATATATGTTTGAAGTGTTTTAAATACCAACCTGTACTTGTAGCTTAATCAATGTACAATGTCCACATGACTGACTGTCTCAGTGTTGAAGTACTGATTACAGATCGATGATCACTAGGACCCTGTGAAAACTTAAACACATGTATTTACCTTGTAAAAAAAAAAATATAAATATATATATATATATATATATATATTGTAAGCAAACTTAAATGGTTTAAACTTTAATAAAACATACAGAATATTACATAGGTTATATGAATGTTATTGGTCATTCTGTTTCTACTTTTACAATTGTGTTTTGTTTTATTCTCTGACGTGTATTTTGTGTTTCTGCTACCTACAGTAACACATTAATTTGTGCTGCATTGTCTCACATTATTAAAATATAGAAATTAGTCCTACAGAGATTCATGAAGGCACTTTTCAGGTGTGAGTCTCCAAAATCATCCGCATGTTTCACAACTGGCAGCGACAATCCCAGTTCAAATTTAATCACTGTACAACAGTAGGGGTGTAAGGAAATATCGATACACATGACAATCACAGTATTATGTTTTGTGATATTGTATTGAGTCTCAGAAACACTGTATTGAGTTTTAATTGCAGGCTCAGTTTTAAAGCCAGAGTGATGGATATAAACTAGACCATCTGTTGCTACCAACCATGTCATTACTACTTTGTCAGGAAGGAAGCTAAAAAATGCTTCAAAAGTTAAGCTTGGCCATTTTCAAAGGGGTCCTTTGACCTTTCACCTCAAGATATCTGAATGAAAATGGGCTCCGTGGTACCCACAAGTCTCCCCTTTACCTACTTTATGCTAATCCCATGCAGTGTTTGGCATGCTTGTAGTGTATTTGAATATTTCTGCATACTTGGGTCTATAAACAGTCTTTGAAGTGCATGAATTGAGTATGACTGCAAAGCTGAGACTGTTGTGGATTCAATGAGCTCAATCGTCTTCATGTGCGATGATGTTAATCAACGTAGTAGCCATTTTATTGTATTGAGACCATTTTTTTTTTTTAAAACTTGACCTCACTGTATAAAATGAGCTATTGTGACCTTTAGGATAATCACAGCCTCATGAAAACAATTGCAATGCCTTACTTACAGTATCACAATATATTGAGTCGTAACCCCTGTATCGTGGTACATAGCGTATCACCAGATTCTTGCAGATTCTCACAGCCCTACTCAACAGTATAATCATACTGTATGTCATTTGTAGCTCCAGTTTCTATAATGTTATATGTGTTATATGTTATAATGTTATATAAGGTATTTTTTTTAGGCTAGTCTTAGATGTTAGTTAAGTAAGTGAGTTAAGTAAGACTGCCGTTTATAAGAGATTAAAGAGATTTGGTCTGTAATTTAACGATTCTAAACACTCAAACTTTTTAGTTTTAGGCTCCAACTTTTCAGACTGTGCATGGAAGAGGGCTCTCTTTCTTTCTCTCTCTCTGAAATTTGGCAGCAGGAGCATATTTCCGGTTGCCAGATCGCGATTCCAGTGAAAACATGTCAGATCCCATTGTGGGAGATATGTAAACAGATGAATATCTTCACCGGGGGACTTGAGCTTTTTCTACTTACTTGACCTTCCCCCCGCATTACTATAAACAAACACTCCCAAACATTCACCCAACCTTTGGGATAACAGCAAAAACCTTAAGCACATCACAGGATAAAGTGCCCTGTCAGAGCAGTTCAGCCAGTCGAGACGGTCGACTCCGTGCCACCAGTAACGTATATGGCACATCATAAAAGTATTTTGTAGATATTCACCACTGATGCTGATGATAAAGCATGTGTGAAACCAGAAAATTTCAGGTTTTCATTCATACTCCCATTTTTAATATATCATATTTTTCTAACTTGTGATTAGCAAATAGAATTGCATCCTGGGTGTAATTGCTGTCTGAACTTTATCACAAAAAAATAAATAAAAACAGTATTCATTTTAATTCGTATTCATTTAATACCGTATTACAATAAGGGTCGGTGGACAGAGTCAACGGTGTCAACAGTGTCCTCTGGAGTTCATGAGCAAATACAAACTGTTAGTTTCCAGAATTTTGTGTGAGGTGCCCTTCAGGTCACAATGGCTGAGCTGCAGTCATCCCTGTCACACTGCCATGCAAATACACTATGCAAAGCCATTTCTCAGCTGCTATGAATGCAGCTGGCGTCACTGAAGATTGTATATGACTGCGACTCCACTGTGGGGCAAATTCTGGGTGCCATAAACTAGTTCAAAGGGCAGTTGTGGGATAACTTACATCTCATGGCCTTTAAAAGCCAGTGATGGTTCTTTGTTATGGAAATCAGAGATGCAAAAGGCTTTTACTATTAGAATAAGAAAAAGATTTTACATAGCATACAACCCTCTTTTTGGACCCGTCGAATGCTTTTTCCTTGTCACAATCGAGTAGATTGTCATTTTTCAGACTTTTATTTCAGATGGTAAGAAAAAGGTAACTGTTAAACTAACAAACTAGATGAATCAGTGTCTCACTTTACGCGTGCAGTGTTTTAATACATCTAGTGTAAACAGAAGACTCGTTTACAAGGAAGTGCATGCTAAGTAAGTCTCAGACTTTTCTTTTGTGAGATTGTTGTGTGTAGGGTTTATCCGTCTGCTTCCCTCATACATATTTTACAGTACAGTCAGCTGTCAAGTGGCCATGCAATATTAAACCTCACCTTTAGGTATAATGAGTGGACGGTGGCCAGATTATGGCAGGTGCAGTTTCTCTCGAATGAGTCTACATCCTGGAACACAACCATTGGAACACACAGGGAAACATTTCCATACAATCCTGATTGTTTGTTCAGGGTTAATATTAGTTCAGACTATTTCCTCTCAGTGATTGACTCCCTGAATTCCATTACATCTGTTCGTTATGTCATTTTAAAGATGAAAGCTATGATGATTTTTTTTTTTTTAATACGAAGTAAAATATATTTTGTATATTGTATTTGTAGGGAAATATATATTTAAACTGGCACATACTATGTAGTTGGAGACATTTGTCTCCAAATGAAATAAAATGAGCATCTGCTGGATGAGTAAATAGACAACCATATCAGATTTATAAGGTGATAATATGTAACGTGTAAGATTTGCATGTCTTATTTCTTTTTTTTTAAAATTTCTCTTGGTCAATTTATAGGTGGATGAAATTCAGAGTGAGTGGTTACAAGAATTGTATAAGGTAAGTTTGGGACTCCTGCATCCTGGACTAATAATTACAGTTAAAAAGGGTATGATGTCATTATTTAAAACAACACATTTAATATTCTCATTAATTGTCACATATTTACCTCTTTACATTTTGTCTGGTGATGTTCTGGTAAATCAAACTGTTTTTTGGTTCTGGTCTACTTTCATAGGCTGCTGGTATCATACATTTAACAATCCAACATACACAACTGCTCTATGCTTCTCTGGAAAACAGATAACAGATAACAGTTACAATAACAGAAAAACTTCACATGACCTCTAATAGACAATTAACGTCATCCTGTAACATATAGTGCTGGCAGACTTCACTCCTCAATACCCTGTAGTAGACTAAGACCTGTTTGCTTTGCTTCGTAACAGACTGTCCACACCTACAAGCCGCGGTTCATCGCCCTACACTTCCAGGAGGTGGGAGGGAAGGACTACATGGTCAACATGGGCCATGCAGAAAAATTCTTCTGGTAGGACTAATGTGCAACTCATAATCTATCTAAAGTCATATTCTTCCTTTACCATGTGATTGTTTTACTGCAGGCTTCAAAAAGAGCCTGTCTCATTTTATTTTATTCTATTATCATTGCATCTTCCAATAGATGAAACAAAATATGTTATCGTTTGGTTTAATAAATGTTAGATTGTGAGCCTAGAGCCCTATGTTAACACATTTAAATAGCTTTTAAATAGCTTGCTCCAACCAACAGTCTAACACCCAATTATAGTCAGTTTACAATCATATAAGATGAATAAAATCAGCAAATATGCCTATTAGAAGCTAGAACTAGTATGCATTTAAAAAAAACTTTAATCATAGAAATTATTGATCATTATTTTTTCTGTTGATTGACTCATTGATCCCCATTCAAAGAAATAAACTGTTTTTGCTTCTGTTTTGTGCTCCGTTATTCTCAGGAGCATTGAGTCCAGTGAGGAAATGAAAGACTTTGACCGGGTCTGCATCTATGTGGACAACCAGTTCCAAACAGAAGACAGCTTTACAGTAAGAAACACATAAAGTCAGAGCATTTCCCTGGTTCTTCCACTAGATGGGGTCCTCCTTCCTGTTATTGAAAGTAGGCGTTTGGAGGTGCTCTCTGCTGTTCAGTAAAAAGCAGGAGCGAGTACTGCAGCTAATGATGACTGAGTTTGCCGACCTCAGTGAAGAATCAGAAGTGATGCCATTTCTTTTGTCGTAGTCTGCGATGTGACAAAGTTAGAGGTTATTCTGAAACATTTACCATTTGCCTTTATTTTTTATGTCATATCAGAGAATATTAGGAGGTCCTTTATAAAATGATGTCCAGATACACATATACAGTACATATGGCATTTACCTTTTTTTCTTTTGTTTTGTATTTGTTTATTCTTTCTGCCTATTCTGTTATCATATTGTTTAGGCACTAATATGTTTTTTGTGCTAATTATTAGATTAATTAGATTTTGTGTTTTATAACCCTTTTACTGCGTTTACACAATGAGAAAATATAAAAACAATTTATAATAAGAGTTTAGGATGCCAATGATGCAATGTGCTTTAAAAACACAAAGAAAATAAAACTAATCATTTAAATTCAATGGGTTTTTTCAGAAAAGGATAAGTGCAATAAATCTTGGTTAACATGTTTCAATCAAACGTTTCTGTATGTGTAATTGAAAGTTTTTGTATTCCTGATAAAGACCAAGAACTGGAAATAATAGAAAAGGTCTTACAGTGCATCATCAGAACTTTAATATGTGTGCTGATGTGTTTTCTCTATTGTGATCTAATTTGGTGTTTGTGTATGTTTATAGGTAGAGTTTCATACATCACTGCACCATCTCAGACATGTGCAAAATCACAGCATACATACAAGTGACATACATCTCAATGATACAGTGTTGTAGTAGTTACATAGTGTAATCACAGACAGTCACTATATTCTCATTCCCATTACAGAGCTACTGGGTCGACTCATGGGCTCAGTCTCAATCTCCACACCTAATGTGAATTTTTTTTTGTTTTTTGAATGACCTCACATAGCACAAGCAAGTTTTCAGTCTCTTTCTCAGAACTGAGCTGGATGCAAAGAGAAAGTGGCTGAACATTTCAACAACTATTAACCCTTACTCCTCCCAGGTGATACCCTCACACTGGGCGCCTGACAGTAGGGGTCAATGGCCGAATCTGTAGACTGAGTTGCGTGAAGTAAAACGGAGAAAGTCAATGGCCAGGTGTGGGGGAGACAGGGCAAAGTCAATACATTTAACTCTAGATTAAAACTATTGATCCCAGCACATTTGTGCACGATAAATAAACTGTGAAGGGGTGGCGGACGACAGCTCCCTCCAGTTCCAGTTTTCCCTGCGCTTGAGTGTTCGCACCCTCCAGTCTTTGCCCTGAGAGGGTTGCAGGCCCCCCTCTCCCTTCTCCACACCATGCCTCATTCTCATTACATCTGTGCCACCTGCATTGATTTTCAATTTGTTTCCCCTTGGCTGTGGATCATCAGTTATATGGCCAAGAGAGAGTTTGGGGGGGGGGGTCTCCTTTCAGAAGGGCTGCAGAAGTAGAGGGGGCAGACTTGTATGCATTGCCAGTACAAATGGTGTTTTGATAAAAAATCACTTGTAAGTCAATATTTTTTTATTAAACTGTGCACAAACCTGATTGATGAAGATAGGTGTTTCGCAGAGTATGTGGAGGAGAATGCGTATCTGGTGTTTGTGTGTGTGCATGTGTACTTTCGTGTTTAAATATAACACAGTTGCTGATCCTACCTAATCTAGGCCAAATTTAGATCAGATTTCCTGAGCTAATTATTCTAACAAATTCCTTTAATCTAGTGTAAAAAAAGGATAATTTCTGCTCTAATTGTGAACTGGAACAACAGTGTAACTTTTTTTTCAAAGTTGCTTCTCTTGTAGAAACATTTTTTATTCAGCTTTTAGTTTTTTTTAAACAACCTTTTTCAGACTTTAAATGCCTCCCTGGCCATGCTCTAACCGTAGTCTGGACAAGTTGGTCACTAATAGTCATTTGCTGGAGCCAACCATGGAGACACTTCCATTTTATTAAATGAGGATGACTTTGGCACTTAAGATAAATTATCTCTTCAGGGAGAGATCTCTCATACCCCGGCTGGATGGAGCTGGAATGGGGGGCGGTTGGGGAGGGGTGTTGCACAGCGGTCCGTCACGCCCCAAGCCCTCTGAGCGCTGGCTGATTTTTCTTTGGCCCCCAGTCACAGCGGCAGCGTTGGCAGACAGCAGGCCTACTGCTTAATATCTTTTAAATTGTTTTAATTTTCTGTCTTTATTGATCTCAGGGGGCATGATTAATCAGTTCAGTGGAGCAGGCAGTTAGTACATTAAAAATTGTCAGCCCATGTCAGGGATGATTGGGTGCTGAAGTGTGTGTATGAGGGGCAGTATGTGGATGTGTTGTGCACTCATATCTACACTTTGTGCCTTTTCCGTTCTTTAAAGTTTCATGAGTCTTCGGGAGAGCAACAATATACTGTGTCTTACTGTATCGTTCAATACAAGCCTCACAATTCAGCTCACATGATGGGGAAAAGAACCATTCAATTCATCATCTAAGCAGTTGAGTTGAGGGGGGTTTCTGTTTCTGCTGTCATCACATTCAGTTGTGTTTTTCTTTTTCTTTTGTGGGTCACTGCTATTGTTTTGTGATTCATGCTGCTGAGAAACCCCCTGGAAAGGGTCAGGCATGGCTTCATTGTTGTATTTTCAAAGCCTCAATTATACTTTTAGAAAGTTTAATGTTGCAATTGAAAAATGAAGTTTTAAAATAAAGTCTGATTTTATCCAATTTGGTGGACTAAACATGTCAAAAATGTGTTTTAGGGGATTGTCTTGTGTTCTTTGCAGCACACGTCTACATGAGTTTCTTAGATCCTTACTGCAAATGTCCTTTTGAGATGTTTACGTGGTTACGTTTTTTTATGTATTTTTGTTGCATTGTAAAATGTCTATTCTTTTTTATTTTTTTCCACAGGCTTTGGGGAGCATATACTTCATCCACAAGACACTGAAAAACATCTACCAGTATGATTTCAATGGTGAAAACTTTCTTCCATCTGTGTGACTTTTGCATTGGTCTTTATAATTGTATTATTTGTCTTTTTGTGATGAATGTATTTTGCTTTTTTAACCCAAAGTAAACCACCCCCCTTGCATTCCATATAGTTTTGGTAATGAATCGTACCATCAGTGGTGAATCTTGACTTTTTTTTTTAATACCAGGAATTGCGGGACATTTCTTTGCTCATAATGGCCGTTTGATGGCCACCCCTCCCGGGCCGCATATTTGCAAAGAACCTGAATTTAAAGTGAAGCTGTTATTTTCCTGCTGCATAGTCCAGTCACGTTAGGGGTGAAAAAGCTCCTCCGAAAAGCTTTCGAAGAACCATAAACATCCTGGAGCTGCCACTCGCTGTGTGGCCCGAACCAATTGTTGTTCACCAAACACAGTCTAATGGCTCCCTTATAGATCCTCTCATCACGTATGCCCCTCTGATGAGGTTAACACCAGTTTATTGATTGCTGTTTGCATGTTTTCTCACTCTTTTACATTGCACGTCTCCCTCTCTCTCTCTCTCTCTGACCCTCACAGTTAAGGATTTTAAAGCAGTGTCTGGGAAGAACAAGTATGTAGGCTCTCTGAACGGGGTCACCACAGTGGAAAAAGAAAAATTCCCAAAGAATTTCTGGCCCGATGTGAGTATGTATGCATGAGTGAGCATCTGTGTATGCCTGCATTTGTGTGTGTGTGTGTGTGCAGGTGTGAGGAGGGGTACATGTGGGCCAAAGGGAGTTATTGGAACAAATGAGTCTACTGGGGTTGTAGGGGCTGTCTGCCTGCTCTGACAGGGAGATGAGACAAATTATGTGAAAGAATCAATAATTATCAGTTTGGCCCTTCAAAGACATGTCTCAGTGCTGTTTAGTGACTCACTCTAATTTATCGCTGTTGCAGTTCAAGTGGTCCAGAAAAGGCTTCATGAGGACTCGCTGGATCATACACAACCAGTATGTACTGTACACTAACACTGCCTTGTTAAAGCAGTCAGGGTTGGACTAAAAGTACACTTGTTGAAAAACACTGTCACTGATAACACACACACTTGTAGAACGAAACTAGCATGCACTGACATGAATAATGAAAGAAAGCTGTTTTGCTTTTTCCATTTCCAATTGTGAAACCACCTCAAATGGGGGCTGAGTACGGTATGAAATCTTACATAAAAAGATAAGTTTTATTTCTTAACAAAACCAAACAGTAGACACAATTAGCAACTTAGCAACTAGCTAGTGAACATAGGGGGGTGTTAAAGAGCCTGGTGTTGTTCTCAGAGCTAACACGATGGTCTACAGTGCATTTCCACTGCCTACAAGTCACTTGTAATACTTGACAGTATAAACACAGCCACAGCTGCATTGCAGCCTGTTTCTGTCACAGACCATAAGTATTATAGCACAATTTTTTAAATACAAAATACATATAATTTTGGTATGTTTGAAATCACCTGAATGTGAGCTGAACATAGTCCTGGAAATTCACACACAGCTCCTGCAGTGTCTCAAACTTAGCAAATAGGCTGGGTTTTTCTGCTCTGTGTGTTTGTTCTGCTGTGTTGCTACCTGAGGGTAATAACAAAAGGAGCCCAGAATCTGTGCAACACAAGATCATTGTTATGTGTCAACACAGCTCATTTGTTGGATGCACATTAATTGTTTTTCAGTGACAGCCAGAGAAAAGGAGCGAGCGTTTGGCACAGAAGACAAATGAGCTTGTTTGTGGAACATTAACAGGAGCACACTCACTGATAAGAAAGTGACACACATGTTGGCACACACACACACACATCAGATGTCAGGGCTTGTTATCAGATTGTTTCCTGTTTTTTTCCTCCATGTGCCACATATCACCATATATTGTGACTGTGTGTGTGTGTGTTTTCTTCATCAGAGGAGTGGACCTGGTTAATGTCCACCTGTTCCATGATGCCTCCAACCTCATTGCCTGCAACGCCAGTCCCTCCATTTATTCAGCCAACCGCAAAAACGCTCTCAGATATGTCATCAACAGGTCAGATTTGTAGCTGCAAATGTTCAGGATGGCAGCAAAAATACCCCAAGTTCTAACAAGAAAGCAATATTTAAGACTCTGTGGATGACGCAATGACCTCTGTGAATATAGTATGTTTTTGGCTAATATCAGTAGCTATCATACAGCCTTACTCGTCATGTAAATATTACACAAATTTACATGAACTCTGACCTTCTTCAAAATATATAATATTCATGTGAGTCTGTACACACTCAAATAAAGGTTTTAAAAGGTGATTTCCTTCTTTCCTGCCAGGATATCAGACAGAAGCTACACTCCTCTGCCTTTCTTCCTGTTTGGAGATTTCAACTTCCGTTTGGACACACTAAGTCTGGTCCAGGTAGGCTTTCACTTTTTTTATCCTTCATGCGAGAGGGATATGTATCGACCTCCACCATGTGTTTGATCTTTCCCTGTCTTTGCATTTGTGTGAGCAGCATCTGTCCACCTCGGCAGACGTGCAGACAGTGAAGAAGGACAGCAATAATGAAGTGGAGAAAATCATCTGTGAGGAAAAAGACAATGACCACCAGGTGATTACGACTGTCCATTTGAACGAAAACTGATGTTTAGTTTATAATGCTGCTATCACTTTACCTGCCGTTTGTTTCACCCGCAGGTGCTTCTGCAAATTGAGGAGAAGATCTTTGCCTACCTGCACCAGGCGGTTTTCAGAGAGGACAACGGCAAAGCAGTGAGAGCACGATCTGAACTTTCACCCACACTGTTCACATCAGCGCAGTCTCTAAGAAACACTTTGGTGTGACTTACAATACATACAATACATCAGGCTGCTTAGCAACAATCTGACTTTAGATTTTAGATTATATCCTATCAGCGTTAATAAAAAAAATTCTATGAATGACAGTACAGTAAACACAAAAGTCTGGAGGTAAACAAAACTGCGATAACTGTGACAGTAACCTGCGTGTTCACCCTCACATCATGATTATTTTTAAATGTGCTGAGATTTCCTGTAGAGCTAATCAGTAATTGCGTCTATTCCTCAGCTTTTGCAATACGATAAAGAAGTCACAGCCTTTCATGATGTTATTAGGGAAGAGGAAATCAAGTTTCCACCCAGGTAAGATTTGTCACCGAGCTACTTATTGCAAGCATTCCCCTGACCTCCGATGTTATCATTTATTTACACTTTTGTTTTTCGTGTCTGTTTCTCAGTTACCCCTACAGTGAAGAGTACACTAAACCAACCCAGTACATGAACACTCGCTGTCCTGCTTGGTGTGACCGTATTCTTATGTCACACACCGCCGAAGCATTCATCCACAATGTAAGTCAATATTTACTTCCGTTTCTGTTATATGGTATATATACGGTAATGATGTCCAACACAATGTAATCTTCCACACAAAGTACAAACAAAGTACAAGTGTTTTATTTTATTTATATGCAGATTCAGTATTTTCAGTTTAATGCAACACTGCAACTTCTGTTCAGTGCTCTCACTCACAGTAGATTATTTTTTTGGTGGCTAGTGGAGCGTTCTATCATCAGTGTCCAAACTAGAGCTGCAACTAATGATTATTTTCATTATTGATTAATTTGTCAATAGTTTTTCTCGATTAATCATTTGGTCCATAAAATGTCCAGAAATGATGAAAAATGCCAGTCACTTCCCAAAGCCCAAGGTGATGTCCTCAAATGTCCTCTTTTGTCCCAACCAACAGCCCACAATCAAAAAAATATTTAGTTTATTTTTACTTATGGCTAACCAAATATTTTATTATTAGTATTTGCTAGTTAATAGTTTCAGCTTTAAGAGTGTCAAACTTTGATTGCTTGCCCAAATGATGCACTTTACTTTCCTTTTCAGAGTGATGATGATGATGATGAGAAGAGTGTTGTTTACAACACAATGGGTCCAAATGTCTGTATGGGAGATCATAAGGTAACAATTAAGTAACATAGATGTTCCTGAGGCAAACAAAATGACCATTCAGAGTAACTCAGGTGTGCTCTTGTGTTTCTCACAGCCAGTTTTCTTGTTCTTCGCGCTGAAGGCAAACCAACATTGACTTGGATCCCTCTCAATGGTAAGAGTACGTGCCAGTGAGTGTGCCTCTATATTGCACAGCATGTGGAAGTGTCTGTATGTTATGATTCCAGGGGGGGATTCAGTGTGTGAGAGTGATCACAGTAATCTTGTTCCGGTCCCCAGAGAGCCATAACCCAAGCTGGCCCAGTGGAGTCGGGATATGAACTAAGATGAAGTGCCTGCGGTACACAAGTGCTCCTTTGTGTCCAGTGTAGTTGGACCACAGGCGATCAGCACCTTTCATTGATCTATGTCTATTGAATCCTCTCCACTGTCACTGTGGCTTCACACTAAGTGCATCGCTCGTCCGCTTTTTTCATTAATTACCGTGTGGATGGTCGGCTAGAGACAAATACATTGTACTGGACAGGATATCGGCATTTTTATGGCAATGATTTTGTTTTGCTGCTGCTTAAATTTATTTTTTTTTAAGCATGAACTGCTTTTTCATGAGGGTCCTTCTTTAGAAGGCTACAGAATGATGAGATCCATGTAGTGAAGGAAAGTTGTTAACAGCCGGCTGGCTTTTGACCATGAGACCATGAACAAGTTAGATCCAAGACATTGATTACTTGTTATTTTTGAGGCCACATCTTAGCTGCAAGGGAGATATTTTGCATTATATATACAATGAATTGTATGGAGCATATTCACATCTTATAGCAGATGTCTGAAGGGCAGAGTTCTTGTGTGCTTTGAATGGTTTACAATGGCCTCTAACTTGATATCAATAATGTCAACAGGCAGGCACTTTTTATAATCATTGTCAGCCTGATATTGTGACTCCACCCACTGTATCACACACCTACACCATGATCAGCTTGGAGAAGCAAGAATCATTTTCATACTTCAATAGAGTCTTATGTCTGTTGTCATTCCTACACTTTCGTTTTTGTTGGCACATGGTGTGTGTTTGTGTGTGTATCTGCTGCAGGTCTAACGGCACCATCCTCAGATCCCCGCAACAGTACCAGCATGATGGTTATCCAGCACAACCCACCCGTCAGACAGCCACAGGGCTCGTCTCAGCTTGTCCCTGCTGCAAACACACCGTCCTCACATCATCTGCAGATTGAGTAACTTCTGCACAGATTCATCAACAGCTGTCATCTTCAGATTCTTCTCACTCTTACATCTTAAAGTGAAAGCTCAGGGTGTTCCCGCAATCAGACACATATTCAATGTAAAGACTCGAGTGTGTGTGTGTCCTGTGTGCAAACATATGCAAAACACTGTTAGATTTTGATACGGGTGATTTTAGTTGTCACAAGTATCAGACAAACTCTAGCCAAGACATCACAAATGTGTCCTCACTGGCTCCAAATAATTGATTAAATCCTTCTAGTTGGGCAACTTTGCTTTAAGAATAATATTATTGTTATAATGATCGATAGTGAATGTAAAAACAAAGTAATGAAAACTAAAAATAAATTGGGATCTTTAAATCAAGTATTGGACATCAGTCCTACTGAATGTGTGTGTGCTTTAATTTAGCTGTTTTGGTTTTTTGGTGTTTGTTTTTTTACAATTTTTAGGTCAGGTATTGATATCAATGTATTGAAGATATTTATCATCATTGTCAGCAGGATTTCACACCAGAGTAGAGAAATGCTGCTATTTCAGTTTCCTGTTGACATGTTTGGTCAGATATCATCCATAGATACATCTTTGTTGGCATGTTTCTCATACATGTAGTAACTTCCTATGTCCGATGTGAGTCTCTCTTGATCACACAAAATTAATTTCAGAAAGTATTCTTGCTAAATGTTTATGATGTTTTGAATAGCCGACATTGTGTCATAATGAAACTAGATAGTCAGCAATAAAAAGCAATAACCTTTAAAAGAAGCAACTATAGCAGTTTTTAATCTGTTTATAAAATCTACAGTAGCATGCTTTATGTGTACCAACCATACATTTATACAAGTGCTTTATTCCACAAGCTACAACTCAGCAGTTCTCAATTTGTGGATTTGAGCTCTTCTCATTCACAGTAAGTTTGTCTGTGCAGCACAGCAATCTGTTTCCACCCTGTTCTGGTTGGCATCTACCATATATTATTGCCAAAACAATTAACAGTGTAGGCCGGACATGTTTACTTCTAACTGTAGTAGAGTTGTTCACAAAATACTTGCGACCACACACACACACACACCACAGAAGGCACTGTTTGCTTTTGGATTTCTTTGGTGTTTCTGTCTTTTGTGTTTTTTTGATTCATAGATTTGTAGTGCTGTAATATACTTGTGATTTTTTTTTTTTGATCTGGCTTTAATAATGACTAATTGAAGGAATTTGAAATACGTTTGTGATTTATTACTTGTATTTTAATATTTTGAGTGTTTCATGAAACATCTCCCTGTATTCATACGTAAAATATTTTTTTCATGCACATATTCTTACATATTCACATTGGCATAGAGTGTCAGTCATGTTTTTAAAATCAGGCCGGAGGCTGTAACAAGCCTAAGTTAATGATTTTTAAAAAGAAAAAATGATGATAACTTGTAACAATCTTTTTAGCATGTGTTATTGTTGACTAGTCTTGGGAGTGGAGTTCATTATAAGGCCAGTATTACCTGTAGATTAACTCTGGTCAAACACTACATCAATGTGATAATCCACTTTTGTAAATAAAATATATACCATACCATCATAAAAAACTTCCGCTTTATTTATTTTTTGCTTTACTAGTGCTGTAATCACAGTATGTGTTGCGACACACACATCAAGTGTGACTGAATCATTTTGAAAGTAAATATGAGTCATATATGAGGGAAACGTGATCATATACAATCTCACAGGTCTGGTGATGCTGATAAACCTCTAAGGTGAAAGTACGACGTGGGAGATTCTAGTATACAACTGTAACTCTGAATGTATAACTACGACGTCCTTCCTGCACTCAGTGACCGAAACCCTCATGTCTTAACAAACCTCATACTTTGATGAATTAAACAGACCAGGCCTCTGTTTGTCTATGTTAATATCACACTATCTGTCATTTCTTCAACATAACCAACAGACTATGCAGATTTGTGTGGAAATGTTTTTTTTAACAGCTGCTGCCCTTCTGGTTTTAATATTTCTTATACAATATATTCACATTTTCACAATTAAAAAAAAAAGAATTATACTATACTATAATGTATAATACTGTATGTCTGTGATATGTATTCTTTTTCCATAGTTTTATGAAGTCAGCAATATGGAGAGCTTCACTTATTTTGTGACAGAAGACAAACGACATGTGAAACAGATGAGATATTGAGCTTGGCCTCTAAAGCTGGATCGAGCTGGCTATTTAGGACATGTTCAGATTGGAAATCTTCAAGGGTCAACAAATCAAGAGGCTGCTGAGTTTGTGACCAGTTCTTACCTATATTTGAATTGAATTTTCATTTTTGTGTTGATTGATGATTTATTGTTGACAAAAATGTCTGTCTAATAATGGTATCAATAAAAACAAATTTGCATAATAACAAAACGCTCCAGCTTATTTGTTGTCTTTAATGTGAGTAATGAAAGCATTCCTCAGCTTTCTCGTGAAACAATCATCTGCAGCCGCCTGCACAACCATATGGAGTCTAACTCTATGAGTTTAAATGGTGAATGAGCTGTTCTGTTGGTATTGATTTTATGTTGGAGCCGATAGCCGGGTGGCCATTGTCTTCAATTAAGCCATACTGCACGAGTAAATCACACCAAGGCTTGTCCTTTGACCTTTGCACTTCTCTTCAGCTGCTTGTGCCTTTTTGCTTGCGGTTTCATTTTCAGCTGTCGCCTGACAGGAATAACACTCGCTGAACTCGAGTCATTGCAGACAAATTATGTGATCCATTGTTAATCTCTGAAAAATATGAGGATTAACCAACACAGATTGATAAATAATTCACAATAATTTATTGAGCAACATCGCAATTTTGTCAATTGCCACCTTAACATTCTTTTGTTCATTCGTTTTTTTTGGGGTTTTTTTTTTACAATGTATTTGAAAAGCATGTATACAATAATGAAGAACAAAGCAAGTTATTTTTAAAAATAATTTAACCAACTTCAAGTCAACATTCAATTTAAGTATTTAGCAGAATTTCCAAATCATACTGGTGGAATGTAAATAATTGATAATAATAATAATGTTAGCAGAACTGTTTTTTATGTCTGTGTCAACATACCTAATATTTATAATAGTTTAACCTGCTACACCCTGTAGACCTGCATTAACCTACATATAGTGTTGTTTCCCCACGTGTTAATACTGTGTCTCTAAACACTGCCATCGTTTTTACACTCCTCATGGGTCTAATTTGCATGATGTAACTGGTTTCTCAGGTACACTGGAACTTTTAATAGAAAGATTTTGTCAAATCTTGACAAAGCTCAGTTCCCTTCAAATAAAGTGCCTCCCAAAATGACATTACTTAATGGTTTATCCATTAATACAAATAATAATGTACTTTCTGCAATTTGGATGGAAGGACTGAGGATATGTACCGCCTATTCTTCATTTTATTGTACTGTGAGAAAGTTGTTTTACCTTTTAAACTTATACCACTGGTATATTGAGTTTCTTTCTCCTCCTATAAATTAACCATAGCAAACATAATTCAAAAAATAAAGAAAATACAGGAATAAAAGAGGACAAATAATTGATTTATTTACATTCATTACTATTATCTAGAACACCATGCAGTTTTTTCCACGTCATTTTCTTAACTTATTAATTTTTTTTTTACATTTTTTTAAATAAAATGTGTGACCTTATTCCCTCACATACCAGTGTAACATGAAACAGACCATAGGGGAATTTTTACAGTAGCTTATAAAAGTAAACTTTTTTTCTAATTTTTACAGTCTGTCCATTGATGTTTTGTTGGATGAGCATAAATTAACATCTTCTGAACATGCTTGACTAGTCACTGACTGAACTTGGTGGTGTAACTTAATTCACTCGCACTTTCTTTCTTCTTCTTCTTCTTTTTATTTTTATTTTTACAGCATGCAGGTCTGCTGAGAAGCGTGTGTAACCTACAGTAAGTGTGTGTGTGTGTGTGTGTGTAAGTATGCGTAATTTGCATCAAGTGTGTCAGACATGGTTTGGTCCCAGGCGCAGGACCGAGAAAGCCCTGCGGTGTTTGCGCAGCAGCAGACGGATCTTATCGTCGTCAGAGTCGGGGTCCAGAGGCTTGTTGTACTCCTCGTCCTCCACCTCGTTCTCCGAGGCTTCGCCGCTCTGCCCCGCGTGGCTGGCCTGCGTGGAGCTCGGCTCTGAGGCGCTCTTCTTCCTCCACTTGGTGCGTCGGTTTTGAAACCACACCTGAACAAAGCAGAGGTTAAACTGTCAGTGGGCGTGACCCGTGGTGAATGATGCTCGTATTGTTTAACAGGTGCATCGTGCATCTTGTTTGCAGACATTATGAGATATGATAAAAAATAATTTATGACTTCTGCATGATGGTAATGGTAGTATGCATAGTTGTCATTGTTCGTGACCTTATAATATAATATAATATAATATAATATAATATAATATAAAACCATTCAAGTATTATGTTATAGAGTCACATCATACGTTGTAGGTGGACTCACACAAAGGCATCATTTTAACAGCAAATGTGCTTTACCTTGACTTGAGATTCAGTCATGCCCAGAGAATAAGCCAGTCTTGCTCTCTCAGGCCCGGCCAAGTACTTGGTCTGCTCAAAGGTTTTCTCCAGAGCAAATATCTGATGTCCACTGAAGGTTGGTCTGGTGTGTTTCTTCCTGCCTGACATCTCCACCAAAGGACCACTACCTGAAAACATCAAAGGAGAAAACATTTGTATTTTTGTCTTATTCATCACATAGGAATAAGCCTTAGAAATACTTTAGCCTTTTTGTGTAAACCACAAAAGTATTTGCTTCCTCACAGGCTCAAAATTAGAGATGTTGTTTCTGAATGAGATACATGTTTGTCCCCTAGTCAAAGTATGTACTCGATGCTCATTTGCAGATTAGACTATGAATTCATTTTTATTGTTGTTATATAACAAATAATAGTATAATATCCACAGAATAAACATTATTTAATATGTAACATCACTTGTTATATAATAGCACCATTTAATAAATATTTGACTGCTTAATGGAATTGCCGCATGAACATATCAATTATTCTCAAGTTTCAGTTTTTGGCATTTTTCGAGTTTTTAATTAGATATAACATATTTAAAATATTACTAACAGACCTAGAGCAAATATCGGTATTATTCAAAGTTTGACGAACAATTTAATGTAATGCTTTAGTCAAATTAAGTATTTAACCAAATCAAGTATCAACATTATATGTCGTAAATCTCTGATAGGTGATTTTTCTATTTGATGAAGTGAAATGAATTTGATGAGGAAGATGATTTTGCATCACTAAAAGGTAACAGCTCTTGGTGACTCCTCAGAGACAGACACAAGGACATTTTAATGTGGTGATGAGCTGAATGATGAGTCCAGGCTGCAGCAGTTAGACTCACTGTTGGCGCACTGCTGCCTCCCTCCTCTCCAGTCACAGTTGCTCTCTGCCCAGCAGCTCACGCTGCGACCCTTCATGGGGCACTCTGTGCCAGGCTTGGAGAAGCCGCCCAGGGAGGAGTTGTAGTCTCGATTATAGTACATAGATGTGCTAGTGATGGAGGGGCTGAAACCCCCCATAGTGGAGTATCCAGACAGCAGGGTGGTGGTACCAGTGGAGCCCATCCCTACCATGGAGCGGCTCAGGATGTCGCTGATGCCGTGAGGGGTCCCTGCTTGCAGCTGACTGTTCAGGCCCGGGTTGAGCTTGTAGAAGGAGTTGGGAACAGAGTACTGGCACACCGGTGCCTTGAGGTCCGAGGGAAATTGGTTCAGGCTGTTGTTGAACAGGAAAGACCCCTGGATGTTTGGATCCATGGGAAGTATTGTAACTCTGCCTCCAGGTCTCAGGAACTCATTGGATAAGATCCAATCAGGAGATGACCTCTGCTGGGCCCACAAGGAGTTGTCGCACCCACAAGGTGATGTCTGGATCTGGGATCACACCTACTGTCCCCCAGATATTCAAATAATGAAGAGAACTAGTTAATACCAGTGTCCTTTTAAGGCAATTTTACAAAGTCCCTGATGTCTGCCAAAGTTGACATCAGTGTAAAAGTGTAACAGGAGGTAAACTCTTCACTCTCGGCCCTCACCTCTTCTCAGCCATAATGCAATGTGTAATAGTTCCATATTTGAAGAGTGGGGCGAGCCCTCTGGACACAGATTTTAGTTCTCACAAAGCCGTGGGCCTCCTGCTGGCTCTCTCCTCACAAATCATAAATAAGCAGTATCTGGAAATGTGTGTGTGAGTGGCACCTTGATAAAGATAGGCCACATTAGAATGCAGCCTGGGATTGGCCTGGGTCTCACAGCTTTAAGGTCTTTCTATTGGCTCCTTGGTGAAAGCCAAGCCTTTTATTGGAAGGCAGCAGATTAATAGCGTTTTGAACAGGTGGAGTGGGAACAAGTTGATTTTTTGATGGCCTGCCATGTCTGATCAAGTGTGGCGGAGCACAGCTGAGCCTGGAGTACACAGAGGCAGAGAAGAATATGGTTGCTTAGATCTTTAGCGTTTAAATCCAAATATTATCATAAAGCATTATTACCCTGTATTAAAGTTAAGTCATTCTTTGATGCCATATATCTATATTACTATCATTCTATCATAAAAAGTTTGTTAATCTACCTTGAAGAGGTTCGATTAACTACTCATAAAATTTTGTGACTATGTGAAATTGGCATAATAAATGTATCATATAATACATTGTAGGTTTGATATTATCATATTAAAGATACAGATACATAACACATGTTTAAAGGTCTTTACTTTATTAACCGTATTCATTTACAAGAAAGCAAACAACCGATTATGGTGTTAAAGTTGCACTAATAAAACATGTGTTTCACAGACTTGATCTCCAGGCAAGTGTCAATTATATCATTGGTTGTAACAATTGAAGAACAGTTATTTTTTTAGATTATGTTACAGTTGGTTAAACCTCTTTCTCCAATAAATTTATCATATTTCTGTGGTGGCTATTAATGAACCCTATGAAAAAAAATCTAGTTGAGGCAATTGTTAATATTATGTGACTTACTGCTCTGCTTTTTGAATTAGGGTGGATCGCTAAATGAGATATTCAGTATGTATGGAAAATATTTACATCCTTGAAAATAAATGATTACAGACCATCATATACACTTGAAAACATTACTTCACATATTGCTTTATTATTCTTGTTTTACACATTAACATATGTGGTGCTTTACATTTTACATATATAAAACACTTTCAAACCCTGCAGTATTGTAAGGTGAGGTCTGCAGAGTCTTTCGGGTTAACAGGATAAGGGGATTTCTAAGCAAGTCATATGACTGTTAGTAATAGTCGAAAAAGAGCTAGTAACTTTCCAAGTCTGATGATGTCATTTTGAATTTCTTGTCGTGGCCTCATCCTGTCACATGATCAGGGACTGCCAACCAATGAGAACTGAAGAATTACAATGTATGTGGCATGTAGAGGGCGACAGAAATCTCTCTACCTGCTGCTCTCTGCATCAAACCAAGATGTTGTAAAAATGTTGTAAAAGTTCGCTCATCACTTAGTCATGTATGTCATTTCTTCAAATCCACTGAGCTTGTCAGGGAAATGATAGTCAATATTGTGGTGGTATTTTCCATGATGTGCTGGATTAGGTGACTTTTCCAGTGTTTACAGTGTCAGTATAAATGTTCAAGAAGGGGTTCAGCATTTAAAAAGAGGAAGAAGATACTTATCATTACACAATAAACACAAACAAGTACAGTAAACTGATACATGAAAGGTAGTTAACTAGTAGTTCATTGCCCAAAACATCCTGTAATCACTATATAGTATTTTTTAAATCAGTTCAATTTTTGTGCACAGAAATGTACATACAATGTGCCTGAAAACATTTTGTCTCTCAGCTCGAAAGAGGACAACAAATAATGAAAGTGATACTATTCTTCAAAGGAGAACAAAAGTGGATATTCCACAATCTGCCAAACCTGCCCTGAGTTATAGGAAAATTTCCAAAAAGGGTTCCTCCCTCAGACCCTCCCATTTCACTCCATGTGATACAGGGAGTGTTTGTTTTGAAGCCACACATGCATTTAAAGCCATTAAACACTCAGGCTTTATGACAATCAAAGAAGGATACAGACGTGAACACATCTGCATAAAGAAAAGCATTTTCAAGATGATGAAGAAGACGAAAAATGGAAACTCTGGTAAGTTCTTTGTTTTCTGAAGACTTCACAGACAACTTTAAATGAAATACATAATACTAGCTTTAAATGTCAATAGGAAATTCATGCAAATTACAATGTGTCCAGATGAACTGAGGTATCCAGGATCAACACAAAATAATTAATTAATTTTAATTCATTACAAATGTTTAATACATTATTATATATATATAATAATTTATGTTTTTAGCACCACTGAAAGTAAATTAAAAATTAAAATGAAAGTGAATGCAAACAGTTCCTAAAGTTTCCCAACTTTAGTTAGTTACTTCCAAACCATCGGTCAGAATCATGCAGCCCCCTCTGGTCTAGTTGATCAAGGGTTCATCCTGCAACAAGATAATGAACATGACTATGAATTTAAATAGTGCAAAATGCTAAACAGAAGTTGATCAGGTCTTCTTCTCTTAGCAGTTATTTAAGAATTGCTGCTGATGCAGATTTACAGATATGTTATCAGTAAATCTGCTGATGCAGATTTACTGCCTAATATAAAAACGTGTCCTGTTTACTGGAAATGTGGAGCTTGGCAGTAATGTGTGAGTGAAATTGAAACACTTTACATAGAGTTAATACTTTATCATTCAACTCAACTTTTATTAACTTTGACAATTAAACAAATACTTTGACACAGTGTTTACACTCATGATCCATATTTGCTTGAATCTCTCACCTCACATTAACTTGGATCTGAAAAAAAAAAAAAAAAAAGACGTTGATGATGATGTTTTGTCAGATTTGTCAGACTTATTAGTTAAGTCATTAGAGTGATGGCGAATTATTTTAAATAGTAAAATTAAAAACAGTTAATATCACAAAATTTGACACATGCAGTTTATTGTTTACTATTCTATGTAGACAGTAGATACAAAACTTCCCAGCTTGTTGTTGTGACTGTCTGTGCCACATGCAAGTTGTAGTGCAGATGTAATCTAAATGATTGGCCTGGAAAATAATCCATTGAATGCAAACATGTTTACCACAACAGGAACCTAAATTGTGTTTTTATTGTCTTGCAGTCGTTGGGTTGGAGAAGTTGCACAAATGTGACAGGTCCTGCCTGGGTCCTCTGAGCTTCGACTGTCACGCTGTGGGAGAGATGGTCCAACTGAGCGAGGGGTGTCGACTTGCAGAAAAGAAGGAGAGCACTTTCAAGAACGGCCTGGTGTTCAGCAGCCGCTCGGTAAAGATCAAGGAGAGGGTTCGTCTGAGAGTCCTGAAAGATTTTTCCAAGTGGCATGGAGCTCTGCGTGTGGGCTTCACCAACGTGCCACCCAAAGCCAGAGCAGTACCTCTACCCTGCATGGCAATCCCTGACCTGACTGAGACCCCCGGGCACTGGGCTGCTCCTGTGCCTGAACATCTCTGCACGGCAGGCTCAGAGCTTGAGTTCTGGGTTTCTCATAATGGCACTGTACACATCATAATAAACACTGACAGCAGGCACAATGAGCATCAGCTCCTAACAGGAGTGGACCTCAGCAAGCCATTGTGGGCCATGATAGATATCTACGGACAGACATGCTCTGTTTTCCTCATGGGTAAGTTTATTATGAAATAAACTATGACGTGTGAGTTAGTATGTAGAACCTGTTGTTCTTGTTCTTTAATTGTTTATTGGCAGAACATTTCCATATGCATTAACAGTGCCAAGTAATTGCTTTGGATTAATTTAATGAATGTGTCTATTTGCTGCAGGCTCAGAGAAAAAGCAAGGCTTTTTCACCAGACGATCCTGTCCTGCACCTGAACACCTCACCTCACCAAATTCTGACAACATCTACAGCATCCCTGATGTCTCAAGCCTCTGTGGAAACAGCGTCGACTCCATCTCTTGTTGTGAGATGGAAGACCCAACAGGTAAGAACAAGGCCTTTCCATTGCAGCAGTCAGTTCAGTTTTTACTCAGTGTGGCTGTAACTGTAATACGTCTAATTTGTTCATAGATGAAGACTGCGTGGTGTGCATGGGGAAAAAGGCCAGAGTCACTCTGTCTTGTGGCCACCGGTGTTTATGTCATCACTGCGCCTCCAAGGTCCACAAAAGTTTTGGCACCTGCCCGCTGTGTCGTCGGACGATCAGAGCTCTATCTGTGTAGGAAAACTGTGTTCCAAGAGTCACAGGATACAAGCTGTTAAGAGACTGTAATAAAGAAAGTAACCAGAAAAAATGCTGACAGGAACATTTGTTTCATGTTATTTCTCTTTCTCTTCCTTTCTCCTTCCTATGTAAATATTGTACAATAGTATTTTCAGGCATCAGGAGCCTTAAAAAATAAAATAAAATACAAATGAATCAACAGAGCGACTGTTTTTTATGCTTAAAGTATGTGGAACATTTTTTTGTAAATGTGAAAGCGAAAGTGTCATGATGTTAAAGGTCTGCAGCAAATGATTAACAAACAATAAAGTTTACTATGAGTTAAACTTCGATGTGTGGGTTGCTGTAATCTTTGTTTAAATTATGTGTACACATTTTTTTCATATGTAAAAGCGAAAGAGTCTATATGTTTTTATAGAGGTGAAAGGTCGGTCAATATCTATTTTATCATTTCAGCAAAGTAAATGATGAATGATAACAGAGAAAACAGAGCAAACAAACAATAGTTTAACCTTGAAGATGAAATATGGACGTTACTGATTGACATTGATTGATTTTAATGTGTTTATTGCATTTAATGTGTTAAATTCACAATTAAAACTTGATATAGTTAAATAAAAAAAGTTAAATATTAACCTCAGTTTGACATATGCAGATTGTTTTGCAGATTGAATCTACATCAACAAATTATTCTACACAAACATAGGATTTGTCACAATTTATCCCCCAGCTTTGCATATCTAGAGCCATGCATTTTAACAAGCAACAGCATTGGACATTGCACCAGGTCAAAATAGATAGTTAGTTCATTAAAAACATTTAGTATAACAAATAAAAAAAAATAAAAAAATGCGGTTGTTACTGTGTGATTCTGGCGACATCTGGCTGTGACTTCTCCTTAAATCTAAACTATACACACTTCCCATAACAACCACTGAGGGGCAGTGTTGTATAGCTCATCTGCATGACCAAAACAACCAAAACAACAGTCTGCGAAAGAGAGATATGAGGATATCTTTAGAGAAACTTTTATTCACTGGTTTTGCAGAGGACAGTTTTTCTGCAGAAATCAGTCTGTAAGATGTCTTCTTTTTCCAGATACATTATTACATATATTGATGAAATAAAACGTCCAACTTATTATTTCTCTGCGTGGAGCTGTTTGGTGTCATCTCCCGGATCCAACAGGAAGATGGATTACAGAGAAAGTAAAAAGATGTGACCTTTGATTTCTGATCTTGCAGCCGTGGCTGTTAAATATTTATCTTGGATGGCTGAGCTGAGAACTGAGTGCAGGAATCCAGCAGGCGTCTGCGGGAATAATAATGTCAGGACGAGGAAACATGGGAGCAGGAACAGACAAGATAAACGTCTTAGAAGCTTAACAGAAGCTTTACACTGTCCACGGTAGTTACAGAAATACACCAGATCTGCTGTGAGGAAAAGAAACGCCTTTGCTGCGAGGTTTCCCCTCATACAGGGTGAGTAAGTGGGGCCTGGTACTGGAACTCAACATGGAAATACTGACATTTCACTGAGGCCTGTATGTGTTTGTGTTTGTGTGTGTTTGTGTGTGTGTGTGTGGGCCGTAGGAATGTGTGCATGTATTTGTACTTAGACAAGTACTCTTTCCTGAATGTACAGATAGTGACAGGTGAGAAAGCTATGACTGTACCAACTGGATCTCACAGGAAGCACTCGAGACTTGCCTTTGTGCCCAACATGAATGTGACAGACGTTAACATCTAAAGGCTTAAGACAGTGAACAGACCGTGCTGTTATGATATGTGTGTCACTCGGACCAATTTATGGAGGCTATGGAAATGGCCTCCTCTTTCCTAGCATGTAAAACACTGAAGGGCGGTACCACAGAGCCTGTGTCTGTATGGGAATCTCTATTATTTCCAGCTGTGGATGGAAACTATTACTGAGCGCCTTCTCCCTGATGAGCTTTAAAATGTGCTCTCTCTCTCTCTCTCTCTCTCTCTCTCTCACTCACACACACACACAGAGAGACATAAGCCATACACACATACACGCCTACGGACACTCAGTCAAACATTCAGACCCACACTGAATCATTCACCAAAGATAAAAGACACCCTGTTGGCCTGAGAAAGAGAAAGAGAGGGAGGGAGAAAGAGACGAGCAGCAGGGGTTCCATCCCTCTTTTTCATTCACTTCCTCTCTCTCCCTCTGCACTGAGGAGACCTCACCACTCAGCCTGCGCTGGTCTGTAAGTACCGTACAACTTGTGCTGTGACTTCACACTGTGACTAGAGACTAGGGCTAGCACCACAAGGATAAAAAAAATATTAACAATTCAAGGTAAAAACATCATGAGATTAACTTGAGTTTTGAGATCTTTTGTCTTGTGAGGTGAAAAGGGAAATTGCCTCTGACACAGATTTGAGCATCATGTTGTTGCTGCTATCCCTCATCTCAACTCGGTTTGTCACTGGAAAACACTGTGACAAACAGGGTGAGGCTGTTTATCACTGCTGTGTCATTGTTGTGACGGATCATTACATTTTTTTTTTTTTCTCAGAATGTCGTTGAGCAGTTCTGTGAAAAAAAGGGCAGATATGAGGGGAGGTTTTACTACAGTATAGATGGCTAGATGACGTTGTGGCTTTAGTTGTTTTTAAATATTTGAGTATGCAGTGCAGATGCTGTCCTGTAAGATCAGCCATATTTGAAAATTTTTCACCAAACTATAAGCATCCTGAGAGGAACATCTCCCTGAAGGATTATACCAGAGACTGTTTGTTCTCATCAGCCAACAGACCTGGGCAGCACTGAGGACAAAAATGTTGTTTACTGCTAAAATGAACAGTGATGCATTGGTGTTTGTTCTCAGTGACATACCACACGACCTGCTGCATGAATGACACATGCTGTATGATGCCAGTTCTCCTGATCTGCCTTCCACAGTTACGGTGATGGTTGTTTACCATGATAACTCTCCAGTTATATCTTCATTTGGTGATAACTTTATCTTGAAATTTTGTTACAGACTTGCTGTCTCTTATTTCCTCATAACAGAGAGAGGGTGGCAGTAAAAAAAGCCCAGGGATATAGTCATAAAGTAATGTAGTTTTTGATTGTTTAACGGGTTTATGTCATGGTTTATACACTTGCTGGAATCTTTGGCTGTCAGGCTTTTAACGAGCTTCAGTGTCGCTCCGTAGTAACATACTATCACGTACCACTCAGTGTGAAAAGACATTTGGTCGGCCTTTGCATCATAGTAAAGGATCTGCTGGAATTCATCCATCTCAGTGAAGGACTGAGGCAAAACGTCACGGCTGTTTGCTCCTGCCCTGTCCTGATCATGTTTCTCTGTAATAAAAAAAGAACGACGCTGTAATAAAATGGACTTTGGCGAGGATAAAGCCTTGTATTTAGTGTGGTGAAGACACCGAGACAAAGTGAACAAGGATCTAGTGTGGGAGAAGTGTTGTGTCCGTGGGACAAAGCGACAATCGTCTCTTGCGTGATTACCTCATTTAGCTGCAGAGTGACAGGGCGTCAGATGTGACCACAGCGGGGTGAAGGTCTGCTCTGGCGGGACACAGATTATGAGGGAGCCTCAACCTGAAGCCTGCACCGCCAAGCTTGCCGCTCAGGTTCAGCAGCTCAACTGTTTGGCAAAAACAACCCTGTGAGGCTCAGTAAATGATATCTGCCCTGAGTTTAGCTCTACCAAGCCAGACCACTGAATTATTAAAAAGAGTTCAGTCCTTCTGTTTTAGGCTGGAACTAAACTAAATATCTTTATTTTATTGCTTGAACTTGAAGTGTAAAATGCATCTGAGAGAGAACACTGACTCTGTCAGCAGCAGGTGACTAGATCACACCTCTGCAGCGTGGACAGCAGTTCAAGAACTGCTTTTATTTGGGCAAGAGAGGAGCAGTGGGGTTTGAGAATTGGCTTTATTCCTGTTTAACAGCTGCTCTGTGCTTTGGGCATACAGCATTTAACACGGAAACATTCAAGCAATCAATTTGAATGCTGACTGACCTATCTGTCCACATACCACATCTCCTACTTTGAATAATTCATTAAAGAACAAAATATTTCCGTCAGCCGTCACATGCAACAGTATTGCTGGTGTTTGTGTGTGTGTGTGTGTGAGTATGGGAGAAAAGTCAGCATTACTCTATGGTGTAGAGCAATGAGTCTGAAACACTTTCCAGAGCTGGAACAGAAAGAGCTACTTTTCTCCTTTTGTGCATTTGGCTAGCCAGAGACCTGGCCTTTGCACACACACACGCACACAGACACACTCATAAACACACACACACACATAAAGGAGAGGGAGGGAGTAACTGGGCAGCGTCTGGTGGGAGGTGGAGGTGATGAACTATGTGCATTCCCCTTTCGTTAACCCTGCGCTGTGAAATATCACCTTATCACAACAATAGGGCTTCTTCACTGAAGGAGGTGCCCCGAACTGACAAGCCAAGAGCAGGGTGTCTTTTGAATGTGGTGGGGGCAAAGGGGTTGCTATAGTGACGCCTGTCAACCGGGAAGTCCTTTGCAGAGGCAGACAGGGCGAGGGCTGGGAGTGAGAGAGAGAGAGGGAGAGAGAGAAAGATTGTGTGTCCTGGCTAGTTTCACGAGGGAGGGAGAGAAGGTCTACAGTGTGGTTTACGTGCACAGCAGAGACAAACTGAAAGAGGTGGGAGTCCACTTGTTGGTGCCACTTTGAAGGTGAGTGCACTCTTTCCCATGGGAACATAGATTCAAATGACTGCTGCGGGTTACCTTAAACACTGTGACTGTAGAAATCTGTTTTGCAAGTATGTTTCTTTAAGGTTGAATAACCTGTCTGACTGCTCAGGGCTTACACACTGCACCACAGGATTAGCGCTGCAGACAGTGGAGTGTTTAAAGTCGAGGGATGCTTTTGCAGTTCACCTTAAGACACGTTTCTGCGTAGTTTGGATGTTGAAACAGACCTGTGGCTGGGAGCTGTGGAGGCGAGACCAGCTGTGAGTTACAGCTGGTGCACAAAGAGAGAGGGCACTGTTTCCCAATAAGTCATCACTCATCACTCTGCCCACTACTGACAGCTACTATGTACTGTAATGACAGAAGAGGAAATCATTTGTTCTGTCAGAATATTTTTTCCCATCCTGCTCCAGATAGCTCCAGGACTGTCCAGGCATTGCGGGAGGTTCCCCTTAATGTCAGGGCGATTTCCACCACTGGCTTTGATTCCCTTTGTGGTACTACTGAGGGTCTGGCTGCCAGGTCTCATCTCCACAAGCTGCACTCACTGCTGAATATGCAAAATGACAGCTATGAAAGTCTGTGAGACTTTTCATTTGGTTGTTTTGAGTGTGTATTACAATTTTACTTTTGCAACACAAATGAGAAATTATCTGAGATGATTTAAGCACATATCTGATGAACCTGCACTATATTCCTCCGCTGAGAAAGGCTGTGATTTATTGCCTCCTGGGAACACATCTCCTGTCTATTGACAAGAAGCACACCAACTCTGACTCCTCCTGTTGCTCAGACTGGAGGAGCACCATACAAGGAGGTGAAATACTTCCCTCCTGATAAATGTGTGTATCCCCCAATAACTGCATATTATAAACTAGCAGCTCCAAGGCCTTGTATGGGCTACATCTGTGTTCGCACATCTGCTAAGTTTGCAGAGAGGCAGTGTGGTTTGTGATCAACCTCGCAGGACCTCTAACATCTTTCACATAACTGCACAGTGACTCACTTTACATGTTTGGAAATACATTTTGGCTTTGTTTATTCACTGAATGTGCTCGTAATTACCTTCTCACTTTTTAAGGCAGGATTTTTTCAGTTTTACAACCCTGTTTTGCAGCTTGC
This sequence comes from Pampus argenteus, assembly GCA_036937835.1. NCBI lineage: Eukaryota > Metazoa > Chordata > Actinopteri > Scombriformes > Stromateidae > Pampus > Pampus argenteus. Next base: position 15,566,061 of record CM072867.1, read on the forward strand.
TGGACAGCGGTCACATTGTTTACGTATAAATGGTTTTGATAAGACTTTACCCTTCTGTCTGTCACGTCAAGGTTATCTGTGCTCAGTTTATATCCAGGAAATAAGCACTTTACATTAGAAGATTAGAACCTGTTTATACTTTTTGAAGACTGTACACAAGTGGTTGAAGTCAAATGTAACGCAGGACCCCCCCCTAAACAAAATAACTACCTTGAACAAATAGTGAGCTCATATTTTTGGTTGCTTTCCTTCACGGATGTAAGCAGGACTTAGATCTGTTCATCTGACTGCATGCAGCAGCTCCCGCCTTGTGGTGTCAATGAATAACTCTGTACTTTTGATCACCACCCTACACACGGAAGCAGAGGTCAGCACTTGTGCTAATAAATGGAGATCAGTTTGCAAGTGGCAGTTTTATTTATTTGTCTTCTATTTATTGTCGCCCTCTGATCAACACTACCATTATTCGGTCGTATACCTAGATGATTTATGGACAGCGGGATTCTCGATCTGACCACAAATCATTGCTTTTTCTGATGGTGCAGCAACTGATTGTAGAAGTTCATGGGTCAGCACTGTGACAGTTATTCATTAGTGGATGTGTGGCCAACTTGACAGCCTTGTTCTTCAGTGAGAACAATGCATGAAGCTCTGCATGTGGCAGAGAAAGGGAGTCATCGTAGGTCACGTCCTTATACAGAAGAAAAGGAAACTTGATGATTTAAATTTTTTTTTTTTTTTTTTAGATTACTCCTGTGTTGCTATTCCCGGCTGTGAAAACCTCCCATTGTGATTCACAGGAATCGCAGGGGTGTGGTGAAGTTCACTGACTTTGAAACTGCTGAGTAGATTTGCTTTGGCTCAGCAACTTCAAATAATAGTTTGGTTTCTCTTATGGTTCTTGTTCCACTTAAGTATCGTCATAAAAAGCTGTTCTTTGGTTCTGTTTAACATCTGACCCATTTCTTCCAAGGACCGGATGAATTTCCTGGGGGCAAAGGCGGAGATCTCCATACTCCAGTCAGTCCCCTGATTCACATTTTACATGTCCTCAGTTACTCTCAGTTACTCAGAGACTGACTAAATGCAAAGCTTGGGTTGCAAGAAACATCCTAGTGTCACATTTTATCTTCAGCTAACATGCACACGGGCTCTGTATTTTTCCTCTATTTCAAAACCCATCTAGTGGTGAAAATGGACCTCTCACCTAGCAGAGGTTTAAATTGCACAGCCTTTGAGATGCACAGGCTATAAAGTTTGTGTTTTTTTAGAAAGATAGCATCAAGGCACACTGATCCACGCTGATCCTGAAACTCGTCTCCAAGTGAAATCTTATAGCTGCCTCCGCTGTTGAGTCTAAGTAATTACATAAGAATGCACTGGGCATTCGGAGTAAACCCAAGCAGGGCCAGACTTCTGGACAGGGATTTTTCTGTAGATATTGACACAGATTTTTCCTTATTAGGTAGGATTGTGTTTGATGCTCTCCAATCGGGGAATGCACAAGGCACTGGAAGATTTCTCTGTTGTCTCCCCAGAGAAATGAGACACAGATACCACTGTTTATTACTTGAGCTTACTCATCAGGATGCTGCATTGATAAGACAGGATCTTTACAGCTTTTGGGCCTCTGAGAGAATGAATTTCCAATGTCAACTTTTATGGTATAAAAAAAAAAGATTCAAATGAATTCCACATCTTCTATGACATACAGAGGGCAGCTGTCTAGGACTGCAGCATACAAGTTTGAATTGGGAGTAGTGTAAGGTGAGAAAGGTGCTCCTTTGTTTGCTCTTCTGAATTAAACAAGCCATGCCTATGTTGACAGTGTTTGTTGCAAATGCCAACAAATCATCTAATCAGTGTGATGGAGCTTTAAAGGTGAATGCCATCCTGCTAAGAGAAGATCTGGTGTGAATAAGGACCAGCATTTCAGACATGTTGTAAATTGTGATCACTTTAAGCTGCTGTTTCCGTGTGTATCTTACGTGTATTGTTGCCTATTATTGGACAGATAATTGAGCAGCTGTGATTGCTTCGGGCTGCGAAAAGGTCATCCGTCATGCCTGAGCAGTAACGGTATTGTTGCAGACACAATCCTTCAGTTCCCATATTTTCCCTGTTATGTAATGCAGTTTATTGGGAGATGATGACTCAGATGGAGTGACATCGTTGTCTGGAGACGGAGAACACCGATTCTGTCAGTGCATTGGGCTCTACTCTGACTCCTAGTGCACAGAGACACACGGTGCATATAGTTTTCTTGGTTTTGACCACAATGATTATAGACTCTAATGTGCAGCTGCAAATGCCACATGGAAAACTCATCAGTGCAAATTGTGTTGGACAGCTCTCAGTCTGTAGTAGCTTGGCCTACACTTGGTCATTAGATACTTTCTTTCTTGCCAAGCTGCAAATAGTCATAGTTTACCATAGGCTAATCCTTATATTAACCCTATTGTTTAACAGAGACACAAAGATGTTTTACCCTCCAAGATATGACTTCTGCTTCTGACCACATTTTGAGGGAGAAAGATAAAAAAAAACGTGTGACTTGGAATCACTCATGTTTTGAGGTGTGCATGGTTTCTGTGACACCAACTGTGACTGTGTTATTATGGACCATTTAGCCCCTGTAGATGAGAACTGCCTGCCTTATACGGGAGAGGAAATGCCTCCTCCTCATTACCTCCCATTCCTTTGATGTTGAAACAGCCTAATCTGTTTTTCTTTGTTGCAGTTGATTAGAAACCGGCCTCTGCCTTCAGTAGCTGACGTTCTCCATCGTCGCCATCGTCCAGCCCCTCGAGTACAGTTTGAGTTTGTGAGTCACACTCATTGTTTTGGGTGAGTTTTTCCTTAGTTACAGGGAAACGTTAGTGATTGTTAACTTTCCCTCTTTGGAATACTAGTGGAATGGGAAAATGGAACTTTGTCAAGTCCGTCTGGATGTAAAATATGACTTATGACAGGGCTTTGTTGAACTCTACCTGTAGCTCAAAGGGTAAAAAGACATGCTGCAAGATTCAGAAGTGAAATTGAAGAACTACAAAACAAACTTAGTGTACAATATTTCTCTTTGGATCATTTTCACAGGCATTGCTTACAGACCTCCAGTGAAAATGTTGAAAATATATATATTCAGCTTCAACCCTGAGCAATGAAATGCATAAACAGAAACTTTTCTGCTCGAGAACTGTTAGAACTGTTTTGGTTGGTTCACATGAGAGACTTCTATATTTGTGTTTTTGTCTGTGCTCTGCTAACTGGTTTGAAACGGGCAAGGCTCTGTTGGGAAAATGTGATGTCATACATTTCCGTGCTTCAGTCGCTATTTAGTAACATTTAATTAAAAATGTGATGCCACACACCACAAGGTCTGATAACAAGTAGATTCGTTGGGTATTTAACTAAATAATAATCAATGTTTTAAAAAATATTTTAAGTTATAGAGAAACACTTAAAGTTTCCCTCCAGGCAAAAGAAAAACTTGAAATAATAAAGTCTTACAACCCAATAAAATAATTTCTCCAGGTCCTTTTTCAACAATTTATCCTCAACGTAGAGAAACTGTGAACTGGCAGCGTGTATGATAAAAGTTCTGTACCTGCAAACTTGATAAAAGATGTCAGGTGAACATGAACTGTGCTGCAGTAACAGTTACCTAGCAATGAGGTGGCAATGAGTCTGTCTCCCTCCTTTTGTGTGGCTAATCTTCTCAGTAGGTATATGACAGCTGCTCTGGAAAACATGTCAATGAAAATAAAGAAAGAGGAGAGAAGCTTTTATATGAAAAATGTTTTGTGTCTTTTTTTTTGCAGATATCCTTAATGCCGGGGACAAGAAATTGATATCTACCACACACCACGGATAACAGATCACATGCAGTCTCAGGTAAAACCATTTCTATAATTATGCAAATTGTTGACATTATCAATTATGTCTAACAAAGATGTCTCGATTACACCATAAAATTCCGGGAAAAACACTCCTGAGTATCACACAAGTCAGTTCAGTCCAATGACATGCCTTTCGTTTCGCCTGACTGTGCTGGACTTTGAGGTTGACATCAACAACCCCTTCCCAACCTCTGTGGCCCCAGCTCCGCCCCCTGGCTGCAGAATAGGGAGGCCTGGTGAATAGAGAGTTAATGGGCTCATAATGGTCCTCTCCTGTTTCAGTGCCCCCACTCTGCACCTTGAATGAGGCCTTTCTGCAGTTGTGGCAAGGGAGATGATGAAGTGGGTGGAACACTACTTCCCACTGATCCTGCTTTAAATAAATTAGGGGCCTTTTCATTAGAGGGTCCCCCACAGAGGCCAGTTATTCTCTGGAGAATAGTCGAGCTGCTAACATGTTCACATGACCCCCCGTAGAGAGTGATGTTTACCCAGAGACGACAGTAGGACATGACAGAAGCAAAGTTCACACATTGTTTTTGTTCATCCATATTTCTCATTTTCTTCTGTGTTTAGCAACGTTTTGAAGTGGTTGGCGACCCAAATGGCTCCCGGATTGTCTTTTCCAGGGAGGATGGAGTTCCTTCAGGTCAGCAGATCCTAACTTCTCCAGAACTGACCCAAGAGGTGGTCATCTCTCCAGGACTCCCTTCTCTGCCTCTGAGTCCTTTTCCATCAGCAAGGCAGCCATCTGGAGAGCTGAAGGTATGCACAGTCGGAAATGTCCTGGAGGCTCTGGCGATGAACACATGGTATTCAGTAAACAAGTGCTCCTCCCTGTGGAAAAATGTTGCATCACATGTTCCATCAGTTATCAGTTGCTGTACACTGAGACGTTTGTATTTGGACTAATGTATAATATACTTCCTTTCTTAAGGCAGCGGTGAATGGAAGTGGCCCAACAACTCTTAGCTTTGCATCATACTATGGCCCCTCACAATCATATGGTAAGGTTGTAAATTTTTTTAATCCGTTCATTGCAACAGTGCTGTGTTGTTCAAGTGAAAATACATTTCCAGAAAATAGATATTAATTTAAAAAGCAATTTAAACTGAAACGTTACAACATCTCATTAAATGTGGTGAAGCAGACTGATACTTTTATTCCTCACCTGAACATAATCAAAGATGTTATCTGATAATTGGAACAACATCATTATTTGAATCTTATTGTTGTGATTGTGTAACTCAGGGGAGCTGTCCAATGGTGTCCAGGCCTCTACCACTCTACCACGCAGCTGGACTCCCACCAGAGAGGAGAGACTTATCAAGTTCTCAGGAATCGGCCCGGTGGATGAGACGGGGATGCCCATTGCCTCCAGATCAGTAAGAGCTTTACTTTTTTGCATATATCCTCAACAAACATTACATCCTATGTTGATTCTTTTTTATTTTGACGTTCCTGCTATAACCAATGTGTTGTATTTCTTTCTCAAAGCCTAATTCGCCAGGTCTGTTTACCTTTCTTTTCTTTACCAGAGTGTAAACAAGCCCAGAGACTGGTACAAAAGCATGTTCAGACAGATTCACAAGAGGCCAGAGGGTAAGAATACTTCTCCTCTTCTTCTTCCTCTTCCTTTCTCCTCCTTCTCCTCTCTCAAAGTCTCTCTGGAGAGAATTCCTCTCCCTCAGTGTCAGGTACTACAGAGGTCGATCCAGCTAACATATTACTGCAGTCAAAATCAGACATGATTAAAGAGCCCTAAAGTCTTTTGTCAGTTCTACATTTTCCCTCTAAAACAATCCTGATTCTTATCTCAGCCTGAAACCTAGCTGTTCATTTGTCTCCATTACCAGTTGTGTAATAGAAACATGTTCCCTGTTATTTGTGGGGTTGGCAGCACCACTGGAGAATGTTTTCAGTTGATTGCTTTGCATTGATTTTGCTTGAGATGAATGTTTTTAACTCTCTGCAGGAGCTACGCTATGTCTTATTTAACAGTAGTATCATGTGAGCATGCCTGAAAATTATGCTGTGCCTGAATTCACTGAGGTGCTACTGATGATCTTTGGCAGAGCAAAGCAAGTATATGGATCAAGAATAACAGTGCTGGAAAACAGTATAAATCCTATATTAGTGTAAAGGACATTTATGCATTATGCATTCTGCATAATTCGTACATTTACACGATACTTCTGTACCTTTGCTTGAGTTCTGAATGCAACTATACACAAAGACAAATCTGCCCCTACTACTATATATAAAAGGAATATCCGAGCATGTTGATGGAGTAATCAAGAAAGAACATAATCTAAAAAAGGCCTCTTTTGTTTATGTTTTTTTAGAACCTGAGTTGGAAGATTCAGAGAAGTGGTCAGCCGAACGTAAGTTAATCTGCCATCAAGGTCCACATTGTTGTCCTGCTTGGTTACGTAATCAGCTCTTACTTAAAACCTCACTGACCCACAGGGCTCCAGTTATCTGCCAACACAGAGAACAATAATGAAGCAGACAAGAATCTCTTCTGTCTAACACCTTATGGAGCCCTACCAGACTGGTAAGTTTATACTGATTTGTTGTAGCTGTTTCAGGGTCACGGTACAGTGGAGAATATCCCAGCATGCACTGTAGAGAAGGCTGACAAACCTCCAAAACATATCATTCACAAACACACATCAGATTAGACTTGCTCAGTTTGACACAGTGCAAAATGTCTCTTTCCATGCATACCAAAAGTCATGAATCAAAATAATTTCATATGAAAATTCAGCTACTGCAAATGTAAGGGAGGTTTAACAGTGGATTGATGTACCATATTTTCCAAGAAATCACATTATTATGAAATGTATCTGAATTTATTCCTCAAATGAGATAAAAGACTGCAGATCTTACATGAATACCAAACAAATCTCCAAGACAAGACCGAGAGCTGTGGCAGGAAACATGTGGGACAGACAAGTTTGGATTTGTTGTTACAGGCACTAACAATGAAGCCATGATTAAGTTGCTGTCCGTGGTGTGTGTGTGTGTTGGGGTGTTATGTTTCAGGAGTGAGGATGTAGACAAGCTGTCAGACCCGGGAAAGCAACACCCTCAGCCGAAGAGCATATACGATTTTGAGCCTGGAAAGAGCACAGCGCCTGAAAGCCACAACCAGGTACGCCCTCATACACACTCACAGATTTAAAAGTAGGAGCTGAGATACACTGATTCCTGCAAAAAAAAAAAGAAAAAAAAAAAAAGTTTTTGTCTGTTTCTTAACCTCTCAATGTATCCAGCATTGTTATTGGCTCTAGTCATTGGGGTCCTTTGTGTAGTCTGGCACTGTTTTCTCTGTCTGTGGCTCAAGAACTGGTTTGAAGATGGGCACCTTTTCTTTAAGGATTATAGTCTAAGTGCTCATGTTTCATCTTCTCACGCAAGGTAACTAATAACTTGTGAGTGTGGTCATTCCACAGTGTACCCGCTGCATACCATCAGATGTGCCTCCTTCTTTTATTGAAAGGGCTTCCAGATTTCATGATTTCATTCATTCAACATAGCTTTTCAGAAACTAACAAAGGCGCGATCTTAGTATTTCTTGTAACTTTTCCGCCAAACATTTGTCCGTATACTTTGTGTCATTGTGAGAAAAACAAAAAAACAAAACACACCTGGTGAGTTTGAGAACGACGTCTCTAAAGATTTTTTTTTTTTTGAATGGCTCCTGCAACAATGTCCCAGATCTGGTGCATTTTGTGCCCTAGTGTCTGCACTTGTGAAGAAAAGTAATCTTTGTTTCCACTCCGCCACGGGAGCTGAGGTGTCTTGTGATCCGCATTACGGTGTTAACCTCTTGTGGTGTTATAATGGCTCACAGCATGGCAACTTATTTAATTTCCTTTTTAAGACAGAAGCCAATGCTCTATCCCCCTGGACAGCGTTTAGAAAACTAGCGCACAGACCATATCAGGTGTTGTGCTGCTTCACAGTGACATTATAGTTTGTGATTGTAGTGAGGATGACTCCCAGCTGAGGCCTTGGCGCACTGAAAGACACATTCAGCCAAGCTTTCATGAAAAAAAAAATAAAGCAGAAAATGGAGCAGTGGGTCTGTGGTTCTCTCCAGTCAAGCCTTTTATAGTTATACTGGATAAAATGAACTGTGCACATCAGACTGTGAAAGCAGTTTTGGCTGCCTAGTTATATCAGTAATCAACATTAAAATACGATAATAGTAAAATGGGGGTAAAGCCTATAACCACAATGAATCTTTAAGAATTAACAAGATGATTTAAATAGCTAAAACAAGTCTAAATCTGTCCTGAAAATTCTTTTACTGAAACTGACCTGAACCTAAATCCCTCTTGACACCTTTTATGTGAAGGATATACTGTAGATTATCTGTGATATTAGAAAACTCTGACTTTTACAGCCTTTATGTCATGTTGAGCCTAAACACACTGAAAATGGTTGCAGATGTCTGTAAACAAATTAAGTTTACTAACAATGTTGTCATTTTTCTGTCCTTAGGCTCATCTGTCACTGAAGAAACAGCCTGAGAAACCCAAGTCCCCTTCAATTGAGGTGAGCAGCTTTGACAACACGTCAACGTCCTTTGTGCATTCACTCTATTGAGATTTCACTTTTTAAACCATTAAAAAGGGACACCGTTTGCTTGTACTAGTACAGTGGTTTTAGTGTTTTAATTTTGCCATTGTTCGGGCTCAGGCCAGTCTGGTCTCTGAGCTGAGTCGGTTCGAGGCTGAGCTGGACTCGGAGATCCAGGGCCTGGAGAGGAGACTTTCCCAGAAGAAGCAGCGTCAAGGCCGGGGTGAGGTACTGAGCCTCCCTCCTGACTCTCTCTGCTGAAGCATCCCTCCTACCCCCCCAATCTACCAGAATCCTCACCCACTTGCATCCTTTACTCCCCCCACTCCCGATGAAGGCTGCGTGTCTCAGCCAGACTCTTGCTTGCTAGCTTTGACCATGTTTGCTGAGTTTCCTCTATGACCGGGATGACAGCTCCCAGAATCACTTGCCTGTCTTTCACTTTGATTGATCTGCTAAATCACCTTTCTGCTAGTTCCCCTACCCCCACCTCAGCAAGTATAAATCCGGCTGTCAAAATATCAATTTCCTTCAAATCTATGGTAGAAATCAGTTTTCTTGGTAATGTTGTTAGGAAACAGTGCTTGTTTTTAGAGAGCAACTTGGATGTAATCCTGCCATAAAACACTACCTGTGCTATTCCTCATTTTTATGTAATTACATTTGCTTCATGAGCTATAATTTGACTGAAATCACAGACGGCTCAGACAGATCATGAGTGGTGTTGTTGTTTTGTAGCCCAAGGAGCATAGGACCCAGGGGATTCCTTGCTCCTCTGGGAGTGGTCAGCACCTCTACTTCGCCAAGTTGTTGTGAGATTTCCTCCAAGCTGTGAGATACAGTAGGCTGCAGCGAACAAGCTGTGTTTAATGTTCAATCTGTTTTCAGGAGGCCAGAGGCAGGGATCCAGTGGCTGCTGCAAAGACCGGGACTACAAACAAGAGGTCAGTGACAAAGGAAGCAATATAGATTACTCTATAGATTGCTCCAAGTGATATTCAGCAGGTTATGACAACTTCACTGACACTTCACCACATTTTTATTGTTGAAGATGAACACACAAGACACATTGTGTTACCTGAGGAGGTGTGTAAGATTTTACTCAAATGCACCATTTTTCTTAAAGTTTTTTACTGACAAGTGGACTTTTAACAACTCGTAGAGAATTTCTTCCTTCATTATGAGTGTGTATTATGGAGAGGTACAGTATAAAAACACTAAACAGAGAGCTTATTGAAAAGGCCTTGGTCATTCACCACATAACGGACCTCCTCTGAGCTCAACACAGCCTGTTAATCCTCTTTGCTATTGCTTCATCGGGTTAGCGGAGTTGCAGTTTTCCTGCTGTTTTCAGAAACCCAGCACTGTGATTGGACAGAATTAAAACTTTGCAGGGTACCTGTTAGCTGATCAGGTGACTGTTTGGTGCTGGACGCTCTGTCAGGAAGCTGTTGAACGTTAACAAGTTCAAGTACAGTGTTTGTTGTTTCAGACAGCAGACAGCATTCCACATTTCTCACCATGTGTGTAATGCATTCTTGGACAATTCTCACTGTTGTTTGCTAAGTTGAGTTTCTTGGTTTTGACCTTTTCTGACTTGGTGGGTTAAAGGGCTTTTTATTTCAAAGAACCTGCTGCTAAAGAAATGTGAAGTTAAAACATAAAGTGGTAAGAAACTGTCAGTTTTTCTTACTGTTTCCTGTTATCTAGACATGTTTAATTATGGACATCCAGCTGCAATAAAACACTGAAATACAAAAAAGACTGGAAATATGCAAATAAGTTCAGGGGAAGGCAGGTGGGAAGTTTTTTTTCTGAATTAATTTATAATCCAGAATCATTTAGACTGTGTGACTTTTCGGGACTAGACAATTTAACCTCCAAACTTTATCTAAACCAGATCTTCGATTGAAGGGTAAGAACATGACTCACACTGTAACTTCCTGATTATCTGTCTCATCTCCGTCCAGTGTATGAGAACCAGCAGTTGCACCCAGATGTGTTGTAGAGTAAATTTGCGTATCTGTGTATATTTCTGTACTGTTTCTCTGATTGTGTGTTTGATGTCACTGGAAACTCCTGAATGTGAGTCAGAGTGATATAAACATAAAAATAAATATATTATATATATATATATATATATATATATATATATATATATATATATATATAATTTTTTTTTTTTTCAGCAATTCATCGGCATCAAAGCAGTCTGTCCATCACTCTGTTGGCACATCATCAGCTCCCACATATGGTAAACATGGGATTTCTTCATTTTTGGCTCTATATGTAACCCACACATGCACAGTGTGATTCTGATTTGAATAGTTTAAAGTCCATTTCTGTCCATGCTATTAATGAGCTCTGCTCTTGAATACAACACCTCCTCCTCCTTGAACGCACTGACACAACACAAGACATGTTCTGTCCTCAATGAACAGGCTGCTCATTTAATCAAACAGCATATATATGATGAAAGCTTTTAGTAATCTAATATATTCTGATGGTCTCATGTTTCTCGACCTTTCATTGCCTATGTTGTCTGCAGCAGATCCTGCTTTTTAGATGAGGTTGATGCGAGCATGGAAATCTTTTGCTGTTATTGTCCTATAGAAACAGGGGCTACTGTAGATGGGTGGGGAGGAAGCCCAGAAAAATAGGAAGTGGAATTCGGAAGACCTGATTAAAGATTAGCTTTATCCAATTGTTTTTCCTGGGGTCCAGGGGGAACCAGCCTGAATGACTTTCTGAACTAGGTAGTTGATGAGGCTGTGCTTCAAAAAACAAAGAACAAAAGTGCACATTAAATACTCATACTGTTGTACCTTCACTTTGCAGTAGAACACCTCTCTCCTGCAAATGAAACCATGGAGCTCTCTTCTAAGAAAGAGGAGAAGAAGGTATGTCCATATGACTTTGATTTTACCTAAAAAAAGGTATGTTTAAGAAATAATTTTGCCACGTGGTTTTGAGCTGTGTGTGTGTGTGTGTGTGTGTCTGTCTGTGTGTGTGTGTGTGTGTGTTTCCAGATGAAAGCAGCGCGAGCCAAGTTCGATTTCCAGGCTCAATCACCCAAGTGAGTTACTATAGCTGATCATATGGTAGATAAGCCATTTCCTGCTACTAATACTTCTACTGCAGTTGAGTTCTTAAATATTAGTCCTTTAATCTAGTTCAACATGTCTCTGACCAAACTCATAACTCATAACCACAGCCGTACTTTGGACTCTGTGTTTTTGTTGTTGGACTTCAATAATCTATCTGTGAGTTTAACGTTAGTTCGTGTTTTTTCATTTTTTTTTGTGCTGCCTATGAAAATGAGCTCCTAATACTCCTGTCTTGAAAAGTGCTATGCAAATAAAATTTTTACTATCATTCTGAAAGAAAAGATTATACCAGTATTAGATTTACATTGACACATTTTGTACTTTGAGCTCACTTGTCTCGATTATGTAATCTAATGAAAATATATTTTTATAATCTTTGTTCCTCTTTTCAGGGAACTCACACTGCAGAAAGGCGACGTTGTTTACATCCACAGGCAGGTTGACGGCAACTGGTTTGAAGGAGAACATCATGGCAGAGCTGGTATTTTCCCCACAACCTATGTGGAGGTAAATTTCTTCATATCTAAAAATTTGACCTCGTCAAATCAAAACCATGTGATACCGGCTTACATCCTCCCTCTGTCCTTCATAGATTCTGCCTCCTTCAGAGAAGCCGACACCTTTAAAGTCTCCGACTATACAGGTGCTGGACTACGGGGAAGCTGTGGCTCTGTTTAACTTTAACGGCGACCTTCCGGTTGAACTCTCTTTTCGTAAAGTGAGTGTTGTTAGGATTCATGTAATCTAATGTGTCACTGTATTTAACAATGCCATAAGAGCGAAGAAAGATGGAGCTGCAAATAAGAGTACTCATTTCCCTACTTTTGTATTACCAGTTGGTTTGCCTGGAAATCTTATTAGTGTTTAAAAATAGTTTGATATTTTGGGAATTTTGCTTCATCTACTTTTTCTAACATCTGTTTGGCTGCAAGAAGGATTTTATATCAGAGGACTGCACATTTATATTAAGTCTGAGTGTTCAAGTTTTTCATTATTTCCACTTCAAGCAGCCAAAGTGAAAAGCTTCTTCGTGCAGCTTTAAAAATATCTATATTACATTTTGAAGAAGATAAGAATTGAGTGCTTACTTCGATTTGTGTATAACCTAACAAATGTAAATATTGTGTTTGTCAGTTTATCATGCTTTAGGAAATTATATTCAATATATAACTTTTTTGAACTTATGTTCAATTCTTTTCTCTCTTTAGGGTGAGGTGATCAGCATTACCAGGCGTGTTGATGACAAGTGGTTGGAGGGAAGGATCTCAGGGACCAGCCGGAGTGGCATCTTTCCTGCCACTTATGTTCAGGTCAACAAGATGCTCCGCACCAAATTGTCCACAGACGACTACCCTGCGGGCCCCATGTCTCCTGTCTCCCCTGGACCCCAGAGTCCAGGACGTCCACTTCACTCACCCTGCCCGCGGTCACCAATGTCCCCTTTCACCCCTACCTCCCTCAGCCCCCAACCTGAGCACTCCTCCTTGAAGCTATCTTCACCTGTTCGTTATGGCAGCCCAACTTCACAGTCACGCTCTCCCACCCAGACACCCGTCTCCAAAGAAAATCAGTGGCCCCACAGTACCTCCACAACTGCTTCACCCACCAACCAGAACAGCCACTGGAGGGGGACACACTCAGCTAACCAGAGCTCCACAGCTAGAGCTGTCTCACCGACCACTCAGTTGTCAGCATCTGTTTACAGAGCAGGAGCCACCACAGCAAACACTCCCAGATACACTGACCCCACACAGGTCACTGCATGTCCACACGCTTTTGATGTTTCTGTTTGTGTTTCCCAAATCATGATAGGAATGTTGCTCATCATTTCTTATTTCATAACGCTTGACATGAGGTTTCCATCTTCTAGGGGGCAACAACAAACCAAGCTGCTCCACCTCATCCCCACGTCAACTCTCTCCTGCCAACACATGTGTCAAACAACGCTGGTTCTACGATGTTGAAAAGCCAACCGTACGTTTCAAGCTAGTCGACATTGTTTCAGGCTAGATAAAGTGTTGCAGCTTTGGTGGATTTGTGACTCTGGAGAGTTATTTTGATTTTTTTCCCCCTGTTCTCAATTTTAGATTTAAAGCTGTTTACAACTACAAACCACAGAATTCAGACGAGTTGGAGCTCAGAGAAGGAGACATTGTGCAAGTGATGGAGAAATGTGATGATGGTTGGTTTGTAGGTAAGAAATAAACTGTCAGTCCTTCAATGTATTTCCTGTAGAAACTAGATACTGAAGTGGAATATTACATATAAGGTGGGTGAGAGTTAGAAGTAGTAGTGTGCTCTACTCTCCTCCAATCCACTCTTCCTAAGAAACTCCCTGATTTGGTGTTTTGATGATGATGGTGGTGGAAAATCTCCCTCGTGTATTCATTTGGGTGGAGCTCTGGTGACTGTGACGGGCATAGCATATGATTCATAGGATACACATGCTCACCAAACGACTCACTGACTGAGCATCTGCATTTGTTTCTCCACTTATTCATTCAGATTTTTTTCCTTTTAAATTGTGAACTGTCTGTAGCTTGTAAATCAATGTGGTATCAGTCAGGTTCAGCAAAGTAGTTTTTAATTTATGTGAGCGAATGATACCTCCTCAGAAAATCACTGAAGATTAAATTATTTCCATGAGCTAAAAGTAATGGGATTTTATAAAAAACAAAACAAAACAAAAGCAAACATACAGTGTAATGACATAATAGGTGAAGCATTCAGCTTAAAATCCTGCATAGTGTTGTGTAAGCCTGCCCTCTAGTGGACATTATGAAACATTGCAGGTAATAGCTCAAACTGTACATTGTTTTTGTTTGAAAATATAGACATAGGCTCCATTTATTTTGTTTCCTCTCTCTGCAGGTACGTCAGAACGGACTCATGCTTTTGGGACTTTTCCTGGGAATTATGTGGCACCAGTTTGACTTCCTCACTTCCTGCTTGCCCACATTCACCTGGACTCATAAGAGCCCGACCAATCACTCCAGCTCATTCCAGCAGATCCTGCTTTTGACACCCCAGCATTTCTTCATCCAATTATCCACCACGCTCCCAAACCTGCTTTATTCAGGCCTGCATGTTCACTCTGTTTCTCAGAGCAGAGATGAAGACATGGACATTGTGTGGTTTCTCACCTCACTTCCTTGCATGAGTGCGTGTGTGTGTGTGTGTGTGTGTGTGTGTGTGTGTGTGTGTGTTGCACTGAGACTTGGTGTTTTCATACACACCATTTGAAAGGAAATAGTGAATGTTGATGATACTGTTTCGGATGCAAAGAATGGAGTTTTTTGTTCCACAGCTATTTGCAGCTGCAGGAAATCTGCATTCCTTCTCAGTGAACAACACTGTCCTTTCTAAGCTCCTGATACAGTATGATGCTGCATTCAGCATTTCACCACTATAGTGCCATCACAAACCACTGCTGAGAATTGTGAATTATGGGATGGCACATTTTTCTGGTATTTCACTGGACAATTAATTTTTTTCGTAAAATGTCTCCCCCAGATTTTCTCGAGGATCTCTGAAAATACCCTGGACAGTCTGAAGAAACAACATGAACATCTGTAGATATGTGCTTAAAGTAGAGCACGGCAAGGGCTTGGACCTGTTATAATAGGTTTACAGCCTTCCACAAGGCTTTTCAGACGAGCAAAATAATTAATGCATGTGCTGGTTTCTTTTTATTCATTGCAGAATTTTTTTTGGCTTTATTTTTTTAATGATAATGGCAAAAGTAAAAAGAGAAATAAAATACTGGTAGTCTTTTGAGCTGTAATGAAAATCACTTTGCTCTGAAATCCAGTTTCAAATCTCTGTACATTTTTGAGATCATCTGTGTTGAATATCTCAGTGTATGCAATCTAGATAATGCAAAAGTAATGTGCCAAATCTAACCTGCCAAACATGTCTTAACTCTCCATTCAACATTCTCAGTTCACTTTATTTCTGCCGTGTTTTCTACTACTCCTCTCACAACGTTTTCTCTGCTTACAGGGTTAACATTTTCACTTTGACAGCAGTATTCAGAATTCACTTATGTTTGTGCCAGTGCAACCACATGCGTGAGCTTTCTAGACCTAAATTAGAAATCCCTATCATAAAGTCATTTGCAATTTTTTATGATATATTCCTAATTGCTCTGTAAAAATGAATCATGTGTAGTCGACACAGAAGATGATTGTACAGACTGTAACCTTTTATCAAATTTGAAAGTATAATATATATTTGGTTATAAAGCAATGTATCTCAAATGTATGGTACGCATTTTTTTAAACAATTAAACATTACAGAGTGATACTGAAAGATGTTTCTTGTTCTCATGTACACACACACACATGCACAAGACTACAACTGTAATATATTACTGCAATAGGAAAAAATGATGAGAAATGAAAAAAAAACAGTTTAACATTATGTTTTTAATTTTTCATTGTAAAAGGTTACAGTACGTCTTCCATGTGACTTAATATGACAAGAACTATAAAAAATCTTCATTCAAGATAGTAATTTAAAAACAAGGGATACATGAGATTAAAAAATAGATTCATATTTTAAAACAGTCCATTTTAAAACAATACTCAGGTGCCCGTATGAACAGTGAAACAGGTTTTGCTCACTGTGATCATTCTTGTATATTATGACCATTATACAATCTCTAAATGTGCTTATAATGTAGTGATGGAGGACACAATCCCTCAGTACTTGTCTTCCATGATGAAAATGCATTATGAAAGGATCTTATAAACAGTATAAACAGCAGATTACAGCAGGAAAACGTGTCAGTGTTCATTTAATCATATCTGATTATTGCTTTAGGACAGACTTTAAAAATTGTGACCCTATCCTATAAAGACCATGTTTTATGAATATGACAGCAGTAAATACCACCTCATGTTATAGCAGTATATCTTTGCCCTTTCTGGTTGTGCTTCAAGTGTTATCAGCTGCTGCAAAAAGTCACCGAGCGTGGTTTTTTTTTCTCTTTCTCTCTCTTCCTGCCATCTAATCAAACCACACAGTTACACCTGCTGATGCCACAGACAGAAAGATAAACGACGTCACGTTAGGCCTAATTGGCGCTGATCTGATCCGTCAGCAGGTGGCGCGCCGTCACAAAACGCAGCTGCTTCGTTTTTGTGGATAAATGGCTCAATTATCACTCCGTCTGCGCCACCCTCCCCATCCCTCCCCTCCCTTCCCCTCTGATACGACACGCCCCGCGTTGCTGTCTGTGTCAAACCTTGTATTTTGGTAACAGCACATGGCACCGCGAGCTCATCCTTGTGGACGCACTGCGCGCGCAGCTACAGGTAGTGTTCATGCGCGCCACCTTCTTCACGGCTGAAACGACAAGAGACGACAAGAGTCAAGGGACTAGCAGACCTCCATCACCTCCTCACCGCTGTTACACTGACGAAGAGGAGTCCTAAGTTGTTTTGTTCTTCTTCTTGGAGCCGGTCTGTGTTTAGTCGAGGAGTGCGCGGAGATATAACAGGTGGAGAAGGACCTAAAAACCACAATATTCATCTTGGTAAGTAGAGATTGTGATATTAAAAGAAAAACGTTTATAAATCAGTTTACCCAATTTAAAATTCCTTTCATGTACCTTTTTTTTTATTGATGAAACTCTCGTTGGCATTACATATCTTTTTTTTTTGTTTTTGTGTTATTTATTTTGTGTAATTTTATTGTCAATAAAACCGATAGACTGTTAATTAAAAAGTGTGGGAACCTCAAAGACTGCAGCGAGGCGTTGCTAAATTCAGTTCAGTTCTGTTCAGGCTATTGATACTGGAAGTCAATCTAAGTGAATACCTCACCAGAAGGCGCTTTAGCCCACACAGAGTGCAGGTTTTCACTGCCTACTGTAGCCCTTCCACCTCTTCAGTGCATCTACATTGAGGAGACCAGGGTTAACACCAAGTTATTTGTTGCACGTTAAACAGTCAGTGTGATTTGTGGCAGGAGGCTGGACCAGGTGCAACCTCAGGAAACCTGAAGTCAGTATTTATCTCACATTAGTCCAGCTGTGATGAAGCTGTTATCTTCTCACTCCTCCTAAAGTGGCCTGTTGAAGGTGGTGACTGTGCATTAGCAGGTCTGCTGTGTTATGTTTTCCTTTAAAGTTGTCTAGACATGGCTGTTTCTCCAGTTCACTTAATCAGACCTGCTAAATGTTAAGAAATAAATAGCTCTGGATTTATAGCTCAGCAGGTGGGAAACTACTTAAGGTGTTTCTCAGAGTTCATGCATAATCCAGAACAGTCCCAGTGAAACATCCCGTTCCCAACCTCACCGCCTACTGTTTGTGTACACTCTCCATTGTGATTGTACCCAGCTGCCTTTCATGTACCTACCCTCCTCTTGCTTTATATTGTTTGTTTCCTCATGAATTTTCTTTTTTCTTTTTCTTTCTTTCCTTTTTTTTATATACCAAGACAGGATAGGGCTAAAGGCATCAAGGAGCCAAAAATGGACGACTGTAATTGTGGATAGAGCAAAGCATTGGCTTTTCAAGAAAGCAACTCATAAAAGTCTAACTCAGGAAAAGTTTTTTTCTTTTTTTATATTTGTTTAACAGTTGGATTGAACTGAAGTAAATGAACTACTGAATACCGGTATGTGTTGTTTCTTTATTTAGTTCAGTATTCTGCAGCTTTTCTTTGTGAGGCACATGTAAAACTGTGCAGAAACTCAGTTTCAATTTTAGTTGAGGAATTTTCTGACTTATCTGACGTATTAAATCACATTTCTTCTAGTCAACTGTGTCAAAAAGCTTTTTCTCACAGAGCATCAGCAGGGATTTTTTTTTAAAGGGTGCATGTAATGAACAGTGTTTGGTGTGTTCGTCTTTTGTGAGGAGGGCCTAATGGTGCATGCAGAGGATGTGGTGAACTGGGCTGATTGCTGAGCGCCAGAGTGGAGTCTGTTCAGTGTGAAGAACAGTAACATGATCTCCAGATGCAAGTGTCCTTGTCTTGTTTCACCAGTGCAGAGCTGCAGGACTTGCTGCAAAGTGATTATGGAAATTGCAGTAAATACAGATGATGTAACGCTTTAAGATTATGTTATCCTTATGCACATCCATCTTTTCTCACTGAAAAGGGAGTAACTCACAAAAATGACAGGTATGCCTCAGTCTGTGACTATAACACACAAGCTGCTATTAGCAATAGCAACCATATTTAATGATACAGTAACCCATCGACCAACACCCCCTTTGACATCATTTGTCATTGTTTGATATTTTCTCATCTCCCCGGTGACTGTAGCTATATCTGACCAAATGGGTGTGATTTCAGAGAATACACACACTGGTATTTTCCTCTGCTCAGAGGGAGAGGCTTGCCTTTGCATTCTTCTTTTTATTCTTTTATTCAGTGGGTGTGTGTGTCCAGGTAGGTGCCGACCTGTTGCTGAACTGCGTGACACAGAGGGTAAAGTCAACAGCAGTATCACTGACGCAGGCTATGAAAGGTTCACACTTGCGTATGACCACGATCGAGAGCCTTGACAGGTGTGATTCATTCCGGGAACATTCTCCCTGCAGCCACGGTGGTTCATCAGAGCGAATGTTCCCTTGCATCAAAGCTCAGCCAGACTTTTCAGTCGAATGTATTTGCTTTGTCTGCTATGTTCATCAGCCATTCTTTCAGTATTGGCATGTACTATATGGAGCCAGTGCTTGCTCATTTAAATCCAGTGGATCTTGGCCCCGAGTTCAGGGAGAAGAAAAACGAAGACAAAACATTGTAGTGATTTGGGGAAAGAGGTAAAGAGTGGATGTAGGTGGCCAGGTTTGGATGCCAGACATTTTAAATATACAGCTGGATGCATAGTTAATCTAATACCATTTTTTTTCCCCCAAATGTTTCATTCATTGGAATAAATTGGGTGTTCCTTTGTTATGGATAAGCTTTAATAAATACAATGATTGGTAATGTTTAATAATCATTGGTTGGTTTTACCCTCCACTTTTTAGTAGAGGTTGACCAATTAATTGGTCATCAGCGTTTTCCTGCTCCAAACTATCGTTAATATATTGTGTAAGAATATACATCAGTCGACCTCTACTTTTTAGTCATGCTTGTGGATGTCGGGATGGCAATGTCCATTTTGGTGCAGGCTTGGTGCATCATGTTTGGACAACTAGGAGAAATTTCCAAGAAATTTGGTATATGTCCATGGTACAGAGAAAATTAACATTGGTGATCCCCAGACCTCTCCTACTGTCACCATAAAGCTGACATTTGTTTGGTTTTAAGTGAAATGTCACAAGAATATTGGATGAATTACCATGACATTTGATACAAACATTCATGTTTCTCACTGGATGAATTGTAGGTGCTTTGGTGATTTTTTTTTTTTTTTTTCCCCCAACTTTTCATCTATCACATCAAAATTTTAATGATGTTCCCTTCAACATGAACAGCACTACTAGTTGCCTTAAATGAGTTGAGATCAAAGTCAATGACTCATCAGCGGTGAGTCATTATCATTTTTGCCACACACTTGGAAAATTACACACACACACACAGCTTCAGGCTTGTGCTAGCAAGTTTCACTCAATCAGCCCAAACTACCATAACTACGTGTTGCGGTAAACATGCTAAATTGGAGCCTTCACATCAGTTGGGTGTTATTGTGTGTCTGAGTGTCAGCATAAATGACATCCAGGTTCACCAGGGAGATATTTTAAGGCTTGTTGCCTTCTAATTTACTGCATGCATATGTGATTTTTAATTGTGCAATAGAAGCTTTATCTTTTATCTGCTCTTCTTTCCTTAACTTCTACTTCTTCTATAATATAACAGCCACATTTGTTTTTAAATTAGAAAAAAATGTTAGAAGTCAGTGTAATTTAATTTAAAAAACAAAACAAAACCTTGAAGCTCTGTGCATGTTGGAGCAATGACTCCTGAATCCAACAGTTGGAAAGTCCTGTTTTTCTCCCTTGTACCGCCACCAGCGCTTTTGCCTGTGGGGACAATTTCTCAAACATGTGACAAGAGCCACAAGGCCTTTAACATAGTGTGTACATGACAGGCTTCACATTCCCTCAGAGAGCGAGAGTGTCCATGTGGAAACTGAAAAACTGAACTGAACTTGTTACCTTTTTGGACATCTCTTCAATCCTGACACCTCAGTGCTTCATACTCGATCCACGGTATGCAATCTTGTCCATCATGTACTGCTAAAACTCTAGATTGACTAATAATGAAATCGTTATGTTTAGCAACTATTTGAAGCAATGTGATCCTCTGCTCATGTTCAGTGGTGGAGGACACCTGGGGCTAAAAGTTTTTAGGGCTCAAGTTTCCAATGTTCACTGGCTAAATGCTGGAAGGACAGTGTTACTTATTACCACATAATCTTAAACCATCATAAATTATCAAAATATTTCATGTTAATTTAATTGTTTTAAACTCTGCAAAAATATTAAATACATTTGGCAGTACGATTCAACAGCACCATAAACTGCAGTCTCCCTAATGCCCATAAAGTTGAATCAACACCTCTTCAAAACAGTTTCAACAAAGACTGAGTATAGGATGTAGATTTCTTTTTTTTTGCAGTGCTGTCAATGGATAAATTTGTTTAAGAAATCTGGATATTGGCTGTAGTAGTTTGTCAAACTTGACCCCGCGCTGTATGTTGGTATGCAGGTAGTAAGTCATAAACCTGTCCATTGTGTCAGTCAGAAGTGAGAGTGTTTCTTTACACCAGTGGGACGCGTTTCTATTCTCTGCTGACGTCCTGCTGTGCAGCTGATGCTTGATGACTAGAATTCTTCTCATTGTTTGGGTGCGTTGGATTGTTGTGGCAGCAGAAGCAGTGAGATGTCACCAGAATAAAATTCACCTTTTTATACGTAATTGGCAGCCGCGCTGTGTTCAGCAGCACTTTGTTTAATGTGAGCAGCAGAGCAGTACAGTCTTAAAACCTCATCAGTGGCCAATGATGCAAGCAGCGGACGTTTTATGCAGAGAATTAGCAGGGTGCTTGGTTGATAATAGCAGCTCTATAGGAGAAGCTGTTGAGGTTCATGGAACTAATAGACACCCCCAGAGGCTGGGAAACTTGGGGCGGCTGCTCCCTGTCATTATCACAACTTCACTATTTTCTGGAGGCCACAGCAATTAAGAAACCCTAATGATGGTGAGCCCAGCAACCCTGCTAATTGGCCCGGGCTGTTAATGAGTAACTGGGTCTGCACTGCTTGTTCCAAACACTTGTGGAATGTGCAGACGATAAAATGGGCCAGTATTTGGAGGTATTTAGGGGAGTAGCGTGACTGATGTCCTAGATCCACCTTACTTGGGGCTGTGATTTCCATAAGCTTTCCTTTCTCACTCCTCATATTTTCAGGAACTTTGCTCACTGTATTATGCAATGACTGACAGGTTTTTTATTGCACGGAGACATTGAATAAGATCATAATTTACATTCCACATGTTTGGTCAGTGTGTAAAATGCTTTGGATCTACCTGAACTTTCGAGTATGATAATAAATGTGTTTAGATCAGATTTTAACCAGTCATTAAAGGCCCAAATTGAAAAGTAGTGTGTGTGATCTGAACAACAAACCCAGTCAGCTTGAGATGTGCAAGTAAGTTTTGCATTTACTTTCAAGGGTTGATGCAAGACCAAGCTTTGTGAAATAAGCAACGGATGAGTCAAAATTGTTAGGGTGTAGACTTTATTTATTTTAAAGCAGGTATTCTTAAAACCGCTTATGTCATTGTCTACTTGTGCACACCTGTTACTTGTTACACTGAAAAATGTGTTGAGTTAAGTGATATGCTGTGTGTGTTTGCATATTGCAGGTATGTCTTTATGAATGTGTAAGTGCTCATCCCATTATCACGGTACATCACAGAGCACTGTCCTTGACACAGGCGGTCGTACAACTGCGTACAGCTTCATCCACAACTATCAGCAGTGTCTTTTTTTTATTATTTTGTTGTAAAAGATACATTTTAATCATTTTAATGAAGTTAGTTTATAATCTGGGCCATACTTTCAATAGGAGTGTTTAAGGCACCACCAGACACCAAAATGGTAATGGGTTTATCAAGAATACGCTGAAGAATAGGCTTTCTCTTATGGCCAACATAAGTGTCATGTTTATTTCCTAACTCTTTAGTACCTTGCTGATAATGACTTGTCATACTTGTCATGACAACTGTGTACATAACAAATAACTCAAAGGGAAATTTGTGACAGAGTGACTTATTGGATGGAATGGCCATTAGGCAGATAAAGTCAAGCAACATAGAGTTCAATAGCCAATGATCATTGGCATGCCAAGTTGACAACAGAACAGCATATGCAACATATCCTTGCTGGTAGCACAGAGAATTAACTTGTATGGATTCATTTCTGTTCATGTACTTGGATAAGCTCCTGCAAGAGGTTTCTCAGACAGACAGTAGCCCACTGTCATGACCAATTACAATTTTGCAATGTGCAATATTTTGAAATTTCAATCCTCACCAGTAAATAAACATCTGCATCTGGTGGATCTGTTACTCGTATATCCTTTCAAGTAACTCTCCAACTCTCCAATTTGTGACAGATGAAAACACACAACATGATGATGATGATCACTGCTGACTGTCAGCCCTGAAACATTGTTCAGATAAAAGGAGTTAGTGCTGTATGTTCTTAGTTGATGTTAAAACATTTGTTCTTCCTCAACATTGCATCAATGCTGTTCTAGAAAAATGTCTTGACAAGTACAGTCCTAGAGTTCCTCATAATGGCGGCTACAATGATTTGACTTTAAATTAGTAGATGTATAAATTCACAACAGACTTTGTGGGAAGCAAAATCTGTAAACGGTCAAATACAAAAACTAAGAAATTACAAACGCATCAGCTGAAATGCAAAATAAGTTTATTTGCACAGGTTTATATAGATATCTTACTATACACACTGGTCATGGTGAATAACAATTAAACATTCAGGTCCTTGCATGACTTCTTGTTTATTTTCCTCTCAAAGACCATTTGGATTTAATCAAACTCCTTGGCTTTGCAGACACTCGGCTATGTTAGTCATGTGTCTTTGTTTCAGATTCTTCCCATTCCTATTTGATGTGGTTACACAATCCATGTCAAGGCTACTTAGGCCAGTGCAAGTGAAGTGTTGCTGGAGATGAAAGGTGGCTCATGCAAATGTTCGCTGGCTTCACCTGTTGATCTAATATTAAGCCAGGCTAGCAGAAACATGTGACCCTGATGGAAACATTCAGCCATGCACGTGTGTGTGTGTGTGTGTGTATATATATATATCAGAGATTTTGCACTTTCTTATGTTTTAACTGTAACTTTTTTTTTTTCTCTCAGCGTTTTAACGAGTGTACTGACCTGATCTTTCAATGGAACTGACGGTGAACCTGCTCGGTCCTTCCCCATGGGGCTTCAGAATATTTGGAGGAAGGGACTTCAAGAAGGCCATAACTGTATCAAAGGTACTTGCCAACAGTCACACCTTATCAAACCATATCCTCTGTTTTTGTCAAAACACTGTCTGTAATGGCATGTCATGTAAAGTCAACTTCCTCCTCACTATGTTTGTTTTCTGGTCTTTGTTTGTGTCCGCGGGCCGCTTCGTACCTATTTCCTTGACTACTGTACCCATTAGAATAGAATGGAAGTAGATCACATTAGAAGGAAACCACTGATTACAGTTACAGTGGAAGTTGAGGTGGGAGGTGATGTGTTCCTGGTGAATGTGTTTGTGTTCTCTCATCTGTGTTAACATGCATGCATTACCACATGCTTCAGTACGTGCATGCCAGGGTTTTTTTTGTTTTTTTTTTAAAGTCTGTGTTAAAACTGGTGGTGTTGGGCGTGTGGAAATGAAGAAGCGGAAACACTGACACTGTAAGCAGACGGCAGACAGTAAACACCACAAGGAAACCCTGCTCAGACAAACTTCTGCATGCCACAGACACCCATCTCTGCCAACTGCACATCCTGGTCCAACATCACCGCCTCAGCCTGTATTTCCCTTGTAGTCTTCATAACATAAACGATAAATTGTGGTGAAAACCATGGTAGGGGCCCCAGTGCTTTAAACAACCCAAGTTTCAAGCTCCTGACTTCAAAAGCATTTATTGTCTGCCCCCGTTTGACACGTTATGTTAGAAAAACAGGTCTTCTCATGAATAATGGGCTTTAGGCCTGATTTAGTTACTGCTATCCAGTAAACACCACCGGCATGTTTGCTTGTCTCAAATATCAAACAGGTTCTGTGAAGCGACAGGGATTCCCGCTGAGAGAGAAACTTCACCACTGAAATTGGTTTGTAAAGACCAGTTAGGGAAACGGCTTGTCTCACCCCACCTCCGTCTCCCCCACACGCAGTGAAGCAGCATGAGGCTGGTCCGTCGAAGTGGTTGGCGCTTGGCACTGAGACGACATGGATGCCATCTTTTATTCACTTTGGCCTGAAAGATGGCTTGCTCCTGTTTCGCTTGGGCAAAGACCATACATAAAGATCCCCCAACTGCGCTTAGTTTATGTGAAACCAGGCGTGTCCTGATCAGAAAAGGCATGCACTATTGTGGGTCACCACAGCAACGCTTAATTGCCATTCGAGTGGGCCCACAGACCTGGCACCTCTGCCCTCTTCCTTGTCTAACTGATAAACAGCCTGTTGACTGGCAGTCTCTTTTATATCCTGACATTTTTCCTCTAGAGATAGGAGACTTTCATCTGCAGATTGGCTCTTTGCATTCTTTATTTTATTGCCTCTCTGTTTTTAATTGTGAGCTGAGCCTTGTTGGTGGAAAATGTCATACTTTTTTAATGTTTATAGACTTGCAGAGTCAGCCTCCTCATTTTGGAGTTTGTTTGTGAAAGTCTGTGTGTTTGGGTGTGTATGCATGGGACACAGGAACCAAGCTGAGAGTGGTGGATGTTATGCTTCAGCCCATTAGTGTGGAATTCCCTCTGATGTGGCGATATAGCATTGGCTTTGACATGTGGTAAGGCTGGTTGCAAAGGTCAGGCCCAAGTAGTGCCACACTATTGACTTCTCCCCAAGGGTGTCATGAATCTGTCCACTGTTGACTGACACTGCCCTGCTCTCTGTGTGTGAAAGGCTTGTTGCATCTGTTGGTATTTCCTTCTAGTCTTATGTTTCAGAGACAGTTGAATTAAGAGAATGGGTATAAGTGTGTACGCAACTCATCACCAACTTTTCTCATTTACTCGTTTGTTAATGCTGAATGTCTGTCGCTGACAAATTGTCCACACAACCATGAAATACAGAGCTGGATTTGCTTTCCAGATAAATAGGATCCATAAAGTGTCCTATTCAGAGGAGATCCTGGGGCCAATAGGATCTAACTGGAGTTCATTCCTCTGTTCAACAGGTCAACGAGGGCAGCAAGGCAGAGCAGGCAGACCTGCAACCTGGTGACATTATCTTGGAGATCAACAGGGAAAACACGGCAGACATGTTGAACGTGGAGGCTCAGAACAAAATCAAAAATTCCAAGACCCATCTGCAGCTGGTGGTGGAGAGGTATGCTGCCAAGCATCCGCTATAGAAATAAACGTACTGCAGATATTGATCAACATGTGCTACTGTGACATTTAATGCATGCTGTACACTTTTATATGGTGTTTTTTTTAAACTTGAAAATGCATACAGTACCATACAAATGTTCTGCAGCTTGGTGCCTCGTAAAATGTCCCTGATTAGCTGCTTCCATCTTCAAACTGTTTTTAACTTTATCATACAAGCACTGTACAATCAAAACAAGTGATTACAATCAGGGGAAATGCCAGCATGTATGAGAGCTACACTGTTCTCTTCACCGGTCCTTCTCAATAAACCCTCTTTTGGGATTTGCCAAGGACTGTTCTTGGCTGGTATTTTGATTAAAGTTCCTCTATAAATTCTCACGTCTTGTCATTGTGAACCCCCCTCCCGTCAATGTCTCTCTTTTTTGCTCTCTTATTGCACATAGAAACAGACATTCAAGCACGTGTGCTTTCACATACTTCCTCCTTGGATATCCTACGTCCATGTGAGTGAATTTTTCCCTGCTGACCTCATGTCTCCCACCAAGCCAGAAACAACACCATTCCTCCATGCCCAGGACAATGCCAGTGTAGCTCTGCAGTGTTTTTAATCCCACTCTGTTAACTGTCTGTACTTTTCAGCACCAAGACCCTCACTGTTTGTACCCCCTGAAGCTTCTGTTTTAATGTCACTCTTTAAGTATATATTCTACTTAAATGATGTTCTTACAAGCGCTCAAGAGGACTGTAATTGAGAAGCACAAATCTGTAGTGTTTAATTTGTTCTTTCCTTATTTTAGAGTACTCCTCTTTCCCAGCTCAACATCTGGGTGGCAGTTTAGCCTCATCAGACCAGTGATGTAGTTATAGCTGTCATCACACAGCTGTTGTCACCCACTGGAAGAAGCTGGCAACAGCTCAACCTCAGAATAGAAGAGTTGTTGTTGTTGTTGTTGTTGTTGTTGTGTTTTTTAGGCGTATCTGCTGCTGTGTAGAGAGGCTTTACACCCCAGACCTTCCTAAATGGGAGATTATTTTTTTTTATAGCAACAAAGAAACCACAGCAAAACTGTCATTTTTAAAGCTTTTTAGTCGTGCTTTGTTTACTACTGCTTGTTTGGGCTTCATTGTTCATTGAGAGCCTCATGGATGATGTTTTCTAAGTATCATTTCGGCAATGTTATCAGGTGTCATCTTCTATATAAAGAATCCTGGTTAAAGCATGGATTTTATGTTTCTTATGGATTTGAAACTTCTTGAACTGGACTGGTGAATACTTAGTAGTATATTTATATTTAGTATATTTAGTTTTTAATAGATCTATAGTTTGAAAGGACATGTATTTTGTGGTATCTCCCTCTGGCAGGTTAATTCCAGGCTTTAGCCAGAGGTCATCGGTTATAGAAAAGACACTGAAGTAATCACTGACCTCAAATACCTCTCACTGTCTGAAGACCACAACTTCCACTCATGTTCTGATGAACATAGGAGAAATTGGAAGTTTAAAGCACCAAGTGAGCATTTTTGAGCTGTGCAATTCCTGATTCAAAGCAATGAGTTTTTCAGGCCTGCTACAATAATATCTCCCCTACGGGAAGAAATGTCTTACGGCTGCTATATCGGTTTCCTTTATTTTTTTATTTTTTTGCCATGTCACTCCTGTGCACAGTATTTGGAGCCGTGGCCACGAGAGGTGTATTTCTGGGTGATTTACCACAGGCATCCAGGCCTTACTGTGTGCCTCATTACCCTGGGCTCAACCAAGAGCCAGTCAGCTTCTGGCCCTGCAGCCAGGGGGGCACTGTATGTTTGCATTGGCGCTTGTGCTGCCCAAATTTTCCCCTCCAAATTCAATGATGATGATATTGCTTACAGAATGTGTTTTTTATTTTAGAAAGTAAAACAAAAGTGACTAGTTGGAAAGAGGAGAGCTATTGAGAAAATATTTTCAAAAGGGGGACATAATCTGCATATCTCACCTTCTACAGTAATCTTAAAATGCAGGTAGATGTTCATTTTAACCTTAAAAATTGTTTTTATTTTACAAGCCTGCACTTCAAACAGGGCACTTAAACTTATTGCCCTTACAAAGTTGGTAGCTCAGCGTTTTTCTTGGCAGACTTGAACATATAACATACACTGAGTACATCCATCCTTGTACATAATGTCATTTAGTCTAGTCTTAATTATCTTAAAGTCTTAATTTGTTTAACATGGATTTTTATTCAGAAGTGGATCAGACTTTATTGTTATAATCTCTACGTTGGAAAATGAAACTTTTGTGTAAAGTGAAGTCAGATATTATCAATGTTGACTGTGGGTTTCTGTCTTTTTTTTTTTTTTTTTTTAAGACCCAAACCTCCCAGCTCTGGACAGACGAATGGGATCAACACTCCTGAACAGCTCACCGGACGCTTCCAGGTCAGATCTCTCTCCAGTTTGTCTTGATTAATAGCAAATAAATACGCACATGTGTCCAGGACAGTAGCCCTACCACATTCTGTCACACAACATTGTCAAGTTTGGTGTCGTTGTTTGACTACACATGATATGTTGCTTCATTTCTACTAATGTATACATCTCACATCTATTTGTTACAACTGTTTTATTTCACTGTTTCCCAAGATGGAAGCAATGCAAGACATTGTAGTGATTTATTACTTGTTCCTTTTTGTTTTATTGAAGTAAGACCCAAACCATGACCTAAACTACTTGATGATACTGAATACTGTAGACCTGTTTGAGGATACAGTTTTTTTTTAGTTCTGTGTAGGGTTCTGAGATCCTTACAGGTGTCTATCACACCAACAGTACTTAATATTATAAAGATTCAATTACATTCATTAGATATTAACACTACAACATTGCTCTGGTGTGATGTGTTGAAGGAGGCAGTAATAGTGAGTCGAGATGAGAACCAGAACTACAGAGAGTACACCATTTCCAGCCCTGTGTCGCTGTCCCCTGGACCTTATTCACCAGATTGTCCTTTCAGCCCTAATGGAAAGGGGGAGAGGCTGACACCAACCACCAACAAGAGGTAGCTCACCTGACCTGATGTGATAACATTTTTATGTTTGAGTGCACAGGCCAAAATGGAAATCAGAGTCTCACTAATTGGCATACTTGATGTTAGATTGTGACATCAAAGGTTTTTCAGGAAGATGCCTGCCTTCTTCTTTACCATCAGTAAAATGATGTCTGTGTAAAGAATCCTCCCTGTATGACAAACTTTTGGAAATTACATAAAAATGCTAAAAAGGTTATTAGTGGTAGTTAGTTGAATATTTGCTTGGTGGTAGCATTGGAAGTTGTCCATGCCTGCATTGTTATTGTGCTTACCAATGTTGTAACAAAAGCAAAGGATTATTCTGTCTGAATTCAAACGCACGCGATCTGGTTACATGAAATTTGCAGTTTGGACAATTAGCCTGAAAGATGAAGATAGAGTTGTAAGACGCTTTCAAGCTCAACATTTCAGATGGACAGTTGAGTCTTTTTTTTCTTCAGAAACACGTCCATTCATGGCTTGAATTAGGCTTGTATCTGGACAAAAGGTTGTAACAAGTGCTCTCTTGACTCTACAACAGGCCCACAGTCAATAGGTATGTTAAAAAAAAACGGACAGAAAGTGGAGCCATGGGATTGTACTGTAGTAACAAAGGATATGCACAGGATATCACATTCCACAGTTTGCACCTTAACAAAAGGCAGAATGTGGAACGTTCGCCACGCTTTCTCTACGCAGGGACATTTGTTGACTCCCCTGGACAACTTAGTAGGTCACAGTTCAACCCCCAAATTTTTGTTTGTATGTATGACCCATACTAGGGTTGGATGACATGGATAAAATCCTTTATTATGTTATCAGAATTTTAGAACATAATATCAAAAGACTGAATGTTATTATATGATACTTATGTAATACCTGGAAAAGTAATTTTTATAATGTTGATGGAAAAAACATTATAAAACAAACATTGCTATTAATCAGTCTTGCTTATTAATTTGCACATTGTCCTCAGGTATATCAAAGCACAGGTACTGCAGTATAAATGGAAAAATTAAGAAATCTTATCACTGTATATATCATCATGTTGTATCCCAAAATCATACATGCAGTATATATTGCTAAATGTTGTTCTTATGTTCTAGTGTCCAGCTGCGTTCATGGTCTCCAGAGGAGAAGAGTCACAGGCTGTCT
The DNA here is from genome assembly GCA_036937835.1 of Pampus argenteus. NCBI lineage: Eukaryota > Metazoa > Chordata > Actinopteri > Scombriformes > Stromateidae > Pampus > Pampus argenteus. The sequence goes on from CM072867.1 coordinate 15,596,410, forward strand.
AGACCCATTTCACAGGTTGGTAAAAAAATTTTTTTTTTGCTGGTTTAAAAAAAATAATGTTCCTTTTGTAACTGCTCCTCTTTTGAAACATATTTCAGCCGACAACTCTCCAAATTTTCTACATCATATTTTAGATGATATAATAGTAGGATGACTTCCTGGGTATCTGTGCACATATACTAGCTTAGGACACATAAGTACACAAACACATGCAGATGTAAAAAGTTATATGCCTTCATGAAGTCTTTCATCTGTAGCTGTAGTTCACTCAGACAGTACAGTTGAGGGTTTTTGCCCTCTCATCTGTAGCGCTCTGTGAGATGTTTATTTTGACTGCACAGCCCTGTTCTGTAATAATAACATTTCAGTTCTTAGTTTTTCCTCTTGAATTGTTACTCACTGGTGCCACAAAAGATGCCCTACAAAGGTTGGTAGACTCGAGTGTAATGTATGTAGCCTTCACAATAACAGCAGGATACAGAGAAGGCTTGACATTTTTATAGCAGGGAGTATATAAACTAAAAAGGTCAGCATTTTAAAATATCTGACATTAAGCTGAACAACACCCTAAAACTGTTTTATTGAGAACCTGATCCAAGGGGGAAAAACATTAAGTCAAAACAATGGCCTTAACCTTTACTTGTCTGAACGGAGACTCATTAGTCTTAGTAGGCAGTAAAATATGAAAAGTAGTAAAATGCGGGCTTGAGATTATCATGAGACTGACGCTAAACTATGTTGTGCTTATTTACAATTCCAGCAACAAAACCAATAGGGGGGACTCGGGCGTCTGGAAAGACTTCAGTGAGTTAAAGAGAGAAAATGTTGTGGGAAAGTTCATCATGAACTATTTCAGCTATGTCTGCATACTTGGTCTCAAGCAGGAAAAAACATACAAGACCTTTTGTGATGGCACAAGGAATTCAGCCATTTTTTATAACGCTTGTGAACATTACATAAAGTTAAATAAATATGCAGAGGTTTGAACTTCAAAACATTTAAGTGTTTTTTCTAAGATGCTGCTGACTGAGAAGATCCATTTTTCAAGTTCTTTTTCAGTTTGGGATTCTTTGTGTTATTTAGATATTAAATGGTATTCAGATGCACTGTCACTCACAGCAGTGTCCAGTCTCATAATGTAAGTGGGGTCTAAGTTGTTCTTTTGAAGGTGTCATTATTACTTTTCCTAAACAGTTCTGACAGTTCAGTCTGTATATAAACATTCTCTTGTCAGTCATGACTGCCATAAAATGTGATCCTAGCAAAATATAGTCCTCAGGAATGTAATACAGAGTCTTTCCTTATATCTAATTTGATGCGACTGCAAAGCCACATGGCGTGTTGCCTACTTCAAGTTGTTTTAGGGCAGGGAGGGTGTGTAGGAAGTCTGTGCAGACATGAATCAGCTCTATGACTGGTTTACTGTTGAGGCATATTCAACTGACACAAGTGATATGTGATGTTCACTTGGACAACCGACGCCTAAGGCAGAGAGTAAACTGGACTGGAGATGATGAAGCTGTCTAGTGTCAAGTCCTTACACTTGGAGCAATTGGCCTTTATGTGCCATGAATCCCCTTGGCTTGGCTAAAGTATTGTCTTTAATGTGATATAAGTAAAAATGTCTGAAAGGAGGTTTGTATTTAAGTCAAATGAATGGTTATTTATTGTGCAGCTCTGGGAAATTAACCATTTAAAATCGTAATTCTGAACTCTGTGCTGCTCAGCATTGAAAAGAAAGCTGAAAGCTGTTTTTTTTGTTGTTTTTTGTTTTGTTAAATCTGAGAAAACCCCTCATGATGATGTTAGTGTTATTCAAATCTTAAATTGGGCTTTAAGATTTTTAACACAAAGCCTGTGTTACAAACATGGGGTTTGAATTTCAAAGACATGAGGGTTAATGAAAGCTATTGAGTTTCATGGGAAATGTGGAGTGTCACACATACAACAGATTAAAAGTGAGGATGTCTTTGCCTGTGTTACTTCATTTTTGTTTTGAAGTCTCTTGTGAGTCCTTCAACGTTATAAAAGTACAATGCTAAATTGCCGGCACCCTTTTGAAGCTACAAAAGGGTTTTGAAACAGTCTTACTTTGAGCTACAGTTGGTAGTTGGTGGTCAAGGTCTGATAGTCTGAATAGTTAGTTAAGTATTCATTTTCAGTTCAGCTCATTGTTATTACATTTTAGGTTTCAATGTATTATTTCTCACAGAAGGCATTGTACGCCTCTGTTAAATACAGATGCGGATGTTTTCAGCATCAATCAAAACCACATTCAAAAACCCACTATGGAGTTATAGTGAGGCTGTGGACAGCAAACCATGGTGGAAAAATGTCTGTATTGGCCTACTATACAGCGAGTCCTGAGGGTAATGACCTTGCTGCTGTCATGGCTGTCCATCTGGGATGGCCTTGTATGTTTGTGGTATTTATAGAGTTGCCTATTCTCCCATTATCCTTACCATTTTTGAATTCACCCTTTTCTTTCATTTTTCTTATGTTGGAGTCTCTATCCTCTGGGAGACTTTACATTCCTTCTATCTCCCTCTACCCCAATATCAATTTGACCTTTTCAACTATCTATATTCAGTAGTTTGAGTTGATACCAAGTTTGCAGTTAGAGATGTTGCAGTGTCCATTGCATTTTCCCTTTTTTTTTCTTGTCTGAAGGCTGATTGGGATTTCTTACTGTCTCTATGCCTTACAGCCTCGCTGTTTACTATTATCCAGCGTGGTGGATGGGAATTTTGGGTTTTGATCGACCCCTTCCTCCGAAAGATGTCTACTCTGGCTTTAAAGTGGTGACGAGCCTTATGCTCTAGTACTCTGATTAGTAAGTAGAGTTCTTATAGAGTGCATAGTGGGGAAATGGCTGGGAAGAGGCCTGCCTTGGGCACTGTGACCATTATGCTGCTCGTGCTGGCAGGAACACAGCAGCCCAGTGAACGCTGAGATGTGGAGCCTCCATGACAGGGGCCTCTGTCCTGACTGAGAGGTGCAAAGTGCTGCTGTATCAGGTGATCAGCCTCTCTGAAAAGCTCCTAAAAAGCTTTTCCACCCTTGTTTTGGCTCTCTAAGTGAGGAGAGTGGGATGCGCAACAGGATCCACCATTTTCCAGGGTGTTGGATACCCTGAGAAAATGCCTGTGTACAATAGTGGCTGTGTGATGGCAAAGGCTGTGGAAGGGTGGTGCTGCTTTTTGCCTCGCATCACAAGGCCTGCCGTTGTGTGATGGGAGCTGAAAGAGATAGGGGGGGTGGGGTGGACACCAGGGAGCAGAGTGGACACCAGGGAGCCTGCTGACATTCCCAAACTGTACTTAAGCCATCACACCACTGGAAAGACTTGAGGCCGCTCTAACACAGCAATGTCCTTTGTGCTTGATTACAAAGATACCATACCATAATCATTTTGCAATGTGCTTGAATGTTTTTCAGGCAATCTTTGCAGTAGATCTTTATCAAGAGCTTTAAAGAAACTGTAGAAATATAGTAAAACCATTTCCATTTATGACTCTAAACTGATTCTGAAATTGGCTTGATGTACTTTTATTAAGATTGTTTTGTTCTGTCATGCCATGATGTAACAAGCTGTGTTCCTGGGCTTTGGTATCTACTAGTTCACCATGACAAGGGGAGCAAAGGCACCCTAGATTCCTGTAAGCCGGGCATGAGATTATATCTGAACTGGCTGGTCAATATCATGATTCAGACCATCTGTTTATATCATCATGTGACCACAACAGGATCTCAGTTGCAATTAACTGGGCCAAAACCAAACTGCTTTTCATGAGACATGACCCGTCACTGGGCCATTAGGACCAGGCTCCATGTCTGGGTTTGCAGTTGCTGCACTTTGAGGTTTGTGAGGGTTGCCTCAATGGGCTGCCTGATCTTGTGCTGGGATAGGTTGGTTGTTTTATAAATATCCCTCCTTGTGCAGGATGACACTTGGTGTTGGGTCCATGCAGACCAAACTTCTCTTTATGCTAAATTTGGAATGGCCTTGGCTGTTTGACATATGTCACTAAACTCTTTTTTTTTTTTCCAGAGAGGTCAGGGTAAATATCTAGCCATACACCCTCTATTCCATACATCTTCTGTCTATTATTCCCATCACAACAGGCCAGCCTGCCCGCCAGTACGCTGGCTTTGCCCTGCTCTATTCTAGATGTTGTAGTGGACAGGAGTGTAAAGCTGCGGTCAGCGCTTTGGAGCAGAAATGGAGACTTGGCATGCAGGCCTAAAAAGTTTTATATTTTTTTGAAAGATCAAAATGTAACATTTTATATTGCACAGTTACAGAGAGGTTACAAGAAGTCTATCATCAAGAGTCAGTTGACTCAGAGGTAAATTCAAGTCACCTGTAGGGGTTTTTCCCTTCAGCATAGAGACTTGCAAATATTTTCCTTGACAATGATATTTGAAAATTATGTACTATTTCAGGTTGGACATGAGTGGTTCTGTTGTTTAGTTTGGCAGACCAGTGCCGTGCGAAGCCAAGCCAGTGTTGGCGGAGCGGTGCTGGCAGTGGCCATGATAGAAGGATGTTTTCTTCTTCTTCTCTGCACAGTGAGCTGTGTGACCGGACAGTGTAAGGCCTTTTCACGTGGACACATAGCCGTTAAGCTTGGGGTCCATTGTGGCCACTGCGCAGACAGCATGCTTCTCCTCATCCCCAGTGATTGATCAGCACGCCTGTTTTTCTTTCCCCTCGAGTGGAAAAGCAAACTGGAGCACTTTTGATTCCCCATGCTTTTCAAGCCCGGACACACTCATGGGGACACACGGCCCTGCAAGTTTTATGGAGAAATGCTGGCCGGGAGAGATGGTCTTTTTACTAGTTGGTGTTGTTTACGAAGGTGGTCGAGCGGTATGTCAACATTCCAAAAGTTGTTGTCAAGGGAATGACGTATATAACTGCCCCTCGGTGTGTTCATGCCAGCAATAACAGACATGTCAGCATATATTCTCCTAGTTTTACACAGTACAACACCTACATTTCAGGGTAATGGTTACTATGGCTGCAGTTGTTGGTCATAAATCATAATTGTTAAGCTGGTAAAACAGCATCTGCAGTTAACGCTCTGTAGAATAATTCTGCTACACCGAGACATCATAAATCCATGTCTTGCTGACATTAGTAGTATGGGAGTTATGTTTTAGCCATTCACAGAAAGTCATGTAGAAAAAATGAGTACAGGGCTGTACTCCATCATATTGTAATGTATGTTAGGTTGTAGTCCTATATTATACAGCACATTTAGTGTACCTATGTGTGAAACCAGAGATTCAGATCTCCAGATCCCCTCTGTCAGTGTGTATAAAGCAAGCCATGTCTAATTATTGCAGGTTTATCAACCATTATGTATTGTACTGAGCTCTGTCATCTTAATAAAGGGTTTTTCACAAATACGCTGGTAAAAGTGGCACCACACTTGGCTCCCACAGCTCATTATCAATTTTGATTTGTGCACTTGGTTGAAATTCAGCTTTTTGTTTTCTTTTTTTTTTTTTTTTTTTACGTTGGTGTCTTTTCATTGATGCATATTAAAAGAAGGATCCAGACAACCATCAATTAAAAGTATCATGAAGTCCAGCGATTTTTAGTCAAACAATAATGACCTCCAGATGTCTAATGAGCTTGGTATACTTTTCCAGTCAGAGTCTTGTGGTAAATTTAATAGGGATAAAAGATATGTTGCACCATTTGTGGATAAATGAACACTCAGACTCTTTATGTATTCATTCCTCATTGTGTCTGACTTTTAATGGCAGCATTGGAAAGTACCTCCCACAGACCACCACCAAGATCACATAAGATGTCTTTAGTTTATTTCAGGGGGGCTTATTTCATTTACAGTTATTATATGAACATCAGCACAAATGATGATCATTAAACTTAAACTACAGTGCAGAAATTTTTTTTTTCTTTTTGATAAACATGCCTTGTAGCATCCACTTGTAAACTGATCCATCATAACGCACTTTTTTACTGATATCGAGTTATGTTTAGAAAATGAAAATTGTAGTCTCACAGGCCGAAAGTTGATAAATTAAATGTAGCTCTGTTATAGCGGACGGTGGCAACAGTGCACAGAATGAATGTTTCTCACAGTCATCCTGTTGTATTCATCTCTCCACTGTTCATTTGGCCTCTAATCCCGTACATATGGTTTATATCTGGACCAGTCTGATGGTGTGTGGCTGTGATGAACGAATGGAGAGAGGAGGAGGTATTAGTGCCGGCATCGCCAAGATCGGTCACTTTATTCCATGTTAATGAATGTTGCACTATGTAAGCCTGTGCCAAGAGTGTACATGTAGAAGGCATTATAGAAGATTGCGATGATTGAGCTCGACTTCTAGTATAGACTGGGTATTGAACATGAAGAGTTTGAATTCAACAGGACAAATCCTGCTGGTATGAGGTTTTAGATGTTTCAATTAGTTCACTAATATATTAGTTAAAAAGAAAAAATTAATCTACATATATCTTCTACAACTTACTTTTCCTACTTTCTTTCACAAATGTCCACCTTCTCGTAACGTTACAACGTTCTCGTACCTTATACCTTACGTTACACCTTTGGGAAATTTGACATTTTATGGATAAAACAATTAAGTGTTGAATAATTGAGAGATTAAAGGGCACATAACACATTTACAGGTCTATATTTTTAATCTACTCCTTGCAGGATTTACAGTTCAAAATAATCTGATATACTGACCCATAGTTCAGCTTCTGTCTGAAATCAGCCACTTTACATCCTGTCTCTGTAAGGCCCCTCTCCAGAGGAGCCCACCCTGCTCTGATTCGTTAGCTCTCAGAATTTGTGTCATGGCAGACGTCCGAATGTTAAAAAGACTGCATCAACAAACCATAAATTAAACTACAGTAGTAGGATTTCACTACTTTTCTCTCAATTGACAATGCTGAACATAGACATCAAACATCAAAAGTATAAAAATAGCAGAAAAGCGTAATGTCCCCTTTGATAACAAAATAAGTTATAGTAGTTGCAGCCCTGAACTAACCACCATTGTTATTCTTATCAGTACTTTAGTCCGAGACTTCAGATTGTTCATAAAACATGTTATATGAGGCAATAAAAGGGTAAAGAATGTTAATGACATGAATTTTGATATAAAAGGATGCTCTGTGTTCAGTCGTATATAGTTTTATTTGTTACAGAATGTGGACACAGTAATGCACCCAGTAGGTTACCCCCAACCTTGGGTCTTTGCTCAGGGCTTCTACCAGTACACACTGCTTGATGAGAAACACTGTACACAGCTGTGATTATTACCCAGCCCAGGATGTCTGCTGTCCCCCACCTCATTGTAGTACAGCAGTCATGTCTGCGGTGGAGACAGTGAATGAGCAGTTATAGCACTTTCTTAGAGCAGCACCAAGCCTCCCAAAATAAAAACTCTTGTAGGCATCTGTCCTGTGCACTGCTAGCCCATGCCCTGTAATTGAAGCTGCAGGGTGGTAATGATGATGATGATGATGATGCAGAGTGGCTTGCATGGAGCCTGCCTTAAAGCTCCTCCACTGGCACTGTCCCCAACATCTCCCATGAGCCTTGATATGAAACAGCTGTCCTCACTTTAGTTTGCCGTTTCCTGTTTATTTGTGTCTTGACGAGGCCAATCATAGACAGAGGCTTATGTGTTTTAGAGTAATTCTCTTGCATTTTTTTCCCTTCCATATAAGTCCCTTTTGAACATCAGCCAGTCACACTTAGTCATTCATTCACTTAAATCAGATCATGTCAAAGTTTATTTACTAAACATTTACAAAACAGTAATGCTGGCATGGATTGTTGGGTCGCACCTGTCTTGGTTGACAGTGCCGATAAGGCTGCACCTCATCTTTTATATTTTTACATACCATCAGGAGAGCTCAATAGTGTCACATTTTGCTTAACTGATCTTATTTATTAAGAGTTGAACACTTAAACTGCTTGGTCAGGGGACTGTGGGTGTGGTTTGATCAGATAGCTAGCTCTGAATGATGCACCAAAGTATGTGATATTACCAACTGAACTATGTCCACTTCAAACCAGCGGAAAAAGCAAAGGCAAAAATGATAGTCGTTGCTTATGTGGAAAAAGCCAAAGATTGTGTTTGGCACAATAATAAAATCTTTATATTTAAAAAATGTGCTCACACATCCCCTTTAGCACAAGTCTATGTTTCAGCTTATAGGTTGCTATGTGTTATTCTCGAACATTGCAGACTTACCCTAATGATCCTGGGTATGTTGACTACAAACTCCTGATTATAGATCAGTGCAGCTTTAATCAGAGCTTCTGCATCGAGTCAGCCACAGGAACCAGGCAGAATTTTCTCCAGTGGTCTCTCCCATCTCTGAACCCTGCTCCCATCCAAGACCAAATAATGCGCTTCCCTCGGTTCGCTTGTTGGTGCATGTTGGACGTGGAGGCATTGTTGAGATAAACTATGTGTAATGGTTTTGAAGGCTACAATGGCGCAGTGATGATTTTAAAACAAAGTGGTTTTAGGGGATGCAGTCTAAACAGCAGCTGCCAGCTGTACCATGGTTACTGTTATAAAAGATTGGCATCAGAGGCTGTCAAAGTCTCTTGCTCTCTCTCTCTCTCTCTCTCTTCTTGTTTTTCTTTACTTCATTGCATTCCTCTTGAGTCTCATAGATCATCGTTGAGATTTCTGTTGCAGAGGATGAAGATTTGCATTCAGTAGCCAGACACTTATATAACATAGGCTTGGTTTGCATTAGTGTGGATTCAAGTGCACATATCGTGTGGCTTCACTAGGTTTTCCTGAAGGAGTTTCTAAAGCATGTATGTTTATCATATATGTCTATATGCCCCTGAGATTGGTTCACAGCAGGAGAGAAACATGGATGTTTCTATTCTTGTACTCTGATGATATGGAATATGTGATCCTATGAGCCTGCAGTTATTATGCCGGGTTTATCCCCGGGAGACGGTCCCAATGATCATTTCTGGTAAAGGCTTCCTGGCACGCATCGCTAATCTGCCTACTCACTAAGGAAAAAGAAGAGGAAAATTGGACTCAATTGAGAACAGAGACATTGTTCAAAGAGCTGCTGAATTGGAAGCGGGTGCTGGCACTGGACACACAAATCTTTGACTCCATCAGTGCCACTGTGTCAGCATCAGCTCCAACTTGAGTGTCCATCTTATACCGGTGGAAACTTTTCTTCCTCGGACAGAGTCTGTGTAACACTGATGCCAGCTGGTGATGGTTGAGGGAGAAAATTCAGTAACGTTATAGTGAGAACTGGACTCTGGAGTTGTCTGTGGGTTGTTTGATTCGCAGTCTTGGTCTTCCTAGTCTTAGTTTTCCTGGACTGTGCACAGACCGAACATAAAATAATAGCTCAGGCCAATAGGACATGGTTAGATCCCAGACGGCGTTTTGGCTAAAGACAGTTTGTTTGTTAGGGTTCCTGACAGTGAAAGTGTCTTGAGTTATGTGCTGTGCAAACTTAGTCCAGGTGTGTGCCGGGTGTTTAGTGTAAACATGTGCCTGAGGTCAATTCCACTAGTTGCTCACTCAGACTCTCTTATGACATTAAACTTGGATAGATCAACTTTTGCCCATAATGTTCTAACAATTTCCGCTCTTTACTTTGGTTTCTGCAAACAGCTACAATAAAAATAATGTCATTGGCTCATCTGGTGAAGTTTTGAGCTTATTACAGTAGGTGTGTAGCACCCTCTTCTGTCAAAAGTTAAAATTATCCACTAAGCTAAGACTGAGATGCTTGTCTCACTGTGTCCTTCCTGAATTACACATTTGTTTGCACAGTAGGTGTTTAGTTTATCTGAATGAGTTTCTTGACAAGTGGAATGTCTTCTCTGATGTCATGATGATGGATACTGTGTATATTTACCATGAATAATTGTAAAAGCTTGCACTGCATGTGGAATCCATTGAAGTACATGCTGACTCTGCCTTTACCATCAAACCGAAACTAGTTTGTGCCAAACATCTGTTGCTACACAATCTATGATCTTTCAGCTGAGAGTCTGAAGTACAGTTTTGATATAAATGTTTATCAAGATAAAAATGTGCAAACGGTTGCCGTGATTGAAAGTGATTAGCCAGCAGTAGAGAAATGTTTGTCATGACTCAGGCAACAAACTATTTCACAGGGCACCAAAAACAATCGCACAACGAAGAATTGTATTGTTTATTCTACAATCAAAACTGAAAGAACTTCTCCTGGTTTCAGGCAAATTAGATAATCACGATGAAGTCACAAGAAACAATCTTCTGTATGAGCCGTTTCTACATCTGGAGCTTGTTTAGGCAACTGATCAATCTTGACTAAATATATCCTACATGACTGTGTCAAGCTTTGTTATGTCCCAGGTTGTTACATAGTGCAGACCTGTCAGATTTAGTCTTCTGAAATAAGCACAGAACATTTTTCTTTTCTTCAACATTGCTCTGACTATGACTTTCGTATTGCATCGTAGTCTTAGCACTTGCACGCTGTTTTAACAAATTCCACAACTCTAAACTGCAAACTTGGTTTCAGCCACTGCAGGAAGTTTGACTTTCATGCTTACTCACACTCGCTTGTTGTTCCTTCACAGGACTTCTCCTCTCCAGACTACAGAAATAACTCTGTGTCCAGCCGAACCCCCACCCCACCAGGATGCTACTCACCCCATAGTCCCATTGATCGGGATGTACCCATGTCCCCTCGTCGCAGGTAAAGACCACTTTTATGTAATGTAATGTAAGTGATTTTTTTTTTTTACATGGATGCATTCTTCATAATCTTTTGTTGAAGGCAACATGGTTTGTAGTAGCAATAGGACCCTTAAGTCCAGCTGTATCGTGTGTTGTATAATCAAGCAGTAATTCAGCGCCCTCCAAAGGCCAGTGGAGGTTACATCCACTGATTCTAGTCTAAGAAATCAACATCACTTGGGCCCAAAAATCTTAGAAATCTAATAATTATTTTCAACCATTGATTAATCTGCTGATTGTTTTGTCTATGAAGAAAATAAAAAATAAAAAGCCTGTTATAATGTCTTAGAGCCCAGGGTCTGATCACCAGTCCAAAACTGAAAGAAACTCATTTTGCTATCATGTATGACATGTAAAAGCTTATACATGCCTCACATTTGCGACACTATAACCAGCAAATGTTTGGTATTTTTCCTTACAAATAATCACAATCATTTAATTATCGAAATGGTATAGTTTCTGATTTATTTTCTATTGATCGACTAATTGTTATCTGCACTAATTACTACCGTTTGTACATTCCTTTGTATATTTTGTACTGTACTGTAATTATTGTTTCGTTCTTTAAAAAGCCTGTCATTTAGTGGACAACTGTTTAGCAGCTTGTGAATTCACTGCTGTTGAGCAGCTGGCTCTCTCTGCTTTGAGCTGTTTGCAGCTGCTTTTCAGTGTTTGGGGAAACACAAAATGACTCATTTCACATTGTGCAGGTGCTTCCCTCTTAACATTTTTTGGATTCACTTAGACACCAACATATTTTGCCTTAACAAAGATGAAGACGTTTTTTCCTTTAGTCTTTCACATAATGGTTTGGGTGTACTCTCTCCCTGCTGGAGAGCCTGGTGCCTGTGTTTTCACAATGCAGGATGGTTGACTTTGGCCCCAGTTCCCCCCTGAGTAACCACGGCTAGTGATATAACATATCAGCAACTGCAGTAATATCCAAACACCCCTTGTTCCCAAAAAAGTTAGATTTTACTTCTCCCCCTAATTGGCCCCCAGTCTGGAGCCCCCAGCCCGCGCACCACGCCTCTCCCAGCTCCTCTCCAGCCAATCACAGACTCAGTGACACCCATTTACCCACCCACTTTGTCGTGTGGCCAATGGGTTGCAGCCCAGGGGCACACCTTTCAGTCATACCCTTGTTTTTCTATCTTGTCTGATGTAGATAGAGGTGTGCGCTCTGCATCTGGGTGTGTGTACACTAATATTGTGTTAAATTCTGGGTTTCTATAGCGGTGTTAGAAATACAGGGACTGTTACTGGAAAGAGTAGTTGTGTCTGTCTTTGTTCCTTCTTTCTGAGGTGAGTCTCATCATTTTGATTTTTGTCAGGATGTTCTGGCTTAAGATTAGGTGTTGTATTACAGGGAGGTCGGTTTGAGAAATGTGATTTGGAAAAAAGCATTGTGATCTTAAATATGTTTTGGCTACACTTACTTCAAGACTATGCTCTGACTAGATCATTATCATTGCTCCTCTGTGCCAAGTCTGGGTATAAGCCCAGCAACACATTCTTCTTAGATGCAAACATTATGTAGAAATGAGAACATTTTAAAAGCAGTTTTCAGATATCAATTTCAATGTTTGGTTTCAATTTCTCTGATTCTTTGTCACATTTTTGCAAACCTGTGCACTCTACTGATTGTTCAGATCAATGATGTTCCCTCTGACCCTCATTTCTGTTATTTGTTTTACTCCCATTTGACCTAGACTTTACATTTGTTTTGAGATTGTAATGTCAGAAGGGATGTTCAGCGAAGTGAAAAAGAGAAATGGATTGCTGTGGGTGGAGCTGAGCATGTGGAGAACTTGGAGGGTGTGCTTTAGAGGTCTGTTTTCAATTTGAACCATGTTCAGTGACGCGGAGGAAAGGGTCTGAGTGTTTTCTACAGCTGCATATTTGTTGTCTTTTCTTATTTGTCGTTCAGCCATGTTCATCTACTGGGAATCAAACTCCTTAAGCTAAAATGTAGGCAGGAAGATTAGACATATGCAACTATGTGTCGAGTTTACAAAACCCAACACAAAACTGCTGTATGAACTTGTGGGATACAGACAATGATGAGACTTTAGAGTAATCATTTGGGCAGGGACAGTTTTTGTTTTGTTTGTGCACATTGGACTTTCAGATTTAAAGGTGTTTGAGGCTCAGAGGTCAGATTCTTGAGTCTTAAATCAACAGTATCAGCCAATTTTAGGACAGTGTAGCAGGAAAGGATATGCCATGTTTGTCACCTGACCTCAATCCAACTGAGCTGGTGTTTCACAGGCTGAATGTAAATTAAAACCCTGAAACGAGCAAAAAGTAAAGCTGGCTGTAGAACAAACCTGGCAGAGCATCATCAAGGAAGATACCAAGTGTTTTCTGTAGTCTGCGGGTCATAAATTCCACAGACTACAAAGAATTTGTCATGAAATATGTTAAATAAGTTTTATATTAATATGTGAAATAACATTTCATTCCCATAACATTTGATATTATGCACAAAAAGGGCTACAATTCCTACACTGAACCACAAACCAAAGAAAACCAACAATCAAACACCAATATCCTAATCATTATTTTATTTCAAACTCGATGTGTAGGAGTAAAGAGCATTCACAACCAGATGCGTCATTGTCCATACTTATGGACTACACTATAATTTTGTTATACAACAATACAACCATACACAAGGCCTGCAGTGGTAGTAAAAGCATTTGTTAGGCATCAATGTTGTGTCGGGTCATAAGTAAATATTTCAGCAGCTTTTATAACGTGTGACAACAGGTGGGACAGTCATTCAGGTTAACTTGATTCTAGTTGACAGCTCAGCTGGGATCATCCGATCAGTTGGCTACGGGTCAAAGACGTCAAACCACACCTGGGCCAACTAGTGCACCTGGTCAACCGGTTCCCCCTGACTGCAAACACTCACCAGCTCCCTCCAGACAAAAACACCTGACACAAAGGCACACTTTCTGTTTGTTTTACTTTCCCCGACACATCTGTCAGTTGTAGCTTTTAACACGTTTCTTTAGCAAGGGTAGGGAGGGACTGGTATTCAACCACACAGAGTACAGAGGAAGCAGTGAAAAGTAACTGCTTTTCCACCACACCAGGGGTGAAATGTTTGCTTGTAAAATGAGCCACTGTTCTTTTTGCTAATTGCATAATTATCTGACAGCTTGAGTTAGACCCAGGACTTTCATTTACACAGTCATGGCTGCTGAAAATATTTAATGACTGTTATTTTCCGTTAGAAAAGATTTCACACATGCTGTTTGTGTTTCACAGTTTTGTTCATTATATCTGCTGGCTGTTTTCTGAGTTAGAACAGTGCCTCTTGTAGGAGAGGGGTCCTGTTGAGAGTATGATAGGACACTGTTTGGCCTCTTGCCTGTAGTGTGCAATCTAGATTTCATGCATGGAGGTCAAAGTTTCAAAGCCAGCTGCTGCCTCCTCCTTCTTTTTCTCTGGATTCAATAAAACTGAACTCATAAATGTACGTTTTATACTGCACACAGCACCAAGAGCTCTGTGTATGCATTTCGCAAATGTGATCACCTATGACCTGTGATTTATTTATTTTTTATTTTTTATTCTGCAGTAGTTCAAGCTCTGACTTTGCCATGCAGAAGTTTGACAGGGACTCAGAGGTGTACAAGATGATCCAGGAGAATAAGGAGTCACGCACGGCTCCTCGTCAGTCCAACACCTTTAAAATGCTGCAAGAGGTCCTCGAGGCTGACGAGAAAGGTTGGAAGAACACAGCTACACACACACAAAAATTAAAGGAGAAGCCATTTTTATTTAACATGCAATACTTTATCACAACATAGAGTTAATGGAATATGCATATGTTTGCTTTTTTTTTTTTTATTCCTTGTCAACAGTGCATAAAAAAGGCTCTCCTGTTTGCAGTTCATATTATGAACAGCATATAATGAAATGCAAATGCATCTGTCCTCATTTTTTTGGTGTAAATAAATCCAGATAATGACTCTCGACATAAAAATGACTGATGTGTGGAAACTTTCACAAAGTGCGTCCATAGGGTGATGACAAGTAGGGGAAACACAAACAAGGTCTGCAGACAGAGAGAGAGCAGTGAAGAAAAATGCAGTTTTGATGTGATGAACAGAGATGCATGTCTGTCAGGACATCTTGATGAGCAGCTCTGTTTACACGCGTGTGTTTGACTCCAGGGGCAGCCTTGAAGTTCCCAGGGAAGCTATCGCCCAACGTCCCAATACCGAGCACACCAGTGGGAGGAGTCAGCAAATACCACACCTGTGAGAAGTGTGGCATCAACATTGTGTAAGTCTTCTGTCACCTGCAGTGACACGTTCACTTGGACAACATACAGATATGGGTGTGTGAATAATTACGATAATTGTCCTTATAATAAATGTTTCCGCGTGAATTGCGCTTTCCCTTGATAATGAGAATTTATTTATAGATGGATAGATCTCTGGATAAATTAACCTGTTAGGAAAACATTAATTTCAAGACAACTCAAGATCTTAAGAAAACAGATTAAATTGACTCATTATCATGAGGAAACAGAAAAGTAAATAAAATGTATGTATGCCTCTTAGGGCTTCCATATAATATTGTATACAATTGCCTTTGTTTTTAAGGAAAACAAGATTTTCTAAACGCATGACATGTAGATAATTTACTTTGTTTTGTTGTTTTTTTAATATATATTTTGATTTTTTTTTTTTTTTAAAGTTTGTTTATATATGTGAAAGGTTGGATAGATCTAGACATTTCAGCAAGATTGTGTGCAGAGGTTCTTCTCATTGTTTTCTGGGATTCCTTAAAGAAATACATGTTCACCTGGGTTGACCTTTTTATTTGCATTGGAAATGAGGGTAATCATTTCACTCTATCAGATGCAACAGAGTGTGTTTGTCTTTTGTCTGACTTACTGTTTGCTCATCTCTTCACAGCACACAGGTTGTGCGCATCACAGATGACCGCTTCCGCCACCCAGAGTGCTACACTTGCACAGATTGTGGCCTTAACCTCAGAATGAGAGGTCACTTTTGGGTTGGAGATGTTATGTACTGTGAGAAGCACGCCAAACAGAGGTACCAAGGCCAAGGTAATTCACCACAATCCATCGTGTCCCCTCGCCAATGAGTCTGCCGACACACACCTGCCCCACTCTGGACGTAGAGTGCTGCTCGTCTGCCTGAAGCTCCACCTCATCAGGACTCTGTTACAGACCTTGGGAATGGGGCATGGAGGTGGACAGACATCAATAATATGGCAGAGGATGCCTTTTCTTTTCTGATCGCATTTAATGATACTTTGCAATATTATGATTCACTTTCTTGGCTTTGTTATAACTCTGAGAATTGGGACTTTTTTTTTCTTCATATAGCCCAGCCTCTACGGTCTCTTAGATTGTTCTTAGCACAGCTGTCATGGACTCAAGCCACATCACATTGTACTAAGGCCAGATTTACATAATGCCATAGACGAACTCAACCGGACTGGCTCTCTGACTCTGAAGATCAAGATGATCATTTGAATCTTTTGCTGACTCAAAGGGGCCATTTTGAGAATGTACTGTACTCAAGCGCGTACACGGGTGCACATGAAGGAGCATAGCAACTTCTGCGTGTGTGTGTGTACTTGTTACATATTGAGGGCCAGAACAATTTGCTTTCTGTATGCTTTCACATGCAGACGTGCAGTGACTTCTGCAGCTTCCCTTGTGTGTGCGTGCGTGTGTGTTTGTGTGTGTGTGTGTAGGGGATGGAGTGGAGTGGAAAAAAAGAAAAGGAGTCCATGTTGTTACAGACACAGGAGTTTGTGAATTTTGTGCTAGATTCAGACCAAAACCCTTAAAAAAAATTTCTTTTTTGTAGAAAGCAGAATTTATTAGCACACAAATGTAATGGAAAATATGTATTTGCTGACTTTTTTTTTTTTGCTGTTTTGTTGCTTATGAGGGACTATAAATTCATTCAGTATACAAATACTTTTGATGTTTTTGTGTTTGAACTATATTCTATAATGTACATTTAAAATGCATAATGTATGCGTGGGACATTTCAGTGTGAAATGATGATGATGATGATGATGATGATGATGATGATGATACATTTGTCCAGTTACAGAAGTACTCAGAGATTCACTATAATGTTCACATTTCATGTGACACTTAATAAATTGCACAACCTGAAGCTTCCTCAGTGATAATGTGTTGGAATAATTAGTCTAAAATATTAATGTCTTCCTACATAAATTCTTACATCACCATCACCTTTTTGACAATTTCTACACAGTACTCTAGTATCTTTTCTGTTTGTTCTAAAAAGTACACTTTACAGCTCCAGGCAGGAGTCTAAGAGTCTTAAATTTTTGTCTCTTTGCTGCTGCCTCCTCCTTTCTCTCTTTTTTTTTTTTTTTCCACAGTTGACATTTTCTTAGCATGGAAGCACAGGTTTAACTAATTACATTAACGACTTACACCTGTGGTTTTCCTGCTGCAACATGTCCAAATATCCTCTTTGAAAACTATTTACAACACACGACAATAACCCAAGCTCATGAAATGTGTGGCCCATGCTGGACTTTCCACAGAGCATCAAGTCAGTCTGTCTTCTGTTCTACTTGCATTAAGTGTATAATAATAATCTTAATCTTAATTTAACTGGTGTCCTCCAATTTAGATTAAAAAAAATTGCCATGAAACAAAATACTTGTCGGTAATGTTGGGACACTTAGTTCATAACATCTGTAACATGAAATCTCGGGTTCACCACATATTTACATACTGTATGGTACAAAGGCTGCGGGACTTCAAATACAGGTAAAGATATACAATAGACTCACTACATAAATCTCTAAAGTCACAAAGCCAAATGCTTGAGTTTTTTTGGGCCACTTCCTGCAAAGATTCCCAGTTCTTACTTTACATAAACTAATCTGTAACTCAGAGTATTAAAAATATAGAAAACAAGTTTGACAACTAGGGTGTCACCCACATCTGACAGAGCATGCAGAGGGTGGATTATAACTTGGACTGCCTGAGGACTTCTTTGTGTTAAATGGGAAGATAAGAGTAAGAAACTGCAGACTGGGGTGTCCAAATTCTCTGCTAGACTTAAAATAATAAACAGGATATAACCCTATATTATTGTGCATGCTTTTCATAGTGCTTAGCATCAGTCTTAAAAATATTTTCTGCAAAGTGTCTTAGAATTTGCTGTGCCATCCAGAAGAGGGCAGTATTAGTACAATGTGTCTGAACATTGGAAAGGCAGAAAGCTTAATAAGAAGATGTTGAACTACCATTATTTTACTGACTGTATATATACATACACATACAGTATATAGTAAACACTTTAACCTGTATTTTTGTTGTGTGCATTTTTGCATGCAGATTAATTGACAAAAGTAATTAGTGCTGAAAATATGGCACCATATTATCAATATCATATTATAATTTGATAACCCCATAAATTGTGGATGCAGTGGATTTAATTTCTTCATAAATTCTTAATTAAAACTATGCATGTAGGAATTTTCCTATAAGTGCAGGACTAAGTGGCAGATGGACAGGAGGCCCTCTGTGTGCTACTGCTGATTACACCACTAGATGTCATGGGCTTCTTGAGAAAGAAAAGACTCGTGCATGGCCTCGTTTGCTTCCCGGCTGGAAGTTTTCTTTTGTTTTTCCATTGGCAGAAACACTAGCCTGAGCTATGCCTCGGTCCCAGCAGTCACTTGGTTTTGGTTCACCATCTGATTGCACCGGAAACTCATTGTTATCAAATGTTTCTGTTCCAGCGTGTGATTTGTAAGACTGCACAGAACTGCCGAAGAAGAATAATCAAATAGCCATCTCACATATCGTCTGTCACCTCTTACGTCGTCTGTCATACATCCCAAAGCTTGCGTAACTTCAACCAAAATCTCCCCCAAGACATTATCTCAGCCCTGCTTGAGCCTCCAAACGTCTCTGCGTTCCACCTTTCCTTCCCGATGTTCTTCCTTTTCTCAGTGCCCTACCTGGAATGGAGTCCAGATGTGGAAACAAGGAGAAGGAAAGATTGCTTGCTTGGTTATAGGGAGTGAGGGGGGGGCTGCGGGGTGCATAGTGAATATGTTGGAACGACATTAAAGTTTGTCTGGATGCCATTAAGTTCAATTTGATGTAATGTGCAGTTTGGGACGTGACATTTTAAATGGAAACTGTGCTCTCCAGATGAGAGAGATTTGGGCCTAGTGGAGTCGGAGGGGGTGTTGTACTTGAAGCCTTATTTAACAGCTTGGATAAACAGCCCTCTGTTTCATTGGTGAGAAGGCGCCCATCCACTCATTCCGCTTTCTTTCAATAATCATGCTGGCTTTCTGAGCTTGCTCCGGCGTACAGTATCATATACAGGAATAACAAACCCGGGGTCCACTGTGTGGATCAGAGCACAGTGCACCATTATACTGCTTGCATGACTGAGGTGCCTGCAGTTTGAATATGTCAGTGTATGCATGTCAAGCCCAATTGCACAAAGTCGCTTTTCAAACACTTTTCCGAGTTCACCTTCTCATATTTTTGAAATGCTCTCCAGATTTGAATCGCCACGGCCTCCATCCTCACCGGGCCTCTCGTATATCAAAAAGTATTTTTAAAAACAGAAATCCATGGAGTCCAGGATTTTTGGGAACTTTCCATACACACAGAGAAAAATGTGGAAAGGATTTCTTGAGGATGTTTATGATTCTCTGTATCATTTAGATGTGTTTCTTTAAGGGGTGAAATGTCATATTTTAACAAAATATTATTCTTTCAACAAAAAATTTTAGTTTTTGGAATTTTTGGTTTGATGATATCTCTAAATCAAAGCATCATGTTTGTGTTGGTTAAGTACCAACATGCAGTAGCTCTGTTATATATCTCCAGTATAGTTTTTTGAATTGTTCTTGTTAATGTTAATTTGGCAAAACAAATCAGCATTATGAACAGCAGTAAAAGTACAATGCCTTATGGGTATCTTGCTGTTGCCATGGCCTCCAAGTGAACAAAAATATTGCACAAACTAAAAAGTAAAAGTTATCATCTACAGTACTTGGGCAGTCTCATGCATTATCAAGCTGCTGAAGTACATCTATACAAGTCTTTGCTTTCCTCAGCATCCTGCTGACTGAATGAAAAGCTTTTGATCTGGTGAAACACACAATGCACACAAGACCCACCAGCATTCATTCATAAATTTATTTTGCTCTCCCATTGCAGGCATGAAATCAAGTCTGAATGTAGTTGTATCAAAAACAAATTTGCCACATATCAAAATAATGACAGATAATGACCACAATACAATTCTTATCTCACAATCATGATGGATATTTTATTGTAAGTTTTTTTTTTTGTGCATCTTAAACCCAGTAAGCATATATAAAACAAGCAGATCATTAGTGTGTGACCATATGAAGTTAATATTAGAATTATGGCTGCAATAATGTCCAAAAGGAACCAGACTTGAGGTGGGTTTACCCCTGGTCACATATGAAACCCTCTCTCTCTCTCTCTCTCTCTCTCTCTCTCTCTCTCTCTCTCTGTGTGTGTCTCTCTCTCTCTCTATCTCTCTCTCTCTCTCTCTCTCTCTCTCTCTCTCTCTCTCTCTGTGTCTGGCTGGGATATGGACGCGCTAGGACCGCGGGGACCAGAGCGCAGACTGAGACGGATTGGGCGCACTTGGGGTAGTACTGAGTACTGAGTACTACAGAGGCAAGCAGGCAAAAACCGCTAGATGTTGGGAATTACTCTGCAGCAAGACCAGCTCACTTCTTGTCTTGAGTTAATAGTTTCTCCTCCTGTTTGAATTTACGAAAAGACGCACTTGAGAGAAGTCAGCGGAGACCTCCGGGATAGACGGAGACACTGAGGAAAACTTTCAAAAGCAGCAAACGTTTGTGAATCATACTTTTACTTCTTCATACAGATGTCAGAATTGCTTTGCCGCTGCTCAGACGTGAATCTCATCAACCCCTGGATCCATTTCTCGAGAGGGGATAACGGTAATCTGGACACTCCCAAGTGTCATTTGAAAGTGATGGAAGTCTTACAGGTTTATTACTGCGCGTGTTTAGGTGTATAAGACACTTGGAAGGACATACATAGACCATCCTCTGGATTTTTTTTGTATTTTTTTACATTTGGACCAGAAGGAGTTGTGCGCCCAGGCTGCCATGACATAACGGGACACTTTTGGACAATCAAGGCTGAATATTTCTGGAATGACCGGGTGATGTGCGTTCATTGTTGAGCGGAGGATCTTCAAGTTTGTCATTCATTCAAGAGTCGAAACACCCCCCACCCCCACCACCACCACGATTTGGAGGCTTCATGGTGGAGATATGGGATGACTGGAGGCGGGGGTGCAGCTGAGGTGAGATCCAGCCGAAGGACAATGTTTGCGCCCGGCGTTGGCATCTCTCCGCTGCCGGGGCGTTTGGTACTGATGCTGCTCCTGCTGTCCGTCTCTGAGCCGAGGCTCTCCCAGGCTTGTCCCGGGCTGCTCGCCTCCACGAGCGGCTGCACCTGCGCGGACGAGCGGTCCAAAGCGCACGGCGTCCAGACTGTCGGGAGAAGGGTCAGCTGCAGCAAGGGTGAGCTGTCTGAGCCTCCGGATGCCAGCCTGCTCCCCAACAGGACCGTCACTCTGTGAGTTGGAACGAAGTTTTATACTATTGCCAGAATATACCAGATCAAACACTAATGACATATCAATATTGTATTAGCCTATGAGTATTGTATTGTGGCCTATTCTAAGTGATGAGATTATATGATGACCTCATTTACATCTTTTATATTTAGAGTTGCCCAAGTTTGTATTGCATATGATAAAACAAACATATGAAGGTTCAGTATTTTGATCAGGCCCACACACCCACAACTCTGACCCCATGGCCTTAGTTTTAACACTATTGAGAACTCGCTGCAGTAATAAGGCTTGTTAGGTCAGAAGTTTACATCTTGATGTAGTTATTCTGTAGTGGAGGACCTCTCTGCAAAGCATTAAGAAGATCTGTTGGAGGGTAGGCTGACTGTAGCATCTGGCCCTGCTTCTTTGACACAACTCTGTCACTTTAAATTGGACTCTGACCCAGCCAGTCATCTCCAAGTTCAGCTTCCTCTTTCTCCCTACACCAACCTTGTTGCACATGGTCCATGGACTTTGCCTTGCAAAATTAGAATAAACAGAAACACATTTTTATTTTCTTTTAAATATCAAACACTCTGCGTCCTTTACATGTGGGTTGTCTCACAATCACCTTCTAGTGAGGAAAAGAAAACTGACTCCTTAACTGTCAAATGGTCAGCTTTAGTTTGATGTATTTTAATTATGAAGCAGTTATTTGTGTGGTCGTTTTGGACAAAAGTTGAAAGAACCATATACTGGGCCAAAACATACTATCTTGCGTAATGGATGGACTACCAATCTATCATGACACATTTCTTGGTACAGTTTTAATGAATTTACAACACGTTGCTTGTTCCCACCGTATGAGTATGTATAAGCTGCACATGGGCACAGTTAAAAAAAAAAAAAAAAAACTGGAACAAGCACATGAGGTAAAGTAAGGGGATTTATGCCCCAGGAGAGCTAAACTTTATAGAGCCTTATGATTCTTGCTTAATAACGGCAGGATAAACATCTGGGGAACACATTGCTAAAAGCCAGAGGGAAAGCTAAAAGAAATGGCTTGGGTGGCAGTGGTCGAGGTGATTGAAGATAATCTTCCACCCTGCACCTACCAATTTTGGTTGAGTTGTTTTTTGTACAGATGTTTAGCATTCTGTGACACATTTATGAGGCTGTGTACAAGAGGCAAGCGATCCCATCCGTAGTCCGCCTGACAGTCTGCCATTTTCTTTACCTTTCCCTTCCATGTGAACACACTGGTGTCTGGAAAGTTAATTTTCCTGAAGTTTCGGTAAGATCCTCAAGCGCCCGTGCTCCCATTGTTGCTCATGACATTAGCTCCAGATGTGGAATGTGAGAAGTTGTGATGATATTTGTGTTATTCCTGACATTCCTCAGTCCGTTCAGAGAATGCAGACAGTATCCCAGGTGCAGCAGGGGAGCTCTCTGTGCCCTACGCAACCTCGGTTCCTCCCTGCATCGGACAGTCTGACAGCCAGCCTTGCTGCCCTCTCTCCTGGGGCAGCCTGGAGGAATGCTCTCCTCCATGCTGAGCAGACGAGGGCTGGAGGACACCAGGCCCAGGGCTTCCGGGGCCGGCTGCTACGTGTAATGCACAACAGCTGGCCCCTGTGAACATTCCAGCTGAGGCCCCTCAGCCTCATGGGAAATCCCAACAGGGATTTATTTATTAAAACTATTAGTTGGATGTTTGTTGTTCCTGCCAGCCATAAAGGAGCAACCAGTCACCTCAATATTATCACCTTCTCCTTTGGCTTGTCAATGCCCGTGCTACACTTTGATTACATTATTGTATATCATATTATACAGCCCACCATTCCTATAAACTCACATGTATTGTTGGTTTAATAATGCATGATACTATTCTCAGATCTCAACAATGAGCACCAGTCGTCTGTCCCACTTTCCTACTTTTTCTTTATCTCTGGTTCCCCCATTTCTCTCCCTTTTCCCACCCCTCTATCATGAGTTCATCCACACGCAGTAACTCTCAACCTAAATATTTAGTCGTCTTGGTAGGAAACTGCCATGTCCAAACCTCTTCCAGATGTGAGCCTGCGCAGGCCTAATTATGCACGGCTGCAAAGGAGCTGGATCACTGGGAGAGGAAGAGGAGTGGAAGGGTAGAGAGGGGAAATAGATAAGAGTGTAAAAGTTTTTTTGTTTTTTTTTAAAAAGTACAGTGGTTGAGGAGAAAGAAGGAATACATGATGGATGCAGAAAAGAGGTTGAAGTAGAGGAGAAAGCTGAACATGAAGAGTCAAAGAAGTGGGAACCAAGGGGAACAAAGAAAGAGAGCAGAGGATGGAGGAGGGAAAGGAGAAGCTTGGCAGGCGGTTCAGAGGGATGTGCCCCTGGAGACTAAAAACTCCCCAGCCCCTGACTAACAGATCTTTGACGCTGGGGTGAGAGGGAGGAGGAGGAGGCAGCAGTATAGCTTCAAAAAATGCTCTGTCTCTCTCTTATTATTATTATTATTATTATTATTATCATCATTAGCCTGTTCTATGTGAAAGAGGAACTTTTGTTATTTTGGTGATAAAAAAAAAAAGAAGTAGAAGCCTGTAGAAGGATACATATCATATACATTAAGCCTATAGCTCAGAAACACGCTGTGTAGTGATTCTCAGCGTTGTGTGGCGGCAGCTGCGTTTGCTTCAATGTTTTAATGGATAACAGACAAATGAAGAGAATGTACAGTGGCAGCCAATGTGTGAATGTGATGCTGCTTCATAGCTTGTGGTTTAAGTGAAAACTGTACTCCTCCCTTGGTGTATTTTTTTTTTTTGTCATCGCCGTGACTGATGGGACTGGCTCAGTGGGTGCCAGTGGGAATGAGTGAGCTCAGGGTGGGGTGGGGGGGTCAACATGCCCTTCCTTGGCCTGATGCCCCCTCGCTCAAGACAGCTGCAGTGCAAGACAGTTGTTCCCTGCATTGTTGCACTTGAGCCCAGTAATGTGAGTATTACTGGCTTGTATCGGACTGTTAGAGGGTGGTAATGTTTTTTATTTTTAACATTAAGGGTCACAGATTCCAATTTACACATTTGCAGATTGTTGCTGAACAAAGGCCTGACCTTTTACCTTGCTCTTTAACCAAAATGTGTGTTATGTTGGTCATTACCTCAAATATTTTCTTTTCGATTATGAATAAACACACACACACACACAGAGATCCACTTACTAGCTTTTTGGTGCTTTCAATTGTGTCTTTCACAACAGCCCGCTTGAAAGTTCAGAAGATTATTTTGTATCAGATATCCATTTCCGATCTTGCAAAGTGTTTACAGAGATAAATTAAAAAGCAGTCCAACTAAAATACATTTTAAAACTGCTGATTTGTCTTTGCTTTCAACACAGTTTGGAACCTAAGAACTACGGTAATTGATTGCAAGCGCTGTCAGGAATGCAATGAAAATGATTACTCTGAATCACTGTATATTTAACTCCAGTGTAATTACATAGTCTTTACAATGGTGAATGGTTAGAGGGGGTTCATCTTGATTTTTATTTTCATTCTGTAATTGTTCTCGTCTTGTTTTTACACATCAAACGTCATTTAGTAGAGCCATTCATCTATTGTTGATACACTTCCATTTGGAAATCTTTGGAATTTATTTAAATGAATTGATCAACATTTTGGGAAATACTTTCATTTGCTTTCTGCTGAGAGAAAGATAAGAAGGTCGATGCTACTCTCTGTACATTAAATATGAACCTATTGCTAGTAGCTTAGCTTAGCATAATGACTGGAAGCATAGGGAAACAGCTAGCCTGACTCTGTACTCCAACCTATAAAGCTCATCAGCTGACATGTTATATCTCATTTGTTTATTCTATGCAAAAACCAAAGTGTAAAAACTTGGTTGTGGTTAGCTGTTTCCCCCTACTTCCAGTCTTCATGCTAAGCATCTACTTGCTTTAGCTTCATAATTAACGTGCAGACATGTGAGTTGCATCAACCTTGTCACCCATCTTTCCGCAAGAAAGCAAAATGCCGAACTATTCCTTTAATGTGTGGGAGCTGAGGACATACTTGTTTTTACACTTAACCCCACATTTGTCGCTGTATTCTCTTTCAGTACCACTTAGGCGACCACCATTCAATCTGTTATTGTTTTATGCGTTCGATGAGTCGGCTGTTTCTCTGTTTACTCAAAGCCAACTCAACTCAACGGTATCATTGATTGGCTACAGTATCAATCTGTGAGTCTTTAATCGCCATTTTATCTTGTGAGTCACGTCGTCGGGGCTCTTAGTTGTGGCCCATGTGTGGAAGGAAACCAAAGGGTTCACAGATGTGTCGGTGGTTTATGTTGGATCTGTGAGTCAGAGTGTGTTGAGACGGGAGTATGTCGATGAAACGTCCCAAACAGTCATCTTATCAGCAGGGAGAATTCCAATAGCAGGGAGAGCGCTGGACCCCAGGCATTCCTGCAGCGATAGGGTTTATTTATGTGGGGTAAGGTGTTGAGAGGAGGGGGGAGCGGGCCCTCCTCTGCACATGTTAGGTGGGGCAGTGGTCAGCAATAAATCAAAAAAGCAAACAAAGGTCTGACACTGGATACTACAAGCTTTATACTCAGCCGCAGCACCTGCCAATGCCACACAAACCCGGGATTTTATTGTGCCCTCGCAGGTCAAGGTAATATGATCAGACTGAGACATCTCCACAAACCTACTCTACTCTACTACGCTGTAGCTGCCTGCCTGTTTGGATGATGAATGTGTATTTCGCTTATCAGCTCGTTGTGTTTGTTAATTAAAAAGAAAAGATTTTTAAAAAAAAAACAGAGATGTGTTGATACAGTAATCTCATACGCCCCCCAAGTGGCTTTTTGTTATTTTAGTTTTTCCTTTCTCACCGCTCTCTTCTTATCTTACTCTAAAAACTGCCTGACTTTGACTTTTCTTTGCCAGCGCTAACTTCCCTCTCCCTGTGTCTGACCGCAGCAGTCCCCAAAGTTCCTGGTCTGGGTCTGCAACACACGGATACAGATGGAGATAATGGTTGTCTAATAGCGGGAATGCCTGTGGCTTCAGTGTGCGTGTGTTTCCGATACGCTTACTCTAGAGAACTAATATACATATATATATAATGATAATATTACAACTTTATGTATGCAATTATTGAAATTCTTAATGATGAAAGTTTTAAATAGTATAATAACAATAATGAGATTTTAATAAGCTTCCTATGCTGTTCAGAAAAATGTGAGTCTGTTATCACTCCAAACCAGTTTTATGTTGGGTATGATATTACTGTAACATAAAACCACATTATGTTGAAAATCTGTCACTATAACTGTTATCTATCACTCCTTTTAATATAAACTGGTTTACAACCCCAATCAAAGTGACAGGGCCAGTTGTGAAATGTAGCAATAAGTTGCTCGTCTTTGTTGATGGAGCAACCACAGAGATACAGCATGG
This sequence comes from Pampus argenteus, assembly GCA_036937835.1. Taxonomy (NCBI): domain Eukaryota; kingdom Metazoa; phylum Chordata; class Actinopteri; order Scombriformes; family Stromateidae; genus Pampus; species Pampus argenteus. The sequence continues at coordinate 15,623,292 of CM072867.1, forward strand.
ATAATCATTCATTCATGGTGTTCAATTCATTTGTATTAAAAAAAAAAAAAAAAGTTTGGAAAGCATATTAGTCTAACATTTTTTATAATCCAGTTCCTATTATTCTTGAATAAATTCTCATAAGTTCTTGTAGGTGATGTATGGCAATTATGACGATGTGAATGCTGATTGGGATTCTCGAAATGCTTTGCTAACACACAACACAGACAGAAAACCTGAACACAAACACAACCTTCTCACAGATGCCTCTAAAGAAACGGCAAGAGTATCTAGGGCAGAAAGATTTTTTTTTGCCAACCCTTTGTAAAAAAAAGCAGGCTGATTTCCCAGCACTCTTTGCAGTCAGGAGCAGAAAACAGAGACTGGTTATGAGGCAGAACAATGAGACAATGTTTGCCGGGCATACACTGCATTCCACTCACTGTCTCAAAAGGCTAAATTCACTAGATTGCCTCATTAAAAGTATAAAAACACTTTAGACAGTGATTAAACTGACTATTGTGTTTCTGCTCGGCAGCCATAAACTTTCCAATTTGGTTTGTCTTGACTTGTCTTTGACTCTAAATATTGCAATAATTTACTGCAGCAGTATTTCAGCTGTTAATATCCATAGGAGCTACTTGTTTACATCTTTAAAGTTCACTGGTTGTCCAGCTTTAGTAAATTTTAAAAACATACTTCACGGCTGCTTCCTGCTCACAATACTCACTGGATTGTCTAATGAAATGAAGTCCAAGTGGGGGACCTTCCTCTCCAGAAGTGTGTGTTGTGTGTGCATGTTCATCCATGTGCCTGTGCACGCACATATGGGAAGGGCGTGCATGGCCACAGCTCCTAAAATAGTTTTCAGTCCTCCCATCTCTAATTAGAGACATTTCAAAAACCCAGATTTTAATTTTAGACTAGTAGCTTTCGGACCACTTATGCACACACACACAGATGCACACATTGAGTTAAATATACACACTTTCCGTATAAATAAATCTGATAGGTCAGATACTTGTGCATTTAAATCTGTGCTCTCACACACACACACACATATATAGCCACAAACCACAACTCCCTGGTGCAGCCTGGTAACACAAGCACAATGCAATATACTATAAAATAAAATATAAAAAATCACATGCAGGAGCTAACTGTCCATATCTAGCCTCAAGGCAAAAGAGTATGATGTAAGTCATCCAACTCGTATATTTTGTCACTTTAACATGTATGACAAGATTCTCTTCTACTCCTTCATGTGGCTTCTCTGGCCCTCCTCTCTCTGTTTGATGAATGAACAACTCAATAAGGCTTTGCAAAATTATTTCACAAAAAAATTATTTTGCATGCAATTACATGGAGGCTCCTTTCCATGACAGGCCGTAAATGGGGCTTGTAGCTTGGCAGTGTTCCACAGTGGCTGCTACAAGCCCTCTGGTGGGTCTGGGCACAATGGGTACATTCACATCTTGACATGCATTTGCTGCTAAAGTGCCTGTTGTGCTCAAGGGCATTTAGTCTCTCTGTTACGTTCAATGCTGTGACTCTCTGAGGACAGGCTCAGGGTCGAAGGGGCTCCTAGGATGGCTGGTTTACGTGGCTCTCCGTCTTTTGACAACGAAAGGGTTAAGCTATTTGGATGAACCCAGGTGCTGAGTAGTGCAACGCAGTGTGGAGCCTCTTAGCAAGTACTTATTGTAACAAAGATGACACAGCCACCTCTCAGTCTGAGAGATCTCTGCTTATTTTCTGTTTCATTCCTCCTTCCTCAACCTTACTCTTCTGGTCGCTGCAAAAGTGTCGATTAACAAGAGAGAGAAAGATAGAGAGAGGGAGGGGGGGGGGGGGGAGAGGGGGGGGGGGGTGTAATCACTAACTGATATTTTTGTGCGAACAGTGACTGTAATGTCACTCAATTTGATCATTTTAGGATTAAGCTCATATAGTTCACAGCCAGCACAGTAGCGCATCTATAATCTACAACCCAAGCATAGTTAAACCACCTGCACATTATATCTGGGTTGGTTGACACACACTGGTCAATATGACATTTTTACAGTTTTATTTATTTCCACAGTCCGCTTACACACATTTACCAAAAAATATAATTTACTTTTCCAAAACTATAAACACACAAAAAAAAAGCCACACTTAGTTTGGCCAAACCTCAGACATTGGAGACAAAATTAAACACTTGATTCAAAACATGTTAACTACAGATTACTTCTTGCCTTTTGGCTGACATGCAAATGCTGCCAAATACAGAAACAACTACTGGAATGAAAACAGAATTAACACAAATAGTGTTTCCTCTATGAAAACATAAAGATGCCTTTGTGTTTCGTCTGTCTGCTTTTAAAAAAAAAGGCTCAGAATTAAAAACAGTCGACATTTTTCACAAAAGACATCTTGACTTGTCACAGCAGGAAAAGCACAGGTGCAAATAATAAAATAAGTGATGGATGAATTATATTTAGTTGCTTCAATTCCAGTGTCCTACTGCTACTGTGCATGCTGGATCACTGTCACACTGTCATGACTTACTGAACGCTTGAAGGGAACAGAGCCATTGTTAATGTTATTAGTAACACCGGGTCAACACGTCTGCTGTGAAAAAAAAGGCCTTTTTGTCTGAAAACAGTGGAATTATGCACTCTGGTTTGTTGAAATGAAAACTTGTAGTACAAGTTATGATGCACCTAATGAATACCAACAAAACTACTGCATGTATAAGTGACTCACACACCCACCCCCACACATACACACACACACACACACACACACACACACACATCCTGTGACATGTCATCTTCAGCCACTAATGACGGTCCACACCAATTACTGTTGCCAATTTGTAGCCACAGAAGGCCTGTCTCAGCAAGTGGCTGTGTGTGTGTGTGTGTGTGTGTGTATGTGACTTGGCTCAAATGCTGTATATTATTATTTATTTATTTAACCTATGTCGATATTTTTTCCTGACCCTGAGAATTTACCTGTCACCAGTGGTACTCAGATCATTTGTTATTTCTCTCTATAAAGTTGCATAAATTGAAAATACTCAAGTAAAGTAAAAGCTACCTAAAATTGTACATTAGTACATTACGTTCCACAACTGCCTGTAACTCCCATCGATCAGCCCTAGCAATGTTAAAACTGATGATTGATTTTAAACATATATACCGCAGGCGTGATCTCTCTGAAATGCCACTCACTGATCGAGTCAAGCCTCTTGTGTGTGAGGTTAAACTGTAATGTAATTCTAGTGTAGTTCTGTCACGAGCTTTTGATCTATTAGTCCTGGCATTTGGACTGAGTAAGCAAACTTGGAAAACCTGGTAACAGCCAGGTTAAGTAATAGAGGTTTTAATCCATCTTTTTGGTTTAACCGCAATATTTTGTTGATCCACTACAGCAGTACTGTATGTCTATCCTCATTACTCTGAGTGTTTTGAATGTTATGTGTATATAAAAAAGGAAAAACTGCCATGTCTGCTTAGTTCTCTTCTATAAACTGCCAATATAGTTGCAAAGCTAAGCTGGCAAGCAAAAGCAGCTCAAATGGAGAGGAAAAGAGGGAAAATGCAGTAAAACAACACACAGCTTTGTATAGACTGTTCTCAGCTGTTACATACACATATTAAAGCGCTCACACAATGCTGAGCAATTAGTGTAAAAGTGGATGATTGTATTGCTTTCATATTTTTTTCTTTTCTTCAGGCTATATGAACTTAAGCACTGCAGTGACACAGACCAGCATGTGCATTATCAAGGCAGCATGCTAATTAAACCAGACTTAATTCAATAATAATGACCTGAGACTTATCTGGCTCGCATTGGTCTCAGAATTAGGAATGGATTTATGCCACGTTTACCAATCTCTTTCAAGGGTTCTTGTCTTTCACCTCACATGTGGTCCTCGAAGGGTGAGAGACCTATCCAGAGTTAAATGATGTTTACACAGTGACCCGTTGGGCTGTTTTGACTCTCTTTATTACACTGAACCTGCGCCTCTCTTGTCTCTGTTGGCCTTAGAGTGCTGACTCAACATCCAGGGTGGAAAAGAAGGTGGAGTATCTAATCAGCACTCATGTTTCTCCACTGTTTCATCAGTGACCGACATCCGATCACACGGTTTTAGGTCGACATGTTTTTCAGGGAAAACGAGAAAGCACAACTATTATTCAAAGATGCAAAAATGTAATGAGAGCTGGTAGCTTAGCCTGCAAATAAAATCTCAGTACATACAACACGAAACAAATCCCTCCTTAAGACCTTTATCCTGTTTGCTGTTTTGCTGTAGAGGCCTGCAGCTACATAGAGCTGTCAGCCTGCCTAAATATTTGAGGGCAACGGGGACCAATTTGAATCAGCGCTTTTTACTCAAATGAATCTCATTCACGTCCTGGATCAAATGCCAAAACCAGGATGGAGCATTTCCTGTATTTGCTCCCCAACACAAGTTTTAAGTGTTTCTGGTAGGAAGCTGGGATGCGCAGTGCAAATATACTGACACCAACATTTTAGCAGTGACCGACAGCAAACAGGACATCCTCTTGTGTTTGGGTTTACAGGATTCTAGCTGTGGTTAGGACAGGAGATAGAGGGATGTATTTTCCCTCGCTGTCCCTCTGCACCAGGTTGTGATCTGGAAAGCTAAAAAGGACTCTGTTCCTCTGCTCACTGTGCCGGCACTGTACACACAGCAGGCCGTCCCAGCTCCACCACAGAGACGATTCTTCAGTGAAATGATTGGTTGACAGTGACCCAAAACCAAAAACAGCCACAGGAAGCATGCTGCTTTTGACAGACTATTCAAGTTTACAGTACACACACACACACACACACACACACACACGCCGTCCCCCAGAGTCAGGAGGAAGAGCGGAAGTAAATCAGTGAACAAATACGATTTGAGACATGCTGTTATGCCCCTGTGTGGCCCTCAAAGGCTTTGCGGGTTAAGGAAGCAAATTGAGCAAACCAACAAAGTGAGTGGCATGGTGCAGGGAGGAGCTGCTGTAGTTTACTAGACAAGACGTTCTCACACCAAGGTACCCCTGAACTAACACTGTGTTACTACTTGATTTAGAAAGAATGAGTTGCAGTGACACAACACATCACCACATCTCTCACACTGAGAAGGAAATCTGGAACAACACATAACAATAATATCGACAATAAAGTCACACTAACTACTACTTTTGCTTTGATGACAGAAGACTCTTTTTGGATATATTTCTGATTAAGTATATTTAGTTGTTGAGTTCTTGAGTTATTTGAAAAAAAAAGTACAAGGTCTTACAAATTGCAGGGTAATTTTTCTAAAAAAATCCCTTATCTGTTTTGCAGGCTGCGACAGTTACTTGTCACGTTAAAGGATGAAGTTATTCCACAGCTCGAAAAAGATTTTCCTCTGTGCCCTGACCCCTTTGTTGCACCTTGAGTTTTCTCAAAGTTGCTATTGTCCTCTTTAAAGACTGAGTATTTTGAAGCCCCCTATAACTATTTCTACCTCTCTACAAAGGCATAAACATTGTCTGAAGGTCAGAAATATATGATAATGTGAGAGAAAATTTTGCACAAAATAATAAATAGCAATAAATGGTATATATCAAATCCAAACGGCAGGATGCTGCTTGGGAATTCAGGCATCACAACTCACTGTTGAGCTATTAGTTTTCAGATGTACTATTTCTTTTTATGAAGCAGTTATAGAAATAAGTAGTATCCTGTTTTTATCTTGGTTATATCAAAGTAAATGTGAAAATATGGATTTATAGATTTTCATTTGACAATTTTAAGGCAATAAAAAAGCAGATTCTGTGAAGTGCTGTATGTGACCTTTTCATGTTAAGTGTAGTTTTTTTGACCCTGTTTAACCCCTCGACTATGATACTAACATGTACTGCACGAGGGAAACTGGTGTCTGTGCTTCTGTTTGACCTGGCTCTTTTCATATAACCCCCAGCTTTTTGATCTTCATGTAAATTAATTAGATGAAATGGTTGAATAGGATCCTGGAGCCTGACATGTGGCCCTGGTTTTTGACATGGATTAGATGGATTCAATTAGCTGCTCTGATTTCTCAGAGGCCTTTGTGGTCTGAAAGAGTTAAGTGAATGAGAGATGCTAAACTCAGCTCTGAGATACCAGCCATTGTCTGGACTGAGTTAGCATGCCGACTCGCCATGTACCATACAGCCTGTTGCTCTTGAAAGCAAATTAACTCAATCTGCCATCTGATCTGTCACTTGTGTCTAGAAGAGTAAATGTAAATCTCCAGTGGCGATGCAGTACTGAGCAGACATTGGACCTCCTACTGTAGTACTGTGGACTTTTATGATTAAGAAGCTACTCGTCTTCTTTGCTTGTGAAGCTCCGTTAACCTTTGTATAATCCAGCGATGAAGTGATGCACTCTCATGTGCCTCTCATGTGCTGTGTTCCTGTCACCTGCTTCCAGACACTGCTCCGTCTGTCTGATGACTGTCCAGGAAGTGCTCTCTCTGCTACCCCTGACCTCTGAAACCAGGCTCTGAATAAACAGCTAATTGGCTGGGTTTCCTGTTTAGCCTGATGGGAATGCTGACTATTTCTGTCTGTTTACAGAGTTCTGCCTCACTCTTTCTCATAGTTGTACTCTCTGTATTGTTTATGAAAGAACAATGTCCTCGCTACAACTGTGCTCCAAACATCAGGCTTTTGGGGATTATACAGTAGTGTCCACCCTCTGCAACTCTCCTGTGATCCTGGAAATCTGCACCTTTTGTTGTCCATGGGAGGGTTTCAGTTAGCTCATTTTGTGGTCTTTGTTTATTTGTGAAAGTCAGCTTTCAAGTTTTGGCGCTCAGAGTAGCAAGTTGATTTAAATATTGTGTGTTGAAAGTCCTAACCTGAGACAAATGATGTGTGAAATTCATGATTATTTTTTTTTTTCTGATGTGCCCATGGTCACAACACACCGGTAAACAAAAGATACATCTATACAGGTTCTAGCAGGAAAAAGAATTGTCTACTTTTTCATACTGAAAAATGCTTTGATATTAGCACTGCTAAAAGTCTATATACACATATACACATTCAAGAACGCCAAAACCAAACATGTGCACAGTCTGACTAATAGTTTTTTTCCCTGTATAATAAGCTTAGTCAAAAAGGAACTATCTGTATCTAAACTCTCTGTCTCGAATTAAATGGCTTGTTTCTTTGCCAGATGTGACTTTCTCCTCTCCTATCTGTATTGAATTATTCAGACAGTTCCGGATCCTCTGTAGCTTTCATTTGGGGCCTGCATCCAGTTATAGAAGAGGTACTGAGCCCAAAGTCAAGCGCAAGACCTCAGGTCCAAGAGTCATAGGTTCAAATTCAGGCTATATACCACAAGAGGATTGACTCTGCTCTCATCCACTTTAAAAATGTCTCAACTCAATAACTGATCTATTACATGAGTTCAGTGTGGATTTGTGAACATGATGGTTTTTTTTTTGTTTCTTTCCAAAGCTAAAATAAGGCTTGGATCAAGGTTGAAATGATTACGATTAAATGTGCATTGTATATTGATATAGCACATCAAAAAAGTAAAGACAATTTTGTGAAACAGTCAGGGAGGCCTCAGTTTCAATATTACAGTCATTATCAGCAGTCTTCGTCATATGTCTTGTCTTGTCGTCTTGAATGCAGCCCGGTTCTAGAGAAGATTCACTTTCCATGTTGTTTTAACTTTTTTTTGTTCGTTGAAGGGATAGCTTCTTAATTCTTCAAAAACCACCATGATGTAGTAATTGTCAATGAAGTAACTGAAGTGAAGAAGTGAGCACTGGTCAGTTTGTCCCTGTATACCAAGACTGGATGATTAAATCTGGTCATTAGCTGAGTTGGAAGGCACAGAGCTGAAAGCAGTGTTTTTATTGATGTGGCAGGAAACGGGAGGGGTGGGGGGGTGACTGTTGCTGCTGAATCTGTAAATCTCAACAGACTGTTCACAGTCAGCTCCCTCTTTTAAAGGCGCACACACAGCTCCACACTCTCGATTAAGAGCACACTTAATGTCGCAAACAGCCCATTAAGTACCATGTGGCAGGGGCGAAGATGATGTGAATGAATGATGACTGAAGGGCGTGTTAATGATGGCGGGCTGTCGCCAGTAAAAGGGCCCCTGCTGTACCCTGAGCTCCTGCTGTGGGGATGGGGTCATACAGACATGGGCAGGTCTGGGGTGTGAACATTCAACCATGTGTGCTTAAAATTATGTTCATATGCAACTAAACTGCAATACAGAGACAGGATGTGTTGGCTTTTCCAAACCTTACTCAAGTGTTTTTTAGTGGCCCAACCCTAACAACCAGCTCCAGGTCCACCTGGACTCGTTCTTATAACACTGTGAGGACGTTGCACTTCCTGAATTGGAAAAGTGTTGTCAGTGACGATAAGACAGGCCGCAATTACCGGTATGTTCCTTCAAAAGGTTTTTGTGAATAGAGATATGATTGGAACATAACACCTGTGAGGGATGGGTGCTATTCTTTGAACTTTGTATATGATCTTGTGTCCAGTGAGGCTTTTTTCAGTTGTGAATAAAGAACAGGGAAGGTTCTGCATGTTTCCGTATGAGTCTGAGTTTGAAAGAAGGACTGTAAGTCTATAAAATGTATAGCCAACTTACCAACTTTGACAAGAGCAAGTCCCTCAGAGCATACTGGTTACAGTAAATACCCATTTCCCATGATCCCCTGTCAGGCATTTCAACCTCACTTCCAGTGTCCCAGAGTCCTTTGCCCTCTGGTCTGATAAGAGTCCTGTAAACCAAGTGATTCGCCAGTAGGGAAAGGGCTAATTAACATGGCATTTGATGTGGAAAGACATCCTTTTGATGTAAAAATGTATGCAAAGTGTTTATCAAGATTAGAGTTTCCCGTTTAATCTTGATGTTCTCTTCAGTCTTTAACATTCATTGGAAACATCTTTGCCTAATGTCCCTGGCCAGGCTAATCTTACGTGTGACTGCAGCACCAAGTGGACATGCAATTGGCTCTCATCCTTTAATTTTGACCCTTTCAGTGTGTGTTTGGTTAAACCTGACTTCCTCCTTTGCATACAACTGATGTCCAAGATTGTAATTGTGCATGTTTGAGTTTAGCATTATAGGATATGCTTCAGTTTATCCTCAGTGGAATATTTCTAACAATACTGTGGTGTTTCTTTTTTTTAGGAACTTGAGCCATAACAAAATCAGGGTTCTGAGAAATGGATCCTTCATTGGACTTCACGTTTTGGAGAAGCTGTGAGTAGCCAACTGTTTATCATCTTTTATAAATACTTCCCTTTTCCGGTTTGCTGCAATGTCATGTTTATTGTGTGCATGATATGTATGTGATGCATCCATGCGTGGACTGTTATCTTACCTTGCTTCGGGGTAGAGAAAAACAGACAGAGTATCAGTGAGATCTGTGTGCTTCTATCCAATGGGCTTCTGTCCAGAAGGGAGGCTGATACACTCACACTGGCTATCACAGAGTTATGTTGAAAAGTTCACATAATTACACTTCACTCCTTCGTTATCAGGTAAGCCCCACTCCACAGGACAAGATAAGGGGATCTCTGGGAGGAGGTGCACTTTGGCAACTTTGCCTGTGGCTCACATACAGTCTGGCCCTCCTTAGTAGCATCATAATTTCTTTGAGTGGGGTGTTAGACAAGTGATATACGAGATAATTTTTGTATGAAATTTTTTTTTTGACGGATAAGTGAGTCCAAGAGAGGAAAAGTTATTCAGAGACTACAGTAGCCTCAGTGACATTTAACTTGTCAGTTTTAGATTCAAATAGCAGTGGATAAGCCAGACAGATGGTAAAGGCTACCATACACAGCGCCAGTCAAAAGTTTAAAACACACCGTCCTATTCGCTTGAATGAGAACGTGTGTCCAAACTTTTGACTGGTGTACAGTATGTCTTTGGGTTAGCTTTAGAGCCGTGACTGTCTTATTTACTGGTGTTTACCTGCTACAGCATACCAATCCTGGCTTTCTGGATATTCCAATGTCAGAATTTCATCTAGTATGAGTTTCCTACTCGACACAAGATAACCGAGTCAATGACTGTTGTTTTACAGTAAAGCTTTATAGCATCTTGGTAGCTAACAACACATATGGAGCAGCTTCAGTCCGGATACTGTAGTCTGGCAGACACTTATGTTGTTGAGGGAGGGTGTGGGGGATGGCTAGGGATATTAGTTACACATGCCACTCAGAGATGCCACCCATGAAGCTAACAAGCTTCTCAGAAATGTTGGAAGAAAGAAAATATGGTAATTTGCTATAGTCGTTAGCTTGTTAATGCCTACCTACTGGAGTTCGCACCAGACGTGCCATTTGAGAACAAAAGCCAAATTTGCTGAAGTTGCTGTTTTTATGTCTGCCACGGGAACACCATGGGTGAATAGTTTCATAGCCAAGTTCTCAGCTCTCAACCTCAACTTGCACTCTGGAAGACCATACACTTAGATCCTGTGACTAATACTACTTTGGAGAGAATAAATCCAAAGAAGATATGTAGCTTAAAGTGCTTAATGTAAAATGAGCTGATGTTGCTTGTTTTTGTAAGTGTGGACAAGGCTCCCTGTAGCACTGCGGGGTCAGTGGGTCTAGTAACCTGAGCTTACCTGCTAACTGGACCTTGTACCTGGAGCAGAGGTAAAACCAGCAGGGGGCAACAGGGTGGAGCTTTCCTGCAGGCTCTTAACCGAAAGACCTAGGAGAAAAGAAACAGAACAGGCAGACAAACTTTAACACACACACACACACGCTCCACAGAGGGAGATGTGGGCGTCTGGTGTGAGGAGAAGACATAACGTAAATCACACAGGCCTCATTTCGCTCCTCTGCCTCAGCCTCTCTGACACACAGCAGTGGAGGTCTGCTCACTCACTCTGACGTCTTCAACCTTTAATTGAGACTTGCACAGCTTATAATTACATCTGAGCTCATGGGAAAATTGCCGTCTGATGTGAAAAATGCCACATTGAAACTCGCTGTTGCAGTGATAGAAGGGTTTTGAAGGGATGGATTCAGAAGTGAGTTTAGGATGCAAATTTTGGTGTCCGTTTACTTCGTGTGCTACATTTCCCTCCCTGTGAGATTTCTGTTTTGTTTTGTCCGTTCAGGTCCTCTCATTGTTTCCAGTATGTTGTCTACATGTGCTTGTCATTTGGAGCAACTTAGCAGTTACTTATATTATGTGGTCAGCGCTGTAATCAAAGGCCAGCCCGCTAGGGCTGAGTAAACACACATCAGGGAATTACACTGCATCTCTTCCCCTACGTGACAAGGTTAAACACAGTCTGCTCCTTGGCTGCACACACACACTCTCACTCTTGGCCCATCTCTATTGTGACTTCAGCATGTACAGTAACTCTGAGTGTGTTTCCTAGTATGGGCACCATCACTTCTTGTCAGTCATTTCAAATGTGTCTGCTAACTCTCTCAGCAGATGCACACTCACACCCACACATTCACACCAGACGTCTATTCAGAGTTGAATGCAGTCTGATTTGCTGTTGTTAGTGGGAGAATACAGATCCAGGGCAGGCCTCCCTCCTCCAGGTCTGGGCCAGACAGTGGAGCAATCTACACAGTTAGCCCTTTCATTGGGACAAACCTCCTCAAAGCCACTATTGCCTTCATAACCTGCCAAACCACCCAAGTGCAGAGGAGCAATTTAGCCTTGTTTGTTTTTGCCCTGTTACTGGACTACTGTGTTTTTGTAGCTCTTTTAAATAGGCTTGCCATCCAACAACTACATTTAGATCTTGGAATACTTTGTTTCTTTCCAGCGTTTGGGATAAAACAACCGTTGAATCATACCTGACTTCTGTGGCAATGCTTGCAATATTGGTCACTCACATACACACTATCAGGCCTCCAACACTGTGCTGATGTAGCTAGCTATGAGTACCTCCACCTCTGTGCACACCCTTTCTGATGGGAGCTGACGCTGGCAGCCCCACTAACGAGTCGGGACCTTTATGAGTTGTCGACAGATCCCAGCAGCCTGTCCTGCGCTGATTTGAGGTGAGGTAATGAGAATAATGAGCAAAGAGGGTCGAGGCAGTCTGGCTCTTGTCCAACTGGGCTCCACTGCACCATGGGACACAGGACAGGCAGGCAAGGCACAAGGGGCCCTCATTACCAGGTCTGCTCACCCTACAGGGAAGGAGGGAGCAGGGAGCAGAGAGGGAGAGCAGAGGGCAGCAATGATGATGGATGAGGGATCAGCAGGGTGCTGCAGTGGACAGGTCTGAAAGGCAGGAGTGAGGTTTGTGGTTTGGGCTGGTTAGAGGCTCAGGGTGTTGGCAGCATTATAGACTTTGTCAACAAGAGAGTGTGAAATGATCCTTGAATCTACCTGACATGACTATACTTTTACTTTTCATGTGCTGTCAAAGAATTATGTAAGGGAACTATCATTCAACATTAGCCAAAACGTTACTCATAACAACTCCATTCAAGAGCAGGAAATCAGGGGTTTGTGATTTATGCTTGTAAGGCAACAAGAATTAAAGGAAGTTTAACACCTGTGACCAAGTCATTCAGGACATGAGAATTTGCAGATGTTGGTGGACTCAGGAAAAATGTCTGCACACATGATAGAACATGTATACAGTATTATCTGAGGGTGTCAATGTATGGCATAAATTGCGATTAATTAATTACAGCCATATTCAGCATGTTTTTATATTTATCTATAACTTTACTGTTTCTGTATGCAAATTGCCTTTACATAAAATGTATGCGTTGTGTGCTGTCATTGTGTTTGGGAATGGTTTAGCATAAGCTGATTGGCTCCCGATGTAATTGAAAGGGCAAGGTGAGTGAAGACTTATGAGGAGATTTCACAAACGTCCCAAGAGCACCATTGATACATGTAGAGTGATATACCTTTTTTTGCAAGGAGTTTGTTTAGCACTGAAGCAGCTCATGTTTATCCTACCACATCAACACAAAGCACCCAGTATATCAGCACAAGTATAACCACAGCTAACGTTAGCAGCGAAAACGTTAACAATTTAGCGAGCTGTGGCAAAGCTCTTACCCAAATTAAAGTTTTTTAAAAAAACACCCGCGTATGAGCAAGTCTGTGACCGACAGGCTGACATATGTTCTAGCCAAGTGGACAGAGATGAAGTGCAGGCCGATAAACATAGTGGAAGACGAGGGTCCAATGACCCATCATACAGGTCACCCTACAGGACTACAGTGAAATCAGCAGGATATACAACGGCAAAAAGAAAAACAAACATGAGATTTTGGTGGGGGATGCTCCCAACTGTGTTGCTATAACCGGTGATCTGGACCTCAGCTGGCAACCACAGATATTTGGGGCTGACCGGACACTTTATTGATGGTGAGTACCACAGCAACCTAACCAGCAAGAAGATGCACTTGGAGAAAAGAGCGAACATTTTATACAAGGAGGAATTCAACACTCGCCATGGTCTCACACCTCCTACACAAACGAGAGACTGTCCAGGCTACGCTGGACCCACAGAAGCTGAGTGGAAGAAACTGCAGATGCTGGAGGTCCTGCTTGAATCATGCAGGTAAGCCTAAACAAACACCTGTCCATTTTCATTAAATAAACTACTTTCACATGTGTAATCCAAAAATGAATGAATGTTAGGTAGTTAACTCTAAGGACTATTAAATTGGAAATCAGTTGCACTTAAATGTAAATATCCAGCTAAGTTTATTTTTCTTCTTTCTGCAGTTATGTAACTGCTGAGTGGTGAGGCCTACGTCTCTTTCCTTCCAGAGGGACCTGGCAGCACAGCGAGCTGTTAGACTATAAGGATAAGCTTATAGTCTATTGAGTACAATTTATCAAATAAAACTGTATTTACATAGCACTTTTCACACATGGAATGCAACACAGAGTGCTTTACAAAATAAAATAAAACAAAAATAAAACAGCCTATTGCACTTAAAATTAATGGCAATCATTCATTCGTTATTTATTTTATATTATCTGAAGCAGAGGAAAAGCAACCAGTTCAGTGTTGCTTGTATTGCTCAGGAAAGTGCTCTTACTGTTTTTTGATGTGTTAAATTAAATCACTCATCATATGAACCTGATGTTTTATACATGGAGATTGTCAAAGGTTGAAACTAAAGGTTGCAGGCAGCACTTGGGACTAAATCTCAAATACAGCAGAATGTAAATGTCTAGGACTATCTGTTCAAATCTGTTAAAAACAATAAATGAATGTATAAAGCCACGTTTTTGTTATTTATCATTTTTTTGATCTGATTAGAAGTGATAGTATCTACTTTACGAAAAGGGGAGACAGACCACTCAGTCATTGCCTTTTCAGAGCCTTCCTGAAAACGACCTTGAAATCGCCTCTGCCATTCTGAGCAGATGGGGTTAGGAAGTAGTCCAACTTAAACAACTGTACCATCTGACACAGGGGAAGTGGAGCCGAGATGGCTAAAGATGGTATGGTGACTGGAAACAGAGGGAAAGGGAAGAAAAGGGAGGGAGAGAGGGAACGCACACTCCTGCAGTTTGTCTTATATAAACCTGAGCTTGTTTTCCTTAGCAGGAGATTAACATTATTTCCACAGAGGCTAAGCAAATTACCTTGATGAGTAGGAACAAAGCAGAGGTGGGCTGTGCTATACTGTAGAGTGTAAAAACAGGAGAATGTGCGGACATGGCAAGGAGCCCCTCTGTCTAGACCAGTCTGGGTAAGACAAGGTTCAGACTGTACCAGCCCACCACTCTAAGGAGAGCGTGGGCCAGCTGTGGAGGTCACACATGGGAGTTTCATTTCTCCCTCACAGCAGAATGAACATTTGTGTTGGTATGTTTTCCTGCACACGCCATTGAATGGCCCCCGGTTAGTCAACGGTCACCTAATGAGAGTGCATGACATTAAGGGGCGGAGCGGGTGAGGAAGGGGTTAAGCGTGCTGGAGAGTGGAAACAGAAAGGGGGGTGCTGCTGGAGTTGATAGACTCCAGATGTGTCTTTCAGATAAACTGAAGGAACGGGGTGTGTTTGTATTGCAAGCCTAGCTCAGTCATGGCTCTGGGGGTTTATTGAAACAAGCAAGCAAGCCCCCTCATAAGCCCATTACCAAATTGTATGCTTTATATGCCAGTAACTCTCGCACACTCATTCAACAAACTTGATATGGTTTCAATGGCATTTTCCTCCGGAGGAACTTGAGCTTTCTCTGGACTTACTTCCCCCCCCATTTCCGTTTGTGTTCCTTTTTCTGCTTTATTTTTACATCTCCCCTCTCCCAGCTCGCCATGTCTTTCACTGTACCTCCCCCTACCCGCTCATGCTGTAGTCCACCTACTGGCTAAAAAATTCACTCACGAACATGAGTCTCACTATTCATTGACAATTTCAATGAAAGGCGTTTGTTCCTGTTTCCTTTCCATTTGTAAAGTATACTTTGTTTCAAACTTATGTCTATTAATTCATTGGTAAAGATGCTCAGTGAGACTTTTGGGTTTGTCTGTGCAAATGTCTCGATTTGACACAAGAATAAAACTAATAATATTTTTTTTTTTTTAATATTGAGACCAGTAAGAGAAAAAAACAGTTCTGACCCTGAGACACTTTGGCTTTACATGATTGTTAATCTGACAGACAGCTATCATGATATCATTACCAACATAACTTAAGTTTCATTGTTGCTGACTACTGTGCAGACAGAAATCAACAGCAGGCTTCATCCCCTTCTGGAGACTGCTCCTAAAGCCAGAACTGAAGTCAGTAACAGTTCGTGGTTCCTGAGTTTTCCTTGGCAGAATAATCTCCAGATCCTATTGCTGCAAACTATAGAAACATATAATCAACGTAGGAAATTTTACACTTCAAATAAAAGTGTATATTGCTATTTCTGTAGATCCCTCTAAATGCTTTTCAGCTGAATTCAGAGTTTATGTTACTGTCAGTCATGAGCAGAGCTTATTTATTTGAACCATATTTCTGTGGTGGCAGCCGACAACCAGGCAGTAATTGTCCAGGTTTGAAAGGTCACCAAAATATTTGTCCAGTAGTAATTCACAAACAGTAAGTGTATCGATTTATATCTACATTGTGTTAGCTTCATTTTATGACAGTCGCTACTTAAAAAGCAATTGGTTTTTAGATGAACACAGACAAAAAGTTGATTAGGTATCCAATCTGAGAGGAACCAGAAAAAAAATAAAGAAAATAATCTGGGGAAGGGGCAGCAAAGCAGGAAATTAGTATAAAAACAAGAGCTCTGCAGATCCTGGTTTCCTGTTTTTGGGGGGAAGGCAGGAATATGTTTGGGGCCTGTGTTACAGAGCCCCCATTGTGAGCAAGAGTGTTGAGGAGTAGGGAGGTGGGGTCTACGGGGCCATACACAGGGACAATTTTGCTCAGTACTGAATCTCCTAACCCACCTGCCCCTCCCTAAAGGGGAAAGCTAGCTAGTAAAAAAAAGGAGAAGAAGGAAACTGTAAAAATAAACGAGCAAGGGCCTCTGCTAGAGACGCCAACCAGGCAGGAAATGACACGCAGCACAAAAATGGTCCACTGACCTCTGCCAGTTAACCCCCCCTCTGCTTCCTTTTTCCAATATACATTTCACCTATACATATATATTTGCATCAGGAGATAAAATATTATTACAGCAAATTTGTCAGAAATACCACAACTTTCCATAAAGAAAATTCCAGGAACAGGAAATTCTTGATTCCAGTCTGGCGATAATGAGTGGCTATTCCCTGGCTTTTCCCAGCTCCCTCCAGGGCTGGGGGCCTAAACAATGTCAGTGGAGTACTCCAGTCCCTGCTGCTGTGCTCCTGATAATGGAGCACTCCACGTCTGGAGCGCTTTACAGACCATGTCTTCATTATTACCCGCTTGGTACCCTACAAGCACGTCGCTCCTCTCCAGCCTACATGGGGCCCAGGTGCTCATCCCCATGTACCTACAGAGAAATGACTCTTCAGAATGGCATAGGACCATGCCCCATTGATCAGGAGGAGTCTTTTTAGGAAAAAAAAGGCATTCTTTAAGGCAGGCACTGGTGTTAGGCTCAGCGGCAGCAAACAATGGCCTCTTTTGGGCTGGGAGTGAGCTTGAGTCTGTCACAACCCAATCACATAGGCCACATGTGGAGAAGGGGATAAAGCATTGCACTCACAAGGTTACAAAGCACAACTCAAAGAGAAACAGCATCAAATTCCTAAGTCATAAACGTAATGTGTCACCTCTGATCACGTAGCTTTTTGAAGAAAGTTAATGCAGTGATCGCTACACGTTCAAACTCCTGGCTCTTAACTGTGATATTTTTTATGCTCAGCAAGTGTGAAGTTTTGAGGTATTTCTTGTCTCCGATATTATCCTCTTGCTTGGTGACAGCATGTTGTCATCAGTGTCAACGCTGCTGAGTTGTGAAGCTGTTGTCAGGGAGGGCACTGTCTGCTCCAGAAGGCACACAGACAAGTCATCGTCTGAGCATGAACCCTGCGAGAGGTGATGTTTTTGACTGTAGATTTGAAATAAAGTTTGGAATAAATCTTGTAAAGAGCTGTGAGAAAGCGACGAGGGGCTGCAGTATAGATTTTGATTTGATTATGGTGGTGAATGAGGGCTTATATTTATAGCTTATATTTGGCCTACAGTGGCTTGGCTAGTGTTTAAAGCCCTGTTGACTCTGGTGAGCTCCTCCACATTCCTCGGCTTGGTGATAAGAGAGTGTATCAGAAGTAGTGGACTGTTGATACTGTATTCTTCAGGGCCAAAACACACACAGCACCCAAACCTCTCAAGCTCTGTGTAAAAGAAGCAGAGTGCAGGAAATGCAGATGTTCGGTGTGTATTGTCAGCGTAAGACTGGTCAGTACACTGGACAAAAGGTTCAACTACTGAAAGCTCAAAGTGCTTAGAGAGGATACTGCTGTGGTTCATCTGTGTGTTTCATTGGCACAGAATCTGTGGCTCTGTGTGTGTGTGTGTGTGTGTATGTGGTTTAGTTGTATAATTAAAATGACAATGTCTAAGAGCCACAAATCCAGTGTGTTTGTGTGTGTATGTTTGTGCAAGTAAATTTGTGTGCAAGTTCTGTGTGTTTGTTATTATAATACTATTTAAGGTAATTTAATTGAGATTGAGATCTCTTTTGCAACAGAGAGCAGAAGACTGGGGATTAACACTGGGGTACACTGGTGGCCCAGGAGGTTTAATAACGTTCCTACTTTCAATCTGTTGTAGGTTGTTGTCAATAATATTGAAGGCATGCTGAATCTATTCATGACTTGAATTAAATTAGTATATTAATTATATGCACACAATAACTTACTTAATTATATGCACACAATAACTCACTTAATTATATGCACACAATAACTCATTATTGCCAGCACTTATTATGAGACAGAAGTACAGTAAAGCTGTTATATTAAAAGCATATTATTTCTGTATATAAATGACACATCCCCTATCAAACCTTCCTGTTTGATACTACTGCCATATTTGGACATAATGTGGACAACTAACATCAAATTTAAAGGAAGGTTGTAAAGGTGTCTACATTATGCAGTTACTCCACACTGTACTTGTAGAATCATCTTCATCTAATTGCAAATGCATGTTTGAGTGCATGTATACAAGGTCAGTTTTATACAACAAAGCACTTATGTCTGCGTAGTGTGTGTGTGTGTGTGTGAGAGAGACAGGGAGGGAGAGACAGTCATCAGAGAGAGGAAATAGTGGGCAGTGCCTTGCTTTTCATTGCTACACTAATGAGCCCGGGGACACACAAACGAGAAACAGCGGTATTGTTCTCCCTCCGCCCTGGTCAACAAAAGCTATACAGCTACCGACACACAGAAACACATGTACATCCAGAGCACAACACATAGCCATATAAAGATTACCACATACACTGCAACAGACCCACAAGGCCATATGCACACACATATACACGATGAGAGGACTGTTGCACAGACATACTCAGAATTAGAGAGGTGGATACATCTCCACCTTTTTATAAAAAAAAGCTGTGAAGTTGTTGCAAAGTGCTCTGTCTGGCATACACTCAAAGGGCTGTGCTGAGCTGTCCAAGGCTGTCTGCTTTGAGACAAACACAACAGACCTCAGCCCTTTGGTCCAAGGCCAGATATCTTTTCCTCCATCATTATAACCTGTGTCACATCTATAATCCAGATATGAGCAATGGCCACAAAAGCTTGGACCAACAGCAAAACCCCTGATCTCTGACTGTGTCCCAGCCATACCGCAGTTTTTTTTTTGTTTTTTTTTACTGGAAGCCATTTTCTGAAACAATTTTCCTGCCCCAGTTTGATCAAAATAGCTCATCTCTTGGAAAATGGACAAGACAATAGTTAAAAGATGCCTGAGGTGGTGTGAGGCAGCATGGTCAAGAAAAGCAAATGACAGATAACTATTGCGGGGAAAAAAGCACCAGAAAGTCCCCTGAGGTCTTGCCTAAGGAAGGAATAGAGAAAAATACAGCATGTATATTGCAGCATTACTGTCTGTTAGCTCCTGTAAGGAAATCCTCCTCTACGATAAGTCCAATGGGACCATGCATTTGCCATGTCCTGCAGATAACCATGTGTCTCTTGACCTGCCTTAATCTTGCTATCCCCCCGTGACCAATAAAGAAAATTCTTGGATTCAAAACCGAATGCAGGTTATAGCCGCTGGAGGGGGGCATGTGGCTAAACAGTTTAATGGGAAGAAAGCGGAGAAGAGTGCAGCGGATATTATGAAATGATCTTCAAAGGCGAGTTAAAGGTATTAATATTTATGGCGTGGCAGTGGCCAAGTTTGTCGTGGGAAGCGTCATTTCAAAACAAGCAGAAAAACGACAGAACCCTTCGCTTGCAGTTTTATATTGCACTAATATTTAACTTGGTCAAGTATCTGCATTTTGCTAGCCTCATGCCCAGGTGGCTGATGGGATAAGATTTCCTATCTGCGTGCAGAAAATACCCTGCTGTGGTATACTGGAGGAGCCAGGTTAAGACATGTGTATCCACCACTCCCCTTCATTTTCACTTAAAGAAGCCTGATGTTTCAACATCATCCCTGTACGCATATTCTCACTGACCTAGTATTTCCTCTTTCTCTCCAGGGACCTCAAGCACAACTTAATCAGCACCATCGTTCCTGGAGCCTTCCATGGTCTGTCCGAGCTTCGGAAACTGTAAGTAGACATCAGCATGATTCACATTCCATTCGGGTTTTGGGCAAATATATAAACACAAGCATGGAAATTTTGAATTGTTTGGTATGAGATACATGAAGAAGTGAGGGTAGTTTTTTTTTTAATGATATGAGCAGCATTGTTCACCAAATTCACAACTGAAAGAGACAAACCCACATATCTCCCACATCTATCTTAAGTGTGCACTGTTTTGGCAGTTCGTGGCAGATGTCATGCATTATATTGAGCTCATAGTGTTAATGTGACCTCCTCCGTTAAGCTTTTCTGGTGACCTTTTGCGAGGCCTGCAATCTCATCTTTTGTTGCCCCCGCTCCACCACCATGGAAACCTCAGGGCCATGCAGAGGGTCCTCACACGTCATTGGATGTGACAGGGTGGCACTCGTGTTTTTGGACACTGAGGTCTGATTGGTGGGTTGGAGCTGGTTGTCTGTGCCGCACCGCGTGATTCCCCTTCCCTCCTCCCCCTACTTGTGTTTTCCCTGCAAGGTCTGGGGCTTCTCAAAACAAACAGGGGGAGATAAACACATGCTCTGGACAGCTTTCTGCTGGTTAGTGTCAGAGGTGCAACAGAGCAGATCCCTCTCTGGCTGTGTGCTATACATCACACTCAGAGGTGGACAGCAGAACAGGGGCCCTGCTTTTGGTGATAAACTTTTACTGGGAGTAGAGATACGGGAAAGTGGCAGGGACTGTAGGCACGCTGATTTAGATTTAATGCTTTCTAACCTCTGTTGTGCAATATAAAAGAGACCACTGTAGTGGCAAATACTATGCATGTATCAGAGGCAGAGAAAAACCTTTATTTGTAGAAAGAAAGAAGGCCCTGCAGTTTACTCAGGATATCAAGATATCACCATCTGTGACTGAGATGAGCCCTCTTGAATCATAAACAACCAACACATTATTTTGTCTTTTCATACTTTTAGTGACTTATCCAACAACCGCATTGGCTGCCTGACTGCAGACATGTTCCAGGGGCTGACCAATCTCAGTAAATTGTAAGAGACAAATAACTTGATTCCATAAAAACTTTGCACTTTCTGTGTCTTGGGGAAGCTGTCAAGTTAACGTGTTCATGTCTAATTTGTGTACTGCTAGGAACATCTCTGGCAACATCATATCAACCATGGATCCAGGAGTGTTTCAGGAGCTGCCGTCCCTCAAGCTAGTGTGAGTGTTAGAAACGCTCTGCACGCCAGACGTTCAGTCTCACGGCATGCATACCTTTCCATATCTGAATAAAACAATACAGTTCTGTCTAAATGACAAATGTGAACCAACTTTTGCTTGTTTTTACAGTCCTTGTATAATACTGTGAATTAGTTGAGTGAAAACAATAAATCTATAATATGTGAATAAATACAGTGTTGGGAAGGCTGCAATTCAATTAATCCAGTTAAAATTCAATCACTTAATAAATCAAGTATTTTTTGTCATATACAGGTATGATATGTTGTATATATATGTATTTAGGCATAATACTGTCTCTGCGCTACTGTAGGTGGAATTAAAGTGCACATCCGCCCCTTGCTATCTTCCCTGATAAATGATCATGACTTCTCTCACCAGGAACTTCAACTCAGACTACCTGTCGTGTGACTGTGGCTTGCACTGGGTCCCGGGCTTTTTTCGCAGCAGTTCAGCCCGGCTCGGAGATGAAACCCTGTGTGCCTACCCAAAGAGCCTGAGGGGAAAGCCCCTGCGTGGACTAAGAGAAAGCCAGCTGAGCTGCGGTGAGGTTTTGTTAGAATGAAGCAGTTCACTGCTCTGTGCGAATGACAGTAACAGTGCACTCATAACAGCGTCCAAGATTGTCCCAGTATTTTTTAAGGAATAGCAGACCAAATGGGAAGCAAGAAATCTACTCCAGCAGCTCAACAGGGACATATTTCTAAAAGTATCACTGAGCTGTGTTGACAACTAATCCTGTGGGTTGCGTTTACGAATTGCTGCTGTCTGTATCCAATCTGCTCCAGAACAGCAAGCTCATAATAGCTTCTGTGGAAACATTTAGCTGAGGTTGAGTAATGAAAGAGCAGCAGAAATAATTCAGAGTGATGTGTAACGGCCACATCTGCGTCTTTCCCATCATGTCGCTCAGATGGTCCTCTGGAGTTACACACCCTGTCGCTGCTGCCGTCCCAGCGTCAGGTGGTCTTCAAAGGTGACCGACTGCCCTTCCACTGCACTGCTGCCTTGGTAGACAAAATCACCACCTTGCACTGGCGACACAATGGTCAGCTGGTGGCCTCTGACCCAGAGATGGGTGTCCAGCTGGAGAACAGCGTGCTGCATGACTGTACCTTCATTACCAGGTGCAGAAGACATATTCAGACAGAGGGCAAAATGTGTTGTGCAGTATTGATACACTTAAAGAATAATTCTCAACCAGTTTGGACACTACACTGTCTTTATGCTCTCTTTCCAGTGAGCTTATTCTGTTCAATGTACATGTGGAAGCCAGTGGAGAGTGGGAGTGTGTGGTTTCTACTGGGCGGGGAAACACGTCTCGCAGTGTTGAAATAGTGGTGCTTGAGAACAGTGCCTCCTTCTGTCCAGAGGATAAAGTTATCAACAACCGTGGGGAATTCAGGTCAGTTACAGTTACACTGATTATTACTGCATACCTAAAATATATATTATTCTCATTTTTCTCTGTTGTTAAACCCTAGGTGGCCAAGAACTCTGGCAGGCATCACCTCCCATCAATACTGCCTGCAGCTGCGTTATCCTTCCCTGACTGTGGAGGGGGGTATGGAGCAGAAAAAAGCCTCTCGTTACTGTGACCGTTCTGGAAAGTGGCAGGAAGGCGATTATTCAAACTGTCACTACACCAACGGCATCACCCGCGTACTACATACCTTCATCCTGGTCAGTACTAGGTTTGCTGCATGGTTCCTGTTCAGTAAACACTATATACAATACATTTAGGAACAGGACCCCACTCCTTGCTCATACAGTCACTCTTGTATTGCAGAGGCCTATCAATACATCAAATGCCGTCACCGTGGCACATCAGGTACGCACATACACCTTGGAGGCTGCAGGCTTCACTGACTCAGTGGATGTGCTTTATGTTGCACAAATGATGGAGAAGTTTATGGAATATGTCAAACAGCTACGAGAGGTGAGGAAATACATGCATGTGTGGTCAATGTACAACAATGTTGGTTTCTTGCTGTAAATATATCCAACTTACTGTTAAATGTCTCTGTGTGTTTGTCTCAGTTGTCAGAGGTGTTGGTAGAGATGGGCAGTAACCTGATGCAGGTGGATGACCAGATCCTCACTCTCGCCCAGAGAGAGAAACGAGCCTGCAGCTCCATTGTCTTCTCTTTGGAGACTCTGGCCTGGCCTCAGCTACACAGCGACGCCCAAGACTTCAGCATGGTAGGGACTGTTTGTAGCATCCCCGGCTGAATGATGGTCGTACTCTTTATTCAATTATGAACACACCGTAAGAGCTATGAAAAGGACAAAACAAAAATAAAGTTACTTTTACTTATAGCAATAAACTTATCATAGCCTTACAAGATTTACTAAATGAAAATTATGATTCTTTTAACTGCTACAATTACAGCAACAATCATGGAAAATTACATTTTAACCAAAGTTAATCAAAGATACGACACACAAACAGACCAATTAATATAGATTGACACGATCGGTCAGCTAATGCTAATCACGCTAGCCAAAACACATCTTGAAAAGTATGAAACTCTCAAAAGCACCAAAACTCAGGCTAGACAGTAAACATCACATAAAGAGTAATAAAAACGAACCTTGTGCCTGAATCAGCCAGGTGCTAATTGAACTAATTTCCTTGTATTAGGCAGACACACTTTTTCATCGCCAAAGAAGACCGGATGTTTTGATTTTTCGTTTTCAGCGCGACGCCTTCAAAATAAAAGCCCCGACTTTAACGTCTGCTATAATTAAAGAAATAATAACCTGGCCTTCACTGAGAGCTCAGAAAATGAATGAGTAAGCACAACACATTTATAGAAATATATACTCAAACTAAAGGTCATTTACACTGTTAACTAACGTGACTGTTATTTTATTATAAACTTTTTGAACAAAAGCAGGTATAGTTTCTGAACAATATTCTAGCATTAAATAGACAAACATTTCACTGGGAATACAGGAACCAAGGTGTATAGCTTTACATTTTAATTTACGTTTTCACAGTGCTTATGCCTAAAAACTCAACGGTACAATAGGATGTCCAAATAATGTGCAAGCACAACATAATTCCAGTTGATTTTGGTTGTATATTTTCCACACCTGGATGACTGGGATTAATCTACACTGACAATACTCCACATTTATTTTCCTATGATTTGTACAGGTGTCCAGGAACATTGTGATGGAGGCCCACTTAATTCGACCAGCCCACTTCACTGGTATCACCTGCACTGCATATCAGCGTCGTGAGGTCTTACCAAGCAGTTTGGGAATGGATATGCAGGAGTCTACCCATGAACAACAGCTTCGGTTTCACTGCAGAACTAGCTTGCATAACACCTCTCTGAACAATTTCCCCCAAAAGGTGAGATGTGAACACTGCTTCTTAAAACATATTGTATCTGTACTCAGATTTATGAAGGTGTCCTGGTGGATTTTTAACATTAAATACAGACTTTTCTTTCTTTCTCCAGAACTCAGTAGCCCTGGCCTCTGTGACTCTTCCTGCTACTCTGTTTCCTCCTGATGCTCCTGCAGACTGTAAGTTGCAGTTTGTAGTCTTTAGGACAGGCAGCTTTTTCCCGCTGTCTGGGAATTCAAGCAACACTGGGGAACACTCTCGCAGACGTAGCGTGAACACGCCTGTCATCTTTGTAGGCCTAGGTAAGGCGACTATTTAGTGTAATACATCTTGGCACGTTTGCATTTCTACCTTTTTTCATTCTTGTTCTTGTCAATAGCCTTGTGACAAAGATCTATATCATCAACAATAAAAGTTTTAATGATCTTGGAATCAAACACCCACCATTTTATTGTATTGATTTTCAACAATTTGAATGTAAATCTGTTTTAACTGAAGCAAAGAGCCATTTTCTCTACCAACATGTCATTGGTACAATGTAAAGTAAAAAACTCAGCACTTTGTTTTGTCCACTCACTGTTTCCTGACTTTGAGAAACTGCTATCAATTTAGCGCTTTCCTCCTTCATATAAAGAGCGCAAAGAATCCCAGTCTCTGTGGGATGTTGAGTCATTCTGGGAATTTAGACTCATCAGTCAATACAAAAGAACTTGTGACAGGCCAGTGGAACGTTAAATGTATTGGGACTCACAAATGAACATTACAATAAACTGACTCTGTCATCAGTACAGTTTATTTTAAAACATTCCCTTCCTCTCTGTGACAGACGGCTGCAGCATGTGGAACTACTCAGAGCCCATCTGGGTGTCACTTCGCCACTTATCACCTGGCACTGATTCTATGGCAGCCCAATGGAGCCTGAAGGCACTGGAGAAGCAGGGAGGCTGGAGCCAGGAGGGCTGTCAGCTGGTCCACAGTGACAGCAGCACCTCCACAATGCGCTGCTCTGTGCTTAGCAACTATGCAGTGCTGCAGGTAGGATAGCTAAAATTATTTTATTTAATGCACCATCAGAATCACCGAGGCTCAGTTTAATACCATTTTTTTCCTAGGAGGTGCCAGACTTCCCCAACTCCACACCCATCTCTATAAGGGTGCTCCACCCTGTGGTGTATGCCTGTACTGCAGTGCTCCTCCTTTGCCTCTTCACCATCATCATCACACACATACTTCACCACAGGTACTCCTCACATGTGCAATTACATAAACAAGCTGCTATTTGTTATTCATTTTTCGCTTCATTATTCCTCCTCATTATGTTTACTTTTTACCCCACACAGTTCTATTCACATATCAAGAAAAAGCTGGCACACATTACTGAATACGTGCTTCCATATTGCCATGACAACAGCCATCTACGCAGGAGGCATAAGCTTGACTAGCTACCCAGTCGTTTGTCAAGCTGTAAGTCCTAACTTTACACAGTCTCTTTACTTTGATTTGCAGCATGTGAGCTTGACGTGTGAGCTGTCTAATTTGCAACAGGTGGGCATTTCTCTGCACTACTCCTCGCTGTCAACCCTGCTGTGGATTGGAGTCAGTGCCAGGGTCATCTACAAAGAAGCTGTATGGAGAATGCCTCAGCAGCCAGAGGGAGAGTCTCCTGTTCCACCTACTCAGCGACCTATGCTCAGGTCAGTGATTACATCAGAGAAAGCCACACACATTTTCACCCACTTCTTGTACCATGAGATTGTTGTTTTCTGTCAATATGGTTTATGTTTTACACAGATGCAGGAGTTCTTGTGCTCGGCCACCCAAACTGTGCACTGTGTCAAAGGCGGCTATTGTGCCAAACAACTATAGTCCCTCTTTTATGAAACCTTGGAGGGACATGACAGAGTATTACTGTAAGGCATAAAAAACTATAAGCCCAGATGAATTCAGAGTGGGGGAGGTCGTTGTTCACCGCCTTTCTATATATTCCTTTCTGTGTCTTCTCCCTCTTGCCTCGCCTTATGATCGTCCATATATCTTCTATAGAGCTGCGATCATACACTGTGCCGCTGACCTCGCTGGCCCTCCAGCCACCCTTTTGTTGCCCACTCAGCCACATGGCATTAGGCCACAATAAATCAAACTTACCCTAGTAACACTCTGCTCACAACTAGCACAAGGGATCACACAGCTCCATTCAGATTATAGAAAGACATAAAAACACAAAAAGGGAAATAGCACAGGCATGCAAACTTAAAAAACAAATGTCGCAGCCAAACAAGAAATGCTCTTCATATCTAAAACTGCAGCTGGGAACTTATGTTTGTTTTTCTCTGTTACTCAAGGTTCTATTTAATAGCTGGTGGAGTTCCTCTTATCATTTGTGGGATCACTGCAGCCGTCAATGTCAGCAACTATGGAGACAACAGCCCTTAGTGAGTACTTGTCTTTTTATCCTTGAGCCATTTGGCCCTTGACTTTGTGTTGTTTTGTTTGGTGCTGAAGTGAATAATTCTGTGTGATATGTTGAATACACAGAGATGTCCTTGTTTTGTATTGACCTTCTTGACTTCTTTTCTTCCTCTTGCAGCTGCTGGCTGGTGTGGCGGCCCTGTCTGTGGTCTTTCTTTGTCCCGGCTGGCCTAGTGGTGTTGGTGACCTGGATCTATTTCCTGTGCACTGTGTTTCGCCTAAGGCACCGTGTGGCCAAAGAATGCACAGGAACCACCCTGTCCTCTCCTGTGACTGAGAGCCAGCCTGCACTGGCAGGAAGCACCAGTCTCCTCTCCACAGATTCAGTGGTGGGCCCTATAAACCCTGTTGTGACTCCAGAGGACCAATACTCGCTGAAGACACAGTTCTTCGTGCTGGTAGCCACCCACTTCCTGTTTGTGGTTCTGTGGTGTTGTGGAGCCATGGTAATGTGGATGACAAGGCATACTAGCTTGTTGTTTAGCTGTCTCTATGGAATAACTGCCACAGTTCTGGGGCTGTTTCTGGTGGTGCACCACTGTTTCCGACGTCTGGATGTGCAAGCGTCATGGGTGGCATGCTGCCCAGGATATCGCCGCTCCCATCCCATGTCTTCTTACACACACACTTGCACTACCGGGAGTGGAGTGCAGACCTCTGAGCAGGGATCCCAACTCTTTATCAACTGCCATCCACCTGGTGACTCACATAACTCCTCTTCAGCTAGGTCATCATCCACACCAAGTGGGATCAGCAGCGTGGGCCCCGGGCCCTGCAAGCTCACCAACCTGTTGCAGGTGGCACAAGACAATACAAACAATACTTCACGTGCACCTGCGGGTAACAACACAAGTACCAGTACTGACAACATCACCAAGCCAACAAACAATATTCTGCCCACTATTAACAATGCAGCCCCAGTGCATCAACAGAGAAGGAAAGTGAGTAGCAGAACTAAACAAGGGAGCAGCCAATATCACCATCGAGGTGAAGGCAGAGGTCACTATCGTCTCAAAGCTCTAAGGACAGCTGGAGGTGGGGGCAGCCTTGGAGCTTTAGGTCCCACAGGTTTAGAGCACTTCAGTTCTTCACACGTAGTTTATAAACAGGCCACAAGTGAGAATGGCAGTATTCACCATAGTCTCTCCGAAAGTCAGGCAAGCCCGCTGACAAATGGGAAGCGGGTGGGAGAATCAGTGGCCACCAGCCCATCAGAGGGAAGTGATGGAGGCAGCAGTGGGAGCCGCAAACCCTTTCCCCTGCCACCATCAATGGCAAGCAGAGCGGCCATGCATGGCAACCAGAGACGATATGCCAGCAGAGACAATTTGAAACTGGCGGCTGCTGCAGAGCGAGAAGCTAAGCGCTGCTCCTACCCTTTGAACAGTGTTACCACCACTGTGCCGGGGGCCGCTGCCCCAAATGGCACCCTGAAAAACTCAGTGCTAGAGCTGGAGCAGGACATGAGTAGCACAGACCAATCCCAGAGCTCTGTTGGAATGAAGAGCAGTCTGTGGAAGAGCGAAACCACAGTGTAACCTATACTTATACATGAACTTCTATGCATGACCTTAACAGAATAATTGGGTTATGTTTTAATGGTCTCTTGATTATAATAATTATATAATTTAAGATATGAAATCATGAAGGCATCTAGGACCCTAAACTGGTATTTTTGCCTCTGTAGCATTGCTGTGAAATGATAAAAAAAGATAATAAGGCAGGTTTTTTTCTTGTCATTTTCAAACCATAAGATACTCCTTTAGTGTATTCATTTCACCAAAAAAATCTGCACGATTGCTCTGAAATTGGCATATGATGTTGATTTTGGATGTCTAATGAAAGCTTTATTGTTTTAGTTGTGATTCTTCTATGCATATCAACTATAGCATGAAATGGAAAGCAAGATTGTTCGTTTCCAAAGTACAGCTATATGCATTTAATCTGTGGACAACTTTTCACCCTTACGTTTGCTTCAAGTAATTGTTTGTGCGTGCTCATGTGCGTTTGTATGTCCTTTGAGTGTTTGTGTGTGTGTGAGTGTGGGTGTACAGTATCTCTGAGTGAATTAAAAAAGCTATGCGAGACTTTTGACTATATGGTGAAAATGTTTCATTTTTCTTTCTATGTATTACCCTCAGCACTGATACAGAGCTCTTCATATCCAATAAAAACACAAGGAATACAAATCAGGGGAAATAATTAGCTTTCACATATGCAGTCACTTTTCACACGTAGAGGAGTGGCCTAATGCAATAATTACTGCCCCCTTGTGGATGGCAGAGCAACTTTGTAGTCTGGGAGTGATTAAATATGAGGTCTAATTTCACTTTGATCCATTCTTATCATATCATGGGCCTGACCAACAGCACTGCAAGCAGATAAATTTAATTAATTTAGAATACTGCCTTCAAATTTGAGTAAATTTAGCTACACAGACTTAAGCCATACTTCGTCTTTTTTTTTTTATAAATTTGGTACACCAATTCAGGAAATTGCATTTGCAGGAAATAGCGTTTCTACTATGCAACTCATTGTCACAAATTTTCCCCATTGTTCTTTGGGAGGAAGTGTGTGTCACTCTTGCATGTTCTAATATGGTTTATTATGCATATTATTGTATATGGATTAGACAACAATAGAATAATATTAATGTAAAATATGATGAAATTATCCTATATCCTGTGTGTCCAGGACTTCTATTGAACACACTTCTCATGGAAAAATATAGCTAGCTAGCTAGATAGATAGATAGATACTTTAATATATACATTAATATAGACTTGTCTTATTCATATCATCACTCAATATGGAGCTGTTTACTGTATCAGTAATGATTTGTTATCAATTTCCAAATTGTAGGGTGTATCCAAAGTGAACCAAATATTTATTTTAACATTATATTGACTTTTTTTGGAAAATTATGCTAATTCCTTAATTCCATAATTGTTGTTTTTTTTAATGTGTGCCAAAATGTCAGTATGTTACTGAAGTAGGCTATGAAGCATTTCTAATTATCTCTTACTGAATGTTAAATTCTGATGAATGTCAGATCTTATTACTCGCTGAAACATTCAGTCTTGTGAAGTGCACTCTATTTTGCATATTACACAATACTTTAAAACCCCATGAAACTCTGGAATAGTGAAATATTTCGTTCTTTATTTTATGCCACAGTACTGATCTACTATAAAGGGATGTCTGAAACAACCTCAGCATCTTGATGAAAATCCAAGATAAAAAGATCAGTGAGCATTTGAAGATTAACTGATTTCAACCTACCTAGTTCTGAATTACACATTTAGACCATCTAACATAATTGGATCAGTCATAACCTGAACCTGAACATGCTGATCCTGAGCTCCTTCTAACAAACAACACTACAAACTTGGAATCCAAGGGAATTATTTCTGATATGCTAAACTCTCCTTTTTATAAGAAAATGGGCAATTCTGACATTTGTGTCGATATAGGCATAAATTTACTTAATCTGTTTTTACTTAAAAAATATATTTCTAATAAACCTCATATGATGATGCCTTACAATTTCAGATCTAAAAAAAATAAAGAGAGAAAATCTATGTGAGTTTGATCATCTTCTATTCTTTAGGCGGTAAATAAGCATCGCTGGACTGAGTTCAGTGTTTATATTTGTCGTGTGTAACTCCTCTGTGGAGTTTATAAAGGTAAACTGATCCCTGATCAGTGGCTGATATTGCTGGTTATAACGGTCCGTGGTGTCTCAATGCCCGCCTCCTCCACTGTCCAATCACTTACTGAATTCGGATACTGACAGCTATATTAGCCAATCAAACATCACTGTGTAGACTATGGGTGGGAGCCCATAACATCACGGAAGTGGAATGTTTAACTTAGCGGAGGCAAAGCAAAGGGAACTGTTTTTATGAAAGCCTCTTAAAGGAATTAGCCTTTTCTCACCACAGAGATGTTTTGATAGCATGGTACAAGCTAATACTAGCGTTAAATTGGCTAACCAACTATTCACTCACCACAGCTGTTGTCAGAGGCTGAGATACAGCGTTACGAAGAGGAGGGAGAAGTATTACGACATCAACATCAACCCGAGCTTCCTGAACTTGAAGTCAAGCTAGGTAACCTAAACCTCAAGCCGCAAAGGACGCCGAAGGTGGGAGAAAACAAACCACAACAGAAAACAGGTTAACCGACAGCTCGACGTTGTACGTCTACATTTACAAGACAATTCAGAGTAACTTTTGGTCTTAATCTTAACCGGACTTGTCACGATGTCTCTGGCCGACCAGAGTCATAAGTGGTTCCCCACCAGCGTACAGGTAACGGTGCACCAGGCTCGGAACCTGCGCGTTAAGGGCAAGAATGACACCAACGACGCTTATGCCATCATCCAGGTGGCCAAAGACAAGTTTTCTACCTCTGTGGCAGAGAAAAGTGTCGCTCCAGTGTGGAAAGAGGAGGCTTCGTTTGACCTGCCGCTCTTCCACCCAGGCAACGCTGAACGCTGCACCCTGTATATCATAGTGATGCATCGCGCCCAGGTGGGACTCGACAAATTCTTGGGACAAGCTGTGATAAACTTACTGGATCAGCACGACGACAAGTCTCGCAAAAAAACAGAGTAAGTGTCTGCTGTGGACCTCCACTGTTTTCTAATTACTAAAGTTAAAATGCCTGTTTTCTTACACTACGTAACAAAACATAAAGCAAAACATTAATTTTGGTATGAAGCGGTGTGATTAATGAATCTGTGAATAAATACATGTGTAAACAAACACTCCCACTACGCCCCTGTCTTATGCTCATATTAGCCAACACTGGTAGGCTTTTCTGAGTGGTTGTATCTAAACAGACTTTAAAGGAGCGATTACTGTCGAAGTGACCCAAATGTTATCTTGACTGGGTCATCAAAATACTCCAAACATGTTGGAATAATGTCATCCTTAACTTTCCAAACTATTCAGTTTACTCTGATGACTGCAGTTGTATTTCATTGGTAGGTTAGCCCACACTGTAGTGTCTGTGTTTTGTTTTGCAAGCAGCTGATGGGTTTGGCTTGTTGTACCTGTTTGTTCATTTAACTGCATCTTTCTGTACCTCTTCAACAACACAGTATTAATGGTGAAGGTTTACATGTATGAACAATTTCCTGATCTTGTTTTTATTGACGGGGTAATCCAGTGGCGATTTGGATATTGCTCCAAATATGAACCGTTTGAGACCATTCCTTAAATTTTGTTAATGTGTAGTTTTACCTGACATTGCCATTTTTATCTTTTTGAGGTGTTGTTTTAGCTTTCACCAGAAAGACAAATAAAATATCTGTAAATGTTGGTAGTAAGACATAAAAGACTGATAAGATTTTGAAACCTAAGAATAATAGGACTAGTTACTACTATACTTTAAATTACATCGGCCATTTAGATTGTAGCCTTTTGCAAAGAGGTCAAAGAGAGATTTGATGACAATTAGAAAGACAAATGAATAATGCAGTGTTTTCATGGCACCTTTTTGTGAATACAGTTCAAATGCAATGCACTTTAATTGATCACAAAATTAAAAAAAACAAGCTAAAAACCATCCCCCTCTTAATCTGTCTGAGAGGAAAAACAGAAGCTATGGAGCTGGTGGGAAAATAGTCAAAGACTATTTTTATCTCAACCCTTCACTTCTGTCTATTTCTCCATTGGACCAGCCCTAGCATTTGCCTGAGACTTTTGGTGATTGGAGGCCTGTTTGGAGGTCATTTTCTCACATTGCTGCTGTTAATCCTGCACATTCCCCAGGGCTATTTATTTGCATCCAGCACAAAACGCCTGCTCACACCCACATGAGTTACATGAGTCAGGAGGACATCTGTGGTTTGACGTAACATGGGTGTAACTAGAATCAAAATAAAACTCTGCGTTAGTGTTGAATGGGGATACACTCACCGCGCTTTGTGAGAGTAATTTAAAATAAATAAATAACGGTTTAATATAGACTGTGACAACTGTATTCCACGCTGATGAACTCTTCCCCAAAGTAGCCTTTCATTTTTAAAGCCTGAGTAAGGTGATGGTCCTGAGGTCTCAGTTATCACTTGAGAAAAGGCAGACTTGATTCAGTGCCCGGATGACCTCATTCACTTAGTTATTGTACAGTCATATCTGAAATATTATCTTGTGTTTGCTCAGGCAGTTTTGACACTTTGATGCCAAAGTTCATTTCTTGCACTCGCCTTTCCACGCCTGAACTCCTTTGCTCCCTTTGCTTTGTCTACTCCATCTGTCTTTTTTAAGGCCCAGTATGCAGGATGAGTATTGGATGTTTGCCTTGAAGCATGTGGTGTTAGATTACTACCCAGCTTCCCTATCAGGCTGATACTGTACAGGGTGCGACACTGAGGACTTTTGTTTCCTGCTGAAAGGGAGCTCTGCTGTTGCCTCTAATATAATGGAGTGTTTTTGACAATTAGTATGTGGGGTCACTTATTTAAATTTATCAGAGCCTAAGAATAATTTACATTCAGTATTTTATTCAGTATACAGTGATTTAGAGTTTGGATTTAAGTGCATTTTCTACATGAAGAAAACATTTATAATCTTAATCAATTCTTTCATAAATTGTTACTTGTAATGTATATGTTTGTATAATTGTCATTATCGTTTAATCTGCTACTTATTTCCTTGATTACTAGATTCATTGTTTGGCCTCTTAAATCTGGAAAAAAAAACACAAAAATCAAAATCTACAAAAGTTTTTTTGTGCGACCCACAGATCCAAAGATATTTAGTTTACTGTCTCATACGACAAAGGAGCAACTCCTCAAAATTCCCAATGGCAATGGTATGGCATTCATGTTTCAAAAACCACGTCAAGAATAGTTGCTGATTGATATTTTTTGTCATTCAGCTAAATCGTGTCAGCAGAGCTGGTTTTTTAGAGTCAGCTCCTGTCAGTCCGACACCTGAGCCACAATATTTATTTTGTAAACAAAGAGCAAATGAGTGACACTAAAAATATTACAGATTCTGACATTTATGTTTACTTAACACAAGAATCACCTTCAAAATTAAAACCTGCCAACTGTGGCTATTTTTTAGTATTTTTTTTAAATGAGAAAAGCCTTGCAATGCGGTTAAATATCAAAAAGTTTGTTTTTGTTTTTATATTTTATTTTGGTGCAATGCATCTAAATTTTAATGTGACTCATTTTAATTTTATTGACTGGATCCGCTCTAACGTCCACTCATAGGATTAACATAAGCCCGGTTGTTAATTATTAGCTGTGGTAGAGAAGTGCCTTTGACGGTTAACAGAGGGAACCTGTCCAGCAGGACCGGTGAGAGCATGCATCAGGGACATGGCTCATTATTGTATGCAAACAATATACATCATGAACACCCTGTATTAACTGTAACAATGTATTGTGTCATTACAGTCAATGAAGGCGTATGTCCTGCTACACTTGATGTAGACGCCCTGTAAGATGAGCTTGAGAATCTGTCCGTCCGTCAGTTAGACCTAGTTAGCAATTGTTTGACTTGGCATGCCCTGTTTAGTGTTGGAGATGAAGAATGTTTGAATTAGGCTCAATGTAACTTTCATTACATCATGTACAGAGCCTCCCTGCATGTTTAAACGTCGTGGAGGAATGTTGGTTCACTCCCATGCTTGTTTCCTGACTGAAGGGCCTGTTTAGATGTCTGCTTCATGACACTAAAGTAAATGCTGGTGTAGTAAACTCCATATAAATAACTGTGTATTTAAATTCAGTGACAGATACAATCCATACATACATACATTGAACTGTAATAGGGCCTACATGTTACTCTTCAAAATGAAGCAGTTGCAGGGCTCTGCTGTGGAACAACATAGCTGTAAAGGGGGAAATGCTTGCCATAATGGCCACTTCTGCTAAATCAACTAATAATAACAAGGCTTTAATTATAAAAGCAGCAAGCGTCTGTATATAATGGTTCTAATTGCTTGTTTTGGCATGGTTTTAGAAAGGGCTGTCCAGAACACTCCTACCTTTCCCTTGTAGACAATAAGTGCTGATCCTGTTCAACACAGAGGACATGGAGTGGGAGTGGGGGTGGGGGCTGAACAAAGCTGTAATTGTCATGCTTTATCTGTGGTTGGCATAGTACTCCTAGTAGGAACTGGAACAAGCTGTATACTAGTTAATGACGCCTATCAGTCTCCAGTCAAAGTCATAACTATTAGGAACTATTAGGTTCCACATGGGAGTTATTTATGCTGTTTTTTTTATACACAGTCTACATTTAACTGCTTTTGACCCCTCCTCAAGTGATGATTTGTTTATGTAGTGCTGATGCAAATCAAAAGTCCAAACAGTACAATATTGTCAGGTTATTATAGGGTACAAAATAATACAGAATAAAAAAAAAAAACATTTCACTGTTTGCATTTTATTTTTCTAGGGCTCACCCAAAATCATAACGACATACATGTGGTGTCTTTATGAAAATTTGAGTACAATCTATTGGGGCTGCAATGAGTGATTATTTAAATGGTCAATTAATGTGTCAATTGTTTTCTCTATAAGGTCAATAAATTTGGTAAAATAAAATGGTGAAAAATGTTGACTTCTAATTCACAAAGCCCAAGCTGCAACCTAAAATGTCTTGTTTTGTCTTAACCAACAGGCCACAGACCCAAACAGTTTATAGAAAATATTATAATTTAAGAAGGAGAAACCCGAAAGCTGAAAAGTAATTGTTTTCCAATTTTGTTGATTCATTGTGATGATTAATTACTTATCAGAAATGTATTCGATCTGGGGAAATTCTTGTTCATCAACGATGATAATATGGAGTGTGCCAGGGTTAACAAGATGTTCAAGTTGAAATTCAAAACTGTTCATCATTGATGCGAAGGAAATTCTTGTGATCTGGCAGTAAATTCCATCTTAAAGATCTGATTCATTCTTTTTGTCATCTGCAGTTGGTTCAAGCTGGTGGACAAGTCCGGAAAGGAGGACAAGGCGCGAGGGGAGGTGCTGCTAGACATCCAATTTATGCGAAACAACATGTCAGCTAGCATGTTCGACCTTTCTATGCAGGACAAACCGCGCTCCCGCATCTCCAAGTTGAAAGACAAAGTCCGCGGGAAGAAAAAGGATAAATTCTCCGACTCTGCTTCAGCTATTGTCCCTTCTGTGAGCCAGGTCCTGACAGACAGCGACGGAGAGGCTGATTCAGTCTCACTCAATCAGACTCCAGGAGAGAAAAAGAAATCTAAACTCAAAAAACTCTTTGGTCCCAAATCAAACTTGCAGAAGAACATGTCACAGTCCATGTCTACACTGGGGACTCTTCCTGAGAAGAACTCATCTCTCAGTGGCAGCCGCTCATCTGGCCTCAATGTAGACTCCCCTGAAGGTAACCTAACATTTCTATACTCTGGGTTTAAGATGCTTGTTTGTACATTGAAAGTTATGTCTTTCCTCTGCGCCACAGTACAAGTTGAATAATGTTTTATACTTTACTGTCTCTCATCTCACAGTTAAGAAGAAATTCAAATTCCTGGGCCACAAGCGGACAGGCAGCTCTGATAGCAAGGTGTCTCAGGGTCCTTTTTCCTTACTGGGCCGCTCTAAGCAAAGCAACAGTGACCTGAATAACCTGTGTATCAATGGCAGCCATGTGTATGCAGAGGACACAGAGCCCAAGAGTGGCTCCACTCTCAGTCTGAACAGCTCAGGCCAAGGATCTGTGGAGGATGTCCAGAAACACACCTCTGACGTCTATGCAGATTCTTTCAAAAGTGTACCTGTGCCTTCCCACAGCCGTGAGTCTTCAGATAGGGCTATACTGGAGCAACAGCGCCATCGAGAGGAGGATGAGAGAAGGCAGGCAGAAGAAAGGCGCATAGCAGAGGCCAAGAGGCTGGAGGAAGAGGAGAAATACAGAGCAGAAGCAAAGAAACTGCAGGAGGAAGAGGAACGCATGTACAAGGAGGATCAGGACAGGAAGAGACGCTTCCTTGAGGATGAAGCAAGAAAGAAGAAACAGAGGGAGGAGGAGGAAGACAGGAAGAAGCAAGAGGAAGAACGCAGGATGATGGAAGCAGCTGAGAATCAGAGGCTTGAGGAGGAACGACGCAGACTAGAGGAGCAGAAACGACAGGATGAGGCCTCCATGAGCGACAGGCTGACGTCTCTGTTTGGAATGATCAGAAAGAAGGAAGAGAAAAAGGAGGAGATACAGCAAAATACCAAAGAGGAGCTACCCACACCAGCACCTCGCAGTCACTCAAGAGATCCTAATCAATCAGTCTACCAGCACTCCACCAAGCCGGACATTTCCCTGAGCTCAGATACTACAGTTAGCAGTAATGAAAGCCCAGCTGATCATCAGAAATCCAACCGCAACCCACAAACCCCCTCTGCCATGGTCTTCCTCAACCGTACTGCAAAGGTGTCTGCAGTCAAACCCAGGTAAGCCCTCTTGGTATTTGGTTGGATTATATAATCTACAGCTATTTGTTGTTTGTACTTGTTGCTGTTCTTAGACTTGTTTAACTGGAAATTGAATACGTCTTCCAATAAGCCTACAAGTGGACCTGCACATACTATTAGATTTCAGTGTTGTGCATTGTAAGTCACCAAAAGAGGCAGAACACAAAGTTTACAGTGAAAAGGCTATTTGTTTTTTTCTCAAATTTGATGTCCAGGCACCAGTAGAAATGTACACACGACCGTTTAGGAGCATCAAGGTGATTAATGAGTTTTTCTCAGAACCATCTCTGCCAACGGTGTTACAGCTTTCTGTCTTGTTTGTGTTCATGTTGACTAAACCTTGTGGCTGTCTTGAATTACCAAAACTTTGAATTCCATTCGATGGTTGATGGACCTGTTTGACCTGTTTGGTCTTCGTACTGATGAGAAACTGGGTGTGTCTCGTGTGTGACAATGTTGTGGAACAGGTTGTGAACTGAACAGAGCTCATAAGGAGAGACATAGTGATGTGGATGTCTTTGATACTTGGGTTGTCTTTTTAGATTTGTTAGAGTTGCTTGTGGACTTTTGTGGATTTTTTAAAGTATTTGGATCATCATGGTAAGGTGGTTTTACTTGGTTTGTCATTGATGTTACATTACTCCTTACTTTCAATTTTGTTTGCTCAATGATTGGCTGTT
Source organism: Pampus argenteus (assembly GCA_036937835.1). Lineage (NCBI taxonomy): Eukaryota > Metazoa > Chordata > Actinopteri > Scombriformes > Stromateidae > Pampus > Pampus argenteus. Next base: position 15,661,678 of record CM072867.1, read on the forward strand.
TTTTGGCTTATTAATTTGGGATATTTTGTTTAAAATTACTTGGAATTTAAGTAGCTTAATTAAAGATGAAATGCCATATTGGCTTTCCATCTTGGAAAGTAAATTGTTCAGTGTAAAAATAGAAACATTAACAGCAAGACATGTTATCATAGACTGTGTCTACAGGTTGCACATTGACAATAAATGGTGGACCATTTTATGAACAATGTCAGCCTTTTCTAGTGCATAACTGTGATACAATGAAGTTTGTTGAAAAGTCTCAACAAATTATGCATTATGTGAGGTCAGGGTTGAAAATTTAAAAGTTATTTCTGAATAATTTGTTGATTTGAGAGATAGTTAAATTGGTGATGGGTTGTAAATTGATGGTCACACTGACCTGTAGGCCTTTTGTTTTCATTTGGCAGATTAGCTCAATCTCTGACGCCTGAACCCACTGAGTCTCTAACTCCCAGTCAGCAGTATCCCTCCCCAGCCACCTCTGAATCCACCCTCTCTAGTGTCCCTTCTGAGTCCCCTGATACTTTCTCCGACCTTCACTCATCTCTGGTTCCACCAAACATTAGTCAAAGTCTGTTTGGTTCCCCTCGTGGCAGCATAGAGAGTCTGTCATCTGTGGGGTCTTCACCCACCATGGCTGATAAGAAGAGAAGAGCCCCCCAGGTACCCATGAATCCTGTAAATGAGACCCAGACTAGAGGAAACCATGTCCCTGTCAGAGAGATCACTAACCCTGGATATGTTGAGGCTGATGGGTCGCAGCAAGGCAGAAAAGTCTCACTACCACTCCCTGATTATGAAACCCTCTTCCCCCAAAAGAGACATGGAGTACAGGGGCAAACTCGATGGGACCATATAATTGCTGAGGTCAATCAGAGACATCGTGAAACTCCATCTGAATTATTGGGTCCAGAGATGAGTGTGGATGGTCCAGAGGTGCATGAACCTTCTCTCAGGTCTTCACTTCCACAAGAGACACATTATCAAACACAGCCTCGGGAAGCCAGACCTATCTCATCAAAAAAAGTAGCGGCCCCTGCTCCCCCAAAACCAGTGGTGTCTCTACAACCTAGATCAGTATCAGACTCCAGTCAAAGACAAAGCCAGAACATGGCACAGGCTTACCAGTCTCTCATGGAGCCCAATCCCTCTGCAGCCCCAAGACCTCTAAACACTGACGCATCAAGTAGAGGAAGTCTCCCAGTGACGTCCAGAGATGGAGCAAGGAAGGCATTGCAACCACCCTCTGCAGCAACACATGTGCCCAGACCAAACAGCCAAATGGATTGGGATACAACAGATGACCAAAGAAAGGTGCAAGTCACCATGAACAAAGAAGCTCCCATGGCCAAACCCAGGCAAAAGGTTAGTGGCAAAGAGCCAGTAGAACAAGGAGATTCTGTGGGCACACCAATAGTGTCTAACAAACACATGAACAGCACCTTTGAAACATCCAGTTCAAGTATGAGCAACATGTACAAAAAAGGCAGGGAGGCAAAGGAGAACTTTGCTGAGTTTGACCCCTTTCCCAACACGGAGCTTCTTTCCAAGGACCCATGGACACAACTGAGCCAGAACCAAGAAGCAAATGATCTTTTTACCAGAAGTATGCAGAAAGAGCAGAAACCTGAAAATTATGGTTTGACAGCAAGTGATCTTGATCAAATCTTTAATCAAGAGAAGCCAACTGATCCCTTCACAAGTTTTAATGGAATCAATTTAGACGAACAAAACAAGTACAGGAAAAAAGATGATTCAAAGCAACTCAGTCCTGCTTTGCAAAGGAAGAATTTACAGAAGCGAAAACAGATTCATCCTTCAACAACTCACTCAGCGAATGGTTATAAATCTGGCCAAGAACCTGCATATCAAGAAGAAATGGCTAATCAAGGCTTCCCTGTAAGAGATGTTGCAAATGAGTATGTTACACTAAAGCATCGAGCTGATGTGAAAACACAAAACAACTTTTATGCCGAAGATGATCGATTTGAAGATTCTACTGTGACTTCCTCAGAGCCCCTCCAGCTAGTTATGGAGGATCCAGCATCACAGGCAGGAGTTTTGTCTGGGGGAAAGATGCTCTTGCGAGCATGGGTCTCACCTTCTGAGGTTCAGCCTGTCAGTGCTCAGAATAGCAATGGAGGTGGGCTAGCCTTAACTCCACGCAGGTGAGATTGAACAGGCTACTTACAAAGTATGCATTTGTGGACTGTTTATCTAAATTTCTATGTGGTATATGGCTGCTGCTGTTGTATGGGGAAGCAAATAAGGTGTTGGGATTTACCCTGGGCGTGATTACTTTGAAAGCTTGTGATGTCATAGTAACCTTTGGCAATTTGGATTGCACTGGAATGATTTAAAAAATTTGCCGTAGAACACTAGATTAAATCGTTGAGCTTTTTTCTATTCTATTATTGTTTTCTTAGAAGTGTCTTTGCCTGTTGTTGTGCTTAGTTGCAGTAATAATTGTTATCTTTTTGAGGGCTTTAGAATAATGTATGGAATTGAAATCTTTACAGACCTCATCCGGTGAAGCCCATGAGCTCAGCTGACACCCAGCATCCAATCAGCACCCCTGCAGTGAAAGAGATAAAGGTCCGCGATAGCACGCCAGCAAAGATTAAGGTACTGTTGATATAAATGACATACTTGTGCCAAAACAACAATTTAACAGATTTGACATTTCCCCTCACAGTAATTTAATTGGATTTCTTGGAACAGGTTACATTTCATAATATCACTTTTCACCCATTGACATTCTACAGTTCATTTGAATTTACAAGTAGTCTTTTTTCTAAGAATTGAAACATGGAGTTCATAATAAAAAAAAAAAGTCTGTTATAATTGGCAGTTCTAAAGTTTTTAACTTTTTACTTTTGGCAGTCGATTCTGAAAATATTGTTTATGGCATATGGTGTTTGATTAGTTGTCAAGGAGATGGTTTAATAAAACTCCATCCAGTGTTTTTATAGTGCTAAAAGTGATATAAATGGAACCATCGCTGCAATATCATCCTACTCTGTTAAGTATGGACTTTTTAATTAGAGTGCACATACTTTACTCACTTCTCTGCAGGTAGCAGAAAGTGGACCTTACACTGAGCTGACGCAGGAAGAGTTGATCACACTGGTGGTGAAGCAGCAAACTGACCTGTCCAAGAAGGACGCTAAGATTGTTGAGCTCGAAGAGTACATAGACAACCTGCTGGTCCGTGTCATAGATGAGCATCCCACTATCCTGCAATCCCTTAACAAGCCAGTGTAAGGTAAAGAGTGTTGGAGGGAGAGTCCTGCTTAAGGACCCAGTTATGTTTTTGTGTATGTTTGTACTGTTGTCACTGTGTAAGACTAAAGAGCATATGCACTTTTAATGTTTCGATGTGGAGTCGGAGTCCAAATCGTTTGAGAATGCTGCAAATTGTCTCTGAATATTTGGTTAATAACAAGCAAGTTAAAATCTTTATATAGGTAAATGAATGTATTTGTTTTGACACTAAGGTACTCGCAATTGCTTTAAAAGAAACTTGTTACATGATAGTATGTTCAACATGTTGATTTTATATACCATACATGATGAAAGCTAGGTTGCAGTTTATTTAATACAGATGCATTGATGCAGAGATAAACTTACTTTTTTAAAACTATTTTCTGGGCTTTTTTACTCTACACTGGGCTTTGTGGGAATTATGTATGTGTAAAGAGTGATCATAAACATGCCACGATACAATCATTCCAAATTCATGCACAATCATCGCCATCATGAGGTAAGAATGTAACAATAAAAGTAGTTTTTATAGGTATATTAGCAATAAATTGTTAGTCATCTGCATGCCTTTACTGCAGGTTGTACTAAATTATAACCTTGATACCATATCAACTAAAGAAAGATTATTTATAGGACACATTGACTTTTCCCTCCACCACTGAAGTCCTATTTCTTATTTGACCCTTTTGACAAGCATGTATTTTTTTTAAGTAGTCAGTTAACAACGTTCCATATTTTTTTTTCTTTTTATTCACCCGAATGTCAGCTTGTCTCCTTGTGCTTAAAAGATATCGTGCCTACTTTTCTTTCAAAGAGGTATTATTTATTAAACCAGCAATGAATGACAGCAAGCAACTATTAACTGTAGATAGTTTAGTCACATAGTCGTTATGGTAGTTAAATTCATTTGTTTGGCTCGTACACAAGTTTGAACTATTATGCAAGTAATAATACAGAATCAAACTTTAATAATAATGCAAGATTTTGATCACTGTGATTTTTGTGCTTAATTTATAAAAATGATAATCAAAACCTAATCATCAGAGAAACAGTAATAATCTTTGTCATACACACTCAGCCTTGTCTTCACTGAACTACGCTAATAAATGAACCCTGCATCTATGCCTTTACATGATGATATTATTTGATATCACAGCAGAAATTATAACAATATTAATCTTAAGAATGTACAGCCCTGTGCCTTCAAAAACATTTTTCATGACTTTTATGTCTTGATATGCTGGATAAATGGTTGTTGGCTGCTTCTCTACTTGTTCTGGGGTGAGTGCTCAAAGAAGACAGGATATATTGAGTGTTTGGCAGACAGGAAAACAATTCTACAGTGTAAAACCTGTGAGTGATGCTGATGATGAAGAAAAATGTGGTTTTATTTGAAATAAAAACTAATTTTATCTCCTAGTTTCACCAGATTGTATTTGCTGTTACACTTATTTTAGGTACATTTTTCAAAGAAATAAAACCTACATAAATGTAATATTAATCTACATTATTTGCATCTTTTCACATGACATTTTGCCCATCTACAACTATATAATGTATATATGGAATTACTATATAGATCTAATTCTTATAGCTGTGGTCTTCATTATGCTTTATTCCTACTTACAACAGGTTGTTTTATGTAAGGGAAATAAAAAAGTGATCATCACATGATAGTTATACTCTTTACTAGACCAACATTGATGAAAATAAACGCAAGTGTAACCATATAGCATGTTTTATTGTACACAATAGCTTCCTTCCACAACAAGTGACAATGCAATTGAACATATTTATTAATTTTTTAGTAAGTAAGCATACCAAAAAAAAAAAAAAACAAGGACCAACAATGAATGAATCCCACTAACATGGGCGTCATAGTTTATATGTACACTGTATATACAACTAGAGCATTAAATGTGTATCCATCCATGAAATTAAGAATATATTTCTGTATATTTTTGAAATAATATTGAGGCTAAAGGTGGGGATGTCAGAAAGTATCACGAGAAAATTCTTTATTTTTGTTTTTTTCATGGGATATTGTACACGTGATATAATATGAAAGATATATTTAAAAAAAAATACGTAGATGAGTTCAATCTTTTTATTTACAAAAAGACACAAATCCATGTGGTTTCATCAGGACAAACACATTACAGTCGACTGTCAATCTGTCGTGCTAAGGCTGAAGCGCACTACGGACTATAATGGTCATAAATTGAAATTTGTCTCAACACACCGGTTAATGGCATCCTATCCATATATTTAATTGACTGTCATGTACAGTCCAAAGAAACAAAGACTGACTAAATCTCTGGAGCTTCACAACACCACGCTGGCTGTGGCGCAGTTATTGGCCGAGATGCCAATGCGGCGGCGACACTTAAACATTTTGCGTAGCTCAGCGCGGAAACGGTCATGCAGCCAGGCGTATAGGAAAGGGTTACAGCAGGAGGAGCTCATCGCACACAGGTGACAGAGGAGCTGAATGAGCAGGAAATACTGCTTATCAATCAGGTCAATGTCAATATCACGCAGGACGTTAAACACACTGATGGGCATCCAGCAGACACCAAAGGCCGCCACTACCAGGCTCACCAGGCGGAAGGTCTTGCGTTTGCGCATGCGCTGGGCCTCTGCCTGGCTCTGGGTGTGGTGGCCAGGTACGACACAGTTCCGCAGTTTGACAGAGATGCACAGGTATGAGATGCATAGCGCAGAAAGAGGCAGGACATAGGTGATGAAGAGAGTGCTGTACGCGTAGGCCAGCCGCTCTCTCTCTTGGCCCATCCAGAACTCCTCACAGATGGTGAAGCCCTCGTTCTTAAACTCCACATGGTAGGTGTGAGCCACAGCTGGAGCCACCAGACTGCAGGACAGCAGCCAGATCCCAGACAGGAGATAGGTGCACGCCAAGACTGAGATGCGCTTCTTCAGAGGATGCACAGTAGCATAGTATCTATATAGAAGAAGAGGAGAATAGTCTCAGTTCTTAAATTTGATTTAAATGGGTCCTATTTATCTTGGCTAAAGAAGAACATAACAGCAAAGGACAGCATACAAAAACATCATGTACTGAGATAAAAAATTTAGAGAATATCCAATTCAGCTCTAACACTGTATCCGAGGTCAACAAACCAAAGTGGATGTAAAGAAATACTAAAGCCTTTTACTTTGTTTTTCCTTTACAGGAGTTCATGGAGTACAGTAAAAGAGCACTTTAAAGCTATCATCCTTGAAACACCTCAAGTAATACGTTTTACAGGTTTTGTACTAGTACAAGGCTGAGTTAAGAAAAAATTTGTTATGTAATACTGCATGATGCTTGTATTTGGCCACTGCAGTCCTAGAATCTCTTGCGTATGTGAATGTCATTTTCAGAGCAGGCATAGAAATCACATCCATCTCACATTTCCATCTACTACTGCAATTTTGTGCATCTTTTTTATTTTGTGTCAAATTATCCACATTATTATTTCTACATTTAGGTTGAATATGCAACAAGGTGACTAAGTAGTTTTGAATAAATGCCTCGAGCTGAAAACCTTTTTTCCCCCTTTGCTTTTCTGATAATGCATTACAGGATGTGTCCGTGAAATGCAGGATACATGTAATTAAGGTTTGACAGAACTCCCCACATGGTTTATTCATAGTGTGTGTGTACAGTCCTCCGGCTCATTATGACTTACCTATCCACACCGATGGCAGTGAGAGTGAAGACTGACACATACACTGTCACTGGCTGGATGAGATAAACCAGATAGCACATGAAGCGGCCAAACACCCAGCCGTGTGGGTTGAATGCGTAGGCCAGTGTGAAGGGGACACATGTAGCGCACATCAGCATGTCAGAGAATGCCAGGTTACCAATGAAAAGGTTGGTGACATTGTGCATCTTGCGGGTGCGGCAAATGACATACAGGAGCAGGTAGTTTCCAAAGATGCCAACCAGAGCCACCAGAGTGTAGCAGGGAATGATGAGCAGCTTGAAGGACTGCAGCAGCTCCACACCAACAAACTGTGGGCTGCGTTTGGAGGAGCCGTTCTGCAGCGCTACCTCAAAGACCTGACCGGTGTTGTTCCCATTCACATCAGGCATCACACATGGTGCGGTGAGCTCTGCAGCCCAGCCACTGCCTGTGCCCTCCATTCAAAATGGTTGATGTCAACCTGGAGGGGTGAAATCATGAATACTTTAAACCACAGTGCATACATTTGACAACATGAGTTAAATGTGAAATACTGCATATATAATGTGGCATTTGCAGACAAAGATTTCCTAATTGCAAAGCAAGAACACAATATCTCTACTACATTTAGTTTGTGTCATGTTATTTAACATCAGTGGAAAATTCACACTTTTGTAAACCTGTGAAGAGAAACTATACAATTTAATGAGCAGGTTTAGAAATTATAATAACAAATACTATTCACCTTGTGTATGTTTCCTTTGTGTAATATTATTAGGAAACACTCATTGTTATGCAGATGATACCCAATTATATTTATCAATAAAGCCAGATAAACTTCAAGCATGTCTTAAGGACATAAAGACATGGATGATCTGCAATTGTACTAAACCCAGACAACTTATTGTGCTTGGCCCTACACACCTTAGAAACACATTATCTAATGATGAGGCTATTCTGGATGGCATCATCTTGGTCTTCAGCACTACCGTAAGGGATCTGGGAGTTGACTTTGAGACACATCCTGTCTCAAAAAGATGCAGAAACTAGTTCACGCATTTGTTACCTGTAGGTTGGTTTATTGCAATTCCTTCGTATCAGGCTACCTCTCCAGCTAAGGCTCCTCTCATTTGGAATCATCTTCCACTTTTGGTCCAGGAGGCATTACCCTTTCTATGTTTAAGAGTAGGCTTAAAACTTTCCTTTTTGATAAAGCTTATAGTTAGGGCTGGCTCAGGCTTGCCTTGGACCAGTGCCCTAGATATGCTGGTATAGGCCTTGATTGCTGGGGGGCCTCCCATAATACACTTAGCTCCTCTCTCCTCCTTTCTTTCTCCATCTGTATGCTTTCATGTCCCATTGACGCATGTTACTAACTTAACTTCTTTCCCAGAGTTTTGTGCTTTCTCGTCTCGCAGGTGGATCATGGCTGTTGACCACCCACTGCGCCCGTGGTCCTGCTTGACACCTACAGCTGCAATATTTCTATAACTAGTATTGTTGTTATTATTATTTTTGTTGCTGTACATCTATCTATCTATCTATCTCTCTCTCTCTCTCTCTCTCTCTCTCTCTCTCTCTCTCTCTCTCTGCCTCTCTCTCTCTCTCTCTCTCTCTCTCTCTCTCTCTCTCTCTCTCTCTCTGCCCCTCTCTACTGACATACAGTAAGTCATAAGCACTGAAGGAATAATTAATCAACTTAATCATGATGTAAATACATGTTTCATTTAGAATTTACAGCTTTGCTTAAAATGCTGGATAAAGTAAGATTCATCTATTTAATCACTCTTATTTACTGACTGCCAAAATGTGCAGAACAAAATCATCTCCTAATTCTCACAATAAGTCCCAAACTTTCACAATTCTCCAAATAGCAGATCAAAATTCTTCTTTAAATCACCAGCAGACAAAGGTGTATATAAATATAATATCATGTCTCAAAGCTAAATACCTAACCCTATAGCCTATGATTCAAGTAAGAATGTATTAACCTATTGTTTTTGGTATTTCTGATTTGACATGATTTATCAAAACCTCCCAGTCATTACAACGCCCATCTCTGCAGGTTGATCAGGAGGGACAATATCAGATAATGAATTACTTCATGATACAATTTACATAAAACAGAGGAAATTATATTTGATTCACACACTCTGTTATATCTTCGCCAATATGTGAAGATAATATAAAGAAATATTTATAGTGACAGCAAATCTGTGAAATCAGACACACGTTTCTTCTCATGAAAAAGAAACGCAGCAGCGTATTCACCTGATGCAATTAGTAGTCAAATATGCAGATATTACAAAGAAGTTTCGAAATATTAAATGCCATACTTTGCAGTTAATTATTATATGAAAAATAAATCCTCTGAATAAACAATACCGATCAGGTCACTTTAAAGGTAGGCTATGATTAAAGAGAAAACATTTTAAACTGGATTGATACATTTGCATAAATTCCACTGTATTTTTTAATCTCATATACTGACTTGTAGTTAAGCTGAACAACATTTTTTTCACATTCAACACATTTTCATTGTGTATTAGGAGCTGTGGAGGAAAAGTAGCACACCTACCGTATCAGTGTTGGTGATGGACGGACAGGAGGAGCTGATGGAGAGACAGCCCGGAGCTTCTGCGCGCCTCTGGAGAGATGCGCGTTTTCCTCACAAATGAACGCATGCGGGGATCCTGAGCAGCACAGCCAAGAGACATGCATCCACACTCTGAACCATTGGTATTTTATGTGCTAATATCAGTTGGCGCTTTAAACATGCGTGTGTGAAAAATCGTTCCTAAATGTGTGTCGGCAGGCGATCAACAGGTGCAGTCTGGCTGAGGGGGAAGACTCGTCTTTATATCTGCCTTTAAACTTGACTGACAGCTCTGATGACTGGTAAAGCTTCTGACGCGTGTTTTTTTTTTTTTTTTTTTTTTTTTGCGTGGAAATAGTTTAGCCTGCATAGTCTCAACGAAAATATATACACAGTTATACCAACAAAACATTTTCATTCATTTCCATTCCCTTACTATAATATTCCTCTACTGTATATAGGCTTCTGCAATACCACAAGTAATACACAATTGGATCTGAACAGCTGATAAATGTTAGATTTTTACATTGAGAAATACAAAAGAACCATTAAAAAGCTGATGTCAGTGATGGGGCTAAGGTGTCTTTTTATACATGCTCAAAAGGTCACACTGCTGTCTGGATTAATGTTCTGTGGCTCTCGTGTTTGAACTGTGATCTTTCACTGGTCACACATGTTTGCAAAAGGGACTATGAGGTAGACTGATAAGGAGGTGACGTGATGCGGTGTCCGGATTTTGCCTTTGTGAGGAAGACAATCAGAGATGGAGCTCTGTAGGCATGGTGTTTCATTTGCGCAAACTGACTCTCAGTTTCTCCTAAACACGCCAGACCAAAGACAAAACAATCGTGGCCATATGCCCACATTAGTGGATTGATTCTGAATCGATAGCCTTGTGTGAAGCCTAGATGCCCAGGCCTGGTAAAGAGATCCTGATGTGATGTTCACAGTGGTGGTTGTGTACACAGTGTGTCTGAGGCTTGGGCACCCTTTATTAAAAGCTACAAAAGTTTGGCTTTAATCAATAGAAGTTAACTCTCTTTGCTCTCCTTCCTTCATGCAGCCAGTTGTAACTCTGTCAGCAAGGTGTGTTTAAACAGAGGTAAGCCAGAATTTATCCTTTTGGGATTATTGAATGCAGCTCATCCTCAATTTCTTGGCTAAAACATGTCAAATATTGACACAAACATGGATATAAACTTACTCGTTCAAGACGTGCAAAAGAACCACCACAGGCAACTAATAAGATAATCTCTGTATCTGTGTTAATTAGGTTCTTTAATGAGGGAAGACACAGATAATGAGCTGTAAAGCAAAATTTGCAGTTGGATGTCTTCTATTTTTGTTGAAAAGACTATTCGTGCTCTTTTAATGTTTTTCAAATTCATACACATACCCTAAATACTTTACAACAGCAGCCATTTGTAGTTATGGGCATAGGTCTAATAGCTCTATTGCTAAACAGGCACACAACTGTATGGACCCATGCATTCATTTAAGTAGGGTTACAAGCAATTAAGCACATGTACAAATATTGTACATGTAAGTCTTTACTTAACAGGAGAGCCCTCAAATTTCAGCTTGTGACCACAAGTCCAATGATGCATGTTTGTCTACACTCTAGTACAATTTGCATCAACATTCACAGAGTCTATGAAAGTACATGTGAATAAAGCTGGGGTTATATTCCTGTTTAGTGTTCAAGGATAAATTTACAACACTTGACAGAATAGCTGCTCGAAACAACAACACTATTGCACTGGGCTGAAATCGAGCACTGTATGATGCCATGAGCTCCTTAAAGACTGTATTTCACAGCATTAGAGACAACTTGTCTCCAAGGTCAAACACACAGTGTGAGGACATGACTCCAAACCCTCAGCAATAAAGATGATCTGATATGTCAGTACTGTATTTTTTGTCTCCTACATACAGACAGCTTTACGCTGACATTGAATTATGCCTTCAACATTCAAAGCCTTCAGATGTCTGGTGACTGTAGATGGATATGTGGGAATCTATCTCGTGCTATATATATATCATGCTATAAGTGTAATACGGCTCCACCGATCACATAATTTTGACATTATGCATTTTACATCTCACTGTATGATACATATACACTGCTGGTGTCACTCATAAAAAAAATACATTACATGAATCTTAAAAAAAAACAGTTTGTTTTTTAACCTGGGTTTTGGTTTTGTGTAGTTTTGACCATAAATGTTTCACATCCACTCCTCTGCTGCCAGTTATTTTCCACTCTCCTCCCCTCTGCTCCACTCCCTGCTGGCCACACCCACCTCATCAACCAACTCTGTTCACCTGTGCACTCTTCAGTTGCAGCCTGTATTTTAGTCTCTCTGGTTCACAGACTCTTTGCCAGATTTCTTCTCAGCCTTCATGCTAGACCTTCCAACGTTTACCAAGTTTACAGTCATCAACATCAACTAGTGCCCCTACTGACTCACGACTAAACTACTGGATAAACAGAGCACTTATTCTAAACATTTTACCAGCAGCTCAAGCTTAATGCGGCTTCATTAAAGAAGCAACATATCATATATCAATGAATAAGAATTGACCTTTTGTGAAAACATCTCCTGTCAAAAGCATTTATTAGTGTAGAATGACATGCACAAGTGCAGCACTATTTTAATCACTATTATTGCAGAGAATTACATTATTCTCACTCCACTTAAAATTAATTATGCTACCATGGATCATCATTTTGACAGTAGTTGTTATTTGGATAATATTGTAGGTTATTTTTGTTTGAAGCTCGTCTTTGTTCAGTCGGTGAGTCATGTCTAACAACTGATCACTGTCAATCAGCAAATCCCTACTGAATCAAAGTGCACTCATTATGGGCCAGCAGACAAACACTCACAATCATTTACTCCTGTGGTAATGAAAAGCTACTTCGAATCCACTCAGTGATACCCAATGTGCCCAAAATTTACTGCCTTGATTGTCATCTTGTTGTGATGATTTAAAAATCCGCTCAGACGATACAAAGTTCAATGATTGATTACGTTATCTGGCATGTGATTACGCCTACAAGCTTAACATCAATGATGTGTGTTTGAAGAGGATAATATGCCAAGGACAGAAAACAGTGGTTAATTATTTTCTTTTGACAATGTAAAAATATATATATGTACATATACCACTTTATACTACAACTGTATTATCACTAAAAAGGAAGGATAAACAGGCATTATTATAAATCACATCTTAATTAAGAAAAATTGCATAATTTTAGCTTTTGAAACATTGTGTTCACTCATATTTATATTTCTATATTTTTTAGGGCCACTATTACATTAAGTAGTGCCCCAATATAAACATGATTTTTAGGAAATGCTGATATTAGCTGGAAAGTAAGCAACACCTTTCTCACATTTACCTTTGGTTTTGCTTTTTGCAGTTCATGCAAGTTCAGTTTCCATGGTGATATTTATATTTAGGTCATCTTTATTCACGTATATGTGAATAACTGCATGTGGTAAATGAGGATGCATGTAAACAATTAATCTCAAACTTCAAACCTGAGATACAAGTGCATGTACGCATACTCGGATGCAAATCAAAGGGTTTCAGGCAGCGTCTAATGGCTCGGACTTTGTATGATGGTGGATGTTGATTATCGTCATGGTGCACCTAAGAGCACCGAAATGAAAAAAGGTGAACACACTGCCTCCATTAAATACCCTGTCGCAACCTGTTTCTGAAAACTAAACAGCGTACAATGACAATAGTGGCGTATCTCACAAATGAAAGGACGTCTACTGAGGATATAAAGTTTGTTGGATAAAAGCCTTATGTTTTCTAAAAGTATGTTATCCTTTAACAAAATAAGGATGTAATACTGCTCCATTACTGCTACACAGACGTTCATGAAGTGGAATTACCCACTGATGTTTCCAGATGAAATAATAATTTGCTGCATAACACATTGATAGTATTTGGAAATGTCTCTTAGTTAAGTGTAAAGGAAATGCTTTTAAAATAATAAAATGTATAGCAATGAAAAGGTGTCAGATTTGCCAGTTGTGACGATGTTTTATTCCTGGTTGTTTATTCAGCAAACCCAGCGGAGTTATGAAGGCAGCTGTGATCTGCAGTGTCTACAGCATGTGTTTTCAATATATCTAAGGGATATAAGATGGATTTGTCTGGCTGACGTTCTCAGAAGCGAATATGTGGCTGTTTGTCAAAAGATTCACCTTATATTGGAACATGCTGAGAGCACAGCTTCTATAGATATGTTGTCTAACAACATACAGTGTGCATCCACACAGCAGAAATCCAACTAACAGCACCTCTAAAGCTCACAAATGAAGACATATCTGTAATAGTTTGTTCAATCCGTACAAATTGCAAATTGTACTTTTGTTGCTGTGCCTGACCAAGAAATAGTGACGCACATAACCTCCCATAAAACCACAAATTGGTGTTTTTATACTCTCTTAGTGTTTTTGTGCTGACTGAGAAAACAAGATGTGTTAGACATGTTAATTAGTGAGCTGTTGAAAATGTGCTGTTGAACAGAGTTAAGTTAACAAGCTGAAATACGACAACTGACTTCATATTTAACAGGAGTATCGCTCTTGGCAAGAAAGTGAATGAGCAATGTTGAACTTCCACTTAGGAGGCTGACAGTGAGACAATAAGACATGTTGATAAAAATAAATGATTATTAAATGAAAATATGCTGAATAACTTTCATTCTGAATCAAGTTTTCTAGGTTCTGGCAGCTTTTTTTTATTACTAACTTCAGTAAACAGAAGAAACCTAAAAAAAAATAAATACTTGGTGTGGGCACACAACATCAGTTCTCCTTAGTACACCTGCACACAGTTTTTCAAGGTACTTGGCAGGTTTGTTGTTCCATGTATTTTCGAGAACTTGCCACAGTTCTTCTGTGGATTCGGGGCTGTCTCAGCTATATCTGTCTCTTCTTGTAATCCCAGACTGGCTCCATGATGTTGGAATCAGGGCTCTATCGGGGCTAAACCATAGGACTCCTTCTTCTTCTTGTTGCTGAAGATAGTTCTTTATGATTCTGACAGTATATTTGATATCATTGCTGTATGCTGCAAGATAAATTAGGGACTGACGGATAAGAATCTAAACATCTAAGTGCCTAATACCTATGCACCATACTGTATATATTCACTGTTGTTTATATGCTGTGTGTATTTGCATTCTGTATTTGCGAGCGCTTGAACTGCAATTACTGTACAGCAAACTGAGAATTTCAATGAAACACATGAAAGGTTAAACATCTATGCATTTCAATCAGGCTGAAAAGCTTCTTTGACACTGATTTTAGATCTTGATCAAAAGCCACATGGTCAGAGTGAAGTGGTCAGAGCCAAATGGATCGACTCGGCTATATAGTCAAGGTTATGGCTGTTGATTGCACTCATGTTTATACAGCCATTGGGAAGCAGATACACATGTCTCCTCTTTGTCAGAAATTCCACCTGCTGACCTGAAAACAACAAGAAATACTGTGTGAGCACATCAGTATTCATGATGCTATTGTGGGTTTTTCTGTTGTTTGTTGGTTTAAAAAAAAAAGTGTATGATTCAAACACATTTTGGCTGTCCATCTAAAATAATCACATTATTAGCAATCGTCTCTACTGTATTTGTTCATGGTCTATAAAAGACTGTAAAAGTTGTGTTAAAAAATATTTCCTGCAAATACCTTTGATGTCACCAAAGTCATAAATATTCTTTATATCAACACTGACTGAGGTTAAGCAACCTGTAGTTGCCCAGATATAAAGTGCATGAAAGTAATCTGCAATATCAAAATTCTCTGTTGAAACAGGAAATGATGACAATGTTTTGTTTTTTTTCTGCTATCCTACTTTCAGGATTTTGCTGTCAATCATTTTATCTGCTCAACTTATTAGAAAGGTAAGTCCAATATAACATGGCCTGTGTTGTATGCTCCCCACCATTCAAGCCTGTACAACAGTAGAGTCCACTTTGTTGAGTCAGGTGGTCCCAACAACCTGGAGATCCCAAAAGCCTCAGCCTTTCTCTTAAGATCTCTCTGATCAGCATGCATCTTTCCACAATATGCCTCACTTCTCCCTGCCTGGGGGAATACATTAGACAGCATTTGAGAAAAATTCACAAGTATATAATTCATTATCTTCAAAATGTTAAGTACAGAGCGAGCAAAAAAGTTGCATTTTGTCAGTGAAGGAATTTGTCCAACAAATTTATTTTGTGCTCTTGATACACTCCCACAGTAGCAATGACACAGTCCAAGTCAAATTCATTTAATATCAGATTATTCATTCGAGTCGAACATGACTCACCATTCAGCAAGATGTGCTGGGTTGCTTAGCACGGTAGCAACAACATGTGCTCCTCCAACAGATGGGCGGGCCCACAGCGATCTGACTATTTTGTCAGCTTGAGACTGCGCTACTAACAGGAGAGAGTTGTGCTTTAAGACACACAGGAGGTTCCCGACAGCTTCACCTGAAGAAACAGAATATATTGTTACGTTTTCTATTTCTGACTGTACTGACTCTAGCGCTGAAAATGTGTATTAAATTGACGACAGGCCAATCGCCAAGAACAAGTATGAATACATAGTTGTTCTCGTCTATTCAATGTGAGGCTAACACATACATAAGAAAAAGAAGACTGAGTTAACATTGACTGGCTGTATTTTTTTTGAGACTTTACAGTGTTGCTCTCACCATATAGTCCAAAGCAGTGGGAGAATGACTGAGCACAAAGGAGCTCCATCCCCAGCGATGCACAGTACTGTACAGGCCAGGCGTCCCGCACTAAATCTCCATAGCACAGCGCCTGTGCAGGTAGCAAGAGGAAAGGGAAAAGCCTACGCCTCTGTTGAAACAGGAAGTGATGATCTAAGTAGGAGTGAAGAGCTACTCGCCTGATGAAAAAATTATTTTTGCTTTAATTTAAGAGCATAAGTCATGAGTTACCATAAGGAGTTGTGTAATCACAGCCCATTGATTCGGAGAGAGGTCTGCTCCTGTTGGGTAGTGGGCAGAGGCTGACAGAACAACAACACTTTGCTCAGGAGCCCTCTCAAGATCCCCCAGAAGCTTCTCCAAACAAACACCGCGCTGCTCGTCATCCCAGTAATAATATTCACGGATGTCTTGAATCCCTGCTGCCTGGAAGACAGCGACCAATGAATCTGCAGGGAAGATCGAGACAAAACATTACATTAGATGGTTAAAGCAATACAAACTCTACTGCTGCTTCAAATCCGTGCATGTACTTACAGTATGGTGTCAGCACTGCATCATCAGACCATATAACGTGATATAAAGTGTGCATATAACACACTTTATATCTGTTTTTACTGTGCACAGTTTTCCTCTATTGTCCTGTATCTGCACGGTGTAAGATCACTACATCATATGTGTGCTACAGTATGTTGTTTATAATTCAAGAGCACAGTTTAATGTGCGACGTTTTTTAAGACAACATACTAATGGTTGTTTCTTTAAATGCTGTGAAAAGGAAATAAATGTTACTCACCGTCACAAGGGGATGAGAGGTAGACCGGCCTGTCCCAAGTTCTACTGGCATCATACCAGTGTTTCAAGAGTTCAGCCCCTAGACGCACAGCACCAGTGAAACCAGGGGTTTGGACACCTAACACCTGCAGTAAAAGTCAGGAAACACCAAGCGTGGAGCTATTCATATGACTGATTGCTGATCTTCTATTGATTTGTTCTGAGTATACAGCAATTCCTGAATCTCCAGGTAATGAAGATGCTGATTGATTGGGTGGTTAGCAACAGAGTACTTCATCTCTGTGTTGTGTCATCTGTGTTGTTGCTGTGCAAACTGAGGTATGAATATATATACAGAAGCTATGCTCAAATATATGTACCCGGTTCTCCACTATAGCCTTGGAGCTCTTGCCCAAAGCAACCTCTGTGGCTCGCCTGGTGAATTGTGCCAGACCAAGGGAGGATGGATACTCCGGACGCAGAGTGGGATCAGTGCTTAGCTGTTGCTTTATTTTCCTGACAAGACGCAGCTCGAAGGTCTGACCCTCCTCACTGAAATACTCTGTCGAAAAATAAAAGACATTTTCATTCAACAAGAAGGTGAAAAATCATCAATCAATCAGATATTAAAAGAAAGGTAGCAAACGAGAAAAATGCAATTGAAGTTCTGAAGGTTTATCTGTTTCTAAAATATACTGAAGTTATCATGTCATCCCAACAAGAAGCAGAACTAAAAAAAAACTGAAACTGAAATGAAAAGTGGATGTATTCACATGCTCTACCAGCTACTGAGATGGTATTGTGCTTGTAGACGTTGTATTTTGTTGTACTGTGCATTAAGGCTATATATATATATACAACTGTAGTCACCATAAACATTGAATTACCTGCAAATTGGCAATCAGTGGAAAAATAATAAAACCTGTAATGAATGAATTCATATGAACGGACTCACCTCTACCTGCCAGGTAGACTTTGCTGGCGTGAGTGTCTTTCTTGAAGGCGGAAAACAGCCTCGTGTCAGGATTCATTTCAGCGACGTGAGTTTCGGTGAATACAGAGAGATGACCCCCTCGTTCTCCATTTTGGATGACCCCCTTTTTATCGCGGCTGCTAGCGGGTCGGCTCATCTTGAACCCAGCCAGCCAAATCAGCCCGCTGGCTGCGAGACGTTTTGTTTAGACACTGTTGCCAGGGTACAGCACGTATTTGGATACTGTCACCCCGGCAACGGTGATGGATGAGTTTGTCGCTCCTTAATTTGTGCGTCTGCTGTGTTTACTTTGGGCAGCACAGTCACTCTATCGTCAAATTGGCCAACCTGTGTATGAAAATGAAAGGATCCGATCTCAATTTTTGGTGAAGAAAAGCCGTGAATTTGCTTCAGACTGTCCACTAACAAGAATAGGCCTCTCTGCTCCTCATTAAGATTTGTTGTTGCTCTTAAATGAACTACGACACAGTGACTGGCTCATATTTGGGCAGTAGTCTATTTAACTGCACAAAGTTTTAATGGATATATGTCATTAGCAGTAGTTTAAGATTTCCTGCAGATTCATGGGCGTTTTAGTTCCTTATAGCCTCAATTGTGAAACACTTTTCTGTATGTGCCTTTATTCAAAATGACACATCCACAGTCACAACCTGCATGAGGCAAGCCTTTCTTCTGGATAACAAATGGTGATGGAGAAGTGGCAGTGAGCCTCACAGCAGTTGAAAAGCAGTGAACCAGACATTGTAAGTAACATTTTATGAGGTTAGTAATCACAAATCACTGCACTAGATGGCAGTAGATGGCCAAACCAGGCAGTTAGTCTTGTCAATTATAGGTGACCAAGAGTAATTTAAGTAAAACACATTTCTCCACAGCCTGCTTCATCCACTGTACTGTGCTCTATACCACAGTGCTATTGCTCAGGATACTACACCCTTCAGAGAATCAGCTAGTCAAGTAGTAGTGGTATTTTTATGTGTAACAGCGGATTCAGAGTTTTTATGACTAATTGGTGCACTGTATTCTTGTTTATTGAGACAGACGTCAGCAGAGAAATGTGTATCTTTGCCCTTCTGTCATGGATTCTTCCCTTCCTCTCACCTCCCCTCCCACCTCCAACCCCTCACATACACACACACACACACACACACACACACACACACACACACACTCAAAACAGAAACACATGCACAAAAGATGCACAAATTGTTATAATGAAGCCAGTGTTGATTCTGTGCCTCAAGGCTTATGGTCATCTAAATGAGTATTGTCATATCACGTGGCTATTAGTAAGAAAGATGATGCCATGGCAGAGGTTGAAAGCTAGACCCAGTGGTATGTGCCTCAGTCACGCTACCATGTTACAAGAATAAGTCTTCAAAACTTAATCTAATTAATCTGCTGTTGATTTGATTAGAATTAAGGGCCCCTAACCGGTTAGCTCTGAAGTCTAAGTTTGGATCTTTGCCTGAAATGCTCCATCTGCCCTGAAGAAAACTGTGTTGTAACACCAGCTGAGGGCATTTTCAAGAAAAAAAGTTTTTTTTAGAAAAAACAATTATTGCATTTGTCAAAGTTAAATAACTGTGTTTTAGAGATTTTGACATTTAAATGTGCAAGAAGGTTGTCCCCAACCCAGACGTCTCTTTAATAAAGCATAAAATGTGCTTTGTATTTCCACGTAACAACTAAAAAGAAATTTTTTGAATTCATATAGTTTATATTTGTTCTATTTGCCATTTATTTATAGTTAAATATCGCTGTCCCTCATACATCTGTCATTACCATCACACTCAACCTTTTAGAGAGCAATAAAGTTTTAATTAAACTTGCCATACACGGTCACACATGAGGCAGAAGCTGATTTTTTGATACCCACATAAGTAAGTAATTTCATGTTTTATACATCCTGATCTGAGAGCATGTTTATTATGCGTCATTATCAAACCAGTTATTATTTAAATATTTTAATTCATTAACAGTAAATTTCACTTTATATACATATATTCAGTGTAAATTGTATGCTAGCCAACCAGTCTAAAAAGCAAAGATTTTCTGCAAAGAGTGAAAATTTATTACCATCACACGTCATTAGCATCACGCAAGTGTCTGTGTTATTTAACTATAATAACATATAATATAAAAAGTATTGAGACAGTTATTTTTTTCATAGTTACTACAACTTAAAATTGACAAATGCAATAATTGCTTTTTCTAAAATACTTTTTTTTTTGTTAAAAATCCACCCTGGGGACAGAAAACTCCCTGTAATGAAGAAACACCCTTATAATTTTTTTTTTACATTATATATTTTTGCCCTCTATTAGTGAATATGATTTATAACTGTGTTCTAATTCTAATCTATTTTTTTTTCATTTTAGACTAGACTAAAACAAAATTCAGTGCTATATCTAAGCTACCGAGATACTGGAAAAAGTAAGATGTCTTATGCTCGCTTTTCTTTCCATCACCTGCACCTTATTTGCACACTGCTGAATGTTTGATTACATTTTAAATTAACCCAGATAATGCATTTTAGTGGCAGATTTTGTTTCATTATATTCACATCTTATCAAACCGTCCTAACTGTAGCATAAGTGGTAGCTGTCTCTTTTCCCTAAAAATATTGTTTTGAATTGATTGTGATCTAATCATGCTCATGGAAAACATTGTAACAGGAATCACATGATGACAATATGGCTTAACTTCAGACAGGATAATTGTTTCCAACCCAAGTTGTGGCTTTTTGCTGGATGATATTTCAGCGGTCATGCAGCCGGCCTGGTAGAGCTAATGCTGGTCACAGTTTGTTTTCAAATGTCTCACATTCTGCTCTTGGTTTATTTTTTTTAAAGTCCTTAATCTTGTAAATTCCTCTCATAAAACAACATGAGGTCTTCTCAAACAGTAGCCGGCTAGCATCAGAAATGAATATGAAGTTGTTTAGGATTGTCTCTCGGTCGAGCTTGGCCTCTGCTGTCAAATTCAACAGCAGTTTGATAAATCTGAGGAGTCACAAGATGATTATAGGGATACGAAGGAAACAAATATATAATTAATTTCTTATATAACATTATGTTTATTTTGTTCTGACTTGTCTGTTTTCTTGTGAAATATTAGATTCTCTTAACTTCTCAGGCTTCATGACCTGGAATTGAAATTGTCCTCACTTTATGTGTAAACTCTAGTGATAAGCAGCTATTGTGCATATTTCCTTTATTAAAAAGACGATATTTGAGGAAACGGCATCTAAACCTAATTTAGACGCGTTGAGAAGGAGACTCACGGCATCTAAATTAAGACGAGAAGGAGACTCGCTGACAACTACTGTGTTGGAGGAGCACATCAGATCCTTGTATAGCCCGCACATTTTTAACATTGATTGATAACATTGATTATGTATTGTGAGTGATTTAAGAGGTCTGTTAACATTTAGGAGAACCCATCATTATTATTATTTTCACAAGTGGCAAGTGGACACTAGTTAGCCTAGATTGCTAATGTTAGCAATGATTCCCACTAGACATTACTTTTCTTTTATGTACTTTGAAGTTTTAGCATTAGCTGTCTTTCTCTCCACGTAACTCTAATCATGATCCAATGCTTCATTTTGGGAGGAACACATGGCAAAACGGTTGGAAAACAGTGTTATACAGTAGGTAGTGAAGATCTAGTGATGAATGGCTGCTTGGCAGTTTGCACACAGAGCACACATGACCAGTGCTGCACAATTTTACAATATTTTATTTCTCATTGCAACACATGGTGTTGAAGGTGTGCGGATACAACAAAATAATGGATGAGGTGGAAGCAGTATTTCCTCCACCAAGTGCATTATTTTCTATATCAGAACACTTCAGAGTGCATTATAGATCTTATACCATGGCCACTTACCAAAGGAAAAAAATGGTAGGGAGTTTACTGGCAACATAGCTGTAGCAGATATATATTTGCTATGGCTACCTGCTGTTTATAATACTGTACCTTGCACAACAACAATCTTATCTTTGATATAAGATTTTAACAGCCAGTCATTCAGAAATTAACATTTTTCATAGCCATGTTATAACTTAACTTATTGTGCAGATACAGAGTCCAAGCTCCAAATAGAAAGATTAAGACTGAAAACTGACACCAGAATTTAATATTTGAATGCACAGCCCTTTGGTTTAGTCGACTTTACCCTGTGCAATGAAAATTAAGTTTTTTAACTGGAAAAAAGTTTTTCCAGAATTATTACCTTATATTAAGTTAGACAACTTTTTGTACTTTTTGTAATATGCTACAGATTCATTGTATCATAAATAGATAACTTACTAGATAATATACTGTACAAAATCTGTTTTTGTCCTTTTTGAACCACAAGGCACATCAACTGTGCCCAAAGGTTTACTGGAATGCATTTAAAACTTGCAGTTAAATATTTTCTCATTTAAGGAACAGAAAGTCTGTTTCAAACAGTATGTAGATGACACTGGGAGGTTCAAAGTTAGTGTCACCTAATGTCAGTGAGTTGCAGTAGTCCATCTTCTGTCCACAGAGAAGTCAGTCCACTCATTTGAGTTT
Source organism: Pampus argenteus (assembly GCA_036937835.1). Classification (NCBI taxonomy): domain Eukaryota; kingdom Metazoa; phylum Chordata; class Actinopteri; order Scombriformes; family Stromateidae; genus Pampus; species Pampus argenteus. The sequence continues at coordinate 15,684,320 of CM072867.1, forward strand.
ATCAGGGCCCGTGGTTGCACTCTTCTTTAGGTTGTCCTCACTAGTGCTTGGTCTCAGCCTTTTGCAGGATTCACAGTTACGGCTGAAGAATATAGTTTCCTTCAGTAGCTTGACATTTTTACAGTTCTCATCCGTCTTTTTCCTGCAATGTGAGGCTGAAAAGAGACGGACACATTAGTATGTTCTGTTTCTACTAAAATGATATGAATACAGTAAAAATTGAGTTTTCATGCATATTGTACAAAGAACAGATGGCCTGGTGTCACCTAGGGAGGAACTATTTGACAATGTCAGTGTGACATTCAGTTTGCAATTATGTTATTTAGTCTCTAAAGCAGAAATTACTGACCATGATATGATTCAACATTCATTTGTGATTATGCCACTCAAGTTTGTTTTTGTTTGTTTGTTTTTTTTCATCCAATTTCCCTATTAAATTCTGAACACATGGTCTATTCTTTTAGCCTTATTGGTGCACAGAATAATTAAAAAGTAACTGAAGGCCAACTGTCTTATTATGAACCTCATATTAACTTTAACTTGTTGGTCTATACTGGGCACACCCTTTATGACATTTCAACATCTAGATGCTGATAAGAAAACTCAGGCAACAAGTTGTTGTTGTAGTTGTTATACAGGTTACAGTATGTTGGTGTTATACAATGATATCATCTGTGCTTATTCCCTTTTATTTTATTTTGCAAGTATACCTTTTTTTTTCCCATCCGGACAGGAATTCTGATGCTATCACCTCCACTGTACATGTCTCCACAGGAAGACATAAATTAGAACTTGAAAATATGTGAAAAGGACTTGTAGAAAAACTATTTACAATGTGTCTTCATCAGTTAGTAGTTTTTAGAGTTTTTTAGAATCTTATCATTTTACTGTATGTAGAAAGCTGGAATCGTGATAGTTTTTTTTTTTTCATTTATTTCATAGATAAGAGGGATTTAAAAAAATAAAAGACTCCAGGAATAACATTGGATTAAATTAAATTACAAATCACATACATAGCTTGCACATATTTTCGTAGTCTCCATTTAAATTATATTAAGAGCTAATTTTATCGAATTCCATCCATCATCTGTGGCATGTATATTTTCTCTCTGTAATGCGGACACTGGCATACAGTATTGACTTCAAATAGAAATTATGTAGTTATAATGATTTCAGTACTACTTGTTATTAAATATTCAAAATGTATATACATAATAAAAGAAATGTTGTGTAATGTAATATTGTGTTTATATAACCAATAAGAACATTCAACTAAAGAGGATTTCACTTATGAAAACATATTTCACAGTAGACCTGACAAATCAAAACCACTGATTGACAAACATTGTGAATCTCTTACTGACGTAAATTTACTCTCATTTTATTTTACAATTAATCTAAATGTCATATAGCTAGAAGTTTAAAAAAAATCAATGGCACCATTTGCAGACCAACCAATCAGTGGAAAGTTGTTCAAAAAGTCCACAATTGTTAAACTGCAAACCAGGATGACTGTTGAGACGTAAATGTTTGATTAAGTGCAAGCCAAAGACAACATTTACTGTATTCATCAAGGTTTGAACACATTAATCAGGAAATAGCTTTGAAGTGCGAACATGATTTTAATTAAGTTAATAAATATTTGTGTTATTTAAATACAAAGTATAAATACTGAAAGCTTTGCTGTAATGATTTTAGCAGATGTTGCAGGGATACAACATAGAAGAATATTCAGTTATGGTTTATTGTTGTTTTTTTTAATCTGTTCAGACTTAACAATTTAGTTATGCATTTGTTCAACTCCCAGATGCCTCCATTTAAATATCCCGATGCAGTGTGATTGGCTCAGATAATCAGGCTTGAACGCGAGTCCTGGAGGTTTCCCAAAGGTCACTACTATTTTTTGTTTCATCATGCTACTTTTTTCATGCTCTCTTGGGCCTGATTTTGCTCTCAGCTAACTAAATGGAAGTTGGTGTGTGAAGTTCAGTCAGAGGCACTGTTAGCAGTCAGGGTTCACGGCACCCCACCCCCTCACCTCCTGCAAAACACCATCAAAAAAAAATCAGGGCTGCCTAATGTATGCCTAATTATATGCTAAATACAGTGCCTTAACTTATTACAGCAGTATTCAGGCCACTTTGAAACCACATGTAGCGACACACATTAGCAGCTCAGTGTACTAAAAAGCTTGTTAATCACAGACCCTGCAACAAATGTCAGTCACGGTTCAGATGCCTGTTTACTATACGACTATACCCCGCACAGTATGTGACACATTACAAATGATTGTTTACACATACTGTATGCACTGCATGCTGTGTTTTCATGCTCATACTGCAATAACAAAGTGTCCATTAATACAGCGCTGGACACTTTGGGAGGGTACATCATGCATGTGTGAGAAATACAATAATATATTCATATTTATCTGGCATAATGATGCAGTTTGTTCCAGTAACACACAGTAACTTACAGTATAAACTTGACATGCCTGCATTATAAACATGTCCTTTTTAGAGTTGTCCTAATGGGTTGTCAACTAATATGACTCAAATATTTACACAATCATTTGGAGTAATGAGCCACTTGTAGTGAGTCAGTATTTATATGGGGAATGACATTCTCCACCGTCTCTCTGTGCTTTGTCTAATGTTTAGTTATTTGTGCAGATTTTACTCACAGTGAACACAGTAAAAGTACACAAGCTAAGAATATGTATGTACCATATTTGATTGATAGTTTTGAGAAGATTTTGTTGAAAACTGTCAATAAGTCAATTTGCATAAAGTCCATTCTCAATGGTAGATCAGTGTAAGCACGTGCGCTGCTCTCTGTGACCCATCAGATGTTGCTTCAGAGATAAATCTGGACTGATCAGTCTCAGTGATGGCTTGTCTTAATACCATCAGCACATGAAATCACATTAATGTCTTTGCTACTATAAAGGTGTCCAATATGGAAAATATTTTAATTTGCTGGCTGTGTAAGATACGGTTTTTCAGTTTTAGAGCCGTTTTAACCATTTACTCACGTGTGTAGTTTAATTATTTAATTTGAATGCATCAGCACAGCTATAGTACACATAGACATGTTTCCTATAATAACTATATTGTTCAATGCTTTTACATCACTGTGTGGCTTCTGCACTGTAACTCTGTGTCTTCGATATGGTCAGGAGGAGACCTGTGGTCATGTTTCTGGACCAGTCTGTCAGACTCCTCACTTCTGCTCCACACCCACACTACAATTTAGTCCACGGTGTTGTTGGCTTCCACTTTAAAAAAAATAAAAAAAATAAAAAAAAAAAAAAAATCCGCTCTCTGTTTGCTTAATTTTAGTGTTCTAAATCATGGATAAACTGTGCTAACAAGCTCCCTCTGCTCATAAGACAGCAATGCCTTTCAAATACATGAAGGTGCTGTCTTAATAATAATATACATATTAAGAATAATAGCGTGGCAAGCTGCCTCACTTCAGAGCAACATGCTTGAAAAAAAAAAAAGATGAACACACAGGTAAACTTGAATTAACTTGATGAAAAAAAACACCCTTTGATGACTAAAAATAGCATGACAGATGAACTGGAAAAGTTGTTATGCAGAGAAACCATAAAAACATGCACTTGTCACACATAGCTTGGTGCATACGTGACAGTCTAAAGGCGGCTGTGGATGTTGATAAGGGCAGCAGTGATGTGCCTGCATGTATTTCTGTGAAAACAAAGTCAGTATTGATAATGGCTGTTCTGTGCTGTATGGAGCAGTGCAGCCACTCTTCTCTAGTAACCATTCATCTCAGTGGTTTTACCTTGCTTTTTATCAGTGACTTAACCAAATCTACTGTTGCATGTTGTCCCAGGGTTTAAAGGTGCTAAATTTGGCCTTTTTGTGTTGCTTGTTAAATAGGTGACAGGGATGACTGCTTAATGTATGGTCTGTAGAATTACATTATTAACACTCCTAACTTCTTTATAGCAGCCCAGACTCCACTGTGAACAGTTTGTCGTATTCCTTCATTAAGCCTGTCTTTGAGCTGCGGCCTCATCAGAGTCATTCTTAAACGGCTGGTCTCACTTACGTTTGTAATCCTGCTCAAAGCGCAGTGTGAGTTCTCTGAGCCTTCCCCTTGAGGTGATTTACTACAGAACACACCAGGCTCCTTTTAAGGAAGACTTTTATATGCTTCTAAATGTCTCGCATTTTATAGCCCCCATTGATTATGTCTGTAAAATACCACTGAGAGGATGTCATGTAAAGAGAAGAGGAAAATGATATATCGTATGTATAGTAAATATTTAAAGTCAAACATCCTTCTTCTATAAAACTGAGTTACTCGTGGGAATTATGTAGTATAAGATGTGTGCCACTTGTCAAATGAAATTAAATAATGAGTTGTGAATTTAACTTTTGTGTTAGAAATTAAGTTGCAAGTTTTGGATGCTTATGTGAATTATACAAATTAAATGTACTGATTTCATTCTGAAATAGAGTTTTAAATACTTTTAAATACATTTCTTTATGTACTATACATTTTGTTGTTGTTGTTGTTGTTGATTTGAATTTGAAAATAAGTTGAAAATAAGTTGAATGTAAAATCTCGTAGAATACTTTAATCTCTAATGGTAATCATTTCAAAGTTGTTTTTATTGTAATTGAAAACTAGCTTGAAAACATTTCAGAACTCTATAATACTGTTAATACGGTAAGTTGTGCATTTCTTACACCACAAACAACCCACATTTGACCATAGATATACATACATTATACCAAAGGGGAAAAAAATACCATCTCATAATATTACTGCATGTCTTACAGTATTAAAAATGACTCAAATACTCAGCCGTCCAACCCAAATTAACCTGTGTTAACATGGGCGTTCTCATTGGTCTTGTAAACAGCCTCTCCAGTTAGGGGGGAAGTCTTGTGTGTAAGTGATAAAGATTTATCTGCTGCAGGGGGCTTTGGGCAGGGCGCACTGAGGCCCACTGACAGGCAGGGAGCCTTGCTAATATTTGAAAAAGGCCTCAAACATGCCATGCAGTACTCTGTATCAGATCTAATTATTTTACACAGCCTATCCTAATGGGAAACTGTTTTCTTCAGATACCAGATAATAACAAACAACAAAAAAGCTACATATAAAGTATGCAGGTTTCTATAAAATAAAAATGAATTACTGATATTGTTGACTATTGTTATATAGTGTAAAACATATTATCCACCCCAAACACAGCACCAGCAACTTAAAGTTATGAGCAATCTGTGGACATTATGAGTTATTTTTATTTTCACTGACAGCTGGGTCCAAAGATAGATACTAGGTAACATAGTAAAATAACCGATACAAGTAAGTGCTCAAATATTTACTGAATCGTGCATGATAATCCAAAAATTGAGTTCCAGTTTTAGTTCTTTTATATCGAAGCATCCCAGCAGCTGCCAATGGCTCTGAAATAATTTATTATTCTGCACTGTTCTGCTCAGTCTATTTTACTCCTGGTCAGCAGCACGCTGCTGTATTGGAAGATGTTCAAATGTGGATTTCTACTTTTAATAAGTGAAAAATACATAATAATGCAGCAAAATGATAATGAAAATATTCAAAATGAAAAAAGAAGGTCTTTGTTGACATCTTTAAAAGTTTAGGATACCTTGTTTATGTATTTATTCTGTGCATATTATATATCAAAGAAAAGTTGCATAAACACAATACTGAAAATTTATGTAAGTATATATGTATATTATTATATTGAATAGCTTTATATTTAATTTCAGATATCTTTAATTCTCTGTTAAAGACATCTTGAAGTCATTTCATGTTTCCAACCTTTTAAAAAATGTTGGAAACTTGTGCTTGAAAATGAAATATAATTTTTGTGATACTGATATTGTTTGGAAACTGTATTAAATGGAAAGTAATATTTTTATCATGTCTTTATCTTTTCATATTTGATTATTGTGTTGGCAAACAAAAGTAAATCAAACACACAAGCGCACACACACACGCATAGGCGTGTTTTCACCAGCGTCAATGCACAAAAGTCTGCTATATTGATTCTACACTACAGGCCTTTACACTTCAGCATCACAGTGCGAATAATCTGCTCACATGTCACATGATGGGTCACTGATGTAACACATAACATTATTGAATACATTACACAGGAGGAAAAAGGGGGAATGAAAAACTCCTTCAAACTTGTTTCAAACACTCACAGACTCCCTGACCTTCTCGCTGCCCTTTCAGTTTCATAGAGAGTCGATTCGAGTTTCGTGAGAAAGTAAGATCACTCTAGGATTTCATAATGTAGTATTTCATGGCAAATAATAAAAACAGATAAACAGATTATACAGTATACTGAATTGTACGTGTATTTAAAATGTTGAATGTGACTTTTCCCTGCTGTGTATTTAGAATCATTACTTTACCATTGCGGCAGGTAAGTGTGTTGTCATTAACTTGTGTATAATATGCAGTTCAAATATAAGCTGCAAAAATGATATCAGTATCCATGTTTTTAACAGTGAAATTTTACTTTCTGTATTTGAAGAGTGTTTATGTTAAGTGAAAGTCATACTGAAACAAACTGACTGTTTGGGAAAAATAGGTTAAGACAAAAGGAACTTACAATTCAGTTTCTGGCTCTGGGAAGTCACTCAGCTGTGTGCTGCCGTTGGATTGGACAGGACCAGAGGAAACCTCCTCACTTCTGCTGCTTCCCTGAGTGCTGGCCAGGCTCTCGTTTCCCTCCATCTTGCCGGTTGGAGATTTTTGGAATGAGCCTGCCGTGCCTGATTCAGCCTGCCACAGAAAGCAGGAGCAGCGAGTCCGCAGCTCTTTATAGAAAGTATTGAGCCGCAGGGTAGAAAGCCACGGGCAGCCTAGCAGGTTCTTGAAAGCAGTACGAAACTCTGGACTCCTGCAGTAGATGATAGGATTGAGGCCAGAGTTAATATAGCCCAGCCAGTTTAACAGTCGAAAGATCCTCTTTGATGGAACATCTCTATTAAAAGCGTTGATGATGTTGGCGACAAAGAACGGCAGCCAGCACACAGTGAAGGTCCCCATGATGATACCCAAAGTCTTGAGGGCCTTTTGCTCTTTGACAAGCATTAGCCGTGACGGCCTTCGCCTGGTGCTCTTCCTCCGCACTGTACTGTTGCAGCTGCCGGAGCCCACACATGCTGAGGGCAGGATATTGTTGATGTGGGGACCAACTTGCATCTGCACTGTCGGACACTCATTCTGGAAACGCATGCGATTCTTATCTATAAGCTCTACCTGCCGCTTCGCTATTAGAAAGACTTTTGCATACACAAATATCATTATGAGCAGTGGAACGTAAAAAGACACTATAGAAGATATAATGGCAAAGGCCCTGGTGGTCACAAAGTCACAGCATGCAGGGTCATTGTAGCACTCATCCGCTTCAGGGTCACCTTCTGCACGCCAATACCCTTTCATAATTGGTACAAAGGAAATTAAGGCGGACACAGCCCACACCAAACAAACTATTACCCTGGCACGCCACTTATTGAGTAAAACCTGGTGTCGCAGTGGCCTGGTAATAGCTATATACCGATCCACTGCTATGACACATAGCGTCTCAATGCTCGCTGTCACACACAGGACGTCCACAGAAGTCCAGAACTCACAGAACGTGTCACTGAGCTGCCATTTGCCCGTCACCACAATAGTGGCCCCCAGAGGTACCACAAGGACCCCCATGATGAGGTCCGCACACGCTAGAGACATGATAAAGATGTTTGTCGTCGTCTGTAGCTGCGGAGTGCGAGCCACAGCTATGATTACCAGCAGGTTTCCTAACACTATGGTCAGTATTATGATGACCAGAATGATGAGACTCCAGGGTCCTGCAGCATAGTGGTAGGGTCCTGTGCTGTTGGTCACATAGGATGCTGAAGTGCTCAGGTTGCCATCCATTATTCGCCAGCTCAACTCAGTCAGAAGAAAAGTTGAAAATGTGTTTTCTCACGTCAAAGTAAGCAAAACTAAATAATCCACACCTCTTACAAGCATCATAAATCTTCTCAAAATCAATGTTTTTCTGTTGGAGTTTTTTTCCTTAGTAGATAAATAGTTCTATTCTATTGTGTGCATTGCTGTTTTTCTTACATTTCACGCCTTTGGAGTCTTGTTTGGCGATGCTCAAACTTCAGCAGTGGTTTTCCATGTTTCCAAAGAGGAAATTTGTTTAATAAAGTCAACAACATGTTCTCTGAAAAAGATGTATCCAAACTGTCCACAAAACTGAAACAACAATAGTTCACAGAGTTGCAATACTTTCATGAATCCAAGAAAAAAAAGTTCAAATATTAGGAGAAAAAAGTTTTGAAGAGGAAAAGTCATTTGAATATGTCCGCTGGGATTAGAGGAGAGTTGCCGGGTTTTTTTTTTGTTGTTTTTTTTTCTTCGCTGAATCTCGTATGAGCCACAATGCCACACAGTGGGACTGTTAGAGATCAAGCAACAGTGACGCCGTTGCAAGAACCAGAGTGGCTGCCCACTCTTTCTTTTGCACTCTCTCTCCCTCCCTCCCACTCTCTCTCTCTCGCTCTCTCTCTCTGAGTAGAGTGCAGGTTGCCCAAGATTGTATTGGCTCTAATCACACCCTGTCTGAAGGCATAGGGGAGGAGTTGAAAAGTGTGCCTGTGTGCCGAAGCCATACAGGGATCAGCACCCTAATAGAGCCACACACATGTGAACAATCAACCACACACACACACACTCACAAATATACATAGTATGTATAATTATATATAACTATAGCCAATAATTGTTCTTGCATTAGAGTGTGTAAAATGTGTGGAATGTGTGTAAAAAGGTTAAATCCATCTGCATTAAAACTGCAAAAATAACCTTGTGTATTTAAAGACTGTCTGTTTTTAACCATTACTGATGTTGTGTTAAATGTAGCAGCTACACTGAGCTTGTCAACTCATTAACTGTATCGCTCACCTTACTATGTCAACAATGTGACAGGCTTTTCCACTGCTGTGTTCTGTTCTGATTGTCAAACGATGCTGGATTATGTAAAATATGCACTTCCATTAATTTGAAAAAAACAAAACAAATATTGGACCATTGTGTCAAAGGCAAGTGTAGCTCTCTAAAGGTCTCATTTATTTGTACTACAGTTTGTGGTCAACTTTGCAGACCACAAGGCACGAGGCATCCTTGACTGCAGAGAACAGGAAATTAGTGCCCTTTCTTTGACTCAAAACAGTAAAAGAAAATAATAGATTGCTATCTCACTGTTACTCAAGCCAGTGCACCGAAGAAGAACAATCAGGCAAATGCCTTCCATGCGATTCACTTCAGATATCCAGCCCGCTGCTGTGCTAAGCTGTCTTGTCATCCAGCAGTTCCTTCTTTGGTCAGCTCTACAACTGCAGCTGTGATTGCTCTTCCTACCTTGCATTTACTTTTACTTAATGATTGGATAACTGACAGAACACTCCCATAAGAATTTATGTTTTGCACTTTTTATGCTGATTTTTAGGCCCGTGCATCTTGTGATTCAATAAATGTTCCCAAATTGTGCCAGCATATTATTGCTATTCTGTCACACCAGTTGTTTTAAAAAGGAACGTAAATCTGTATCATGAGATCAGATGACAGGCATTGCTCAGTAAAAATGCTAACTGCATTACGCCACAAATATGTATGTAGAATTACGTTAAAGTTTTCCAAAGCAGCTTGTGTTTAAATGCAGTTATTCTCAGAGTTTGACTCTTAAACAAAGAACACCTATCAGCACTTGTAAACTTGTGTGTTTGATCTATTCAAAACTGTGTGAAAACAACATTTTGTAGTTTTATGGGAGGTTTTGTGCTGGGCTAAGCTAAGCTAAGCACTTGCTGGCTATACCTTCATATTCACTGTACAAACATGGTATCAATGTGGTATCAATCTTCTCATCTAACTTCTGGAAAAAAAAAAACTTTAATATTTCCCAGAATGTCAAACTATTACTTTAAAGTACGTTATTATTTTTTTTCACAGGCTACACAGAGGTTCATTGTTTCATTTCACTGAACATTAGTTTTTCCATCTACAGCAGGCTGTCCGCATCTGTGATCTTTGGAGAGAATCTAATAGATATTTTAATCTAATTGTATTAAAATGTGCTTTGTCATTCTCATCTAATACATAATTCCCCCCCTCCCATTTTTCCTCTTTCAGATTTAAATGGAATTTTCTTCTGGGACACTTTGTCACTCATCTGACAGGAAGTTGTGCTCGTTCACAAAAGGGAAAAGCGGGCAAAAGCAAAACACTGGCGCCTTTTTACACATGACGACCAAGAGGCCCCATTGGACAGCATATCTGTAGATGAAGGTCACTAGTGTAGAGCTGACAGTTTGACAGCTGCTCGTTTGTCTTTGCGTGCGAAGATGCCATTGGTGGATCTGGACCTGGTCCTAGTCTAGGCAAGCACAAGCAGCTGGCACAAGATGAGTTGTTGATAGAGGTATCAACCGTGACAGGTTTCTCACCATTACTGAGAGAGAATGCCCTGTTGGTCATGTTAGTGTACTGTGTGTACACTTATTTTTTATTGCATAATATATCATTTTCAAGATTAACTGTTTGCATTCACTGTGCACAATTGACAAAACTAATGTATGTTGTGCATGAATAATAATTTGTAATTTATTTTCTTGATGTCATTTGCCCAATAAGACCACATGTGTGACATCTCCAAACCTTCAGCTAAATGCTGTTATGTTTAAACAGGAAATTTAAATTTGGGGGCTCTACTGGAATTTCTTTGCATGATTTACAGTTAAAACAAACAAAAACAACCATATTTATATCACGCAGCCCCTCAGTTCAGCCACTTTCTGAAACAAGGCATTTTAGCGCGTCTCTTTAAAGCCTGCTGAGAACCCCACTCTGTTCTGATTGGTTAGCTTCTGGTAACTACGTAAACAAACCATGAAACAAACAACGGTAGTAGGATTTCACTTCTCAAATACATCCTTACATTTTTGAGCCATAATCCAATCTGAAATATGCAAATGCCGACACAAACAACACATGGATAAACCTTAGCAACAAGACTACGGAACAGATGACCATTTGTGGGCATGTACATCAACTCATCTACAAGGTAGAAATAAACATCACAAATGACTTGCAGGGGGCAACAGGGGACCATGTTTAATATAGATATCCAACATTATATGAGTATATAAATAACAGAAAATTACAAAAAAGCATTATGTTTCTCCTTTAATCATGTGCAAATCTTTCGAATGAATGTTAAATCCTCCACTTGACCGCAGCTGCCACAAACAGCATGTTACTGAGATGTCTGCAGCGCTCTTACCTGTTTCCTGCTTTGTGTGAAATGAGTTGTAACTCTGGAGGCATATTTGACAGCATCTGCATTCTTCACTAGAAAGAAAACCTGATTTACGGTGTGCAGAATGGTCAAGGATTTTGCTCAATTCTTGATGGCAGACTGTAAATCATCAGAGCAGTCATAAGACTTTAGAAAGCCTGTTTATTACCCACACAGCACATCTACCCTGGGAATGTTTCCGTTCTCGCCATGGAAACCTCAAAGACGATATGTTCCAATCATCTTATATTCAAAGAACTCCTGGTATGTCTCTGTTAAGGCTAACTGCATATAGCAATGGCCTGATCTTTGGCAGCCATCTGGATTTAACAAGCTTACATTACAATTCACAATGCAATCCATCTGGTCATTGCCAGCAGTCCCATGCTTGGATATGTCCACGCAGTCATTCTCCCACTCAATGCCAATGCAGAAAGCCAGAAGGAGTAAATCCTGCCGACATCAGAGGTTGCTCATATTCACTAGTACTGATCTTATGCCATTTGTTTAACACTCGATTTTTAATGGAGTGGCTCCTCAAGATGTTTGGATCTGCTGAAGTGCCGACCATTGCTTTGTCAGAAGGAGACCAGAGAGACGTTTAATGTCTTCATCCTGTCAAACACAAGTAAAACAGGAGCCGACGGAACGAGTGTAAACAGAACACAAAAAGCTATTCTATTTAAAAAGGGGCTTTTAATCTGACAACATAATCTGCTTCATGTTCGGTCCAGATTAAACCAAATTTTGGTTGGGAATTCTTTTCACACTGCACCTTGTTGTGACTTTTCGGTACATCAGATGTTTACAAATGCCTCCTGTGAGTTTGTTGGTGGGATTTCTTTGCACAGGAAACTCTCCATTAGCTGGAGAAGCTAATTAAGACTGGAAGGAGGAGGAAGGAATAGCTGCGAGCTATAACAAAACTTCAGACCCCAGAGCGCTAATGATGGCTTTGCTTATAAAAATATAATAATGTGCATTGTCTGTGTGTGTTTGAACATACATCAAGTATCTAAAGAGAAAGGAATCATGCAAATTACATTCAAACAAGAGAAAATTTCATCCTCATGTATGCATCCTGTGGGGGTTAAAGCCCAAAAGCAGTTCCTCTGCCAGGGGATATAGGATGTGTAGAGGTGAGAGGAGGGTGGTTTAGAGGCCGAGCTGTTCAGTCTTTCGCATCATGTCGTGGGTAAATCGCGCTCATTATGCTCTGAGTGGAACCACATGCTGGGCTTTCTAAACTGGGGCTGTATACAGGGAATACTGAGGGGTTAAAGTACTGATATCCTCTGTCCCTCCACACACTCTCAGGAGTCACAAAGACAATGCCAGGCTATTTTTGGGGAGTATCTTGAGTATTTCATTCTGAAAAAAATATGCTGAATGCATACAGATGCTTTCCATCTCAAGCGCATGTTCTTACAATAAATAAAACTATATAACTATTAGCTTTTAATTATAATTTTAATATAATTATTCCGATCTAGATCCGATCATTAAATCTGTCTATCCATTAAATTTGGGACTTGTGTTTCCTGTTCAGGGTCATGGAGCATCCAGAGGAGTGATCACAAATACATGTGGTTTATTATTTTTTAACTCAGCAGCAGTGGCTGTTCAGTCAACAATCAAATGTTTGCTTATGTTGAACACCAGTAAAATGTCTTTATGTATGTATTGCAACATACTACACAGATATTTGTCATATATTTATGCATACAGTATGTGGAGGAGGTTGTGACCTGATGCCTACACATGGAGTTGTCACTCAAATTATAGTCTACTAAGGGAAATCCAATAAAAACAGGCTGGAAATCCTCCTCCATAACGTCTCTCCTTTAACAACACGTTAATTAAATGTCCATTCTTCAACATGTAGGAAGCTTTGTGTTTGTTTTCTTTGGGCGCCTCAATACACGACAAACATCTAATGACCAAGAGTTACCTTAAGAGCTAAACAGGACACACACTACAAGCAGCATGTCAAATAAAGAGTAAAAATAGTAAAAAACAAGAGTATCTTGTTTTGCTATTTGTGTCGCAACACAGTATGAATATGCTGGCTTTTGCATAGTGGTAAACACTGAAAAAAAAAAAATATATATATATATGTGAATTGACTTGAGCTGCAGCTCGTGATATTCATTTCAGACTCTTATTTCTAAAGCCCTGTCTAGTAGTAGCAGGTAGTTAAGATGTTGGTGATGACCATTACAATATGCTGTTAAAAACCCATACAGTCATAAGTTCTGCCATTATTACATTAGGGCAAAATATAAATTAGAGTCAGAGGTTGACACTGGCTATATATCTTAATAAAAAGAATGGGTTTGCTTCTGATCATTCTCTGGATCAGTGTCATAGTGAGGAAAGTCGAATTAGAGGGTGCTGGCGCCAGAGACGAAGACACACAGACAGAGAGAGTAAGAGAGAATGACTCTGGTTCAGCTCTCATCTGGTCTCAGTGTCAGCAGCATGTTGGCCCTCCGCGGTCAACAGGGGGTTTAGGTGACATGAATCACCGTAAATACTCATTATCACTAGTGATCTCACTGAATTATTGATGGCAGTCCAGGTGAGATCCAGCAGTGGGTGAAACAGATAAAAATAAAGATTAGCTCTATGGGAAATGTTGACTGCTGGAGTGATGACAGTCAGTATGTGAGACAGAACAACAGTTAATTGAGCACAGAAGAGTAAAATAGGGGCATAAGAATAGAAAATATGGGAGAGCAAACAGACCAGTTAAGAAAACGAACACTGAATTATCATCCGTAAAGGAAAAGAAATTCACTGTTAGTTCTCAATATTTCTTTTATGTAATTGTACTGAATGTGTAGTCATCTGTGTTCCTAATTGTACGTCAAAGTGACAGGAATGGGTGCAATATAGGAAGTCAAAGGTACATCTGAATATAGTTATAATACCTTTTATTGTATTATTGCATGTTATATATGTATTTTAGTAATACAGATGTAATCTCTGACTGACCACTCAGAAAAAACTAAAACCCTCACAGTTTTTGGTGAGTGGCTATTTGTTAGTATATTACCACATTCTGCAAAAAGCACGACTTGCAAACTCATGTTTGTGCACAATAAACACAAGAAACTATGTCACGCTTCTAGCCAATTTTTAAACTCCAAATAACTTCTTGCACTATGCATTTTTTTTACCACGGTTTTTGTTGCTATTTTTATTTGCATTGCATACTTACATTCTACATACATTACATACTTAAATTAAGCACCGCAGTTTCCTGCCCATGAAAAATGGTCTATAAAACACTAAAGCGCCACTACTCGTTTTGTAGCTTTGTGCAGTATCAGCTGTTGGATGAAACCAGTGCAGAGCAATTGTTTGTGAAACCAAGGCAGGTTTTAACAGATTTTACATTAGGAACATCAAGTTCAAGATAGAAAGATATGAGTAGTTCTAGGAATCTCCTTATCTGCCGTTTGCTATTATCCGCCGATTAATCGCAAACTTTAGATACGCGAGATTTCTTGTTGTGGCACTGAGCAAAAAGTTTATTTATAGCTCATGTGTATATTCAAGGGTGTTTAAATTCAAGTGCTTTTGTGCCAATGCGCAGCAGTCATTTTGCACAGTAAACTCTAGCTGTCCTACTCTGATGTTCTAAACATTAGTGAAAAATTAGACACTGTGCAGACATTACCTGAACTACTGACATGCTTCAGTGCACAGTATGCACAGTCACAGTGAAGGAGGGAGAGATATACACTCATTTTCCAGAGTAATGTCAAAGCCCAGCCCAGTGAGTGAGCAGTTTGGGCCTTGCTTAATAAACAAGGTGTTCCACCTATTTTCTCTGGCTGCATGAATTCCACTGTATAATAATTAAGACATGAGAAGCCCGTCAATCAGCCTTATTTATTTATTTTTTTGCAACAGGGACATAAACCGTCCTTATTTGGGCTCACAGAACCTCTTTTGACTGGCCTGCATCCTCAGCGGTCATTCTGCAGTAACCAAATGTTTCCACCGACTTGTCATGTATATTTGCATGCACAGTACTCTATAGCCACAGTGTTTCAAGGCAGGTCATTGTATCTTGCCTTTCTGCCCACCACCCACATTAAGTGGCTTCATTATAGACCAAGTCATTTATTGTATTTTAAGGGTCAGGAGGAAAGGTCAGCTAAAATGCTGTTTTTCATGCAGCCGCAGCATACCTGGTGAGGCTACAGATCATTTGACCTGTAACTGGGACGTCGTGCTCTTTCACAATCTGATGAAACAAATAGAAAATAAAAAATAAATAAATAAAGCCGTGCTCACTCCCACTAGCACACACACCCTTGTTATGTTAGAAATTATGGGGACACTGACTTCTATTCATTCCTCGTCTCTAAACCCTCATCACTTAACCTTAATATCATACAACTGGGAAGAAACTGCCGTGAAAAGATGATAGAAGATAATGTAAAGTGTGTGGGTGGTGGAAGGGCATTGAGGACAAACCCGTGCATGTCAAAATGTTAAAACTATACAATATAAAGTCAGTATGATGTGTTTTGATTGAATAATTCACCATCGTTTGTTAATTATATTGAACACCACAAACTACAGCCTCACACATTTCGAGCACACATTTGAGCATTTCACAGGCTTTACACGGGTTACTGCACTATATTACACTGACTAGTGTAATAATATAAAATAAGTTTTTTTAATTTATTTTTTATTTGTTTTTTGTTTCCAACCTATTGTCCTATAAGCAGTTTTACTCCTTCAAATAGAAAATAACTTTTCAACATCTGGTTTTCAGGACTGTATATTGAATGCATGTTCGTAAGTTAGATATCAGTTCGGCAGTTTCCACCTGTAGCATTTTTTGTAGTTTTTTTGGTTTTAGCTAAGCTGAAATCATTACATCAAAAGTTACTAATCTTGATTTCTGCTGTGTTTGTTTAAAGGGTAACTCAGAGGAAGCAAACCAAATGCAAAGGCCTGCAACCCATCACATCATGATTTTGACAAGTTGCAGGTGACAGTATATCGGGGCTATAATGAACAAGGCTGTGTGAACATTTTGACAAGTTCAGCTGAGCAGCACACTCGCACCCCTGCCAACTCGCCATTTGCCAGTGGGAACAAGCCAAGTTCAATCTCATCTGGAGCACACTACCAGCCTTGTCTTTCTTCACACTAACAATATGATCGGCTATGTTGACATAAAAAGAAAATGTATTAAATATCAAGACAACAATAAAAATAACAAAGACCAATGCAAATGATCTTTGCATGTGCATGCAGCACTGAGCCATATTGTTTGTTTTCAAAATACAGCTACCACAGTGATTAAGTCTTTGTACCCAAAAAAATGGAAGAACTGAACAGACAATGTTATCAGGCACAATCAACTTCTTGAAAACACAAACATTACCTGTTGAGCAGTAACAATAACCCTAGTACTATTTCAAGCTATAAGTATATACTGTGTCCAGGTTGTCAAGCATATTGTGCCTTGAGGAGTAGCACAAGCTGTAGACACAGTCTTTTGTCTCTTATCAGGGGCATTATTATTGTCTTATCTTACCATAAAAAATTCCTAACAATGTTTCCTCTTAAGGGCTATTCACAGGACAGCTAAGAGTAATTTCTCTGAATTAATTTACTCACTATAGAATATTTATTAATACATACGAGTGTTAAAAGGAACTAGACTGAATTAGATTAGATTAGATTAAATAAAATAAGATAAATAAAATAAATCATTTATGATAAACAATAATTAAATAAATGAATCGGATTACATTAAAATAAAAAAATTGAAAGAAATTCAATTAAAATTGTATTTTAATCAAATCAAAGTTAAATTAAAATAAAAAACAGATTTAGATTTAATTTGCAATTTAATTTCAATACAATTAAAAATTCAATAGATTCAATTAAAATAATAGTAATTCAATTATAATACTTGTCTTTATGATGTTTTGTGAAAACAGCACCTGAACTGTTGTAGTGTAAAGTTTACATTTCTGTACTGGTCATGATAAAGGGCCAACTGAACTCTGAATGTCCGTGCTTTTCTCCTGACATCATATATACAGTATGTATTCTGTCATAGGTTCAGGAATTAATGAAGTTATGTTTGTGCTTACATTTTTAATTGCAGGCCCCTAACATATCCTTGTAAGGCATTTTCTTTTCAACTCTAATTGCTCTTACCCTCTGCCTATCACCGCCCCATCAAACAACACTAGCTTACTTCAACAGCCTGTTATTATCAGCAATGCTGAGAACCTATTGGCATGTTTGATACTCAGGTCCAAGGCTAATTTGTGCAGCAATTGCATGTATTTTCAACATAATGCCAAGCTTGCATCTCTTTATGGTAAAATCTTTTTCTTCAAGTGAGAAAGTTAATCTTATTTGATAGATTCTTGAGATTCTTCGAGCATCAGTATTTTATCTATGTGGTGCATAAAGGTTTTTGAGCTGGAGAAACACCTGGTGCTCTTTAGATAAGGATGATGAAATCAATAGTATTACCACACATATTTAAAATCAGGGGCAACTACGGTACAATATGTGCTGCACACTTTATGTGGTCCTGTTGATGTGTTTTCTGATGGTGCAAGAGGAATAACACATGATGGTCGGATTTGTTTTGCACTCCTTCAGTCCAACGTCAAGCTATACTATACTTGCTTGTT
Organism: Pampus argenteus; assembly: GCA_036937835.1. Classification (NCBI taxonomy): domain Eukaryota; kingdom Metazoa; phylum Chordata; class Actinopteri; order Scombriformes; family Stromateidae; genus Pampus; species Pampus argenteus. The sequence goes on from CM072867.1 coordinate 15,702,383, forward strand.
GGTCAGTTCAGTGACATGCTATTGTCTAGAACTGGATCATGTAAAATGCTTTGATTATAAACACACAGCTTTGCCTTTCATAGGTCAACATGACCGTCTGACTGTGAGAATTCAAGTCACCACATGAACCCGACCTGAGCTCAATGCAATGAAATTTTTTTTTTACCTAACACCTTGTGACATTCACAGTGAAAGTGAATGAGGGGGGAAGCAAATATTCACTGGCACATAGTGTGACTGCACCTTTAAGACTTTGTTAGAGGGCTCAGCCCTGGCGCCATGTAAAGCATATTGTAATAAGGCTTAACATGCTGATTGAAGATAAAGCAAAGAAAAGGAAATGTAGAGGAAGGGGAACTGGATTGTGTAATCTACTACTGAATGATCCCTCATTCAGAAGAACAACATTCTGTAACATTATGACTTTATTTTCTTGGATTATACTTCACAAAGTAAAATCATGGTCTGTGTTATTATGTCATTACTTCGGGAAAGCTTTACGGCAGCATTCGTAATTGCTCGGTGATCCCAATGGGCCTTAGGAGATAAAGGGACAAGAGGCCTTTGGGGGTCGGGGGGTGGGGTGGGGTGGGGGGGCATCTGCCTTCCTTTGTTCCTAAATTCCTGTGCTGCACGCAAGTCCCTTGACATGCTCACCTCCTCAATGCCAGACTAGGATTAGAAGCACCACTTTCTAATGCTACGTGGCCTGTTTACCTGTATGTTTGGAAGAATCTTGACTGGCCAGTTCATGGTTGAATTGCACTGGAGAGACAGAGCATGAGCGACAAAAGAATGAAAAAAAAAGGATAGAGGTGAATGTCAGTATGTGAGGGCGGAGGAGGGATAAGCTTGAAGGAGAAGATAGGTAAGAGGTTTTAGACTTTCAGATTGAGACAGCAGAGGGACATGAATGGCATGAAAACACGAGAGTGCAGCCTATGATAGCATCTCCTCAGCCGGCTTCCTTTTGCTTTGGAACATTGCTTGCATTGCTAATGGTATATGTAGGCAGTCGACGAGCTTAGACCTGTTCTTCTGACTTTTAAAATAGAACAGCCAGGCCCTGTGTTTTTTTGGTGTTTTTTTTTTTTTTGCAGCAAAGCCAGTTGAGTACCAGCCCAAAAATGCAAACAGGACATCTCGTTGCTCAGGGGAAACCAATCCTCAAGCGGGGAAAGAAAAACAACATGGCTAGAGAATACATGCCTTCATTTACAAAGTCATTAGAAATACGACCATGTCACTGAGCCAGAATAATAGTTGGTAAATACTGCCTTTTTAGTGAAACTAGCATAAAATGCTCAACCTTTGCTTTCTGAAGTAGATGGACCAGCACTTGCATTATCAACACCTCTGTAAAATCAGAGGATATTAAATGTGTTTTGTAAATATCCACTATCTTTCTCTTCTGGCTTAATGCAAGCAGGGTCAACAAGGTCAGTCAAAGGGAAGTGGCAAATGGGATCAGGATTACACAGTGTTGATTACAGTCTACCAGAGTAGGACAGATTTCTAATAAAATTACATGTCATTGAGACATTGGTTGTCATTGTAATTACCTGCTTATCAGCAACAGGCTAATGGCAATATGATCAGGTGGGCAGGACCACCTCTGTACCCCGCTGTGAGTTTTGCTGTTCAGAGACAGATATCAATGTATGATACAGGGTGAAGGAGTGATAGAAATCTGATCGCTCGTCTTTGGTCATCGGGAAATGACGACCCAAATTAATTTAATACATTTGAGAGAACTGTGAACATCAGTTTCAGGACTCTTTAGTCACCAGCTAGTCACTTACTTTATCTGTATATTAAATGGCACTGGATGAGGAATGTACAGAAGGTTTTTTCTTTACTAAACAGCTGAAATGACGCTGATGAGAACAATGAACAGGAAAATAAAACAAAACAATGAGATAAAAGATACTAAAAAGCTGGGGGAACTGCAGAACCATCACTACGAGTGATTCTTTTTACATTACACATAGTCCTTTAAATTTTTGATAATAGAAAAAAAATGTGATTATAGCATTTTTCAAAACAGCTCATTGCACTGACCCTCATGCAGAGTGCTTTTTAAATTTCCAACTAACTAACTAACAAATTTTCCTTTCTGCTTTAATATTTTAGCAATGCGTTTCCCTGTCCTTCACTCCATCAGCTGCAGAGATCCCCACATCCTACTGCTGCTGCTGCTGCTGCCTGATGTGGGCAGATTATTCCTGGAGTTACTAGAATAGTTGTCCCCTTACAAACTTATTTAAATTACACTAAATAGCAGAGCCAACCCAAATGGGCACTTAATAGCCAAGGGGAAGTTGTTTGCTGTAATATGGAAGAAATTACCTTCTCTTGTTGTGACGCTTTCAGTATGAAGACAATACTACTTATGCTTATCAGCTCAGTAAACAGTTTCATATTTAAATGTTTGCCATTGTTTTGAGTCTTGTACTGCTTTCCCCAAAGTATGGTTATTGTTTTTGTTGCTATTCATGTGCAAATTATTTTGGTTGTGAGCTTTAAAAAAAAAGGCTTAAACGAACCAATCAGTTATAAGAAATCTGCAAAGAGCTTGAAATTAAATCAATGCTATTCCACAATTACCTCATGTGCCTTAGTTTGAAATAAATCATACGATTATATGTTTTTCATATAACAGAACCTAAGCATGCAGGTTCTGGTTAAAGATTAAGCTGAGCGGCAGACCATGACCTCATGCACATCAATGCACAGAAGTTTTGTCCATTATTTTATGCACTGTGCATGTGCGTGTGTGGGTTTACACAAATTCTTGCACGTCTCTGTATGTGTACGTGTCTGATGTGCAAAAAGCCAACTGCACAGACCGTTTTGTAATGGTGATCGTTCCCAAATGAGACTCTGCAGGGGCTGAGAAATGAAGGATGCAAGCAGATAAAGTGAAAACAAATATTAGTCCATAGACCATTTTTCCATGCTATGTTGAAATGATACCTAGTTTTCCAAGTGAGGAACCAGAAATGTGGATGGGGGGGTTAGGCACAATGACTAATCTTGAAATTGGACTACAGTTGTGGGCTTTTGCGCAGAGGTCCTTCCCACCAAGGGACAGAGGCACATACTGCCAAGAGTCTGTAGTTTAAATCAAATAAAGATATCTGATTATCCTGTCTATTGTCACGACCCACTTAGCCTTAATAGAGTGGACGATAAAACATGTTTTTTTTATAGAGTACACTGAAAGAGATGAGTTCAGATTTAACCGCACAAATAAAAAGTTCATTAGGTATGCCTCAGTGATTTCTCATGCATTTTTTGAACACCCATTCTCCTTGCATGGACAGCGTTAATGCTGCAGGTATCTAGAACGAGCCATGGGAAACCAAGAGAGAGTCTTTCATGAGGAAGAGTCTCTGAATTTAACCGGATTGGATTAGAGATACCTTGGTCTATTTTAGTCCTTACCCATATTGAGTCTGCCAGTTAACTTTTTTTTACTTTTTTAAAGTTTTTACAAGACTGGTCTAATTGATTTTTAATGTCAATTTTAGTGAACCTGTGCGTTATTTTATTTTGTTGCCTCTCTTGTCCCACTCTACAGTTTGTTTTCTCACTCTTTGCTGATGTCCCACAGAGTGTCTTCTAATTGAATTCCTCCTTTATCTGAGAGCGAAATCATACTTCCTTCTTGTGTTAGAGTTTCCTGGGTTGCTGCCTGTTTGGTTGTCAGCATCCCCCTATCCTCCCCCACCATGATAGATCCCTGATGCCGGCTCAGTGTTACAGTACAACTGTATCCTGTTTGGTGTTTTAACTTGTTTATTTATTTATTTTGGGTGGCGGGGGGGTATATTTGGTGACAAGTAGATTCATTTGTATTTTGCAGGTTTGTGAGATGAGGTGGTTCCTGTCTACATTGGTCTTGCAGCACCAGGCTGGGAACCAGCTTTATAAATCTGATGCGTTAGTTCATGATTAAACATTAAACAGTCAGGCAGCTTCTGATTTCACTTTGAGTAGAAGAGGCAGCTCACTACCTGATAACACCTGCATTTTTTACATTCTTTAATAGGAGTGGGACACATTTGATCTCACTGTATATTGCATACTGTCTCCATCTTAGATCACATAAAGTGTTATCAAAGTTTTACATATGGTCTGTGGTAACACACTTTATGAATATCACAGAATGTTCAAAAATGCTGCTGCTATATAACTGTCAACACTACACTCCTGGATGAGCATACTGTGTATCAAAATCTGTTAATTCATAACAGGTGTACACTCTCAGGCTTGTCATTGACAATTTCCAGAACCACTGTGAATCAAGTTTCCTCACTGAGCTTTTTTTAACCTGCAATGTGATCACGGTACAAAGGACATTTCCAGTGCTGCATGTTGGCGTGTTGAATGAATGCTGTTGCTGTGTGCGCTGTGTAAACTCAAACTCCATCTGTGATTCCTAAAGCAGGTAGTGCCCAGATGGTAGGATTGCAACTGACCACGCATTGACCTTACAGCCTACCCACTGCAAGCATCACTTCAACTCCAGGGAAAAAATAATCGTTCACTGTCTATGAAAAGAAGCTGCATTAAAGTGACTTGACTGACGCTTTTGCATTGCTCGTGTATCACTTTACATACTGGTAAGACACTCAGACTGGGAGGCTGCGAGATACACTTTCATAACATAGAACAATCTTACAGACTTACAGACATTATAATAACGTGAACATTATGAGGTTTGATTTTTACAAATTAACTCAAGGCATTGTATACATTGCACAAACATCTTAGATGACATCAGCTTATCCAGTAACATATTAATGTTAATTATAGGTACAGTTAGCCTATAAGCTATCTTTAAGTGAACAGTACTAGCAAGTATTTGATTAGGCAACAGACTGTCCACTGTAAGAACAAAAAGACAGCTGTGTTAGTGTGTGGTCTGAGAACAAGCTTCTCTTCCCCAATGTATTGTGTTTACTCGCTCTACATCTGCGTCGCCTGATGGGCTTTAGGCAGTGACATGGGTCTGTGGGATGGTATGCTGCTTCAGTCAGGCGCCATGTGTAAATCCAGGCACATTACATCAGATGATCAGATTCCTGAGGGCTTTCATTCTAGATCAGATAAACCTTTGTTTCACCTTTTACCCTCTAGCCTAAACCTCACAACCACCTGCAGCCAGTTTGTTTTCCAGTTTAAAGAAAAGAAAAGTGAGTCAGCATTAGTAAATCTGTTCACTGATTAGACATCATGACATGCCACCAGGCTGCGTGCTTATCAGTACGCAGATTATGCAACTTGAAAAATATGATCAAACTCTGATGTTTGTGATAAACAAAGTCTGGTTGCAGTGCAGGGCACAGCCTCACCACAGCTGGCCGAGATGGATTTTCTGAGGGAATAGATCTGTTTTTAGGCTTGAGTAATACGTTTCACTGAAACTGATAGTGGCTGCAGAGTGCAGAGGCTTTTCTGAATTTAGTCTATAATGGCTGAACAAACAGTGTTGCATTTGCGCGACTAGCATTATCAGCAATCCAGGCGAGGAGATAACACAGGCTGTTTTTACTGGAGGAGACAATGGGAAATGAGGAGTTGGTGTGGCTATGGTGGGAGTGAAGGGTGGGGGTACATGAGACCACTGTGAATTTGGAAATGGCTGGTTTCTTTATGCCAGTATGATTAATCTCTCACACTAACACACACACACACAGTTTGTGGGAACTTAGTTCAGACCAATGGGAATCCTCGGTACAATTACACTCTTCAAAGACCCCTTCCCTTGAGACGCAAGGTATATATTCAAAATAGGAAAACAAGAGATAGTTCCATAAACCTTTATATTTATTTATAATGCCTCTGGGGTTTATTGTAAGCCCCGCAGGCCAGTTTGCAGTTGCTTGTGAATTGGTACATTGACATTCCAGTCTTGTTCTCAGGCCCTCACACTGGTCTCCACATGGCCACCCCCTGGGTCAGTTCCTGCCACAGCTCAGCCACAGTTAATACAGCTCAAGTTCAAGCTAACTTAATACAGCATTGAGGACTGAGAAGCAGCTGAATACATTAAAAAGCCAAAACCGTCCCTGCACTGCTCATAAACTCAAATAAGATAAAATAATTTCTTATCTTCTATTCACTGATATGAAGAAGCCCTCAATTTCACAAAAAATGAGGAAGAATTTATTTTTTAAATTTTGCCTTTTCCATCAACCCTTTCTAATGCGATACATTGAAATGTGCATAAAAATATGTTGATGGGAACACAGATAGTGACATTTTTTGCTGTAATCATTCCACCTCTGATTGTATCGTACAAAGGTGCAACTTCTCCTGCGGCTGTCCGTCGAGACACAGAAGGATTTTTTTTTTACTAAAAAGACTTTAACTGTGGAAGATTTAGAATTAATTTGATTAACTCAAGCGGCTAACTCAAGCAGCTAAAACCTCACATTTTTGTGACGGCCCACCTTCCTGGTTTCCTGTGCCGCTCTGATCTGTTTCCCTCTGGCAGGAACCCAGGTGTGTTATCAAAATAACTGGCTGCACCTGAGAAGTGGGAGTAGCCACAGGGTACAAAAGACCTGCTCTCCCAAGCCACACTTTCTCTTGGTGAGTAGGCTCAACCTAATCATGGTCTCAATAATGCTGTAGATCTTTTAGATTTGCACCTTATACAACACTGTGCTCAAATATCATTATCTAGTAATTAGTAATTATTTGTAGTAATTGGTTCCTAAATCATTTTGAATCAGGATCTATTTAGTGGCTAATACTGTTACTTCAACTAATGGTTGCAACGGTAATGAACCATTGTCTAATGATTAGTTAATTGGTGAATCTGCATAATGGACACTTCTGAATCCTTCCTGATTAACACAGAATCAGGATCTTCCTTATTACAAATCATTAATTTGTGTCCCTTAGTTCATACTTGTTTTGTCTTAGGAACTAGTTTTTATTAGGAATACATTACTCCATGATTCCCTTACCTAATTTCAAAGAAATTTACTGTGAAAAAAAGGCAGCTTTGCACAGCTGTTTTGTCATGGGTAATCTTTACTTCACTTTCATAATATCAGTTTTGACTATTAAACCGCTACAGACATTTGCAGACTGCTGTGTTTGAGTTCACAACACCGGCTGAAGCATATATGACAGCTCTATGGCTCTCAGCTAGCATCAGTGTCTGGCTCACTCTCTGTCAGTCTATCATTTTATCATTTTATCTAATAGTTAATAGAAATTTGTCTCACCAAATAATGTTCTTCTTACTTCCAAAGAAAAAAAACATTGCATTTCTCAGAAGAGCCAAAGAGCCATTTAAGTTGTGTAGTATATGTGTTGATGTAATGTATCAGACACAGTGTATTGTACCTTTGGACCTATAATGGTAGGTTATTTAAGTTTGAACAAATCTCTGGAGAGCTCCTTGGGATTACATCACATTAATTTAATGGATGTGAGTTCACCACAAAGCTGTTATCAGCAGTGACACATCGGCACACTGCCACAGTGCTGTTCAGTCCCAGTAATGATCTCTCATGATAATTGGTATGATTACAGGACACATTAGACATTCCTGATTAGATTGGGAAATTGCACTCTGAGAGCACTATATTGTACTGTATAGGTGCTGTTGGCAGTGCAAAGTAAGAGTGGAAAAAGTCATGCTGGCCACGTACTTCAAAACTGTCAACAACTGAAAAGCAGCCCATTTTCAGTTTTAGCCTGGTACATAACATTAATGATGTGATGATGTGTGAGCCCTCGGGTCAGAGGCCAGCAGACACAGTGGGAAGAAATGAGTTGTGTCTTCTGAGGTGAAGTGAACTTTCTTGTGCTTCCACTTCTGTGGTGACTTTACTTGCGCAAGAGCACTCAGCCCAATCTCATACTCCATTAATCTTTTCCCAGCCTGATGCTGCCTACAACCAATGATCTATTGGAAGAGGGGTTATTTCAAACCATCACCGCTTTACCCACTCATCTGGTACTGTGATTTATAACCCACCACAGCCAAGGAAAAACACAAGGAAATTACAAGGAAACAAACACGTCCCCCTATCAAACAGTAGTTCGGAGACAATGATTTATTGAATTGGGTCAGCAGAGACCGAAACAAAATCGCTCAAGTTCTTTCCAACCCCACAAAAAGCAGAGAGTATTTTTCCATATTTCCTCTGGATCAATCTTATCTGTCTTGAAGAAAATGGATTAAAAACATGGAGACAAACACTAGCTTCAGGGGACTCAGGTTCACACAGTAGAGCCAAATATTGATGTAATAGTTTTCCCACCATATCCACAATAACATATACCATGTTATTGTTATTTGAACACAGTCAATTGCCCTTTGTTTAGTAAGCAATTACTCTGTGGCTACAAACTCGCTGATAAGTCACCAACTCTCTGTGTTGCCTCTAATCATCATTTAGGCTAATTCTAAAGACAACACTGACAACTGTAACATTCATTTAAAATGACTGGTACCGTTATTTCTAATGGTAACACTTCAGTCACCAAACGTAATTGCTGAAATTTAGTAACATGGTAACATCAAAACAAATTAGACAGGATAAAAACCATTGATCGGTGAGCTGATCAGACAAGTTGTAATCAAATCAACAGATTCCCGCACTGCTATTTGATGCCAATACAGTAGCTTAAAGTTGAACTAGGAAGACAGTCTATAAACTGTGACGGATGTTCACAACAGACCTTTTGATTTTATATTTTCTCTAAATAATTTTTGGCTAACCTGGAGCCAACTGACCTCGTTTTAGACATGTCGTGGTGTTCCCAGAGCTAGTACAATGTACAAAATTATTACTGCGGAGAAGGAAACTATGCAAATAAAGGCGATGTTGTAATAAACTGGAATCCTTCTTTAAACAGCTTACATGAAGTAGAAGATTAGAAGGTGGGAAAACATCAGGTCACCAGTCCTCATATTTAATATACGAATATCTCTAATTCAACTGACTTGCATGTTTTTAGACTGGTGGTCAGAAATTCATGGCAAAAAAAAAGTAATTTTACATATTATAAAGTCAGTGTAAAAGCAGTGCACCTTTTATAACTGAAAAACAAAAGGCTAAATCATCATAATTCATGTTGTGTTTTTTTAATTATCATAATGTGCCATGAAACCTTTCTGTGGCATACAAAAAGGTTTCTAGATTCACCCTCTAAGCAGGAGAAAGCATTATCCTCCTGCTGCCATTCAGTTTGTTATTTCAATCTGACGGGCTTTGCCAGAAAACCTACGTGTTATTTTGGAACCAGAGATGAGTTGACAGGCCCAGGAAACATTGCTGATGCGTATGACAACCGCCTTAATGCCTGCTTCAATTCACACCATCCATCTCATTTTACAGTGACTGGTCATTTGTCTTGTGTTTGTCAACCTTTTCCCTCAGCCAAGCATGAAGTAGGGTTTCACTGAGCCTTCTTTTAGGGGAACACTGATCTGCACGTACGCAATGAAGGGTCAGTGGTGGATTTGCATCTATCTCAGAGATCAGAGCTTTGTTTTTAAGACCCTTACTACAGTAGTACAGGTGAAATATACATGCATTATTCAGATCAGCTCAGCCGTTATAGCAGCATCTCTACAAAATATCACGGCAAATATAGCTATGTGGTGAACCAACCCACCAACCGGCTGACTGACTGAAACTTTCCATCTATACTGCGTCATTAGCACGGCTACAAATAAACATGAATCATCAATCAATCATTAATGTGGTGTTTCGTAGTGAATAGTACTACATTTCCATCACAACAGATTATTGTAATCAGTGGATAATAATGCTGAACAAAAAAAAAGATCAGTGAATTCTTTCAGTAATTCTGGCACTACAATAAGTACAAAGTAATTGTAGTAAGCTGAAAGCCCGTGTCACCACTGGTCCAAAATAAAAAAATTGTTCACTGTAGCCTGTTGCTCAGAAACATCAGAGTTGCCCGTCCCTTTTCATTTCAGTGCTTTTCATCTCTGAAGGTGAGGCCAATGTTCACTCTAATTTTGGCTCAGAGATCGTTTTTTCCCTTTAATAGCACTCTTGCGTCTCTATGGGTGATTAAATAGCTTTTTGTTGGAGTTTCTGTTGAAAAAATAGTTGGGTTTTCCATGTTGTTTGTCACTATTGCTAACTTTAAAATGTGTCCCTTTCATTCTATACAAGTTGTTGCTGCTGCAAGAGACACAGCATGAATCATTCACTGTGAGGTAGAGGACCTATCCTTTTTGTGTTAGTTTGTGAAAGAAACCACAACAAAACCCTATATTATCATGTGCTACTGGGGCACCTTTTCTATTCTACCTTTTAGGTGAAGGTGAAGCCATTCTTACTGCTAAAAATATACTTTGTTAACCCAATTTATAGTTTATATATCTGTACATGTATGGTTATGTATATACAGTATATATACTGTATATGTCTGTAGGAGTATACGTAATGGAGCATCAGGCAGAGGTGCTAAAGACTATGCTTTTCACATTTTTGTAGAAGAAATACCATGATAGATATGTGCTGCCTGAATCATCATTCTGCAGAAAGATAGCTATAGCTACAGGTATATACTATAAATGATATATACTACAACAAACTAGCCATGTCACACAACATCCATGTGTTGTGGCAATGCCATCATATCATATATATTTCGCTGTGGTTACTGTGGCTCAGTGGCCTTCAGGAAGCCTGAAGTCAAGTTCAAGGACTCTGCTGACTACTCATTAGTGCGCCACTACAATCCACCAGGGGTTTGTTGAACATTTGATGAGCGCAGGGCAGGCTGTTGTGCCAAGAAGTGGGATAAAAATTGTGAGGATATCTGTGTCTATCACTCTGGGAAACAAGCATCTTTATTTTCATCCACAGAAAGTAGTGTCTAAATGCAGTGTGAACTTTCCACCGAGAATTGACCACATCTGAACTAAGCTATCATATGCATCCGTTATAATTAGCACTGCTGATGTACATTCCAGGTTTTTGTCACCATATAAAAATAACGGTGTGGTGGTATCATCTGTAAGGAATTACTGGAGTTAATTTGAACAGATGAGCTGCACTCACAAAATAAAGGAAATTCAATCCAGAAAATTAAAACCATGGACAAAGAAATTGTCAAAGTGTTAATGTTATTCCCTAAATGACTGATGACATAACTGGTGCCAAAGCAATGAATGCTAGAAGTTGGATTTATCTAATTTTCAAATGCATCTGTTAATGAACGTGTTGGCATGTAGAGAGTAAAATACATATCAGTATATGAGAATGTTGCTACAGATAGAGATTTAAATGGCCTTTGCTTTGACAGTGTCCCCATAGATCTTGGGGTAATCTCTAGAAACTCTAAAGAGAATCACAGAGATAGTCAGCAAAAACCCAAACAGCCATATGACAATTCAGCATTGGGAAATATCCTTGATGAACCACTAAAACAGTTAAAAACAAGTAAAAAAAAATCATACATGATGGAAAATATGTGTTTTTTTCTCTCTATGGCACTCCATAGATCAATCTGAAGTGGTTTGGGTTGCAGGAAGGAGATTGGTTTTACATTATCACAATATATCCACAGTAACAACTTTGTGGATGTAACTTTGTTGTTATCAGTAGTAGATGACTTCACATGTCGGTTATATAAGCAGACCAAAATTAACTGAAGCGAGGAGGTTCATTGTTGACCTTAATCAACATATTGTAAAACTTTTGCCACACAAGATGATTGTTTATTTCCTATTTCCTGCCAACAGTCGAAGTTGGTTTCTTTTAATGACCACAATCATTAACTAACCTTTGCAGCAGCAGAAGGTTGTAATGTCAAGCAAGATTTTTTTCTGTCATGGACATTTTTCAATGGACATTTTAATGTTTGTGTTTAAATCAAACCTTAACCACTGCATTGTCAGATCATTAAGTGGATTTATTTATTAAACTGTGATTTCTTTGATGAATAATGTTGACCTGCTATCAGAAAATGCTTATATGTGTGTGTCATTCTGGATTAATTTAGAGGACTGTGTGATATGCTCTAAATCTTTGGGAACAGCTAAACTAAATGCATCACAGCCAAAATATGTTGGTACTCCTGGGATATTTACTATGCTATGCAAGTTGCATTTACATTGGACAATATTTATGTATACAATGTTTGAACTATGATTGTCATAGATCTCCAGTCGCTGACCAAGTCTAACTACAGATTTATTTTGCATAAATGATAAACAATTCCTTACATTTATAATAAATGTTAAAAAGCCAACTGGTGACTCAGTGCTACAGTTGAGTTAAATGCACTTATTCAAGGTCATTTCCTCATTCCTGAAAAAAGTCTTATCTCCCAAAATGACTGGTTGTGTTTACTAACACGAGGAAATATTCTTGCTTTGTGCACTGTGACCAAAAACAAAAAAAACAAAACAAAAACAGAGACAACAGGCACATTCCATAGGAAGTTTACCCGTCGCCTCTTTCCTTCATCCCTCACTCTTCCTGCCTCAACTGATCTTTACTGATTACTGTTGATTGGGTGGGCTGATAAGAGATGCTAATGAGAAGAGGAGCCTCTTAGGAATTAATGTCTGACAAAAAATTTAATTTAGGGGTGTGAAACTGCTAAAATACCAAATGTTATTGTATCACAGTGAAGATTAAACATACAAATGAGAGTTTTATGCATGTATTATGAGGGTTACAATATAGACTGGATAGAAGGTGCAGAAAAGGTGATCAGCTGCTCTTAAGGCTAAACCAGACAGAAACACTCGCGCAATTCTACATATTCAGACTCCATCAAAAACAGGGATCATAGATGTGATTTGATTTTTTTTTTTCTTTCCATAAAATATACTGTTGTAGCAGCTGCTATAAGTTCCATCAGATAGCGTGATTGTTCCAGACAGGTTGGCTGTTTGTCACCACCGCCGTCAACACCATCCACTCTCTGTCAGCACACCTGCTGCTACTTCAATCTGACGACTAATCCAAACGCTGGTGCTGCATTGTCTGTGGCTGACAGAATAGCTGCCTGTTACCACAGACCTGTGAGAAGAAGCACGTCCTCATGCCACAAACACTGTACGAGCAATACAATACTGTGCAGTAGAGCAGGTGAATGTCTTTTATACTGACACACACACACACACGGAATTAAATTCGAGACAGCACAGCATCATCACGGTAGTTTAAAAATTAGTGCTGTTTGCTTTGCAACATGGTGTCTGCATGGCTTTCTTCCTTTAAATTCATGCATGTCAGGTGGTTGATGAGAGTGATCTAACTGTGTTGGTGTTAACAGTGTGTTAGGTTACGTTTTGCTGACCCCCCGTATGCCAAGCAGGGCCATATCTATCATTTTAGAAATACTGACATTATTGTGGCATTCCTTGCCATATATGCCATTGACAACAGAAACTACACAAATAACCTTTGGCCTGACAACATGCACAAAAGTTGACACAACTGGATTTGAATGGCTACCAAAGGTAACCATCCACACCTGTGATCTGTCTGCTTGTAATCAGTGTGTGTGTATAAAGGTTCAGTGAGTTTCTGGGCTCCTGACAGACACTTGCACTGACATCTCTGGATTCTGAGTCATGAGGAAAGCAAAAGAATTGCCAAAAGATCTGCGGGAAAAGGTAATTGAACTGTATAAAAGAGGAAAGGGATATAAGAAGATATCCAAGGAACTGAGGATGCCAATCAGCAGTGTTCAAACTCTAATTAAGAAGTGGAAAATGAGAGATTCTGTTGAAACCAAACCACGATCAGGCTGACCAACAAAAAAATTCTGCCACAACAGCCAGGAAAATTATTTGAGATGCAAAGAAAAACCCACAGATGACTTCAGATGGAATATAGGACTCTCTGAAAAACGTGGTGTGGATGTTTCAAGATGCACAATAAGGAGACACGAAGAAAAATGGGCTGCATGGTCGAGTCGCCAGAAGAAAGCCATTACTACGCCAATGCCACAAAAAAAAAAACACATTTATAATATGCCAAACAGCACAGAAACAAGCCTCAAAACAAAATCATTTGGTGTGATGAGACCAATATTGAACTTTTTGGAAAGGTCCCCCATTCCTACTGTGAAACATGGAGGTGCATCGCTGATGTGTGAGCGACAAAGGCATGAGAAGACTTGATCAAAATTGATGGCAAGATGCAGCATGTTATCAAAAAATACTAGAGGAACATTTGCACTCATCAGCCTGGAAGCTGCACATGGGACATACTTGGATATTCCAACATGATAATGAAACACAAAATACTGGGCACTGACCAGATCACTAGATGCTATAATATACTCTGAGCTAACAGTTCCTTATTGGGATATTGCCCTGCTTCCCACTTTGAAAACCTTTCATCTAAATAAAAAAAGGTGGCATAAAAGCACTCAGAAACACACAGGTTAACAACCCTAGTCATGAATAAAGAGAGATTGGAGGTAAATGTGGGTCTCTAATGAAGGCTCGAGCATGAAGGGAGTGCAGGGACAAATTGTGTGTTCAGGATTAAAAAAAAAAACAACAATATTCAATGATATGAACCATGACCTGCTACAGGCTATAGTATAAAGAAAGTGATCATCTTATTCCTGTAAAAAACTGCTCTTTACTATAGCGTGTCGTCTTTAAGGACGCCAAATGTCATTCAAAATGTGTATGTTTGGCTTCCAGAGTTTAAAATCTCTTTATAATATCAAATCTTGGACCATAACTATGGAAATCTTTACGCTTCTGACAAATGGGTGTAATAGTTAAGACAAGAACCTCTCCATTGCTAAAAATCCCAAGAAAGTCAAGTGTGTTTGCTCAGGTATGTGATGATTGGCTTTCCCTTACATGAGGGATAAGATCCAGATGTGAAGTGTGTCTGCTACCGGAGTGAAAGAGGGCACTCCAGCTCTGGACTGCGGGTATGTTTTGTCTCACACACTCTGAAAGTCTAATAATCAGTTACTCTAAAATAAGCAGTGAATGCCAAAACAAGCCAGCGCATAGGAAAGAATCTGACAGTCCCTCTTCTAACAATCGTGTGAGATTTGTTTTCTTATAAATAAACTACCATCTATCAGGGACTGGGATCCAGCTGCTTTGATTGGGACTTATTATACATAGACATCTCTCCGTGACTACTTTGTTCTGCTTTGATCAAGCTTGATGAAATATCTAAATAAAATTTCGACGGTGGCTGGAGTAATCTTTGATGATCTGTAATAGGCATGTAGGGACATGCCACATTTTTCTCATGTAATTTAATTCTGCATTTATAAACAACATTAAAGATCAAATTACCATCAGGTGAGAGTAATCTTTGTATGTATTGCCTGAGCCACTAAAAGTTACCATCCTAGATTTAATACATTATTACAATTAGCTGTGACACCCAGTTGTAACAGTTAGACATAGACAATGGACAATACACTGTATGACATTACCCTAAGAACAACGGAAAGATAATGAAAGGTCATTTCGAGCTGAAAAAGACGAAATCTTGTTGAGAATGGCTACCTGAAATGGGGGAAAGATAAAGGTCAGGTTGTGTCATTAATAGTGCATGCTTTCATTTTGTTTAGGGTGCTAAAGAGCTCACACTGTTTCAACCAAATCTTTAATATTTGGGGAATAAATTAATCTTTTAATTGATCTCATCAGAGTGGACTCAGAAATCGAGGTAAAAAAATGTAAAATGAATACGCATTTTGTAACTGGGCAAAGTGAAAACATTAATACCACTGTCATATCGTTTTATGTTGAATCATTTAAAGGATCATTTCACGCATGAAAAAGGAAAAATTGCAGTTAGGATGTTTTCTGGCCGATAATTAAAGTGATGTTCAAGCCAAAACTGGCATTTCTGATCAAAAGTATGACTGTGTGGACTATACCAGGCATATGGAGGGACAAAAGGCAAATGGATTATGCCACAGGAGTAGTTTGGGAAACTTAAAATTCAAGCTACTGTTCTCTATTAATGAGAAAGCTTTTTACAGCTTTCTTTAAAGCCTACAGAGAAAGATACATCATACATGCTAACAGGAATTATCAGACTCTGTTCTAATATTTGCTGGTATGCATACATAATGCTTGCTATTTTTGACCCTGTCTTTTCACATTATCCACATCCAGACATCAAATTATCAGGATATTTTGGTTCTCATGGGTCCACACAAAATGAGAACACAGTGTGTTTAACTTTTGCTTTCGGGTCAGTAGAGAGCCAGCATATTATAGACGAACATAGGGGAAAGTATGTATCAGAGCATTGTCATTTATCACCAGAGCACTAACAACTCCGCTGCACAAATAACTTAATGGCCCAATTATTTCAGCCAAATGGTCACCACATGTTTAAAAATGTAAATGCATTGATTCCAAGGCATTAACTGGGAATGAATAAATGTCTCGTACTCTGTTAACAAGTAGTCATGCATAAATATGTTGTCAAAGAGAGGAAAATAATATATATCAACCGCCATGTTTCTTTAACTATTTCATATTGTTTTAAGTATGTAAACCACTTAAGGCAGAAATGTCAAACACATATACTCGGTGGTTGGTTGATCAACTACGGTGCAAAAACTATAGGTGACACTATTAGTTGGGAATTAGGGAATTAATAAGGAAAGTGGCTCATGTGGAATTTAACCTTTCTGCCAGAAAATGGAAAGATCCATTAAGGTGAATAACCGTCCCACACCAGAGTTTATACAGCTCTGCTATTGAAAGAATAAGTGACTTTTGTTAGTACTGTCCTTGAATTGTGCTTCACAAGTTGGTGCTAATGTGCAAAAAGAATAGAAATGCAATAAAGAGTTGAATCCATTTCGTGATGAAACAGTGACCCCTGCAGGGGAGACTGAGACTCTCACATTGTCATAGAGAAGCGTTTGAACATTTTTAAAACATACAGTATACTCAGAAATTGTGTAATGCTTCATGTGAAATCAAACTATTTTCTGACTACACAACAAATGTATAAAACATGTTGACCTCTTAATAATAGGGTTGGAACCAAATGGCTCGCTGCATACTATATATAGCCACAGGAGATCTGATTTTGTTGTTCAATAAATATTGAACAATAAAGTGGATGGATTTTAAATATATATTATTTCCCTCTTAGTCACTATTGTGTATCGTCTTGTCTTTTATGCCAAAATTCCATTATGTGTAAATTTATTGGACAATAAAGTTGATTGCAGAAAATTAAATTTAATAATATTTTGAGTAAATCTCTGGACAGGTCACCACAGGGAAAAGGGATTGTTTGCTTACATACTTTTGCAGCCGACTACAGTCAACTCTAAAATCATTCTGTATTTGGATCTGATGCTATAATTCTAAAAGGTTACAAACATGATCATTTATAGCAACTACTCACTGCAATAATCACTTTCAACCACAGACAGTGCCAGTGGGGACAATCAGGACTCCCAATCACAACTTTTCTCAATTGCTTAAAAATGCAATTCCTGATACATGGCATTCCCATACAGTACTATCAAGACTGAAGATCACTGCAGTTCACTTATTATGATGATAAATTATCTTGTGGAGCATTCAATAATTACTGTGCAGTACATTATAGGTACATTTTAATGTTGCTGTACTCAATATATCTCTTTACCTCATGTATATCATTCATCCATCAACTCTACCTCTCTAAGATGAGAAGATCTAACATGCTTCTCACTTAATATTTGGACAGTAGTGGAGTGATATAACTTTATGAGGATGTTCAATTGGGTGTCACTCTCTGAAACGTATGTCAACATTACACTTAGTCGAATGTGTTTTTCAAATGTGAAACACTGAGTAGTACACTTTAACCAACCTGTTTAGTAGACATGCTTCTCCCTGATCCCATGCCATCATGCATTTGGACACCTTCCTGATCAGCTTCTTGACCCTGTAGGTAACAAACAACCGTTATTGCCTTTGACTGGCAAGATGGACTACTACAGCCTTAATTTAGAGCTTTTGTATAAATCTATGATTCTTACAAGGTTAAAAAAAAAAGCACCAAATACAAGTCACGTTGACAACGTTGCAAACGTGCAGTTTTAACCCAAAAAATTAATGAACTGCTAAGGTAAGTTACTCCTGGACCTGAGCCTACAGACTGATAGGAGGTCGTTGCTCATTTGACCAATCACATCGAGAGAAGTCCTGCAGAGGAGCTGGAGAGGAGGATTCTACCCAGTAGCATCCACTCTGTTTGTAGCTCCGTTAGCTTTGTCATTAATTTAGTCGAGCAGCGCTGTCACAGCCTGCCGGATGCAGAAAAACCTCTGGATGTTAGCAATTTGCTGAGAGACCAGTCGGTGAACTAGCTCAGCGTGAAGTAACATATAGGACGGATGCTAGCAGTGGAGATGTGTAATAAGCTGCATTGGAAACTAAGGACCTACCTGGCTGCCACTCTGTCAAGTGACAGCTGTCATCGTACCTAGCTGCTTGAGCTAACGGCTAACAAGTGTTTTTTTTTTCGGGATAATTTAACGTTAGCTCGTCTCTGAGTGAAAAGCGCTGACTTCCGCATGGACGTTATATCTTACATTTTTCTCAACAATATTTGACGCCGCCTGCTGTTTAAACAATGAGTTGGCTAAGAAACGTCTGCCAGCAGTGTTTTGGATATCTTGAGGTCCAGCTAGTTCGCTAGCACTTAGCTTGACGCTAGCTAGCTACATTCATTCAATTATTGAAAAACTGCTACCGCGTAAACAGCAGCACCTCGACTAACAGGGATTGGCGATATAACAACACATACAATCGTTGTTACGATACTGACACATTTAGAAATTGGCCGTGCTCTGGGAGACATCTGGGGAAATGAAGAAATTTTTCGACTCTCGTCGGGAGCTGGTGAGCTCTGGGCCTGGTTCCGGAGCCGGTGGAGGAGGCGCAGGTTCCGGCGGCGGTGGCAGCTTCATCGGACGTGTCTTCACCATTGGACGATATCAAGTGACCGTCGAAGAAATAGTCGCTGAAGGTGAACTATATGGCTTTCTGCCGTATGGATTACGTATACAGATACATGTCTTACAAACACTTTTTTGCTGCTTTGGATACAAGAGCCAACATCTGAACTCCACCTGGCGAATAGTCAAGTAATGTTAAATGAGTGGGCCTTTTCTTTGGTCTAGCTAGAAAACCAACTTGATAATATCACCTTTACTATAGTATTTATGAGAATGATATTGGTCTAACCTCTGGTCACCCTTATTGGCATAAGGCTATAGCAGTTATTGTATCTTGAAGCAATTGTGACCACCTCAGGTAGCTATACTTTACTTGTCAGGTAACCTTCTCCCAAGCAGACCTTTTTTTTTATTGACTTAGCTTGTTTTCATGTGTGTAATGATCTCTAGGGTGGAAAAATGAGGATTAAATCTGTTGGAGATGGTGTGTCATACAGTGATTTGCCTCAGCTGTTTGCTACTGTACTTGTTACCTGAAGGCTGGGAGGAACATGGTATAACTGGATTGTCTGCTGTGTTTTGAAAAAACAGTGCCAAGCTGAGTCATTTGTCAAGGTCTATATAGTGAGTGATAGTTCATAAATATATATATATATATATATATATATATATATATATATATATATTTCAGAAGAGAAGATGAACATTTATTTGTTGGTTAGGAGGAGAAAGTGACTAGTTTGATACTTCCACGTACATAACACAGTGGGAGCCTCACTTTTCCACATTAAAACAGGTATGTATGTTGATTAGTTGTAGGTGAATCTATATTGTTGAGTTAAATGATGAGAAATGTTAAAAACTAGTTCTTGAAACATTTCTCACTTAACATTTCACTCAAACACCATTAAACAGGGTTTGTGATGGCGGTAACAGGTTTTCCATGGTCATTTGTTTTTCCAGTGAGAGTCTCCCATGCTCCGTTAGCTAAGAGCGCCTGTTACTAAATAATAGATGTTAAAATACTGATTAATTCATCAGTATTATGGAAGGGCACCATCTGTGGGTAAGACATCTAACCTCGGTCCTACCGAGCATTGAGATCAAAGTCAATAGCAACACCTTTTGTTTATTTCTGGCCTACTTTCTCACCTGTGAGTCTTACACCTATCAAAGTTTGTGTCTGTAAAAACTGTGCAGGCGCTCACTTGAGAGAAGCATCATGCAGATTTGGTAACTGTCAGGCCTTATAACAAACGGTAAAAATAAATGTTTCCCGAGATTACGCATCTCTGATGAAGCGCTAGGTGAAATGTTTTTCTGCAGATCATATTTTGCACCATGCACCGACAGTGGACCCGCTGCTTGCAGTGTGACTCCTCTTCAGTATCAGCAGGCCAATTTATTCAGATTGTTTTAGTTGTAGTCTGGGCTCTTAGTTTCTGTGAGCTGACTGATCCATTTGGTTCCTCTGTCTGCTGCTTCCCTGCAGCTTCCTTCATTCTGCACCAAACAATTTTCACAGTGTATAAGCAAAATCAGTCAGTGTGACATACTCGATTTGGTAAATCCCTTAATGCCTATAGGTACATGCTTGGAATCACATCATGTTTGTAATTGCTTGTTTTAGACATTTGGCCTTAAGGCAGATGTCTGTGATTTGTTCAGTTGTCAGAGGATTTACAGAGACATTTCTTTTAACCTTCCACAAGATGTGTTTTCTCGATTCTATATAGAGTTACAGCTGGTAACACTATCCTTCTCTGGAGATGCATGTAACATTTTGCATTGTAACAGTGTCTTTGGTTCATCTATTAGACTGCACAACATTGAGCTCCAGTGAGTCATTCCCTCATTTGTAAACCAACATCATACAGTTTTATCAACACAAACTCTCTTCAGATAACACTCAATACTGTTAATGTTAATTTGTAGACGAGACTGTACTGCTGTTTTTCTTTACTGTCTTTGCAGTGTCGTGTAACCTTCCAGCAAGCCTGTAATATAGTAGCATAGTAGTTGTGAGGACATGTGTAGTATTTTCAAAGCCTAGTAGTTATATAAGCTCCATCACACTGATGATAAATTTTGGACAAACATTGTAACCTTTCATTGTGCCTTTCATAGCTGTGTGTAGGTAGGTGTATTTTTCGTGTGCATTTGCTTGAGTGTGTATGCATAAGCTAGAGTAGTATAATCCTGACAGTCAGTTACGTCAAGGGGTATTGGCTATTTGTGGCTCTACTTAAAGTTATTTGGTCGCACTGTTTACTGAGAGTGTAGACCACTGTTAAATGTTGCTTAAGAAAGCTGCTAATCCTTCTAATTTCCTATGGGCATCTCAGCTTAGACAACACACACACACAAGGCTTGTGTCCCGTGCTCACACTGCGTGCTTCCCTTTGCTCTGTATTTTGATTACTAGTCAGTTTGATATTGTCATCATTGAACTAGAGCTTTAATGATTATTGGATGAATCAATAAATGAATTGACACAGAATTAATCTGCAACTATTTAGATTATCTAATAATCGCTTTAGGTTTTCTTTAAGCAAAAATGCCAAAAATATGCTGAATTCAGCTTCTCAAATGTAAAGATTTGATGCTATTTTCTTATGAATATTATAGTAAACTATATATCTTTTGACACAGCCATCTTTTGGTTTTCCTTGAGTGTCATCAACATCGTGACCAAAGGAGGGATGATGAATTCTCTCACTTCTTACATCTGGGTCAGTTTAGTCTACCTCTTGCATCCTTCCCCTCAGCACAACTGCTGACTCATACAGTGCTGTTTCTGCTTCCTCTTACTACGTTATCAGCCATACAAGACTCAGTTGGCCTCAGATGTATGATCTGTTTGGGACCGAGCACAGCAGAGGGATGTTTGGCTTGGAGACATTTTCAAAAAAAGATAAATTATCATACAGTATCTCTGTTATTGTTCACTCTCAAAAATCAGAATTACCTTCATGTACAGTATATAGATGTGCTGGAGTCTTTCTTGGTTACACAAATTGTCAGCAGCTCACAGTATAGCACATTAAATTGCTGCTATTGCTAAAAGGTCAGAAATGCAGTTGAACAGCATACTTTGAGATGCTAATCCTGAATTAGGGTATCCTATATTTAGTAGGTATTCTTTTGTAATGTGCTTGTTCTCTTCTTCTCTCTTCATCCTGCAGGAGGTTTTGCCATTGTTTTTTTGGTGCGGACTCATCAAGGGCTACGTTGTGCACTGAAAAGAATGTATGTCAATAATGAACATGATCTGCAAGTCTGCAAACTTGAGATACAGATTATGGTGAGTAAAACAGTCCAGTAACTAACTACACTACATTACATTTAAAACTACATTTTATTTTTGGCGCTA
Organism: Pampus argenteus; assembly: GCA_036937835.1. Classification (NCBI taxonomy): domain Eukaryota; kingdom Metazoa; phylum Chordata; class Actinopteri; order Scombriformes; family Stromateidae; genus Pampus; species Pampus argenteus. The sequence continues at coordinate 15,724,695 of CM072867.1, forward strand.
CTATGAGATTTTGTGAGCACATAAATATATTTAACAGGAATTTAAACACCTAGAGTTTCCCACTATAGACTCACTATCCTGTGTACTTCAAGTAAGTTAACAGAAAGACAAAAAATAATAATTGTATAGTGACACTGACCACAACAGAAGGGACTAGATTAGATCCCTTCAACATCCATTTCCTAACCAGTGTCCTTACTGTAAATGAAACTAACCAGTTCCTGTTGCCACACCCTGAGTGGCATGACTATCACAGGGTGATTACTCGTCATCGTCATTACTCCCAGACCTTTGGCACAGAATCAACATCTCTTTACATATAAAAATAGACTAATAGTTACCTATTTACTAAGCCAAATGTTTAAGAACTATTAAGTCTATAAAAACTGTATCTTCATTGTTTTTCATTGTTGCCTTTCCTGTGTTTGTTTACACAGAGGGACCTAGTGGGCCACAAAAACATTGTTGGTTTCCTGGACTCCAGCATAACTGCTGTTGGAGCTGGCGATGTTTGGGAAGTCTTAATCTTAATGGACTTCTGTCGAGGTAAATCTGTCCACCCTCATCTCTTTCTGTCTCTGCTCCATTACCCACAACTCCTCACAGCATCCTGTCCTGTTCAAACTATTCAGTTGATGGCTATCAGAACCTTTCAGTCAATACAAAACAAAGTGGCGTTATTTATAGAAATAGCTTTATGTCAGTTGAAGTTCAAGTATCATCATGTTTGTATTGTGACTGGAGCCTCTTTATAATACGGTTATTTTAAGCTCGATGTGAAATGAACATATCATTATATAAATATATTTAAATCTATCTTATGTTATATGCACCAAAGCTAACACAATGTTAAAGTCACAGATTTCAAATAGAATCTGTTGCTTTTTATATTCAAGTCTTCGGTACTGTAGAAAACAAAACTGATGTTGCGTAATGTACACATTGAATTACTGGTAAGAGAGACTTTTTGAAAGGCTGTCAGCTAGTTTGTTTTGGAGATTTCTTGAAACAAATTGGCACACTAACTTAAGAACTGCTATGTGAGTTATCTCTCTCCAAAATATAATAAGAATATTTATTGTAGATATCATCATTCATCATTTCAGCTCTTTCTATAGACTAAACAGAAAGTTACATCTTATGGATTTAAATTGGCCAAAAATATTTAAAAACTTTTATAAATTATTTTCATAAAAATATATAGCAATAGCCATCAGGTAGGAACACTAGTAACTTGGCATCAGCTTCATAGTCTTTCATTTGTATGATGTAGGTGGGCAGGTGGTAAACCTAATGAATCAGCGGCTACAGACAGGCTTCACTGAAGCCGAGGTGTTACAGATCTTTTGTGACACATGTGAGGCTGTTGCTCGTCTCCACCAGTGCAAAACTCCAATCATCCACAGAGATCTCAAGGCAAGTCTTTATCTTCAAATATGCTCATACTGCTTGCTGCATAGAGCTGACTGATCATTGACAACATTGATTATGAGGAAGTAATTTGTTGTGGTATTGTTGTTTATGTAAAATCAGTTCTGAAAGATCCAATGTTGTTTTCTTCATGTAGGTGGAAAATATTCTTCTGCATGATCGGGGACACTATGTGCTCTGTGACTTTGGAAGTGCCACAAACCGCTTCCAAAACCCGCAAACCGAGGGGGTTCCAGTCGTTGAGGAAGAAATCAAAAAGTGAGTCTCTCTCTGAGCACTTTAGTTTATCCCTTAAATGCTTTCCCTAGCAAATATTCAGAAACTCATAACGCTGCTGCTTTTAACACCAGGTACACTACTTTGTCATACCGCGCTCCAGAGATGGTCAACCTCTATGGTGGAAAGGTCATCACAGTGAAGGCAGACATTTGGGTGAGATAGAGATTTGTTATGACAATGCCAAATTGTGATGGCTGCATGATCACATTACTTCACTATAACATGTGGAGCTCAGTTTACATAAGTGGTGTTGATTCTCTTCTCTGTGCAGGCCATGGGTTGTCTACTCTATAAGCTGTGCTACTTCACGCTTCCTTTTGGGGAGAGCCAAGTGGCAATCTGTGATGGCAGCTTCACTATCCCAGACAACTCCCGCTACTCCCAGGATGTGCACTGTCTCATCAGTGAGTAACCTTTTTCCTCAGAATATATTGTACTCACCATCATACTTACTCATGTTCATGTGCAGATACTGTTAGTTTAAATGGAATTTTTTATGCATCTGACTCAAATAAATATCCCTTGTTCATGATTTCTCAGGATACATGCTGGAACCTGACCCAGATATGAGGCCAGACATCTACCAAGTATCCTACTTTGCCTTTAAACTGAGTCGACGAGAGTGTCCAGTTCCAAATGTTCATGTAAGTTACCATAGGGAGAGGGATGGCATAAATATGATATGAGAATATGTTGAAGGATTAGTGTTGATTATTTACATTTCATCATTCCTTTCTAAAGAAACCGTGATGAAAATGAATGAAATTATATTGCATGGAAGCTATGCCCTCCATTCCCTACGCCCTTTTCTAATGTATTTACATAGTAGTTCTAAACCTGGTCATCACATCTTACTGGTGTAGCATATGTAAAGTCTTGATTTGACTATCATTGATCAAATAAAAATTACAAATGTTTTTACCGTTGTAGAATTCGTCCATTCCTGCAAAACTTCCTGATCCTATCAGAGCCAGTGAAGCATTGGCTAAAAAGAGTCAAACCAAAGCCAGGTCAGTGGCAAGCAAAGTATTTGGGTGTTGTCATTATAAGAAACTTGAGTGGTACTAGTCAATTCTCTACTTTTTCTTTTATCAGACTCACAGACCCCATTCCTACCACTGAAACCTCAATAGCGCCTCGACAACGTCCCAAGGCTGGGCAGGCTCAACCCCAGCCGATATCTGGCATTCTTCCCATCCAGCCAGCTTTGACCCCACGAAAGAGGCCCAATGTGGCTGCTGGAGCACCGCAGGCCATAGGTACAAGTACAAGTAGTGTGATAATGTGTGTGAATAATCTGTGATTATGTGACAGTTATCCTGCAAATAATATACTCAAACAGACATCTTTTATTGGATTCATCATAGTGAACTGCACAGTAATTTGACACTAAAGCCTATCAAGGCGTGGTATTCCCAGTTGTTCAATTAGCCCATTCTTAAAAGGCTTTTCATTGTCTTTTCATGAGGCTTTTGATGGTTGCAATTTTGACAGAGCCATCCATCTGTGTCTGACTTGCAAAGACAGAATAAATGGTGGCATGGTGTCACATTAATTACAGCAGTATGCTCTCATGTCTTTTATGTGCAGTTCTGAGTCACTCGTTTGCTGGGTGTTTATCCCAGTAGTGTTTGAGATTTAAAAAAAAATGATTGGGGGAAAAAGCTGTCAAAAAGGTCCAAAGTATCAACCATCCCATTCTCTTAATTATTTTATTTTATTTTTTAAAATTTTACATGTGTATTAGCTGGATGAAAACAAGAACCCATGCAATTGTTATTTTATGGGTGTTTTCATCAGATGAGCAGAAATATGTTAGCATTTGAAAATAATACTTTTGGTGGTAAACAATTCTCTTCTTCTTCTCTTTTGTGCTAGTAGTTGACATCACCTATTCTTCTGATTTTTCTCCCCTCCAGGTGTTGGCACTAGTGTCCCACCTTCAGCTCCAGCTACTGTTCAACCTGCTCAACAGGCTGCACCGCAGCTGGCCCAGACCGCCAACATGCAGTCGCAGGCTACACCACAGCATCAGCAGCTCCTCTTGAAGCAGCAGCAAGCTTCAGCTTTCTTGGGCCCACAGAGTAACCAGCAGGTAAGCATCATGACAGAACAAGAATGGAAATAATATTTAGTTCCAGATATTTTTGTATAGTTGAAGTGCGTTATTGACCATTCACAAAACAGAAGGTACTTGTGTATTGCACAGGGACAACATTGCAGGTGCTGCCAGTGTTTTTATTTTGACTGACAACAATACAGATGCAGTGTAGATTTGAACAGTTTATTCAGCTATTTAGGCGTCAAGTCATAACATCACTATCAATGCAATAATATATACAATGTGATACCCCAGATTTGTCTGGATTGAGCTGCTAATGACACATACTAACTAACTAATAACTGCTAAGAAGAAGTATTCATGAATGAACAGTCACTTCTCAGATTATTCCCTCTGTTACTGGTTTTTGCCTGAGCTTTGCACTCTCTGGTTTAAAATTGTTTCTGTCCGTTTAAAAGCTGCTGTGGTTCAGTGTAGTTAAACTTCTACCTAAAGTCTATTTATTGCTGGTGTATTTTGCATAGAGAACCTGTGCTTTTAGGAACAAATTACTATTTATCCATTATACTGTAGGTTTGTGAGCAACTCTTGGCAAATATTACATCTTCTCTTGATAACCTCCCTCCTCCATTTCTGTCCCTCTCTGACTCTGTATCTACCATGTTTTCTGTTGATTTCCATTGTGTTCTTTCAAAAAGCAGGAAAACAAACTCAGAAAAAGAGTAATAAAGGTGCAATATTTCATGAAAAGTTGTGACCAAGTTTGAAAACCAGGCTTCCTCATTATTTGCTGTGTCCTACCCTGCTACAGTCCAAAGCTAAGCCTGTTGTTACTCTGCAACTGCAACACCACCACCAGCAGCAGCATGAAGTCCATGAAACGGCAGCTCCCCATCTGACCCCCATCCCTGAGTGTGCTGTCATTGGTCCTGCAGCTGACCTAGATGTTGTGGTAACATCCCGCTCATGCTGCTGTCTGCTCCTCTATTGGGCCAGGGAGTTGATTATTAGCTCCTCTCTAACGAATCACATACAAAGTTTTTATTTTATTTTTTATTATAAACCTTTTCCTCTTCTGGGGCACTGGGAATGCCAAATATATGTAATGTGGCAATGTGATTGCCATGTAGCTAATGCTTTCTCATCATTTGACAACCAAATGATATACTTGTTCTGCACCGCTTCTTTCAACTGTCAAAATGATTTTTTTTCATACTTGGTAGACCCTACTGTATGTATTCATAAAATAGTTTGTCAGTTAAACAGGTGCACCTGTTTCTGTCCAGTTTCTCTCCTCTGTTTTCTTCCCCTGTATATGACAATTTCTCTTTTTCTGTCTTTTTCTTGTTTTTTTTTTTTAGGGTTCTTCTGATTTCCTTTTTCAGTGGATCTAGCTTGCTTGTTTTTGTATCTTTGGGGATCCGATTATATTCATACCCTAAGCAGATATTCTCAAAGTTGTCATCACAGAAATTTTCTCTCATCTCCCTCTCCCTCCCTGTATCTTTTTCTCCTCCCAACAGACGGCCAGCCGAGGTGTTCACAAAGTTGGCTCCCTGACACCCCCCTCATCGCCAAAGATGGCCCCCAAGAGTGGCCATAGACGCATCCTGAGTGATGTCACTCACAGTGCAGTGTTTGGGGTCCCAGTCAGCAAGTCCACCCAGCTATTGCAGGCAGCCGCAGCGGAGGCCAGCCTCAACAAGTCCAAGTGAGGAGAATTAACTCCTTTCAGTGATCCAATTGAGGAACTGTCCTTTCATGGCACCAAGTGATCTTAGAAGGGCAATAGACAGTCCATTCATATGACAGAACCCCAAAGGAGAATAAATAACCCTTTTACATCCCAGAGGATCCAGCTTAAGAAGAATCACTCAATTCAGTCTGCAAATAACTCTGTTCACTCACACACTCTTATTAGCATACCTCAGTAGGCCAGTGTCCTAAAATCTATGATTAAACATTACTGTTAAACATCACACTTAGCTTTGTTTATGTTTACAACTCTGTGTACTGCAGATCAGCCAGCACTACTCCTTCTGGCTCCCCCTGCTCATCCCAGCAGAGTGTGTATCATCAAGGTGACAGTGTTACCCCATCAGCCCTCTCTGCACCCAGCACCCAGCCCAGCTGGAACCCCTTTGGGGATGATAACTTCTCCAAGCTAACAGCAGAAGAGCTGCTGAACAAAGACTTTGCAAAACTAGCTGAGAGTAAGTTCAACATGTCCGCTGATTATTTACACTTGCAGCATCGGTAGAGGAGTGTGTTATGTGAAAACTACTTGATGTTTTTTGTTTGAGCACAGCTGCTGCACCAGGAGAGAAGTCCATGGGCTCCAGTGAAAGTCTCATTCCAGGGCTTGAAGCTTTTCCAGGTAAGGCTTTTCTAAATACTTCTCAGTACTTCTCCTAAAGTGATATATCATTTTGCAATTTCATTTTGAGGGAAGTGGATGTCTACCTTATGTATTGCTATCTTGATGCATTTCCATAGTTGTCATAAAAGTAGTTCATTTGTTCTCTTCCATTTTTATTCACTGTGCAATCCTAAGCTGAAAGACCTGCTGTCATCCTGGGTCTAGGTTCAGCATTGTTGAGTGTCCCTGGTCGTTTTGATACCTCCCTCTCTCTGTCACCCCCGGTAATTTCCTTGTCTCTACCTGACACAGTGTGAGCCATGCCTTCAATTCTGTCAGGCCTCGGGCTCTACAACAAATATATTCTAAAGGCTTATGAGTCACTATTTTATATTTACAGAGGTTGTTTCCTGGATATCAAGCTTCCCAAAGGCTGCTTTATGACTGCTAGTTTTAAGGTTTGGATTTGTACACAGCCCTATCTCTGTTGACATAGCAAGCAGCCTCACAGTAGCTCCTTGTCAGTTTCTATGAATAGAGGCCGTGGCTACCGCTGGATCGCATCTCATTTGCAGATCTGTGCTTTCGTCGTTGCCTGGTAACGTGAAGGACAAATTCTCCTTTGTTAATTGGATTGGCTTACTGCTGGAGAAGCCCGCTTACCAGTGCCACTAAGAATAAGGAGAAAGTTAAGCACACTGCCTTGGTAAAATGATAACCTAGCCATTTATGTTCTCTTCACTTTTAGCCATTTTAGAAGTGTATGTGTCTTAGCTGGGTAACATCATTTGTATATTTGCTGTTTAAGGCATAAACTGAGAGGATAAAAATGTTGAGGCTATTACGTAATCAGGGTGTGGTTAATCTTCTCTAACAAGCCTAAGCTGTCTCTTTGACTCTCTCTGTATCACTCACTGAAATAGGATACAAGCAAACATACAAGCAAACATAGTCTGACTTTTAGTGATGGAGTGCAGAGCCCCATCTGAGTTCTTCTGTCGACAGGAGATTGACACAGAGCCACATTTTGGATAAGGACGTCTTTGTTGGAATTAAGTGAAAAATATACTGTAGCCTACTGTATATATATAGCATTTATAATATCACATGTGTTCTTTATTGACTCTACTGTGAGATTTAGCTTTTTGACATTTAAGATTTATAAAAAGCTTTTCATCAGTGTTGGCTTTTCTCCTGTAGTGAAGGGGGCAGAAGGTCACATCTGCTGTGCCATTTTCTGAGCCAACACATTCCTTGTCTAAGATCCCCCACCCCATTTTGCCCCATAGCAGTTTCCTGTAAGTATGAACTGCGATGAAAAGCATTTGACTTGTCATTTCATGCATGGATTATGTTTCATCTTAATCATATCAATAATCTGTATTAATAGTTGTTCACAAGTGTTGATGATGGAGATTTTGGCGTGCAGGGAAAAGTCGTGTCAACAAGGATGTCCTCTGCTCAGTTTTCTGCACTGGTCTAAAACATGAGTTGGGAGGGTTGGCATGTGTGGCAGTTCATGGCTCTCTGTTTGCTGTGGCTTATTTGTATAATTATGTTTGCTGTTGAAGTGAAGAGTGTGAAAATGTTTCCTTCAGCATTTGTTTGGCATGGCTGGTCAAGTTTATCAAGTTTTGTCCTTTCAGCGCATGAGATTTGACTCCACTAACTGCAGGAGTGTGTCGTAGTGGTGGGCAGAACTAAATTACCTAACACATCAGACAATATTTTTTGCGACATATGAAGCTACCTGATTCTCAAGTTGTTCTCTATATTGTTTTCTATTAAGTTCTCTATTTTATTCTTACACATGTCGACAGCTCAATGTCTGCTACATTAAACTGTAACTGTCTTCACAATGTACCGGTAATATTTTCCCACATTGCTGGAGTTTCATATGTCTTTTTTTTCTGCTCCTTATTTAATTGTTTTCTGCTGCCATCTGTACATTACCTCCCTCCATATTCTCTTTTTGGCTCGCTCACAGAGAAGTTGATTGAGGGACTGAGGTCCCCTGAAACTTCTCCGCTGCTCCCTGACCTCTTAACCTGAGCTCTTCAGTAGTTCTGCAGAGAGCACCAACAATGGTACTGGCTCTGTTTTTGTCCTCTGCCTTGCTTTAAATTCCCCCCTCTGCTATGTATGCGTCTGTCTTTCCTTCCTTCTTCTCTTTCTCTCACATGGTCATGAACTCAGAACCACTGGGGAAAGGAGCAAAGAAGACCTCCATCAGTTTAATTGCCGGCCAAGGGAATTTGTTTTTTTGTGCAATAACAATAATTGCTTTATACTGCTATTTCCTGCTGTTGTCTTCATATAGCAAAGGCAGAGGTGTGTGTGGATTCACTGATTCCTGGTTTAGAAGCCCCCCAAGCCCAGCGACATGCAGGCCAGCCTGAGCTCATCTCTGCCAGTATGCCAGGTTAGCTTTGACCACAGTATAGGAAATTCAACTACTTAATCCCTTGTAGCATTTTAACAGTAAAGAAGTAGAAGTGTTTCCAGTTGTAGTCATGATTCCTAGTCCATATCATTTTGACCCAGTGTTTTACAACTGCAATCATTTTATTTCTGTGTGGAAAGTAATTTTATTATTGAACCTCACCATTGAGCCACATCTACTGAACAGATTGTTTATTATGAGTTGTACTAATCCTCCTCAAAATTGACCTATAGTCTACATTCTTCTATGATTGTCGATATTAGCTATCATGTAACAAAGTGCATCTTACAAACAAAATACATTCTGCTCCTTAAGATAAATCTTTTTTTACTTTGGCCACTTCTCATTCTGGCTTTGCTTCGTCCTATCTCAGACTCTCTCACTGGGGAGGACTCTCTGCTGGGCTGCGATCTGTTATATCATACTACCCCTCATGGAAACCAATCTGTATCTGCTCTCCCTTCCTCCTCTGCCTGCTCATCTGCTCCTCCTGGTTCCGGCTCTGGATCCTGTCTGGAGGAGCTGCCGCCTGGTCAGACAGCCTCTGGTAAGACCTCCTCTCAACTAGCCTTGTGTCAGTTGGGTGTTTTGTTTAGTGAAACCATCGCAGACCACAGATCCTTCCCGAAGCAGGAAGGCTTGTTCAGACAAAGAAAACAAAAACTGACACGTGATATGACAATGGAATTAGACACATCAAATGATACCTTCACAGACCCTTGACTCATTTGTGGAAGAACCAAAAGCCACCTAAAATGCATGGCTTATAAATACTGTTACTGCCCTGGCTCCATCTATTTTTAATCTACTTGCATCTTCCTCTCTTTTTTGTTATTTTCTTTGGCTGAGTTAACTTCTTTCCCCTTCCATCATTCCTTCACTTCCTCTTCCTTCACCGCAGACTCCGCTTTCCTCATGTCGTGTGGGGAGAAGGGCAATGACGACGAGTTTGACCCTATTCCTGTGCTCATCTCCAAAAACTCAAATCAAGGTAAGATTAACATAATCCTGAGATGAGCACACACACCTGCTGAAGCCCAGACTATGAGTCAAGTGATGAATGATGAATCCCCTCATTCAAAGGCCCTGTCACCAGACTCGCTCTGTCACTGGTGATGTGAGAAATCTTGTATGGGTGTGCTTGGCACATTAATGCTTTTCATCCCATCAAGTTCTCACATCAGTGAGCTTTATATCCCTTGTTTCTAATGTTATACTGCCAGTGATCCTCCACCCTGCAGGTGTTTGGCTCTTTGTAGTTTATCTTGAAAGTCCTCCACATGTTAGAGTGGCTTTTTTCATTACTCTCCCCCTGTAATGATGCAGCTGTATAAAAATTATCCCAGCTCACTCTCTGCCTGTTTCTCTTTCTCTTTTTCTGCTCCTGTTTGTGCATCTCTCTGCCTTGCCATAACCTCCCGCCACCCCTCCATCCATCCATCCATCGTCATCCTCAACCACTCCTCACTCTTAATTTCTCCATACAATCTCTGTTAATATTACTTATTCTTTTGCTTGACTTTTACAATCTCCCTTGGCTCTTCCATGTCCATCTCTGTCTCTCTATCTCTCTCTTTCTCTGGCACATTTCAGGTGGTCACTCGCGCAGCAACAGTGGCAGTTCAGAGTCCAGCATCCCCAACTTGGCCCGCTCCCTTCTGCTGGTGGATCAGCTCATCGACCTCTAGAGGGGGTGGGAGAGGTCGAAGGGGCAGTGTGCAATCCTAGGGGACAAAGGGCGGGGGGGTTAGAGATTGTGAAGCAGGGGCACTTAATGTAGCACCTTATGAAGTGAAAGGGAGGAGCCAGCATAGATTGGTTCAGTGGAACCTTTATCTTTTTGTGCCTCCTTGGCCTCGACTCCATCTCGACTCTCTAGTTGCCTGATAAGCTGGTTTCATATATCTCTCCTGGCCATTGACATTCCCATGCTGGTAATAATCTTTCATTAATGACTGAGCATATCGTCCACTTCTGTCCTGGCTGCACCATGGTCTTCCTCATGCTTTCCTCATATTTGCATTAATCCCTTACTGATTGTACTGCCACAGTGACTGACTTTCATCATATGCACATGTTAGACTGCCTGATCCCTGCCTCATTGTGTTCACTTTTGTTCAGGGTTGAAGCTTCATTTGCAGGCATGCTCATTTGTGTCAGGGGTCTGACTAAAGAGTGAAAATGCTGTAGGCTTCCTGGATAAATTGATGCACTTTCCTATGAAAGCTTTGAACATGTAAAGTCTGCTTATAGGTAAGCAAAGACGCACAGAGTGACCCACTGAGAGCTGTTTGCACTGATTTAAAAAGTGATGACAAAATGTCTGTCATGGGCAGTATTGACAAGTGTTGTGAAAGGAAAATCTGGCTGCCTTTTTCCATACATTTTGTTTGAGCACTGTTAAAGAAGTCTTTTAAATTCTATGAACCTACTCCCAGATAGATCAATAACCATTTAAAACAGGTATCTTGTCAAAAGGATGTTAATGTGTATTAAGAGCTGTAGCTTCAGAACATTAAACAGGGTATTATTTTCTCCAGCTGTAAATCAGTGGCGACATATTGAAATCCTGGAACAGGTGAAGTCAGTGTTCACATGGTTCATGTGGCTACATTGCCATGGCAGGATGCCTTCACTGTCAGCATTATATACAACAGGTGGTACAGTAAAACCATTAATGGTATATTTAAATTTTATAAATACATCTTTTTATGTGTACGCTGGGTCACCTTCATATCTTTCACCCATTATGAATATAAGCACAGCAGAAATAAAAGGGAATAAAATGATATGACCTGTAGCCATGTCAAAGCTAAAGGAAAGATTTTATTATTATGCTATGTTTCAGATTATACCACGCGTTGCTCTGCTCTCAGGATCAATGAAGGTGACCAGATATTTAGCAGCATACCACTGTTATATGGAGTGTGGCACAATAGTATAGGTTTCATAGATTTTTCATTGCTTTTTTTTTTTTTTTTTTTTTGGCAGTTATTGTACTAACAAAAAGCTTTACATGATGTTTTCTCCATTTCCCATTGACGCCCTCTCTGTCTTATCTAGCTTGTTCATTCCTACCACACACCTTGTAGGCCCCTATGTCGTTTATTTCATGTTCCAAAATGAAACTCCTTTATATGTACATAAAATCACTTATCAGATTTTCTCATTTTGCTTTTGTCGTGTAATATGTCAAGCCATTTCGTCTATCATGGTTTGAATACATGTAACTATTGATAGTCCTTTTGAATGAATGTATGAACTGAGTACTATTATGATATATGTAAAATATATAAGGATATATAGATAAAAAAAACAATTTGTGTATGAAGCTGTATTTAAGAGTGCAAAGATGTCGACCTTATTTTGTCCAAAGTCCTTTTTGTCTTATCTTTCCATTCATTTCAAGCTAGTGCTTTTGTTTTAGATGTCGTCATTGATAAATGAAACAAAGTGCTTATGACTTACCTGACTGGGATCATATGTTTTCGCACTCTATCCTAGTTCTCTCTATAGTAGTGGTACTTTTAAATTATCTGACTGGAATAGATGTCATTCACATCGGGCAGCAAAACAGAGCTCATGACGGAATTTAGTACTTCCTGATATCTCTGCTGCACCAGTAATAAGTGTTCACATGTGACAATTACAGTTGTTACAACTAGCTTTGTGACATAAAAGTATTACCTTTTATTTTGGCTTGTCTCTTGCCAAAAATCCATCATACAAGTCTCTCTTTTTTTTTTTTTAGATGAATATCAGTCTCTACTATGATAAAGAGTTCTCATAATGCACTCAGTACAAAACAATGCATTGCTATTTTTTATATAATATAATGCACAAACAAAAAACACAACACTTGTATATGCTCTGTAAATGTGGGTGTTTGGGACATTCATAATTTCGTTCCCTCCTCTCTACTACTACATATTGTAAGGGTTAGTCATAGATATGCATACTGTAGGAATTGGCCTGGGTAGATAAAACTATGCTTTTCTCTTCATCGCTATCTAATATTGTTCAGTTAAGTCATTTGCATTTTTGTGGCTAATCTATGCAATCCTCCAACAATGCTTCATATTCCTATCAGACACTCCAGTCCTGCATCCTGTACACTTCTTAGCCTTGGCAGTAGAGTTTTACTTGTGTTGCTGTGTGGAGCCAATGTAATTGTGTTGGTTGGGCTGAAATGGTGATAGTTGTACAAATTATTTTCACTATATCAAAATAAGTGACATGAATTGGCAGCAGACATCCATACTGTACATCAGAGCGGGGCCATTATTGAGTGTGTACCTCTATTTTTATGAATTAAGGTTCAAAAAGAGAGACACTAAATAAAAGTCATTAATGTGAATGTACATTATGTCTCTTTGGGTCACTTTTTTTAAAGATAAGGTAGAGAAAAAGACAACAGTGTTTTCCTTACATGACAGATTATTTTTCCAAATAATATTGCAGATGCTCTAACCTGACCTCATAGTAACCACTATGGCCCTTTCCGTATAGATTTTAGGGACTCCTTTAACCTTTATCGTTATGTGTGGAAATATATTTGCAGCTTAGTTCAAGTATCATCAGACACGTGTCTGGCAACTTACTAAGTCGTCCTATCTCCTAGCTGACTGAGCTTTGCCCTGAGACTTAAAGGAAATTACCAGTGTTTATTCTAAGCTTTCATTCTTAAAACTGCTTTCTTGTCACTTGTAGGTTCTTAGTTGTTTTAATGCTTCTTGGGTGTATTTTAAAATTGGATTACTGTTCACAGCTGGCAGAAAAGAACGGTATAATATATTAAATGGGCAGTCGATGGAAGCGATTAAGCAAATGACCCAAAAAAGTAGTGCAACAAAACAAAAACTGGTGTTTTCCTTTAATGGCTACAACTAACATCTTCCCAAGAACTGCCATTTAACAGCCGCTGTCAACACCGCTGAGGTAAGACTGATCTGTCTCTGCTCACCTGTGTCTGTCCCTAACTGCTCTCTGCCTTTTGCTCTGAAGGCTCTTTGTCCTTGTTTCCACAGACCTACCACTGACTCCTGATCTCACCTAAGCACAATCAATCCTAACACAAACCCACTGTGGATATTGTTTCTGATGGTTAAGTGATGTGGATACTGCAACTGTGTGAGACCAATTTGTGGAAACAAGGTTATTTGATGTTGTAATGATAAAGCTGCGTAGTCTGTCTGATGTGACGTGCTAAGATTAGACAGTGTCTGTGTTGTTGTAGTCTTGTACTGGTTCCTCGGTGTTGGGACACGTTCATTGACTCTTAAGTTGTTAGAGATGATCCATCTGTGATAGTATGCTGTGTATGTGACTGAGGTTTGATGCTGTGTAGAAATATAAACAGCTGGACCTCAGATGGGAGCCTAATGATTTAAGCAGGGTTGAAGTTACTTGTTGATGACAATATTTAGATATATAAGGACTGTCTGTATCATTTTTGTTCACCTCCAATATGTTTTTCTCCATCTCTGCTCTCTAATACAGACATGCAAGGGGAGAGTAATGGCTACTCTGTGCTTGGCGAGGGACAAGAGATTGAAACCCCAGAAGGAGATACTCAAGAAAATGAGCCATGTGTTCACTCCAGTGATGAAGATGAGGAAAAAGAAGCCCACAGGGAAGAGCAGCAGAACGAGGGAGCCATTGATAGTGATGCAGCAGCTCATGACTGCAGTGGGTCCAGACCTCTGCTGCTCGACTCCGAGGATGAAGAAGAACAAGGACCTCAGCTGGCCCTCCCCTCATCACCACACTCCAGCATAATACCAACACAACCGTCTACTACCTTCCATCAACCTACTCCAAGTACCTTTGCTCAGAATCATTCCCATATTGAACCCGAGCCAGCAACGGAGGTAGATGTCACCACAGATGTCTTCTCAAAAGCCCCCTTTCCTGTCGCACAAGAAGAATCAGGAGATGTGTTTTCCAATGCCCCATTTCCACGCGCCCCCTTTGCAGCTCAGCAGCCATTCGATGTGTTCTCGCAGGCTCCCTTCGGAAAAAGAAAGGAGGCCACGGGAGCGTACTCTGAGCAAGGTGTGTTGGGACAGGTTACTCCACAACCATTCCGCCCACAAGCTCTGGCCAAATACTCCCGACACTTTGAGGGACCTGTGCCCCAGCAGCCCGTGGCAGCTCACAGAGTAGTGTCTAACATAAGCAGGCAAACTGCTGTGGGATCAGTCCCTGTTGGACCTCCTCACTCATGGACCTCAGAAGCCAGCAATGTGGACCCCTTCGTCTCTGCACCTTTTCACCTCAAGGCCCCACAAGAAAAGCCCTGAATGCACATTGAGAGGTCAGGGCAGTGGGTATCAGCGCCACTGAATTATGCAAGCTCTACCAGGCATACTGCATGCTGTAACCAACGCTGCAGCCGGACTGCAGACCTGCATGGATCTCATTCTTTACTGGCTTGAATGAGTTCGGGTAGTGTAGATAGTAAGGTTATCTTTACACTTGAATGCTCTATTAGAGTAAGAAAACTGACATCATTACCAGTCTCTGAGTCACTTTTTTATTTTCTGTCACATCCATTTACCTTCTGAATTGTCATTCATCCTTTTTGGTACGAACATCAACACAAAGACATGGTGGTCAAGCATATAAGATTGTTTTCTTGCCTACCTCAGTTACTTTTTTTGTCGGCGCTAAAATATCGCTCAGTGCGGGCATTAAAAGATTATCTGCAGTTACTGTGAAGCTATGATCTGATAACGCCTCATTTACTTTCATTCCTCCACTGTGTTAGTTCTCAGAAAGAACTGATTCACCTTGAATCACAAGATCATGGCTCCACAGAAACTGGAAAGAGGAAAAGATACTGCATTTAGCACTAATATAGAGTAAAACTTACTAAGTCACAGATGACCCAGTCTGTCCACAACAGGAGTTTCAGAGGAATTGATCTGTAATTAAACTGCCTTACAATGTTTGTGCTTAAAGTCAATTGTTTTTGGCCCTTCGGTCGGACAAAGCAGATGCTGGATAATGATGCAAATAATGTTTGACAGTGAAAAACTTTTTTTCTGTTTCATTCCAAATGTTTGCATTTTTGTTGTGCATTATGTTTGTGGTCACTGTCCTGTCTCTGATGAGAGTGGAATATCAGTGTTTATTCCATGTGGCATACGCACCTTTATATAAATGTTAGGCATAGAAAACACATTATAGTAGTTGCTATGTTATACACATGTAGAAGATTCACTTTTTATTTTGTCTCTCCCTGTTTAATCTCTTAAGCCTTACACTCTTGCATTACTTACCTACTCGTACATCAGACAGTGTAAATTGTATCACATTTGCCTTTTTTGCCCTCCTAAAAAAAACTGCTGCATTTACAGTACCGGTTAAAAGACACACCACCTTCCTATTCATTTGAATGAGAAAGTGTGCCTAAACTTTTGACTGGTACATCATTTTATTGCACTTGCATCCAGCACCAAATACAATCATGTACAACTTCCTTTTGCTGTCTGCAGTATGCATACGAAGATATTAATTTATATTCATTCAACTCCTTGATGCATCTATATCGTAGACATTGCTTTAAACTCCAAGTGTGTACTAACTGATTCCCGCTGATGAACTGAATTAACAACTCCTGCAACTTTAATAACGCTTTTCCTGCAGTCGCATAAATATCTACAGTGCTTATGCTTCGCAGTTACAGTCAGGGATTGTCATTGTAGCATCTTGTGAGCAGGAACTGGAATATGGTGACTGATTGATGACATTACTTTACAATTAATTTCCATCGCCATTTGGAAATATTTTATTATCCATGTGCTTTCTAAAATCATGGAGCACTTTTTGGTTCCCAGGGGGATCCAACCTGTTTAAACCCAAAGTTTAATTCACATTTTCTTCTGTTGCAACTTAAAATCTTCTGTTTTCTTTTTGAATTGTACAATCTTTTTTATAAATGCTCACTTTTCTCACCCAACTTGTATAAATGAAGGTTGCACATAGCCACTGACACAGAGTCAGGGTTCTCTACGAATGTTTTGATTGCAACACAGCTGTAAAATGTATTTTGACCAGTGTTGTACAGTAAGTCCACGGAGCATTCAATGGCTGACATACTGTTGGATTAAAAAGCACTTGTCATGCTGCACAGCCTGCCTTTCAAAACTGTTGTAAGTGATTAAAAAAATATTAAATGAATGTAAATCAAATTTTGCACCATTGTTGCACTTAATTATCATCACTGAAGCATTTGGTTGTAGGATGCAGCAAAGTACATTTATTATTATTATAAGTATTGCACTAATACAGCTTTGAGGCACTCAGAGTATAAGAATTTGTATTTTATGTAACTGTAACTGCATTTCAGGGCAAAATACTGTAATTTTTACTCCACTGCGTTTATCTGACAAATGTATGCATACTTTGCAGATTCAGATTTTACATACAAAACGTGGTTATCTTATAATATATAACGCTTGAGGGCGGTAATACACGGACACACCGCATGTTAGCCGCCATTAAACACAGAGAAGAAGAGGAGCAGCAGTAGGAGGTGAGCTACACAGCTACACAGGACACAAAGAGGTTGTGGAATATTTAGAGATGACATTATACTAGGGTGACCATATTCTCAAAGGAGAAAACCAGGACACCTTAGCCTGGGGGGGGGCTTTGGACACGACCTTTTTTTTGTGTGTAAAAGTCACACACAAAAATAACTTCAATTACAAATTATTTCTGTTACTCAATGTGAAAGGTTTTATTTAAATGCATTTATTCAAAAAGTCAAAAAGTGCTTTACAATTTATGAATGTTTCAAAGAAAGAAATAATGTCTCAATCAACTTCTCTCAGACACAAGTTAACAACTCTGAACAGCAACACTGAAACTCAGCCTCAATTTCAGACATGAATGCAACAATGTCTGTTGTAGGCTATTGAAAAAGAAGGTTAACAATTGTCTTCTGGAAAAATATTCAGATATCGAACAGGCGCTACTATCGCCTCGAACAGCTTTTTTGTGTTTTTCTGTGTCAATGTGGGATTTTAGGTCCCTTGCACCACCATTGCAGAGCGAGACATACGTGCCTGCTTTGCAAACAGTGCACAGTGCTTCACTTTTGTCTCGCCCCGGTCTGAATGCAGGGAATTTTTTCTGTAACTCGTCTGTAAACGTGCGCTTGGGCATGGTGGTGGAGACTGACAACCACGCTGTCTAGTGTCTACTAACTGGTTGACGAAGGCTGCCTGCACTGACTCTGCTCAGGGCTGACGTCATCGTGCGCAGTGTCCTAGTGCCTGTCGATTTACTGGTCCGATGTAAGCAAAGACGTGTCGGAAAGGAACTGAATGAAAGTAATTTTACAAAAACCGGGACATTTCCTCATTTTCTAAAAATAAACCGGGACACCCAGGACAGGACGTGAAATACGGACATGTCCCGGGAAATACGGACGTATGGTCACCCTACATTATACCATATAATTTAGCTATTTTTTTATTGAAATTATCATTATAGAATTAGTTATGTAGTTAATATGTAGATAAAACAGTCCAGGGATAATATCTCATGTATACATACTCCGGTGCAGTAGGGGGCGGTATGCACCTCAAAGGCAAGCAAGCTATAAAACCAAAAGAAGAGCAGAAGTAGGTTCTCCATCGTTTTGAAAAAATATCGACGTTGTTTATGAAGTATGCAGTGAAAAGTAAGTCCCAGTCATTATATTATATTGTATAAAAAGTTTCCATGCAGTACTATGTTATATAGTAGTATACTTCGCATCCGTGTTTGTTATAAAAGTGCGCGTCTTGCTAGCTGGGGTTGGTAATCAACAGTTCTCGTTGGTGGTGTTTGTCTTCGGTGTTTTTATTGTTCATCATTTCATCACCTGAATATATGTGTTTGTGGATAGGTAACATAAGCGGCGTCTTTTCCTGAGCACGATGGCTAACCAGAGAGTGCTCCCCCAAAGCAAAGAGACTTTACTGCAGAGCTACAACAAGAGACTGAAAGATGACATCAGGTCCATCATGGATAACTTCACTGAAATTATCAAAACTGCAAAGGTACCTGCTGACTTCACAGTCTGTCTTCAAACAACAATCAAGTACCCAAATGAACATTGAAACACGTTTTTTTTCTCTTGCTGTATTTACTGTTCATACTGATCATTAGAAGATCCCTTCATAATGCATTTACAGTGTAAGTGATGGAGGTCAAAGTTCACAGCTAATGTGAAGCTTCAGTCGTCCAAAATCAAGTAGATATCTTTCAGTATTTTTTAGTGCCAAAGTCCTTCTTTTTGTTACTATACACTGTGTGGATACTATAGATTTTGTGTCCCATCATTTACACTGTGAGTGCATTTAAAGGGGATCTTTTAATAGCCAGTATGAACAGGAGGAACGATTACAGCACGGAAAACCTGCCATATGAGTTAGTGTAAATTTGATCGCACCGTTTTTTTCCCACTCAGATAGAGGATGAGACACAGGTTTCTCGAGCAACCCAAGCAGAGCAAGACCATTATGAGATGCACGTGCGAGCAGCTAATATTGTAAGTATGTAAGCAAAAAATTGGAAGAACCAATCACATCTGATTCAAAGCAACTTAACTCAGTTCTGAGCGATTTGAGTGAACGTTTAAATGCATGCTTCTGCTTTTGAGTAAGTTCAAGTTTAGTCCTTTAACACTATGATGACAGTATAAACATGTATCTTCTGGTTTAGTTTGTTTCAGCTCTTTATGTATGCTGTTTACATTGAGTAAACTACATGTTTTTAGGGTTGCACCATTTATAGAACATCATTTATTTCTAAACCTCTTTCTCCTCATCTGTATTGTTGTATCAGGTACGTGCCGGTGAGTCCCTGATGAAGCTGGTTTCAGATCTGAAGCAGTTCCTGATTCTGAATGACTTTCCCTCTGTGAATGACGCCATCAGCCTCCAGAACCAGCAGCTCCGCGCACTGCAGGAGGAGTGTGACAAGAAGCTCACCTCCCTCCGTGACGAGATCGCCATTGACCTGTATGAGCTAGAGGAAGAATATTACTCCTCCAGGTACAAGTAGGCTCATACTTGCCCCCATCGCACCGCCCCTTTGTTGTCCAATGCCCAACACCATGTACTGTTTCACCCTTACCATTCACCGCCAAGCCCAGGGAAGGGTTTACTTCTGCCATCATCTAAACCTGACTCCTGACAGGGCTGAATTATCTCATATCTCATCATTCGTCAGTCCAAACTATACATGAGCACAATTCATAGCAGAGGTTCACTATAATGTCCAGTGGATTTGCACCATACACGATGGAGCTCACCTCACTAAGTGACGTTACATTGTTTTTGATTTAGTGCCTTTTTTTCCTACTCTATTATTTGTGTCGTAATTGGTCAAAGTAGAGGGAATGTAGGCATTAAGGAGGCATAACACTGAATATCAGTAATGTAAATGTTCCCAGCTTGAACCACAAGAAGTCAGGATGCAGTTTATTGGCATGGTAGGAAAGCCTGGCTTGTCTGGTGACAAGGATAAATGTTGTAATTCAGAAGAGACACCACTGATGTTGATTTTAGGCTTATTTTAAAAAGGTGATTAGACTTTTAACTTCCTGCTTCAAACTGATGGTACACAGGAGCGATGAATGATTTAGAGGAATGAAAGTCATAAGATTATTGTTTAGTTCATTTAGTATTGAAATATTTTAAAATTGAAGTGATAACTAGAGTGCATGAGAATGCAAAAAAATGAATAGGCCAATTATATTAATGGATGAATTTCATGGTTAGTTGTTACAAGACCTAGTTTTGTAGGGAAAGCAAAGTGTAATCATATATCAGACTATATATTTTATAAATGCAATATTCATTTTAGAGTATTTATGCATCTATTTAAATCATAAATATGATGGTGACGCCCCTATATGCTAGATCTTGATGATAGATTGTAAAGTTAGACACAACTGTTTGCAGCTATTTATTAAAGGTCAAATCTGAAGTTTTTCAACCAGATGTTTTCTGTAAAAGCAGTTTATTTTTTACTGATTCCGTCCCCAAGATCACGAGTGACTCGAGCTATAACCACGCAAGTGGCATCAATCACACATGGTGCGTTTGTACATGTGTACCAGTTCCAATAGACCCAGAATGATTTAAGAAATAAACTAGAAAGAAAACACTGTAGTGGTTTGTCTTGTTTTTATGTAAGAAAGCTTTGAGAGGTATCTCTGTCCTGTTTGGAGCATGCTGGATGTGGGCCTTCCTTCCTCACTGCATTTGCTCTGCTTTCCCCTCCATCAGCGACTAACCCCACCTTTTTGCTGAACATAAAAGTCAACAATTTGATCAGTCATACCTCTAAATAGTACTAAATTATTGAACAGCGTTTTGTCTTGATCCATGTTCCAGTTTCCAATTCCTTTTGCATAACCTCCATGCTTGTTCATTCTATCGTATGTGTGCTTTTACGTGCTCCTGTATGTGTATGAATGTGCTTAATTCTGACGTGCCGCTCTCGTCTGCTCCTCTCTTTCTGTGCTGCGCTGATTCTTTGCCTCCTACTGGTTTCTGCTCTGCAAAGCTACAGTCAGTGGGACAGCACTGATCTGCCCCTGTGCGAAGCCTACCGGCAGCGAGACAGCTGGGCCTCCCCAGGCAGCAGCTGCAGCTCTAACCAGGGGGAGCGAGAGGACATGGATGGACCCCCCTCACAGGAAACAATCCCTCAACACAACCTTAATGGGCACGGGACCACCTCCATAGAGAAACCATAAGGAGGAAACTGGACACTGATTCGAACACAGAACACTGCTCAATTTGGACTTAAGTGGTTTGGCTAATTTAGTTTCCATTATGCACTGTGAAGTAATGTTTGATTAGGTCTGCAGCTATTTTGTGTTATAGACCTTGACTGAAATGTAACTGAACTGAAACTTTCAGGCAGCCACTGAGGATTTATTTTGCATGAAGATGTATTTTAGGAAAATGCAAATCTCCTTTTAGAATAGAGCAAACAGGAATGATTCAGAAGAAAGATACTGTAAAACATGTAAGGAGGAACATTCCCTTCAATCTAAAATGAATTTAAAATTTTTTGCATACATGGACGTTATATCCAAAACATTTACAATATACTTTTTTTTTTATGTACGCATGCTGGACTTTGGCTTAAGTATTAAATAAGAATGTATAATCTTACATTTAATTTTCTTTTGTAATGTTTTATTTCATCTTTTTTTTTAATCCCACCAAGCACTGAATTAAAGAATAACGTAAAGGATTTATGTTAAGGTCTTTATGTTAAGACAGTATTCTACAACTAAAAGTCACAACTTAACAATGGAATAAAATGCATGTCTCTTTCATTTCAGAGTTCCTCTCCTTAAACAGGACTAACACTCAGTTAAACATCAATACTATTCCTGTATTCCTAAACAGATTCTGATCTCATTTGTTGTTTTTAAGATAATGATTTCTTCTTCTCTGTTTTAACGTAACACAAAGCAAATGAATTATACACATGATAACCACTTGGTTATGTACAATATTTACAACAGTACACACTGTCATATGAGTCCTCTCAGTAAAACCTATTTGGGTAAACCAGTTTGAAAATGATCTGTACGGTTTTAACTCGTGTCTTCAAACTCTACAAATATGGATATCATTTTAAGTCAAAAAACATCCAGCTCCTCAATATCGGCGATTCATCTTCTTGAACTTCTCGTAATGGTAGTCGTCGGTAGCCTTTTCATTGTTGGGACGTTTACGGAAGTTGGGTGGTGAAGATGCTGTGGAGTAAAAGGAAAAGGTATTAAGAATTATCAGCAAATGTTACTATCTTTATAAAAAAAATACTACTGTCGTATACTAGAAGAAGAGCTCTGCTTACTCTCTGGACCTGGTTTCTCAGTGTCGCCCACACGCAGCGGCCTTGCTTTGGGCTCTTCTCTGTGTCTGTGGTGCCGCTGTGGTGCATTCACATCCTCGTGATAGACTGAAAAGACATTTGCGTAGTTAGCCAACCTTTCACAACTCGTCACCTTCTACTGTTGTCTCCATTTAAACCACCACATTGGAAGAACTCACAGCGGTTGTGCTGGACGTAGTTGACAGCGATGTTGGTGGGCACAAATGATGTACCATTGTCTTTTTTCTTGTTCCTCTGTTCTGCCAGCAGCTTGGCTTTTGCCTCCTCTGTATAGATAATGTTCTTTATCTTTGCACTGGGAAATAAAAAACAGGTCATCAGCAACTGTTGCATCCTTTCTGTCGGCTAGTCACTGCCATGTCCAAATATTATATGTATAATAAAAATACAGATTTTAGACATTTCAAAAAGCTAAATACAGAAATCCTTTCGAGAGTCTTATTTTACGTACTCAATGCCAAGATCAACCTCCGGGATCCCGCTCAGCATCTGATTAGATAACATCTCCTCTGTCTTCTTAGCAGAGTTCACTCGGATGCTTTCGGGCAGCTCATACAGGTGGTCCTCCGCATTCTTCACCTTAACTTTTTGTTCTTCAGCTTCCACAAGGCCCTTCTTCTTTTTCAGCTCTGTCTCAATATATTTCATCCTGTGAGGATAGTGTTTTGAAAAAGAAACATGCAGCTTTGAATATTTATATAAAGCACTTTGTAAACAGACTTAACTTGTGTGTATCCTGAATATTAGGGATTAAAATGTGTGTCACAAAGAGAAAAGCGTGCATACATGTCTGCATCCTCATCTCTTCTGTTGGTTTCAGCTGAAAAGGAGGTGCCCAGGTTGAGGTCTGTCTCCTCTTCTGTCCTGAATGTAGAACAGAAGTCAGTCAAATCATATTTCATGAAAAGACCAATTTGGCATTATCCACAAAAACCATAAAGTAGTCATATTTACTTACATGTCCCTATTCCTATCTTTGACTTTCTTCATGTCTACAACCCCTCCAGTTTTCAGTTTAAAGGGGTCATTCTAAAAGAAAGGTTTATTTTTGATGAAATAAACATAAACATAGACAAAAATGCAGGTTGAAACTTTTAAGAGGTCACTTACATCAATTTCAGCCTCTGGTGGCAGTTTATCTCCGACCAACAAAGCAGTCACACTGAACAAAGGGAAAATATGAACATTGATTTAAATTTAAAGGTGGAAAGTAACATTTATTCGAGTACTGTACTATTTTGAGGTATTTGTACTTAAGCAGTGTGTAGACCTCCAGCAAATATTATTATACTGCTTACACAATAATGCTTTAGTATTAATAATCTAATAATGTCATCAGCCAGAGCAAACTACTGACATGTGCTCATGGTTTCGTTGAATTCACGTTAACGTTACCTGACTCCGGTCTGTCGTTTCCGCAAACCCTGAAGTTCTTTGGCCTCCTCTACTTTTGATCTTAGAAACAACAAATAAAGAATTAAAAATACAACTACAAAAACACAAAGATAAACAATAAATAGGTTGTTACCGTTTTCATATTCAGCCACTTTAACACAAAGAGCAGTTTGGCTACGTTAGCTACTATGACTCTCTTTAAACACTTTTTAAAAAGTAAAACCCGTATTTTAAGTATTTTACCTGACTTCTTCGGTTGTCTCATCCTCCTCGACATCTGATGAGTCCCTTCTCCTCCTAAAGTTTTTCCCACACGGCATTTTTAAAGAATTTTTCCTTCTATGATTTTGTAAAAACTGCGCTAGCCGACAATAGCAGACAGTTGGTCATCAGGGGAGCCCTTTAGGAAACGTACAATAATAGTTCGTAACTTCCGCTAATGGGGCCCGACGACTTCCGCTATTTTTTAGGTAACCATAACAAACATGGCGACTTACAGACAGGTCGGCAGGATGTTTGGTATTTCAGCAAGACTTTCGCGATTGTAAGTTTACCTGTTTTTTGTGAATGTCCTCTCATGTTTGCTCGTATTCATGGTGGTTTCATAGTGCCGGCTGACGTTAGCGGCTAGTTGGCTAAGTCACGTAGTGACGCAGCCTGATTAGATGATGCTGCCTTTTACTGTTGTAACTCTATGGATCACAGATTGATTTTAATGATTTTGATTGATTTTTTTACACAGATCAACAAAAATGAGAATATAATGTTATATTATATATAAACAATTTTACACGTTTTTCACTAAATTAACGACGATGAAGTTAGATTTCCGATTTGGAGTCAAAATGCTGATTCTTCGTTACATCGTAGCAAAAGTCAACGCTCTTAGATTTGTAAAGCCTTTATTTTGCTCATAAAAATAGAAAAGATGCAAAAACGGACAATCAGCTGCCAAATAGCATTACTTATGTTTCCCTTAACTTAAAATACATTCAGATGCACACAATAGGACCCCCTAACTCCCCCCTTGAAGTAGTTGTCTTTAACCAGTGGTGGAAGTATTACAAGTAATAACAATTACAAGTAAAAGTCCTGCATGGAACTACTACTAAAGTAATGTAAATGCGTATTAGCAGCAAAATGTAGTTAAAGTATTGTAGTGAAAGTAGTGGTTTGGAGGTGGTAGTTTGAACTACTTAATATATAGTTAGCTAGTTAACTACATTGTATTGTGGCATTGTTGGCAAAGAATTCCTCACAGCCATTGTTTTTAAAACTAGGAACTTCCAAATACGTATATTTAACCCACAATAATTAATTACACTTTGATTACACACAAGTGGCTTACATTTGATTAATTATGTGACTTCTGATAACAGTTGGATACACCAGTTGTAGCGTCCCAGTTAATAGAAGGGCCTCCTCCAATACTGATGGTTCATCAATTGTTTTATTAACAGCAAATTAACAAATTGACTGCAGCTCCTTGTAATCTCTGAATACTACGACCCAAAGATTGCGTCCTGAGCACAGCGAAATTTTCCTCATCTCTCATTGCATTCTATGTATATTCATGTACAGTCCTATTGTGTGCATCTGAATGTATTTTAATTACAATAGCCATGTGTGGAGGGGGCGTGGTGCATCAGCTGCGGGAGAGAGGTGTGGAGAGGGCGCGGGAGAGCAGCGCCAGGTGAGAGTGATTGCCACACCGGTTCCCAGGTGGTTAATCACTCTCACCTCCCGATATAGTGGCGTGCTGGACAGAGGGAGGGGAGGAGAGCATGACCGAGTGAAGCACGGCCACGGACGCACGGGAAAAGACTCACGGACAAAGACACACGGCAGACGGCAGCAAGTAGCCTGCGATCGGCTGCCGTGTGGTTAATGTGTATGTATTAAATAAAGCGTTTAAGTTGTAAACGAGCTGTGGTGCGTCTACTCTGTGCTGAAAGAACCCACGAGACGGAGAAACCGTCACACATTGGCACCCAATGTGGCTCAGCACAGAGGGAATGGCGGAGCCGCAGCAAGCGACGGCGCTGGCCCAGATGGTGGCGGAGGTCACCGCGGTGAGGCGGGACGAGGCCGTGCTCACCAGGGAACAGCTCGCGGCGCTACAGGAGCAGAGGGAGAGGCAGACGCAGCTGCTGGAGGCGATGTTGGGCCGGGCGGGGACAACGTCGCCGGGTCCCTCGCTCTCCGGCATGACCCTGCACAGGATGACTGGGAGCGACGATGCCCAGTCATACCTGGAGGCGTTCGAGGCAACGGCGTCGGCGTGCGGCTGGCCGGAGGCGGAGTGGGCCGTGCGGCTGCTCCCCCTGCTGTCGGGGGATGCCCAGACGGCGGCGCTCGGACTGCCGGGGCCCTCCCGGGATCGGTACGTGGACATCAAGGGAGCCATCCTGGATCGGATGGGCTCCTCGGCGGAGGACCACCGCCGCCGGTTTCGGGGAGCCAGGCTGGGGCCCGCTGATCGGCCGTTCATCTTCGCCCGGCAGCTGAAGGACGCAGCGACGCGATGGCTGCGACCGGGGGACTCCGCTGGCGAGGAACGGCTGATGGGGCAGATCGTGGCGGAGCAGTTCTTGGAGGGGCTCCCTGCGGCGATGTCGGACTGGGTGCGCGGGCACCGCCCGGCGGACCTGGCCGCGGCCATCACCCTGGCGGAGGACCACCTAGTCATCGTCTCCAGAGCCCGGGCGCAGGAGGGTCAGCCATCCGCTCCCGCCTGCCCCGCGCCGGCGCCCCGGAGAAGACCTGCTCCCGTTCCCCAGAGACACACACCGGCTCGACCGACGCCCCCGCCCCGCACTAACATCCCTTCTTCTTCTCCTTCTCTCCCGCCACAGGGTCCTGCCGCTGGGGGCGCTGCTCCTAGCCCACGGAAGGTCCCTCGGGCGGCAGGACAGGAGTGCTGGAGGTGCAGGCGGCCCGGACATTTCCGCCGCGAATGTCCAGTAAGGGAGGTCGGGCAGGTGATCCGGGTTGCCGGCCCTTCGGCGCCCTTCCCCAGTCCATTAAAGACTAAAGGACGGAGACGGAGAAGAGGCCGGCGTCGCCGCCTCAACAAGAAAACGGCAGAGGGAGGGACGCGCACCTGTCCCGAGCTTCCATGTCCCCCGCCTCTCGTTCCCCGGCTGTCAAGAGACTTCATAGAGACAGGGAGGAAGAGAGGAGCAGAGACGTGGAGGAAGGGAGGTGCTCGAGGAGCAGAGACCTGGAGGAAGGGAGGCGCTCGAGGACCAGACGTGACTCTTCCTCTTCCCTGTCTTCTGTACCCCTCCAGAGATTCCACCGCAGGCCGGGGGAGCAGATGCCTGTGGACGACTTCCGCGCCCGCTCCCTGGGGGGAGGCGGGGGGGAGTAGGTTAGGCCGGATGGCTCCCCGGCCTAAATCGGGCGGTGGGGATATGTGGAGGGGGCGTGGTGCATCAGCTGCGGGAGAGAGGTGTGGAGAGGGCGCGGGAGAGCAGCGCCAGGTGAGAGTGATTGCCACACCGGTTCCCAGGTGGTTAATCACTCTCACCTCCCGATATAGTGGCGTGCTGGACAGAGGGAGGGGAGGAGAGCATGACCGAGTGAAGCACGGCCACGGACGCACGGGAAAAGACTCACGGACAAAGACACACGGCAGACGGCAGCAAGTAGCCTGCGATCGGCTGCCGTGTGGTTAATGTGTATGTATTAAATAAAGCGTTTAAGTTGTAAACGAGCTGTGGTCCGTCTACTCTGTGCTGAAAGTACCCACGAGACGGAGAGACCGTCACACCATGGCACTATGCGTTATGCCTGCAAAAGCTATATAGTAATAAGGTAGTATTACAATTAAAAGCAGATACTGCCATATACTTCAAGTGCGAGTGTAGAATATTCAGATTTTTAGCAACATGAATGTGAATTTAACTGTAATGCCCTTATGAATCTATGTCTCTTATTTGCAGTGTCAGTCTTGCTGGCAGTGGATACCAGAGCACTGGATTTCACTGGCTTTCACACAACACAGGAGTCAAAAGCAGGTGGCCACACAACCCCCATATGGTTGTTCCTGGTGTGTATTCCTGCAGCACCTGTTTGTATGTCTATATTGAAGAAACACATTATAATGACTGTTACTGTTGTCTTTGCAGGAAGGACCATGTTTGTGCAGACACAGGACACACCAAATCCAAACAGCTTAAAGTTTATGCCAGGTTGCATAGTTCTTGAGGGAGGAACTATGGATTTTTCTGGCCCTCGTGAAGCGTACTGCTCACCCTTAGCCAGGTATATGACTGACTTCTTAAATACAAAGTTACTCAACAGAAAGTAACAGCAAGCAAAGAAACAGCAAGAAAAACACAAGTTTAAGTAATGGCCAAGTTCCAATGTTTACATACCTAAATTGAATACAGCCATTGTTTTTTTACAATTGCGTTTAACAAGTCATCTGTGAAGGTTTATTCACTTGTCATACGAGTTGTGTGACATTTACATGCACAAAATAACTTTTTTTTAAAACTCTTCTAAACCAAAGGAAATAGCAGTAAGACGTAGGTGTATTGCTCAGAATGTCATCAAGTCTTTAAAACTGAACACATTTTTGAACCAACCTTGTGTGTCTTATCTTATGTTGAGGTGAGATTCTGTAATATCATTTTTATTATGTCAATATTATATCATTAATGTAGAAAACCCTGAGTAATGTTCAGTGTTGTCTTCAGACAACTGTTTAGGATTGATGGTGTCAAGAGTGTCTTCCTGGGCCCCGACTTTATCACCATAACAAAGGTAAAAACTAGGTGCACTTTAATGACCTGCACAGTATAACATAATGTAAAATCATTGTTTGTAATTGCTTGTTTCCTTTCTCGTCACATTTAGTCTGACACAGATATAGAATGGAAAGTAATCAAGCCTGATGTCTTTGCTGCCATTATGGACTTTTTCACCTCTGGACTTCCTGTTGTCAATGAGGACAGCAAACCTAATGCTGATACAGGTAAAAATTCAACCAGATGTTTGTGACAAAACATTTAAACAGAACACTTGAGGTTGGCTGTTTATTAGTGCCTCCACTTCTGTTTCCAGCACCATCAGATGATGATGATGAAGTAGTTGCTATGATCAAAGAACTTCTGGATACTCGAATAAGGTAGCTGCTGCTTGCAAAGACACATGATAATATCAGTCCCTGTTACCATGGTATTCTGTCCTTTCTCCACCTTGTTGCTGTTCTTTTCCCCCAGGCCGACAGTGCAGGATGACGGCGGTGATGTTCTGTATCGGGGGTTTGAGGACGGTGTCGTTAAACTGAAGCTGCAGGGCTCCTGCACCAGCTGTCCCAGTTCCATTGTTACTTTGAAGAGTGGGATCCAAAACATGCTGCAGTTTTACATCCCCGAAGTTGAATCAGTGGAGCAGGTTTGTTCTCCTACCAATGGATATACTTAAAATTCTGCTTAATTTAATTACAATGGTGCATAAGTCTTATTTTTTGACTTCCTCATTTATATTTTGTATAACCCTAACCCTAACTCCTATTGAAGGGAATCAAATACCGAATCTTAAATTCACGCAATCAGCACACATATTATAGAGCAACAAAACAAAATACATAAAACAAGATGTGTTCTATAAAAAATTATTAAACTTGACATTGTTAATAAATATTATGTTTTTTTTGTTTTATTCCACAGGTGAAGGAGGAGGAGGAAGAGGAGGCTGCTCAAGTTTGAATTACACTGAAATCAGATCCACATTTACACATTCCCCCCTGCAAACAATAGGTGCAATAAAATAAGCATCCTCCTGACTGGCATTTAGTATAGCTGTGTGAGAGTATGCATCATCATCACCATCGTCATCATCATTCAGATGTTGTCATTGATTTTCGTAGTTGTTTTCTGTACACTGACAGTATTTCTGAATATAGAAACAGATGAGCTCAGTCATAGAAATTGATGAAACAAATTGTATTTATTATTTCACACTTTTCTGAAGCAGCTTTCAGGTTTAAAAATACATACTGTATGTATGTATATAAATAAAATATATTGAAATATTTTACAACTGGTGTCCATCTTTCTTTTGTTTTTGTTTTTTTTATGTAGATAGAATCATGTATGTGTTTAATCTTACAGAATCTTAATCTTTTTTTTTTTTAAATACATAACCTTTCAGGGCATATCTGAAAATATAACATCTTAAAGTTTGATTTTAGAAATATAATCATATTGAAAGTGAGTATAGATTTGGTATTCTCAACCAGTTACATACCTGGCTGGTAGGGATTGCTTTAAAATACCATTTATGTTGTCAATAGGAAAATACCATTTCCACAAAACGATGATTTTAAAGTAATATGGATATATTAAATTAATAATGTTACCTTTCTCAGCAGGAAGGGCCATATTTTTGCAGACACAGGACACCAAATCCAAACCTAAAGTTTTTGTCATTTGACAGTATATTGACACAGTAACAAACCTGAACAATAATGACAATATTGCATTGTTTTACCGTCATCGGTATATATCTGCAGCCGGCACAGAGCGCAGGTTTATATCGTGCCGTGATGTTGATTTTTATGTGTGCTACTGGTAGCAGGATCTGCTTACGGATCTGCATCCCGGTGCCACGTCAGGGCTACCTGCGTCAGTAGGTGCAACTTGATTGGCAGGGCGGCTTGACCAATCAGAAGATGCCATAAAGAAAGCGGTTGGCTCTGATTCAGTGGACTCAGAAGGAGGCGAAGCTTATGTCAGTCGTTAACTGTCTGGCAGCCAAACCGTAGACATGTGTGGTGAGTGCTCAATTAATTCAACATTTATAGCATTAAGTGGGAATGGGATATTATTCAGTACCTAGCAGAACAGAGAATAAATTACATTTGATCACTAACAACATCGTTCATGTCAGACTGAAAGCGCAAAACGGTTGAAATTAGCTAGGGGTGGCTAAACCTGAGTTAGCTGGTGCTGCTGATGCTGTTAGCTGGCTAAGTATGAAACAAGCGATGTTTCATTTTCACATGATACGTGATGTCTCTTGTGTTTTTAGATTAAGAGCAGGAAGTCGATTTCTGAATAAGGTTAAAATGATGTCCTGCTGTCTTCCTGCTAACAGCAAACGGCTAACGATATCACGCCCATCGCGTAACTTTCCACTAAATCTTTGTCACTGCTTTGTTGATTTAAATTCTGAGTTTATGTCGCCATAAAGATAGTTAATGTGCTTAAAGTAGTGAAAGCGTGAATGGAGGTAAAATGCATTGGTTGGATATAGTCGTACCGGCGCTGTGACACTGAGATTATTGTGTCTATGTGTTTTATTTATTATCAGTTTGGGAAATGTCGCTAGGATCTGTCACTGTCTCATGTTGTGTTTCCTGACTGAGTGACGCCTCTCTGTCTCCCATCACTGTCACTACAATCTCTGAGGGCACCAGATAGACAGATAGCTGCTATTTTTAGGATAGATGCTTTTCTATTGATATCTGCGGTGACACCAATTTTAGGGTAATTCTGACTCTTGTTAAACCTTTTTCCTCAAACAAAGATGGTTCTTGTGTTGTTGTCTCCTTGCTACAGCACTTTTTCCCTTTGCCATGTGTCCCTAACTGCCTCCCTCCATCAACTGCTGTGCTGAATAAATGCTCTGTTGAACCAGGCAGCCTTCTGGCTCCAGATTCACATCTATAGCAGTCCTGTGCTTAGCTGTCTAACAGGGCTGCATTTTATGCCTCCCATTTGGCTTATTAAAGTAATGCTCCTTTCAGTGTGAGTTAGTTATTGAACATGCTGTAGATGCCAAATATGTAAGAACTGATGAGTGTTTCTGGGATTTGTCAATATTTATGTGGGCCTGTGATTGTAGCATATTACTTTTTGAGTTGATTTTTGTTATCATATACAAACACCTTATTAACATCTTCTAACAAAAACATCATTTTTGTAGATTGACGCAGGCAACAGTGATCAGCTTGCGAAACACAAAGACTATGTATAGACTCCATTGTTTCCAATCAGGTCTTGCTGCTTTAGATTGAAATTATGATCTGTCTTTTTCCAGTGTAGTAAGACAGGTTCTTATGCAATACCTCCATTTGTTTTTTTTTGACATGACATGACGCATAAATGGTAGAGGCTGTCTTCACTAAGTAAAGTGTAGGAATCGCATAGCATTATTATTGATCAGCGGCCACCATGTCACCCACTGCTGCTATTTTTATGGACTGATCAGAAATTCTAAATTATCAAAATTTCTAAAAATTATTATTATCACAGTATCCTTTATATACACTGATTTTTGGTGTAATTATTTCATGACATTATGATTTTATCATATTTGTTTTATAAAGTTCTGTACAAAATTGAATTAAAAAGTGAACAAAGAGGTAGAGTTGTGTGTGGAGTGTTACGCTGGTTTAATGAATAATAGTGGAGTACAGTTTATTTAACACATTTTCCATTTCATGTTAAATAAAATGTGCAGTATGTTGTAGTCACCCAACCATAGTCATTGTAATTTTCTTTCTTACACCTACAGTGATACACATGAGAGTCAGCAGCAAAACAGCTGAATTATCAGTTTACCAACATGTCACATCGATGCTGGGCCGAAATAAGAAAACACAGCAGTGAATCTTGACATTTTCTTCTACTCCCTAGGAATCTTTGCCTATCTCAACTACCATGTGCCGAGGACTCGCCGTGAGATCCTTGAGATCCTTCTCAAAGGCCTGCGACGTCTGGAGTACAGAGGCTACGACTCTGCCGGTGAGAGAGATGGAAAAGACCAACATGTCACCAACATGCTCTGGCTTCTTTATCAGGCCCCTTTTCCTTACTATCTTCCCGCAGGACAGTTAGTCTGATAATGCCACAAAGTAGCTGATAATGTTCATAGTCTGGCCAATATAACGTTAGTGCAGTATAAGAATTTTCTGTTTTTTTGTTGTTGTTTTTTTTGTTGTTCATCATGAGCTAGTAATAGAGAGCAAGACTGTTGTCTACTGTGAATTATTAAACAGCTATTATCATGTTGCTGGGTTCACTGATGCAACAAGTAATGGGGCTAGGTTTCTATGAGTTAAGTCCATTTGCATTTTGCTCATCCCTGAAGGGTTTTTGTGGGTGTAGAAGCCTCTTATGTTGGAGTTGTGGGGACACAGAAACAGGATATGACATGCAACGATGAAATTACCATAACGGAGGATTCCAGGATGGGAGTGGCATCACTGAAGGGGATCTGAAAATGAATAGGTTTTTTTTTTTTTTATAACGTGTTGGTACTTTTTTTAATGCTTTTGTTAGGTGTGGGAATTGATGGCGGTAATGGCAAGGAGTGGGAGTCAAATGCCAAGTCTATCCAACTGATCAAGCAACGTGGGAAAGTGAAGGCTCTTGACGAGGAGATCAACAGTGAGCATTTACATATGACTTCCTAATTTCTCATCTGTAATCTGTGATACAGTCAGGATACTGAGTATTCTGTGTGTTGTGTTCTTTTGCAGAACAAGAGGATATGGACCTGGATGTGGAGTTTGATGTTCACCTTGGCATTGCTCACACCCGCTGGGCCACCCACGGTGTACCAAGCCCAGTTAACAGCCATCCACATAGATCTGATAAGACAAACGGTCAGTTGTGTTAATGCATGAACATTTTTTTTAAAGCTAACTCACTACACACAGCTTGAGGAGATCATCCTTGATATTGTCAAAGCCTTTCTTTTCAATGTATAGATATTAGTTGCTTATAAAACAATGCCTTTTGGACACAGTAACGTTAACCTTAATAGCTTTTGATGTCTCAAGGTTCATGCTATACATTTCTGGTCTGCAGAGTTCATTGTCATTCACAATGGAATTATCACCAACTACAAAGACCTGAGGAAATTCCTAGTGAGTTGACTTTTTTTATTTTTTTATCTGCAAGTCATTTTTCATTATCCTTATACATGATGTAGTGAAGAATTTACTCTATCACTCTGTCTCCACAGGAGAGCAAAGGCTATGAGTTTGAGTCAGAGACTGACACAGAGACCATTGCCAAGCTTGTGAAGTACATGTATGACAACCGGGAGAGTGACGACATCAATTTCGCCACACTGGTGGAACGGGTGACCCAGCAGCTGGTAAGGACTCACTCATGTGCAGTACTGTTCCTGATATGATCGACACATACAAGAGTCTCTCTGATGTGTATATTCTTCCATCTAACAGGAAGGAGCTTTTGCTCTGGTCTTCAAGAGTGTCCATTACCCTGGAGAGGCAGTTGGCACAAGGTACACTGATGCTGTCAAATTATTTATTATAAATTATAGTATTGTTGTTGTTGCAAAAACTCTTAAAATAAATCACATAATTTGATAAAATACTTTAAATACAATTTAAAACGTATTTTTGGCATTTTTCTTACACTATGAGGATGCTTGTAGTTTTAGCACTTTTATTAGCTGGTCTTTTTCATTCATAACCATCTGCATGCGGACATTCCTATATCGCATAACTGGTGGTGCGACATAAATAATATTTCTTTTTGTGTAGGAGGGGAAGTCCTCTGCTGATTGGAGTGAGAAGTGATCACAAGCTATCCTCAGATCATATTCCTGTGCTCTATCGCTCCTGTAAGTTTACATGTCTCTTTTAAGTTCAATTTGCCCACGTGCGATTTGTTCAGTGGATCTGAGATCCAGTTTTTTTTTTTTCTCAGCCGGTAAAGAGAAGAAGAGCTGCGGTGCCCTACCAAGGACAGACCAGGACACCTGCCTGTTCCCTGTGGATGAGAAAGCTGTGGAGTACTACTTTGCCTCTGATGCAAGGTAAGCACACAGCTGTGTCCTTTACAGCCACCTTTCAGCTTCAAGCCATCATGAAACATTTCCCCCAGTTTATATATGTCTCAGCTTTAGAGTGTAAATCAGAAGTCCAATGTAGCTTTTGGTCTGTCACTTTCGTCACGGCAGCGCAGTGATCGAGCACACTAACAGAGTGATCTTCCTGGAAGACGACGATGTGGCTGCCGTAATGGAAGGTCGGCTGTCCATCCACAGGATAAAACGGAGGGCCGGAGACTACCCAGCCCGCGCCATCCAGACCCTGCAGATGGAGCTGCAGCAGATTATGAAGGGTCAGTGGAGGGTCAGACTTTGTTCCGTTCATTTTATACCACTCTACCAAGTACCACTACCCTATAATTTGACCAGAACCCTGTTATTATTGTGCAAATTGTACTAAGACACTGGTTATATAGCTGAAGTTGCTTTTAACCTTCAACCTTGAGGCCTTAGAAGCTGTAGATATCAGGTAGTTACAACCCTGCTGATTCGCTTACACCCCCAGGGATGTCATCAAAGTGATTCCTGGAATCCGGGAGTCTTTCCTTTACCACTTCCCTCCCAGCCTCCTTCTCTTAATAAAAAAAAAGTTTGAGGAGGATTATTGTTTTAATTTTGGCAGACTGTGTATAAAATGTGGCTTTGAGTCCTGCACTCTTTACCCAATATGAACTTAAGCACTTCGATTTAAAATTGCAGTGTTTAATGCCCCAGTAACTTTAGAAGTGCTTCTGTAAGTCTGGATTTGTATTTCCCTCTCTCTCACTGGCTCTTCTTCAGCAGACCAGCAGAGGGCAGAGTTAAGCTGATGTTGGCTGGACTCAACATTCCTTTGTGGTCCTGTCATTACTCAGCCTCTCTCCTCCGCCTCAGTTTCTGGAGCCATTCTGCTGAATAACCTAATTTGCATGACCTAAATTGTTGTCAGAGGCAGGCTGAAAAGCGGCTGCATATTTCACTGTCACAGCTTGTTATTGATAAATATCCCTGATGTCTCATGTTTGTTTTCCTTAATTAAAGGGGTGTCTTACCCTGAATGTCTGAATATGTTAATAAAGCAACATATCAAGAGTAAGGGAATAACTTTAACTCCCCTGCAGACCTAGGAAAGCTTGATTACCAGTGAAACATTGTAAAGACCGCTCTTGCTCCTCCAGGGGGCCGTGGTTTAAGGAGCTCATGTAGGCTCACACTTCATAAAAAGTCCATCACTGTTAAGAGGCATTTACTTAATTTATTTATTTATTTTACTAGTGTTGGAAATATTACCCTTATTTCTGATCTTCCTATTCCAGGCAACTACAGCTCCTTCATGCAGAAGGAGATCTTTGAGCAGCCAGAGTCTGTAGTCAACACCATGAGAGGAAGAATCAACTTCAATGACAACACAGGTGAGAGAGGTGCCTGATAAGTGTTTAGGTGGAGTGCTGATGAATTAACACTCCATATAAATGCACTATTTTCCATTCTATCCCCATTTATTATGTTTAGATTTTATACCTTCATAACTCAGTTGCTCTTATTGTTCTTGTTTTTAACTTAATCATTTTGCTCAAACACAGGATTTCTGAAGCAGAAAAGCACATAAGAACATTAAAATGTCAAAATAACATGGCATAATGATAATCTAAGTTTTAAAAAGTTCTACTTCCAATCTACAAAAGAAATCTCATTGTTCATGAATGAATCTAACAAAATTGCATTCATGTGAAAACACAGTAAATAAAGAAATACCTTGTGAGTGACTGAAGTTCTTTCTCAGCACTGTCATGGGCTCTTTGTTGATGAGGTGGAAAATAGTGATGATGGATTGGCTGTTCGGTTTGGTTTTCAGTGATACTCGGTGGACTGAAGGACCACATCAAAGAGATCCAGAGGTGTCGGAGACTTATCCTTATTGCCTGCGGCACCAGCTACCACGCTGGCGTAGCGGTGAGTAGCTACTCACTTAAAAAAAATCAACATCATGGGGAACATATTTTGCCATTTATTGAATCCACCAGACTAGTAGGAAATATGTCTGTATTGTAGACACAAGTGTAAGGTTTGTCCACCGGCACACCCTCTGCTCTTAGCTTGACTGGTTTGCTTTAGCAGAATGATGCTGAGCAGTGCTCTGTTGCTTTCTCAGACCCGCCAGGTCCTGGAGGAGCTAACCGAGCTGCCTGTCATGGTGGAGCTGGCCAGCGACTTCCTGGACAGGAACACACCTGTCTTCCGAGATGACGTCTGCTTCTTTATCAGCCAGTCAGGTGAGATTGGTGCCATCTGGACTTGATCTATTGCACATTCCTGATTTGTCATCCACTTTTCATCCCAGGGAGCCACTCTGGTTCTTTCTGCCTTATGTTTTTCCCTGTGCTCTGTTTGGCTTTTATCAAACTGTTAAGTAAAACTTCTGCTGTCATATATACCTAAACTGGTCTGTTGTAGCCTAGTGTTTTTCTTTTCGTGTGTGATATGCCTGTGGTGCGCCTTGTGGTTTTGCCATAAAGCTGTTTCGAATCACGTCCTTTATAGTGCAAAAGCAAACTAACAAATCAGCATATTTTTATTGTCAGAAGTGTTACATTGTAAATGTAAACTGTTTTCCATTATTGCCAATTCTTTAGGAGAGACTGCTGACAGCCTAATGGCCCTGCGCTACTGTAAGGAGAGAGGGGCTCTGACTGTGGGTGTCACCAACACAGTGGGCAGCTCCATCTCCAGGGAGACTGACTGTGGAGTCCACATCAACGCCGGGCCAGAAATCGGAGTAGCCAGCACCAAGGTGAGCCATGAGAATCGCTGGTTAGGCTTACTCTTTCTGCTCTTTCATGACCTACAGAAAGGCTGTTATACCCATTAATGTTTTTGCCATAAAACACATTTATTACACACAGTTCTTAAGTGACCGAAACAATACACTTGCTCATCATCTTCTATGGTGGGGGAGAAAAATGTTTCCACTAGGGGAATTTTTTAGTCCCACTCTTAAATGTCTTAGCTGGTCAGGTCGTATTAATAATACAGATGAACGGAGTGGGTGCATTTTCAACTTGCAGATTTTAGTATCTAGGGGAAATTTTGTTTTGGTCTGTGTAACAATATTGTTAAAGATAAATTGCCAAAGAGATCAGTTGCCAAAGAGATCAGTTCAACAGATCAGCTGTCTCGCCTGGGCAGCGCTAGTTCTTCTTTCTCTCATGTTGGACTGAGGGCAGACTGGACACTACAATGACTCAATATTGCCCTTGAGGTGACCATACTAACTTCAGTAAATCGCTCTGCAACACACTACATAGACATTATTGAGGTAAAGTCAAGTTGTTTTTTTTAAAGCCACTAAAAATACAATCAAGAAATTCAACAACTCTTTTGCCAGTTTTCATGAAAGCACACCTGCCAATGGTCTTAGTGAAGGAGAAATGTATATACAGCACAGTAGCTACCAGATAGTGAAAGATTACTAAACACCACAGAACCATTTTCTCAGCTGAGGAAAACATTGGGTCAACTTGTGTTTTGTCACTAGAATTTGTACATGAGAACTGCAAAAATTTCTGTCTGCAGCAGTGCACAGTTAGCGGGTATATCTCGCATCAAATCACAGCGAAACTATTTTCATGGATAACTGACAGGCTGAGTCAGAGGAAACTTGATGAACTAATGCTTAGATACTGAGCTTGAAGCAACTGTACACCAATTTGTTACATCATCTCATAAATGAACCCAACGCCCACTGACACTGAATGAAACCCAGATGAAAACTCCATTGTGAATCTGGTCCCACCTCTTGGAAGCTGATATTTTTCTCCACTGATTACACCGGGACGGAAATCGGTGAAGAAGCCTGATATTCTCATCTCAACTCGTGTAAAGCCTGGATCAGTGGTTTTCTACCTCCCTTGCCCCCACCCTCTCACCTTTCAAACCCAAAAGGATTTGCCAGTTTGAACCTGGAGTAGTAAATCCACTGTCTAGTTTCTAGTTTCTAGCACTAACAGAGAGGGAGAGAGGGAGGGAGACAGTCTCCCTCTCTCTCTGGCCCAGCCCTTGGGCCCGGCTCAGGGGATTAAGTGCTGCTCAAAAGCCCCAAAGCACGCCACAGAGACGCCTTCATTTACTGCTTGGCTGGCCACACACCCACACCCAGCACAACCAAATGCTGCTCAACCTAGCTTATCACATCAATGGAGAACATGTATTATACCCAACTGCTTAATGATAACTAGGCTTCTATTTTCTGTTTTATGCTAATATTCTTAACTTGATAAGATAATTTAAATTATGATTATAATTAAGATTTATAAAAAAGGGTTTTCCCAAAGTTTTAGGCAAAATTATTTGAAGCTATCGAAAGGCAAATTCTGTTTGTTTTCTAGTCTGCAACTCTGTGTTCATGTTTCAGCTGTATGTAATAGTGGACATCGTTCTATGGTAACAGTTGGTGTTTTCTGCATGTACTTCACATTGCACAAAGTTGGTGACATGAACACGGTAAAAACACCACAGTTTACTGGATTAAACGTGTTGCCACATCTGAGCCGACAGCACAGACTGTCAGAGTTCTGAGGGACTGTGGTTAGCGTGCTGTCAGGGAAAAAATAGTATAAAGGTTTTACTGCTATTTCCTTGGCTCTAGACACTGGCATTTCTGAGTCCGGAGGGTCCCATGAAATGACTTGGCTTCACTTGAACACTGATTAAATCTCCTAAATGGGCATGGAGGGCCTCCAAACGTGCTTGGAGATGAAGGAACAGTAAGAGAGTGGGCAAGTCTCAGATGTGCTGAGGATGTGAGGATGTGACATTTGCAGAATGATCAGAGAATATGCTCAGTGATGATGTGTGTGTGTTCATCAAGTTTTCCAGGATGAGCACTAGTTTGTTTGCGCTCTGCTGCATGCATTTTATTGCTTCGCATGTACTAAAAACCCACCGCTTCTTCCTTTCCTCATCATCTGGAGCAGATTTTTACCTGGAGACAGAAGCACCCGCTTCACAAACTAAATTTTTGACTTTGAAAGACTTCAGTCAGGAACTGGTTGCTGTAATTTGGTTTCAGTATTAAGTTGCAAGTGACAGTATCACATCATATGTGTCATTGGGCACTAGGAGCTATTTGTTTTATCATTGGACAATGAAATATGAGAACTTAACAGGAGAAAAGTTGTTTAAATGTGCTTTATTGTTTTTACCTAATAGTGAAGGAGCCTGCCCAGTGCTATGGCCAATAACACATATTATCTGCTTTTCTGCCTTGTTGCTCTGCAGGCCTATACCAGCCAGTTTGTGGCCCTGATCATGTTTGCGCTGTTGATGTGCGATGACAGGATTTCCATGCAGCCCAGACGCCGCGAGATAATCCAGGGCCTGAGGGTGCTTCCAGGTAAATCAAGTTCTTAAGTATATCTGATAAAGCTAGACAAATCCTGATCACAGGTGAGATTAGAATGATATTGGATGGAAGGCCAGCTCTTATAACAAGGATCAAGTACATCCAAAGCCTGTTTCATTTCAAACACTCTTCTTGGAGGAAGAAGCTAAGTGATGTGAATGGGATTACACGAACAGAGAGAGTTAGGGGGAGGACTAGCTGTTGGCTGTAGGCCCTTGCACACTTCTCTGGATTTAAAGCATGTGATTGCATGTCCCTAATGCTAAGCTAACATCATGAGTCTGTCCAATCCAGGTTCCAACATGTGACAGTACATGCAGTATTTTATTCAAGATAATTCACTTCATTCATTTTTTATAATTCACTCGCCTCACTGATATCTGATTTTTTTTTTTTCTGTTATGTCTGTTAGATCTGATTAAGGAGGTCCTCAGTTTGGATGATGAAATTCAAAAGTTGGCAACAGAGCTGTATCAGCAGAAGAGTGTGCTGATCATGGGCAGAGGCTATCATTACGCTACCTGTCTGGAAGGAGCACTGGTGAGCAAACGCAACCTTCCTCTTGTCCAGCTTTTTTTTCTTTCTTTTTTTTGCTTTGAACTGTGCACAATTAAAACATTTTTTCCAGTAGTAATGAGCCAGGTGTCTCTGGAGGGCTTCATGAAAGTAATACCAGACCGAGAGAAACATTTCACTTTTTTTTACTCTGCTGCTAGAAATATTTAATTTCTGTAGTGAGTTAAATTTTACATAAATAACTCTTTGGATAAAAAAGTTTTATTTGTAATGCATTTGTCGATACAGTGTTGGACCAAAGTTTTATGTTTTGAAATGTAAACTATAATAACTTTTTGTTTTATTTTTTTAAATTCCTTTGTAGAAAATCAAGGAGATCACATACATGCATTCTGAGGGCATCCTGGCTGGAGAGCTGAAACACGGGCCGCTGGCCCTGGTGGATAAACTCATGCCAGTCATCATGATCATCATGAGAGACCACACCTACGTCAAATGTCAGAATGCCTTGCAGCAAGTCGTCGCCCGGCAGGTATGACCTACTATATGCATATCTTTAAAACTTTAGCCAGTCGCTGTCACGAAACAAATTCTATCCTGATGAAGAAATTAAAAATTTCAAAAAATGTCAGTGTCAATGTCACACCTCTTTGGAGTGCTAGCCTGTAGAGCCAAAAGAAGACACTGCTTGTTTTTAAATGATTTGGATTTTGAACACAGCAAGTTTCCTACTTTTTTGTGCTATTGCTGTGAAATCTCTTCAAAGTATATCAAACACTTGAAACTCTGAAAATGTAGTGACTAAAGCACATGTTGCATGTTAGGTTCATTTTCACAGTCCTGTCTGGTCCACACCTCTGATCCTTCACCTCAATAAATACAAAGGAGGGGTTGGCCCAGCATGACATCATTGTTGGTAATAATCTGCAGCAGATGTGGTCTTCTGAAGGGGTGCAAATCCAGGGGGTGAGGGTGGTACGTATAGGATCATATTTAACAGATGCTGTAAAGTCTTCATTTGACTCGTAGGGACGCCCCATTGTGATCTGTGACAAAGATGATTACGAAACCATCAAGAGCTCCAGCCGCACTATCAAAGTGCCCCACTGTGTGGATTGCCTGCAGGGCATCCTGAGCGTCATCCCTCTGCAGCTGCTGTCTTTCCACCTGGCAGTACTCCGCGGTTTCGACGTAAGTACGCTCACTTCATCTCAATTCCAACTGCTCCACCATTTTCATCTGCATCTGCATTTTCATCATTCCCATTGCCAGAAGTAAACCGGCCTTGCAGTCGTATCTTTTGTATACTTGACCGGCTTTGCTGTATTGGAATGATGTCAAAGTAAACGGCTTAACTAAAATATGGCGTATAACTGCAGACAGTGTTGATGCTACTTTTAAAGCACTTCACTTCAGAGAGATGTCCTGACAGCATAGCCAAGTTTGCTGCTGTTGTTTTGAAGTTCAAAGACTCTTCACAACTCAAATTGCGCTGCTCTCCTGACAGAGAAGCAGACATTTATGGGCACACATCTCCATTCACACGCTCCAAAGTGTCTGTGAAGTGTAACTTATCAGAAATGATCTGGCCGGAGAGTTTGGGATTTAAACAAGCAGCTTTATGCACACATAAAAAAAGCTTTTAAGATTTAGTTTAATTATTCTACTTGATAGTTGGACAGTTTTACATGACTGTTGTTTGTCAATGATCTT
Source organism: Pampus argenteus (assembly GCA_036937835.1). Lineage (NCBI taxonomy): Eukaryota > Metazoa > Chordata > Actinopteri > Scombriformes > Stromateidae > Pampus > Pampus argenteus. The sequence goes on from CM072867.1 coordinate 15,767,017, forward strand.
TTCTGTTTAAATACAGGTGGACTGTCCAAGAAACCTGGCCAAGTCTGTGACTGTAGAGTGAACTGCACCATTCATCACCTAACAAAAGCCTGGCAGACACACATACAGACAGCAAGGGAGCATCTGTATACAGATACAGTACAATGTCCTGTTCGTGTGTGCCTTGTCGTGGCTCTTTTTAATGCAATCTATTACTCAACAGTTGTGTATCTAACTGTTACATATTATCTCACTGTTTATTTTCTTGGAAACCTTTTTTGCATTTTTCTCATATTATAGTTGAAGTTGTTTTGTCCGTGGTGGCAGAGTCTGGGCTGGCAGTGACACATCTTTATCTCTCTCCCTCTCTGTGTGTTTGTGAATCCTTAGCATCTGATAGAGGTTTCCAGCATTGATCTGTCCTCAAAACTAGTTTGCAAGCCTTCCATGTTTATTTGTGCAGAAGTAGTTGCACCAAGCTGCCAGCCCACATCCTGCCACCAGTTGCGATTTTTGGGACCATTCATAGCTGTTGTCTTTTCTTTTGTTGCCTTTGTTGTATTTTCTTAAAAGAAAATGAATTTTATATTATTGAAGTTACTTGATTTGAAAATGTGAATGTTACACTCATTTGAAATGTCCTGTGAAACCAAAAGTCAATGGTTTTGGCAGTTATTAACCAAAATAGGCCAAACAGTTACTGATACTGGTAGATTGTCATATGAAGATGCTTCAAAGTCATAAGAAGGCATATATATATATACAGTTATGTAGCTGTATTGTACTGTAGATGTTTATTTAGATAGTGAGATGCCAGCTGTGTGTTTCTGTGATCCCACATGTCTGTTTCAAAAGCCAAGAAAAGATTGAGATGAAGATGTTCAGATACACACATTTGTGTAGTGAAGAAATAGGAGCTGCTTGTTCAGTTTTTTTTTTTTTTTTTTGTATAGACCATATTACATATTTAAGGTTAAAATACATTTATCTTGCTTTTGCAATCAAGCCTTAACTTCAAATTTTGCTTCCTCATGCATGAAAGTGAAAGGCCTTGAAAACTGGACAATATTGTTACAGATACTGTAGTTCACTGAAATGAGCAGATTTATTTCTTGACTGGAGGCAACCACGCGAAATTCTAGCAACATCTGTTGGGTTACGGGGGGACTGGGGCACTATTTATTAGTGGAACTGATGCAATAAAGTGTCAAATATTTTTCTTTTTTAAGTGTCTGGCCTCATTTTGATGTGAAGGTGCAGTGAATCAGGATATAAATGCTTGTCATAGTCCCATACTTCCTAAATTATTGACAGTAATGGAACACATTTCACTATTACTTTATTAAAAATTAAAAAAAATAGCCAGTAGAAATTCATAGATATACATGCCTTGGAATAATATTAAAAGTTTACAAATCATTTCTTGATATGTTAGTTTTATGTACAAAAGAGATAAAACATTCAGGTATTGTTAAGGAGCGATGACAAATCCCAAACAATACCAAGTACTTGGGTGGAGTATCCCGTCAGAGTCTGTAACGTGGACAGTATAGGTCTGATGCATCCACAAAAAGTCACAATGGTGAAGACAGTAGACGTGATATTACTGCACAGAGGAGGTAGGACTGATGGTGCCAAATGGACGACAGTCATGCAAACAGACAGTGAGCATCGGCAAAGTGCAGGCACAGCGTGCAACAATGACTGGATTGACTTCACAGATGTATCCCCTCCACAGCACAGAGGAGAGCAGCTGCTGTATCTGAAGGTCTGCAAGAAAGGCCAGGTGGAGCTGCTCCATTGTCTGTGTTGGTCCAAATCCTCTAGCGAGGAGAGCACACCTGCCAGCGTCAGCCTGAGGAACGCATTCAGCCTCAGCATTGTTGAAAGATACAAAGCTATACTGTTAGTGAAAGCTAGTGCAACTTTCAGCATGATTTCATTGCACTGACTAACCACAACAATGGCTTCAAGGGCAGCTGTAGAGTAATTACAGAAGAATGTCACAGCTCCCAACAAGTATAGTCTCCACTTTGTGACCACAGCAAGCTTTTCTTCTAGGAAGAGCATCTCCTGCAACCGAGTCCTTCACCTGTCTCTGCAAACCAAACCTGTCACAGCAACTTTATGTTGTCTGAATCAACAGACTGAGTGTGATTGAATAACTATTAACAGGTGTTGCTGCCACTGTGACCTTAATTAGTGCAACCACATGGCTTCAGTATAGTTTTGCCACTAGTGTCGAGTAAACTGAAACTTGACCGATTTTCAAGTGACTGTAGATTTGTTATAGCTTGAGATGTAGACCTTTTTAATAATAATAAAAAAAGAGGTACTTTTATATGTGACAGCAGGAAAAGCACAGTATAACCAATAGTAGGGTCATAAATGGGCCAGAGCCATCATTTGTGTTATTAATGACACCTGTGCTTTTCATCCTATGACGGGCCTAAATTTATAGTTATTTAGTGAGGTGCTTTAAATAAGGAGCGAGGCACTATTTTTTTTAAGGCTTGTTTGTTTATCTTTTTTTATTTTAGTTTTAATAGTTAATAATCTCTTCTGATCTGATTTGTGATCATCTGATCTACCACACAAGCTGTATGGAGTCCAAACACCAGTGAAAGTTGGCTTCACTTACCAATAAACTGTTAGTCACTAATTTTTTTATGGTTTATACTGATTAAAAAAAGAAACTCCACCCAGATTTAGACACTACACAGCATAATGCTGTCTGTTGCTGTTTGCTTTTTATTATGTGAGAGAAGCAAAATCTTTCTGATGTGTGATGTGATGATTTTGAACGTGTATAATAGACATCTGTACTATAATTCTTTTAACAAAGTGGAAACAAAAGCTGGGGACGTATGACTGTCCTCTTTTTGCATGTTGTCAATTTAAAATGACAAAAAAAAACAAAAAAAACGAAGCCTTAATCAAAGTTACTTTCTGTGTTTTTGAAACGTTTCAAAGCCGTAGTTTGTTATTTCATGTTTCTCCTCTCCGCTGTCCCCAAATTATTTCATGAGCGATTAGCACCAGCATGATTTTTCTGCAGCATGTCCATATTTCCTGAGATTTAGATGGTGTCTAATATTTTCCAAGATAGCTCACTCCATTCGTGCATGTGACATAATGCAACATATAAACATCTGGAATTAGTTAGCCATGCTCTGCATACTGTTTGCTCTTTTTTTCCATCTCAGGGTGTGAGTGAACAGTGCACAGTGCTTTCTGCATAAAGTCACTCGCCAGTGTGTGAACCCAATGATCCCAGTGGCAATATCACCTGTCTAAATCACTGTTTAGACACAAAAGAAAGAGAACAAAAGTAGCTTATTAAATCAGAGTATATTCATACTTCACCTAAATGTAAGCAATATACAACATACTGTAGAAAAAACAACACGAGAGAGATTCAGTAAAGGATTTGGAAAAGGATGAGCACTGACTGCTACATAACCATGATGTGAAGTCTTTACAGGCTTTGATTAAAGCTCAGTGGCTGTTTTCACCTTTTCAGGCAGTAAATCACAAAAGTATCTAAAGAGGTATCTGAAGAAAACAGAGAAAGACAAAGACACATTTTATACAATATAATTGTTTACTTTCATTTTGAATGAAACAGACATAATGTGTGTACATGCTGAATTGGGGGAGAGTTACATACATGAGTTACATCTTTTTTCATGACATTTATGTAATAGTGAGACCATTTACTACTACTATTTGCTAAAGATGGGCTCGCAACCGGCACTGCATTATTCTGTTGAGAATCCTCAAAGAACAACTTCAGTAAACTGAAGCTCACATAACAGTATGCTTTTAGAAAAGTCCTTGCACGTTCCAATATCTGAGGAATTCAAACAGTATGCAACAAAACGGATCATTTTCTTAATGAAACTGTCACAAATATATATAATAGACTAGTCTATTTCTCTTCAACACACACACACACATACACATATCTAAACAAACATGGGTATATCAAAATGATTATTTACATTAAACTCAACCTCTGTTAAGGACCATGAGCGGATGAGTGAGACGATGTGCAAAATCTTTTCCCTGATTCTGACATGTTTTTGTTCACATCTTGATAGACAGAGCATATGCAGCTAGCAGTGATTGCAGGTATCATCATCTTGCTAAGGTCATTTATAGTAATAGGGATAATTTAGTGTCCCAATTCACTCTTTACTCTGATGTGCACAAAAATAGGCCAGCTGTGACTCACATTTGGCTGGTTTGACATCATGTAGAAGTCAAACGTTGCAAGGACAGAAGACAATGTTACTTCACATATGCTACATTATTGTTTCAATAAACGCTTCCTGACCCTTTTTTTTCTGTCTCAGGTGATTAGAAGAATTGGAAAACAAATTACAAATTAAGAATGTATTTATGTTGCATAAAAAAAGAAAAAATACTGACTCAAACATTATTGCATGCAGTTTGTCAACATTCAAGAATACAAAAAGAGGGATTTTTCAGATTCCTCTAAATCAAGTCTGTATGTGGATCCAATATGAGTCATTTATCTCTTATCAGAAAAGATAAGGCACATATTTTAGTGTTATGATCATTTCGTTATCCCTCTGCTTGGTCAGGATTTATCAGGGCTTTATCCAGGCTTGTGCAGTTATGAAGGGGACAAAAAGGGCCTGAAGCAGCTCTGAAGACCATGAAGTGTTTTTGAGCTGGCCTACATGACCTCATTTATAGGGAATGTCTGTGTAATTCAAGCATCAGAGCAATTGCACTGCTGGGCTAGATGTGTACAAAATTCTTTGTAGACAAATAGCTGGAAAAACGTCTTCACTGTTCCACTTCACAAGGCAGAGAGGCCACAGCCCGCTGAGCGTGGCACTCACATGTCCATGCTAGCAGGTACAATCAAGAATGTGCTGATTGCTGGTGGGACTCCTGTTTCCAGGGCTCTACAGGCCAGGGCGCGGCGGAGGGCGGGCAGGTGGTGGGGCTCGTCCTGGGGGCGGCCCCTGTGGAAGAGGAGGTAGGAAGCCGGTCGGGGAGGCAGAGGGCGGCGGGGTGGGTGGGAGCTCTGGCAGGGTAGGTATGTGCAGCGCGGTTGGAGGAAGAGCCCGGTTAGGAGGTGGGGTGTAAGGGGGAGGAGTGATAGAAGGGGACGGAGTGGTGGAGGTAGAAGGAGGTGTTGGAGGCAGGAGTGGACAGTCGGAGGAGAACGATGGAGATGATGGAGTACTGTTAGGGGTTGGTGGGAGTGTGCTCTGTGGCGGAGGTGGACTCCTGCTGGGAGGGTTGTAGATGGGAGATGGGTGGTGATTGTAGTGTGGGTAGTGAGAAGTCGGCGTGTTAATGCGGGTGAAGTTCATGCATCTGCCCTGAAAGGTGAAAGTAAACCAGATTTTAGAGGGCAAAGTGATAAACAACATACAAAAGTACAAAAGACAAAAATGCATTTTCTTTTTCACTTTCAAGATTACATTGACTGAACAATACGAAATCCAGACCAAAGGTATGAAATTATATGAAATGTACTTTCTGAAATGTACTACAATCAAATTTGTCATTCATATGCTGAAAACTATACAGTTGATTTATTTTTCCCACTGCTATGTTCAATCTCATTATCAGATACCTGAAGCCTGGAGTCTGGAGCTCAGAGAAACTTGATTTTTTTAAGTGTTGTTTTAACAAAACTACTTTCCTGCGTTGACAGCTGAATTAGTCTAAGATATAAAATATGTCCCCAGTTGGTTTTTGTTACAAAACGCATGGACTGATGACTACAACAGATGGTACTGTAACTCCTGTTTGTAGAAGCATTACCTGTTGTCCACACACAGCTTACAATTGCATTTCAGTTCTAACAAACAGCAGTTCTACATATGCTGTAAATTTCCGACACAATCTCCAAGCCATCATAAGGTTAGGTTGAGAGAGATCATATTTCAGAAACAAGCTACGCCTCTGGAGGGAATTAAAATGGACTGATAAGGGATGACAGCGCAGATCTGTGCCTCCCATTTACCAGTGGGGAGGAACATACCTCTGAGTCCAACTCATGCAAAATGATGCACGTCATACAGCAAGGATGGAAAGAGAAACTTTTAGTGCCTGAGGGACACTGAACATATGCAATCTTAATGTCTCTGGTAGTAGGATCAACTTCCTCACAACACTGCATTCAGGGGAAGTAATAAAAGTGACAAGAGATTCCCAATTTCAACCAGAACGAGCTTGTTTACAAATCGTTGTAGCTATTTTTTATATACAGTTAGGTGGTGTAGTCCAGTGGGGTTCCAACATGGGGATAAATCTGAGGGCTTGTGAGATGATGAATGATTACAGGAAAGAAGGGGGAGCATTTGTGCTTAGATCAGTATGAAAAGATGCCAAAACTTATAAACAAATTATTTTCCATGTCCTTCAATAAACTGAAAGGAATGTTTATATATATATATGTGTGTGTGTGTGTGTGTGTGTGTGTGTGTGAACAAGCCCCACACATATATTTATTCCCAGTATTAATCTTTGAATCTTTAAAAAAAAAACATCCCCCTACTTATTTGCTTTCCACAGCTGCAACTTGCGCTCCCTACTGCTCCTTTTATCTTTCTGACGTTTGTTTCTGTCCAAAACGTTCATTTATCACCCACACTGGTCTTCTGAGTCTTCAACTATTGCATGGAGGAAACCAGTCATTTCCCTCAGGAGCTTCAGGAGCTGTTCAAGATTGTCTTTCTTCTTCTTGGCATCATTCATGTCCTAATGTGTAACAATGTTTAGTTGAATGTCTTCAAATTAATTTACTGCAGTAGCGCTTGCTGTGTCCTACTACAAGCTCACCACCTCTTGTCTTCAAGCCCATCTTTCTGTCAACACATGTCCTGGTAAGAAGTCCCCTTCTCCTTCACCTCACAAACTTGAGGAATTTTTTCTCCCCTGCTCTGAAAAGCAGAGGAGACTGCTTAGTCACTGTTATTACTTCATGGCAGGAGGCCCCAACATTTGTTTTTCAGAGTCTTGTTTGCCTCTTCCCTGACCTCCTTTTTCACTTTGCACTTAACAGCCATGTCAAGTCCCTCTCCTTTTCATTTTTATCCTGCTGGAAGCTCTCCTTCACCTTCACCTGCCAGAAACTCCTTTTCTGGCTCTGGTCTTCACTGTGGAATTTAAGCTGTTGAATTTCTTTGTGCGTATTCCTTTGTGCTCGCATCCTTGGAGCACATTTCTTCTTTTTTTTTCTTTTTTTTAAGTCATTGAACTTTGTTTGAAGGACCTAGTTAGAGATGTGGATATTCTAAATATGTTGCATTAGAGAATCCTTATATCAACACGGTGTCTGGTTGTTTCTGCAGAAGTGGTCATTTTGTTGTTGAGCTTGCAGGAGGCAATCGTAGGCCTCTGGTGTGCCTTTAAATGTTTGTAAAAATGTTTCTTTTGTTATGGCTGTCCAACCATGTTTTTGCTTGTGAAGTGTCATGTAAATCAAATGATCAATAATCCTCCTGTTTCTAATAAATGTGCTTTCAGGTCGACCTTCAGACTGCTGCGTGTCTTTCACGTACATTATTGTATCTTGCGTAACAAAAGAACAATTTTGTGAGTTAAGTGATTGAGTTAAAATTTGAATGTGAATACTCCAAATGACCGCAGATTTAATCCCACTCTGCTATTGTTGTTTCTTGAATGTGTTCCAGTTTGTTTCTGGACAAATTATTGAATAAAAATTAGAAGATTTGTTTTTATGCATTTTATTATTTGTAACTCAAAGCCACATGAGCATTGTTTCATCCTCTCAATTCAGCCATATATTCTGAGACGTTAACACAGCTGTGTACCGCCCTATGCAGCCTCTACAAGGCCTGTGTTTAACGGCAACTGTGTTTGTACATTCACCACTGGCTGACTGAATAGTAATTAGACTAAATACTTTGTTAAAATGTAAATAATTTGAACGTTTATGAAGATCTTTCTAACCAGTGAAATTTCCGCTTAGATAAACACAGTTTTCCTTCCTCAGAGAAACATGAAGCGTTATGTAAACTCATTTTTTCAACACTTGTGAAACCCATACACCCGAGACATGTAGTCTCAGACTACACGTCAGCTGCCAAGAGTAGAGATCAGTGCTCTGTTAACCCCCCATGAGTGCAGCTATGCCTTTGACATTTGCCTTTTGATAATGACTTCACCAGACATCTTTACATTGCAGTGTACTGTAGTCAGGCGCTGCACTCACCACAAGTTTCCCCTTGAGTCTCTCTGTGCAGACTTCATTGCTCACAATTGGTCTATTTTCTCAACATTTTCAGATATAAAAGAATCTCCTGATGCTGATGCAAAGCCAATGCTTTATACAGGCTGACTAATGATGCTCAAATAATGCCCAATTGTGTAATGCCCTTTTGTGTTATTCTTACCTTGTCGCCTGGATGAGGTCTCATTACAGATACACGGTCGTAGCCTTTTCTCAAAAGTACCCACAATGCATCCAGCTTGCTCTATGGAAGCAGAGAAGAAATCAAACTTTCAAACAGTGTCTCTTAATGTTACTGAGCTGTTATCATTGACAAAAACCTTGATCAAGTATAAGATATGAACTCATTTTTTCTCTCCTTGGCATTAAAAAGCCACAAGAGATCTCAGTGTCACCTCAAGCCATCCACAGACCAAAGTCCGGCCAACTCCAGCTGCAATGAAATGACCAGTGTTATCCAGTTCCTGTAGCCATTTCAAAGTGACAAACTCAAATAGTGTAGTTGTGAACCGACTTGTCACAGTCTTAAAAACAAATACTTTGAGGATAAGGGCAGAAAATGCAGCTGTTTAAACTGCTGGCTGTGCAGCTCCGCTCCCTGGAGGTCAGTCCAACAGGAGTCTGGTTTCTATTAGCAATCCCCCGCTGACTGGGACTGGTTTCAGTATGAATCCTTTAACCCCATGCTGGCCTTGGAGGAAGTGTGTGTGTGTGTGCATATAGTCACCTAAGCATTATTACCTTAATACATCTCGTGCTATTTTCACTATGACATTTTTCTAATGTTTTTACTTACGTAACCTTCAACCAGATTAACATATACAGTAATTTGACACAGAGGTTGTACTTTATATATATGTTTGACATTTTTATATGTTGTCAACAATGAGACTGTAAAAAAAAAAGAGTATCTGCAGACCAAACACATTCCCCAGACTGTTTTCTTCTGGTCTCTTTGTTTTGGTACCTTGATGGGTGAGTACCACTTGCGTGGCCCAGGAGGTTTGTGCATGCCATTGTTGAGAACTCGCATGGGGGGCGGCACATACTCCTGCTCGGGCATCTTCACTTTGGCATTTTTGGCCTTCTCCAGCTTTGCTCCTTCTTCAGTAGAGCCTTTCTCGCCCCAGCGGACCTAATAATGGAGAGTCTGAGCTTTATCAATGCAGTTATTGTTTTGACTGTGTATGTTCAATTGTGTGCCCACACAGCAAACACATTTTGCTCTGAGATAATAAAGCTAATCAATCAATCATGTTATTTTTGTAGTCGATATCACCTCCATCCTTTTGATTCCCCCGACTCCTCTTCCTCCATAGTAGGAGGCATCTACGGTTGGCCACTTCTTCTTGGGGGTTTCTAAATCCTCATCATCCTATGGGCGAGTGACAGGAAGCAGGTTTAGTTTTTTCTTTTAAATGAGCACTTTTCTCTGGCTATATGGCTACTTCAAAGGATTCGAATTACATGGGGATTCCCTGTAATTGGTTTTAATTAATGACACACAAACGATGCATGACTGCCAAGCTGCAAATTCCCAGCAAAACCTGAACATCTTTTCTGCTGGTCAGATGTGTCATGATGCTCTCTCTCTCTCTCTCTCTCTCTCTCTCTCTCTCTCTCTCTCTCTTGGTTAAGCTAGCAGTTTATTCTGTCTTACACTGCATGGAAATGAAACGATAAAGCATTGCTAATCTGTTCCTTAATTTTTTGTTATTGTTATTTATTTATTTTTTACCTCTGTTGGAGACGTCCACTCATTTGCATATTTTCGGACTTGCTGCATATCTATCTAATGTTTTATTACTGATATGAAATGTCATTTTTATCGAATGTTGGCTAACACTGGTGTTCAGTCACGGGCAGTGAGACAACAGAGGATTAGTTGTTGTAGAGTTTATTATTTCATTAACAGTCTTTTGTGTGGCTGTGGTGGTTTTATTAGTCTTTTAACTTTTATAATAGGCACACTCAGTAATGCAGTGGTTTTACCTGGTTGGGTAATTGAACAACATTAAAATCCATGTGTGCTGAAGGCTGGGTAGTCGTGTTAGATGAAATGTATGACTGCTTTATTGAACTTTATTGAGATTTGCAGATTTACAGAATCAATATGAGCAAGAAGAGAGGAGATAGCCAACACTGGTGCTAAAAAAAACAACTAGGTGTTGTGTTGTCCTTCTGCTTCTGTCTGCTCTCCCCACTTTAACCTCAGCCTTCATTTTTGGCCCCTCTGTGTAGATCAGAGGAAATTACAAAGCCCACTGGCCAATCTCGTGATCTTCCAGCTCTTTAATGCACCCTGCCTGAGTAATAAACTATGAGGACGTCAAGCAGAGGAGGCTATAATGAACACTGAAAGTTGTTTTTTAAGGCCATGGTTGTCGTTGGATTCCCGGTCCATTTTGGGAATAAATTCCCCCTCTTAAAAAATAATTTCCACTTTAATTGGTGTTAATAAATGCACCCTGTTCTGCGCTACAGTGAAATGTTCACTTGCTTGTTTTTAGAGAATGTTTTTAGGGCAGCCAAAATGTATTTTAATAACACAAATTTCTTGAATTTGATGATGAATTTATTGTGAAATAATATCAGTCAGTTTTACTTAAAATCATAATTCAGGGAGGTCCAGAGGAAATAGTTTGAAAAACATGAATTGACACATGGCCCTTTTTTAAAACAAAGGAGGGACAAAGAAAACATTAGAGTCAGTATATTATTGTTATTCTAAGAGGGCGGCAACATTTGATAAAGTTTTATGCCAGGGAATGAGCGAATGACTCCGTGTGGTCATTGAGGTTTAAAGTGTCGGAGTAAACTAAACAATTACACAACCTGAACACTGGCTGAATCTTCAATAATGAGTGTTTTTCTAATCATAAGAAACAGTAAAGACAGTTCCTACCGAGCTCTCCTCCACAGCTGGCGGTGGGACTTCATGGATGATCTGAGGTGGGGGAGGAGGTTGGTTGGACAGTGTTTTATATATCAGATGTTATAAGACAGATGTCACAAACACATGCATAAAAAAACAGATTTTTATATAACCTGCATGTCACAGCAATGTGTTCTCTGTGTTGTTACACAACACATGGCTTAGGAATTGTTATTTTCCTACATCTCTAATACTTTACAAGGGCAATGCACTGACCTAGAAATATGCTATCCAGATTTGTTGGCCTGAGGTTGTTGATTAGGAGAAGAAAAAAGTAACAGGCTCATGAAAACTGTGTATCCTTTTAGTTGTTATGTTCTCTATGGAGCAATGTTATCAATACAATGCTTTTGTATGTCTGGCACTAGCTCCTTGTATTCCCCTTGTGCATTTGCTGTTGTTGCCACTGTGTATGTCTGCACTTAAGCTATCCGTATGGATTTTTTTTTTTTTTTAACTAGCATAATAAAGACAGTTCCTTCTAAATTAAATGCACACATTAAGTAATTGTGATTTTTAATTGTGTTTTTCCTCTATGCCTCTCCAAATCCTGGAACACAAAACAATTCCCCGTGGTAACCTAGCATCGCTTTCCTAAACAGAGCCACACAGACCTCAACTGCAACGAAATGGACAAGAACAGAAAAAGTAACCGAAGGCACAGACATGTTGTAAAAGCTGACATCTTTCTCTGGCAGTTTAAAACTTTCCTGTTTCCAGCTCTGTGTGGAGTTAGTGCAGTTTTGTGATGCTGGCAGTTTGACAACTGTCTAAATAATGGCACAGACGTATTTTCCCATGCACATTTCCTCTTTTTAATGTATCCAGAGCAAATGTCTCTTTTATTTGTGGCGTATTATATTTTCTTGTACAAATCTCATAGTAATAATTATTATCTAATCTAAAACATTCAGGCAACATGTGGAGTTTTGTATCCACACGACCACATTCAGTGCCATCGCTGATGGAAGAATAAACCGAAGTCTTACCATCATAGATCTTCAGTGAATAAACTGTGGGAGTATTGAGAGGTGGGAGGGGGGGGGGTGACCTTTGGAAACGCAAATTATTTTAACAACAGCATAATTACTTAAACATGTGTTTACCCAACGGCCTTGACCTCTTCTGGATGTGGACTACATTCAGCTGCAGGGATCCAAAAGGGGGTCATATGTCTTTACTGACTCATAGACTCTAATCTTTTTCACCATGCCGCTGGTGTTTAGGTTAATAAAGGAGGTGTTAGCCTGACAGGACAGACGTGGATAAGACATTTCTCTCTACCTCAATGTCCACAAAGCAATATCACCACATTCCGAAAATGTTTTCCAAAAGTCATCTGAAGTTTGGAAGGAAAAGAGTAATATCTATCTGAAAAGCAGCATGCGCGCATGTTTTTGGTGCATCAACGCTTTATAGGACTCACCACAGTACAACAGAGAGGCCAGAACCACCAGAGGAGAGCCAAGATCAGGAGAAGCATCAGAATGAGCAGAGCTATGGCCAGGATGGTCCCATCCGACTGTCACAAAGACAGACATGTAAACACAGACGGTCTGAATATGTAGAGCATTAAGTAGACGTAAACTACTTCTCTTGGCTTAATGTGCGGGAAAGAAGCTCCTTTTTGTTTTATCCTCCATGAAATTGATACTGCATTGCATCCATCATTTGGAAATCTTAAGCTTACATTGCACTGCTTGGATTGGTTTTACTAGTTTATTGTTAGTTCTAGTCTTTTTTTTTTACTGTTGGAGGACACCATGACTTAAGAACACATTTTAAAAACACAGTTTCCAAGTTGGTCCTTATGTTAATATGTTATATTGTACTCACACAGCCCACAGTGGTAATGGTGACTGAACTTGAGATGAAACTGAGACCTTCGTTCATACTGACATAAAGATTTGCTGCCCTGGAAAAGAAAAGGGAAAAAATGTCAGCTGTTGTTCATGTGGTGCCGTAGAAAAACAAAGTGGATAGGGCATCACAAGAAACCTCACATTGATTTAAATAAATTATAGGACTTACATTCCCTCATCTTGAAGCACTGGCGCAGGGCAGAGAAGATATGTATCTTCCACAATCAAAGGCTTCACCACTAGAAGAGAAGAAGAGGTAACAGGGTCATGGTAAACAGCCAAAGCATCAGCCCAGCGATGTCTTGTGGTAACAGTCACTGACATACAATGTTCCCAAACGAGACAGTTCCAAATCACCTCAAGTTAAATGATGTCATGTATTTCACTGTAAGTTTGTCTACTGCCTGTCTGCTGATACTGTGTTCCCTCTCAGGAACACCAGTATAAACCATTTCACACCAGCTTTTTTTTTTGTTTTTTTGACAAATCTAGGTGTCCATATCATAGCCAACTGGCTTTTCGGAAAGCAGTTCGAACAAGCATCATCACCCAAGTTGTTGTCTGTTGATACTGGCAGGGGAAGAACATATCCCAGAACTGAGGAAATCAACACAAGAGTTACATGTGTCATGACTGCAGGACAGCGGCGAGAGGGATCAACACTGCCAAAAACAACTCAGTGTCAATACAAACTTGGCCAAAGCAATGATCCCACTCAGAGTTCATCCCTGCACCCACCTCGCACTCTGAAAGGTCTTTCAGTATTAAAGAAAAGGACAACCAACATCAACGAAGAGATGATGGAACCTGATTTGCTGCAGTCTGCAGATTTCTGTGTCAAGTCCCTTGAAGATAAAGATGCTGGCAGACATCCTGAATCCATGTTGTGATGTTTTATTGGACTGATTACTCCCCAAGTGCAGAAAAAGGCCATGTTTTACTAGTCTCCCATTATTCACACAGTCCAGTGTTGTCCACTGTACCATAGTTGATGATTTTCTTTTTATTATTTCAGCATATTTGTAAAGTATGCTGAGGGCAGAGTGGAGGAGTCATTGAGGGCATGTAAAGAGTAATTGTTTTCCTTATACACTCCAGATAAGCTAACCCACGGCCCAATTATTTTCATTTATAGTTTACCCCTGATGTGAAGTAAACAAGTATGAGAAGATTGTGCATAAACAATGTAGATAAGTGAATGGAAGTGGAGGAGGTGTATTTGAGTATAATGGGACTGGCATAAGGAGCTAATTTTACTCAAATTGTTTCCATGATGTGTGTTTGTCTGCAGGACGTTGCTGTATCACTCAGAAACAATGTGATTCTGAGAAACTGTAAACATTTGATTAATACTGAGAGGACTTTTTTTTTTCTCTGACAATTGATTTAAAGAGTCTGAATGTTGATGGTATAATCAAAGTATCCATCATTTAAAGTGAAGAAAACAATCTCCCTGGATAGCCAGTAAGTAGTCTGTGTGTGTTATCATGCATATTACATACAGTATATATAATGCATGAGTGAGATAGAAAAAGGTTAATGATGGTCAATTAATATATTCCTCTATCAGAGTATATAAAAAGACGGTGGATGCGAGACTTGAGGGTGCATTGAAATGAGCAATGGCATATTTAGTTAGGTTAAAACATACGTCTACAGTCATTTGGCAATTAGAGCAGCACCTACAGCTGCTGTGGCATCCATGGTGGGAAATGGTTTACACAACTATCACAGTAAATCACTTGTAAACACTGTAGGGGAAATGGTTGTATCCTGCCTCATATGTGACACTGTTTCTCCACTATCTCATTTACAGGCAGTAAAATTGCACAATGCGTTCTTAAAAACAAAAAAAACATGATACCAGTAAGTATTGTTTACAGAGGGTTGGACCTTTTGGGAAACTACCTACCTAAATGTAGTTTAGATTCATTTTACAATGGCCTTCCACTCATCTGTTTATTATAGCTATTTTAATTGTTAATTGCTTTGTGTACTTGGTTAAAACACATGCATGTGGTGAATCAAGCACAGCGATGTTGCAACACTTCAGTGATGTTCAGTGATGTTTCACTCACTCTTAGTAAGGGTGTCATTGATGCGAAAGCTGCACAGGACTTTATCAACATTGCGGGCATGGAGGAATCCATTTCCTCTCACCACCACCTGGAAGGTCTCTGCATGAGGCAAAGAGAAACACAAATGTCACCTTAAACTAATAAGAACCTTATAATTAATATATTTTTGTGGTTCGAGGTAATAAGTATGTGATGTTCAGTTTGGCATTATCAACAAATATTGTGTCCAAAGTGGTCACTGTCTTTAAATGCCCTGAATGAGAGAGTTTGAATTGTCCGCATGCAGGTTTGTTACTGAAGCCAATACCACAAACTTAATAAATGCCACAAAAATACTTTCTTACAGTTTCTAAAATAGGGTCACATTATACACTTGAAAAAGTAAGTAATGTAACTAATGGCATAATAATGGCATATATGGCATATATATCATCTTGGAACAGTAAAGATTAATTACACTGTTCCTGAAGTGTCCTGATGAGGATGAAAGGGAAGTTATATCTTCCTTGTCTTACCTCCTGCACAGATACTGGAGGGCTCTGCTGCCAGGATCTCAATACAGGACTTCTTCAGGATCTGAGGAAACAAGGAGAAAATCATGATGGTTTCAGTCTCCTAAAGGGAATAATTGGGTACTGTTATCCTTATTGTCACAGTGTCAGTGTCCGTCTCTTATGGTACACTTTTCTTTTCAGACTTGAAATGCTTACCGAATCAATGACCCCTTGCAACGCCTCAAATCCGTCATTCACAGGGAAGACGTGGTCCTTACTATCAGCAATCTTTGCCAGCTAAAAAAAAAAAAAAAAAAGGAAAGGATTATATAACAAATTACAATCACAATCATCTCATCCGAGACTTCTCAGTCCTCATCTTGTTATCCACATGTTGGCTGACGAACCAAACAGCTTGCATCATACTGAGATGATTCACCATCTACAAAATGACCTCCTACATGCTGTTTGAATTGTTTCGAGAAATCTTATGCGTGTTTTAAATCCTTGCTGGAACTAACTAGAAGAGTTGGCAGCCTGACGGATAACATGCTGCATATTTAGTGGTTACATAATTAGTTTTGATTGATAAAAACAAAGACTAGATAGTAGCAGAAGAGATAGTAGAAGTTTAAAATTAGGATGAACCGTGCCTTTATGTGGTGATATAACAACTTAAAAACATAGTTTCAGTGTTTGATTTACAAAAGCTTTTAATTTATACTCCTACTATCCATTTCACTCCCTAAAGCTTAGACGTCAAGAGATATTAAGATACAGGCTGAAACGTAGTGAAAAACACACCTGTGTCTCATTGAAGTCCTTCACCCCTACGCAGTAAACAGAGGCACCCAGACTTCTGGAACGGTTGGCCTGTCATGTATGCACACATTCACAGCAAAAACAGGAAGACGCTCAGCACCTGGGTTCAATTACACCTCTGCATTTAACAACATCATCCAAAACATACTTAGAAAGGCCTGTTGTTTTTCTGCAACTCTGGATTTTACTAGAAGTTGGGCAACACTATTGTATTGGATTTTGTTGTTGACACTGAATGACAACCTAAGAGCTCCCACAGCTGCCGAGGGGCATCGTTTCAAGCTTTTTCGAGAAGTTCTTGTGTGTCCAAAGCCAATTAAACAGTCTTACCCACCTTCATCTGCTCTGCCTTCATGGTCCGAAGAAGAAATAAATCATTAAATCTCAGTGCAGATGTGCAGAAAACGTCTGGGCTCTGATCTATAAATCACTCTGACCCAATTTTTTTTTCTCTACTAGAGGAATAGGATCATAGAGGTGATGTATAGACTGGCAGTGTTTCATGTAGCCCATCTTTTCACCTGGTTATAATTTGTGTGACCCATTTAACCTCTCTTTATCTCTCACCTCTCTCTCAGCATAGTAGAAAAGATCCCCGTGCAGCTCTCCATCTGTCAGAGCTATGATAACACTGGCAGTACGATAACCTGCAGACAGAAAGCAATTGATCACTCCTGCTGTGCTTTCACTCACTTAAACCGAACCTCGTATTCACTGCAAATAACCATGCTTATTAATAAGATTACTGCCATTTTGTGTAGATGCTAAATGTAATTGCTTCTCTGAGATTTGACAGACTAATTTATTGTGATCTAAATTGCACAGTGCTAGCCAATGCCGCTGGAAAACACACCAGACCTCCCATTCAGACATGAACACACTCATCCTGAGCTGTCACAAAGCTAATTCCAGGCCAAGGGGCAAATCCAAACCGTCACATGACACAGTTTTTTGGCTTGTGATCTTTTAAAATGATGACAAAATGAGCTCACAACCCCCCATTCATGGTTACATACTGTATTGGCTTGAGTTGAATGTCTTCTGCCTTGTCAGGTAATTTGAATCACGTGCAAAGGCCAGTCAGTAAAACCATCCAGTTTTGTTTAAAACAGAACAAATACAGAGAATATATCAAATAATAAAATATCAATTTCATGCAGCAAAAAAAATAAAAATAAAAGCAATACACACCTTCAGTGTTTCCATAGTATATCTGCTCACTAGCCTGTGAAAAAAAAGACAAGCTGGACTGAAACAGTGGACTATCTGTAGCATGCAGTGAATAAAGCAACTCCTCCCTGCTGTAACACAACAGCTATTTAGTTCTCTGGACTGTGTGCTGTTTGTTCTGGATCCAGAGTACAGATAGAGACGACGCCAGCTCAGAGCTGGATGTGTAGCTCACCCTCTGGATGCCTTCATGCATGAAGGTGTCTCCCCCTGGAAGAACCCTTTGGAGCTCCTCCAGACCTTTGCGGATACGTTCCCTGAGTAGACAAACAGAAGACGGATTAATCAACATTGTTGATAATCTAATCTAATCGAAAATATTTATTTCATCAGATTCATTTGTGAACATACTTTGGACTCAGAACTACTTTGGACTACGAGGCACAGTCACACAAAAATTGTTTCCATAAGACAAGCATTTGGAGAAAATACCAGCAAAGTTGAAACAGTGCTGGTCTGAGAAACTGTCACACGTCAACAGGAAATGAAATTTTTGTACAATAATATATGAGGGAAACAGTGAAACAGTGAACAGGTGAAAAAGCTATCTAGACTAAGGAAGGATTAGAGACATTCAAAGCCCAACAATATAATGAAAAAGCTGTTCGGCCTGAAGACACTGTAGACAGATCACAGTGAGGGAAAGTATCTATCTGGATTCTCTTCTTGGTCATAAAAATTCAGGGATTGTAACTTTGTGTGACCTGTTTCCAAATCTGGTATTACATTTATTCCTTTCAGCTGGATGATAGAAAAGCAAATTATTAAAAGCACTTTAGGACAGTATCTGCACCCACCTGTCTTCTGTCAGTCTCATTAAAATCTTTCCCTCAGTAGAGAAGATAATGAAGGACATCCTCAACTGTGGACTGAAGCAAGAGAGAATAAAAAAAAATAAATAAATAAATCAGTAAACATTCATTGTTACATGTTTTCCAAAAAGTGCTTGATGACTCAATGAGTTGTTTACCTTATAAACTTTTGCGCTAGATGTTCAACAAAGTGGTAGATTTCGGTCCAGTGATTCTGCACACTCCCAGATCTACAAAAAAAAAGAGCCAAATTAATGTAAGAATATAGTTTTCTGCATCTGAAGGAGATTTTCTGTATGTAACTTAGTTGTTAATGGAGTGCTGTCAAAATTAAGAACAGGTTGCTTCTAAGAGGGAAGATAATAAGTAAATGCTGTGTGCAGTACAGCTGGTAATGACATCATTACATTACTGTTAATATCTTTATAATACACCCGCAGTTATAACAGTGTTTTTTTGCATTCAACCAGCTCTGTGATCACAATCAGGTCAGTGTGGATGTTAATCTTTTATTCTCTCACAGCTAATGAATTTAAATCTGAGTTGTTGGCATTTCTAGATGTTTTTGTTTGATTGTAAAGTAGCCACCACACAAAGTCCTTTATATTCTGCACTGCTGAATGAAGATAGAAGAAGGAAGGAGGAGGGAAGCATATCAGTGTAGTCATCCATCTAATCAAATTATCTAATTACCTGTAGACACAGTTCAATCTGACCTTTTTTGGGGTTTATATCACTTCATGTATTTATATCACTGTTGACGCCTTCATGTCTTCATATCACTGTTGCCTATCAAAATGCATTTCATTTAAACTGTTTTTATAACCTCCTTGTAACATTTGCAAAACACAATTTTTTTTTTACATTGTTACCGTGACACGAGTCCCAGCACAAACAACCCAGCCAGCAGGCTAAAACACAAGAACATCTGGATGTAATGGAGAAAGGGCAGTGCAGAGACAGAAAAGAAAGTAGAGAGATCGGGCAGATTCTGTGAGGGGACAGTGGGGGAAGGCAGGTGGAGGACACCACTGCTAAACGGTAGGGCGAGCTAAGTAAAAGAAAAGTAAACAGCTAATGCGGTGAATTGATGTCTGACTACAAATACTGTCGAATACACATGTAACATAAATGTGTGCCATTAGAACAGGGATCGCTCTAGTGATTACTCTCTATTACACACAGTTGCCTGATTTCCCCTCAGAAAAAACAGCAGTGTTCAGGGAGTTGGCATTGACATGTACTGTAGGAAACTGGAAAATCCATCACCATCTCTGCAAGGAGAGACTCTAAACAGCGTAATACAAAGCAACAGAGCGAGATGGCAGAATACAATCCTCTAGTCTCATCTTGCAGACAAGAAAAAATGATGAGTTGGATAAGGTGGATGATGAATGGTGTGGTTGACCTAGTTGGCATGCTTAGCTCGTGAGAAAAAAAATGCAAAAAGTTCAAGTTAGTTCAGCAAAACACAAATGTCGTAATGTAATTCCACTGTTAGTCCAGCAATATGTGTGCATATTCACCAACAGTCTAAAGTTATTTCCCCACAATCCCAGTTGAGAAAACTCACACTAACCGTTTTTGAAAGTCTTAAACTGTCTTTGCTGATGAATTTAGCTTCTTGTTTGGCTAGATTTGTAGTGCAATTTTACATAGAAATGCATCATGTATACCCTCCAGATAACTACAGGAGCCAAAAAAATTAGACAAACCATATCATGCCCTACCAAAACGTTGTTATTTTGATTAATTACCAGTTTAATTTGGTTACTTTTATCTGGTACCTTTGTGGCATAACTGAAAAGAGAAACTCACAGAGCTCACAGAAACCAGGTTAGATAAACATGGAAGCTGCAAGTGACTTTGTACCTCCTGTGTCCTACCTGAGATACAGAGACTATGTTAAAACTGTATATATATTATGTTAATAAGTTCTTAGTCTGTGCAGCCTGCAACTAAACGGTGAAGGTGAAAACACTTAACACACCACTAATCATTACAATGCCTACACATATGCCATGCTGAAATGCAGATTAAGGCCTATAAGTTCATCTATCCATTTGCCTTGACATCACACCAAGGGGTATAATAATAACATAAACATTGCTGACATTATGACAACATTTGTCAAATTGTGATTGTCACTGAGAGAACAAAAGGACAACATATAATAATGCTATATAATGTTTGGTTAATGCACGTCATGCATTAATATGCTATTGAGGTCAGTCACTGGAGATAAATGCAATTTAATTCAAATGTATAATTATTTATTATTACTTGATATATTAATGAATGCATCTTGAATTAATATGAAGTGTGTCAAGTTATTTGTGCAGTTAGAGTAGAATGACCAACTCACATGTCTAAGACAAAGTAGAGATCAAAGCCTCCAAAGCATGAGGATGACCTTGCCTCTCTTCTGTCCTGGTACGGTCCAGCATTACCAGCAGTAAGAACAACTAGCACAGCACCAAACACAACTGGAAACCAGGAGCTTCTACTCCAGCATGAAGGCATTATTCCATTTGAAAAAAAAAATCCTCATACAGGTGAGACGATGAATAAAACCACCTTCAATAAAGAAATGTTGTCAAAAAATGTTTTGCAAAGACAATCCTCCTTGCAGATTCTTCTTTGAATCCCTACAGTGTGTCTTCAGCATCGAAAAGAGCAATAATCCAAAGGGAGAGTATCTCAGAGTAGTTGAAGTTGCAAGGAGAGAAAGAAGGCATGAGTGTTGTGGGTCTGACTGTCTGTGGACATGACTGGATCCAACACAGCATAAACAAAGAGGTGAAGAGCTCCACAACCTCCCACTCTAGCTGTCTTTGTTTCTCACAAGGCAATGCAACACAGAGATCCTCAGACACTGGATGTCTAACTCTCAAAGTCTTTGCAAAAAGTCTCTCTCTCTCTCCCTCAGAGTGATGAGGACAATACAGTGGAAACACCAGGATCTCTTGGCTTGTCCTGCCACCTAGTGGTGATAAGTGACTGATGACAGTTTTTAATCCACCAGACCAGGTTATGTATAACAACGATAATAACATACTTGTTAAGATCTATTTCTATGCAAAACAAAATTATCGATACAATTAAAGCTATTACAAAGAAATTTCTGAAACATGTCATTCTAGTTTGTTGTGATGTGTTATAAGCATTTGCTGATTTCCAGAGGAAACTTTGAACAGCTAATTGAATAAAAAAAACTTCAAATAGAAGAAATTAAACAAGGAATCAGTACAACAGGTGTTCAGAGCAGCAGATTCTTCTCTCGTACAGGTCTCAGTAAACTGAAGAAATACGCTGCAGTGTGGTCAAAATGGTTTCATAGCATCGAGCGACATTGTGATTTTTTTGTCAGGCATTTCTCTAAACACCACACACACCCAGCCGGGGTCCTTTCATAACAACAATATGGCTGCCCTCTGCAGAAGTAGGCACCGGTGGAAAAGGACTAATTGTTTGCGTTTATTGACAAGAAACCTGACAGGTGACGTTATGTAGTGTTTTTGTGTAGATACGTGAAATGAACCTGGGTCAACAGCTATAAGTTAGAGCTGCTGTAGGCTAACTCAGTGGCTCTGGTTAATACAACGACTGTTAACTGACATTCACAGGCTATGTGTCACTCCAGTACTTTCAACTCTAATACTTTTCTACATTTTAAATGACCAACAAGCAGCCGCGTCTAGTTTAAGTTTGTTTTTTTAAGTTTTTTTTTAACATTAAATACACATTAGTGTAAATACAGTGAGTTGTGTTGTATTTTTGACACTTTAACCTATCTACAACTTTAAATATGATGTAAATGAAACTCTTAATAGATTTATAACTATACTATTAACACCAAGTTCAACTGTATGTACTATTAATCATCCAAAATGCTCACACAGGGAAGTATGACTATGACCTGGTGGTTATTGGTGGTGGATCAGGAGGGCTCGCCTGTTCCAAAGAAGGTGAGATCTTTTCAAATGCCTGTTTGCCCTTAATGCTCTGTCTCTATCTAATTATACCCTGACAATATATATATTTGTGGTTTACAGCTGCACAATTGGGACAGAAAGTTGCTGTTTTAGATTATGTGGAGCCATCTGTCAAAGGTAAGATACATTTTCTACATTGTCAGTTACAAAATTACAAAACAAATATATGGAATGGAGATTCAATGATGCCATTGTTAAGTTTGTGGGGATTGCTTTTCCAAACAGGCACCAAGTGGGGTATTGGTGGCACGTGTGTTAATGTAGGCTGCATTCCTAAGAAGCTCATGCATCAGGCTGCTCTACTTGGAGCTGCAGTCAAAGATGCTAAGAAGTATGGCTGGCAGATCTCAGGGCCAATCTGCCATGACTGGTAGGTAGTTCAGTACCTCAATAACTGAAAGGAGAAGCAATATTCATGCTATCGAAATAGAAAATGAATGGTTCAACAGCACCATCTAGTGACATAACTGCAATAGGACTAAGACATTACTTGAGCCAACAACTCAGCCCACTGTGTAATGTCAGTTAATTCAGAATTGCAGTTGTCTGGTCTGTTTAAAGTAGAGCTGCTACAATTAGTTGATTAATTGATTAGTCGATTGACAGAAACTGATTCAACAACAATTATGGTAATAAAGTAAGTAAAAGTAAGATAAAAATGCTAAATATTTGATCGTTTCAATTTTTTTTAATGTACTCAAACATAAGAATCTGCTGCATTTCTAGGTCCTCTATTATAGTAAATTGAAAATAGATTGGGTTTTTTTTGTTTTTTTTACTATTAAGAGTATTGCCTCTTGTGTGTTTTCCAGGGCCACCATGGCAGAGGCTGTTCAAAACCATGTCCGGTCTCTCAATTGGGGTCACCGGGTTCAGCTCCAAGACAAGTAAGTGACACCAGCTATGCTCATTTTATTTATTTATGTATTCTGATGATTATGTTTCATTTCATAAGAAATTTAAATATAATAAAGTAGGTAGGTGGGTAGGTTAGTCCTCCCATTTGATTTGAGGTTTGGTTCCGCTGATATGAAGAAGTTTCACTTAGGATTTATATACTTTAAGTATATACCATGATATTTTTTTACAGGCTCTTACCACGTATGAAGTAAAATTATCAATCTATCTGGCTTCTAAAATCAATCTGTGCTGTGTATATACGACATACGACGAAAGTTGAAATTTCCATAAAATAATCTAACATTATATACTCTGATGTATGTTTTTGTCTTCACATTTTTATGGCATAAGAAATGCTGAAGGCTTTACCTTTCTATTAGTGCACACAGCTGAAGGATTGATAGTCAGTAACCACATGTTGATTGATTAGCTGGCTGGAGGGCAAACAGGTGTTAACCTCTGTGTGAATGTGCCTGAACTTAAGCTGCAATAATATGAATTGAGTGAGATACTTAGCTTCAGCATATTATTAGTGGTCCTGATGTGATTTCAACTGATTACTGTACATTTAGTCATGTGAGGCTGTGCTTTCAGAACAGTGGAAAGGCAATGTCCAGCACTAATTTCACACAAGTGTATTCATTGCAAACATACTATATGAATAAATAAATAAATGAGAACAGATGTTAAATGAATGTCCTACTTTTAATCAGTAATAATTAAACAATAAACTTAAACAGTTAGCAAAATGGCAGCTGTGAGTACAGATACAGTATGTCAACACAGACTGTATATATATTGCAGAAATTAAGATTTGTCTTTCTTATACTGAGAAGATATACTTAAACTAATTCAAAATAAAAATTAAAGTTTAAACTAATTCTACAGCATAATGTACAGCTTTGCTGTCAGACCAGATGCTCAATATGTGTGACACTGATTCATAAAGAGTTATATGTAAACATTGAATCCACTGTACGTCCCTTGTCCTCCCAGTGGTAAAAGAGAGCATAGTAACATTACGAACCTCTTTTTTATTCAGTCCTGTAATGGTTTTATTATTAATTTTAACACATGTCTTTCAGATTTAAAAATGCAGTTAACATTGATGTGTAAGAATTAGTAGATAATTATCAGAAGGAGAGGGAATGATTCTATGTGATCTGCATTTCAGTAGGGGGTAACGCATCACCAGTAGCAACTGTTTATCTTCTGTTTTGCAGGAAGGTGAAATATCTGAACATCAAAGGAAGTCTAGTGAATGAACACACTGTTAAAGGACTAACCAAATCAGGGAAAGAGGTGGGCTGTTAATTCATATAAAGTTTTTTAAAAATATTTTTACATTCTTGATTTTGTTTGCATTTTCTGGTTTTGATATTTTCCTTTTCCTTTTAGTAGGTTGAAAAATCTGCATATAAAGTTAAAGTGTTTCTTTCTGTCTCTTATTGCTCATCCCCATACCAACTGAGAGTAATGTTACTTGTTTCCATTATCATCTTAATGCGGAATACTGTGAAGACCACTTTCATTATTTTTGAAGAATATGAATAACCCATGTTACTTCAAAATGTCCCTCCCTTTTCATATAGACAGCTCTGACTGCCAAGAATATTGTGATTGCTACAGGTGGACGACCAAAGTACCCTACAAATGTAAGTATAATTGTTTTCATTATTTTGTGTTTGCACACACACAAGTTGTAGAAAATGAAAAAATACTGAAGTGGAGATTTATAATAATGTTGTTTGTGTGCTTCATACAGGTTGTACACACATACAAGCTTTAACACACCCTCTTTGCTTGTTTGTTCTATTCATTCATTCATTCATTCATTATCGATAAATCTGTCCATAGTCGATTTATAGATTATTAGTTCTGTTCACAGCTTTAACTCTTATTTCAGATCCCTGGAGCGATGGAGCACGGTATCACCAGTGATGACATATTTTGGTTGAAAAAATCACCCGGAAAAACGTGAGTTCACAACTATCCAACTACCTACACACACATACACACAACTTCTATTAAATTGTATTATTAAGCAGATATTACCCAATAAGTAACCAGGCAACCTGCCACCAGGATGGGGGATCTTTTGTCTGACATGACGACAGTGAACTTTGATGCAACAATGCAGCTACTGCTTCAGTCCCAACATAATGATATCACCCTTAAATTTATAGATTTTAGCAGGTAGGGTGGTTGGCATCACCCTCTACACAATGAGCTACAAGGGAAACAGGACCTGTAACCTGTGCAGTATTAATGCTTTGCTCTACCCACCGCGCCATCTCGCGCTGACACAACACGTCCCGCTGTCATGCACTGTAATCATTCATCAGTGACATGTGACAGTTTGTATTTCTCTCTTCCTGTCAGCCTGTACTCGCATCCCGACCTTTAGAGAACAAGCCCTTTAATCCAGCCATTTAGCTCCTGTCATCACCTGGTTAATTGGTCTTTCCCTGATGTTTCCTCTTGGCACAATGTACAGACGGTGACTCGTGGTTGTGTTATACCTGGGTTGCAGTGGTTGTTTGCGTCATGATGACAGATAAGGGGAAATAATTATTCTGATATTCAAGCTGCATATGAATCTAGGTTGTATTCGCCTGGGCCACAGTTTTTATTTACAATATTTTATTCATTTTTAAATTCATTAATTTGTATTGTTTTGGCTGATAATTAGTGCTGTTGCATTTATGACAGTGACTATAGAGCAACTTGTTCCATTATCTGTTTTGTGTAGGATCATCATCCTTAATACTTTTTTTTTTTAATCAAAAAATGTGAACTGTAGTGTGCTATTCAGCTTTTTGACCACTTGGTGGCAATACAAAATCACTTTTTTTGTTGTTTGTTTGTTGTTGTTTTTTTTTCTTTTCTTTGTGCACAGCGATGATCAGATGAATGCACTGTAACCATCCTTAAACAAGTACCACTGTAGCATTCAACAAAACATCTGTGTATTTAAGGTGAATTATCCACCCAGAGAGAGTGGGAGACCTGTGCCTCCCTGGAGGCAGAAAGTGGCTACCTGTGAAATATCATTAGCTTTTTCCATAATGGTACAAAACCACACACATTAATCAGAGCTGGTGATGTTGTGCTGCAGAACTGTAAGCTGTGCAGGTGAGATTCGAGAGGCTATTTCTGCAGGCAGGGATGGAGTGGGAGGGGGTCCAAGCGAGTGATGGGTGTGTAATGGGCTTTGGAGCACATATACACCTGAGTGACAATTTTGGCCCTGGGGTGGAAGCCCAGAGATGGGTGCCAACACCATGCAATCAGGGGGGACCACTGGGCACGTGTCAGCAGGACTCCAATACTTGTCTAGGAATAGGCCCGTATTTCAATGAGTTGAAGCAATATGTAGTTTTATGTAGTGGTTTTACCTCTGTATTGTGTTGTGTAATGGACTTCACAACCTGGAGTTACCTTTCAACTATTTATTGCTAATCTCAGTTTTTCAGATGTGCAGTTAGAATTTTTGCGTTTGACATGATTGGACAAAATAAGTGTTGTGTGATTTAATGGTCAGATGGCTGGTTCAAGCAAGGCTATTTGTTACATTGTCATGCAGTAGCTTGGGCAAGACTAGAAGCCAGAACAGTGACTTTAATCTGTGAACCATGTGACTGGTCAAAGTGAAATGCTGTTAAGAAATGTAAGCAACATTTAATAAAAATATCAAAGTTGGACTCACATCAAGCTTTTTGCAGAAAAACCCACCCACATTCTTGTGAGTATCCAAATCCAGTGTGTTTTTTAATCATTGTTGAAGCTTCTGAAGAACTGCTCAAGGTTAAAATCGTCCACAGATGGTCAGGCCTTGGCTGGAGCTCCGAAACCACATGATATCACTCCACCGTCTGCCTCAGTTTTATAATGTTTTGTTTGCTCTGTGGCTCCTCGTCCAGTTTTTTACCTCAGATTGGAGCCCAAGTACCACAAGTATGGACCAGAAAGTCTTACTTTTCTTCTTCAGTAACTTCCACATTTATAGTTGACCGTTTTGTGCCTCTGTTATTTTCCCTAATCCAACATGGAACATAGATGAAAATTAAAGTTGTAAAAAGAAAGCTGGAAATGTATTGGTGTTTCTACATTTTTGTGCAGCTGATCACATGAGGATATACTGAAGTGACTTTCCCTAAACTCTAAAATCAAATCATTAAAGCAAGACTGTCAGAGATTAGATTCACCTAAACAGTGTATGCATTCATGCTACTACTGTAAGGTAATTTCAGAATGTGTGGTATAATATAAGATGGATATGATGGTACTTAAATTCTTGGATGCTTCTGATTTACCTTTACTTACCTTTATATATGCTAGGTTTCTCCCCTATCTGGTGAACAAAATCATATTGCATATTGCAAAGGTTTCACTCATTAAGAAACCTGTGTAGCTGGTATTTGATGCATTGCGATTATTACTGTATCTACAAACACAGTTTACTTGCATTGAAGCTGGATAAACTGTTTCACTCTACTATTGCTTCTATTTCCCATACATGTCCATTTCCATTGGAAAGGGTCAGTAGGATTGTATAGGAGCTACAGCAATATAATCTTTTGGTTGAAAATGTGTTGTAGCTGTTCAGACTCCAGAACAGAGTGAAATACAACACAATGCGACGAAGGGGGCGGTAGCGGAAAGGAGACAGTTTCCCTGTGATGAAAGTGTGGAATCAAGCGAGCTTTTTGCCTAATCTTCTTTAAGCCAATTCACAATATGTGCTAAGTGCAGCTGTGCATTACACAGACATTGGGAGGATGGGCACTAGGGCTTTTAGTGGTTGGTGTTATCAAGGACAAGGCCAGGATGTGCTGCAGGCACGCCGAGCTGTCAGGTGGAGCAGAGCTAAGGTATGGAGGTCTGGGTTGCAGCAGTAAAAACAAGGCGGTGAGGGGCCTCATCCATATGGATGACAGGCTTCACTCAGCGGGCTGATGTGTGGACTTGAGCCCTGAACATGGCACACCCCATACATAGGGATTAGCTTAAATGCTAGCAATTAGCCCTCCTCAACGCCACAGATCTCAGAGTTGGATTTGAAGTTCACCTAGACCACACGCACTAAAACACACACATTTTCTTTTCTTTTCTACATGTTCTTCACATCTCTTCACTTCCATCAGAGGTTATGAAGTTTTATAATTCATTACCTCTCTAATTCTAGGATTTAAAGGTAACATTTTTAGCTTTGGACGTGCTTTGTTTTATTTGGCCAAAGTGCACTGCACGGACTCTCATATACACAACCTGTATTTTGATTGTATTGTATTATTAGTTCTGCTGAAGAGCTTCTCTTTATTTTTGTTTTCCAGACTTGTGGTTGGAGCCAGCTGTATCCTTTGACTGCCAGAGGACTGGTAAATGGTCTACTGCACATATTCCACTAGTGATAAGAGAGTGAAGTTATAAACGTAACATTAGAATCAGACCAGTGAGAAATAGTACAAATAACTCTTTATTTTAAACTCATTGTGCCATGTTTACATCTATACTGAGTGTTTTCAGTGTGAAATACATCATCTCCATGTCATTTAGGAAATAATTACAAAACAAATTCCAAATACGATCATTGTATTTTTTATTTTTATGTCCACACATGATTTGCTACTGTACATGCAACTTAAAAAACACTATAATCCTGAATGTGCTGCTGCTCAGATGTGGCTCTGGAGTGTGCAGGGTTCCTCACAGGTATTGGTTTGGACACTACAGTCATGGTTCGCAGCATTGCCCTCAGGGGGTTTGACCAGGTATTGCTCCCCGTGCTACAGTCTGTATATTTTGATTATCATAATTGGGATTTTTGTCATGACACTGGGTATTTGCTTTTGGTTTATGCAGCAAATGGCAGGTCTAGTGACAGACTACATGGAGCGTTATGGAACCAAGTTTGCATGGAAGTGTGTCCCCAAGAGAGTAGACAAACTCTCCTCAGGAGCCTTTCAGGTGACCTGGACTGACCTCCAGACAGGCAATGAACTCAAGGACACCTACGACTCTGTGTTGTGGGCAGTTGGTGAGTGTGTAAATGAGAGCGGCCGATGATTGAGGAAAAGTTGCTATTTTCATCAGAATTGAGATCATGGACCTAAAACTATAGCTACATTCTTGCACTGACCTTTTTATAGTTGGTTTAAAATCTGAATGTGCAGTTGATGTTACACATTACAGTTAACCGGTACCTACAGTACCGTGCAAATGTTCTTTAACTAAAAGTTAAGTGAGAATTCTTCAAAAAATATTCATCAATTAACTTCATACAAAGTGCAGTAGACAGAAGAAACCTATATCAAATCAATATTTGACCAATATTTTGCCTTTAAAACACCACCAATTATCCTAGACTTACACACAGAAAATGGGAAAAACCGGGGTAGTCAATTCTCCTACCTTATAGTAGTGCAATACTTATTAGGTGGAGTACCCCTTTAAAATATCCCAGTAGCTACAAAAAATACTCAACATATTTGTTTAATTGATAGTCAATTAATGCAGTCCACAGTATAGTAATTAACTCTTAAATCTCTATTTTTAAAACATCCCTTGGCATTACACATGATTACGCCGATCATGATTATTTTGTTCTAATGTAACAATACATCCCTGAAATATAACATTGCTCATGACTGCTTTCTCTGCGCCACCATCAATTTCATTGTCATCATCAATAGAGTGCAGTGTCAGCAGATAGCAGAGGAATCAAGGCTGAAAACAAAGTAATAAAGCCTGAGTGATGGGGATGGCCAGGGGAAGTGTTAATCACCCAGCGCTGGCTTTCTGGCTCTCTGTTGGAGAGGGGCAGGATGCACCCAGGCACAGGGTCACAGCGTTCCCCTCTTTGTTCTCCCTCTCTTGACTCTTCCTGCCTATGCCAGCCCTGCGGAAACCAACCCAGCATCTGTCACTGCCATCCCTGCCCGCGGCCCTCTGCCTGCCATTACTGCCAGCCTTCCTCCTCGTCTACTGTCCATTCAATATTCTATCATTTCACTTCTCCTGTTCCACCAGCAGTATGAGTAACAATAGAGTGAACATCCGTCAGGGCCACAGCCATCAGTTTATTTGTGTTTCAAAGACAACGCTGTGCTTCCGAAAATCTGACTACCAGGCTTTTCCTACCTCACCAGTCTAATGCTTTATTTGTGCATGTGTGTGCATGCGTGTGTGTGTCGGTAGGGTCCTTTTGCTCTATGCGTGTGACAGCAACAAGGATGTGTGTGACCCTGCAGCTGAGATGACGTTCGGTCTTCCCTCCCGCTGCTGAATTCCCACATCGTCTCAGCGTGAGACTGGGGGTGAGAATGATATTTTCATTGAGTGCATGTATGAGTAGGTATTTGACATGCGTGAGATGATGTAGCCCTTGTGTTTCCTATATTCATGCGAGTCACTTCTCATCCAAACTCAGTCAAGGATCGAGGTTAAATGGCCATGCGAACTTTTTTGGTTTTCATACGCAGTGCACCAAACTACTAAGTATTTTAGCCTGCTTTTAGACTTTTTCATATTTCCCAGTTCCTTTTACTTTCAAATGGAACAGACGTGATTTTTGTCAAGAAGCATTACCACAAGTTTAAGTTCCTGCACCTTATTTCAATAATTGCCCTAAAACGGCTGTTGTGTTTATGCTATTAACTAAAACCATGTAAGGACTCAGCCCGCTATATCCATAACAGCTTTTGTTCCCATACAGTTTAGTGAGAAAGCAGCAACAACGTGGCCTCTGCTCTTTGATGTATACGTGCAGGAGTTATGAGTACAAGGCCACTTCCCTTTACTGTGACCTTACACTAGAGGCCAGGCAGGGTCCCAGGCCTCTGTGGAGTTATTAAAGGCCAGAGGGGAGAGGGGGACAGTATCACACTGTCTGCTACATCCTTCTCTCCAGCCCTGCCTCCCTTCACCTTTCCGCTGCTCCTTCCTGGCCGCAGGGCCGCTCTCCTGTCCAGGTGTGCCCACAGAAACACACCAGGAAACAGAACATTTCCATATTTCCTGTCTGCATGTGGACAGTGAGCACATTAGTCTTCCTCCTGACTGCACTCTACAGTACTCAGGGATGTCCCAGTGTTTTTACAGGATCTTTGAAGTTTCAACTTAAATGTATTTATAATGAAACATTATTGCCTTTCTTAGTATTATAAGTTAATGGTGACATACCTGAATGATACTCCTGTCTGTCTATTTTCTATTATTGATTCTTCTCTTATTATAGATTATAGATTATATAGATTATTATAGATATTATAGATGTTTATTAATTAAATGAGTGGCTCTTAATTGAAGTATTTCGGTTGTTACTGCATAGCATTGGTATTTGCACATGATGATAAAACAAACACATCCTTTCGAAAAAGGCAATAAAAATTTGTTAAATGGATCACAATGAGACAAAAGGTCAGAGGTGACCTTGTTGAGCCTTACCTGTAAATTGTATCTCTATATTTTTTAAGAGTTTAACACTCTCAGCCAATCTGCTTTATCGGGACTGTGTGGGTGTGGTTTGATCTGCCAGTCTTCTGTGAACTATCCAGAACTACTCTAACTTTGGCAGAAAATAGTGTGTTCTTGTCCAGTAGGAGCTTATTGAGAAAATAGGTTTTCGTGGCCTTTAAACTCTGTCTACAACATACTGTGCTGCTAATGGTGGCGAAAGCTCTTGCTGAGATGAGGGAGCAGAGTTTACAAGTAATAGTTTGAGTGCAGGTTGCACACACCTAATTTGTGAACATACAGTGGTTGTTATTCTCTAAAACACATTGACATGACATTTCCTTTCCAACTGACATATTTTATCATACACAGATGCTACAGTAAGTGTTTTCTACAGCTGAGATCTTTATCAATTTGCTTCTTAAAATCTTTTGACCTGAAATAGAACATGTAATCAATTTTTGGCATTCTGTATGATCTGTTCCCCCAAGAAAAACAAGACACCCTCCCTCACATTGCTCTCCCTTTTGTCTTTAGTCGTTTGATTGATCAGATAAGCGTCCGGCTCTCATTTCAACTTACAGTTTTGTTGTGGCTAGGTAGCCTAGCGGTCCAGAGTTTTCCTCCTAATGTCACAAGAGGCTTTGTTCATATTGTGTGTGTCTGTGTCTGTCTGTCTCTCTCTATGTTGTTGTGTCCTCGCCACACAATGGACCAAAGAGAGAGTCTACCATCTCCATTTCAAATAAGAAAATGCATTCAGTATTTAGTTCAGTTTTCATTAGCAAAAATATATTATTATCACAATAGTAAAGCCTCTAAAACAGGATGAGGACCATTACGAGACACAGAGCTTCAAACCCAGAGTAAAAAAATCTATAATAAGGTCTCTCAGCTCTTCAAATATAGTGATATTCTGGAAATATTCCTGAATGACACCAATTGTAGAATGACATGTGTACGCAGGCTATTCTAGTGTTGTGGCCACACAAGACAAGAAAATATTTACAAGTCCTTCTTTTGGGAATTGGTCTGTCTAACTTCCCCTCTCTCCTCTTCAACCACCCATGCTGTGGAGTATTAGACAGGTCCCTGTAGTCTCCCGGTCTGAGAAGAGGGGGAGGACGTTGTTCTTCGGCTCCAGCCAGGAAAAGGGTCTCGAGAGCTTGTTATTTTTGCTGTCCGATAGCATCTACATGGGTACCTCTGGGTTGGGTGTTTATTATGCTACCCAGGCAGGTTGTGAGGAGCTATGGAGAGGGAGTGCGGGGGTGGCGGAGCATGTGGTCCGTGGTCCATCACCATGGAGACTCGGTGTCGACAGCATCAGTCAACCATACCCTAGTGTCCGAAATCGCACCTTGGGGTGTCCCTCGGGGTTGATGGGATCCTAATTCCCAGATGCTCATCAGTTTCTCCTCTGCTCTTCATTGCTCTAGTTCTGCATTTCAACTGGAAAAATGTTTTGTTCTTAATTCCTAAAGAAATCAACACAAATACTGGTGTGGTTTTTTTTTTAACTCTTAATTGTTAATTTTTCTAAGGATTAGTTTTATTATTGAATAATCTGGGTTTTTTTATTAATCATTTAAAAAAAGGCAGAAAACAACTTCTCAAAACCAAAAGGTGACAACTTCATGATAGCTTGTTTTGTGCGACCAACCTAATCCCAATGTATTTGATAGAAAATTATATTAAACCAAAAAAGCAACAAATCCTCACATTTGTGAGGCTAAAACCAACAAATGTTTGGTATTTTTGCTCGATAAATGATCCTATTATCTGCCCGTTTAATGAGTCTTTCTGAGGTCCTCACAAGAAAATAATACAATAGAATACAAATACAGAATGTGATTAGTAATAAACATAAAACAAGGGGTGTCAATCTCAAAACCTCAGCATAATGTGTTATGAACACTGTAAACGGAGCCTTTCTCCTCTGCTACACCACTGTCTCTCTCCTAAATTGTAAACCAATATTCTCCCTCTGTCATTTTCTCTCACTGATCTCAGGTAGAGCCCCAGAAACCAAGACCCTCGGTCTCGACAAGCTTGGTGTGCAACTCAACAATGAGACGGGGAAAATAATCGTGGGCCCTGATGAATCTACCTCGGTGCCAAACATCTATGCTTTTGGTGACATCAGTGAGGTAGGCATTGTCACCAGACACCAAAACAACAAAAGCCCTAACTACAGTGAAAATGGAAAAACACTCCACTTTATGACAATGTTTCCATAAAGCCACACCCACCACACAGTTATTATAAATGCTTTTCATAGTTTGAGCCACTAGTCCAGAAGTCAACTCTGCGAGAGAACTAACACCAATATAATAATATAACCTTAACACATATCAGCTTCGGATTTGATTTGTACCATCACAGAAATTTTTATTTTTGTTTTTTCAATTCGTTAATCCTAAAGAATAAATTGTTATAGGTTCTTGGGATGTAAACAAATACAAATAGTAGAAAATAGCTGACTGTACAATGCAAAGTAGCATGACAAAACAGCATGACTTTCATCATCAGTCATAAAGATTTGCCAAAATATAAACAAATGATAGAAGTATCTGTGCATTGTACTTTATATCTTGTTGACACTTGAGCCAGAGATAAAATTGGTAAACACACTGATCTCCAGCTGATAATCATTCAAGGTTAAAAGCCACCAATATGCAAAAATTCTTAGTTAACACCCTATTCATTATATCAGTTTGTTTTTACTAGGATAGGTCCATACTATTAATTAAGCTTATTATGATTTTAAGTGTGTCTGATGTAAAGAAATACAAAGTGAATAAACTCTAGATGAAAAACAGTTAAACTTAGTTAACATTGTATTTTTTTCACCACATGCCTATGTTAAAAAAACCTAAGAACATCATTGTAACAGTAATGATGACCACATGCACACATACAAGACATTTTATTATGCTTCAGTATTTGGCAGAAGACTGAATGCGACTATCGTGTGAGGCCTCAAATAATTGACATCGGTGCTGTGTGTTCCAAGCTGAAGCAGCCGTGTTAATACTAGTTATACCTTCTCTATGTAATGTCAGTGTTGCAGTGTTGTTTTTTCACCACAACCAGCTGTGTGCTTCCTTCCTGCCTCCCAGGCCTCATGACACACACATTTGCTGAGTGTATTTTGATTGACGGCTTGCTTTGATGAGTCGTGCTTCACCCCAATCTGTCTGTCAGCTTTTCACAGCAGCAGGAGGTATTTTTTTCTCTTTTAAACATGAGGGTTGATATCTCGCTCAATTTGTCCACTGCTCAGTTGTTTTCTTTTCATCTCATCGACAAATGGAAACACCCCCGGAGTGCCAAGAAATGCATTATAATGACGCACACTGTCTGGTGTGTAAACAGTTACTGGAACGCCAGAGCACACATCTACATACATCCAGAGGTGCAGGTGGGAGATGTTTTGGACAACAGGATGTGCGGTGGTAATTTAACAGGTTGAAGTCATGCCTTTAGAATTGCCCCGCAGCCCTAATGTTTTCTGCACTGTTCAGTTACGTGTGCGTGCGTGCGCTCATGTCCGTGTCTGTTTGTCCGTTTTGGTGGTAACAGATTTTTTTTTTAAAAGTGTGCTAGGCAGTTAAAATGTTTAGAATGTTTAAATCAGGATTAGGGCAGAACTATATTGTGTGTGTTTTGGGGGGGTTACGAGGTACAGGTACACTGACATATACAAAGTTGTCTGTTGTTTTTAGGGTCGTCCTGAATTGACCCCAACGGCTGTTAAAGCAGGAAAGCTCCTTGCCCGCAGACTGGTTGGTCAGAGCATAGAGCTCATGAACTACGACAATGTAAGATGCACACACACGCACACACACACACACACTGGGAGTCTGATCATTGATTCATGATCATGATTGATTTGTCCCTGTCTCATATAGGTGCCTACCACTGTGTTCACCCCTCTTGAGTATGGCTGTGTGGGTCTGTCTGAGGAGGAGGCTGAGAAGAGGCATGGAAATGACGGCATAGAGGTAAGCTGTGTCGCTGTGATACTGCTGTCAGCAGGGAATTTCCAACTGTAAATATTTTCACTATGTATATGTATATATATCTGTGTGTGTGTGTGTGTGTGTGTGTGTGTGTGTGTGTGTGTAAAAAAGGAATGATTTTATCTATGTAGAAATTGCACTCACTTTATAGTATTACTTTAAATAACTGGTGTAAAAACTATGATACACTATACACTATTGTGACATGTTGAATTATGAGTTTTGTTTCATGAATGAAATTTACAGTGGCAGGGATATTGCCATTAACCTGCATTAAATGACAAAATGTCCTCTAATCCCTAAACACACACTGAGACGCACATACAATGCAAAAGAAAGCAGCTTTGAATTTCCCATGCTTGTGTACGTGAGCAGTGTGCCAGATGCTAGCCAACACCTGCACAAGGTTGTCGATAAAACGCTTTAGCCGGCAAGGTGGGGCTCCCTGCTGTGACTGACAGGCGAGCAGGAGGCCTGATTGAAGGTGTGTGTGGGATGATGACAGGCGTGCCAAGATCTGAGGAGGAGCTGCAGCACCGGCTCCCGACAGCTGCATGGCCCTCAAAACTTGTGTCGGCATGCTCGCGCATAGAGTATAATACAATACACACACGTCTTCAGTAAGGAGTTTGAAATCCATCACCGTGATGAGCAAGCACTGAGATTTCTATTCAGATTTTTTTTCTAATGTTTTTAACAGTGCACTTGAATTAGCGCTCCTAAGGCTTTATATCTGCACTGTTATTGAGTGATAGTCAGAATCAGACTGTGGTAATAATTAAACACAAAGTACTGTATATAAGTTGGTGGACTGTCATCTGACAATCTACCAAAGGTTTTTAAATATTTCTTTCTGATTAATCTGTAAAATGAAAATATATCTTTAAAATGAATCACACAGCTCTTAAAAAATAATAATAATTCTGTCATTGATGTATTGCTGGAAAGCTGTATTGTTGTTAGTTGCTAGTCACATCCAAAGTCGGTTTATTAATGTCCACAACAGGAGATCATCATCACCGCTGGAAACTCCCTCAGTGGTGTTTATATGATCTGTCTTCTGTTTGTCTGTGCAGGTCTACCACGCGTTCTACAAGCCCCTAGAATTCACTGTTGCAGAGCGCGATGCCAGCCAGTGTTACATTAAGGTGAATTTCATTACATTAAACTGCTTAGTGAATTTCTTATAGAGTATGTGTTTTCTGGCAGGTTATACACCATATAATTAGTTCTTTGTACTGTGTGTTCATCGAAGTGACATATTTCCTGCAGCAGGTTGGTCGGGGTCAGACTGCGGCTCAAGATCATTTTGAGAGTGACTAATGGAAGAAACTATATAGCCTAAATAGTCTAACCATCA
This sequence comes from Pampus argenteus, assembly GCA_036937835.1. Lineage (NCBI taxonomy): Eukaryota > Metazoa > Chordata > Actinopteri > Scombriformes > Stromateidae > Pampus > Pampus argenteus. The sequence continues at coordinate 15,804,211 of CM072867.1, forward strand.
GGCAATCCATGCCAAACTTTAATTTGTTCATCCATGGCTAGAGTGTCAGCTCTAGGATCCACCAAAATTACAAAAATTATCCTAAAAGTTGATGGCTTGACAGATATGCCAGCCACAGTTAAAAGCAGAAAAACAAGTGTAGGGTACAGGGCAACCACTAATGCCTCTTAGCTTCATCTGCTACATGTAAATCTGTTTTTGTTTTTCATCTTCAGGTGATATGCAAGCGAGACAGAGACCAGAAGATCCTGGGTCTGCACTTCACTGGTCCAAATGCTGGAGAAGTTACACAGGGCTTTGCTATGAGTTTCCAGTAAGTTACTATAAATAAATCAAAGATTTTAAGGTCCAAATATTGGTGATTTTGAGCTAATAAGTTTTAAGTTATTAGGATGTGCAGAATGGAATATTTTTGTAGGATTTGTCTAGGACCATATTCAACACATTTAGAGTGCAATTCATAGTACTACATTTTTTATAGCAAACAAAACATTGAAATGTCGAATAAGGAACACACCATTTGGGAGACAAACCTACTCCTCAAAAATTATAGATAGCACAAAATTAAGAGAAATTACAGGACTTATTAAATGATTGTAGATAAGACAGAATAGATGTACTACAGTCAAATTAAATTCTAGATAAGAATATTTATACTAACAGTACTCCTCAAACTATTAATGTAACTCAATATCAGTACATCAGGGCATGCAGATGATGATGCAAAAATAATGAAAGACAGTTTAAGCACAAGCAACCTGAATGACCTATATTTGTGTCTTTGTGTGTCACAGGTGCGGGGCAACATATTCCCACCTGTTGAAGACAATAGGCATCCACCCAACCTGTGCTGAGGAGCTGATCAAGCTCAACATCACTAAACGCTCCGGCTTGGACGCCACAGTCACTGGCTGCTGAGGTTAAATCCCCTCAGTCTCTGAACACTAATGAGCACACAGAGTCCCTCAGTGACAGAAGAAAGATGTTGGTTTGGCCCCCATAATAACCTGGGTTTGTTCTGCTCTCTCTTTGTCCCTCTCTTTCTATGTGGCCCCCAGTTTTTAGTGCTCTCTAGGGTTTGTGCTGTAGCTCCTGTGCCCAGGTTAGTGTCACTGACACGTCATGTGATAACCAAGATGATTATTCTCGCTACATGCAGGTTGTCTGTGCTCTGAAAGCACATGACTACGGCTCAGGTTAGTGAAAGCTTTGGCCGCAGAGGGAGCGTCTTTTAAATAAATAGGCTCATCAATCAGGATTAAGGCCTGCGCTTAGGGTTTTGTTGAAATTGTACGAGAAATGTGGACCGGGCCCTAACATTTCTTCTGAATATATATATATTCTGCAAATATTGTTGTTGGTCTGGCTGTACTTCCTGTCCATTTGTCTTGGAGGTGACACATACCATACCCCCCTACACCCTGCCCCCCATGACACTGATGGATGACCCCGGGGCCGTGGCTGCAGCGACAGCACCCCATTTCCTATAGACACACACAAACAGTCAGCGGGCCGCCTGTCAGTCAACCAGCGTAGACTTGGTCAGGGAGCCCTGGCTTCTTGAGGACCCAGGAGAGTCCAGGAGACCTCTTCCTCCAAATGTATAGAAGAAGAATACAGCAGGGCTGAAAACGTGATGTCAAAAGCCATGTGGGCGCCACAGCCCAGGCAATGGCTTTACTGTGCTCAGAGCTCTGGTACAACTGTACTATTCGGCCTCACCCAAAGGTGGCACTGCTGCCCTCCAATTCTCCTGTCTTTCTGAGACGAGAGAGAGGATAAAGTAGTCACTGCATAAAACATAAACCTGGATACATTCAGGTTGCACATTTAATCCCTTTAATCCCTATAAAAGGTATGTGCTTTTGGATGAAGTTGGAAAGCAGGCTAGGTTTATTAGTGCCAAACTGATAAGGGTTATCTGTTGTGTATTTACATGGATGGCAGGTTAGCCTTTAAGAGTCATCACCCTCAAAGATAACACAAGTTGTTTATATCAATAATGCAGTAATAGACCCCCCCAGTTTGCCAAAGTGCTCTAATGTTTAACCTGCTGGCTGTACTGGACATCTTCAACCAATCTTGGGTTTATTAGGTAGAAGAGGAGGGCTGTCAATAAACGGGGTTGCTAAAGAAATTGGGGGACCGAAGAGGAGGCTGGTGGGTGTAGTTTATTTTTATTTGAAGTCTAATCTGCCCAGCCTGATTAATGATTCCGATGAGGGGAGTGACAGCGTGCCAGGAGATGGAGAGAGGAAAAAGAGAGAGCGGGCTACCAGGTTTATTTGGACCTGGGCCGGAGGAGAAAGAGCTGAGTTTCAGCCCGGTGAGGGAGGGAAGGGGATTCCTGTGTGCTCTGTTCAGGGCTGAGGTGCTGACTGAAGGACCCTGACCTCCGCTCAGCAGGAACAGCTTGACTCTATCACTCGGAGCACAGAGGGCTCACATGCTCCAGCACTGCACGGCAGGGGCCGAGGGGCCTGTGGGTGGAGGGGGGATGTAGGATGGCCATGGGACTGACAGAGCCAACCAACACAACACCGAGCGGTAGCAGTGTGTTTGCCCTGGGTAATTGAGTCTATGTTCCTGTGCTTAACGAGCCACTTCAGAGACCCCAGGGTGGGCCCAAGGCAATGTGAGGGAAGTCATTGAGGCCATCAGTGTAACTGTAATGTCTGTTTGCTTTTTACCCTCTACTTCCCTTCTGCTTTCTCTCATCTAGTCTGCTATTTTATACACAGTACAGTATGGCTTTCACACGCACAACATTACAACGTTACAATGTCTCCATTTCAATAGTTTAAAATGACATATCAGTCTAATTTGGATGATTATTCTTCACTGTTGATCATGCACCCCATGCCTAAGATTTGATCAGCAGACCTCAGCTGTGCCCCACAGGGGGGTCAGGGTTCAACTTTCAGGTCGGCCAGCTAATGATGGCCTGCACTAAAACCCAGAACTGGGGAGTGCAGGCCTGATGTCACCTGGCTGCCAACATCAGTAGTTGTAAATAGAGAAGTGTAATTTCTATTAAAGCTTTGTTATACATAATTTATATGTGAGGTAATAACATGCTGGAATGCACAGTGTCACTATTAAAGTAATGATATCCACTGATTGAGTGCCCTGTGTTCTACATCAGTGGCCACATGGTTGCTTGTATCTGTGAGTCCATGTGCATGCATGTGTACATAAACATACTGTGTGTGTGTATGGTAAGATTTCTTTTTTACAGAACTGTGTTCATTTTGTAAAAACACAATTTGCATACTGAGAGAAAATGGGACTGATACCTGTGTTACAGAAGGAAAATAAAAGTAGAATGCAGGTGTAAACATAATAAAACAATAGTTTGACTTTTTGGGAAATATACTACTAATATTCTATTAATATTTGTTTTCTTGCAAAGTTAGATGATATGTAAGATACCACTCTAATGTTTTGTACAATAAATATAAAGCTACGTCAGTTAGCTTAGCTTAGCGCAAACACTGGAAAAGGGTAAAAAGCTAGCCTGGCTCTGTTCAAACTTAACAAAAACAGGGCATATCTATGATGTGCAGGTCTGTTTCTTGGCTGAGTGTGGTCACTTTGTTAGGTAACCCAACTAGCCTAGTCCCAGACATGAAATTTTCACAGCATTGTGCAAGTGTCCAGAAAACCACTGACTGTCAATGTTATTATGCATTTCTGTGGATCTGTACAGGTTCATCTTTAAATATGCTACATGGCTCAGTCTTCATATTAAGCAGTGTCATCAGGGGTGGTCACACTTTGACCCGAGTCGTCTCTGCTGACAGGCAGCTCTGCTATGCGGCCCTGTCACTCAACCCTCTGCACCAACAATGGCAGAAATTCCAGTGTGTTTGTTTGGTTAAGGACAGAGCTCTCTGAAACCCCTGAACCTCCTCAGGATCCACAGCAGCCTCACTCACCCTGAGCATGAAGCTGGTGTCAGTCCTAACCCAGACAGCAAGAGTAAAGTTCACCCGCCGTCTCAAGAATAGTCAGCCCCATTTAGCAGTTGTGTTCCCTATGTCCCTCCACAATGGAGCAAACAGGCTAAATCCACCCTGAAATGCACTTAGTAGTACATGTCAACATGTCAGGGTGCGCTCGGTTTTACGCTCCATCTTAATCCAGCCCATTGAATGCTGACAGTTGTCTGTGAGTCAGACATTCACAAGGCCCTTTGTCATTTCAGGTCTTGAGCCGTAGCAGCCACGCTGGAAGAGCAGCACGCTCAGACACACGTTAAAACACACATGTTGGGTAGACAGCCCCGTAGCTGGTGCAAAAGCCTCAAAGGGAGGAGAAACTGATACATACCTTGTGTAAACATCAGCAAAAAAATGACGCTAGAAACAGAAAAGGCTTAACCGAGGCGAGGATTATCCCCGAGAAATGAATAGGGGCCAATTATGACTGCTCTATTGTACTGCCAGTATCTGGCTCAAGAGCTGTCAGCCTGAGATGCCTGCAGGGTCCGGACGGGGTGCGGTAGCTGAGGATGGGGTCCTCAGGAGGCATGATTTAAAAAAAAGACACCCTCAGATTGGTAAAACAAGGTGAGTCTCCAAGATGGTCTGCTAGATTTTGCTTTCTTCGTCATCTGGCCTCCCAAGTTCAAGACAATCAGGTCAAAAACCCACTGAGACCAATCACTAAGCCTAATGGTAGGCTCACAAAAACAACCATGGAAACAAGGGTGTCGAGGTGGGGTTGTCTGCTTTCTCTGTCATCTACAGATGTACACAATTCACAGACGCTACTTTCTTTCTGGTACTCTTTAGTCCAAGGTCACATTTTTATTTCTGACTTGAGGAGAGTGTCTGCAGTCTGAATACTTCCCCTCAGGAATGTCACAGTTGTCTTGCTAAAAAGACTAAATATTTTATTTAGCTACAACTGTTGCTTCTAGAAAGATTCAGTCAACGAGTGACCTCACCTTCTTGACTTCTCATCCAACCACAAACACTGAGCTCTTGTCAGAGTGGGGTCCTGTTGGTAGCCCAGTCGAGGTGAGGGCCTGTGAAATGAGCTTATCTGACCCCTGATAAGAACAGGATACCCTCAGGAATGGTTTAAATTCAATACACATGGCTGCCGCAGCAGCCCTTATCTGAGGGTAGGTGTTTGAAAGGGAGCTATCTGTAGCACTGCGGTTTGGCCCATGTAGACCCGTCCAGCAGACCGCAGCCTTACATAGAATGCTAGTGCATTTTGGCCAACAGTGAAAAATAGTGTGCAACAATGTCATAGTTTGTGGTTGTGTTCCTCAGACGTCACTAAGAGTGCAATTACGATCAGCAACCTCAACTCCTAAATCATTTAGTCATGTCTTTTGCCACACAAGAAGCTGTCTTATTACCTCTGGAAGCAGCACAGAGATTTATTGAGTTGATGTTTGATGACGGCATACAACAAAGGGACATTGTTTGTTTGTGTATGCATGCCAAACCGTGCTGATTGGGTCAATAGCAGTCTGCTTGCAAATCAACACAACACATACTCTGATGTTTTGCTCTAAACAAGACATGTCTGGCACTATATTTGGACTTAACATGAGTTATGGTTATTATTGTTATTGCACATCTAACAACCTCTTAATCATTGTCTGTTTGATCAGCTACACTTTTTCTCATAGATGGCTTCTTTGTCCCCAAAGAAGAAATTTCTTTCCACAGTAGTTTTTTTTTTTCTTTTGCTAATTTATTAAAAAGGGACATTTTAAAGGTACTTTTGACAGCAATTACAGCCTCAATTCTTGTTTTTTTTCTGCAATTTTTCTCTGCTGGGCCTCTCCAGTTGTCCGGTTGGATGGGGACCATTGGTGGATTGCCATTTTCAGGTCTCTCTAGAGATGTACAATTGGGTTCAAGTCAGGGCTTCACAGAGTTGTCCCTAATCCACTCCTGTGTTGCCTGATATCTCTGTACTTTGCTCCATTCAGCTTTCCCTCAACCCTGACCATTCTCCCAGTCCCTGCTGCTGAAAACAACCTACGGCATGATGCTGCCACCACCATGCTTCATCTCTGCGATGGTACTTGGCAGGTGATGTGCGGTGCCTCGTCCCTGATTAGAATTGAGAGCAAACAGTTCAATCTTGGTTTCATCAGACCAGAGAATCTTTGTTTCAGTCTGAGAGTCCTTTCCTGTGTCCTGTGTCTGAGCTCTGGATGCAGTTCCTTCATCCTCATGGCTTTGTTTATTTGCTCTGATATGTATAATCAGCTGTGAGACCTTTTATAGACATGTGCCTTTCCAAATCATGTCCAATCAATTGAATTTGCCACAAGTGGACTCCTATCAAGGTGTAGATACATTTCAAAGATGATCAAAAGAAATACAGGGAACCTGAGTTAAATGTCAAGTGTCATAGCAAAGGGTCTGAATACTTATGACAATGTGCTCTTTCTGTTTTTCAACATGACAAAATGGATGCATCTACTCTGTGGCTCTGGTGTTATCAGTCTGAGTCACATTGCATAAATCAAAGTATACCTTTCAGTGTCGTGATGGCTTCCCACTCAGCAGCCAAAACATCTGGCTGGAGCTTCAAGGAGAGAGAGATTGCTATTCCTGCCTGTCCTGTCCTTGAACATGCACATAGTAAGAACACATATACACAGGCTGAGCTGCAGAGGCCGAACTGTCATGTGATGCAGATGGACTGCACGCTGGGCTTGCCCTCTGGCTGCTGTCGATGCCTCTCTGATTGATTCTGTCTTTCCTGTTTAACCAATAAAAGCTCTGTGTGGTGGGGCAAGCAGCTTGTGAATGAATCACACACTACAAATTCTGCATGTGTTGAGTATCGGTTAACTTTGCCTCTGGAGCTCAGAGTTATGTCTGCCTACGTTTATTTGTTGGTCACTGATCTGATGAGAGATGGCTTGCGTGGTATGTTTTGTGTGTGTGTGAGTGTAAGTGAGTGAGTGAGGTGGGGGCAGATGGGAATGTGGATGCGTGGGTGTGTCAGCAACGTGAGCTCTCTTGTGTATGACTTGTATTTGTGCGTCCAGACTTGTGTGTGTGTGTGTGTGTGTGTGTGTGCGTGCATGAGATAGAGAGAGACTGGCAGTGTGTGAGCATATTGTAAGCATGCATCCAGTGCAAATGAATACTCCCTAAAAATAAAGCTGTGGAGATCTGTACCTCTACTCAGTGTTTCCAAAACAAATGCAGCATTTTCAAACAGTTCTATAACAGGAGTGTCCCTGTCACAGCCAAATTATGGTACATGCACACAGTGGGAGATCAAACTAGCTTAGTAATTAGTCTTCACAAAGTAATCTTTGCCCTTTATGTCATCATGTAGGACAAATGAAGTAGCAGCAGCAACAACATGTAGAGTGGTCATTAGGGGGTCTGCTGTGAGAGGCATGCATCACTGCTCACTAATCTGGATTCAGTCTACCTGAAGATGATAATGTACAAACTGTTGGCTAATGAATAATTGGTAAAAAATATATTTTTCACCCCTAACTGATGACAAACACAAAACTCAGATAGCTTAGAATAGCACAGAAACTGGAAAAAGTGTGAAACAGCTAGCCTCCTTAAAAAAAAAAAAAAAAAGTTATGTTTGAAAAAGAGAACATGTTAACTTAAGGTTTTAGCAGGAATGAAGTAATAGGACTCGATTAAAATTTTTAATCAAGTTAATTACAGGGTCTGTAATTAATCGCAAACCCTGACAAAAAGTATTAAATTCAAATAAACTTTTAGAAGCATTTAGAAAGCATTTAACCATAGCTGCATGCCATCAACCAGAGTAAACACTGTAGTCACAATGTGCGTAATACTGAGAAAAATGGTTTTTACCACATGCAGTAGACTATTGTTAACAATGCTGAAACCAGTCTGAAGCTAGTTTCAGAGGAATGAAATCAGTGAACTAATTGAAACATGTAGCACAAAAAAATGCTACATAACATTACGGGTCAAAATTATAACTTTTCCTTGCCTGCTGCCCCAGTAGATGTGTCCAGGGAGAAATAGTTTCCTCATTAAAGAGGAGTTTCAAACTGATAAGAATATTAATTTAAGTCACTGGGGGCCTCCCTCTTCTTTACTGTTCCAAAAGAGGATGGTTCAGCTTTCTCCTTTCCTGCTAGATACTGAGTCATTAAAGTCTTGTTTTGGTCTGTACTCCTTAAAGTGACAGGCAGGTCAGTCACTCCTCACCCTTACTGAGATCTCTCCATTGACACTTGTAAAGATGCCCAAGAAAAACATGAGCTGCAGGGGCCTTCCTATCAGGATATGATACATGCACCTCCAACACATACTCCCATACACATTATCTTGTCCTTCTGTTCTGATAACTTAATGCATACACACCCTGACATATAGACAATCCATGAAGATATAAAATTGCACATACACATTCGTGCTTGTGTGCATCTGGGAGTAAAGCACCATACTTTAAGGAACATTGAAATTTGTTCATTGGTAGTACTGCTGATAACTGCTATCAGAAATATTTGATTTTAAGCAGAGAGTGTTAGCTTCAATAAATTTTTGACATTCATCCATTCTTGATGCAAATTTTCAAGCATGTTGTCATGGCGACTTAAGGGAATTTTGACATTTTGGAAAATACGCTTGTTCACAGAGAAGATTGATACCACTCTTATGTTTTTATGGTATATATATATAAAGTTACATATTCTGTATCATTGTATATTTTTCCTATGACACTCTAATGACCTGTATTTCAATAAAGAAAAAATCTTCATGCTCACCAATGTCTTGGTACAGTTACTTTCAGTGTCAAAATGAGTAGGCCTATCCATTACTTTATGTCTCTGGAGACTTAAAAACACTGTCTAGTGTTCCTCCCTGGAGTTTTGTTCATGGTGTGTGCAGCCCTTTACTCTACCTCACCATGATGAGAGAGGAGCCTGGTGAAGGAGTGCCAGCTGACTGAATCGTAGCACTTCCATCTATTTCTATCTCTCTCTCTGTGGTCTGGCTGCAGCTTAGGCTGACCCACAGCCTTTCTAATTTGGTAATGAGCTGTAAAGTGACCTGCTTGCCCCTACGACCGGGTGGCTGGAGCAAGAGTGGGATTCCAGGGATTTCTTTACCAGGCAGTCTTATGGGTTGGATGGACGATACTGTATACACACCCCTCTTCCACCTCCTCAGACCCGGGGGGGGACTATGGCTCTCAGGTGCACCCAGGCATTGTCCTGTACACCCTCCCCACCCATGGGTAAGCTGAGATGCCAGGAATAATTGATGATAGTGTAGGCCATGGTATCTCTCCAGCCAGGGCAGCAAACACGTTCTCTTACCTCCTGCTGCGGGCTTACAGTCTTGCCTCCTCCATTTGCACTAATTGGTTTAAACTCACTGTTGCTCTACAACTTTGACTCACCTTTTTTATGTATGTCATCAAGTACTTATGTATTTGATCTATCTCATTAGGGAATTAGATACGGTAAGTAATCCTCCACCCTAAATAAAAAATATTGTATGTCTCATTGAGCATAATGGTATGTCTGGGAGGTGAGAATAAACAGTTTCACATGCACATTAAAATTAATGCGCTGCACCCCAGTAATAGACCAAATTCCCATGACAGCGGTGTTGCACAATGCTTGGAGGAACAAAATGTTACGATTTACTTGCCCCAATAAATTCAGGAGTATGTGAAGTATTTCCACTCCCTCCTTTTTATGTAAGTGTTACACTCTATATTTTGGGTTTTTTTTTAAATGTTGCTTGGACTGGATAATTTAGGTTTCAAACCTGCTATGTTCTACACACTATATGCACCCTCTCCCACTGATCCATCTGTATTCCTTATTGTTTCATTTCGGAGTGCAGGGGGACTGGCTGACTCTAATCCATGGCCACAGAAGAGGTTTAAAACACTCTGGTTTCATCTAATCTTCCAGCTCAGACCTAGCCGAGCTTGAAACCCGCTTTCTCCATGATAGGAATGGACAAATAAAGGTCTCTCCCTGCACTCGCATGAAAGGGGTCTGTGTGCTCTGTGGATTAGAGCGCTGTGTTTTCTCTGTCTCTCTTTTCTCAATTAGAATGAAAAGGATGAAAAAATGGACTCTCATGTTCCTGCAGTATTGTACGGCTGTGCAAGTCCTCTGGTTGACACTCAGTTCTAATGAGTCTTTTAGGCTGTGTTTAGTGACCTATTATAGAAGTAGCATGAAATTAAAATGAGTTAATATTCTCAAATGTTTTCGTGAGCCTAAACTCACAAATTATTCTATTATCTTCTGACCTATTCAATAGAAATTACAATCCTCTTAATAAAATCACTGTGGGATGCTTTCTTTTGAGTACTTGTTTTATTCCCTATTGTGTACTTATTAATTTTTGATATACAGTGTAAGTTATTGTTAATGTTTGGGCCCCAGGAGCTGTATCCTTAATAAAAGTCTGAATTAAACTGAAATTATAATAATTACAGAGCTGTGCTGTGATTCATGTATCCACTCATTACTTAAGTATACTTTAGCTTTGTCATTCAATATGTTATAGCATTAAAAATCTTTGCAAAGAAGAAGTATTATATATTATTAGTATAAACGTAGACATGCAGGCATTCATACGAGAGGGAGAGAAAGTGAAAGACTGCAATGAGCTGCGCGGGATATTTTGTGCAGGCACTTTTATGGACAGCCCCGCTGCTGTGAACAGGGGTCCTTGAAGTGTGGCGGAAGTTTTGTATCTGTTGTTGCGCCGCTGGCTGAGTCTCTCTGGCAAAACACCGGTGTCTCACTGAAATGGTATTTTATGAAGTTTTGTTAAAGCTACTTTTCTACTATAGTGACCTTATTTTCCCAGAGTCTCATCAGTGATATCACGGTAACTGCGTTGTTTGGAGCTGTTGTGGGTAGTTGTTAGCTTGTTGCTAGCCATGTAAATAACAAAATGGGACTGGCATTTAACTTGATGTGCGTTTTTGATGTGTGTTAATGTCCTCTTCTTAGCCAAACATTTTAGTTGATAATGCTTTAGTTTCAAAATTATTAATTAGCAATGTTGTACCGCCTTGATAATGTGCAGTTGAGTCATGGCCGTTTAAGGTTAACGCTGCCTCGCTAATCACAATCTCAAATACACTCCTGGAAAGATCATTTCTGTCCCATTTTGATTCATGTTTGCATGCTAGTACAGCAGCAATGTATACACAAAAGTACTCCCCGTGTAAAGGATATTCAAATACTGTACCTTAAATTGTGAAATAAGAACAAAAGAAACCATTGAACCCACTAGGCTTTACATAAAATGCTAAAATAAACATCGTATATAACCTCGCAGCAGAATATACTTACAGAACAGCACGTAAAAGTGATTTGAGCGTCACTACTTGTGGATCAAATGTATGCTGTCTCTTGCCATGACAAAAGATCAGTGACATACAGTACTTTTGTCTGCCAATTACCAAAGTGACTTGAAACTGCCATATTTGTATTGGATTGGATCATTAAATGCCTCATAACTAGCTGTGATGAAAACTCTAGAAAGTCTCTAGTGGATTTTTAAACACTAGATAAAGAAAGATAAAGCATAAATTAGGCTAAACAATTGTTCCTGAACTCCTATAAGAAGAAGGCTGTCACACTATGATTATCTGTATCATAGTGTGACTGTATGTATATATATATATATATATATATATGTGTATGTGTGTGTGTGTAAATACAGATAGAAAGTTATTTGTTCTGTTAGTTTACATTATAGTATCATTATAATAAAATAACATTTAAAAGATTACACAGCCCCAGTGGAAGTGCACATTCTGAGTGTCTTTTAGTTGTGATTCATGGAGTATCTGTCAGCTTCTGGTTTATAAGAGCTTGTTAAATGTGATGGGAGATTTCTGGCTGTGCTCTTGGGGCTGTTTGTCATGCACAAATAGTTAACACTCTGTCAAACTTTTCACAGCTCAGTACTCGGTTACCATGCACTCGCTCATCACACTCCTGAAGATGACTGACAGTTGTGACTGGGGGTTGTGCCATCTGACAAAGTGTCACATCTTATTGTTATACCTTGTTGTATGAGGTCTTATTTGGATTATAGCACAATAAACATTTACTTGTTGTTACATCTTTGCTGCATGGACAGAAAAATCCCCATAGATTGGAAGGCCATCACACCCAAAATGACTGGTGATGCATGATGACACTTGAGCTGTCAACCCTCTTGTGTCCCTTTATCCTCCAGTGTCCAGGTAAATGACCTTATGGAGGAAATGGGTGATAATGCAAACAGATAAGGTCATTGGTACTTGTTGACCACAGTCAGGACCTCCTAAATCAGGACCCTCTGACACAGTGCTCCATCAGTGCCTGCCTCAGTGACACCCACAAGGCATTGAGTTCTTATCTGCAGTGGCCCCTGCTTAGCATTCACGCCATTCACGCGAACAATGCCACCTCTTCCCGCTCATTGGATCTGTGACTGACAGTGGGTGTTGGTGCACTTGTGTCTGACTTCAGCCTCTATCTGACGTTGGGCTGTTTATCCAGTCCAGATACCCCCACCAAGACACAATAAAGGGTGTGTGTCTTCCTTGCCACTTCCCGTGTTGTTTGTCTAACTAGACTTTTATAATGGACCCAGCTCTCCATTTGGCACGTTGCTTTCCTCCTCACAAGGATCTGTATAAGTTTAGGAGGGTCAGGGCCAGAAAGACTGACTAATAGTTGTAGAGCCTGCTCACCACCCACTGACTAGCCAGTGAGGTGGAAGTGCCCCCTTGGCGAGACGGTGGAAAGTAGGGAAACACCAGATAAGACCATTGCTGTTCTGTAAGATGTTACAGAACAGAAAGTGTGTTTGGTTTGGTAGGTCATAAAGTTTGCTTTCCACTGGAGGGCCTATCTAGAATGCTTTCAAGTTATGTGTAATCTACTTTCAGTTTTTCATCAAGCAGCTCAAATCTCATATTTGACAGCTGATATCAGAGCAGGGGATCTTGGGATCCCATGCCTCCATACTGGCTCCTGTGAAGCCGGGGCATTATAAAGCTTCTATAATAAACCCCTGTGATCAGTATATCCCTCCCTCCCTGCTCTTATTTATGAATGGCAGAACTTGACAAGGGTGCAGCTCAGGTGGGTAGGTGCTGATCACATGATACCAGTGCTAGAGAGCCAAGCGAGGAATGTGGACAGGACCCCCTCACCTCTACTCAAAAAAGAAAAACTTTGATGCCCCATAACATAACTCTGTCCCCTCCTTCCTCAGGCTCTCATATTTGCAGCGATGCCGAGGAGGGGAAAGGGTGCTGCAGTCGAAAGGTGGGAGCGGGGCACAGATAGTGGCTGCGTTTGATCTGAAGGTCGCCAGCCCCTTGCTGGTGTTGAGAGATCCTTGGCGGACGAGGCTGGCTCTTATTTAATAACATGAAGGGGAAGCGGACCTTTCTCTCATAATTAGGCCTAATTACGCAGTAGGTGTGGACAGACGGCCCAAGAAGAGACAAACTGCCTTTATCCATGGACTTAGAGTCAGATTACCCAGAGCTGTCTTATCTGCTACAGGGCCAGCAAGAGCCTCAGTCCTCTTCTTCTTGCCTCTTCCCACTGGCTCCCATATCCAACTCAGGTATATTAATCAGTCAGTCTTATTTATTAGGCGCACAGGTTTAATTAGGCTCAGCCTGGTACCTCGTTGTGTAATTTTTGAGATATGGACATGTTTAATAAGGCCAGGCTGCACTGAGAAATTCACTGACCTATTAGTTCTTATTATTATCTATTATAATTATCTATTGCTCAATCACTTTATGAAAGCCTCTCAGGTTCATTAAAACTGATGGGCTCAGAAAATATTGGAGATCTAAAGAGAACAAGTTACTTGTCCTTGAGGTTTTTGACTAGAAGATCACATCTACCCCCATCTGCTGATGGACCAGTAAGGTGCCTTTCCATTGTGTTTTGTTGTAAAACATTGAAGTTGTGAGGGACTTGGTTGTTTGCTCTGCCCCCTTTTCTGGGTTTGAAAGAAACAATTTAAGGGTCTTTCCAAATGGATTCAAGTGACATCCTGCCACCGTTGTGTTTGTTTACAGTATTTGTCTCATCCCTTCCTGAGCTGGCTGCATGTTTGTATTTCGGTCTGTGAGTGACTCACTAGCAGCCACCACAACAGAGCCATTGTTGGGGACGTTCAGTGACTGGAAATGCTGACGCCTGGTAAAACAGAAGAAGCAGTCCACCGGGGAAGTAGTGGAAGAGGAAAGTGGCCATACTACCCAAACACAACACGGTGACACCTCCATCACTGTCCCGTACTGTTGACATTGATTGACAGCAAGCCGTGATTGTCAGTGGAAGGTTTTAAAGTCCCTGGTCTTTAGACAATGAAAACAGACAGTTTGAGGCTACCGTGTTTGTGACTCACAGCTCCATGCAAGCCTCCTGCTTAATCCACCTGTTATCAGGGTGAGTTTCCCCCTGTCACACATTCACACAGGCACGGGACACTGGCTCAGGAATGCAGCCTTCCTCATGAGGTGCAGCTTAACTGATTGACCCTCACAAAAACACTGTTGATGTTTTTTGGCATTTTCTTCATACCACACAAAACAAGTTTGTACAGTTGTTGGCTGAAAGGTTTCCTGCTGGTTCAATACAAAAATACTGTTTTGGTTTTTGTTTGGCCTTTTTATGTATTTGGAAGGAGGTTAGAGGTATCTTTATTGTAGTGATCATGAAAAAAAAATGCAAGTCAAAGCTGACTTAATTAGGCAGGCTGGTCAAGGGTTTCCGTCTCTCTGCTTCACAGATTCACATGGACAATTTAACCACTAACCTCCTGAAATGAGCTGCTCCTGAATGCCTCAGGCTCCAGTTTCAGTCTCTGCTGATTGCAGGGAGCAAGGGTTATGATAAGTAAAAGTAGAGGAGGGGGCAATTGTGTGTGTGTGACCCACCTCTTATATTGCCCTAGAGTGCATATGATTAATCTAAAGCCAGTTTAAGTGTAGTCTTGTGTCCTGATATTGGTCTGCCAGTATCTGCTGGTATGACTGTTTTCTTCTTTATTACAGTAAGTGAAAATGTTTTTGTTGATGACCAGGTAGAAATTAATTGAATTTAAAGTAAAACACACAATCATTTTATTTTGATTAGGATGTTCATTATTCAGTAATATTTTCTTGGTTTGTTCTTGTAAAAGTTGTTTTCTATCCATTTTTTCTAATAATGTTGAGTGGCATGTGGGATGCATCATACTGTTTTAAAAAAACTGTTTTGTTTTGTTTTGTTTTGTTTTTTGTGGTGAAAAAGTAATTTGCTAATTTTTAGCATAAACATGTTTTGTGACCCTGAGTTTGATTGATGTATATTAGGTCTTTCAGTCCAATCATTGAGACACATTCACACATGATTCTACTGATTTAATTTTGATGCATCATTTCCTTGTAACATACCTGCAGTCCACAGTGTTTCCTCAGTTGCCCGGCCTACTAATGACATAGAAGCCTTAGCTGTTACCTGTGCCTCTGGGAAATCGGCTGTTTATCACAAGAGGAGTGAGAACCCTGAATCTCCGTCTGTTTACTGTAATTAAGCTGTCAGAGGTTGTGATTTATGACGTATTGAGTCGAGAGGTGTTATCATGTAGACTTGAGAGAGATAGAGCCTGTGTGCCCAACAGCCACAGGGTCTGTACCTACTAACAATAGACAAAATACAGACGTGGGCATTCAACACAGGAGAAACACTTTAAGGCAAAACGGATCTAAAAATATCTGTTCAGTTTTTGGGCAAAAACAAAAAAGTGATGACTTGGTTTCAAAATATTTACTGAGTCACTGAGTCATATTAACCTTAGTAAAATGAAACATGTTTAATTTCTGCTTTAATTGCACCTGAGCCTTCCATTGACAGTTTTTCTTGGAGCTCAAAGTGCATTATAACTATTTATAGTTAATTATAACTGCAGATTAGTCACAGAATCAAATGGTATCTTTTTCCACTCACTTTTTCTTGTTGTCTGTTTCAGCGGACATCATGATGTGGGTGTGTGGCCTCCTTCCATGATCCAGGGATGTCTCGTCCTGCTCCATCCCCCATCTACACCCTGAGGGGGGCCGGTGGACCCCTCAACACCCTCCACTTTAGATGCCATAGAGGGGACACTCCCTTCCTCTTTTCTGGGTAAGTCATTCATCTCGGCTCATTTTTATAGTTTATCTATAGTATATCTTCCTCAAACAAAATGCAAGCTCGCTTCTTTTTATTTTGAATATTTGTTAGTTTAAAGAATCAGTACCCAGCACTTGAAAGCACAGTTTTTTGTAGGTGTAAATGAGAGCAGAACAATGTGAGGTAGTATACTGTAGGAATAAT
This sequence comes from Pampus argenteus, assembly GCA_036937835.1. NCBI lineage: Eukaryota > Metazoa > Chordata > Actinopteri > Scombriformes > Stromateidae > Pampus > Pampus argenteus. Next base: position 15,820,562 of record CM072867.1, read on the forward strand.
AGGAATTTAAAAAAATAAATAAACTTGATTTGGGTTGGGTTTGTTTTGCAGGTCAGGGAAGGGTACCATCCATATGTGGAACCTGAACAACAGGAGGACTGAGAAGACTGTAGAAGGTCACTCTGGTAGCTCAGTCATATGGGTCAGCACACTACAGTCAACAGATACCCTCATTAGGTCAGTATGACAGTTTTCTCTGTGTTATCGTGTGGATTAAGCTTTTGACTGAGTACATACATGCATTGCTGTATAAAATACTGATCCGGTTTTCTGTTTTGTGGAGCAGTCAGGGACGGGACATGCAGGTCTATCTGTGGGATCTGAGCGAAGGTCGTAGTGAGGTTGTGGACTCTGTGTGGACCGGCAGCGTTGGATTCTGTCAGTGCTCCTTGTTGGAGACGAGTCCTGGGACCTGTCTGCTCGCCTTTGCTGGACAACAGACGGAGGAGGTTAGACATCTTGACCACAATCTCTGAAACTGTCTGTATTTAGTATCTTACATCATATCTTAGTATCATACATGGACATTGGGGCTACAACTATTTTCCATAATTGATTAATCCGTGATCCATTTGGTCAAATTGCTTGTTTTAACAGTCTGTCATTTCAAAACCCCAACATATTCAGTTCACTATCATACTGTATATGACGAAGAAAAGCATCAAATTTTCACATTTAAGAAGGTAGAACAAAACATTTTTTTGAATTTTCCTTTAAAAATAACTGAAACTGTTGTTTGAATATCAAAATAGTTGCAGATTAATTTCAGTTGATTGGCTGAATAATTGACTAATATTATCAGCTCTAGATGACTTCAACTCCTAAATGTTGCATCTAAAAAGTTAATGCATCAAGGACAACTCGTATACAACAATAATATATACAAACTACTTAATTTTCAAGCTATTAGTAGTTTGCTCACTTCTTCAATTGGACAATGGATCAGGAAACCTCCAGTCACAACAGTCTCGCTGTTAAATTGGACGAGTGTTAACTAGCACATGTTATTCTGTGTTCAGAGGGGAGGAAACATCTTTGAATGTAACGTCAGGTTGGAGGTGGGCCAGTTTAATTGGTTAAACATTCTGACTTGAGTGGAAAAAAGCCAACCTGTATGAACCTGACCAGACTTGCTGTTGGCTGTTTGCTTGACTGACTTTCAACATTAACACATATTTGTGGATTTTAGTCGACAAGGTTAGTGGAAAATCAGAAGTCCCACAACATGACATCTCTTGAATCAAAGTCCTGTCATCTTTCCTGTTTACTATTCTGCTGTGATCGTTTGTGTGCACCCATAAATGTGAGGATTAGATTTAATTAGGATTTTGTTAGCCAGTTGTCAGGAAATGTCAAGGTGAGCATGTGGTTTACAGCAGAATCTGTCAAATAGCAATCTAAACGGCATCATTAACAAACCAACCCCACATTGGAACTTAATACCAAATAGCCACTAGCCAAATTACATCATGTAATGTGTTAATTTTGGCTCTGGCTAGTAACATGTTATCCAGTGAATGTGTTTGTCTGAGGCCGTTAATAGCTTGTTTATTAATAGCTTGTGCTGTTCAGAAGGTAACCAACAAGAATATTCCTGCTTTGACTTGTTGGTTGAACAGAGAATTTCCCTGATCTGATTAGATTGACTACTGGAATGAAAAAAACATGTCTGTTGTCTCACAGTTAATGCTCGACACCCACAGGGTGTGGGTAGGGTTTTGTGTAAAGTCAGTCTCTGAGTGGTGAAGCAGAATGGGCAGCCAGCGATTCAGCCATCTTTTATTTCCTTCAGATTCATGTTACTTGCTCCGCTGTGGAGGAGCCACACTTGAAAGGGACAGAGTAGTCACCTGATCCAGCCAAATGTGCCTCTGCTAACCCCAGTCCAGCAGGCCAGGCATCAGGGCGCCTGTGACTCCCAGCACCTCAATAATGCCATTGTCCCAACAGACACAGACAGACAGACAGAAACACACACACCCATACAAGGCAGACCATAACAGCAGGCCACAACCCATACTGTTGTTTCGTCTCGCCCGCCTGATTCCACTGACATGACTGGCCATAGGATCCTTATCACATATCTGCAAATAAAACATCCACACAAATAAATTCCCCAAAAAACAATACAAATGCACATGCCACAGAGTATGTGTAAAAGGGTGCTTTAGCACCATAGCAATATGCAAGTAGGTCAATATTTACAGCTTTTTACTTTATTACTACAGCTAATACTTTACTGTTGCTCACAGTGAGATTCCTGCCAGCAGATTGCTGCCATGTCTGAAACATTAATTAATAGTGTGGTTGTTTTATTTATAGGCATTGCTATGCCACACAAGAACAGCAGATCACCTGAGGCACAGAGAAGTCCTTAAAGACTCTCTTTGTCAAGCATGCAGAGGTAAACAGGCAGGACAGATGTGACCTTGCGCTAAAATACAGATCACTTCCTTAAAGGGCTGTTTAATCTGAGGCCTAATGAGGATGAATATGTGGATCATCAGCATGCAGGAAGTCGAAGAAATGAGTTTTGGTAGTGATGTGGGTGCACACACACAGGCACATGCTTTATCACTGGCTTCATTAGGCTGTGTATTTTATCAGAATCAGTGCCAATGTGTGCAGGAAAACACCATTCATGTCACAAGGTCGGGCTTTAGCGAGATTTATTATAGACAGTGTGGCTGCTCTGCACTGATAAATAGTACTGTATTGCTGGTTGCAGCCAGTCTGATCCGCGGAGGTCCCGAACCACAGTGACACATTGCAGCTTTGTTATTTGAATTCAGCAGACAAACAAATCCCAACTTTGGCAGCTTCTAGATGTGTACATGTACACCAGGGCCTCAATAATGAGAACATATATTGTACATTAAAACAAAAACACATTATGATATGGATGCTTTCCTCCTCAAAAGTTAGAAAGTAAAAACATTTTATAGTTGAGTGTGCCACCTTAAAGAGGAGCTCCACTGAAGTGTGTTTGCAGGTGTTGTGGAGTACTACTGCATACATATGTTAAAAAAGGAGTGAAACTGAAGTTGTGCAAAAAGGTTTAGGATGTTTATACCCAACAATCATGAAGTACACTACATGACAACATTTCACTGGTGAGTTGAATTTATGTTTGAATTGTCTTGTGTTTCCTGCAGATCAAGGTTATTGAGCTGCCCAGTAAGGCCCCAGTCTGCACCCTGATGCCAGATGCTAAGCTGGGGATGGTGATGTGTATCAAACTGTGGCAGGTAAGCACCAGGCAGTCCTCGGCGTGTCATTTTAACACATATTGTTGTCAGTATTTATATAACGACAATACCCACATGTCTGTACCCATCCTGTCTGACTACATGTCAGGTTCAACAAGCTTACCTTCCTATTAGAGCGGCAGATACCTTTTCTTTCCTCCTACTTTTAATGGTACTTTTTATATACTTACCTGCTTTATTCTGATTAGCTAGCAGCCCTTAACAAGATGCAATAGTAGAAAAGTCAACAAAAATGCACATTCGAGACGTGGCACATGATTTACAGCCTAACAGCTCGTCCTGGGCCATTTTTCCATGTGTTTCTTCTCAGCTGGCAGCAAGTCCCAACACTGTAATTAGAGCGTTTGGAAGGGCTGGGGGTTCACAGCCATATATCAGCCTGCAGCTGTACATTCAATCTGATCCGAGCAAAACGTTTGCTTTCTGTTTTGTAAATGCTGTCGAAAGTTTTATTTCCCGCCCATTAACGAGAGTCTGTAATTATTTTCATTATTATTTATTAACTCTTGGTTTTGAGGCTTGGGGGGGGCAGGCAGCAGAGTTTTTTAGGCTCATGAGAGACTGTGGACGGTTTGAATAAATTTAATGAGCTGTGTAGTTAATAGGCAACAGAAATCAAAACATACATTATTCTTCTTCTTCCTATATTTCTGCAATACAGTGTGCACTACTTTGTGATATTATTACAAAGACATGTAGATGAGTTACAGAATCTTGCACTGCAGACATACTGTTTGTGTTTTTCCTTCTTTCCCTTTGATTTGAGTGTTACACCCCTCTTTCATCATTTGATTTATGAACAAATACTGGTTCAGTGTTGAGTGCCAGGAAACATAATGATCAATTATATCATTATAAATTATATAATACCATTGTAATACAGCATAGGCAGCTGTCTGGCTTCAAAGCCAAAGGGCCCAGGTTATTCTAAATCATTTCAGGCTGTTATGCTGACTTGGGAAGAGACTGAAATCCCACTCTCTGTGTATTTGTGTGCAAAACTTTGGTATCTGACCTCCTCCATCTCTTTGACACCCCCCCACACACACAGATTGGAAACTGTACCCACATATTCTGTCTGTCTGTCAATCTGTCATAAGAAAAGCTCATCTTGTCTTTCACATCAAATGCTCATATGCTACCCACTGTTTCCTTCACCTCACACAGCAGGAGGCAAAAGCTGACACAGTCATCCTCTCTCTTCACCATGTCTCTCTCTTTCTCACACAAACACACACTCCAGGAAGAAGCCACTGACAATTATCTCCTCACTGTCTTTTCTCTCTGCCCTCTCTTTCTCTTTTCCCACCCATGAGACGAGAAGTGATTATCCTCCATTATTTCTAAGACAGACTCACCAACAGATTTATTGTCGGCCTCTCTGTTGGAGTTTATGGAAAAGATTAAATGCAGTGTTAAACTGTAGTTTCTTCTCAATTCGGCTTCCCTTCACCAAAATCCCACCCAGCCCTCAGTTCAAACCTTGTGCTTCATCTAGAAGCCGACTGAGCTTTACTGTTTGATTTCCCTGAATCTGACTGGCTGTGAAACAGTGAACAATACAGCAAAGTGGAGGAGGAAAGTGCCTCCACATGTGGGTTTGACTTGATGTACGGGGATGCATGGCTCGGCCAGGGTGACAGTGGTGATGTATGATGTGCAAGGCTTTTAATGTGAACAGAGGCTGGCGGGGAAAAGGAAATGTTCCTATACAGATATCCATCACTCTCAGCTCATCACCTTTCTGCCTCGTGGCCATGATATCATGGTGGATCGGGATACAAACCGGAGGAGACGATTGGTTCCTTATGTTGAGGTACTGCCTGCCTGGGGCCTGTGGCGGCCACATCAGCAAACAAGCTTTTGGTCTTTTGTATGTTGATGATTGTGGATGGAATTACTACATAAGGAAATGATATACAAATGTTTGCTCAATATACAATAAATTCAGATTGTCACTCACATATTTCTGTCTAGGTACACGTTGGAATACTAGAGACTTATTTATTTTAGCAGTATGCATTTATGGAGGCCTATAGTGTCATTTTGTGCTTAATTTGTGACAACGGTATATTAGCATATTCATTTACAAAACTGTGCCAGGAACTGTGCTCCAAATAAAAATTGATCATGTTATCAGAAAAGTCCTAATACCTCCAGGAAGTCAACATGGAGAAACGCATATCCAGGTAACACGAGTAAAATGTAATATATTGTTGCAAGAGAATTTAGTTTACCTCAATTTAAGGGTGTTGAAAAGACAGTTCTATATAAATTACAAAATGGCAGGAAAAAGTTAGAACAATTAGTCAAGTTTGTCGTCATTAAATTACTCCTTTTATGGTCAAGCCATGTTTCAAGGAAAAATGGCAAACATCACCTACTCCCAGCTTCTCAGTTGTAAAGATGTTTAGCTTGTGTTATGTAAAGTGAATGTCTTTGGGTTTTAGACTATTGGTCAGACAAATGTGTTTTTGTTTTTTTTTATTTATCAAAAACTGTCAAAAAATCATTATTTGCTGCCCAGGATAACTGAATATGGTGATGGATTATGTGTGTGCAATGGGTTAGAGGAATAACCCACTGCACACACAGAAGAATAAGACAAAATTTAGGTCTAAGGGTCAGCAATTGTTTTTGGGTTGTTATTTATTGAGGAGCTACAGTAAAGCTTGTTGTAGTGCCTCCATAGGATACATACCATAGCAGGGGAATTTTAAACCTCCTTTATTTAATTGTTTTAGGTAAAAAAGAGAAAATGAATAAAATGAACAAAATAAGAAGGGGTGGAAAAAGCCCGCACAAGTATTTTAACTTTTAGGACTGAAATAGTTGAATTGTCAATAACGATAATGATGTTCACATCAGAATGAACACACTGATGTGATACTACCAACTACTGTAGTTGCCCCAGTCCCATCGCTCTCTCCACTGGGCCAACCAGCCTCCATCCATCTGTCTTTCCAGCTGTGCTGTGGTGATGAATCTCCTCCCAAAGCCCCAGCCCCACTCCAGCAGAGAGCCCTCTTGTAGAAAGGCCTGTGGAGGATATAATGAATTAGGTGTCTACCCAGGGTTTCCTGACCTTTGACCCATGACATCATCAATCAAGGAGGTCCTACACTTAAGTGAAACAGTGGGCCCCAAGCCTGGGACGCTTAGCCCAGGCTCTGCCGGCAAGTAGGGGCCGCTGATTTTCACTTGTTTTTATTTGTTTTCATAATCCCTTAGTGTTCGTCCTCGCTGATGTGTTTGGAAGGAGTACACGACTCCGTCTATAATTTGTTTAAAGCAGGAAGAAGAGAAATATATAGCGTTAAGTGAGAAGAGGACTTGAAGATGGATGTAAAAATGGCAGTCCTGGCCTCCTCGCACATATGGAAAAAATTTCTTTCCCTCCTTGCATTTGCAGGGCACAGTGCTGTTGCTGGGTGCCTGGTGGTGTTCAAAACAGTCGTACAAGTCTTTGCTATGGAAGATTCATTGTTTCTATGAAATGTTAAGTGTTGTTCTACAAACCAATTTAGAGTATTTTGACCTTGTAAATGTTTAAATCACTGATATGGGTGTGTGTGCTAGGTAGCGAGAAGTGTGTGTTTTTTTTATACACTTGCATAGAAGAATCGAGGGATTTGGGGAAAGCAGGGTGATGGTGAAAATTCACCAGCTGTCCCTCCTTGTCTTTGTCCATTCAGCCTCTTCTCTTCTCTCCCTCAGTCACCCCCGCAGCACTGCAAAGATATATGAAGCCCTCTGTTTTTATCAGCTCACCTTTATGTTCTCTTTCAGTGAAGTGATTTACAAGCTTGCTATATACCTTTACACAACCTATATACCAGTCTGTTCATACACACTCCTGTAGAGGAAGCCAGCAGGCACTGAGAGGTTATCTATGACTACCAACAGCAGACAGGCACTGCTTTATCATTCTTTCAAAATGTAATACTGATTATTTTTCTCTTTTTACATGCATACTGTATAACTACATTTGTGCTCAATATGTGTGCAGGTTGCTCTGTATATGTTTAACAGAGGTAGTGTGGTTTAGGTTTTGTGTGGGATGCGTATATGTGCAGCTGGTTTCATTTCATTTTGATTTAAAAGATTTACTCTGATTGTTTCACCAGTTGTAAACATTGCGAATGGATCTGTAATGTCTTGGAGTGAAATGGGGATGAATGAGGCAAAGCTATTGTGTGTGTTTTTTAATTTATATTTTTGGTGTACTTGACTTTGTGTTGGTGTATAAGCATGCATATATTTAGCCTCAGAAATTGTGGTAAAGTAGGGCTACAACTAACGATTTTATTGATTATTTTCGCAGTTAATCATTTAGTTGTTTGGTCGACAAAATGTAGACAATGGTGAAAAAAGTTGGTCACTATTGCCCAATGCTTCTTTTGTCTTGACCAACAGTCAACAACTCGGATATAATAGTTTTCTATCATAGAAGACTAAAGAAACCAAAAAATATGAATTTGTATTATATTATAATTATTTGAGAGGCTGCAAGATATTGGCTTTTGTTTCCTTAAAAAAATCAATTAGAAAAAATAGTTGGCAATGAATTTATTATTAATATAATAATTTTAATAATTTATATTTATTATTTGTTAAGAGAAACCATGAACAATCCCTGAGGGACATTGCAGCAACAATAGTGAAGATAAAATACAGTTTAAGAAAATGCATTGCATGTGTAAGTGTAAGTATTAAGTAAGCTTCAACCTTAAAGTAGAAAACAAGCAATATTACTTACAAAGGTATACAAAATGATAGAATTGGAACACACTAATGCAAAGAGAAATGTAGTGTAATAAAATACATAACAGAATTGAAAATTACAGTATAAAAAAACAACAAAACTTTACAAAATATAGATAATAAATTTGGGTATTAAATAATTCAGATAAACCAAGGTTTAAGAAGAATGGAGTATTTTCCTTCACTATATATGGTGCTGGCAGTGTGGCCTGTGACTCAGTAATATAGATGAGGAGTAAAGTGAGGAGTGGTGTAATGGAGTGCTGGAAAGAGAGAGCAGCAGGCTGACGAATGGAGCCCACAGCGTCTCTCTGAGTGTCAGCGGGAGCTTCCAGGATGATAACCTCTGCTCCGCTCAGCTTGGCAGTGGTTTCTGTGGTTTTTACTATACAGCTCTTTTACTTCACGCTACACTATGTGTTCCCTCTTCCCGTCTCTCTCTTTCTCTTACTTCCAGCCAGACTCCGGGCAGGGACCTCTCCTATTGGCTGGATATGAAGACGGTTCCCTCTTGCTGTGGGACGTAACCCAGAGGTCCAAGTTGAGTCAAACCAAAGCCCACCCCGAGCCTGTCATGTGCATGACCTTTGACACAGAGCGTTTGAGGGGCATATCAGGATCCTCGGAGAAGAAACTCTCATCGTGGATGCTGGACGGACAGAACAACCTGCAGGTCAGCAGTGGACAGAGTTAGAGGGTAGTAGTGTTGTGTCATGTGACAAAAATAGTTTTGTAAGTAAAACTGTTTTACCTAAACTACACTTAATTATTTACTGTTTTTATTTTATTGGTTTGCTAGTTAAGGTTTATTTGCAAATTAGGTGCTATGTGAGACTGCAGCTGTTTTTGTCTGTAAACTTAAAGGTGATTTCATAGCAATTCTAATGTGCATGTGGCCCACTGAAATCTCCTTGGTTAAAGCCCTGAGCCTCTGACCTGCTAACTAATTGTTGCGTCAGCTACCTAAATGCCATAAAATATTTTAAAACGGTAACAGTGGAGATGGAAGAAGAGAAGTGTTGCCTTTCTCCTAGCTCTCTTGAAAAACATCAGGGGCCAAAGAGGAAGAAGCTCAGCGGGGCTTCAGGGCCATAAATCAGCTGCTGGTTACACAGCGTTGGCAGGGCCAGGGGTCACTCCAGTCTACAACCACCCACAAACACACTGACACATAGTTGCACATTAAGCATGGATGTTCAAAATAATGCCTAATATTCCTGAATAAAATATTATCTTTTTTTTTTTTGAAAACTATTAACTTTTAGCTGTTAAAAGTAAACTAATGAATTATATTATATTGTATTATATTATATTATATTATATTATATTTAGGATAACCATAATGTTTAAAAAATAAAAATATCAGCTCAAATAAAGAAAAGTCTTAAAATGTTCTATAGATATGGTGATAATATCGTTATTGTGAATTCTTTTGACCACAATAATCATGTAATGAAAATCTGATATTGTGACAGCCATATTCATTTCCAAACTATATACTAAAGAATGTGCCAGAGCATCTTTTGCCACACCAAAAGAGATCACACCAGCTTTAAGCTCGTAATTCATTTTACATAATGCTTCAGAGACTTAACGCCTCATTAGAAGCTATATTTTCTCTTGATTTCATGAGCAAAAGGGAATACTCCAAATTTTCAGCCAATCTCAATGAATCAGAGCCAAAGGGAACTTGAGGCTGATATAGTACACTACTTCTTAGTGAAGGAGTATTATTCTTTCCAGTGCTTTTTACAAATGAATGCTTGAATTAGAAATATTTGCAAGACCTTGGTTTTTTTTCACCCTAAATATGCGTCTATAAAAACACTACTAAGGATTTGATTCAATATACCAAAAACAAGAGTAGAGTGGTTATTTGGTTTATTTTGCTCAAGCAACAAAATATTGATTCAGCATGTAATCCAGGATGAAGATGATAGGAAAAAAGCACAAGGAGAGGGAAAAGATCCAACAGGGGCTTTTAAATTATCCTGAAGTGCAGCTCAGTGTGACGTCCAGACAGCTATCCTCAGTTCTTCCCACAAAAGTATTTTTGTGTGGCACAGTAAGGGGGCTGGCGGGGAGAAGGGGACCTGCAGGGTGGCGGACCTGGGCCCCGGGTCCTGACGGACGACCCGTGAGAGGTAATAAAAATATCAAAACCTCGGAGGCCCCTTAACCAAACAAAAAACACATCTGCAGTAAAGGGAACAGTAGTTCACAGTGGGAGGCTGTAATAAAAGTCTGAGGAGGCTGTAAGTGCCACAGCATCCCACTTCCCACAAATTACCTCTCCAACACCAGACAGTGTTGTGGAACTGGCTGGAAAGGCAGATGCATGTTACTGTTTGTGAAATGAAGGGGAAAATGAATGTGACACAACACAGTGCAGTTATGATTTAGTGAAGCTGAAGGGTTGTGAAGTGAGCTTATCAAGGCCAGATAAAGACAGATAGCCCCAGTAATGAAGGTTAATGTATTACACATGGCTCCCAGAGGCCTTTATCTGCTGTTTGACCTGGTCGACCTGATATCTTTTCATAGTAATGAAGTCTTCAGATGTTTTTTCTCGTTTCCTTCTAGCGTGCATTTTTGAAAATGTGTCAGGGTGAGGCTATGAGGGCGTGCGTGTTGGGCTTTACAGGCTGTTAAGCAAGATGGACACATTCAGGCGCCCACTCAAATGTATTGACAACTGCAGTGATAGGTTCCTCCAGGAGAAAGACAAAGACAGAGGTTGTGAACCGGAAAAAGAGAAAGCAAGTATAGACAGGAAGATTACCGGTGTAAATGACGCATGGCTGACAGCGAGCTATTCCTGAAACTGATGACAGTTTTCTACATGTGGAACTCCTGGTCCCCATTTTCATTTGAATTTAAACATTTGTCTCCGACCAGTTGTCACCTACATGGTGTCTTCTGTGTCAGCCAGTCCTGATCTGACTTGAACAAAGAGCCAGGTTGCATCAGGCCCAACCTCAGTCTATTAGACTGATGTACTGTATGTATGTATGAGCTGGCTGTCATAAAAATTATAGCTCTTTTTATTGAGTACCCACCCTCCTCCTATTTTTTTCTGAATGGGTCTGCTCACCTGTTTTACACATCCATCTTCTGTCAGCTAGAGCCAAGCTCTGACAAGCAAGGTGACAAAAGGCTGTAATCTCCCTGCTGCCGTGTGTTTTTCAGGGACAGGGTGTGTCAGAAATACCTGCGAAAAGCTTCCCGTCCTCTAGGCTCGGGTGAGTGAGCGATGATGGGACGTTTCAGTACATCAGCGTGAACACCAAGATTGGTGCCAAGTCTGTGGGAAAGATGGGGAGAAAAGTGGAGCAAGGTTTGAGTGAGATCTGTCAAGTCGATGTTCCTTTTGAACATCTCTGCTGTCGGTAAGATGCTGCAAAATAGGATCCTGAAGTGTGAGTTTGTGTGGGATCTGTCATAGCCCAGAGAAAGTCTTGTGGGCCCAGCTGCTGAGCAGAGCTGGTAGCCTCCTGACAGCTGATAAAACTGGTGTTCAAACAGCTAGCCTGCTGTCTGTATATCTGCATGCTTTAACGCAGGCCAGGAAGGAGTGTTCAAACAAAATAAAAGAATGATGAAGTCCAAAGATGGATTCTGTCTATGATGAGATAGTAAGGAAGCAAAAGGAAGAAAAATGGGGTAGAAAATCAGCCAAGACTCCCCGGTTAGAGCTAATGTATTTCATAACAGATTGAGACCTGGTTAATGGCAGTGCTTCAAGTCTGCAGTGTTTCCTTAGTATTCATTCAACAGAGGGGTGGTGCAAAAAACACCATCACTGCTGTGGGAGAACATTAAGTGAATGTAATTTAGGCTATTTTCCTTGTTAGGAAGAGAGCTATATTAACATGGAGGCATGTTTTTATCATTATACTCTATCCAAACAATTGGATTTTGGTGCTGCAAAGTTGACCAACACATGGGCAGATACTGTATATGACAAAAAATATATTGCCATCAGACTAAAATGTTACATTTCTTGATTGATTGAAATTAATTGATTCATTGATTAATCTAATCATTTAGTCTTTAAATGTACACATGGAGATTACTTAGTGTTAGGAGGAGTACTATTTAATCTTTCTACTTCTGAAGTATGAAAAAACATGATTATGCCATTGTGCCTTCAAACTTTAAACAGAAAGCATGCAAGAAAGACAAGAAAGATAAATGTTTGCTAGGCAGTTCCAATAATACTGAGTTGCATTATGGGATCTGTAGGGCCTATACCAGGGACTAAAAGTCAGGATGTTTTGGCCTCTGTTTCAACATGTGTGTGGCTTGTGAGTCCCTTGTTTTAATGAAGGTACAGTACTAAATTGCTAGACTGGTCCTCTATAATTTCAGTTAACTGTTTAGGATATATTCAATTTCCTAGAGTCAAATCTTCAAAATATCAATCCAAACTACAAAGATATTCATTTTACAGTGAAAAGAATAAAATTTCCAAATGTTTTGCCTTTTTTTTGCTAGATAAATACATTTAATTTATTATTTAAATTGTTGGCAATTATTTTTGTCTATCCACCAATTTGTGTAACACAGGACAGTTCTGTAGCCAACTTTTCACCACTCATTCTCTCTGCTTTCTCAGACTGTAGACAGCAAAAACAATTAGCCAGCCAGTCCTGCTGAATGACCACTACTACATCATTAACCGGTTACTGCTTACAGTTGACCCTTTAATGAAACAAATACCTTTTCCTGACACAAACTATGGGAAGCAAAACAAACAAAAACAGACACTTAAACCCATCATTATCAGGCCTCTAATGCAAACCAGATGGTGAATGGTAGGGGCATACCAACTTCTTGAGGTAATAACAAAGCTCCAAACGATCTTTCACCCACCAGGTTTCTTTTTATCTGGCTTGTTTTGTCTAAGCATCCACGCACTATTTCAAACTATTAGTACCCACGATGATGATTTGATTAACAAAAAAAAATTTAAAAAAATCACATCACTCCCTGTTCTGAACTTCCCTTTTTTTGCTCTGTTTTGATCAATGACATTCCTCTTTGTTCTCCCTCTCTCCCTTGCATTCCACTTTATCCACTGGGCTGTGAGTACCTGGCTTATATCTTCCACATGCAGCTTGTGGATGGTTTCAGCCCGGAACAGGAGCACGGAGATAAATTCTCCAACGTCTCCTCCTATCTTGGACCATTAGTCTCCCCAGACACAACTTATGAAGTCAATTTTACGTCCAGTTTGATTTCAGCTCCCATATCCAGATGTATGTGTCCCATCTAGCAATCCAGCTGAGATCCCTAGCTCGCTGGAAGAGCACGTTCGCTCCCCAGGAATGCCCACCACAGCAGGCCTTTCAAATACTGATCTTAGCTACCATTCATTATAATATGTCAGAATGTTGCCCCTTTAGAGAGATTGATACAGTCCTTGGGACACTGTAGATCACAGAGAGAGAGAGAGCTGTGGCTAATCTTTAGCAGGCAGACGTTACAACCATGTATTTATTGGGTCTCTTCTCCTGCTGACCAGACCTTTCAGTGCAAATGTAATTCATCAGAGGCGCTTAAAGCAACAACGCCTCTGCAAACAAGCATTTCAGCGAGATGGTCTCTCTCTCTCTCTCTTACTTGCAAACTGTGACAAAGGTAACTCAAGCCCCGTTGTGCTTCCAGAACAGGCTTCCCTAACTCCAAACCAAATAGTGGGATGCAGAGAGATTTGCTCGCAGTCCTCGTGCCGTAATGTTTTGCGGCTGATGATTGAGTCCCAGGAGCCTACGGCCAGGTTCAACATGCATCCCACCTCACACTTGGACCTCTGTCATCAGATCAGCTGATAATCTCTCCCTGTCATTGTTTGTGTTGGCTGCAGACGGCAGTGATTAATTGATTTATTGACCCAATTAGTTTGTCAGATTATTTCTGCCCCCTTTTTTCATGAACTATAGGCTCACTTGGTTTTTAGTAAGATAGTTCTTTGACAAAGGATCTGCTGCTCAGCAACCTTGACCCTTGCATGGATAAATATGGAAGTACTCTCATGTAGACCCATGTTTGCAATTGTCTCAGCTTGGATGTTTTCTGTATTATTTTAATGTGCTAAGATCCTCTTCCTCATTGTTGTTTTACAGCTCCAGGACTGTGTGACGCTGGTCAACCCTGGGGTTTCCCAGCTCTGCATCAGGGGCGACGGTAAACTGTTGGCATCAGCAGGCTGGGACCACCGGGTACGAGTATTTGGCTGGAAGAAGCTGCGACCACTGGCAGTTCTGCAGTACCATACTGACATGGTGCTAAGCGTGGCCTTCTCTGACCACAAGGACCCCAGACAAAGACTGCTGGCTGCTGGATCCAAGGACCAGCGGATCAGCCTGTGGTCAATATACAATGAGGGTGCTGACACAGGCTGAGCCTGTGACCTTTGGGAGAATCTTTGGACTTAAATAATACTTAACTCCTAACTCTTCATCATTTACTGATGTTGGTTTGACTAACTGATGTCGGTAGCCAACCAGTCAAAGCAATGGTTTGACATATAAAATGCATATATCATATTTAGCTCTATTGTTTCTTGATATTAAGGTCTTGCAGTGATATAGTGTGATGATGAAGGGTAGCAGAAGCAATGTACTTTTTTATATCTTTATTTATAAAGTACAGAATGACAATTTTTTTTAATTCAAGGACAATATAATATGATAGATCATATAACTAACAATACCAATAAATAAATAAATACAATTTGACAAAACACATCAAATGTGCTTCACAATGTTTTCCAGAAGAGTAGCAGTTTTGTGCATTTCCATATCAGTTGATAAAAGTCTAAAATTGGGCACATTGTTAGTCATGTTATTAGTTTTAATAGATACAAATCAAGCTATGTATTATGACGAATAAGAGGGCTTTCTTCTTTCTTTTTCTTATGTAAAAACTTGCTCTGCTGTTTTTGAATTTTGTATACAAACCTTTACATAACTATCCGTCAGAGCTGGACAGGCAGACGCATATAACCTGCTAAAGCCAGGAGGAGCTATGTGATTGTGTTGACTTATCTGATGGGAGATTTGCTCCAGTGGACTTGAATTTGAGGAATACGACGCACCTGAACAGCTATGTAATCCTGTGTTGTTGTTCTAGCAGGTTTTAGCTTAACACAGGCCCTAATGCCTGACCTGAGCTGTATTTGTCAAACAAGGTTAATCACAGTGAGGACAGAGAGCTGTTGGTTTAGTAGAGGTGCTAATCAGCAAATGCTGTCCTTGGTCACCATTACTTGTTTGTTTTTTCTTAATAAGTGAAACTTGTATATGTATATAAATGTCCTTTGTATAAGAGTAATATAGTATTTCCATATTAATAGAATAGACTATTGTTAACTTATACATTTACGTCACGTTATACAAAGACGGCCAAGGGTCTTGTGAGAGTCCCAAAGATAATAATATCTCTAAGTCAATGAGCAGCATGGGAGCTCATGTGTTACAACACCACGCTAAGAGGCCAGGGCTTCAAACTCTAGACGTTCTGCTTCATAAAGGCGTTGTCTCCTGGGATGACCCCAAATTGAGAAGCTCATCATGCTGTACAAGAAAGGCCTGAGAAATCAAAGAGCCAGACTTGCATAATGGCCATGAACCATTAGTTAACAGAGGAAAGACAAAGTCATTTGCTAGACAAGCTGCCTTATCACTGTCATGGAAAACAGGGTCCAACTCCAGATTTTAGGTTTTCTGCTTGAATCCAAAGTTTTCTTTTCATTGGGTTGTGTTGAAACCTTTTGAAAACTAAAATATTTTTTATATATATATGCAAATATACATTAAATAAGATTATTTTTGTTTACTTTTTTCAGGTGCCTGCCCTTTTAGTGGTATGTTTTCCATGTTCCCCACAGAGCTTCATCTATATCTTTTGTCCTTGACCCTCCTGGTGACACCTTGCATTCATAATGGCTTCCTAACTCTCCTGTTGGCTTTGAACAAACACTATAGGTGGCGTGGGCCAGCTTCCGTCCATTCTCTGATAAATCAAATGTCGGGTTCATTGGTGCAGATGTCTGCTGAATGGAGCAGACATCAGCTCACCAGCCTTAGCGGTGGCTTGTAGAGCTCGTAAATCACTTCATAATGGATCATTTAGGAAGTCAATAAATGGACAGGGAGCCGGCTGCACAATAGGCCCTGTGCTTCACTTATCACCCAACGTGTCTTCCTTGGCTTTGAAGGTCAGAGGTCAGCCTGGTTTTGGGATAGGACATAATCCATTGGGTTGTGTTAGTGTGCAAGTGTGTCTGAGCCTTTATTCGTGGTTTATATTACTAGTTAAGATGTCACACTGAGCCTGACTATTGAGAATACATATGATGCAATGATTAAAAAGAATGATTATAAGAAAATAATCTCTTTGCCTAAAAGCCAAAACCAACATTTTGCCTCACAGTTAAGTTGGCTTTATTTTATTTTTTTTTTTCAAAAGTGAATTACTATGGATATATGTCGCTGTGGTGGTGATGAGTTTTGATGTATGATGATACATAAAATGTCAGTCAGCAATTTCACACACACCATATACTGTTGCACCTTTTGTATTTTGCCCCACTTAAGAGGCCAGTGGGGCAAAATGTGCAACATGTCTTCAGATGTTTAGGTGGAAGACTGCCTGGTTTACCTGGCTTGTTTTTAATAACTGTCCCCAGATACGTCGGGCAGGCGAGGCTCGGCAGCAGAAATGTACACAGATGTGAAGCAAACCCATCAAAGCCCTGATAGGCCTGTCACAACAGATGTTCCAGATGCAGCTGAGTGTCAAATGATGCCTCAGGTCACATTATCATCCATCGGCTCTCTCCTCATACTTCAATGACAAGTCCTTGGCACCCCACCTCCTGGAGCCTGAGACATCTGGGCACATGAACTGTTCTGCAGTGTAACTGGACGTAAGCAGGTTGTGCTTTTCCTCTGTGAGTAAATAATATTGTGTCCAGATAAGAAGCCTATTTAGGTGCATGTGTAGAAATTAAACATGAAAAATATTTCCCAATACAGGCCCCATGGTGATTACTTTTTGTATTGGGGTGTAATTCACTATAATTCCTCCAGTAGGCGCAATTTCATTGACTTCCCATTTCAGAAAAAATATTCACTGTTCATTTAATTACATTTTCAAGGATTTCATAAAATATCCACTTAAACTATTTCGATGGCTTAATGTAAATGATGTACATACTGCATTATTGTGCATACAATTTATAATGCAGAAATGTTTGCTCTTTCAGGTCCCCTTAGATATGAGGCCAGGGTTACAAAATTTAGGGTTCCCCGTGATAAGTACTGCAAAGACTCCAATCTCTTCTTTTTTTATGAGAATACAACATATGAATATATTTAGTTGTTTGATATTGTTTGGTGCAGAAATAAACACTAATGCAGGCGGAGAAAGTAGACTTTTCTGTCCCATATTGAAATAATTGAAATAAAAATAGCATAATTAAAGTTTCTATGCGTTGCCAGTAGATCACATCAATCTTCTTTGGGTGTGATAATGAATCCTCAGAGGTCCTTGGACCCTGGAAGAACATCCCTCTGATATTAAAACATTTAAACTTAGTTTACCTTTTTATCAGGATGCTTTTTTTTTCTTTTCTTACCTAGTAATAGTAGGCAGGAGTGGCGTCGTTATGGAAACCGTTATTAATTTAGTGAACTTTAAATAACTATTTTTTTGTGCACGCAAAGTGTCATTGTTGTCGTGACTCCTTGTATGTTGTTAAACCCATAATTAGCCCAAATGTCGCCTTTTGATCCTTCGTCCCCCACTTGGCCCGGCAGCACCGGTATAAACCAGTACAGTACAGCACCTGCAGGCCGGCGTCGGTTCACCCCGGGCGGGCTTCACATCTCCAGACGGCTTCCTGACCAGACAACAAGAAATATTACACTAAACAGGTTGTGTGCTTTTTTTTCGGAAGCACTAAAGTTTTGTAAATATTTTTTAATTTGTTTAGCATGTAACCTATGCTGAATAACTCGACGTGATGAAACAATAGTATAGCCAGGTTATTAGATATATGAAATAGCAGCCCAGATAAAATAATATTATGCCTAAAAATGGTCTGAAGAATTTCTAAGATAAAAAAAGTCATATTATAAAAACCTCTGACTTTTAAATACAATTTAGGACGCAGCAAATAAACTTATGGTCCAGTAAAGTTACGACGTTATGTTATGTTATGTTATCAGCTAACTTTTTCCATTTAGGCTAGCATTGTCGACACATTATTTCTTGCAAATTAATCACGTTTACTGTCCACAGTGACATTGTAATAAAGAATATTTTGAAGAAAAAAAACCCAAACTTGAGCTGCTTGCA
The DNA here is from genome assembly GCA_036937835.1 of Pampus argenteus. NCBI lineage: Eukaryota > Metazoa > Chordata > Actinopteri > Scombriformes > Stromateidae > Pampus > Pampus argenteus. The sequence goes on from CM072867.1 coordinate 15,838,963, forward strand.
AACAGAGTCGCAAACAAACCAAACCAAAAAATTATACAACCAATTAGCCTGCGTTTAAATGAGTGGAAACATTATTTAACCTTTGACACCTTTACAAGCCATTAAACAGTCAGAGGTCACGCGCCCTCAGGCATCCTCTTCCCCTGCTCAATGGCAGCTGTGTTCAAGGAGAAAAAAATACATTATTAACATGAATCATTAGGTTACGTTTCCCTTTGTATCGTGACAGGCACAAATCCTAAAAAAGTTTCTTTTTTTTTCTTTTTTCAAAGAGATTAACCTTGACAACAAAGCATTATTCATAGGACTTCAAATAGGAGATGGAAATGGCTGCACGGATAGGAGGCAGTGACATTCTTAAAATATCACCTAACTGTCCCATTAAAAATGAGCAATGATATCCTTTTTGGGACAGGGGAAATGTGATTGCTGTCTGTTTTCCAGTATGTGTCTGACATAATACGCTGCTCTTATTTGTGGGGGAAGTTAGTTATTGAAAAATAAGAATTTCAGAATTTAGATCAATTGAATAAAACTTTTACCAAATAATTTGCACAGCAGTATAAATGATTATAAATGCTGTAATGATTTAAGTTTAATTTATTTCTTCTTAATTGGTTCTATTTAAAAGGAGAAGCTTTAAGTCTAACACTGTTCTAATACAGTTTTGAACTCCCTCTCATTACAGATTTTCATCATTTTTATCAAAAAAAGTACACTTATTAATGTAACTACAGTCCCTGCGTTAGTTGCACGTGTGGTCTATTTTAACTAATAGGAAAATGTGTGTGTGTGATATGGTAGATGAGTGTGTTTATGTGTGTGTATGTTTTTTTTCCCCATAAAACCAGGTGCAGATCTCAACATTTGAACTGCAATACATATCAGTGCGGTCTAATGTTTAGACAGCTTCCAAGTCCCAGTGACTGCAAGAGCGGTGGATTCCTCAACCCTTTTCAACAGGGAAAATCCGGTCAGAGAAACCTGAACAATGCTATCAGTGAGGTAAGCTTTTTTTTTTTCTTCACTCTCCCCCTTCAGCAGGCGGGGGAAGCAGAATAGAAGATTGGCACAAAGACCAGGTTTTTTTTAATGAATTACAAGAATTTAATGTTTATTTTACAGATACAGAACAGTCATTCTGCTTCATTTATTTACTTTGAATTGCTGCAAGTCAGTGCCATGGTACAAGCTTCTCAGAGTGGCTCAAGATGTTCAGAAGTTTCAGTTTGAAAATCAAATCTTGCTCTTTTTTTATTTATTTATTTATTTTAAACTCAAACAATTTTCAAGGTGTTTTCGACACCCTCTCTGATGAGCTCAACATGCAAACATCTTGTCTACCTAGAAGGTTGAAGGACTATATAACATATGGCTTTTTTGAAAGCAATAAAAACAAGGCAAATCAAAAAGTGCATCCAACACACAAAAAAAAAATCAATTCCAGTCTGTGATCAAATGTATTGTCCGTGTTAAGGAGAGGTCGCTCCTGTCTCCCCCCTCGTTTACTGGCTCAATGTCTGCAACACTCAGGTAAGAGGTGCTGAGGTGGAGCTATTGCCATTTGGGTTCAAAGGTCAAAGCAGACCTCTTCATGGCCTCAAAGCAGGTGCCTGTGCTTCCCACAAAGATGCATTTCCTTTAAATAAATACGGCAGGGTTTATCCAGCAGAAAGAAGTTTCATCCCGTGAACGCACCCCGCAGGTTGTGTAAGCCATCAATAGACAGGACTGTGTTGCCTTTCCTGCCTATTTCCATTCCCACAGTGCTGTTTGCCGTAAGCCTGCTGGACATCAGTCATTATCTGGGCCCGTAGTCATAGTTAGAGGGACCACTGGTGGCTGAGTACATGTTAGCTGTGGCTGGGTTCATGTGGTGGTGGTATGTGTGTCCTCTGATGCCAGGTAAAGGGTAAGGTGAAGGCCTAGTCTTGGCTCCCAGGTAGTGTTCATAGGTGGTGGGGTACTTGTATGGGTGGTGGTGCAGGGTGTCCGGGGGTAGACTGTGTGGATCTGGCCGAAGGTCATGCGGAGGGCTGGGTCGGCCACTGGTGAGCGGGACAGCATGTAGGCCTCCTGGGACAGGCAGGGCAGGGCTGAGGACCCGGGACATCAACTGGTGAGCCGGATCAGCGTGTATGGGTGTGCCGCTGGGGTCTCGCTCGTATTCCCGCCTACTGTCCTCTGTGCAGGAAAAACACAGAACACTGTCAGAGACAGTCAGCATACCAGCGGGTTGTTGGTTCAGTTTTTTTTTGAAGTTGTGTTTGACAGATACGGATGTTTAAAGACTCAAACTGATAATGTATTAGGACTGAAGCCTATGATGTCATAGGCTTCAGTCGTGAATGTATTGTGAATACATATTGAATAAATAAAAGTAGTAGTAGTATATAATATATTCCAGACAGGGTGGAATCAGTATTCAGACCACTTGAGAGTAAAAGTCGACATTGAAACACTCAATAATTAATCATTAAAAATAATCATCAAAGATATTTAAACATAGAGAATAGTGCATTTACTTAAAATATTGCATACAGTTCCTTAAAATTGATTAAAAGTTATTTAAAGCAAAGTCACATTTTACATTTAAATAAATATTTAACTAAATGAAAATGTTTTATGGAGCTGTGATCAGTTACAAAACAACATAAACGCCTCTATTATGTCGGCAGTGACTGACATCGACTGGCTGATATTTGTCTAATTAAAAGCTGGCGTCGGCTTTTGAGTAAAAGAAAATGAGATGAAACATGCCACCAGTTGAAAGAAAACCATTTCTTAGTTGGCTGAATAACATAACATGACTTTGTTTTATGTTTGATAGCAGACATGGGTTTTAAAATGAAACAAAGAGCGAGCTGCAGACCTTTCTCCGTGCCGTTCTGCTGGGGGGGAGATGACATTGGGTTTCTTGTTCTGGCAAAGGCACTCATTATTGGCAGAGAGCCTGGCCTGTGATTCCTGGGCCTGGAGTAGGGAGAATGGATTCAGTTACACACTCATTTAATGAATGTCAAGGGCACAATTTCTTTAGTATATATTAAAATGATGAATGCACATTTTAAGTTTACACTGATGCATGTAATGAGTATTTACACATCGACAGGCCCTCAATTTACAGTGAAAGAGATGTTAATGTGAAGCAACCTATTACATGACTCAGATTGGCCTGTTCTATAAAATAATCAAAAATCCCCATAAACCTCACTCGGTAATCACTCAGTGAATACTTTAAAGGAAAACAATGTAATTTGCAGAAGTGGATGAACGGCATTTGGAAGAAATGTGTTTGTTTTAGTTGCCTACAGTACCTGGTGGGTGGGGTTTTACTACACTGTGACAATTACACGAGTGTCTGGTAATTTGTCAATGACAGAAAAGCACAGTCGATTAACTTTGAAACAATATCCAGTGATTTCTAAACTTTGTGTGTTTTTATATGGAAAACTCCACCCATCTAGCACCTTGGTGTGATAAAACAAACAAGACTATTTTGCAAATACTTTCTGGCCCGGGGTCTGTTGTACATTTTTACATCATGTGGAAACATGCCAAAAAGATTGTGTTATATGAGTGTAAAATCCTCACCAGTCCTCTGGGTCACAGTCCCTGAAGCCCTTTGCAAAGGGATTGCTGGCTATCTTCAGCTGTGTGATCTGAAATCAGGAGAAAATCAAATAAACCCCAGTGCTGCATATACTGCAGTTATAAACCCCAGTGCTGCATATACTGCAGTTATAAACCCCAGTGCTGCATATACTGCAGTTATAAACCCCAGTGCTGCATATACTGCAGTTATAAACCCCAGTGCTGCATATACTGCAGTTATAAACCCCAGTGCTGCATATACTGCAGTTATAAACCCCAGTGCTGCATATACTGCAGTTTTACACAATGTCATTTCCATTTGTATTAGAGCAGCAGTGATAGGCTGGCATGACAGGCTGAAAAGTTAGGTGTAAAGCAATTTTATAAAAATGTATTTTAAAAATACATTTCAACACACAATTTTTTTTATTTAAAATATGCAAATAAGCAGCTTTAGATCTGTTGTTCCTGTCTATTAAAAGGATAAATTAATTTATTGCCAATTAATACAGAGTCCATGGTGTTGTCTGTCTGCACTCTTACAGTGGACTGTAACTATTATAGCTGCATGTTTTTGATTTGTAAGTTCAGACTCATTACAGGCTATTTATAATGTATTTATAACTGTAACTTCAGCACATCTTTTATCATCAAAAATATATGTATTTTCATATTTAATTTTAAATTCAGTTCAGTTATTTTGTATCATTTTCTCTCCATTACATTACATACAAGGTAACCATTTGTGAAGGCGGCACATTAGACCCCCACATTGATCGAAAACAGCGGGGACGACGCAGCAAAGAGAAGCGCAATTGTGCGCATCTCAGATCAGAGGTGAGATAGCGCTGTTCCTACACACTAAACCCACTGATTTGTTTGAAACAACAAACAACAGCTTTCAGTTTTACAAATATCCCCAACAACAACAACAACTGAAAGTGACCTTTTTTGTAAGCATTCGTCGTGGTAATAATATTCTCAGGATATTACTGTAATAATACCATAAAGGACAAATATAAAACATATTTATAAATAAATATATTGTTTTTTTTTTAAATTATTATTTGTAGAAGTTTCCTACCCGGTGGTTCTGGTAGGCTGTGACCGCTGTGAAGCGAGTTTCTTCAAAAACAAAGGTTTTATAATTCTCCTCTGCGTATTTCTCGCTGTCCTTGCGGGGGTCCACATAAACCACATGAAACCTGGGCTGGTAGCGGTGCATGGAGTTCAGGATGATCTGCAAAAGACAAACATCAACACTCAACTGCAATGCACTCTGCACGTATATGTTTGTAGGCTTAAGAGGTTTTAATATAATATAGTGAAAGACAAATCAATAAATCAATAATAATAATAAGTGGTTATATTCAACGATCGATAGAATTGGGTAGCTTATTAAAAAATTGTGCTAATTTAACAAATATTAATATTTTGTTAATCATCTCCAACATTGTGGACATAAGCAGGTTTGGCAAAAGCTATTAAATGCAGAAATAACTTTTAGCTGAAACAATTGAGTGAAACTACATGAGGATATTTAACAGCATAATTCTCAGTTGGACCTGATTAAAGCTTAACCACGGATGAATGATAAAGAATCAACGATGTCTCCTTTTTTAAATAATGACTAAAATATAAAATTGAATTTCTAATTACACAACTATTGCAATGATAAACTGAAACAGAAGATCAGCCGAGGAAAGCTGAAGTAATTCACAGAGGTGAAATATTTCACCACCTTTTTGTCATTTTTGGAGTAAAACCTGATGTCCATTTTTGCGGATTGAAAATAAGCTTTTGGCAACTTCTGACTATTAGTCACAATCTCAAAGTATCAAAGTGTATTATGTTATCAATTCATTTGAGCTAAATTCTGCTACGTCTTCTGTATAATCATTACAGTCAATGAAATTGCTTTTTATTCTTATTTGTATATATTGCTCATTTTTTAAATGAAACGTTGTGATATGAGCCGATGTATTCTTATGCTCATGTTAGTCTGTGTCCTATTTTTTAAATTATTATTATTATTATTATTATTATTGCATGCATTCATTTCCTCCCTCAACCGTGCACTTACGTGGCCGTTGTCATCCAGGAGGTTGTTGGTGAGTTTGAGTTTATCAAAAGAGACGATCTGCTTCATCCACTGGGCGCCTTTGGCCGGAGAGTCCGGGTGGTAGTGGACCCTTCCCGGTGTGGCAGGATCAGCTTTACCGGCCACCAGCCACGATGAGCTGTGGAAAGCATACCTGTAGGATCGACAGAAGTGAATCAGACACCGGTTCCAGGTAGCATTGTACTTTAACATTACTTTTTTGGACCTCGATGTTCTCTCCTTAATTACGCATTTGATTATTCCAATTAAAGACGCCTAAATAGAAACATAATACACTTCACAATAAAGCAAAATTAACCTTTGACGTTGAATTTCAGTATAATGTAGCATATAGTCACGGACATATTTTGGATTATACATTATTAATATAGTAGTCCAAGTGCTATAATATTGCATGTATGCATTTATGTATTAATTGATGCATTCCCATATTTTATGTGCATATAGTAGTTTTTGTTTTTTTGTCGATGTGGAATTTAATACTGCAAAGTGTGGGTGTTGCAGCTCAGTAAAACCCGCATCAGCACAACGTTTTTACGGCCCTATAAGTGTGTTTCAGTTGTCTAAAGACACCCAAAATGTTACCTGTAACGTTTGTCGTCCACAGGCAGGAAGTCCATCAGGAGCATATAGTCTGCCATGGGATCCATCCCAAATATTTTCACTTGGAAAGTTGGAAACATTCTCCTGGCGAAGACAAAAACACGCAGTGAGTATTAAATCGAGGCTTTAAATGCTGCTTGTTTTTATGTCCCATTTTTAAAAACTGGATCATCTGTGTGTGTGTGTGCGTGTGTGTGAGAGAGAGAGACGGTGGTGTTACACAAACAGTGAAACGTTTGAATTAGGCCTATTTAGAAATCGAGTGAGGAGCCAACACATGATTTTGCCAAAGTATTTTTCAGAAAGGCAGCATGTTTGTAGTGAGACATGCAACTGGGGGCCGTCAGAGCTTAATTTGGCCTGAATTGAAGACTACAAGAAGTCAGAGACCTCGAGATTTTGGAAATGACGTGATCCAGTCCGTGCGTAACCAGATACAACTCTGCCTAATGTGATTGGAGCATCGGGTTTGTTGTATTTTAGCTTCGCTTTTGCAACTTTTGGCAAAGACCTTTAATTTCTTTCTGCTCTTTTGATGAATTCCAGACACATGAAAGCCTACAGACATGTGGAGGAAATACACACGCGCCTAAAGGTGCTCGTTAGGGTACAGGCGACGCGAGTTTGCAGTTGTTGTTTTTAATCTTCATGATCGAGAGAAAAATATGTCTATTCATTTTTGTTAAGGGAAAAAACTGGTAACATTTAAAGACAGTATTCTCTGTATGTTAAAATATTGGTGACCTCCTAATGTTTTTATAATCAGAATTTGTCACCTGAAATTTTGATTAAATCGCTTTTGTTTAGTACAAATTTTAGTCTTATAAATGCAGCGGCAGAAAAACTTTTTTTTTTTCACTTCATTGATGTTACTCTGTAGTGCAGATTTATATCCTACCAGAACATCAGTTGAGTAAGTTGAGTAATCCGCCAAGTAAGTGAAAGGGATCCTAAAATCAACGCTCAATTAACGTCAGTGTTGTGGCTAGGTGAGGCTGAAGGAGCTTTTAAAGTGCTCTGCTGCAGATCTCCTTTCTCCTGTCAGACAGCGCAGAGCGGAGAGACTCAACCCTCAGTCTCAGGATTAAATAAATCATCTAAAGGCCTGTGCATTATTATTATTATCATCATTATTATTATACAGGAATAACCCAGGACCTTAACTACAGACTCTCGTGCCTGCCACATCTAGTGTTAATTGAAAGAAAAATAATTGCTACATTTTAGTGACTCTCCTTAAAGGTCAGAGGTCAGAATTTGTAGGATTTGTGCAACGAAACGAGCCCAATTCTGTAGCAGAAAAACAAACTCTCTCTCAACCATCTAAAAATGAGATTTGAGGGCCTATGTTATTTTTTTCTAATTAAATCAAAACCAGATTTTGATATATTCATGCAGAGAAAAAAACTAAGCGAGGGAAAAGATATATCCTATAATAATAAATAAAGAAAAAGGCAAAGGCACGTGACATGTCCAAATAAAAACAAGACTGCAACACTGTTATCAGGTTGTAATGAGGAAACATCTGGATTAAAGGGCATAAAAATTGAGACTGTGAAGAAAACCAGAGAGTCAGAGTTATTGGATCTGTAAAACACAGCAGGATCAGATCAACATGGTGTTTACAGCTGACACACACACACACACACACACACACATACAAACACACACACACACACACACACACACAAGCCTCCACGCGTTTGACCACCTAATTAATGCGTCTTTAAACATCTATAACAGCAGGCCTGCATTGCTTAACAAACTGCAGCTTTGAATAAAACATTTTTTAAAGCTGACACTAGGATTATGTACGTCGATGTATTTATTAATTGTCATAACTCACATGCCTTAATGCGCGAGAAACAAGATGATGATTTTAGATTGTTGTTCAATAATGCAAAACAGTTTTACCCCTATATATTAAATAGTCACAAATACATTATACTGCATAATAATTAATAGTGAAAAATTATGAATTCCAGTAGAAGAAAATAAACGATATTTTAAAGAAATTATCCTATCATTTTGTTTATTATTCTATAATATAACCAATTAAAAAAAGAACTATGAAACTTAATCGAAATATATATCCTGCACATTTTGATTTCCGTCAACATAAATTCTCAAAAATACTAATCAATTCTTAAAAATAAAATCTCCAGTCTTTTGACACGACCATTGTTATTTTTTTTTAAGGCAGGACGCAAAGTGACATATAATGATTAAATAAAGCTCAGTCTCTGTTCGACATTATTTGTTTTTATGTGGAGAGTAGTAGCGTCTCAGCCTCTGTCCTGTGTGTTATTTGCGCTCACCTGCCGGCCTTGGTAACGATCATTTCCGTGCCCAGCTGATTAAATTCGTCCCATAAAGCTTTCATCTCCAGCTGGACGTTAATGTTGGCCACTTTGGGGTTCTTCTTCACGATGGTTTTGCTGTTCGGTGTGGAGTTGGAGGAAGACGAAGAGCAGTTCGGAGTCCCGTTGTCGCTCGGCGGGGCCTGGCCCGGGTTGGACCCCGGGTAGTTGTAGTTATGCTGAGCGGTCGGGCAGGGCTCGAAGTGGGACTCATGTTGACTGTAGGGGTCCCCGGGGGACGGAGAGAGGTGGTAGCCCCCCGGCGTGTTGAGGCTGCTCAGGCTGCTCGTCGTGAAGGCTGCAACATCGCAAAAATGGGACAGCTGCGTCAGCCACGGACTGGATATGGCTGAAATCATCCCAAAAGACTGGATTTACTAAATATGCCTTGCACTTTGAGTCGGTTACAACATAAACAGTAAAAACATAAGCAGGATTCAGTGATCTCCAAATGAAGATGTCAGACAGAAGTGCACCCCTTTCGCTTCAAAAGTTTCCGTCTCGGTTGCTCATTAATCCCTGAGGTTGCATCCACTGCAGCATACTACAGCCTGCCTGAGCTAAAACACCAAAAGTCCGAATAGTTACGAAATGTTTCCAACAGCTTCAGCGCTCTCCTCCAATCTCTGAACTATTGGCAGAAATGAGCTTCGAGTACGTGTGAATTAGTTTTCTCTTTGGATCGATTGCGCTCTGAGTGGCCTCTGTTGTGCGCTGCTGCTGTGTGTTAAACTGCACCCGAGTCTCCTCTCTTATCTGACGCAGAGGGCCTCCCCTTTGCGATAAAACCGGTTCTTATTTCTATTTAGATAAGGAACTGCAGGTAATGTGCCTTTTCCTCGCCTTGGGACGAGACTGATTGACAGAGAAGTGCGCCCCTTTTTAATGGGCTTTCCGGCACCCATTTAACTTTTGGATAAGGGTATCGCCCACATCACCCCTGTTAACTAACAATAGAGGATCTGGCCGGCAGTGTGGAGTGTACACGGGTTACAAGGTAAACACACATTGATTTGCATGAACAAATAAACAGGCAGCAGGTGACTGTTGCTTGTTGGACAAATATATCTATGGAATTGACCCCCTTTTCCGAGTTAGATTTGCTCGTTATAGTCTGTTTTTACCATTACGCATAGGGTGCCTGTAAACCCTCCTCCTGCCTTCATTTTCAATGTATATGATGCTGTCCACAAATTAAAGTTGACTTCATGTGCAACGCGTTGGTGTTTTAGGAATGGGAAACTTTTCTTTTTTTCTCCACTCTGGCTGCTTTTGTGTGGATAGGTTTCTTCTCCCTGGTGATTATTATCAAGTCTGAATTTGCTGCATAAGTATATATATATATATATATATATATATTTGTACAACCATCGTATTCATGCAACCAAAACAACGCACTCATGTTTGAAGTCAACTGTGTGTTTTGAAAATATCGATTAACCAAGCAGATGCTATGATGTCATGTAATTTAGGGTGAGATATACACATGCTACAGCAGCTCTGTGTGCATCAACAGACAGATTTACCTTCCATTTCCCGGGTGACAGTGCTGTAGTGCATTTTAAAGGAACTGTGGTTGTGCAGGTCTGGCTTGTCCAGGCCGGCGCTCTGTTTGTCAAACACTGCGTTTCCTGCTTGCTCTGCAGCCGAAATCAGAGAGGCAATACTGAAAGCATTTGCCTTTGGAGAGAGGGGACCGCCGTCGTCCATAGGCAAGAGATCGAGTCGGGAAAAGCCGTCCCTCCTCCTCCTTCTCTGCTTTCCAACCGCTCAGAAAGCAGAAGAAGAAGGCTGCGTACAATGGAGAGGAACATGCGCCAAAATGGGGTTTTCACATTCCGTCACCGGCTCTCCTTGGGTGCGAGAGTCTGGGATAGACAGTTCGTAAAGTATTCCCACGGCTACTATGAAGACGCGAAAAGCTCCCCGGTGCACAGGCTCATTTGATTTACTCTTAAACACGTCCTGGTGTCAAAACATAGTTCATCCGCAGAGAAGAGAGCGAGAGAGAGAGAGAGAGCGAGCTTGCCTTGTTTCTCCTCCGGTCGGTGGCGGGGTGGTGTCATCTGAGTACTGCCTTGAAGAGAAGCTATACTGCTACGAGAATGTCAAAAGTGAGCGAGATCCACGCCTCCCCTGCACCACAAGGAAAAAAAGCGTCTGCGCTATGCACTGGATGCTTTATTTCAATAAGAGCTCGTCAGTCATTTGAATTCAACTCCAACGTCATTACGATGTCCGGCTTCAAAGTGGGCCACTTTAGCAATAAATTATGTACCCATATATGCGAGGGCATATTTTAGCTCTCCAAGCCCAAAAAGCGCTGCTCTGTCCCCGAGTTTGCACGGAACATCAGGGACAAAAAAAATCCACAGTCTTACAAGTCCTTTACGCGAGAGTTCAGTGTGTGATTTTAGTTTACTTTAAACAAAATAGAAAAAAAACATAAAATAAACAGAGGTCAAGTCAGATTGTTTACCCCAGTTTCAAATTTTAGGGGTGTTTCCTCAGTCAAGTAACATATATAGATAAGAATATTGCTTTTAATCCAATCAAAAAGACAACAGCTGCCCAAGAAATGCAGAAATGTCAACAAGTGAGACGTGCCAGATATTTCACTTTAAGAAATGGTTCGCTAGTTTCAGATTCAGATGACACTATTCATTATAACAACAGTTTTAAGCCTACTCAAACCATCCATCCTTACACTCATATGTTTTTTCTACTGAACACTCCTTTCCAGAAACAACATAATGTCACATTACGTAATTCCACGCAAATTTATCTCAGATTTACGCAGTCCATTACAAAGTACAAAGACGCACAGACATTTCTACAGAGCAAAATGCAGTCAGTGCAGTCAGTAAACAGAGAGCATAAACACACGTGGCGCTTGAGGCCGGAGCTGGACTTGACCTCTCCCGTCTTCCACCTCCAGTACCTTCAGCTTTAATGGGAATCAACCAAAGATGTGTTTTGTTTGGATGGCAGCGGAAGCGGCCGGATAGAGTCTAATTTACACTGGAGTCATTGAATTAAGTGTGAAGGCACAAGCGGGGTTCTAATTGGATAAAGCGGTTAGAGGATTAACCCTATTTGTTATGGATGTTTCTCCGCAGGAGCCAGTGAGCATAAATAAACTACTGCAATATGTTGCGATAGATAGATAGATAGATAGATAGATAGATAGATAGATAGATAGATAGATAGATATGACTCTAGGAAACGAAACGATTTCCGCTCAAACTCTGTTTATTCATGAATGAGCCCGTGCACGTGGATTACTCTATAAAAGAAATCACGCATGGCGCAGTCAAACCCAGTGTCACTATCGTCCAGGTGATTTATTCCTTCCAGTGTATGCTGGCTTTAAAAAAAGAAAAGCAGATATGATGCCATCGATACCGACTCACTTCATCATTGCCAAGTCGGAAGCCTCCTTTGTAAATACTTAGGTGATAACAGACAAAATACAGGAGCGGATCAAAATGGGAAGAAACAGTGTTGGAATTCGCTCGCAGGCCTAATCAGCCGCCAAAGCACAGCAGAGGCATTCAACGCTGCACTTGAGAGCATGAAGACGAAAGTGTAGGAAACATTTAGAAGAAAAAAAAACAACTCGCATTTTAATTTCCATTACGGAAAATAACAACCCTGACTAATTTAAGAATGGCGCCGTTCATGTAGATGAAGTACCAGTGCAAATAAAAAAAATGAGACTATATAATTAATGAAATAATATGTTAAGTATAAATGAACTGAGTCAAATACTAATTTTAGCCTTCATATGAATACGAATCTTTCGAGTTTCGTTACATGGAAGTGAGCAAGCGATGAGTCACATTAAGGAAATTGAACGTCTGATATCACATGAGTTTAAATATCACAAATAGATGTCAACTCACTGTTAGGAACTACATCACAATTTATTTATATAGATAGCTTACTACAATAATAATATAGCTTCGTGATTCTTCGTTATCGTTGGTTGTATTTCAAATGTATCTTTATAGGACTCCATGTTGTGCTGACTGTAGGTTACAGACTGATACACACAGTCCAAACGTGACACCAACTAGACAAAGTGAGCAAAGTATGTGGACAGCTCTTACTGATTAGAGCATACAGGCTTGAACACCAGGCTGCACCGTTTCACTGATTCATGGAGACAGGAAAACATGGACACATAATTTGTCAGCTTCTGACCTTTTGTTAATGCAATTATTTATTAGTTATATTATATTATGATGTTGAAATTATTTACATTCTTGGCCAGTGTGATGGACTGGGTATGCCTTTTGAAAACTGATTAAATTGAGCATTTTGGTATAAATATATTTCCGGCACATCCTCCATAAAAAGGACAACACTCGTAGTCATTTAAAGCGCCTCTGTGTTAAATTACGACTGGTGACCATGTTGATGTGGAGTAATATCTACTGTGACCTTTGCTTATGCACTGTGCTGCAGGCTTCCCTCCTTAATTTGTTAATTTGGAAACTGTTAAACTGAAAATATATTCTCAATTTCACAGATATTATTGATTTTTGGATAGATATTGTTACTGCTAACATTATTGGATAAAGATATATTCATATAGATATCAATCTATGCCATCAAATTTCGAAGAAGATATTCATATTCAAGGTAATCTAGCCGATTATTTGACCTCACTTGGCCAGTGCTCTTGCCTCCAGTGCAGTGAGACTTGATATTATATTGACGGACAGGCTCCTGCGCAAGGATGACATCGCCTAACAGAAACAAACCTGTGGACCCTCAGTGCCATTTGGCGTGCGCTATTACGCACTAGAATGAACGCATAAATATTTTTGTATGATAAGAATATTTCCAAACATACATCGGTCTGTTTATAATTATGTGTGTGTAACACATGGTCACACGACACATTTTGACATTCAGCCACACACAGCAGAGATTCTCGTGTGTTGTCGGTTTTCTTTCTGTCTGTTGTCGAGAATCTCATGTAGGAAAGAAAAGGCCTGTGTGGTCTTATGTGTCCTGTTGTGGTAACATGACAAATCACCAAACCAAAAAAAGCTCCCGCCCATGCCTCATTAAATGGCACAGATCAAGTAAACGTCAAAGCTCTATGGCTGCTACTTTTTGTGTTATTATTAAACAGAAATGTGATTAGGTCATCGGTATATCTGGAAGGACCTGTGGCTGCGCGCTCTCTTCTTTTCTCTCTCTTTTTGCTCCTCCTTTTCTCTCACACACAAATAAAATCGTCTTTGATAATTTTATGCATTTCATTTCTACAGTCTTTAATGATCCTATCTCTGCTACTATCATGCTGATACAATTCTGAATTACACGCTCACATAATCTAACATATAATAAATCACAGGTTAATCATCATTAAAACAGAAATTTTAACATTCATCTTGCGTGACTGAAACTGTAGGGACCGAGGCGGCGCACTCAACGTATAAAACCCAACCCTATCTAAATATTAGTCTAAATCCCTGAATAAGAAGTTGAGGAAGTGAACAGTTGACCACTGACAGCAGAGGGCCCCGGGTGTCCCCTCTCTCCGCGGGGCTTTAGGAAATGCGAGAATAGACCCAGATATGCAGGAGGAAAACTATCTAAAAAGCTGCCTCACCTCTATAAGACCTCCGGTCGGTGATCTTTGTGAAGCAAAATATCATTAAAATATATTTAGAAGTTACCGTCTTAATAAGTCGTACAATTTAATTTGTACCTCATGAATAACCTCAATGAGTAAATTAAATGAGCAATTGAGAAATGTTACAGAGAAAATGTTAATTTATTTTAGTATTATTTCGTATTCTTAGCATTATATTTATGTATCGACATAACCAATGTACATTCCTATAGTCTACTATTTCCCTTATATTCTTGTTTTAAACGGTGGTATTTTCTTAGGTGAATACTGACTGACCTTATGGGTCTAATTTTTCTCTTCTAGTATCGTTAAAATATCCACAGGATCCTGCTGCTCACTTTACAAGGATCCAGTTATTTGTAATTCATTATGATTTATCATTGTATTTTTTATTTTTTTTTCGAATAAGAAGTCGAGTATCAACGTGAACTTTAATTGTGCGTCAGTGTTTAAAGCTGTAGGATTATTATCATTACTTTATGTGCAGGTGCAAGCAATCTACTGTTTTATTGCGCCCGTAGTGGACTAATTTTATCGTTTGGGTAAATTTGTGAATGCTTTCATTCACTCCTTCAGTTAACAAAAAAAATCCACCTCCTTTCCCAAAATGAAACGTCCACATCTTCGCAAACACTAATTGCAATTTTTCACTAAAACGTCCAAACATTTTTACCACAGTGATGAATATTTATTCGATGTCTATCATTATTTATTTTTCCTTATTTGTAATTTTATTTGTGTCATCTGTCATTGAGTGGTTAATTGGATATTTCAGACTTTTTTCCCCCTCTTGGTCTTAGTTGGTTACCATTTTGGATAAAATCAAAACCGTCTGGCCAGTAGTGTATAATCTTGTTGTTAGATGCAAATATGATACAGAACAGAGATCACTGCGGTTTACATTTCGTTTACAGTATGTGCACAGAGGCTGATAGGACTCTGCTCTCACGATGTGTTACAGGTGTTTGCAGATCTACGTTGTCCTACAATAACTAATCAACCGTGTCTAAATCTACAGTACTATCCTTTAGTCAATTTAGATAGACACAAATATCACAAGAATAAATAGTGCAATATGAGACTAAAATATTATCAATAATTAAAGTGATATGTCATTATGAGCTCACTCTAAAGTATGAATCCATATCATTTTTATTTGATGGTCAGACCTATTAAAAAAAAAAAAAAGCTTTGGTTATGTTTCATATTTGGGATTTAATAGAAAATGGTAACATCTTGAAGGGAATCCATCTATTTCTAGGCAACAGAAAACAGAAAAGATGAAAATGAAAAAAAAAACTCAAACACATTTCCCTGTTGGCATATATATGTGGCTTTCCTGCTCTGCCCTGTTTTCTTTGTTTTTTAGGGGGTTTATCATAAAAGGACATGTGCATAAAAACACAATGGAAATGAACACAATGGCTGACCAAAGGTGAAAATCATTATTCCCTAGTGTATGTCCCAGCCAAATTCCGGCATATATTCCCACACACATCCATGAAACGTGGCAAACAAGCCGTAGGCTTAATTTTTTAATATTATTTATATAAAAAGCTTAGAGGAAGAAGATTAATGTTTTAGAAATAACATTGTGCCATAATGAAATCCATTTATAATTACATCATAACAAAAAAAACAATTTTACTGTTGGTGCTTTTTAAAAATTTTGTATTTAATTTATAAATTTTATACAATATATTGTATATTGCAGGTTTTGAGGTTTGACTACTTCACTTTCTCATCCCTTCCTCAAAGCCCCCATGCACGCAGAAATAAAAAGATACAAAGAGAGATACACACAATTTTCACTTTCTCCCTTTCCCCACTGTTTGTTTATTTTGGGAAGGAAGGTCCTCTCTCCACATGTCTTCATGCACGTAATGAATATAGGCCTGACAGCTGCCAACTGTGCCCTTCAACAGCTCTCGACCAGGCTGGCATGGCTGGTCTCCACACTTCAATTCTCCTTACTCCCACCACACCTGAACCAACATAGGAATGGAGAGAGAGGTGTACAGGCAGTTATCATCCAAACACCAGTAGCATGGGAAAAACCTATTTTAATTAAATAAGGCTTCTAATGGTGAAAATGTGTTTTTATTTTTCATCAGGACAGTTAAATGGCAACATATAAATGAGTTTGTGTGTGTATATATATATATATATATATCTATCTATATATATATATATATACAGTATATGTGGTAAATATTCTGAATATTCCTTTTAGAGTTGTTATCAGTATTAATCAAGTTGAATTTCTGTAGAGACGGAGAGAAAGCAAAAACTGTCTGGAATGTCTGTGTAGGACATCGGAAGGGTGGAGGGGGGTGGTTTTAGTCAGATCCCTTTTCAAAATCACTTCTTCTGTTTCCCTCCCGTCTTTGTTTTAAAACTGGGAAGCTTTTAGCTTTTGAAAAGTATCCTTTTCCTATCTGTTGCACAGCGGCTCCAGTCGTCATCACCTTGCCTCTCCCCGCAGTCCTATTGGAGCACTGGTAAATAGCTGGCATTCCTGCCACAAAGAACTGATGATGTGGGCCTGGGGCCTCCGTGATCTCTCCAAATTAATTAAGGCCTTTCTTCTCTGTGAGCAGGATCTGTGGCCTTTGTTTCTCTAATACGTCTTAAGTCTGGTATTAAATGCAAGGTCAGAGTCTACGCTCATTATAAATCTGTCACTGCCTGTTTTGCTCTTCTTGGTTTGGCCCGTGATCCTAAATAGGATTCAGTGTAGCAGAGAAGCCATCCTCAACCCCTTGTCTCCTCCTTATCTGCCGTCCCACCCAGCTCCCCACTGGCTTGGTATTTATTTATTTATCAAGGCTGAGACCCCCCCTCCCCCTCTACTCCACCAGCACCTCATGCCCCTCAATTCCCCTACTTCTTCCATCCCTGCATTGCCCGCTCCATCTGTCCTTCCTCAGACCTCAGACTGGCCTGTTCACTCCTCACCAGCTTCTGCTCTCATGAACTTGAACTACAGACCTCTAGTCAAAGGCCATTACAGACAGGACCACTGTACATGTGTACGTGTATTAGTGCGAGTGTATTTGTTGGCATTTATGCATATCCCATTAACTACTTTCTCTTCATAGCTGAAAATAATTACTGTGTTAGCGGAGTTAATGTCTAAGCCAGAGGGGTGGCCAGAGTCTGCTCCTTTTCAAAAACTCAGCTGAGTGAATATTTCCTTTAAAACCACTCTGGTTTATAAATGCACCTTTCAGGAGCCGATCCTGTTCCTCCTCAGTTTTGCTTGCCCACTAGCTTCCCTTTGGCCTTTAACGCTGAAGGTGTTTAGTGGGGTTATAATGTGGTAATTCGTTCTGTGACTGCAGGATCCTACCAGCAGCAGGAAGTGGATAACATGTCCATTAGAGAGGCCCCCCACACCAACCCCAGACAGTGAAATTAGCATCCTTGAGGAATGCCAATACCACACCACCGACTGGAAATTTGCAGCAGAGGAGACAGGAAAATGAGCTACAATGTGGCTTTTTGTTTGGGCATACAGGAGATTTGAGTCGGGAGGGGGGTATCTTGCCTTCCTGTGCTCCTCTTCCAAGATGAAGAAGCAGGAAGTCACACAGGAGGTAAACAATGTGCAGAATGGGGCCGATACCAAGGCTGGGAATTTACACCCCCATCATCCCTGTTGCCATGGCTCCGGGCCAGTCGATAATGGATACGGCGCCCACTGAACACCCGGCTTCCATGTTGCAAATATTTCCCCATCTAGAAAATGTTTACATTTAATGTAGCTCAGTGTAGAATGACCTGTAGACTTAGTTCAGTGGTGGTTTTGCTTGGATACAACATATCTCAGGTCTTACGGTGTGCTTCAGGTCACAGATCGTACTCTGTGCGTCTTGTCACTCAGTCACTTGGAGAATCTATTAAAAGCAGCATCCACCAATCAGACCAAGTGCTGGGCTGTCTGATGCTGATTACAGCGATTCATCATATCAGGCACTCCCTGCCACCACATGTTTGTTTTGATCTCTTCCTCTCCAGCACAGTGACAGTGAAAGATGAGGGACCATGTGGTCAGGCTGGCACTGTGCCAACAGTTCTGAATCCCAGCATGGAGCGCTCTGCAATGGAGCGCTGTGCAATGGCCCCAGCCTGGTGCTCAGGGCTCAGAAAGAGCGAGCTCAGGAGGATGTGGGGGCCTGTTGGCTTGCTGGCTAATTGCAGGCCCAAAAGTGTAACTTTAGGTGATGGGGGGGATTAAGGCATGTTGACTTGTGTTCACTGGGGGGCTAAACTGACACTCAGTTCCCCCAGAGCGGACAGTTCATGAAACCCCCTGGAGTTGGCTGAGGGGGTCTGGGTCACATTAACGGGGTACTGTGTGGCCTGCTAAGGCAAGACCACATGACCACCTCTTCTAAAACAAGCACGGCTGTGTCCATAATGTCAAACACTTCCTCCATCTGCATCCATTAGCCAGCTCTTGTGGTGGCAAGGAACATTTGAGAGCCGAAGGAAAACAAAAGGTCCAGAGATTACATGACCCTTGCATAATGAAAAAGTTCTCCATCTATCATACTCGGGGAGTCCATTAATTTTGTACATATTGAGTGTTTCTGTTTGCATAAAGTTGTACTTTTATATATTTGAAAAACAATATTTTAGTTATATTTTTATTGGTATAATTACAAATGCAATCAGATATTTTAATCACATACTGTTACCAATATTTTGACTATACAATACATTTCCAGTTATTATACATAAAAATTGTATTTTATAAAACTATACAGGCTTTAAAGATTTTTGTTTCAAGACCAGTTAATTGTACTGTTTCTCTTTTCAAATAATGAATGTGATATTACTTTCAGAGTTTCTTTATAATCTATCCTCATATAAAATATATAACTAAATAATTATATTTTCACAGGTTGCATTTATTGCAACGAGCTGAATTCCCACAATTAAATTAAGATAATAATAATAAATCAAACTAATTCACATATTCCAGAGTAAATACAAGGAATTTCTTTCAATAAGCAAAACACTAAAAACGCATAACACTGGAGTGAAGAATTATTTCACTTTAAACACAACCTGAGCAATAAATAGGTTGGCAATGAAATAAAGTGACCATAGAAAATACAAGTAGAAAAAGCTCATTACCCAAGTAAAATTAAAAAAGTTTTAAGATTATAAAAACTCTTATAAAACTCTATAATCCAAATTCTTGATTACATTATTTTCAGTTATTTCTAATATTTTTTTCAGATTAGGTTACGATGGCAGTAGACATGCTCTTTTTTTGATTCACCTGAGTTTCATTTGCTGGCTCATGTTTGCTTCATGCTGCTGGTCCAAAGCTCCTTCACTCTGTCTCTCGCTGCTTTGAGCACCTTGTTTATTTACACTAATGTTACTCTACCTCACTCTTTTTTCATATAGGTATTCCACAGGCCCCTATGGTCCTCTACTGCACCGTAAAATATGGATGGACCCTCTGACAGATGAACCAAGCAACACAGATGAGCTGAAATCTTTCTTGTCATGCGTGTTCCAGCAACCTCCCATGGGGCTTGCACTGAGACGGCCTCAGCATGAGAGTAAGCTGGATCTGGGAAAAAATAGCCCTTGTGTTTAGGTGTGATTTCTCAGCTCATTAATCTTCACTGTAGTCATACAGTGCAAGTCACAGGCTGGCATATTTTCAGCCAGCTTGAATGTAATGATATTTATTAGAACATGTTCCCGCTTGCTCTATGTCTTTTACCATATCTGACATCATTGTCCTAGATACAGCACTGTGTTTACATATGACTAAGAGAAAGCAGGTTGGACATAAGTTTTATTCACTTGTTTTGTTTCCCCCCTTTTAAAAATGCAACCTTTTAGTCCTATTTTAGGTAGGTAAGGTAGGCATACTCTTTTAAAAAAAAGTAAAAAATGTAAGACTGCAAAGAGAAAATCACTGCCTTTCAGGCTTTCAGCTTGACAGCTGATCCATGCTGAACCCTGTGCAGCAGGTTGACTGAAGGGAATTCTGGCCTGGAAAGACTGCAGGAGTGAGTGTGTGTCTCTCTACTGGAGACCTTGGAAAAAGCAGTAGCTCCCCTGTGTGGTTTGCTGGTGTAAGAGCACCTGGCACGGCAGGGGGAGAGGTGGGCATTTGGGTACCAAGACAGAATCTGGGCAGCTCCACTACACAGCAAGAGGTAAGACTTTGACTCTGGAGGCACTACATGTATTAAATGCACTCACTGTACAGTCATGTATCTGGATAAAAGCTACCACTGAACTGGAAGTTAAGCATCGCTGGTAATCTTTAGAATCAAGCTGCAATGCAAGTTTTACATGCATTTTCCCCTGCATGTTTAACCCCCAAACTGCATTGAAAACACACCAAGAAAAGCTTCTGTCATCACTACATTTGACATATGACAACCCCCAGTACACACACTCCCATGCACACATATTCACACTGGAATGACTGAAGGGAAAAACAATTGCAACTTTGCTCAACTTTTGGATTTCTTAGATTTCTAGCTAACATGAAGTACATGTACAATCCAGAATATGCACATGCAAGTTAAGATACTTCACATAAACACACGAGTCATTTGGCTAGAGGCTCTTTGGTTCAAGTTGATGTTTTGGGTGAGCTATGATGTTGCTTAGCTTCAGAGGCAGCCTAATGCAGGATCAGATGTCTCTGTCCATATCAGATGCCTGCTTGGAGTGGATGGATAGCTTCAGATGGCATGTGCCCCCTCTGGACACTGGACACTTCATCTCCCCTCACCCTCCAAATATTTACCTGACACGTCTCCGTGGGTGGCAGCCCATCTAAAGAAACATGTATACACACATTCACAATGATGGATTTCTAGTATTGCGATTGCACTGGGGTTTGACCAGGGTGTGTTTTGAAAGGCAATATGGATACTGTTTGGAATGAATAACAAATTATTTTAGCTAATATTCAGTGTCTTTTACTTTGACAACTTTCATACCAAAAAATCAAAACAAAACAAAAAACTATTACATTCCAAGAAAATATAATTGTGAAGGTTACCAAACCTCTGATATAGCATAAATTCTTATTAATTTAACTGGATTATTTTCCATAACAATTCTTCCATAACAATTATTGCTGATATAAAACCTTACAGACACACACACACACACACCAACACACACTGGTAGATAAATGCAGACACACACAGTTAAACATAAATCCATTCCCGTTTCAGGCCTCATTGGTGTCGACACTTTGAAGTTGTCAGCTGCTTGTTTGCTGATGCAAATTAGCAGGTAGACCTTCAGAGGAGCATAGAGCGTGGCAGGCTTCGTGGGTGGTGGGCCCTCCTTCCAACACTGCACCCAAACTCATCGTCCTTCATCTATCCCCCTCCTCTCTGTACATCCCCCCACAGTGAAGGGATGTTTTGAGCTAGACTCACCTGGTGGATGCTGGACTGAGTGGACCTCAGAGAGGCTGAAACCACACTGACTGGCCTGGAGCAGCCTGGCCTCCGTGTGCTAAAATATATAATTGCTCCTTAATATATTTTGCTACTTATACTTGCAGTCCAGTGAAAACTATGTATCTGCAAATTTGGTGATACAATTTATTTTCTTTATATCCTGAACCATTGTGTGAGTGCCCCGCTTTTCCCACATAAATCACGTATTAGCATTTACCGTTTTAACTTATAAGAATCATTATGAGTACTGTATGTTAATAGATGTAATCGATTGTAATAGATTAATGGTAATCTAATGTAATGTAAAGGCTGAGTCAGGAATAATTTCAAATTTTAAGGACATTTGCATATTTGTTGGATTCAGCTTTAATTAAGAACTTTTATACCAAAGTACTGTCAATGGGGTAAGCAGCATTTCTGCAAGCATTTCACATTTTAGTTGGATGTTAACTCAGGAAAGTTTTCTTTTAGCAAAACAACACAAAAAGTATTCTTGTTAAAGGTAGATTTAATGTCATTACTGTCCAAAAATGTAACGCCTTGGTGGTGGCCAGTTGGCTTCACATCCTTGGTTTGAGACCTTTGTCACCTATTTCAAAATGTATTGTCACTCTCTTCTCACATTTATTGCATTTTGAGTTATTATATCTTTCATCACCAAACAGCAGTTTAACACTGCTAAACATTTTTAGGTATTCCAGGCAAAAGCAGGAAATCCACTTAATACTGGAACAGAGAGCTGTCTCTTTCACCAAATACGAAAAGTAAACAGGAATCAATCCACTGGGATCCCTGCTGCTGCTGCTGATGATCTATTGAAATCTCAGGAAACACAAAACACCCCACCCCCCCATTCCTGGGGATCCTTCCATTAAATTTTGTCAATACACATTCAGTGGCATGCCCTCCTGTGTGTAGCTTTCACCAAATATCATAGCACCCCCTTTAGGCCTGCTGGTGTAGCATTATAAAAGTTAAAATTGAGTTATATACATCATTGTGAGTGATGGTCTGATTTCAGATTTTAGTGAAATTGACAGTTACTGATGTATAGAGGGCTCTGTGTGTTATAGATCCTAAATGAGGACGATTTGTGTGTGTGTGTGTGTGTTGGGGGGTGGGTGGGGTGGAGGACAGTTTACTTTGAAGGCAGGTCTTTACTGTGGATAGGGATTACACTCCCACCACCGCCACCACCTCCTACTTCCACCCCCCAGCAGCTTGTGACAGCCATGAGTGTCAGTCACTTAGTGCGGTGTGTGTGTATGTAGGATTGTTTGCATTAGAGTGAGTAAACAGGGTTCTGGTTACCTCTGAAGGCTTTTCCATGTCATTCATTCCAATTTCAATGTGGAAAAAAAATATCACATGGGTGACAGGGGAGTACATTACTTGGTAGCACCAGATGCTGTTTTTTGAGTCAGATCACATGTTGTGATCAAACTCTGGATGTTGTCTGGGCCTACTAATGTGTTTAATTTGTGCTTAATAGTCATCACTCACATTTGAGAATATGTACAGTGGGCTCCAAAAGTCTGAGACAACTTTAGTTTTGGACCCTACTGTATTCGCCCACATTTACCCACATCAAATTTTGTGTGTACAAATGCATACATACATGTACATAAATGTTTCCTGATCACATTTGAATATTCAGATCAAGATTTTGATATCTATGCTAAAGTGAAAACCACAGAAAATCATGCCATTCCTTCTTGAATAGTTTAGATAGAGATACTTTATTAATCCCGAAGGAGTTTAATAGCAGTTGGCAAAAATAAAATGATGCATCACATAAAGCAAATTATAGACAGTTACTATGCTGATTATTTGCTAGTCTTATACATCTTGTGTTCAACTATGTTGACAAATGAAGTGAATATTGAATGAGTTAGAGTTATGTCAACCATGTTCACAAAAATGTTTTAAAAAAGAAGTTACATTTTTTATGTTTGTGCTGTACTTTCTCTAGAAAATAAAAAAGATGAGTAGAGAAGCAGGAGCTGCCAGAGATGCGGTGTTCAGAATATAACTGTGAGAGACGAAGAACACACAGATGTAGTGGGTATCCAGGTGATATAACACACTTAAAGCATCATCATCTCACTTTATCCACCTAAGGTGTTTGTTCTGTCTTTCTTTATTATCAAATAGCAGCCAAGGAATGTAACAGCACAGATATTTGTTGTAGCTATCTATCAAGATGCACTAACACCATAAATCGGCAACTATTTGTTAATCAATCAATAATTTCAGACCCAATATTTCTTGGTTCATGCTTTTCAATCCAATGATTTGCTGTTTTTCTTTGTCATATATGACAGTATATAGAATATTTTGCAAAAAAAGCTAATTAAAGACATCATTGTGGCCTGAGAGAAATGACATGTTTTCAACTATGTTTCGGCATTTAATAGTCTACAAGCAAAATTGCAAAAATATTCAGCAGATAAATATTAATAGAAATCATCGTTAGTTGGAGCTCCAGTTGCATTGTCTATAAAAGTACCTTTTGTTAACTCTGAACATACCTTAACACTAAATATGTCCACAGTGGTTTATATAAGGTTGTATTACTATATATCTGATGTTTTGAAAAGAAAAAAAAGGATCTTAAGAGTTATGTGGTTAAATGTCAGCAGATTAGCGAACTAATAGTATTGGGAGCCAAAGTAGCAACGCTAGTAATGAAACCGGTAACAAAGACGCTTGAGAAGAAAACACTTTCTTGTGTCACTGGTTTATCTTGTCATACAACATTTCTCGCACACGTCACAAAAGTTATTCTTAGGCATCCTTTTTTCATAGTGTCTGAACTTGGTCAGCTCAGTGATCATCAGCAAGACAACTGGACACCCAGGGAAGGGAAGCACATACACACATGCACGCACACATAGGTGTACATACAAACAGCCTGCGAGATTCCTCTATAATGTGCTTCCTCTCATTCCTGAATGACTAAAAGAGAGACTGAGCTTCTTTATACTTCTCTATTTTCTAATTGATATACAGTACCAGTCAAAGGTTTGGACATACTTTATCATTCAAGAGAAAGTGTGGGCAGTCTTTTGACTGGTATTGTACAACACCAGCTCTATTACTTTATTACATATTTTGATTCCACACAATCATTCACGAATGCCCTAAACCGCCCTGAACCCAAAAAAGCGGGATCGTTTACTGTTGCTGTTACTGGGTTTTTGGCAATTTATACAGAAGACATGTGTCAAAATAGTTTTAATACCATATTATTTTAGCTTTTACTATGCTCTCATGGTATATATTCCTATATTCCTAAATCTTGTCTGTGGTCTAAAGTATGACTAATACTTTTGTGTTGAATCTGTAGCGTAGGTAGGCTACCGTTGCCTACGCCATAGCCCTCACCGGAAATGTAACTACACATTGCGGCCACACAGCATCACATTTCCTTCTATACATTTCTGACTACTACTTTGTCTCTGCCAGACAGTAATTTCAGTAAAAGTAATTGTTGTACAACAGTTATTAGCTCCAACTCCAACATGATCCGCTCAGTTTCAGTTCGCCATTGTTTGAAGTACACAAAGAAACCAGAAAAAACTCAACACAGGGGCAGTGGAAACCACAAAAACTCCACCAACAAATAGTGTTTTGGCGGTATTATTGCAGACACACCAGTGCACAAGTATGTTCACAATGGTGTAGGCAGCTTGTGTAGGCTCTGCATAGATTTAACACAGACGTATAAATCAGCCCTAAGTGCTGTTTCAGAGGCCTTCTTGGTGCAACCCTGCTGCTGTTCATGTAATCTTTTTATTTCACTTTCTGTTCTCAGCCAAGCTTTCCTTCTGTCTCTCTCTGTCTCCGTTAGTCAGTTGATTTATCCCCTGTTCTGTTTTCCCTGGACCACATGGCCCGGCAGTTTGCCCTAGCTCCACTCATCCAGAACCGATGTCATTCAGATCCAGTTAAATAAATGGCCCTATAAATTTCCTCCAATAATAAGCTTGGGTGCCGCTGGAATGTGTGGCGTCTCGTTCGTTGACGAGACGGGTGGTGGTGGAATAGAGGGGGGTGGGGGGTTAGCGCAACCCCAAGACCTGGACAGCTCAGGCCAGTGTGAGAAAGCATGTTTGCTGTGTGCCTGAATAGGGTTAAGTAAGTGTGTGTGTGCATGAAGGGTGTTGGGGTGGGATTTGCTCGCTGGGAGCTGCAGTAGAAGTGGATATGAGGGAAGCGGGGTGAGTGAGTGGGGGATTCCAGGCCCTGTCTGTCTTCCTACCTGGAACTAGACCTCAGGGACACTTTAAATTAGCCCACCCAGAGACACAGACACCAATCAGGCCTCTGTCAAACCTAGCTACCGTATTTTCACGACCAAAAGGCGCACCGTATGAAAAGGCGCAGTTTCATTTATGTGTGCCATTTCTGTATTTAACACACACATAGGGCGCACCTGACGATAGGGCGCACGTTTTATATACATTTTATATACTCTACTACCATACGTACGTCCGCCTTACAACAACACACACGCATACAAGTGTGCGTATTTAAAAAATAGATCGTGAGCAAAACTGAGTTTGTTTGTGCTTTATTCAAGTATTAATTACAAAGTAATAACATTTTCTAATCATAACTCAATAATCAATAGGCGTCGGCATGGTAAAAACAAGCACATTACCGGTAACAGTCATTAATAAAATCAATCGAAGTCAAACTGTGGCGTAGCTCGCCCGGCGCTGCCTACCACTCTTCATGAAGCTGTGGTCTCCTTCGGTCATCCATCGCTCCCACGCCGCTCGCAGCCTCACTTTGAACGGCCGGTCCCACTCCTTGTTATAGCTGCATTTACTTTTTTTTTTTTTTTACAAGTGCTTCCATCTTTTTCCTCCATGTCTCCTGCTGGCTGCTGCAGCATGCGACGCCGTTGTTGTTGTTGGCGCTGCCGTGCAGCGGGCGCGCGCACTCGCGTCTAGCTTGATTGACAGAGCCCACCCCGCCCGCCCCCTAATGACAGCTCAGCCTGTCCCGTCTCCCGAGTCCATACACACAGCTGTTTGCGCTGCGTAAACGCCAGGTTATAGCCTACCTACTGTGAGACTGCATTTAAAAAAATCAAGTGCCACTGTCAATAACAATGCGGGACATTATCTCAATTTCAAAATGCGGGACTGTCGCGCACAAAGCGGGGCATCTGGTCACCCTACATCGGCTGTGAGATGCGCTCGCATAGAGTCACAAATCAGAAGCGACGGTGATGTGAAGTCAAACTGTGGCGTAGCTCGCCCGGCGCTGCCTACCACTCTTCGTGAAGCTGTGTCCCACGCCGCTCGCAGCCTCACTTTGAACGGCCGGTTCACCTCCCGGAATAACAGCAAGCGTAGCGTTCATCTGCTTCACTTTCTGTTTCACATCGGCTGTGAGATGCGCTCGCATAGAGTCACAAATCAGAAGCGACGGTGATGTGTGGAAAAAACCTCCCGGTCTCCTTACATACAGCTGCCTCAGCCACTCGGCAGTTTCTGTCCGTTAGCGTGGCAGCCAAGCACAACAGTAAACGAAGCCTTTTCGTTCCCCGTTGTGCGTATCGCTACAGTGCTGGTTCCCTTTTCTCCACCGTGTGACTCACCGGGATGTCGAAAGTTAGCAGCACCTCGTCCATGTTGGTGATGTGGCTCGGCTGGATGCGCTTTTCGGCGATGTGCTTCTGGCAGTAGGACCGGAAATTCGCCAGCTTTTCATAACAATCCGCCGGACGTCGCTGCGCTACCGTAGTCCTGGTCCGGATGGAAAAATTGCACCGTTTCATAAAACGCCAGCACCAAGACGGACCTCCTTGGAAATGTTCACTTTTCATTTCCTCCGCTAGCGTTACTGCTCTGAGTCGGATGGTGACAGTCGAAACGCTCCTCCTGCTCGCTCTTTGCTTAACGATCCATTGCTCGAGTCTTTCCTCTAACTCCGGCCACCTCGCTTTATGTCCGCGGAAACTCAGCTGAGTCTTCTTCACCTGTCGGAGCTCGTTCTCCAGCTTCCTCCACTTGCGAACCATCGACTCGTTAATTTTATATTCTCTCGCGGCGGCTTGATTCCCATATTCCTCGGCGTGGCTGATAGCCTTCAGTTTAAACTGAGCTTCATAAGCGTGTCTCTTTGCCATTTTCAGAGTTGTTAAAACAACAATGTTCTGCATAAAGCACATACCTGTTCTTTTATACACAATCCACGCCCACACATCCCCCTCTCTACCACGTCCTACTCATGGTGGTCTCTTTTACGTCCGCCTTACAACAAGAACAAAAACCACAACACACACATAGGGCGCACTGCACTATAGGGCGCGCCGCACATTTTGAAAAAAATCTAAGACGTTTATATGCGCCTTATAGTCGTGAAAATACGGTAAATCAAGTCAAGTGCGCTTGTGTGTGCATCTGTTCATGTATGTGTATCTGCATGTGTAAAAATGTATATCAGTGATTATGAAAGTAAGAAAGGTACTCTCAGAGCATGCCGACCAACTAATCCTCAGATCCATCTGCCTGCATTTATAATCATCTTCATCATTATCATCATTATTAAATCTATATGCCATGAATAATCATAAAATCAATGAATTAAAATGTAAAACTTGGAAAATGTGAACAGTCAAAGTAGAAATGAATGTGTTTAGGTTAAAGTTTGTACTGTGTTACAGTAGGGGACTTTCATTGTCATGGTTACAATAATAACCTTATAGTTAAGATTAGGGGACAATCATGGTTAAAAAACAACAACTTTGATTTGGGGTAGGAAATGGGAAACAGTGGAGCCTTGTGTTAAAGTCCAAAGTTTAGACTTTCAGAGCTTAGTGAAGCAGCATATTTTGCCACATCCAAAATAGCCAAAATCATAACCCCAGGTATTCAATCTCACATTGTAACCTGCATCATCACTTGAACTTATGACAATACCATCCAATGCTCAAAGTCAACTCTGTAAACTCTGCTGTCTTTTGTTGTTCTTTTTCACTCAGTCACAGTCTATGTTTTTACCCTATAGCGGATTTATCTTTAACTTCAGTAGCTGACTGGCAGTGCATGAGAAAAATGTCTGACCCCCACACCGTCCTGCCTGAGTCTCTGTGGGAAACAGGAAAACTCAATATTATTCCTGCCACCAACAGAGGGATGTGCTTAACATAAGGGGCGGAGTGCTGTGTGTGTGTGTTTGGGGGGTTGGGGGTGTTAGTTGTCTGATGATGCAAGTATTCACTTCACAATGGCTGGATACCAGATATCAGAAACATCACAGCACCAACAGCCCCTCCTCCAGCGTGATCTATGGACTCTCCGGGCGGCACGCAGTCGACCCTCCACCCACTACGATTACTTGGCACTGTAAAATAAACATACCTGGCCTGGCTTTGAACTGAAAGGGCTTTATTTTGAAGAGGAATGAGCTACCATTTCTACTGACCTGCGGGTCGGCCTCGCCTGCCTCCACACTCTACCTGACTGGATTCTGCTCCCTCTACACTGTCCAGTTTTGAAGCTAAGTGACTGGCCTACTGTGTGATGCCAATGACCCAAAACCCATTTACTGCCTTAAATCGATGCCCCTGTCCGCCACTCCCTTACCCCTCCTCTACTCCAACTCTCTCCCTTGCCACGTAGCCACCCTCCTCTTTATCGCCTTCAGAGGATGACAAATCACCTGCCGCTCCTTAAATGGGCTGAGGCCCCGCGTGGCCTCTGGTCCCCTCCCTATAGCCTGTCCTGTCTGCTTAAAGAAGGGATTCCTCATCCTGAAATGAAGCAGTGGACTTGGTCAGCCACATACGTTAACCTGGCCTCCACCCACAAGAGCTCTAGCTTATATCTATATGTTTATCAAATCTACAAGGTGAAAATAAACATTGTTTGAGCGTGATGTTGACAGATGGGTTGGAAATATGAACGTCAGCCATAGTGGAAAGAAGTGGGCATTCATCATCAGGAGAATGGATACTGTTTCCCACTACAAACTGTGTGTGTATACCTGTGTGTATGTTACATCTCTGTTGCATGAAATGGTTCGTCTGAGTGTGTATGTTTGCATTTTCTGTGTAGCTTATGTTTGCATACTTGCATGAATTGGTGTGCGTGCGTGCATGTGTGCATGTGTGCGTGCATGTGCTCAGCTACATAACCGTCTGGCTCCCATGTGAGGCAGTAAATCTATCATTCCTGCTGCGTTTACCCACCACTTCACAGAGCTGTATGTCCAGTGTAAACAACGTTTATCACTGCATGCAAATGAACCTGTAAGCCGCAGCCTTGACAAAGACCCTATTCACTCCTGGCATGCTGTTTTACCAGTGCGTTGAATCTGATACCCCAGATTACAGGCTTATTCCCAGGCATTGTGCACTCCTTTGCTGTCACTCACACTCAACAATGGTTCCCTCCTGACTTAATTCAGCCTCTTTTCTGGAGCCATTGTTAGAGTTATGGCTAATGTGAGTGCATGTAAATGTTTCAACCTCGACAGGTCTGCTGTGAATATAAGTGACAAGATTTATCTTCTCTCTGCCCTTCTCTCCTACTTTTTTCACCTTCTATTTCCTCTTCTTGTAACTCCTCTCTCTCCTCCTTTATATTTCTGTTTTTACTCTGCTTGCATCCTCTCACAGAGGTGGTGTTATGTGTTGATTGTTGTAATTCTGCTGTTACAGTGCACGATGCACTTCTGCCCCTGGAACAGCCTTTTATTTAAAATCCCTGTCTGATCCTGTTAATGTCATTCACCACTGATAACATTATGATATGGATTAATGCATCAGTATGCATTGTATAATTATTGTGTTTACTAATGATCTACGTTCTATTCTGAATACTTACCATGTTTGGCATAAATGTGGCTATCAGTAGCCAACAGCAGCACATGTTGCTGTAAATTACAACTTAGAGCCCCACTGGGAGGTAGCGGAGATTTATAGGACACTTATAAGCACTATCTCCTTAGCAGATCACACTACAAGACACTGTGGAGAAGGGAAGACATAATCAAGAGAATCAAAGACAAGTGTACTCACACACAATAAGTGTATGAATCTATATTTTAAGATCATGTAAGATTGCATCAAATTGAAATTCAAACAAATTTATGCGGGGCAACTGGGTGTTGGAATGGTAAAATAATATCATACACCAACGGAAAAATACAAAATAATATGAATATAGATCATGTCTGTACATACAGTAGGTAATAACTCAAATACATCAGGAACATAGTGTATAGAAATACATGAATTTAAAATGGAAATATTAACTCTGCTATTGAGATGTTTGACATATGTATGTTGTAGTTAATCTGTCAATGGTAAATGTACATATTTACTGCTGAATCTTTGGTGCTTAACACAGTCATGTTTTTCATTCTTCCGTCTTTTGATGGAGCTGATATGGCTCAATTTTAGTTGCCAGTAGGGAAATATTTGATTGATGAATGATGTATTGATATCTGACGTAATAACTCTTGATTAAGTTTGTATTAGGTCAATATGGATGTATTAGCCTACACAAGTAATGTCCATCTCTGGGCCTTTCAAGTGAAAACTTGTAGTGTTACACCTGATCCTAAAAGTACAGTGAGCAAGAAATCAGTAAAACTGTACATCTTGTGGATCTCTGCAATCTGATGACAGGAGGGGATTATGGGTCTTTCACTTTATCTTTATCCCCGGAAATCAGCAACTGGCCAATAACATTACATTAGCAGAAATCTATACGCACGCACGCACGCACGCACGCACGCACGCACGCACACACACAGTTTTTTGCTAGTGACTTGCAAAGCCTTTTCCTCCCAAAAGGCCTTTTGACAGATCAAGCTTCTCTCCTCCGAGAGGCACAGTTATTACTCAGAGGAATGCCGCTGATAAAGAAGCTGCTGGTAAAATACTGTCATATTGAGCCTGGCTGTGTGTGAGGTTAAGACATGCTCCCTGTCAGTGCTGCATTTGGTTTGACATTTCTGCCTCCTTGTAATGCCTTCCTTTGACAGAGCAACAATAGCATCAGATCTGACTGAAGAAACTCACACAAAAAGAGATAAAGAGAGCTAAATGCTGAGACTGTGTGTGTGTGTTTATATGTGACTGCATGTGTATAAAGGCATGTATGAGCACTTGTTTGCCCTTATTTGTTGTGTGTGTATCCTGGTCTATCTGTATGTGTGTTCACCTGCGATTGAGGCTATTCACTGGGGAGAGATGAGCTCATGAGGGTGGGTCTGACAGAAGGATTGGTGAGTGTATGGGCTTGTTACCCATTTCAAATCCAAGGTTAATCCTTGCCTTTCACTCTGGAGAGCCTAGTTAACAGAGTGTGGTAGGTAGGTGGGGATTGTAGTGACAGAAAGATAAAACACTATTGGATACTACATCTTTGAAAACATGCAAGTTTGATTAGTATTAACTACTATCAATAAACTTTTAGTTGGCTTTTTTTTCTGAGAGGAATGCTTGGCTCTTTACCTGCTAGCGAATTACTAACTTTGTCTGCCTGCTGTTTGGTGCTGGACAGGAAGTGTACAGTTAGTTTGTCAGAGTTTTTTTCACTGAAAGCTGCTGGAAACAATAATAAGAGTAGTGAAAATTAAAACAGTAAAGTTACGGCCATAAAAATCAAAACAATGAACTAAAAGATGCTGAAACCCAGTAGAGCTGAGGGGAACTGCAGTGTTGGATGTTGACTCTCTGTTGGTTTGTCACTATGACTGACCCTTTTCACACCACACCTAGTCTTTTTGTCCTTTGTTAATATAAAAATATTGATTAGAGCAGCTTTGTTTTTATGTATACAGGTTTGTGCCTTACGTGCCGATCCAAGCATTGGTAGTTCTCCACTCACCTGACACCAACTATACAGAAGATAAATGGAGGTTTTGCTTTTAGAGACCTGGATGCCAAAACTATTTGCATGTATGTATGTATGTCTATATCTTTATGGGTGCTCATCCTTTAACAGCTGCCAACCCCCAACGACTCACTGTACTTTTACACTATTTTATGCATGGTCACAATTTCAGTATCACCGTTGCTTTCAGTTACACACAGAGCACTCATATATGCGCATGTCGTGCCACCATCCCTCAAACCTCAAATACACACACTCCCTCTCAGGATTCATATGTGCTTCTTGGCAGCAGCTGCAGCCCTTTGTGCTGTGGGGTTGGTAGTGTGTGTGTGTGTGTGTGTGTGTGTGTGTGTGTGTGTGTGTGTGTGTGTGTTCTCTTCCACTGGCACAGCTGACAGTATTAAACCACTCTAAGCAGCATGTCGCCACTGGCATGTAGTCTGCAAGGGATTTAGAGGGCAGAAAAAGTCACTATGTTTTTCCCTTGGTTGCCCCCGACTCACACTTTCTTTCTTTAATGTGGGTGTCACTCCCTTTACTGTTCTCAGACATGTGTGCACACACACAAAGGTGAAAATCCATTGCGAATGATGAAATCCATCCTTTGAGGTTTACTTTCCTACTTCCCAGACTCTCTTTCTCTTTCTTGCCTGATTGATTGTTTCGCCCTGTTTTCGTCAACAGAGCGTTCCACAGGAAACGACGGTAATTAAGAAATATTGATGCTGGATACATCTATTTGCTTTTCCAAAATGATCATTAGCAAAATTCTGCTGTAGTCGTTTATCACTGTACAGAAGTATTTGGCATCGGACACACACGCTCACTGTGGGCCTATCCCGGCATTTCTCTTGGCGATGACTTCATTAGAGCTTGATTTGCTGTCCTGTAAACATGTGTCTCTCTGGGAGATATGATATAATGGTTGGCCTAAGCGTTCATCTGTCTTCCATACACATGGTACACCACAACATCCCTAAGAAATACATCGGGGTGGACAAAACACTGCAATCACTATGATAAGGACTTTAATTTGGATGCTGATAAGTTTGAGTTAGCTTTAGAAAAAGTCTGATGGTATTTTTTTAGAGGAACATGAGGCAATTAGTGAAGCTCCAGAGAGGCCTAACATTCAGCAAAACATAAGTCACACTGGGTGAAGTGTGGAAAATTGTGACATCATTATGATGTCACAACATGATGTCAGCATGCCTCATTTTTTTCCCACCTGCCTTGGATGAAGACCCACCCAACTCTGCCTCTGATTGGCTAGTGCTCATTGCCTTTGTTGGTTAAGGTTTGTTAGGTTTACGTATTTGGTTAGGTTTGGTTAGGGTAAAAATGTCAGGGTCAGCCATTCAGAGGTAGAGTAGGGCGGGTTTTCACTGAATGTAGGTGGGGAAACAAATAACATGATCACCACAGAAGAACCCGAGCTGAGGTTTTCTTACCTTTTGTGTAAGCAAGTATACATCTAGATTATGAACACTGTTAAGGCCATTTTTTCCATCCATTTCAACAAGCCCACATAGTGTTGGTTATGTACTGTTTGCAATTTAAGATGTCAGTCCCTGTACAATATTGAGCATCTGGAAGAACCCATTGCGCCGTTAATTTTATTACACCCGGAAAGTGAAAGCTAGTTAGCCTTTGAATTACACATTGGAGTAACATACAGAGTTATGGAGTAACATAGGGTAGTCAAATCACAGATGGAAATAAGCGGCTAGGATACACCGATTTATTAGTATACATTAGTTTTAATTACAGTTGAGCTTTAATGGGAAATTGCGGTTTAAAACAACCTGGTTCTTATTTGTATAATTTTGGTCATTATTTCTATAAATAATAATAACACTGTACTGTCCAAGTTTAACACGTCAGACAGGAAAAGAAATATTAGCAGTCTGATCATCAGACAGGTTTTAAACAAACCTCAAGTTAACTTATGCACAGGGGAAAACAAAGGTGAACAGTGAAATTATTACCCAAACTGTCAAAAGTTGTAAACATCCATCACAGTTAATACACTGACCTCCAGATTCAACTTTGACCTACTGCACTTTCCGTAGTTGTTCAGTGAGAGTTTTCCTGCACTGTGAGGGATTCCTACTGACATTTCAATTGAGCTCAAGAACAGTTTTAACTCCTAATACAGTGGTTTAGATAATATGGCTAAATGTTTTGCTTATTTACAACCTGTGAAACAACTAATGCAATCCGAGTATAGACTGTGCATTCTGACTTTGGTCTCGGCTCAAAACATCTTATATCCTGGGAGGAGCAAAAAGCCTGCAGCTCTGGAAAATATATTAAGGTCTGATGCATCAAAGCCAAAAGAAAGTCTTCAACTTGTCTAGTTCCAACTGTTCAAACTTTGTGTTGATCTGTAAAGATATGGCATCCATCTCCAGAGAAGTCATTATGTCTAATAATTGTTCTACAGGGATATTTGACACGCTTTTTGATTATTCCTTAATATGTTTAATTTGATCATTCCTATATTTAATTATATATGATATACTGCATACTGAAAATGCATTTTTATAGCAAGATACTACGGAAAAGAATGGCAAACATTTGCGATAACAGGACTTGCATCATATACATGTGCAACACTACTAAAATGAACATTAACCAGTTTAACAAATATAATCAGCTTGACAAACCCGCTGCCATCTGAACTGAACAGTGATGAAAATTTTACCTGCTTGAGCTGCAGCATAACAACTCAACTTCAAGTGCAACAATTCTCAGAGGTGTCAAAAACACTCTTGATCTGTCTGGACAAGTTATATGTATTGACTTATTCCCATCACCACCATTACCTTTGTGTTGGCTGAGACTATTGATTTACAGTCTGCTGTGTGAGAATGGAGGGATTTAAGTTTAATAGGCTGAGCGGTGAAGGTCCAGCTATTGCACTGATTCACTGCCTGAACTCTGACCTGACATCACACAGAGACCCCGCCATAAAGTACTGATCATTTAAAATGAAGTGAGCCTGTCTTTTTGCATGCACACTTTTGCCATCAAAGTCTATATGCACAGAGTGATTTATGTGGGAGTGCAAGATAATGTCTTCAGTGTTTAGACAGTTTTCTATTACTCTGTGAATCCTTAAGGTACTTCTACAATCATAATTGAGTCTTAACAATAGTGGTCTTGTTATCTGCAACTATCTGACAAGTGTTAATAAGACATAGTGGGACAGGTTTAAGAAACTGATTTATAGATGTGTTAAAGTGTGAGAAAAGGACAGAGGGGGAAAGGAGGCACTGTTAACATTAGGACATTTTGTCAAAGGCATTGAATTTATAATCTGTCCACATGCAGTGTGTGAAAACATAGAAGCACAATCAACCTCGGGGCTGTTGGTGTCGAGCTCACCCTGAAAGATAGAAATTTCCTCAACAGGGTTTTACATATTTGGCTTCCCTAACCAAAGATTTTCTTAGTTGTAGTACATCTATGATATTAAATAATTTATTTATTTATTTATTTTAATTGAACTAGTGTTAGTTAGTAAAGTGTTATTTAAGTAACATTGTTAACCCTGTGCTACATTGCAGAGAAATACGGTAAACAGTAATAATAAGCCTTTAAAATAATGAATGAAATGTGTTAAAATTTGTGTTAGTAATTGCTGGTTGCTGATAGCTAGTATTCAGGGTTTAATAAGTTACAATCATTCAATCTAAGTAGTACTGTAGGTTTTCACACAGGGGAAGTCCTCAACAGTGAGATAACTCCAGCTAGAAGGTGTGTCGACATGTGCCAGGAGACGCGTTGAACATTTAGATTCTTATTCTACAGCATTTTCTCCTTGTGTTTCTGAATCACCTCCCTGTTAAGCAACAGGACAGAAAAAAAAAACAAAACAAAGGGAGGTCTGGCACTTGTTGCAACTTGCAGCATCGATAAAAGGAAGGAGGCAATTACATAGCTTGTTTTCTGGAGTAAGACCACAAATACTTTAGAAGGAAGCTCCAGTGGTTTCCATGCCTGCATCAACAAACACAATGTTTAGATAGAATTAAAAAGAGACCAAATATTAACATGCAAGTTTCACATACAGATTTAAAAGCTTACTTCAGGTTCAAGACTGCAAACTGCACGCTAGTAGTATAAAAAAAAGCAAATGAATCTATTCTGCTACTATGACAAAATAGGTTTAGAAAGATTTATTTGCGTCAGTATTCATTTTTAGAAACGACCACCTTTCACATTTTGTGTCAGCTGTGTTGTGGGGTTGGAGGGTCATATGACTTATCTTGTGACTACTGAAAGTTATAAGAATGGGGAAGTGGACACAAAGAAAATCTACACAGGATCAGATGTTGTCACATAATGAATTAGCCATCTGCTTAAACTGCTTCTTTAATATGTTCCCCCCAAAAATAATTTGTTTATTTTTATTTGTCAAATTTTGGATCTGCATTGCATACCAATTGCCAACTGCCAAACAGTCAATCAATTATATTAAACAACAAAGATATAAAGTATATTTTACTGTATATTGTGCAAAACGAAAAATATATTTCTAGCATTAAATTCATAAAGTTACAGCTACTGATCATTAAAATGTGGTGGTGAAAGAAAGTTTAGTTTCCTGTATGCAACCATTCTTTCTCTAAATTCTTGCAAAGCTCATGTATTTATGTTTTTTACTGCATGGGAAGCCCCTTGAGGAGCCACATTTGAGAATCACTGGTCCATGGGGTCTCATCTAAGTTTCCGGAGGTTAACCTGATGTCCTGTGCGACCCCAAAGGATTCAGGGTAAGACTGTTAGAAGGGGCTCCTCTTTGTGTGTTAGAGCCAATCCCCCTCCCCTCCCGCCCTCAACATCTCAGGAGGTCTGGTCAGGCCTGGCAGCCCCTCAAAGGCGCCCTTCTTTTGCCCTGCGCCCCTGGGGAGGGCAGCCCCCAACATTTATGCAAAGTCAACAAGCCCTAATTGTAGGATCAGCTTACAAGCTAAATTCTTCTTGAGCCCATTAACAACTGCAGTTAATTATAAGTCAAAGCAGAGGGGTGTTTGAGTGTGAGTGACAGAGAGAAGAGGAGATTTAGAAACACAGTGGAAAGGGGGGGCTAGAAACATTTCCAGTTACATCACAGATACAATACACACACCAGCACATGCATACAGGCACATTAGCCTTTTTAGGCAGACCTCCCAGACTACAGTAAAGCTCTTCTTCATTGGTCTTTATGGCAGGGATTTGCTATAATGAAGGAGAAGATTACAGCAGTGACTCACACATTGTTAAAGTCACAATCAGTTTAATTTTCCTCCGGCTTCAATGTGTCAACTTGACAGTAGGAGGATCTGTCTATCCTCTAATTAAGCTCTAGGCTAGCAGCTAGTGCACACATTCATTTAAAAATAAGAGTGATATGAGGAAGTGAGAAGGACCACTTCACCAACCTCTGCACCAACAATGCACTAAAATGTATTTATGTAATGCATGTAAGGAGTATCAACCTCCTAGCCACATGATGCCTGATTATTCCTCTCACATTGCTTTACCGTTCACAAAGTAGCTAAATATGCTACTGTACGTTATCCAAAGCCACATCTTAAGATCACTCGTTCAGGTAGTAGAAGGCAGAAGTGTATACATTATCATGTTAAAGAAGTGTCAGGCTGTGTTCCCAATTAATTTATTTTCCCACAAAAAAAATATAGGTGCAGGCCCCAATCTGGGAGGTCTCAGATCCTTTTCCGACAGGCACAAATTAAGTGCTGCCTGTAGCATACCTGACTCTCACAGATGACAGTTTGGTGGAATAACAGGAAGTTGCATTCATAATTCACTCAAGGTATCATGGGGGCTGGGAATACGGTGGAAAGAAACAACTTAGGAGGCAGTTATTGGCTCCATGTGAACTTTGTCTGTCCTCAGAAATTCATTCTGTAAAAATCTATATTGACACACAGGTGTATAATTTGATGGTTTTACATTTACTTTTTATGATTTTAAAATTAATCCCTAAAGAGATTTTGATTATTTTATAC
Source organism: Pampus argenteus (assembly GCA_036937835.1). Lineage (NCBI taxonomy): Eukaryota > Metazoa > Chordata > Actinopteri > Scombriformes > Stromateidae > Pampus > Pampus argenteus. The sequence continues at coordinate 15,877,646 of CM072867.1, forward strand.
ACAGAAAAAACATTGTTTGCCAATATCCCTACAGCTTTTACTACTGCTTAACATGTCCCAGCATGGACAGTCCCTGCAGCAGTGCTCAGCCTTGCCCTCATTCATATTTGTAGGCAAGAGTTTGCTGTTCTGAAGAGCTGGACCTCCTTAATTTCTCAAATGCTATATCAAATGTTTAAAATTCATGTCTGCATGGAAATGAGGAGTAGAAACAAAGCAGTGACAGTGTGGTGGACAGAGGCACCATCAGGCCTTGTGGCTCTAAGTCTGCTTTATTGAATTCTCTGTTGTCTTTATGAAGGCCAGGCTAAGACGGGGCCAACAGGTGCCAGTCTCAAGTGGGATGAGCATTAGGATGTTCCCTTTGACCCTGACGGGAGCTTGGACAGCTGCAGTGTCTGCTTGTGTGTGTGTGTGTGTGTGTGTGTATGTTTATGTATGGGCAGGGAGTGGGCGGCAGGGTGAGGAGTGAATGCATCAACAGAGTTTGCCAGATTACAGACAGGTTGTTTCCAGGTCAACAAGTCAAAGATTGACAGATAGATAAATAGATTATTACATATATACTGTAGATACATACTGATGAGTAAGACTTCAGAACTTGATTCAAATCTATCAGTGGTGAGATCAGCTAATGTGATGTGACGTAAGTCCCAAGAACTTTCTGTGGATGTCTGAGGTGGAACTGTGTTGGACCATAGTAGTACCACAGTAGGGAGGTCTAGGAAAGTGACCTCCATCAATGTAAAATGGATATCCTGATCCTTCTTAAGGCAAAAAGGGAATCATCTGATCAAGGATGAAGAAATCAGTGGCATAAAGTTTAGAGTTTTTCTGCAGACAGGATAAGAAATGTATAAATAGGGCTAGGACATCCTAAAAAAAAAATAAAAAAATGTTAATTTGTCTCTCTGAAATCCTTCATCTCAGTGTTACCTGCAGACAAGTTGAAATGAAAGGAATATATCTGAAGTCTGCACATACACACTGAACTGAACATAATCTACCCTCTTTGTTGTATACGGCATGTTTATGGGTGTGTTTATTAATGATGCCTGGACAACAGCAGAGAAAATCTCTGGCACCGGGCATTGTGCCTCTCTCCCACCCTCAGTCTCTCTTCACTCACTTACCCTACTACATTCTCCTCACCCCTATGTCTCTGTCTTTTCCAGCTGTAGATGAGGAAAACCCCAAACCAGTTGGCCAGCGATCCCATCAGCCAGTCGCCCAGCCAGTCTGCTCTGCAGAGGGCCCTGCCAATCATCATCTGGTTATTCTCATGTTGTTCTGCAAGAGTCTTTCCATTGCACAAGAGCCATGATGTAGGCTACCTGCTGGGGTTAAACCAATACACACGGTAAAAGGCTAATACCATTTCCAATACTTTCAGAGAAACTGTCAGGAGCTGATATTTACACTATACACTTTATACACTAACATCATTCCATATTCATCAAAGCCAAATTTATCAAATACTTTGTGTGAATATTAATGTCATTTGCCAGTCTATAAAGGTATAAAGTAAGACATTTGAGTTCATCAATTATTCAGTATCAACTTGCCGTAGTTGTGTTTAAACCTGTACACACATTGGCTGCGTCCTGCACATCTGTGTGTACTTAAATATATTTTCTTAACCTTTTTCTTTTAATCAAAGGGGGAGGTTTGATGAGTACACACACTCCTGTTTGACAGTGCCCTGTCTCATAATCTTACACACACCGAGCGGCATATAATGTTGTTGAGAGAACATCTTGGATTGCTTCGTGTTGTTCGTGTCACTAATTCATATGTCTGCTACTGTCTCCCTTTGTTAACAAGGCAATGTGTGATAACATCTTGTTTTGCCAAGAAGACTGAGAGTTTAGTTTAAAATTCTGGCATTTCCAATTTCCCTGCAGCCAATACAAACAGAAGAACTATAAAGCATACCAACCACATATTGTAGGTTGATAGAAGCAGGGAAATTGATTCAAGAAATGGAAAAGGAGAAACTAAACAAAAGGATTTGGACCACATTGCAAGAGAACTACAGAGTTAATGCCAACAAGCTGACTAAATTACAGTAAAAATCCCTATCTGCAGGACAGTGGTGGCCTAAACATTGAAGAAGCAACGGCGGTTGTCGCTCCCTCATTACCACAATGCCCTTGAGGAGCTGCTCAATGCCAGAAGATCAGACTGTGGTTATACTGGGCTGCTTCCAGGTATGAATATGTAACTGTGTCCGTGTATAAAAGAGAAAAAAGAGAGTGAAAAACTCAGTGACACTTTCCTGAATAAATGCTTAAAAACAACCCAACAACTTTTTTTAATATTACTTGTCATTGATCCATAAAGTATGGAAAAAGGACAATGACCGTTTCACATTCACATTTTTACACATCTTTGTTCTTTCATTATTATCTCCTGAATCTTTCACTCTGAAAAAGCCTTTCTTTAAAAAAAATTGAATTATTATCAAGCTACCATATAACATTACTGTAAAACGGACTCCACTTTTTTGCTGAAGAGTTTTTGCTAGTTATTCACTTTGTGGTCTTTATTATTTAATCAAGCACGTCAGTTAATGTCATATATGATTCTCTGAAGTTTGATTCATCGTAAATCTTTACCTGCAAGCTTCAGCACGGAGGGTGAGTGGTGGATTGTCGGTTGCTCCTTGTTAACAGTATCCGTGTCTCATACCAGGATACAATGTTCAAATAGAAAACAAACCAAGCACTGCTAGAAGCTGCAACAATAACTGCTATATGAAGCCAGTCTGGGCCACTAACATTTATAAAATAATGGACAGTCTGCTATGTCAGACTTCGATGGTTAAATGACATTTAAGTGGGTTTAATCTCCACTACAACGCTGTGTATAACTGTAAAAACATGTTTCTTGGTTTAACCATTACTTTTTGGCTATAATATATTTACCTGCTCATCTCTGGTGCTGTTGCAATGTTTTGGCATGCGACTTGTTTGGGCAGGGTGAGAGCGTGAGACTGAAGAGTGAGAGTTGGCACACTGGGAACATAGGGTGGTTTAAGGTGACATGCCACCTCTATATACACCAAAATTGTTTTTTTTTCTCTTTATATTTTATATGTTTATTCAACTTTTAAATTATATTCTGTGTGTTAATTATCTCCAGGCACAAATTATCTCCAGTGTATATCAAATAAGTAATATGGATATCATTTTACTGATCAGTCTACGGTATCCCTTTTAGTCGAGTAGATAAAACTGCTTCATGTCAGACTTGCATCTCCAGCACATCAAAGGTTGAGACTTGGCAAATTAGTACACAGGTCAAACAATTCCTGTATTGTTAGCATTCCCCACAGTTTACTTATCTACTTGCTGTATATTTGCACTGGATAGCCCTTGTGTGTGTGTGTGTTTTGGTGTGACAGTTTGAAGTATGACATGTTGTTTGCTTCAAAAGGTAGATTGTAGACTACATTTGACTGATCCCATTGAAATGGTGGCCTCCTGATGGAACACAATGTGTATGATGTGTGAAGTACTGTAGACCAAAGCAGATAATTAATTGTGTAAATATTGAATACTTAGCCGACACCAAGGAGGAAATCCTGCAACAGAGAAGAGTCACATGCCAGTCCTCTCAGTTCTTGTACATACAGTACATACTATACACACACATATATAATAAAGATGCAGTAATTCTGTGTAGAGGAGATCGGAAACCATTAGCAAAGTAGTTTATGAAACATAAGCTGGGAGGAAAAGATGCCCTAAAGAGAAGTATCCATTGATTGAGGTATGACATATATAACCTAACACCACCGAATAGTCTTACTGTTCATTGCTTCTGCATGTTATGTGACAGATGTGTAAGGTAGCACTCAGAACTCAGATGAATGACAGCACGTGTAAAATGGTAACTGATCCCACATGCAAACCAACACAGGCTGATGATGCCAAATGTCAACAACAATAGGAATGAAAAGCATCCCTGATGAATTCAGGTTTAAGCAGCAGAAATGCACAACTAGTGATAAGGGCTTGTATTAAATGTATGTATTAAATTCTGGACTTAAGTGAAAATTAATTACTTAATTACGTTATATTGCACAAAGACCATCCTGATTATTCTGGGGGGTCACGACTCGAAAAGGTTGAGAACCACTGCTCTCGATTACTCTACATATTATTTGTTATGGTATACAATATATTATCTCAAGCAAAATGTATATATCATGTAGTTAATGTTTGCATCTGCTGCTTTCTTTTAAGCTCTAAACACACATTTGATAGGATGTTGCAGCACTTAAAAAAAAAAATCAATTTCATCCTATTTCATTCCTTATTTATATATCATAAATATATTCTACAATCTATCACCATTCTACACACTCAGAAAATAACATTTTACTTGTACGTTTCTTAATTTTATACTTCTTCATTTCATAAGTACAGACCCACAAGTGGCTTTATTCATTGCAATGTGTATCGTGCACTTTCTACTAAGCATCTGTAGTAAGTACACACTTGGCTTCCTCAAGCAATTCAGTGCTTATTTTATATTCTATTTTGAGTTTCTATTATATCATTCTTTTCTTGCCAAATGTATGTCTTTTTCTGCTGCAGTGATTTCTCCACAGGGATCAACAATGTCATCTCATCCATGTAAACGAGTGGAAAGCCTTTATCCGAGGAGGTCTCGCTTAACCTACCCATGGTGGAAATCTCATTTTCATTCAGCCTTCTCCAGCTTGCAACTGTGCACTTGGTTGTCCTCTGGTCCTCCACTCTCTTTCTGCATAATGCATGATCCAAAATACATTATATAATAAGAGTGACAACATTCTCTATTCGTTTCAATGCTAGGCAGTACTGTATGTCCAGAACAATATTACTCTGATTCATGGTGGAAAGTAACTACAAAGCAAGGTAGTAAATACATATTCTCAAGGACTGCATTTAAATACAATTCTGATGTATACTTTAACTCCATTACTTACTACTTTATACCTCAGCTTGAATGCATATTACATGGCAATATTGTACTACGTGTATTTGACAGTTACATTGCAGATTTTAAATACAAAATAAAGAAACAAAATAATAAACTATAAATAAACAAATTGTGTATCAAATGTATAATATATCATTAGTCAGTTTCATATCTCTGTAGTAACTTTTGACAAAAAGATCAACACGATTTGTACATTGAAATAGTATGAAATTTCAAGACCTTAATTCATTTCTCAATCTTTCCGTCTATCTTTCTGTCTGCTAAGCCTGAGGTGTGTTGTGGCATGCATGGTGTGAGAAATCAGTCCCTGGCGATCTGCCAAGACAGTCGTCAAACAAAGAATTGATGCACTGGCCTCTGGGCTTTTCCTGCCCGTCTTTAACAGACTAGTATGAAAGCTTTGCATCCAGGAAAGATTACATGTCTTTTTTTTAAAACCTTCCTCTGTCTCTGCCAACTACTGCAGAAACATCAGGCCTAGAGTTAGGATAGTTGGGGGTTAATGCAGGCTTCATGACAATAAAACACTTTAAATACAGAAATACAGATATGGTGCTAAACACCATTCCCCACAGGAACACTCCTCTGCTTCTAAACTACAATTTATATGGAGAATGTTATTTTATAGGGGTGACAAATTGCAGGTATCTCTTGTGGCTTTGGGTGAGCGTTTCAGGGCGGCTTGCCAACTTGCTGAATGGGAGCCAGAGCTTTGACTGACTGCTGCACCTGACCGTGCACAATCCCCGAGCTCAGCTGCACTCACCAGCAGCCACAGCTGTCTACCAATGAAAATGAGCATGTGCCCTGAATGTCCCACCCATTTGGCAGTCTCATCCAATGATGACTCCCTACAAAGTATATCCAACCATCCATTTTTCTTCCTTACTACAAGCTTCTTAATAAGATGATGAGTGATGTGTTATCTCCCAGCAGGATGGCCACACACACAAACCAACTACCTGGAATTTATAGAGTCATGAGTTGCAGTTGTGTGTGTGTGGCTTCCCTTACATTAGACTGCTGTAAAGCCACACTTTTTTTTATCTGTATCGGAATCTGTCTCAAGTGTCGTTTAGTGTTACAGGGAGCTCCCTTTGTGGATTATATTTGTTTTAGCTTAATCTTGGAGACTGTGCAGCTGGTAAAACTTGCATTTGATCACTGAGACAAATTTCCTATACTATGCAGTCTTATTTAGTCCAAAAAAAACCTAATGTTTAATCCCAGGCTTATCTCTAGAGCAGACAGAATTCTATACATGTGAAATAAATCAAGATCACAACAGTAGGACCTGGGTAGCAGTTGGCGATAGACCCCTTCAGACAAACTGGAAGACTGCAGAATTGTCAGATCTTGCCTTGATATATGAAAGTCAATTTGCTGGTCATTGCGTCTTACTAGGCCTGTGAAAACAATTCCATAATGTCTTTCTGTGACTCTGGAGGGTCTCTTGTCAACTCGAGTGAAATCACTTAAATTATCTCACATTGGGTTTTTGGTTTTTTGGCAATGCCATTTATGAATCCTCATGAGTCTGTACCTCTTCCTCTGGCACTGTGACCTCCTACCTATTATCCAGATCCCTGACCACCCCCCCCATCAATTAAAATGTAGGCTAATTGTCATTAGAAGAAAATCATTAAGAAACATGTAATTGAATGCAAAATGGCAGATTTGATTTAACTGGTTAGTTAGGATATCATTATCATTAGTTTCATAGGGAGCAAAAATACCATGGGAATAGTATTTTTTATATTTGTTGGTGTTAAACAAATGGTTAGCAAATTGACATTCAAACTTTAATTAGGTCTAGTTATTGATCACCGACAGCAGGCAATCAGAAAGTGATAATTTGTCTCATCTGTACTTTGTGTTTAGTACTTAGTGAATGCCAGCGCACTATTTATTGCAACATGTGTGACTTTATGTGGGCAATCCTAATTAGTTTCTGTCTACTTGTGCTTAGTGTTGTCTTCCAGTTGGAGCCAACCCACAGGGATCCCTGACTCTGCTGGTTGAGACTTGCTGCTGTAAACAGTGTTTTTTGATTAAGTGGATTTTCTCCACAATCACTCTTAGCCGTACACACATACAGCATCACAAACGTCCGCTCTTACTCTTTGCCTAAAAACATACACACACTGTAGTACTGTGTGCTTGAGTGATATGTCTTGAGCCCAGCTGTGTGTAATGCATAAACCAGAGATGTTCAGTCTGGCTTACATGCTAATTGCCTGTAGGGCTCTTCTCCATGCAACGCTCCTAATTCGACCACCCATGGTGAGGAGAGGGTGCATTCGTCTCCATTTCAGTAAAGCGTGTCATTATCTCCTCGCCTGTGATGTGCCACTGCACCACTAAAAGATAAATGCTGTAATAGCATCTAAGACATCTCTAAGAAAATGTGATTGATGTTGCTAACTTTGCTGGATACGCGCTCGCATTTTATAAGGTATGATGGTGCACTGTTCAGAGTTAGTTTCTTTGTTTCTCTGTGTGAAGTTCAGAATATATTTAGACTAGACATCTTCCCATGTCTGGCCCGGCTGGTTTTGCAAGCACAGGGAAGATTTAGGGGTAACGCATGATTGGAAGTAGGCGGTACTTGATGCTAGAAAAGCTGCTGCTGAGTGTGAGCAGACTTTCCTCCTCCTCTGACCAAATCCTCTTTGGCTATGGGCTCTCTCTTGTGCCAAGGCCTGCTCAGAAGGGCCTGAGCTAAACTAACAACTGGGCTGCTTGATGAAAGGGGCGAGCAGCAGGGGGACATGCCATGAACCCAGGGTCATCCCACTATCCTGATGACTCTATCCCTGGTTCCCCTTTCACTGGCGCATAATATACACCACCAAAGCATAAACTTAACTGCAGGGTGCTGATGTTCTTTTAACATCACTGAGCAAATGGAGCAGAACACTTGTAACATGGGCTCTGCTACACAGGTTTAGTATATACACACTGCAGTCCACAGTGTATGCAGTGTAGCTAGTTGAATAGTAGTGGAAAGGAATAATGTGATCTGACACAGAAATAGGTGCTGGTGCGAGCAAGCAAATTAAATCATTAGGCATTTTATTGAGTGAGTTAAATCTGTGTGTGTCTGTGCATGTGTACTCTCGTAAAACCCAGAAATTGAAGATGAGCCCTCCAAACCTTTATGTGGAAATCTCGTTTGTCTCGTTTTTCATCTGTGATGTGTGTCAAAAGGCAAGATGGATGTGCGCTCCTGCCAGCTCGACTGACCCAGAACTTGACTGTCAACTGTGAAAATCTGGGTGGGGCTGGGCGAGGGGAGGCTTTTTGTCTTGCAGATACAGTATGACATGGATATTGTGTGGGAAAATGGGGGTTCTTAGCTGAGACAAAGAAAGACAAAACAGGTCCCATCAAACTGAGATAAAAAGCACTGCTCATAGTCACTTTATTGCAATGTTTGAAACAGTGGGAGTGGTAAGAAGGCATAAGAAAACGTAAAGTGACCACCCAAGGTTGAGAATATAGCTGCAGGGAACAACACGGCTGGATTCTGAGCAAGAGAGATCTTGGCTTCTGACATGTCCCTGCGGCAGACTAGAAGACTTCCTGAAGATAAGACAAAGTATTCCTGCAATCCACCACCAAAAGAAATAAATCATTGAAAAAAAAAACTGTTCACTTTTTAGCAGCACATTCATTTTCAAGGCTCACATTTGCCCATGCAATTCCAATGAAAGCAGCAGAAACAAACACAGCCTTGTACTGGGACATGCTATTTGTTTTCTTTCAAGCACACCACATTTTGCACTGCTCCACAGGATGTGAGGCATGACAGAATATACATATGATTTTATTTCTCTGATCAGAGGCTCTTTTTTCCCCCCCTCTTGTTTTTTTGCATATGGAGCTCATCAAAAATGAACGACTTGTTAATGCTAGGATTGCTCAGCTGGAAAGTTGTTTTCAAGCACTAGGCCATTGAAGAAACACAGTGTAATAAAACACCAGCCAGTGCTGCTTCCTTGAGCTTTGGAGCTTTTCCCCTTCACAAAGAGCTCAATCTTTAAAAAAGCTTTTGCTTATGGAGCTGAGCACAGGAAAGCTTCTTAGAGCAGGTATGCATCACTGTTGCTCAGATAAGGATCAGGAGGTGTGATTGTAGTGTCTTTTGTAGTGTTAGTATGTAGACTGCCTGCTGGCCCTCAAGTCAACATGAGCACACAGACCAAAGTTGTTCAGCTCAGTTTGCTCCCAAACATGTTTTAACACTGGAAACTCTCTGGGGTTGCATCATGGTGGTCTACATCTAGCCTCTGGATGCTGGTGTGCTTATGTGCAATACTCAACTGAGACACATTGTTCTTGGACAGAAGTGCTCATGTCCCCAAGCAGCTGCCTCATTGAAACCCTTCATATAGATTTGCAAGCCATGAAACATTAATGAATGGAAAGTGTGTTGGCATGAGAATATGGTTATTGTAGGAATGTTGGTGTTGTGGAAAGTGCAGTGGAGAGTAAAACACTGAGCACGTGTGCATTTGCACCTGGTGCAAGCGGACACCCGACTGTGCTGTGTTTCAATGGAAGTTCTGGTTTGAGTTGCGCTGGATGTTGTGGATAACTGACGAGAGGATTAGGGTGAGCGTGACCTGCTGTAAATACAAAACTCTCACATCTAGTTTTGCATGATGTCATGTTAAAATGTATGGTGAAATATGCACATGTACACACTCATACCTAACAGTGTAATTCCCTTGTTTAGCGCTTGTGGATTCATTAGAAATATGTGTTATGGATTCTCTTCTGCAATGCTGCAGAGTAGCTGAGTTGCCGATTCACTGATCATGTTAAACTGCAGTAAGTAGTAAGCCTAAGCCAAGATAACGCTGATGACTTCTTCAGTGTTATTTTCTCAGAGCCCCCTTTAGAGCTGAAGATATAATGTAACTGTTTACACAGGCTGAGTCAGTAATCCATGTAACAAGTAAACTGATTGTTCTGCAAAAAAATCAGTGTAGTTTCCTTTACCCTTTAATTCCCAGTTTGTTACTTTATGTTGTTGTAGTGTTTGGTACTTTTAAATTATGACTGCATTCAAATCACAAAGATAAAGAACTGTCATTGTTAAAAATAATGAAATGAATCAGGTCAACCTAATGTTGCTGCCACTAGCCACTAGTATACTTAGACCTGGCGGCCTGTTGGTCGGTCAGTTGGTCTGCTAGTTGGTCCACCACTTTGGGCTAGACTGAAATATTTCTAGTATGAGATGGACTGCCATGCAATTTGGTACATTTATAACATAAATTCTTCTCCCAGAAGAAAATTCCTACTGACTTGGGCCATCCCATGACTTTTCCTCTAGCACCATTAGTAGGTCACAAATCTTTGCTTATCCAATGAAATATCTTCTGATCGTCCTAATGACTTTCATGTTCCCTAACATTATTCCTGCTTAACATTAGCATGTTAGCATGCTGTCATTTTTGTTGAATTACAGCATGTGTAATCTTCAATGTAAAATTCTAAAATATAAAATGTAAAAATGAAAGAGACATAAAACAAAGGTTAGACACAACATAAAGCACTGCTGCATAGCCAAGCACATGGCCTCAAGCACTGAGTCCAATACTGACACCTACACATGTACAGTTACACACACACACAAATTTTACACATGGATACACACTAGCATTCATACTGTGTGCACACACAGTGTACTACACACTGTATAGACTGTACGTTGCTACTACTTTAACACACACATGCATGCACACACAGACACACAATGGATGTTTATTGTGATAATGTGTCCAATTCAGAACAATACAACGTGATATGCACGACAGGCACAGTGGAGAAATATATGCGGAGGAATGTTTAGTTTATGAGCGTTGAAATGTTTCTCAAGAAAACTCATAGTTAGATGTGTTTTATGCCAGTTTAAACACATTACTATAACTCTGCTGCATGTTGGAGTTCCCTTGGGGTCCCCTGCAGGTTTATTCAAACATATTATGTGTACAGAAAGACACTGACATCATTATGATACCATGTCTCTCAGGGGAAATTGCATTCACTCGTCACTCTAATGCAGCAACTCTGATCCTCTGACACTGGTAGCACTTCTTTTGCTTTCTTGGACAGTGAAGACAGTTTTGCCGGAGGGAAGCCAAATGGTTTCCTTGTTTTGTTTCTGTCTCTTGCTCTTTCCCTCTCTGTCTTAATGTTCATTTAAATATTTGCTGGCTGACTCATGACATCACGCTCATTCATGCTCATTCACAACATCTTGATAGTGTGTATACATCGCTTGTTTGGATGACTGACAGCTCCTACCAGCAAGAGTGTAATTAATCAGAACAAAGCTATCTGACAGCTGTGATTGATTGGGTATATTGCTCAAGCTGCCTGCGTTTGTCAGGTCAAAGTTATGTCTGTCACTTGGAATGCATGAAAAGAGCGAGTGACAGTGCACTGTATCTGTGTGATTGATAACGCGGGTGGTAATGGCTATTTGTTGTCTGATCTGGAATGTGTCCTCCTGAAGCATAGTGATTATTTATGCAGAGTATTTGTCTCATCTGAGAGAGATTCGAAAGTTGCCAAGTGAGGAAAGAGCTGTAAATTTCTCTGTAATGCTGTTGCTACTTGTTGTGGCTATTATTGAATCTCTGCAGTGAGGGTTACACAATGGCCCAGTGAGCTTGGCAGTGTGCTCCAGACTCATTTGTCATGCTCATTTTGATTGTACAAAGATTATATTGTAAAATGCAACAATAACAAATTAAGATATAAACACACAAGCCATGCACACCCGCGAAGAAAACCTTCCCTCCCTGTGATGCCCCTCTTCTTTGTCCCCTACCCAGAGTCCAAAATTATATTTTCTCCTCACCCTGCTTAATAAATGTGTTTCCTGTTAAACTTTATTTAGGTTTCCTATGATTTATGACTCTGTTTTTATGATGCAGTTGGTGGTGTTGGGTGTTGAAGAGGAACATAGATGGATGGGTGGGATAGGTTGCAGTGGGGCGCTCTGAAGTTCTCTGCCAAAGTTAACAAGGAGCTGAGTTATCACACCATCTGCTGTCTGTGATCTGTGACTCATCGCTTTTGGACAAGAGCCAGCACCTTACCTGCTTGCCTGTATGCCTGCTTGACTGATAATGGCCAAACTCTCAAGAATCCTTCTAGATACCTTAGTAAATAATTTTAAGGAGACACATCCAAGATATGCATATTGTGTATACAAAAGAAGCCATTTGGCAGTATTTCTGCAGCAGGGTGATCTAGTGGTCAAAGAAAATTTCAAACACAACAAGGATCCACAGATAAACCCAGTTAGAGTCTTTTGGGCTGTGACAGAGACCATTTATCAATTTCCTAATTCTCTCTTTCTTTATTGCACTGTGAAGTGTTACTTCAGATAACCATTGCTACTGAAGATACTTGTTTGCCCAGCTGTCTCTAAAAATACAACAGAGTTACTGTCAATGCACCATTAATGCAATGACACAATTGAAATGAATGTTACTGGAAATGAAAACATTGTTTTTTTTTAGTTAATCCCTGTCAGCAATTAACTCCTCTGACAGAAGAAAGTAGCTTTAATGAATGTGAAAGTTCTTAAAATGATAGTTTGGATTTGTTATGACATACGCGATTATAAAGCAACAAATCTGCAATGCAGGATTATGCACTGTAATCAGATAAAATAGTTAATTTAATAAAAATCGGAAACATGAAATTGTAAAATCCAGCTAAAAAGTGGCCTGTGGAACCATTAGTGGCACACTTTCTGGACGTTTTCTACTTCTTATGGCTTATATAGACATATTTCTTCATATTTCTTTCTCAAAATGATTTGATTCATTATTTGAATAATTTTTCAATTTGGAACAATCTTAAGAATCAAAAGAATAAACTGAAGTTAGTAAAAGCGCTGGAGAGTAGCCTTCCAAGTTTTGTATTATTTATTTATTTATTTTTCTTAAAGGGGAACTCAGACGATTTTACACATCAAATTCTGTCCACAGGGGAGAATTATTTCATATGAGGAAGAAGTTGTATAAAGCCATTTGGGAGCTATGTGACATCTGATAAAAGTTTGAATCTGGTGGTGTGGATTTAGAAAGAAGTGAGGGGACGTCAGCTCCAGGCTGCTTTAGCTGCTACCATAGCACTGGAACTGTTAGTGGTCGAGGTGCTTTGTGGGTATGTGGTTTTCACAAGGAACACAAATTGTTTGATTTCCGTGGATTTCAAATGCAGATACAAACAAGCCAACCAATAAAATAATGACCTTTGCTCACCGACGCCATCCAGTGTTGATGACATCCAACCTACGTTCAGTGTCTCTCCACAGAAGCAGCCGTCTGTCAGCAGCAGCTCTGGGAGCTGCAGGACAGCAGCCGGCCAAACTGCCTTCACTAGGCCAACTGACAGCTGAAATTTACTGAACCAAAATAGTTTTCATGTCATCTACATGGGAAGAAATCAACAGTGTATGTATGTACACCTACTTATGGGTGTATGCATGAACATATGTATTGAACCCTGCAAATATGCAAGTTTGTGGAAAATAAGGATCACTACCACTTTTAAAGGAGCCAATTTACTTTATGCTAGTGGAAGTTACTTCAGTTTTTAGACTGTACTTTTTACAGTAGCTTTTACATTCTTTGCACATTTGTTGTTCTGGGGCCCAAGACCATTTTTCCCATCAAAAGAGAGCCTGAAGGCCAACATCAAGGCCAATGTTTGGATGACAGCACATATGCTGCTGTCATGTCTGCTTTGTTCTGCTCTTTCTATCTCCAATCCTTCACACCATTGGCTGTCAATGGCTAGGTCAGTGGATGACCCCACCGTTAAGCCACAAGCCTTATAAATGGACATGCTAGCTGAAGAGACTCAGTCAGGATGGAAATGCACGCTTCAGAGATAAACTCAGCTGAAATTTGGGGAATGATCAAGGGTGGCGGTGGAGATAATGAATGATTTCTCTTTTTGCTCTCTGGAAAAATGCCTGCCCCCCTGTTGCTACAGCTGACCAACATTAGTAATAAATTCCTCATGGTTTGACAACATGTTTGGTGGACTTTCTGGCCTGGCTTAGGCTCAGCACTGTATAGCCCCTTATTGTCCCATAGGTTTTACATTACAGTTGGGATTGGGTAAGTCCCAGAGAGATCAGGATCCCACGTTAACTCACTCTCTCTTTCTCTCTCACTCTCTTTCTCACCCACACACACACACACACAAACACACACACAGACGCACACATATGCTTTTTCCCCTTTTGAGAGTTTCAGGCTCCCACACACTGTTTTCGGTCAAAAAAAATGATCTTCAAATTCAGTCTGTTAAGTGAACAAATACAAGCTGCTATTGAATTAACACTGCAGTTGTGTTTGTATCACGATGACATGTCAGCACATGTTTTCCTCTGCTGAGTAAGACTGTTGGCTTCAGTGCACCTCAGCTGCCAAGGAGCTGAACATAGATATGAAAATATTTAAACATCACTGTGATAATTGCTACAATACATGATGTAACTGTGTTCCTGAATGTGCTTTTTCCTCTTTTAATTACGTTTGGTTACATCTCTCTAAAGGTGACAAGGTGAATGTGTGTAACAGTGATTTTTGTCTAGCTGTGAAAAGTGTCGAAAGGTGCTTTAACTGGCACATTTATTGCTTTGCTGTATGTCATAATTCGTCTGGGACTTAAGGCCGGGAGGGACTCAATGGAAACCTTCTGTGGTGTTACAACGGTCCTTGCCTTGGATGGCAAGTGTCTTAACAGGAAGTGGTGTCTGATGGCCACTCTTTTTTTTTTTTTTTTTTTTTTTTTTTTTTTGCATCTGGGGATATTTATTCACACCTTGTCACCAGCATGACCAGCACTCCAGGGAAGAACCAGTCCATTTTGGTGCCAGTGGGAATTATGAGAGCGTGTCTGTGTCTTCCTCTCCAGTTACAAGGAAATAGTGCCTCTAAATTTTCTAGCTGTACTAGCAGCATAGGGATAGTAATATCAGTTGGTCAGTCCATCCTCCACTTTGGTCCAGTTTTGGAACATTTATTAATTAAATATTATACCTGCTAAATATCACCATTTTTATTCAAACAACGTTCCCATGCTGACCTAATGAAATAACTTGTTTAATTTATGTGTAATCAGCAACAATGACAATGGCACTATGAAAACTATTCACTGATTAATTTCATGCAACCCCAAAGGCAAGAATGTGTTTGAATGAAAATGGGATCATTTCATGGTAAATATTTGGATTACTCTGACACCAAAAATGCTTTTAAAGGATTTGGGATCTTGAGGTTTTACTATAATCATTTGTTTGAAGAAGCCTTGTTCTCATCTCAGCGTCAGTCATCTTGGGCAATTCAATTATTCGCCTGCCGAAGCACATGTGTCCCATCTGGATCAAAGTGGTTTCTGGATCAGATTATAGTGAAGAAAGGGGCTAAATCTGATGATTTCAATAAAAGGGAATACACGTAGACTAGACTGGGCAGACTTGTAACTATATATTTTTTTAATAGTTATTTTTGTTGAATGCTTTGCTATGTCCATACTTGACAGCTTGTACTCATCTAACACGTTGTTTTGTACTTTGCTGTTTCAAATGGAATAATACAAACAGCAGAGTCAAACTAAGTCATATTATAAACAAAAAAAATACCATCAGATTGGATTTTCTGCATCATCCTGAGCATGGCAAACATAACATAAAAGGATGAGTGCCTTACAACATGTCAGTTGCTGTCATTCTCCAAAGCCTATCATTAGCACAGACAAGCTTAGTGTACAATGATCACATTTACACCTACAAGACATCTCTCAGCACCTGCTTAGGGAGGTGCAGGAAGCTGAGCATCCTGTACAGAGAATTACACTCAGCCTGGTCTTGGCCATATGCCATGACATGCTAGCAATGTTTTTATACCATAATGTTATACTGTGCTTTTTCTTATGATAAAATATAAATACTACACAGTAAAAAACTAAATGCCATATACCTAAACCAGCTAAGACACTCTTCAGGATATCCTTGAACATCCACACAGCAAATAGCACACTTGTTGGTTTAAAACCAGAACCTGTTCTCCTTCTATATGTAAAGTCATATCACTTGCCTTGCTGTTGGCTTTACCACATCTGTCCTCGTCCTAATTATTTGCTTGATGTCAGTTGAAAGTTAGCAAATATTTTTGGTTTCTGTCGCTTCTCTTCCTCTTTTTAGTTTACAAGATGACAAATTATAAATATGAGTCATTGATAAAGAGTTTTTTCTTCTTTTTTTTTTTTGGTAAAAGCTAAAAGGAACTCAAAACTGCTCTGAAGTCTTTCACCTGCAGATTCAAATAAATGTTAAATCAAATTCCAATGATGAGAGATTATATTTCCATAATGTTACTGGATTAATTCCCAGTCTTACCACATTTCAAGGAGCTGCCTACAGCAACAAACATAGCCTACGAGATTTTTTTTTATTATACTAGCAGGAATGGCATGTTAACCTCCTCAAGATAAAAAAAAATATTATAAATGTGTGCAGCAAATTAGGCATGGATGTCAAAAAGCAAAACAAGCATCTTAAAAGTGATAAAAGAAGACATGAGTTCCAGTTGTATTTGACATTTTAGTTTCTACAAATAACATACATTCAGGATAACGTTAATGTTTATTTGACTAGCTATCGCTTGAACTAACATGAAATCAGTGAGCCCTTATGTCACCAATGGTAGTGTGGTAACATATTTATATTTGAGATTTGGTTGCCTAAATGTCTTTTAAAATCAATAAGCAATCACCAAATGAAAAAGTCTAATGTTAAACTAAGTGTTAAACTAGACTCAAGACTACTACTTAAAAAACAATGACTTTGTCTGACCTCTGGTACAGGAGACTTGTATGCACTCTCCTACCCTACATGCCAAGATATTTTCTAGTATAACAACCGTAGACCGATTGCCAATAAATTACTTCATTATCTTCTTGTACAGCAGTTTGTGGCCTGTTTGCGCCTTCTTCTGTGAGTAAATGTAAGTTGTCTCTGAGGTGAATGAAGTGGTATATTTATAGGTTTGCCTTCATACCTTTGCGATACACGTCAGGTTAGAAAAATAACTGCTTTCAGTTTGATTTGATTGATTGCTAAGAGGAGCTTCTGCTGTTTCAGTCCAAACACTCCTAAATCAAAGTTGTCACAAATTTCCGGATTTAACAAGGCATCCCGGTCTGATGGAGAAGAGGGACAGAAATCTATTATGAGCAAGATCTGCTAAAGGTTATTTTTCAAATCTGTGATAAGGATCTAAGAACAATTCTAGCAATGCAGACAAACTAACAAGTAGTTTGTATATTTATGGATAGCTCAGCTGATAGAGAAACACTGTGAGGATAAAATATGAATGCTGCGGACTTTCAAAGCATTACATGGTGTTAAAAGCACTTAAACAGACGCATTTGCTCAGATGTTAATAGTTAATAGTTAGACACACTTGTTTTGTGTCTAACTGTTCATATAATTATTCTGCCAAGGCTTTTTGCTGCTATGTAGTAATTGTTAAAAAAACAACAACAAAACAGCCAAGTAGTATAGTGGGTATGACTGTGTAGAAATGACCAATGTATTTTCTGTCACAGGTTAACAGGGGTCAAGACAAGCTCCTCCAGTGGATTTACAATTCATCTGGGGATTTTGGGTCCATGCCGATGAAAACATCAGCTACCAACCTTTATTTTCACTCCTAATAGTCTTTATGATTGAGTACATACTGAACTTCATATTTTAAAGTAAATCAAAGATGTAATGCCCGAGGAATGTAGAGTGATTTATAGATTGTAGTTTTAGTGGGTATCAAAAATTTTCAGAAATATCATCATGTCAGGCTGAATTTTGGAAATATTAGTAAAAATGATACATAAAACATTAGAGAATATTTTGTGTGCTGGTGTTTCATGTTTAAATGGATATTAAGTGCTTGTAGTTAGATCTATTTGTATACTGAAAAGTGTCACAGTTGCCAAAAACACCACATATTAGTCTATTAGATGTAAAGGGCAAAAGAAATTACTTTGGTTAATATTTTCTATGAAAACAATAATATACAGTACACGAAGAGTTGTTTAAAAAAATGTCTTGAGAGGCCAAAAGATAAACGTTTAATTCCTTTGGTGTTTCAGTATTTCAGAGCAGAAAACACAGACTAAAGCTCCTGTATCTGTGAAGATTCCTGTTGGTCCACCTGGAGCCCATCATGGCTGCCACTGCAGGCCTGGCAGCTGCAGCACTGCACTCTGGGATACCGGACACCCTAAGCTGACGACTCTGATGAATCTGTATGCTTCTTGCCCTGTGGCCCCTATCTGATCCATCCTACTGGGAAACAAGTGTGTCTGACTGACCCAGACCAAACACACTTGCTCACACACACACACACACACATACGCACACACTCTTCCTGTGGCCTCTGGTCCATGCCACACCATTAATACCAATTGGCCTTTCTTTATGGCTACAAATGTTTTTCACATGCTCCTGGCATGCTTCGAGATCATCTTGAATCTCTGTGGCCACAACAAAAGCACATGACTCCTTGTACTTGGGAGTGAAAAACCACAGGATACTCAGCCTGGGATATTTGTTAACATGATTTGTGAAACTTTTGAGACCGCAAGACAGACTGCAGTGGAGAGATGCACTGTGTGTGGGTGGAGAAGAAGTCAGATCCCCCTCTGCCACGTTTGATGGTTCCTTTATTGTGTCTACAATACAGCCAGCAGGGGAGTCTGTTAAACACCGGTCAGCCACACACAGGCTCATTGTCAAAATAATGCAGAGTAGCTAGGTGTTTGTTCTTGACACATCAACAAACAGAACGGAGAGGATATCACTGCACAAACACAGACCAGTGCTCACAAGGGTCTAAGTATAGATGATGCTGTACATATTGTAAAGATCCCTGATGTTGGGCTATATACTGTAATAAAAATGAACTTGACTGGAATTGACACAGGACAGAGCTCTGATGGCTCAATTAAAGAACTGCATTAATTATTTAATTAATTACAGAAAACAATCTCAAATGAAGGTCCACTTACTAGCTTTTTCCAGAGCTGTCAGTGGGTGAAATCGCAACAGCAACTGAGTTCACATTTCTCTATTATAACAGAGCAAATAGCTTACTATATGAAGACTATGCGTTATGGTTGAAAGCTCTGGTAAAAGATAGTAAGTGGACCTTGAGTTGGAATAGTTCTGTGCTACAAAACAAGCTTTTTTATTTTTCAGGCCTCTTAAAACTAAAACTTGAATTAATTAATTAATAACAGTTGAACTGCCAAATGTATGCAACCTGTGACAAGTGCTTCACTTTAAAAAGGCCAAATGTTACAAAGTTAGGGAACACAATATTCTACGTCACTGTCTGAGAAATGCTTGAGGACACAGTGAGACTGCAAGCAGCTCTATCACATATAACAGTTTTTAACTCTACCTCAGTGGTGGATTAATGGTACAGCATCAAGCACCAACTCATAGTCTTTCCAACTGGATGAATTTTAGATGTACAAATCTCCAGTTTCCCTTGTAAATAATTTCCATCTGCCATAATTGCTATTGACAGAACAGCAGAGCAGTTATATCTAGTTGATTCTTGCTCTTGTTGGGTGTTTATGAGTGTGTGCATGTATGTTTTATGACCAGCCAGACTCATCTTCCCAGCCCCACCCTGGCCTCCTGGAAGTCTCATGGCCCTGGTTTTGTTTTGAGTCAGATGGTTTCTCAGTAAGCGGGAAGCCCTGATGCCACAACGCTGTGTTTACTTTTCACTCAGCATATTAGATATGCCTTCACTCTACCCTGATGCTGGTATCAGCCAGGCATGTGTGACTGTGTGTAGTTGTATTTGTGTTTGCCTTTGTCTGCATCTTTGAGTGCACATGTGCAAATGTAAGTGTGTGTGTCTGTGTATATGTCATTTCCCATGCCACTTCCCTGCCAAGACTCACACGCCACAGGCACATCACTTTGATGAGTTTATCAGATGGGAATTTCATGCCACCCCCACCCCCACCCCCACACTGTCAACATCACGTTCATATTTATATTGGTGTCTGGCACAGATATAGATTTGAGAATGTCGCTGGAGAGTTATCGCTTTCACTATAGTACGCAGTCATATCACATAAAGAAAAATAAAGACAACAATCAGGTGTGGGAAGTATGTGTGAAAACGGAGATAATCTTTGAACACACTCCTGCTGCATGTAAACAAAATGCATTGTAGGCAATGATCTCTGCCAACTGCCAAGATTACGCAAACAACTGCAGACCATGCATCTCAGACATGGTACGAGTATGATTTTATTCTGTGACAAATAATCCAAATAAGAAATATATGATGTATAATACAGGTTATTGCTACAGCTGGGGCAGGGTTGAAGATGAAGGCAGGTTACCGGGGTTAAGTCCAGACCAAAGGCATCAGCAGGAGCTATGATGGTGAATATGAGATGTGGTCAGAGGATAAGACGGGTCTAGGGACAAGCAGAGGGTGTTCTGGGAGTTTTTTTCTGTAATGACAGGGCGCTGGGCAGCTGGATCCTGTTTTCCAGTGCGAACAGGGAGTATAGCAGGGCATGGACATCTACATCTGTGGGTCCTGTGTTCATTAGTGGAGCAGCGCTGCAGCACTGGGGGTGATTCACAAGCATATCAAGTTAAAAAGAAATGTCTGGCCACAGAGGGATTTTCCTGCTGGGCCAGAGAGGGTGTGTGTATGTGTCTGTGTGGGTGGTGGAAGAGCGGAGTGGGGTAGAATCAAGGGGATGGAATTAGTAAACTTCAATCAGAAAAACTTCCCCACATTCAAAGAGACACTTTAAAGTCATTCTCCATTAGACGTTCACAATTGTTCACCTCATTCATGTCCCGTGTCTGTTCCATAAAACAAGCTGAAAAATTCAGTGATTTGTTTGGGTTTTTTTTTTAATCTGGCCTGCTCATCTTGTGATTATTTGGAGACCTGGGCCCTGTGCTTGTGTATGTTTGTCAGTGTATTTCCCCTGACGCTGCAGTGCGCCGCCGCTGGTCTAGGCACAGTGCCAGTCGATCAGGTTTCACTCTGCTTGTGTTTGCTTCTCTGACTGGTTTGGCAGAAACCAATAAACACCACACTCCTACCCTTATCCCTCCTTCGTTGTCTCACCTTCCCCCCCAAAAAAAGGATCATTCTTGGTCTGCCAAAGCACACATTTTTTTCCACTTCTTTTTTTATTGCCTGATTTTTTTTCTGTGGAAATTCCTTGCATACTTGGTAGTAGGCAACTTAACAATTAACGCTCAGTTTGCAAGCTAAAATACAAGGCAGAGTAATAAGTTATTCCATATATCACCGTAACTGGATCTATTTTCCTGTGATGCCACCGAGCCTCACAGTGGTCCATTTGTCTTCGGTGAGACCACAGGGTGTCTTTGGGGTGGTCGTTTGGTGTTTGAGCCACCTTCCGCTGAATGTTTGAAACTGAGCATATCTGGATTGAATTGGTGCCCTGCTCCTTCACTCGCCCCGACCTCCTTTTGTTTCATGTGGTTTGTAACTTCAGCAAGGCACATGTGACTTATATTGTTCTGCTCATAGTTTAATCTCCATCAAACTCATTATCAGAATCAGAAGTGAATCAGAAGCCAAGTGAAACAAATAGACTGAAATCTGTCTTGATGGCAATGATTACAACATTTTACCTACACACTGTGCAGGACCTACCAATGACTCTCCAAGTGTTGACATAATAACATGAATGAAAAGTAATATCTAGTGGTGGTGGGTATCAGCACTAACATTAGCCACCCAAGCTAAATAGCTTCAACTTTCTGAGTGTAGCACAAACATAACAGCATGGTGCCCTTGTGAATGTTATAAAGGTATCGCTAACGCTACAATGTTATGTGGGCTTGTTGAAAAAGGAAATAAAATACACCTTGTATCAACATTTGTAGGCTATACAGCATAATATGCTCCAGTCAGTGTCTCCTCCTCTGAAGTTGACAGCTTCCTAGAAAATCATGCAAACGTCAGTCAACCGCTGGCATGGGAACTGCCCACGCAGACGTCTGAAGCCTAGAAAATGTTTTCACAAATATGTCCAAATAAGGGCACAATAGCTGCGGCATTATAATTACAGTTTATATTTACTTTACTATACTGTGAGGATTTGACTTTTAGTGGGTAAGTGTCACAAACCTGATGTTTTAACTACTATTCAAAACACATTGCAGATTATTTAGCAGTACCAAAGCAGTATTTCATTTGTCATTAATTATCACCCTTTCTACCTCTTTCTTCTCTTTTTTTTTTATCATGTCAAAAGCAATCAGGCTTAAATTTGTCACCCCATTGTGAAAAGCTACATGCCCTTACATCTGTTAAGCTGTGAGTGGAGTTCTTTTCTTTTTCCAGTGCAAGAGGTTTTTATCTCGCTCTTTATCTCGACTGACAATATACCACCATGCCTCCATAATGGCATATTTGCCCAAGACATCAGTGTTTTGAGAATACACAGCAAGGTACTTGTGAAGTGTGCACGTGTGCTATGGGTCGACATGTAATGTATGTAGAAGGATGTAAACTTTCTACTCACACACACATGCATACATGCATTAAGTTGCATAAAATTGCATAAAATTGTTCCCTGTGAAGTCCAACACAAAAAACCTGTCATATGAAGACAGCACAGAGAAACATAGATTTTCAACACTATGGCTTTTTGTGTGATTGCATGCCATATGGACATGAAATGCTGTGAGCTCTCTAAACGTCTGTCTTCTTCTTCTGGATAAATAATCCTCATTAAAGGGATAGTTCAGATTTTTAGAAGTGGGGTTGAGGTACTTATCTATATTCAGTTCATTGCCTACATTAGATTGCTGCATGCAATGAAATACAGAGGTTCTGCACTTAAGAATGAAGGGCCACAGAAAAGGGCTGTCTGACTGAAATAGTCTACACTCAAACTGACATTGAGTTTTTAGGTGGGCCTTTATTTAGCTAACTAAAATATGTTTTGTTGTTGGTCCTGTCCACAGTAGTGCATTGCTCAGCTTCTGTGCCTGTATCCCTGTCTGCTTCTCCACATTGGGATTGTGCAGACCGCAATTGACTGGAGGTAATAAACCAACCTCACTTAAAAAAAACAACTGTCCCTTTAATGAATTTTCTTGTGATTATTTAATGATCACTGCAGCTTGACCTCCTCTCAGCTGCTCTCTGAAACTCATTTAAACCATATCACCCTTCCCTCTTCTCCGCAGAAAGCCCCATAAATCACTTTCCTATAAACAGTAGTGACATGCAGTCTGATGTGTACTTCGATATACATTCAGGAGACCACAAGGCCTGAAATCTGAGCTCGCTTGTGTTTGGGAGACAAACTGTAGCAAGACATTGTGCTCACATATGTTTTGGGTGCTGGCTCGTTGTTCAGTGTGTGTGTGGTTTGTATCGCTCTCTTCCACACACATGTTGCACATGTTGTATACAGATGCCATCGAGCTAATTTGTTCTTATTGTTACAAATTATGTTGTCTCACTTAAGCGTGGTAATGCTACCAGTAACAATAACACAGTTCAGACCGGGCCACGGCTGAAGCAACTGTGTGACGCCACTGCTGGCCTGTCCGGCTGTGCAGAGTTACTCAGTGGGAACGGTTCCTGGTATAAACAGCAGGAATTAAATAACATTCACCTCATAGCACAAATAACTTTGACTTATTATGCTTCAGCAAAAAAAAGATCCGCACCTCGGACACATTTGATTTCAAGATGTCGCTTTTCAGTGTAATGTCAGCATTACTTGGTAATGTGTTACAATTTTCTCAAATGGAGCAACCTACATGAGTTGCACCTTTCCTCCCATATTTTTTTTAATGCTCTGAGTAGCAGGATCTCAACAGACAGTAGTTCAAATAACATAAATCTCCAACTGCATATATTAATAATAATAGTAATATTATTATTTTTATTATTATATCATTATAAATGGTATATCTAATAATTGATCCAATCTCCCAGTTTCACAACTGGCAGATTCTCCTTGCCCACTGGGGAAATAAAATACATTAGTCAATAAATAATAATAATAATAATAATGCTGAAAAAAATCTTACTCAGAAAATGTCTGCAGTCAGTCAGCCTGGTGAAGACATTTTGCCCAGCTGCTGTCCTCTCAATTCTAGAAAGTTATTACAGTGGCAACTGTTTTATCTCTTGTTGCACTGATTGTGAGGTAAACAGAAGAAATACTCAGACTTATAGTCATCTGTAAGGAATGTGCACTTGCATGTATGTGATTGGGCAACACAGTGCCTTGCCAGATGCTGCCACATTGTGTTGCAGCAAAAGTTATGCCCGGTTCATCTTTTTTGTGACACGACCTTGAAATTTTTTTCCAGTAATAAGTAAAGTAAAAGTACTTCTCAAACTATAAGTAGCTAATAATGAATACTATTACAGGCAGTATTAACAAATATGCAAACCCTCAATACCAAATGTAAGTCCCCTATTTCGTCCTAAATGTGAGCACTTGATCGTGTCTTTGTGTGATGAACATCAACAGAGGCTTTTCATCAGGTGCTAGCTGGGTCTGGGCCTGTGTTGCTCTATCAACACCGGATGACAACTGGCAGCCGGGCTCCTGAAACCCAGGAGAAGCGCTGAAAAATGTCTCTGATTACAACCCATTATTAATTGTGAGAACAACAAGCAGAGACTACAGCGATCATTTTTCTAAGCTTTTTTTTTCTTTTGCAGGCGACAAACCCAACTTTGGTCCTCTGTTATCTCCCTAATCCTATCTGATCCATCCCTTTCCTGTCCGCATTGGCTCAATATTGTGGCTCTGAGTTTGACCCAAAATGGCGGAAAGGGTAGAATAAGGGGTGAAGGATAGATAAGTGGAGAGTGAATAAGAGGCTGGGGACAGATTTAGGGGCCTGTCTAGCTGTAGAGGTTGGCGGTGGCCATGAGGGGGTTCCCCATGGATCAGTCTTGGGCCCAGGTGCAGAGTTTTAATGAAGATGGTGGGGTTTGAATACTGCATCCCCATGTAAAGTCTCACTCAACACTGTGGCCCTCTTTAACCCCGGATTAGTTTCCTCTTCCAGGTTTAGAAGCAGGATACTGACCCCCAGCACCCCCCCCCCCCCCCCCCACACACACACATACACACATACACACACGCCCCTCCGCTACCTGAACACCAAGAGATAGCACTGTTTCCCTGGGGACAGATATTGTGGTCGCGCCTGTTGTCTGGACTAAAGCCAGCTTGGACTTCTCACAACAGCAAAGGTGCCCATCTGGCAGGGCAGACAGGAAGCTTTGTTCTGTGTCTCTGACCCATCCATCCTGTCCTTTGTAATACTGTATGATATTCATGGTATGATGCATATTGTTTTGCATACAGTTTCTTTGTGTTTTTACAAAGATCCTTCATGGATCATCTCCATCACAGATGTAGCTTTGTTCATGGCTCTCATACATTATAAATGTCCACTTTTGTATTAATGACTGAAAAATCCGAAACAATCAAACAGAGCAGTTCCATGTAGGCTTCTCAAATTTAAAGTAAAAGCAAGTTTTATGCTTACATTTTGCACATGTTGCATCTGTATATTTTTAATGTGCGTTTGCATGTCTAACTTTGTATCTATTTGATGTAACCAAATAATAAAATCCAATTCATGTTCTTTGAAGTGTTTTCCAAACTGTTCCTGATAAGAGGCTGTATTGATTCAAGGGCATTACCACTGTTTGTTCTAGATTGCTGCTTGTTTGTTTTGGGACAAAACGTGTGTTGGTGAGCTGGCTGCGTGTCCTCTACCAATTATGCTACTAGAGCTGGAGATGTGTAGCTTCACAGAGCATCTGCCTCCTTCAGATTTGAGGGTGATAAGTGTGTGTGTGTGTGTGTGTATGTGTTGGTGTGTGTTGGGGGGTGGGGGTGGGGGTGAGACTGGAAGTGGTGAAAGGGTGTTTGCAAGCTGAGAATGTGGCTGTGGTTGTGCACACTCCTTGTCTGCGGTTTCTCTCTTATTCTCTCTCTCTCTCTCTGGGCTGTTTGTGCCGCCTGCCTGTGTTATCTGTCCTCATATCTTCATTGGCTTCCTAACACCTGTTGATAAAAGACATCCTCACCTGTCAGCAGCAACCACCCAACCACTCTCGGGCCAGATCCTTAGAAGCGCCGACAACACTCTCTGACTGCGTCTCTCTCTGTAGTTGTTTCTCTTCTATTCTGGCTATGGACTTGTCCCCAATTGAAAAAAGCTTCAATAATCAATATTTTAATATAAACCATGGAATAAATGATTACATGTAGTGTGAAAAGAGTTGCTCATAGTGACAAACCATTATCCTGTACCCTGTAGTATCAGATCCATAATTGGTATTGGCAGATATTCTGATTTGAGGTGATTTATTTCGCTCTTGCGCTCTCTTCGCCCCCTTATCTTTTCTTTAACACGCTCCTGCTGTGCTACTTCCTTTTATAAACAGATGCAGTGGTGCATTCAGTAGAAAAAATAATACCTGTGAGATGTCATCAAATTCAGTATTGACCTTTTAAGTAGAGTGCTGTTGGTGCTGCGTGCATGCGTACAACTGTGTGTGCGTTCCAGACGATGATGTGTTAAAGACGTGTGTCACTAAGGTGAATGGAGGTGGCAGGGTGCTAACAGCTGGAGACAGATTCAAAAGGCAGCGACGTTACAATTGGTGTTAATAGATGCCTTCCTAAAGAGCACATCCTACACATTAAAACACACCCCAGCCTGCACTCATTCAGCCTCTTCTCTGCCTGTGTCAAATTATGTTTATCAGGGTGTGTTTACTGATTTCAACCGAGAGATGGAACTTATTTTCTGGCAACAGATGAGGCTTCAGGCAGTTACTTGCAGTATGTTGTATGAATGTGTATTCAGGTCAGAAGGTTGGGAGAAACTAAGATGGTACTTGGTTCTTTGGAGGAGCAAAATGTAGGAAAAAAAAAAAGAATCAGTTGCTGTGACTGTGTAGCAGAGTCATCTCTGATTTTCATTTTGTTCAACTGCTTCTTTTGTAGATACTTTTATAATTTAAACTTAAAAGGTTAACTTTATCCTATTGCCTAAGTGTTATCATCTATAACATCATCAGTCGGTCCACCACTTGAAATACCTGCATAACGTTCTCATCAGCATCAGCTGTACTTCAGTGCTAATTATCAAATGTGAGCATGTTAACATGCTAAACTAAAACAGTGAACATGGTAAACATTATACCTGCTAAATATCAGCATGTCGACTATGTCACTTTAAACATTTAAGAATTCTGATATTCACTGCCGAAGTACAGCCTCACAGAGCTGCCAGTGTGTTTGAAATGTAGGATGTTTACATAGTTGCATTAATACAAACTTTTGATTGACAGTTTGAGTTTAATTTGACCGTATATTTGTGCATAAAGTGAAATAAGCCAAGACAAAATAAGATATAACTTTACAGTACAATATCCAATACAACAAATTTACATGAAGATTTTCACTCTTTAGATTTCAACCAGTACTTTGTTCATGGTGCTATTTTCCTATTCCTCCTCCTTGCTACATTAGCACAGATGTCTATCAGGGTTTGAATAATAATAATCATTTAGTATTTTGTATTTATATATTTAAATACTATAAAAACCTGAAAAGAGGCTAAGTGCAGTATCAATGTAACTCTACTTCACTATGTATCACTGTTACCCACGTGGCCTCCTGCCTGGTAGCTCTAGTTAAGTGCAGCTAGACTAACCTACATGTAGACCTGTACAGCTGACACCCAGGAGCCTCTGGGAGGTGACAAATGGAAAAAAGACCTGAAGATGAATGAAGCACAATTACCAGAGGTAACAAATGTTCCTAATGATTTATGCCCTGCTCAGGTTGCTTTATTTTTGCCTGGGTACAATTCTCCAGGAGGACAGTGGTTGTGGTACAAACCCTAGGGCTGCCCTATGCTGATGCTCAGACAGCGAGCTGGAGACATTGACTAATGGGCTATGTGAGACCACCACCATTGATATTTAACTCATTTCTCCTCACCCGAGCACTGTCTCAACAATGTCTAGGCTAGCCATCATCCTTTGAGTTTTTTGTTTCTTTTTTCAAGCGTAGGTATGGGTGATGCCAGGGGCCCCATGCTCACCTCTCCTACAGGCCGACCCGTTGGTGCCCCGGGGCAGAGGAGAGAGAAGGAGAAGGTGAGAGGGAGATGGAGAGGGGAGAAGGTCAGACTTAAAGCTTCAGGCATTGTGAAGAAACACACACTTCTCTGTGTTTTCACTTGTCTGGCTGATGAACTATCGTACTTGCTACATGGCTGAGGAAAAAAAAAGGAGTTTTGTTTTATAATACAGACTTAGGTGTTATTGAAATAAATTGCAGCCATAAAAAAACACTCAAATATTGTTCCGGTGACTTATTTTGACAACTTGACAACTCTTCCTTTTTGCTCTTATTACCAAGGTTGTGAGTTTATATTACATTTTATCAGGCCTGATCAGACACACACACACACACACAGTATGTTGATTATCAGGAAAGGCCAACTACTTTAGCTGAAACCCTAAGGCCATGCGGAGGATCTTACCTCACATTTTACAAATGAGTTACTGCCACTTTCAGATTTTGGCACAATGCATGTGAGAGTTATGACATTTGAAACACTAGTTCTGTGCAGAGTTGAAAAACCTTTTCTCTGATTGCAAACCTCTGGCCCAGGTGGTCCTGCTCAGACTCCAGACACTAACTTCACCACCATCATGAAAAAAAAAAAAAAAAAGAGTCACAATCCATATCTACAGTGGAACGGTCAACCTCTCCTTTTTATCTCAATCTCTCCTTCGCTGAAAACTAATAGCCAGAGAAATATATGAATCAAAATCAGATTAATTGCGAAATGAAGAACAGTCTTCAAATAAGCTTTGCAAATTCGGAGAAGCTCCTCCCTGGAGGTACTAATTTGTCTGTTCAATGACATAAATCATCAAATTGAAAAATGGTTCCTCTGAGGCTCAAGTGACAGAGGTATAACTGATATAACTGATTATTCAATTGAAACCATTAACCGAAGCAGCTGTTATAATGATAAATCATGCAGGAAACCTAAACAAGCCCAGTTCAGCGGTTCACTATTAATGGATATCACCCAATTCTAACCTTGTGTGATTTATGTATTGTTTGGTAATCATAAGTCATATAAACGCTGGTGCAACCTCTGCAAAGTTGAACATATATTCAAACATGTGTATTGATCAAGTTTCTTAATGTATTTCTCAGTGGGTTTACGTCAGGGTAAAGGTGCTACACATAGCGTTTTAACATCAACACATCATTAACACATTCATCTGGAGACATTAGCACTGTAAGCAAACTAGGCCACTACTGGGAAGATTGACAGACTCTAACGACCGACACTGCATTTTATATTGTAAATCACATGCAGTGTTGGGCAGTTTCACTTGTCACTCATTGAAAAAGCAATTACATTATTAATCAATCAACAGAAAAAGTAATTAGTTGCATTACTCGTTACTTGTCAAAGGTGCCTTTAAACGACTGAAAGGCCTCGAGACACACACACACACACACAGAGGTATTTATTGACCATCATTAGCCCGGGTCATAGCTCATCAGTAGTCTGATGTACTTAATACTGTACTTAATATATCAAGTACAGTTCTTAAGTAAATGTACATAGTTACTTTTCACCACTGGAGACTGATATCATATATAATATAATACTGTATAATACGATGTGATACATCCAAATATTCTTGTCCATGTATTAGCCATCGAACCATCCAAGTGTGACTTTTAGGGGCCCTGTAATGACTGAGATTAACTTTTGGGGCTTTTCTGCTTGATGTCCTTACAATCATAAACCCACAGACATTTGCTGACATACATGTACACACATGCACAGTCTGCACAAAAAGAAGTACAATGCGCTCACATGCATGTATAGACACATGCAAAATATTATACAGATGCTTTCTGTGTATACACAGTTGCACTTGCATACATACTCCATAAACACACTCAGCCAGTGGTATGTTTCATTCACAGACCCACAGTCAAGCCGCAATGGTCTTTCATCTGCGGTCCTGTTCATCCTCACTCCCCTCTGCCATTCGTCTGAGGAGATGCCTGTCACAAATCCCTGCCCTGCATGTCATTGGCACCTGTTTCTTCATGCACCCCTGCACAGGCTTTACAGACACAACCCAATGATACACGTATTTTGGAGGGTTAAAAGTGACATCTGGACCGCAGAGACAAAGGTGAAACACTGATGTGTTACATTATTCATAAAGCACCTAGTATGGTGCATGTAGCTCTTGAAACAGGTTTGGACATTCACTTAGCATGCTGTCAGAATGATAACAGCTTAAACAACAGTGAAGGCTATAAAAGCCTGCTGACATCAATTCAGTTTTCCTTTTGTTACTACACAGGTTTTCATTGTTGTTTTAGGTTGTCATATCAACATCCATCCAACATGCTTGCAAGGATACTATAATTTATGATCGACCTGTTTCCACTTTTTTTTTTTCACTTTCACTTTTTCTTTTTGTGCTCTCATCTCGCTTCGCTGCCTTGTCATTTGCCCTTTTGTTCTTCTCTTTCTCCTCTTCCAGTGTCTCCTTCAGTTTCTCAGTCCTCTAATTTTATAGGGATCAAGCAGAGTGAAAGTTAGATGTGACCTTTTCAACCACATGAAATGCTTAAACATTGCGCTACTGCAGTGGCTGATGTTTGCAGGCACTGCTTTGTGTTTGCATTCAAAATACCAGACATCACGCTGTATACTGTAGATACATGTTTACCGCGCAGTGGCTATAAAACTCTGTTTTAAGACTTTGCAGGGCACAGAACTACTGTCTCCCATGCAGCTACAATTTGTTCAACGGTGTGATATCAATTACAATAATCTAAAGCTATTAATTGGGATTTTTAAAAAGCTATTTTAGTTTTTTTATGTGGGCTGGAAATACTACAAGTGTCCTGTTGCTTTTTTTTGGTGAGAGAACAGGAACACTCCTAACAGAAAAAAACATCTCTTGCCTGAAGGGAAATTGTCTCAGTTCCTGTGCAAATAAATAACAGCACATGCAGTCAAGACAAAACAGCAATTATCCAGGAGAAGGATAGAGAGAGAGAGATAGAGAGAGAGAGAGAGCTAATGTACATCAATATTTTTATCTTCACCACTGTTCTGTCTTTACATGTTCCCTGCCTGTGTTATTGTGGCACAGTTGGCGGTTTCTCCTGCTGTTGAATGCACGTGGATTTGTGCTGTAAACTGCTTCATTCAGTTTGCCGTGTTTGCACAAAATACAGTTTAACACTTTGATGATCATAAGGTCTTTATGGACTGATCCCCCAGCAAGAGACTGCTATTATCCCCAAAGACAACAGGAGGTCATTTTGAGTTCTGTTGACACTAAAGTCTGAGTTAAAAAACCCTGTCTGTGCAGTTGTTTCAAGCACCATCCTACAAAGTAGTCCGGGTACAAATGCAGGCATGTTTCTCTACAAATATGAGTATGTGTATCAACTAAGTCTTAAACCCGGCTGACAGCACAATTAGATTTTTTTAAGATGCCTTGCATGAAAGCCTCTCCACCCTGTTTTAAGTAATAAGAGATTACCAGTAATCTCCTGGTAATGGCAGGTTGGTATTCCACTACAGCAAGCGTTTCTGAGCCACTGTGGGAGATGTTGTTTTTGACCTAAAAGCCTCTTAATCCTTTCTCAACATATTAATTGGTTCATTGATTAGCACAGGAGGGACAATTACTAACACAACAAGGTCGGGGTGAAAGAGTTTGTGCTGTTATGTGTCATCTCTGTTCTTTTAAATGTGAAGATATGTGTGTGGTCCTGTCTGCAGCCACTTAGGCTCACTGGTACTGTAGTTTCAGGTGAAAAGTGTAAATCACTGACTTGTTTTAACTTGATGAATACCACCTGTTAATGAGTGGATGCACATTCATGAGATTATCATTAGCGTGACGCCAACAAATTATTATTCACTGTACAAATTGCATTTTGCAAATGTGAAAAGTAGAAGGAGTGGCTTTAAAGTCTGAGGTGACACAACAGAAATCAAAATACAATGAATAAATTAATACACAAGGCTACCTGTTCTACTCATTTTGTGAGGAAGGTTTATGCCAAAAAATGTCAGCCAAGGTTAAAATTATAACTTCACAGATCCTGATGTCAGAAATAGTCAGACAAACACTGTTTTCTCAAAGTGCTGTATAATTTCCAGTTCCTGCAACAGGTGGGTGACTTGATTTAAATGGCATATTGCTAATAAATAACCAAGACTGTAATAATAACTCCTCTCTTCTGGTTTGGCAATTGACAGGCATAGAGGTCTATGATGGTGGGGGACGCTAATGATAGCTTGCCAGTAAAAATGTATGTGTAGTATGAAGTAAGCACACTGTTTTTCCTCCTCATTTCCTCCCGGCCATCAGCTTGATTCATCCTGCTGCAATTGTTTAGAGGCATTATTTAACCTGTTCTCTTCTATGCACAATAATGTTTTTTTTCTGGAGGGAAAGCTGAGCTAATCACTGCTGCTGGCATTTCTCTGCAGTCTTAGCAAGTGTTTGTGTGTTATATGTGTTTTTATACTTGAGCTGGAGTGTAATCTCTTGCCAGTCTGGGCAGATCTGAAGGATGGATTTCAAGGTCTCTGACCCTGAGATAAATTGGATGTGCAGTAAATGTCAGTCCTTTGAATTTGATTACAATACAACATTATTTCTTGCACTCTGCAAATAAACCCGTATGGCAAAGATGAAGTACATACCAACCAGAGTGACCCTGTATACTAAAAGCTCCCACAACTGGTTGTTTAAAAAAAGGATTTGAAAGGCTATGATGTTTCAGCTAGTTTAAGAAGTATTCCAAAGAAAAACAGCTTTATTTGTTTTCAACTTGATTGAAGAAGGTCTTTAACACTCTTTGGTCTTTTGAAGTTTGACACCAAACTGACTTTTTGTCTTTGTAGAGCTTTAGCATATGCACTTTGTCCTTTTCAATGGTCCCAAATGAATGCCGTCTGTGCAGGCGCTTCACAGGAAGACATTAAAATGTGGCATCGTTGCCATGTTTTTTTTTCTGTGTTATCATTTCATATAGGCCAGCCAAGAGCAGCAATGGAGGTGCTTTCCATTCCGTAAATATCCAATAGTCTTTGTGTGATTCACCTGAAAGGTCTTTGTTGGGTGCTTATACTGAGCAGTGGGCTGTACTGATTTGATGTTTGAAGAAGATTTAGACCTGTCACACACACACACACACACACACACACACACACACACACGCACACAAACATGCACACAGTGGTTTTAAGGCAATGGGTGTTATGGGATTATGAAGAAGAGAAGTGAAAATTCCTGTTTAGGAGATCTGCTAAGGCTTAAGTTTCCCCATTGCACATGTCATGGTGGAAAAACTCCCAGGAGGAGGTGAGGATCGAAGCGTCTATCCCATACTAGTCTCAGGGTAAACACAGCGGTATTCAATGACCCAAATAGTGCTCTCTGGGTTTCTTTTAGCCCAGCTTGTGTTTCTTGCTTGTGTCACTCTGAATTGTAACATTGCCACGCAACTACATATCCAACGCTTGTACCACCAACATACCTGAGTATTTTCTTGAGAAAAGAAAGTGGTTCATACTTTCCCTTCTAGTGGTGACTAAGCCATCAAACCCAAACATATTGTAAAATTATCTCTGTAGAGTTCGAACTTCCATGGAGACCTTTATTATATATGTTTGCAATTTGTAATTTTTTTTAAGTACAAATAAAATACCATATGCAACCAACAATAAATGTATAAATGTATTATTATTATTTATTTATTTATTTTTCTTCGGTAAAGGCAGACGTGAAGGAAAATGTGTGCGGGATGTGCAACAATGCTATGTTTGTGTACCTCCTTCTCTAGATAGATAAAGCACCTACAACAGTGTCCCGCTCCTCGAAGAAAAACTTCTAGTTTTGTTTGGAGAGCACTGTATCTACAAGGGAACATGTATTACAAAGCAGGAGCACTTGAGTGACTAAGCTGGGTGTCATCGTCTGAGGGTGAGAGAGAGAGAGAGACACCGCAGGGGCCTGTAACAACAGAGGGAACAACACACAACTCACCTCTGACTGTCAGTCGCACAGTCATCTAAAATGGCTGCATGTGTCAACACCTTGGAGAATCACTGCACCTACTTCAATGTACGTGTAAGTGTGTGTGTGTGTGTGTATAACAGATGCATGAATGTGTCATGTACAAGTGGAATCTCCACTAAAATATTACTTTTTTAAAAATGTGCCTTTTGGTCCGGAACAATGTTTGGTTGCACAGCATGCGTAAAAAGGAACTGCAGTGAGTTTCCCATCCTCTCCATTCATAGACATCACTTTCTCACACTTATTCTATCTCTCCCTGCTTCATCATTTTACCCACGGAGGGCATTTCCTTGTTTATGCCAAGAGAACACTGATGTCACCCTGAGAGAGAAGAGGCCTCGTCTTGTTGCAATTCCAGTTCCAGCTTCTGGCCTCAAATCTGCCAGCACAAACATGCCTTCTATGAAGATCTAATCATTTTATCTAATGCATGCAAAAAGGATGAAAAAAATGAATGTTGCTTTCCATAGTTTAAAAAATAGTATTCTAGTAGAGGTACAGCAGTAAAAATACATCCAAACAAAGTGAAGTGTGGAGTGAAAGTGAGTTTTAAAGCAAAATGCAGCGTATCAAACTAAAAATATTTTTTTTCTGATTTAAGATTCCTAAGAACAAACTTTTAGGACAGAATGTCCTAAGGTGAAAATGACACCGATTGGAACTCATGTTGACCTTCTCACTCTATAACCCATTTAACCCCACTGGAGCTCAAAAAATAAACCACCCATGAGAATATTTGATTCAGCAGCTAGTGCCAGGCAGTGGAGGTGATGCTGAGATCAGTCTTTGGCATGCTGTGCCCCACCAGGTCGGCCAGAGTTTAGCAAAGCAACAGGGGAGTGTTGACTGCAGGGGTTTTCTCAGGTGAGTTTTCAGGCATGGACGATCTCTGTCTTCGAGGCCTGGCATGGCTGGGAGTGGTGCTTGGTGGGAGCCACTATAAGAATGAGGTCATGGCACAGGGACTCCAGCGTTCCCCCTCAGCTCTGTCAGGCCCTGAGGCTCCCTCACATCTGTCTGACCCAGCGGCAGGCAGCTGCTCCCTCTCATTATACCCCCTAATGGATGGATCTGTTTCCCTCTGACCTCATCGTCCCTCCACAACAACATCCTTCCATCGCTCCGCCCTGATACCCCTCCATCCAGGCACAGACCCCCTTTTTCTTCCACATCTGAAGCGCTGAGCGGACACAACTCAGGCCACAGTGGAAACAAGTCAAATAATTATCTTGTGCCATCAGATAATGAGTTAAACATACATGTCCTCTTGTGTAAATGGTGTTTTATGGATGATCCACATACATTTATCAGGTCATTCTTTATTTGTAGAGCACAGAAAGATTTGTTTTGCTTTACAATAAAAGCAAAAGGTATACACATGTTGAGCAAACATGCTTTCAAAAACATTACATGTCTTTTTTGCTCCTTGCTTATTTCTACTCTACTTATCCATATTATTTTCTAGTTATTTTTCCTTTTTAAGTGTGCGTCACTGAAAGACGTATCACCTTCATGTCTTCATTCCTTTCAGACTTTCTCCACAGTCCAATAAATTACCTTAACAATGCATAGCTGTGAGTTTCTAGACCTATGGTGGCTGGTTGATACGTGTGTTTGAGCATCAGTGTACAGTATTTGTCTTGTGAAAGGGGAAAGAAAAGAGAAAGGAGCTGTGTTGGCTTCAGATCTCTCCACCTGTGTCCTGAATAAACAGGAGCTGTTGTCGTGAGTGGGAAGACAACTTGTGGTTTGTTCTTTGGAATTAAATTTCTCGGCTCTTTTGATGTGCCGCATAAGACGAGCGAGCTATCAACAAGCCCTCCCATTGAGGCCTCTCCTGAGGCGTGATGGATAGAATCAATAATGCCTTGGACTACCCCAGATATTTGTCTT
Source organism: Pampus argenteus (assembly GCA_036937835.1). Classification (NCBI taxonomy): domain Eukaryota; kingdom Metazoa; phylum Chordata; class Actinopteri; order Scombriformes; family Stromateidae; genus Pampus; species Pampus argenteus. Next base: position 15,913,828 of record CM072867.1, read on the forward strand.
TATCATTAACACAGGCCTTCTCTATTTGAAGTGCTGCCTGAGAGGCAGGCACTGACTATTTATAGGCCATTGGTCTTTTTCAGCTAGCTCCTCTCCTCATTGTGTCTCTTCTCAACTCATCTTAGGCTCGGGGTGCAGATTGAAGAATTGCTCTTTTATCGCACATTTTCTGTATTTATTACTGAGCAGCTCCGATCCATCACTCCCACTGGTTAGCCGCAGCTCTCAGACCTATCAGTCCACAAGTACGCCTGGTTCAGCACACCCCAGTGATCTATGGCTTTAAGTGTAAACCAAGAGAGAGGGACATATGGAGTAAAGAAAGGATAAAGAAAGAAGAAGAGGGCTGAAAGATGAAGAGAAAGTGAAGCTGAGACTCTGGTAATCTCCTATGCAGAAGGAGCGAAGCAAAAAAAAAAAAAAAAAAAAAGAAAACAGGAGGAATTATGGGTCTTGTGATGATCCATGGGAGATCTTGAATGCAGTTCAGCTATACAATTCCTGGGATACTTGCATGTGTATGAATGTGTGTGTGTGTGTAGAGGGAGGGGTGTGTGGCAAACAGAAAAAAAGCCAAAATAAAAGTGCAGTGGCAAAACATTTGGTTGCCAGGCAACAGGGCTTCAAGTAGTGAGTTATGAAGAATGGTGGTGCATGACTCAACTTCCCAGATCCAGTGTCAGGATGATGTTGGGGCGGGGCTGTAATGGGGGAGGGGTGAGTACGGGTTGGACAAAGACCGAGAAACGTCTCCACCTGCCCTGATTTGTCAGGGCCAGTGAACAATGACACTGGCCGCTACTCTATGGGTGTGACCCTGGCATATCGAGAGGGGCCCTTAGACTAGGCTAAGGTTTAGGGATTTCTTGTTAGTTTTGGGGTCCGTCCAAGTCATTTACACAGCATGTAATCTAATGATGAGCTCATTACATCATCTTATCACGTCTGTCGAGTGGTTTATTGGGTGAGAGGCTTAAGGCTTAAAGTTAGAGTGAAAGTGGGGAATAGGGATGAGTGAGGATGGTGTATAGAAAAGTGAGATAAGGAGAGCAGTAGAAAAGGAAACAAAAACAGTGATGGCACAGTTCTTTTTGTATATAAATGCTTGTGACTAATATTTCAATCTCTTTCATCTTTCATTCTATCCGCATGTTTAGTATTTTGTGTGTTTGTGTATGTATGGGTTTGAATGTGTGTGTGTAAGAAATATTTAATGTACATAAGTCACTAAGAGTTTTCAGTAAAACTTTGTATTTAAGTTTTTTAAAAATTTGATTATTGACTCTTTAACGTAGATGAGGCATCTACGTTAAAGACACCTCCTAATAAAACTACAAATTACAAGAGTTGACTGAGGGACCAGTACTCACTTTTTAAGAGAAAAGACTATTATTGACCTAATATACAGAATCATCAACTTATACAATGATTTTACCCAATCCCAATTCACTCAATACATCCCAAAATGAAGAGAATGAGGTGGAAATGCTGAGAATCAATCACATGTGGAGAATAAAACACTGCTGTTGAGACAATTTTGCAAATAAATTAAATAAATAGCCCACTAGAAAACGTAATTATTTACTATAAAATTATTTTAGGTTGTTTTTCGTCCTCCAACATTTTTAGCTCTTAATTTATCAGAAAAACTTAGCTGCACCACTTCAGCATCTCAGGGTCTTAGGGTCAGTACACTGACCAATATTTCCCCTGGACCACAGCTGAATATAAGATGATGTGCAGCACTCACACTCAACTTCTGATGTTGTAGCTCAAGGCCATCTGGTTTAAACCAGGTAGCAACACTTCGGACAGGGAGCGGGCAGAGGATCCCTCAGATGTACAGCTGAAAACCACTTCCTCAGATAGCTGTCCAAATAAGAGGTTGAGCCCTCGAATCACAGTGTACACACCTATGCTGATTACAGTGAACATGCATACCAGATGGGAAGCACACATGTTATACTGTGCCGTGCAGTGAGGCTGCTTGGTATTTTCACTCATCCCCAGCAATGGAATTCAGCTTGTAACATGCGCTGTTTCCGCTAAGCCTCCAAATAACAGTGTCTCGTAGAACAACACTGAAAATGTTGCTGCTAAATAATTATAAGAATGAGCTTTGCAATTCACCTGTGTCTGCTCTGTCTCTTGTATTTTAACTCGTGTATGTGGTAAACAGGATGCAGAACAGAACACACACACACACACACACACTAACAGGAGTTGTTGAGTTGTTGGAGAGAAATTTCCTTGAAAGAACAGCTCCAGCATCTTCAGCTGAAACAAGCACCTCTAAGTTCAGAATCAGGTTATTATTAACTGATTTGTATTCCAATCAAACGACATTTTCCCTGTAATTAATAACAAATGACGCATCTTCATCTTCAGAAACTTTCTTGTGAATTTACAGCTTGATAGTTCAATTCTACACAATTTCAGGAAACTATGAATCACATTGGTGGTGATATCTTCAAATTCAATATATATAATTTACAATGAAAAGCAGAACATCTTAATATTAGGATTAATATAATATTATAATTATTGTCAATTATTTGGGTCAAAATGCATCCATCATACAGATGGTAGAGGTGCCCGGCTAGCATCCAGTTTCTGTTAAAAGTCAAATATTAACTTAAGTGAAGCACGTGTGTTAGTGTATAATGCAGAGCAAATATATATATTTTTTTCTTTTCCAAACCCCCTCTGGTGTTGTATCATTAGAATGCAGATTCCTCTTGTTTTCCAAGTAAAAATGTTGGTATTTGGTGTACAATTTCACTGACTGCCATACTGTCAGTAATATAGTAGCACACCGTAGTTAAATTCACAGGAAACAATACAAAAGAGCATTGTGGGAGCGATAAAAATTAATTGCCCTCTTCACATGTACATATATATACCATCAGTACTATTGCACATACTGTAGGATATAATTAAAAACATGAGTGACAAAAATAAAATGTGACATTCAGTTGCAGTGTGCACTCAGGCAACATGACGTACAGGAGACTGTCGTCACTAAAATGAGGCCTGGAGACGACAAACAGTTCTTGCGTCTTGGAGTTTGTGGATGTCTGGACGATGTCAGTGTTATGGAGCAGACTCAACACTCGCTGTGCTGACAGCATAAGGCTTTGTCTGATAAGACAAGCCTGCTGCTCGCCTGGGCGGCCCCATAGCACTCTCCTGAAACCTACTGCAGCTCTTACTCTAGTAAAGTGTCAAAAGCCTCACATATCTGCCCAACATTTCTTCGCTATAAATGCACGTGACACGTGGAGGGGCATGAACCCACCTGAGCTGCACACATTAATTCTGCAAATCAGTGGACAAGACATGAAATATTGGAATAAAAGTAACACCTGGAAGTCTTTCATCTTTTTATTTGCCACCACATAACAATAGCAGTGTAGTAACACCCTGAATCTCATCATTGCTTCTTATCTGTCTGACAGAAGCTTCACATTTCAGAGTTCCCTTCTCAAGTTCTCATTATCACTGCTTCATCTTGAAAGACCTGCTGTCAAAAGCCTTGATTTCTTCCATGACTGACTCTGTCAGATAGCAGTAAAAAGACAGATTAAACTACTGTTTATTTAGGCTGCCAGGACAATCGGCAAAGATATTGGATCCTTTCTGCTCCACATACCAGTAACGTCAAACTGAAACTTACTTGTCAGGTGCGTTTGTGTCCTGTTTCATTCATTCAGTGGACTTGTAGAGATTGCAGTAACAGAATAAGCTTTGACACCTTGTTCAGCAGCATTACAGGCAGCCAAACGGGTCAAGGGTCAAAGGAACAAAATCCTGACAAATGATGTTATAATTATTAAATATTTTTTTATTAATATAACATAATTCAATTAACTGATTTGCTTTTACTGTAGACAATTGTAACGATTGCAAAATATATAATTTTATCTTTACCTATTTTTTAATATTACTGTGTAATCCAGTAACATGTAACTGCAGATGCAGCACCTGTAAAAAAAAAAAAAAAAAGAAAAAAAAAAAACCTCCCAACAGTAGAGAGCAGTCAGCACTGACTAAATACCCACAGATATAATTTGTTAACCAGACAGCATGCTCTGATTATGAGAAATGTGATTATGGTTTATTCTGAAGTTAAAAGGGCTACAGTGGCACGGAAACATCTTGCTCCGTCAATTTGTATCTGTTCCTTCTCAAAGAGTTTTGGATACAACTTGATGTCAACAGAATAACATGGAGACAAACAGAAAGCCAACACGCATGACCACGATGATTGTTTCTTTCCCCTGCCAGAATTCATCCATTGTTGCTCACATGGGGTCTTGGTGGTTAACTGATTTCTTTGAGACAACAGGGAGACTCAAACACAGAGTATCCAAGTAAATATCTTGAACCAGAATGAACCTCTACCAAAGTAGGCCACTACCTGTCATGCATGTAACTACTGCCAGCAGCGTGTGCTGAGCTTCGCTCTTAAAGGAAAACTGTTTTTAAGGAGGCCTGTTTTTTAAGAAACAGGCCTCAGCTGCCAATGCTAACAAAGACCCTCACCATGTCCCCTAACATCAGCCAAGCACTAGCACTCCTCACTCCAGTGCACAAGGCTGTCAGAGACAGAGAGGCTCAGGGTCCTGTCACTTTGAATGACTCCATGAAATGGCCCGGGCATTTTAGCCCACTGCACACTGTTTTGACATGGGTCCTAATACTCTTGCACTTGGCCAAAGGGTTTGGGTTCAGAGAGCCCGGTTCATGAGGATAAAAACTGCAGTGTTTGGCAGCTCACAGCCTGCAGAGACAAGAGTGGTGCTTTTCTGACTAGCTGAGAGGGAATGACTGCGGCATGTGGCTCACAGTGGGCTGGATGGATTGCTCATATCCCGTCTCCTTCTCTGATCATCTGTTTGTCCTTCATACTGTCTGTCACTTAATCTGTCTGGTTCCTGTGTATTATCCTTCAGAAAGTTGTCATCTGTTTATAGTGTTATTAACACTATCACGATATTAGGTTATGTAGATTTATATGCTTGTACTATTCCTTAAAAGACATTTTGGGAAATGTCTATCTGCTTATTCGCTTTCTTTCTGAGATGGACACATCAATATCACTCTTATCCAAAAACAGGGAGAAGGCTAGCCTGTCTCTGCCTAAAGGTAAAAAAAATAATAAATCCGGCATCTTTAAAGCTCACTAATTAACACATTATATTTTGTCTGTTTAACATGTACAAATCCAAAGTGTAAAAAACAAATTGCAGGTCACTGCTGTTGGATCTTGTACGTATTAAACAAATAGATACAACATACTTATTAGTGAGCTTTGGAGCTGCTGTTATAGCTTAATCTTTGGTATACATGCAAGTGGTATCTCTCTTAACTCTTGACATGAAAGTAAAAGGTGTATTTCCAAAAAAATGTCAAACTGCTCTTTAGTAATGTAAGTTCAGAAATAAATGTTATATTTAACTGTATTGGTGAATGTAAATGGAATGATATTACTGTAATGGATATTAATATGATATGACTGAAACATACTGCATTCCCCCCCCCCCCCCCCCCCCTGTCTAAAGCAGTATGTGTGACACGCATAGTGAAGTACAACCGAATAGAGGGATTCTGTTACTGCCCTTCAAAATGTTTTTGCTTTTATGCAACACTCATTTAACTTGTGAACCCTTCTGAAAGCTTTCACTTGTCCAATGATAATATTATCCGTACCTGAGTAAAATCCTCACATCATGCTTTTGAACACACACACTATGATTTCAAAGCTGGTCTTCTACCAGCAAGTATAACTGTGTATGTGAACATAAATATGCACTGTCTGAGATTTTATAGAAAAATCAGCATGGTTTAAAATTTATATATACAAATAACTCTGGCAAGGCTATGAGTTGATTTCCATGGGGTCCATGACAGCTGAAAATGCATGCATTCCTGGTACAATATTAAAGTTTGGATAATCACATCCCCCCAAATAGCATGCGCTGAATATAAAAGTTGGAAATCTGTGTTTGCAGTCATAAAGCAGACGGCAGGTTGAGGCAGCAATTTGCCCTTGAGGTGAAGACGAACCTACGTACAAATTTATTGTACCTACATTTTTATTGGTGGAATAGAGTTTAGTCTGACATAAATGTTTATGACTTCAGTTCAGAGTATACAGAGCCAAGTGTACAATAATATCAGTGTTATATAAGTTATATGATTATAGGGTGTCTCAAAGGTGTAAATAAACATGTCTGTGTCATTGTATCCATTTTGATTTTCTTACTTATTATCTATCCATTATTTCATTCATAATGGTACATTCTTAATGTGCTGCACTGACTAATCAATAAATTTAATTTATCATCTAACGTTCTAACATGTTATAATGCTGGCTGATGTTAGTCCTGTTGACAGTGAGTGCATGTTAATATAGCGGATCCCATAATTCTGCTTAAAGGCTGAGGAGATTTATTGTGTCAGATCTTTAACAAAGACAGTCAACAATGTCAATGGTTGTTGACCGGCTGTTTTTTTATTTATTTTGGAATTGACAAAGTTGCAGGCTGCAAAAAACCAAAACATGAGCAGAAAGATGCTAAAATGCTTCAAAGAGCTAATGGGAACTATAGAGTGAAGTGATGTATGCCTACATACATGTACTGGAGACACTGGTACATTTTAACTGAAACGTCTTGACCCATATGCAAGTAACCGTAATCCTAAATGAATAGGGCTATATGACTAAATACTTGTGATGAAGTGGACTAAGCTGTAAAAGGAACTATGGGAAGTCAAGGTAACACACACACACACACACACTGGTGAGCAGATAAAGCTAGTTTGATCCACTGTGTCCGCTGCAGACCAAAGGCCCACTGTGTTGTCCTACAGATAAAAGGCAGACCACAATGAGGCCATTGCAGTCAGTTACCGCAGTGCGCTATTCTCTCTGTCAAACGTTTTTTGTTGATTTTTTTTGTTTGTTTATTGGTGGCTTGTCTCTTTGGAATTTGAGATCTGATCCTACACACGTACCGTAAACCCTGAAACAAAACTGGGACAATGTTCAGGTTTTCTTTGTTTGATTCTTCAGGCTGGATATCACATGCAAAGATCAGGAGAGGAAATATGTCATCATAGATAGGTATAATGTAAAAGTGTATCGGCCTTGTTTCACTGTTTTCACCCTGAACTTCCCAGTAAGCGTTAGTGACTGTAAATGTCTGCATAGGTGGTTCGCATTCATGTAAATATGGCAGATGTTGTTATGTGTTTCTGACTGAGTGCACCGAAACAGATTTTAAAATTCTAAGTAAAACTCTTTTTAAGTGACCACCAGCCTGACATTAATATATATTGGGCATAAACTGACCCAGTCTGAGCTGTGCTGACTCACTGCTTCAAACTCAAACACACAAATAATTAGCCAAATATTTTCTCTGCCTTTGCAAAGAGCAGCTCTCATTCCAGGAGATCAGGAGGCTCAGCTATGCATTACTGCCATCTAATGGCCAGGGAGCTATAAAACATTTACTTTGCACACTTCCATCTCTGTATTATTCTGTTAACAATGTAACTAGCTATTACATAAGCTATACCCTTGTAAATAACTGTAGGATGATTTCATTTTTTTATATGCAATTTGATTTGAAGAAATAAAGAAAGTAGTAATGAGAAAGATCCCAAGCCTAATGCTCCACACCGTGCAACAGAGGTGGTCCCATACTTGATGTGAGTATGTGTGTGTTCCTAATCCTTTTATGCTAAGACACCTGCCCAATCATTGTTTAGTTACAATTAAAATCATGAGCTGATTCAACCTTATCTGATCATGTCGCCCTGCCTCTTTTGTACCCACGGCTTATAGCTCTTAAGTGTCTTTGTGGCTTAATTACATGTATCAAACACCAAATAATGGCTGCAGCTGGCTCGTGGCTGTGTGTACAGTGCAATAACTCATAAACATTGCATTATCACAAAAGCAAAAGCACAATGGGGGATGGCAAAGAGTATCGCTTTCACAAGCACAGGTCAAATAGAGCGGCAAATGTAAGAAAATACTGACTCACTGGCGGCTGGGAGATAAACACACACTTAAAAGCAGCACGTTGATACACTGTATCCGCTGTTGGAACAATTCACCTGCTGCCATCTCTCAGCACCACCATTCACAGCCTCGCCATCTCTTTTTTGCCAGTGCAAATTGACATGTCATCACTTGACTATATCAATCAAACCTCAGGTGCAAAGTAGAGCCCCCTCACTGGACACCTTACCTAACTTTTTTTCAAGCATTTTAAAGCCTCGCCAATTCTTCGGCAATGGCTCTTTGGACCTCGGTGTCGGTAAACACGAGGCTGAAAGCTGCTGCAGCCTCTTTTAGAAAACACCACAGAATGTGCTTTAACTGTAGCTAGCTAGCTTTCAGAGCCATACAAACACAGAGCTAATGTGATCCTGGCTAACCCCGGTGCCCACGGTGGTCACACTAGTGTTGTCTGCTGACAGCTCCTGTTAAAACTCTATTGTGTGGACATGGCTGTGGAAGACAAGAGGGGCGGTAGTTAAAGCACAAAAACACAAAGGGGACATGGGTACACACTTCTTTCTTCCTGTCTCTCTCTCTCTCTCTGTTTCTCTCAGACGACAGCTGCCTTTTCTTGTAGTTACTGCTCAGTCGATCATCCTCAATGAATGGGGATCCTCAGGCTTCCAAAGTACAGCCAGGAGAGAGGGAGTTCAGAGAGTTGGGGGTGGGGTAGGGTTCGACAAACTCCTGAACCACCAAAGACAGGTGCAGGCTGAGATATGAGAGGCTCATAATGGTGCTGACAGACAAGTTGCTCTCAGAGACTCTGGATGGAGCTGTGTGGCTTCCTCAGTTCCCTGAGCTGAACTCTTTTTCTGGTTATTTGTCTCAGCCTAACTGCTGAAGCAAAGGTACCGTTCGAAGCAAAAGAAAGAAAATACTGTAGAAAGGATGTATCTGTTTCCTTTACAGTGTGGTTATCCTAACCTTGACTCAGCTTTGTATGAAAAATGTTCATAACATCAAATAGAACCACAGACTTATCCTAATACATTTAAATGCATTTTACCCATGTCAGAAATTCTTTACAACATTATGATAATAATAAATTATTAGCATTTAAAAAAAAAAAAAAAAGTTGTGACAACAAACCCAGCAAGTCTATAATTTCAAATCTTACTGTGATTTATAAAAAAGTGGTTTCTTTGTCATGAAATTCAGTTCTTTTAACATCTTCCTTTAGTAATTGACATAATGTAATTTGATACATTTGTCAGTTTCGAGTCAGGCCAACTCCATGTCCAGTTGAGTCCAAATTAACTAATTTAGTTGTTTAGGAAAATGTTTTTGCTTATTAGTGTGTATTTTCCAATATGTTTTGTATATTGGTTAAAATTCTCAAGACCTTCATTTTTCCACTTTAAAAAAGTTACGATTGAGGCTTGTGTCTTTCTATGCATGTATCTATGAGTCATATGGTCTTCTCTCTGATCAAAACTGAAACAATGTAAAAAATGACCCAACTTCTCCTTTCTATATGAATCAATCAAGTCATAACACAGCCTTAAAATTTGTTGAGTTTTCTCATTTTTTTTTCATCTCTAATAAAGCTGTTTTTATCACAAAGGGTACAACTTAGTCCTTTGTACCAAATTCTGTCCTTCATAATGTTTCACATCCTGTTTTTGGAGACATAATCAGGTTTTCCATATTAAAAATGGTAGAGGTCGGTGAGGTCACATAGACAAAGGCCTTTATAAGGGGAGTGGAAGCCTGTGTGCCAGGGATGACAGATGCTGAGATGTGATTGGCCTGTTCCTGCACGGATGGGATTCGCTGTCAACAGGTCCCAATTAGTCCAATCAGAGTGGAAGGAAATGGCACAGAAAGAATACTTTGTTAGTGCCACTGTTTGTGAAGCTGGAGGCAAAAACAAAACACAATCGGTAGTTCTTTCTTCCCACCCCACTGGGCTGTACCAAATTCTATGGGGGCTAATTAACTTGGGATTTGGTCTTGTTGTAGCGTCGCTTTGTTGACACATGCTGTAGCACTGGGGCTACATTGTTACGGCCTTTAATGTCGCTGTTGATGTAAATATTGCCTTCTGCATTGCTTTTGTGTTTCTGAATAGCATTCAATGGCCGAGGCTACTTCCTGACACAAATGTGTCATCGGGAGTCTTTCAGATTGCATTCAAACACCATTCAGCCACAATCCAACCAGCAGGCTGCAGTTCACATGAAAAGTTATTCATGTGTGGAAAATGGAGTGAGAGCTACTCAGAAGAGGTATGCGCCACAGAAAACGGATGCTGAGTCATTTGTGGAAAATAAAACCATGGACTGAACTTTTGAAGCACCGCAGGAAAAAGACGAGACATACTGATCCCCGTCTTATGGAAAATAATACAAAAATAGATAAAGTGAGATAAAGAGATAAATAATGCTGTGGTGTGATAACATTATCTAGGAAATGCAGCGTTATGGATAGCTGAAAAGAATATGGAATACATCTTTATCATAATGCTGAGAAACATGCAGATAACATAATACACATTCATATAATTAAACACAGGAAAACACAGGAAAAATCAGGAAATAATATCATGCTACAATTAATGTAAGAAAATAACCATTCTGGGACCTTGACCTACCTAACTCATCAGCCAGAGCTTAGTGAGTGATGGGACATTGACCCTTAACCCGAGGAAGTAATTTATGAAGAGGCACTAAAGGTCTAATTCATGGTCAGAATGTGGAGTCTTGATAAGAGGCTGGTAGAGGTATGGATGGACAGGTAATTGGGAAGGTGGAGTGGATCTCTCTGGATCTCCTGTCTTATGCAGGATCAGTGAATAAGAGAGCAATTTGCAAGCTGCATTCCAAAAGACTATAAACTTCCTTAGATTTAAATTCTTTAACTTTGCTCACAAGCAGCTTTATGAATTTACATGTTACCATTTAAGCTTTTCCTACACTGAGGTTGAACGCTACATAACAACGTGACTCATTCAAAATAACATTTGGACAATATATCTAAAGTCTCATTTAGTAAAATTCCAAATTTCTATTGAAGTGATCTTACTGGCATCCAACACAAAGAGAATGTTTTCTTTTCTGAAAACCTCTCCATCAGGTTTTGGTTTGTAATTCTTGGTGTGTAGAGACACAGAGAGACAGCCATTAAAAATCACTCACACTAATATTGTTACAGACATCCTATTGGAGCATATTGTTGTGAGTGGTCAGAGGAGCAGATGGGTGTCAGCCTCCCGTGGCCTGATCCTGGATTCCTCAGATATGTTTTTTTTTCCCCACTGTACAAGTATAACATGACACACACTGACTGCTACAGTGTGTCATGTTTTTTCCATTGTGTTGTGCAGATTTATTTGGTCATAGTAGGAGTGCTACCCTACAGCCATATCATAAAAACTCTCGCTTTTGCTCTTATGATCACTCATTGTTTGGAAAATATGGTTTTCAGTAGCAGCAACAGTGGTATGGAAGCTGTGTAGAAAACATGGGCAGACAAAAAAAGCACTGAGCACTTAACCAAAGAGGAGACACAATCTTAAGAATATATTAAGAGAATATATTGGCTTTGGGCTCACTTCATTATCACAGTGGACTTTTTCTCTGTTAAGTATATCAGTTGACAGTCAAAGTAACACAGTAGCTTTGCCATTATTAGGCCCAGTGTCAGTGAGGACACTGTAACATACACTACAACAATACAAGGATATGAAAATATTTTTGGAAATTTCCATTTTAACTCTATTGTCAAAAGCAGGTTTTTAAAAAAATATATATTTTTAAGTAAAATTGTGCACTGTCAGACAGGACAAGTGTTTAGTAAAACACAAACTGACATCTGACACTGATCAAAGCCTGCCATGCTCTTGAGTAACACTGACAGTATTTTCTAGTGATGAGACAAATGTCTAATTGCTTAAAGAAAGAAAGAATGAATGAATGACTGGAATGCAAAAGGAAAAAAAAAAAGAGTTTTCATTTGATGCACCTATTTGAAAAACAGTATGAGTCTTGGGAGTCTGTGACAGTCTAAGAGAAAAATTAGACATTGTTATGAACTGCCAGTCAGTCAACGTGCTATATAAATGTAAGGCGATACACTGAGCTAGGAGGTTATTTTAGAGTTCACAGTCACATCTAAGGATCTCAAGGATCTCTGGCTTTTCTTTGGTACATTTGAAGGACGACACAGAAGAATCTCTTTAAGATCAAAGCCTGGAGATCAAACACATTGCATCCATAGGAGATCTCAATCATGGCCTGTCCCTAAAACCAGGACCAGAGAAGCAGCTGAGTGCTATATGTAACCGGCTCCACAGGTACTGCTGCAGGAACTGTATACTGTAGAACAGGACCACAAGGTGGCCCCACGAGGCTCCGCCGCTGTGCTTTCTGTTCCCATGGCCATTAATCAATAGCCCTGGGGGGGGGGAAATTATGCACCGCTGAGTCTACAACAGGACCTGAACCGGTCCAGGACCAAAGCCGGGGTCTCCTAAGATACTGAAAAAGGACTGTGGGACAGGAGTATTAATTATTAGGATCAGCTCCATAAAGATTTTTTTCCTCCCCTTTTACAAAACATTAAGCCCAAGGCATCTTTTGTTATGGGACCAACACACTGTCTTACACAAGCCGGCAGATATGTTGAAGGGCCCTCTGAGATTTCCCGTTAATTCAGTATTCTAAGAAAGCACGAGACTGTATGTCATTTTATATGGTGTGTAAGAGTGACTAGTTTATCATGTTGGGTGGTGGTTGAAAAACTTTGAGAAACCTGTGACTTATCCACAATCAAAGATGCGATATTGGCCAATGATGTGGTTCAGTTGGGCTAAGGAACCTAGCATGTGCTCATAAGATCAGGGATAAAGTCTAAGACTGTTCTCATCCCAACACAGGCTCCAAACTGTCAATAACTGTTTATTCTTTTTAATCTTCAAGCTTCAAAGTGGTTGATAAGTAATTGTGTTTCACAAAATGTCAGTTCAATAATAATTTAAAACAGTTAACCCTAACACTAATTTGGAGCTGCCCAGTACTGCCACAGAGCACTGAAGTAAAGAGACTGAGGGTAAGTGCTGCAATGCTTGACCTGACCTAAACTGGTGAGGGATTTGAATTTGCTACCTTCAAGTGACAGTCTCACTTCTCTTACCTCTGGGCTCCCTGCACCACTGCAGGCACTTTTACAAATAGAGGAAGTGAAAATACCTCTATCCTGAAGCTAAATTCCTCCTGTTAGCCTGACTGACTGATGTGTTGCAAAGAGACCTTTGATGCTAAAGATGATGCACCAACTAGCTTCCTCTGTTTGAACGCTGAGGCAAGGACTAAAAACAGCCACCTGCCAGTCAAACTTAACTCAGTGGAAGAGCCTATCTGGCCTAAAGCAGGAGGAACATACCTGTGCAACACTGATTGAAATAAAGTGAATGTCTGAGGGCTGAATGGCCCTGACAGAGCTATGAAACAGCAGGGAGGTAAAGTCACATATGCACAGTCCATATTTGTGCTAGTGTGTGTGAGAGTTTGATATGGGCTGTTAAGTTCCCGCTGCAATGAACTACACACCTTCCTAGTCTTAATAAGTCCCAGCCTGCAGCTAAACCAGCAGCTCTTCTGTTATTCTTTCAGCAGCATTCAGTCTAAACTGACAGAGCTTCCCTTTACTAGGCAGCCAGCCACAACACACACAAATGCACTCTTAGACACATAAGGACACACACACACACACACACACACAGAGAGAGAGAGAGAGAAAGAGAGAGAGAGAGAGAGAGAGAGAGAATATATGTCTATATGATGTCTCATATGATCTATGATGGCTTCATATAGAGAACCAGTGCAGGTTTGGTAGACAGTAAGTATATAGACTCCATGATAAGATAAGATAAGGACCGCCTAATACAAAGCATAGGAATTATGGCTCTAATTGTAGTGTCAATGTATACACAAATAGCATACACAATGAATCAGTGATGTGTATTATAAGTAAAATGTGACCTTTCCACATACAGACACCCTTTCACACAGACAGCCTTGTGGTCATGTCTCATTCTATATTCTGTGCCATATATATGAATAAGGTCCCTCGGGTGCTCTAGTATGTAATTTATGGTCAAACAAAAACCATTGAGACAAGGACTTATGGCCTGTGAACTGTTTGTGTTAGCTGTCCCATAAAAAGTATCACCTTGTCAGTTTCAGCAGATTAAAATGGGAAGAAGGCAGAATGCGTGTATGTGTATGTGTGTGTTGTACTTGGAAAATAAGCTGCAGCCCATATGGACGGCCTTTTAGCTCACCTCTTGCCACATGTTTGCGATACCACGAGGCTGAGAGAATTTTTTTTTTTACGTTGGAAGCTGCTTGAAGAAAGATTAGAAATAATAGTAAGTAAATGTCACATATTCTCACAAACAGCAAGACTAATAGAAAATAATGGTTGGTATTTAGAGTGTTGTTTCATGGAAACAATTTCACTTACTGAATCCAATGCAATCCACCCAGGGGGAAATATATTCATGTAAGAAAAATCAAAACAGTCCTAGAGCCAATACTATCAAAAACAAGAAATAGTTGTTATATTGCTAATATGTTTGAACACATTTTTCTACTCTGGCATAATAGACAGTGTTCTCAACTGTATCACTATATGCATACGCAGCCTAATATCCTTAAGAATTATGTCCATATTTCACAAATATACAGCTTACGATTTACCAGTTCCAATACTCAATCAATACTGCAGATTCACTATACATATATTTATACTGAAACAGTTTGTTTGAAATGATTTTGCCTACAGAAAAATAATAAAAATGACCTTGGGTTTTTGTGTCAAACTGCATTTACAATCCATAATAATTATTATGGTAGTATATGAACACATACAACTGAAGAAACTAAGTCAGCTGATGAAGACAAGTTAAAGAGACAATTCAAACCGCAGCCTTCAGATGCTCTTGGTTTCACATCATATACTCTGGCAGCATGTTCTCTAAATGTCTAACAATTTCCATTAGAGTGTCCTGTAGTTTGATAGGCAGAATATAGAGCCAACGCTATCCAGCAGCTATACTGGGTCTCATTTCCCACTGTGATCAAATAGAGTATATATATGCAGTCACTGTAATGTAAGGAGCTGTGGATAAAGGCACTCACCAAATGGCATTACGGATGTTATGAGCATGACACCTTCTCCTGTGTCAACATTAACATGATTAACATGCTGAACTTCCTTTGTTATTCTCATAAATGCTCTAATCGAAATGGAATTCTAATCAAAACGGACCACCAAAGTCCAATTTGTGGATTTACCATCAAATCTGTAATCACTGCTAACTCCAAGGTAATTCAACACCTCCCATGAAATATGGACTATAACTTACCACCATGTGAGACGACAGCATGTTTTAGCTTGTTTCCCAGGCTGTTTTTAGATGTGTTATGGTTGTGGGCATCAGTCATAATGCCAAGGTCATGGCTTCTAGATGGCTTTTCCACTATTAGACCTCATTATAGCTCATTAGGCCTCAGCTGCTTGTCTCTTCACCCCTCATAACATGCTCACACACACATTTATACACATATAACTTCTGCTCTGGATGGACAGATGGACAGTCACATATGCACACACAAACACACACATACAATACACAAACACAAACACAGCCGCCGTCGCCGCCGCCGCCGACACCCCCATCAAACACACCCATACCATGTTAAATGGCAAATAGCAGTGGATAAGTGTTCCTAGAAACTGGTGTTTGGTAAACGGAGAAGGCTGGGAGTCAGGGAGTGGAGTGGGCGAGTGCAGCAGGTGGTTCGGTTTCAGGTCCCATTGGGTACATTCCCTCACACTAAACCACAGGCCAAGGTAGCACGGCTGTCTGGAAAACAAGTTCATCAACAGCTCCTGACACACTGCTCCTGGGCTGGGGGCTGGGGGGTGGGGCCTGGGGTGAGTGATGGGAGCCGTTGAAGGCCAGAGACCTGTCACAGCCCAGTCATGCTTTTTCTGTCCCTGCCTCTCCGAGTAGCACAGTCCTCCACTAGAGCTGACCCTTCTCTGCATGGGGCTCAGCAATCTGCCATTAAAAACACTATGTGAACTTCATCTGCTTTCCATAAAAGTTCAGTAAGACGAAAGAGAAACGGACGTTCCTGGGAAGATACTAAAGAAACAGCCAATTGAAATTAGTTTTGGGACTGTTAGAAAAAGTTAAGTTTGTGTAAATGAGCTGGACAAAAGGGGATATATTGTGCTTTTTGTGATATTTTGTTATTTATATAATGTAATGTAATATGTGTAAAAATGTTTCCTGCAGGACAAAAGCCGTTCATCTCCCTATTGTTTGCTATCATTAGCTAACATTAGCCACCAGTCATACCAGAACTAGTAAAGCTGTAGCAGGAAAACCCCTGAGTGTACTGAACTGAGCAATGGTGTGTTTTATTGCTGATGAAGTCAACCTGCCTTTGTAGGAGGAAGAATGTGTTATTTCTTACACAGTCCTGCTTTAATGCTTGACAGAGTTGGAAATGTATCTAAAACAGCATTTTGACCAAAGGAAAGTCTCCAATGAGAGCAATAATAATGTTTCGTTATGGGTGGATAGTAGCTCCTTCAGACAGGGTGGTGCAGGTTTTATTGACCCCCTGTAGAATAATAAAAGTAATGAAACGTATTGGATCTGATTACTGAATCATAAATATACAATTTTATATGACCAATATTTGTTGTTGCTGACCTCAATTAATATTTAATTTCAACCCTGGGTAGAGCAGGTCAGGTTTAAGTAAGAAAAAGGTTAGATGTTACAGTTACTGTGACCTTTATTCTAATTGGAGTGTTTCACATGTTGTTCTGGGCTGACACCAGTGTTAACCTACAGCTAAGGTAGGTGCACGGGCTGCAGTTTCTTTGGCAGGGGGAGTCGGCTGGTTTGACAGGTTCACGGGTCAGTAGTGTGGATGTCCTCCCCTGCTGGCAGCCATGTGCTGAGGTGTATCAGCCAGGAACGGGATGCTGAGAAAAGGAAGAGGACACAGCAGGAGAATGACTTTTAGTAGAAGAAAGACTGTTACAGCCAGTTAAACTGCAAGATGATCACAGCGAGAGATAATGCAACAGTAGCAACAGTGACTGTCTTCAGGAAAAAGGAAGCCAAGAATGATTTTAAAAAAAAAAAGAAAAAAAAAACATTAAGGAAGAATTTAAAAACTGTGACAAATGAACTGAAGAGTGAAACATTTTCCACAAAAAAGACATTCGAGGTCTCTAGTAGATGAATCCTAATGACTTGATCTGCTGACTTTATCTACCAAGACCATGACGTTTTCGTCTTGACATCTGTTGGATGGATTGGTTCAAATTTTGGTTAAAACCTTCATGTTCCTCAGCTCAGAGGATGAATCCAACTCAATGTGGTGATCCTATGACTGAGTCAAGTTTTTTTTTTTAAGACTAAATACTCGGCTATAGACGCACACTCCTGTTTAATGTTCAATATGTTTTTGGGGTATAACCAGTAGCATGGTGGTTTTCTAGGCTGCTGGTTTCTAGCGGCTAGGCTAGTGATAGATAAAAGTTTATGTTTTGGCGGCCACTTAGCAACTGCTTTCACTTTATAGTTATCAGCACGGTACCATAACAATCCATTTTGGATGCCTTCATGCGGTAAATGTTATCTAAAAAAAAATCTTCCACCCTAGATTGAGTTATTTTTGGCATGCAGGGTCAATCAATCCCGACATTATGAACATACTGACTCACCTCCTTTACTATCTGCTTCTCTAACACCTGTGATGGTGCCAGTTACATTAACTTATAGCCTGCTGTACAGGCTGCTTCAAAGTCTACGTCTAATTAAGATTACTGACATCAAAACCAAACATGAGCCAAAACATGACTCACACATATCTGGTGGCAAAAAAATGAGAGATGAAATCAAATTCACTCACATTATTTCATCTGGAATGATTGAGCTAACAATGTGGCAATTTGTCACTGCATCATAAACAGTTGATGTATTTTTATGAACATGCCATTGATAGTCACAACTATTGTTTTCCATTTCCTAGAGCAATGTGTTTTATGCTAAAGAACATGTGCTTAGAAACCAAACCTCTAGGTTCATGTTCAACCACAGTAATCTCATCCTCTGCTCTTTTGTGAGCAGCACTGGATGGCAAGTGGCAAGAGGTTTGTTGTGTAAAAGAGCTGGTGGGATATTACTTTCTCTATGTGTTCTTACATATCTGTATAGATTAATATCACCTACGTACAACCCCAGTATTGTACATCTCTGTTCCATCTCCCCACCTGTCATTTTGCAGTATCAGATATGGGCTTAGGTTACAATGGTCCTGTCAGGGTGGCTGAGATTAATGAAGACTGTTTCTGTGGCTGGGAGGCTCTGAGAGAGCTCTGCTCTATTGCTGCACGTATTCCCTCAGCCTGATGCTGTTAACCCCAGGGTGCACAACGTTGTCCTACACACTGCCTGGCCATAATTCATATGAGTTTACATTCTGTATGAATTTTAATAGTAACCAAATAAATAAAAAAAAAGAATAAAAGAGGAAAATATTGTACCAAAATGATGCTTGTCAGCATGAAATACCAACCGATGTCATATAAGGCGAGTTAGTGCTGCTGGAATGTATTGATTTGACCTCTCCTCTTCACATATTGAGTTTTATCACTACTGTCTCTGAGTCACTGTCCTGACGGATAACATCAGGAAGTGACCAGCCACATGATAGTGGCACAGTACTCTACCATGTATCTTAGGTGCTTGCGCCCAGGGGATGACCACACAATGCTTGACATGCTGTGAACTCCCTCTGTCTCTGTGAACTTGCCCCAAGGTGGCCATATCAGATGTTGTTGCTCCCATGGGACGGCACAATGGTGCATGTTAGCCTCTGTTGTCACCACATCAGCTGGTTAGATAAGGGATAGCAATTTTTGAAAAGAATAGATCGCCTGCAAGTTCACACAGTAGCCTGGCCTTGTACTTCACACTACAGGGATTATGTAAAATGCTGCAGGGGATAAAACCGTTCATAGACCCACACTGGAATTAATGTAATCCTGCGAAAAGCTGCCGATCACTTAACTCACCAGAACGGCTGACACTGGCTTTCCAGAGGCTTCTTCTACCTATAGTTAATTGCTTCTCAAGAGTTAATATTATTTGCACTGTACTGTGACTGTACTCGGAGACCATATATACAGTATAATATTCCTCATTTCATGGTAGTGCGCCAGGATTTTTTTAAAAATTAAAACCTTTTGTTTGTGATTCAAAATTGCCATGGCAGAGAAGGCTAATGTGACCTACTGATGTTGAAATAATAACACCTTCATCAAAATCACAGGATCATTGATAGAACTCTGAACAAAACAATATGCAAAACAAATGCAGAACTTATTCAGTCCGTGTCCTTTAACTGTTTTGGTTTCCCAGCATGCAATTTCCTAGTTTTGGTACAGTCTCACAACTCTTATCATCTTATCATCACTGTTTCCATACAGGGAGCTCTCATAAACGCATTTCCAATTTCAACACTAAACAACAAACACAACAATCAATCAATCGGGTATAAAAACATGTCAAAATTTAAAAGAAAATGCAAAGGCTTCATGTCACAAACATGTTTTATAATGAATATTGGGAATATGAAAATATAAATACTTTTAATTTCAAATATTTTGAAGAATAACAACTCAACTTATGCGTTTCACAATTCCCACTGATACATTTTTATTGTCCCATAATCTATTGTAAATCTCCGTGGCCTGTTCTTCATGAAGCTTCATATTTCCGAACGCAGGAAGTCAAGTAAATATGCCTTGTGGATTTTCCATAGCATAACAAAATAGATTTAAATTTCAATGCAATAGTGAAACGTTTAATAAAAAAGAAGGGCTTGGATAAATGCATTATCTCTATGCTAATATCTATTGCTTGCTGTTGCTAATATTTGACTGGAGGGGGGGTGTATTTGTTAGGACAAGGATCTGAACAAGTTGTTGAGTGTATATCGTCAGCGAGTGGCATGTTTGGTGACAAGAGAAGATAGCGAGCCAACATCTCCCTGTCATGCTAGGTGTCAGTGATATTTCTTATCTTGGGAGAGTCTGTGTTGAAAGAATCTTGTACACCTGTGGCTTCACAGCACAATGTATAAACTTTATTTTTCAGCAGTCTTGTACTGATGATCTCAGTGATCTATGAACTCTCATACTGTACCTCTCTGTTTTATTACAGCTAAAGTTAGCAGCAGATGCATTTTCCACATCTATAATAAAAGTGATATGCCATCTCACTGAATATGCGGTGCGCTCATTCAACCCACATGTTAAGCGCAAGTGTTTGTGTGTGTGTGTGTGTGTATGTGCAGCAGCTTAGCGGGTGTGAGATGGCTATCTGGGGCTATACATCAGGCCCAGTGTGGCATTGGGCCTGTGTAATTATCAGGTCTCAATGGGACGCTGTGTTATTTTTGCCCAGGGTGAGATGCTTATCTGGCCCTGTCAGCAGCCACCTGGATGGATGAGCCTCACTCCTCAGAGCCCCGGTTCACCTTCCTTCTGCACCAAAGACAAAGTGGCCAACTTCTCTCATGCAGGCCACAGCAACCTCAACTAATATCCAAGACAAATCAGCTCTGCCAAGAGAGCCAGACACACAGAGCTGAGGCTGGAAAATAACTGATAAGTCCATTTATACTTTTATACCAGTCGGATGTTGGCTTTTAATTAAAAGAAACATATCAGCTAATCAACATAATTGCTCTCTGATTAAAACAATGCAGAACATTAATCAAATTTATGAATGGTAGATTCATTTTCTATCAGAAAGTCTTTTTCTGAATAAATTAGTGTATTAACATTCATTGCAGGGGTTTGGATCATGTCCCACATAAATATGTTAAATATGAGTGTACGATCGCAAAAATGCTAGTTCAGATTATTTTCTACTTTGCCAAATAAAATGGTAAATGGCTGTATTTTGTACTATGATAACTGATTACAGCTATTAGTGCTATATGGCACAAAGCTCAGTATCTATTGTCCTGTCGTATTCTGGTGTATAATCAAATCGCATTGTATTGTATTGAATTGTATTCATCCAGGTCTTTTTTTTATTGATTGCTTTACCTCCAAACCTATTTGTGTATAAAGCCTGAAGCAGAATAAATCTGTTCTCATCAGCCTGAGACTACAGTTTTGCTGGTGTGGGTAATAGCTCACTGTATTGTTTATGAGCCGTTGCGTGGTGATAGCACTATAGTGTATTCTGCTGCTGGCCCACGTTCATTTTTCATTGCTGAGTGTCTTTGTTGGGCTTCATGCAAACACTGTGGTAATTTAGGAAATGTTCTGTCTTGGATCCATCTCTAAGCACACAAACACACAAATACACAAACATGCACAAATACATGCACATTAAATAGACACATTGTATTCGTATGCAGTGATCTGTGCCCCACTGTGCTTCTGGGCCATTTCCTATTATTTTTCACTCTGTGGTCTAGCAGTGAACATACATTTATTTGGTTTGATGATCAAAAGATTAAAAGCATCAAGCGTAATGTTTGTTTGGGACACAGTGTCAGCATGTGCGAGATTTAGGGCCAGGAAAAGCTTAAGGAAACAGCAGGACATGTTGATCCCCCGGAAAACATTGTTTGATAGTTAGCCTGCTGGTGGCACAAAGGTTTGCTATGTCTTTCAGCACCAACGGAGAAGCCTTTTATGACCTGCCTTATCCTGCACCAGAGACCCTTCCTGCAGAAGTCTCCTAAGCTGTGTGCCAACCAGTGTTGGAAAGGTTACTTTCATTATACTTACACAGGATTTGATATAAACTATTCCCCTGTGCACCTCCAAACACAGATGTTTTGTTGACACTGTTTAAATTGAACACCAGAGTTCAAAGAAGAAAGGATAAAGAATGCCTCTATTGGGTTTCTGTTTGTGGAGACATTTGTTCTTTATTGCTTTAAAGATAAATGAGAAAGAAAATTAAAAAAGCTTTTATTGCACTGGTGATTCAAAAGCAACTCCAGTCTGTTTCAGTTCAGCAGTGGCTCTTATAAGAAAAGCTGTAGCACAGCTATGAATCAGCATTTAGCACCAACATGTGGTTTTATTTAAATTGATTTACTATGATATGATGTAATTTATTACTTTGAGTAGATAACAACATGTGCTGAATTGACATAATCATCTGATTTGACATAATATGTCCTTGTTATAGTCACAGATGTGCTTAAAAGTGTAATAAAACCTTTCTACAGCCATGCGAGCAGATCTGTGAGGATGTACTTATGCACAGTGGCTAAATGCTAACATCAGCATGTTAACATGCTCAAAATAGCAATGTTCCCATGCTGATGTTTAGGAGGTAGTGTTTGAGCATGTTAACATTTGCTAATTAACTCTAAACACAAAGTACCACTGAGCCTGAATGTCTTTTTGCAAGTGTTTTGTCATAAACCAAATGATTCGGATCAGTAAAAAAAAAGAAAAGTTAAGGGATCACTAAAGTAATTACAATTAATTTTGAGTGAAACGTAAATGTATGTGTCAAATTTCACGCCAAATTATCAATCCAAATTCAGCTTCTTGGCATTATGATTGTCTGTACAACATTTCTTGACAATCGATTCGATAGCTCTCGGGATATTTTAGTCCCGACCAAGTGGTGGTAGATCCAGATGTAGCGTTCATCACATTCACTGGAGTCATATTTGTCAAATGAGACTGATTACTTTAGTTCCAATAGTGTAATCCCATTACATTCAACCACCATAAATACTCACCTGGCACCTGCAGATTGAAATGGATGTAATCACATCATAGCGTTGCTTATTATTAGGAAACATTCTCCCTTTGGTTGAAAGGCTGGAATCAAAGGCACTTGTCTTTGAGGACCACTTTACATAATTAATAGTTTGTTTGTGATGAGCGGTGCAGTTGCATGCTTTGGGATGTATCAGCACTTTGCTGCTTTCTTCTACTGTGTTGCAGTAGTGGAAAATCTATCCTTTTTCTCCTCTGCTTCAGACTACACAAACATCACATCATGAAACTGATTACAGTTGTATTACAGAAACAATAATACAGATCTTCTTGTCTTCAAATCAAATCAAATTTTATTTGTATAGCCCAAACTCACAAAATACATTTGTCTCAGAGGGCTTTACAGTCTGTACAGGGAGTGACACCCTCTGTCCTTAGACCCTCGATTCGTGTAAGGAATCCTGTTGTCTTTCATTTCATTTCAAAAATGCTCTGTTTGAATGACAGGAAACATCTTCTGCCAAAACAGTATGTTTCAAAGTAAGAAAATTGAGAGATAACAAAGTCACATACAGTGCAAGTACATATACACACTATATGCAAAATGTGTGTTATCCCTTATATCCGCTGTGTAAATGAGAGAGACCGAATGCTACAGTGACACTCTGCATTGTTGTGTCTTTGCTTTTAACCAGTCCATTAGGCCCAGATAACCTCTGCCTGGTGGACCCTAGCAGCTTAAAACCCTGTGACCCCGCCCTTGACCTTTGCCCCGAATCCCTCCACGTCAACCCCCACCCCCCCACACCCCAGTCCAAGAAGAGACCTCTGAGAAGAAGTGAGTGTTCTCCCAGCGCCTCAGAGGAAGCTAGGGTTACTGAAGCATGTGGATTCATTAACAAATATCTGTCTGTTTGCTGCAGTAATGAGAAGGCAGCAATTTAAAGTTGAGTGAACAGCCGCCTGGAATCCAAATCGGTGGGACAGGCTGCTGGTGTCAATCAAAAGCCAAGGTTCACCAGCGGGGCATCTACAGTCTACCTGCTTCCATCACCACTAATATACATACAGTACTTATATAGTCATGGGTGAGGGTGTTCCACATAAACCTTAAACGTAGGGGAGGGGTAAGCCCTACCAGATGAGCTAGAGGTCAGGGCAGAGAGAGAGGAGAGACACATGGGGCTCTTACACCACCCTCTGGCCGGGGGTGGTAACTCCAGGACTTTTGCAACCTTAAATTATATCAGTATTATCTAGTTAGAGCTTTTGTCACTATTACAACTCTGATGGAAAACCTGTGAACCTTTATGAATCTAGATGGTTTCTTTTCTATTTATTTCTACACTCCCCAAAATGTTCCCCATTTTAAGGACTATGCATTCATTTCAAATGTAAATTGAATTAATTCATAAAAGAGAATCTGAGTTGCTGCTGCATATGATGAAACAAAAGATGAAGCAAAAAATATAAATGGACAAATTGAGGAATGTCATTTATTCCATTTATAACTGTGACATAGTATTTGTTAACGGAAACTGGTGTTTTTTGTGGTTATTTTTCTATCTTTTTTTTTTTTTTTAGCAAAAACTTCAGTAAATCATCAGTCATCATCATCAGTCTAATGTACTTCATCCTCATATGTCTGAATCGCAGTGCTATTACACACTCTGAATTATGTTGTGGAACAGCTACATTACATGCGCACACACGTACACACAGTTACAATATTGTTGCTCTGCAGTGATGTGAAGCCTGTTCAGTCTGTCAGCTAAGCTAATGACAGAATGCCAAAGTATTTCACCTCAACACTGACAGACGAGCAGACGGATGGACAGACTGATGGAGGGGCTGATGGAGCGCGGTGGCCAATGAACCATCGAGACAACTAGTCCCGCTTTACAAGTCCACTGATGCATGCTGGTGCTGATCTGGACCCTTGCTAGTTTGTGTGTGTGTGTGTGTGTGTGTGTGTGTGTGTGTGTGTGTGCATATAGATTTGTGTCTAAACACACACTTCAATGTGTGAGTGCATATTTTTGCCTGATTTTGTATGTGAGTCTACACACATATCTATCTGTTTGTGTTGCTTCTGGCCTGCTTGTGTGTGTACTATCTGATCAAGGCCCATGTTAAGCCCAGGGGAACTCAGCATCCCTGCACAGCCTTCGAACTGAAGAAGCGGAATTAGGTTTGAACAGCTAAGGGCAACAAGATCAGGCAAACAGATAGTAGCTGTGAACAAGGACTATGACTCATAGCTTCCTATCAGATAAACTGGACATATGGTGCTAGCAGGGAAGATAATGCAACATGAAGCCCCAACTTTGTAACTTCACTTCCTGGATTTCTATGGTTTAATCATCTCTGCAGTTTGGTTTAGACTGAAATTAGTGTTGTTATTGTTACAGCAATCTGATGTAATGGATATTAACCAATTACTTTGGGGCATATTTATTTTATTGTTATTATAGTAAAATTAATACATTTTACAGTTTGTCTGTTAAGATCTTAACTTGACTTAACCCTGTTTTAGTTATGCGTGAATATTTATTTCTTTGAGTTAGCTTTTGTTAAAAAGTTGCAGAAAGTAAATTTTTCATGCACAAGGTGCTGTAAAGTCTTTAAAAATGCATGCAATACTTTAGAAAAAGAACATGTTTAAGGTTGGTGTTGCTGTGCTTTTATATTGTGTCATCCTATTTATGCATTTAACACTTTTCAAAGTTGTACTTGCCAATCTATCACAGAGCTGACGTAGAAAGACAATAATACACCGATGGAAGAAATGTGTATAAAGACAGAGAGAACAAAAAAAAATAGTATTAGTATTAGTATTATGGCAGCAATGATGATTTTATGATATAAAAGAGACAGCTATCAACTTATAAAATAGGCCATAACAGCTCATAGGCCATATTGCATGAATAAAAAAGGGACTGTACATGCAAGAAGAGAAGTTCCACATGAAAATAAAGTTGAATACTGCTGCAAAAACATTATTATTTTGAATCATCCATTCATACCTAAATAATGTTTGCATCCCAAGAACTTATTTTGAGACCTGTGTGCTACAAGGTCAACATCGAGCCATGACCCCTTCAAACTCCCTATCACGCATGCATTAGTCCTTCAGGGTCTGTCATATCTTTTGCAACAATTATCACATACCAGGTCAGAACAGGTCCTTCAGGCATATTAAAATAAATTGTCCAATAATGTTTTAAGGAAATCTTGTTGAGTCCCTGGTGTTGCTATGGTGTGGGTCAGAGATGAATGGTTAATGTCACATTAGGATACACACTCCGCATCAATCCTGGGCTGTGAGTCACTGGCCGCAGCCTGGCCAAACTAAACCAAATATTTCATCTACAATGTAAAACATGCTCACAGCCATAAACATGCTTCAAAATGTGGTGGGCTGCAGCTTGAAAAATGATTTTAACCATAACTGTAAGTGTTCTCTTTCTCTCTCGCCTAGTGAGCGTTTATTTATGTAGATTGGATAGAGTGGCGTATAATTATTCCAGCATTGCCAATGTCTTCTTTTATTTATTCTTCATTTCCTTTCCTCTGCAGGGCCGAGTATTGTCTTGGGATGAGGGAAAACAAGGAACACACATCTATCTTTAGACACGCACGGGCCACTTCTGCACGTATCTGATTGCAGGTTTCAACTATTTGTAAAGTTCCTCTGCAGTGAAAACTCCTGAGCGGTGATTTTAATAGCTTTGTGTAGATGTTCTGACTATTAATTATAGCTCTCAGATCTAAGTTCAGTCCATTCGTGTGTTAATGTGGCTTTAAAAAAAAAAACCCTTCTTGCAGGCTTGTGAATGTGTTTCTGATGCAAAATGCTGAACTGTATTAATGTTTTACAGTATATACTAATATGTATATATTTCTGGCACAAAGTATATACCTAGTGTGTGTCAACTAGACTGGCAGTCTGAGTATTTTTGTGTGTGTATTTTTTCCATTTCCCCTCTTGCCTTTAAATAAGAGCATTGCCACTGAGCTGTTTATTGGCTCAAGGTTTCTGCAGCGGTAATGATGCATGGAGAATGATGTGGGCTGAACTGGAGAGCAGGGGGCCTGCACATCCTGGCCTTTATGAAGTTACATTAAATCCAAGCAAAAAGCCTAAGAGACTGCCAGTAAAAGTGGATGTCTGTGCAAGTGTGTAAAGGAAATTATGCTTTTTTTTTTCTCGTTAAATGTCCATAATTCTGGTTGACCTTCTTTCATGTATAAATCCAGAGTGGTTAAATTCAGTGGTCTGAATAAAAGCTGTTAAAATATGCATTAGACACACAGGAGGGGGAGAGAAAAAGAAGCCGTCTGAAGTGAAAACTTGATATTGGTGTTTCAGCTGGTTATTGTACAGCTGTAAACTATCAGATCACAGGATTTAAACAGTTGTGACCTTTATAGAGTGGCAAAATTGGGCTGTTATTTCATATACAGACTGATGGGTATGGATTGAAAAAAACAAAAAAGCAGTTGAAGGTATTGTATGTGCATCCTATAATATCTCCCTAGGTTTTTCCTGAGAAAGTTCTGAGGAAAAGTGTTCTCGTACCGCAGAATTGTTTGCACCTGTGTTCTTGTAATGATGAATCCCATTGTCCCTGAAAATGCAGGACTATATGCACACACAGAAATCACACACAGAAACTGAAAAGGAAAGTTGAGAGAAGTCAAGAAAGTCCAAAGAGGGTGGAACAAAAAACAAAACAAAATGGTGAACACCAAATTAATTTATAAGTCATATTTTGTAACATCAATAGCCGACATTGGATGGCGTGGATCCTAATTAACATAAAGGATATAAATTGAATTGTTAGTGTAGTGTTTCTTTATTTTAGAAAAGCATAATGCTTTGTAAAATAATTTAAAATATTACAAGGTGAAATATTATTGTAATTGCTTGTGTGCAAATAGATTCTATAGAATAAATCCCAAATAAGAGAACGATGGTTAACGTCAGAATATTTGTTGAAAACTGCATAGGTGTATTAGAGAAGAAGAAATCTCTTCTTAGGAACAGTTGATGAACGAGTCCCATTGCAACCAATGAGTTTTGAACCCTATTGAACAAAGCTGATATAAAAAGTAATATATTTTGTGCATATTTTGTTCCTTTTATTTTGACCTACTTTCTAAACAGCATCTGGTTTGTTTTTAGGTCACCGTGGAACACTCAGACTAATGAGAAAGCAAAGCAAAGTATTGTTCCAGCACAACAAGACAAGCTCTATCTTTCATCAACAACAACATCACCTCCGAAGGAAAAATAAATGTCATGATCTGTCTCAGGGAGGGTGTGTGGGGGTTGGTTATCCTTGTTTATCGGAGAACAGGGGAAATGGTCTGTGATGTTGTGGGACAGACAGGTGTGTCAGAGTTGAAAGCACTGGGTGTCCAAGACTGTGGTGTGGGGCACCTGATATGGTGGTGAAATGTGGCCTTGTTTAGCACAGCAAAGGGTCTGACATTAGAGAGGGTGATGACAGTAACAGTTAGGGGGGTCAGCTGCACTTCAGCACAAACATGACTCAGAGAAGGACAGAACGAGATGAATGAATATGGTAAACTTCTCTAAAATAGCCCTAATGTTAGACTGTGCTTACACATAGAGATGAAAAAGATGCAGTATAGATTGTATGAATACATGTAGGACATAATCACTGTGATGAATGTCCTCTGTAAACTATGTTATTAAAAACACTAAGCCGCTAAAGTTTAATGTAATAAAATATACAAAAGTACACAAATAAAAAAATAGATACATAAATATAGACACATAAATATATATAGGGAGGGTTGATGTTATGATATGTTCAATTACAAATGATGTGAAGAAAGCACTTGAATACAGGCTACTGATCTAACTGCACAAGGTAATTCTGAGCTCAGACCAATGATATTGACGTAACTGACATTTCAACTGCATAGTCAGCATCAGAAACAGAGTGTCAGGACCCTTGAAGTAAAATTTGTGATTTGTTTTATTGGTTTATATACAGTAAATAAAATTTGACTTGGCTTACCTTGAACCCCGAGATTTAAATAATGGCTAACCTTAACTTAAAAAAAACTATAATATATTATAACCTGTGTTTAGATTTTAAATTTCCTTGACTTTTAAAGTCAAGGAAGAAGAAGTCTGTCCCTCAATTCCACCTGTGGTTGTTACACATGACATTAAAATGCATCTTAGGATGACAATATAAATCTGATTTCTCAAGCCTGTTTAAGGAAAAGCACATCATTTATTAGTAAACAAATACAGTATGTTCCTAGAATTGGGAAAATACTTTTGTATAAATTTTTCCTGAATCCACAAGAAGATTATTTTATATCTAATTGTGTCTAAAATATTTATGATTGCCTTTTTCTCAGTTTTTGCTGTCTGTACCTGCTCAGGGTGTATGCTAATGAAAGTATAAAGGAGCTGTGTGGTTTCTCTTTAAAGCAGAACACAGCCATGTGGATGCTCCAGCAGAGAATGACTGTCAGTGAATCCTCAGTCACTGGAGACATCAGGGGTGGCAAGGTCATTCTTCCTGCTTGGTTAGGCACACACACACACACACACACGCACACACACACACACTCACACACAGGTGCTCATTGTTCAGTCAGGCTGCTATCAACCTTCACGCCCGGGGATATGAATCAGTTGAAGGGATAAAAAGAGAGACTGAAAAGTCAGAGAGGGCTCTTTAAAGTAAACAGGGGTGAGCAGGTCTCCTTTTCTGGTCAGATTTATTGGACTGGCAGTCGACCCTAACTGTCCCATGCATGAGTGGTCCAGGTGATGTGCCGGGGGTGGTAGGGTGTAAGGGAAGAAGAGGGTTCACTGACACCAGTGACTCATAAAAATTTTAATTGACTGGTCAGCAACAGGTCAACTGGAGGTCATTGGGATGGACAGCAGGTCACTATTTTAGGGACCTCTGTGTCTCATTACAGGGCAATACATTAAATGCAAGATATCTGGCAGTCTTTCCTTCAAAGGCACTGATTGACTGCAGTGATAGGAAGAAAGAGGCACAGTTTGTTAAGTTTGTAAGATGTTCTGTAGAACAGGAGTAGAGGTAGTTGTATGACGGCATATTTGTTCTCTGTTTTTCCTCCCAGCATGGCCAATGCTCCTTGATATCCACTGATGTTTCACTGGTTCACAAACTGAAGGCCTTTACAATGCATCATCTGGGGACCATGAATGTCTGTACAAAACTTTATGGCAATGCATCCAATAGATGTTGAAATACTTCAGTGGTGGTGGACCAACCGACAGACCAACAATTCCATAAAGCCGAGCTGCTAGCCGGTTTAAAAACTATGAAATTAAAAGTTAGTAGGCTGGTATACACATTGACATCTATGTTTCTGTCTTTCTTTATCTCTTGTTTATGCACATTCCAGATGTGATTTCTCCATTGGACCATAACTGAATTCCAGTTACTTGCATCAAAGAGCTTTCCCTCCATACTGAGCTCCTCCCTCCTGTCGAGGTATGGGTCCTGTTTCAGTGACAGCCAAATTGATTTCATGATATGAGGGGATAATCTGTGCAGGCAAGGCACTACAATCAAATCTGGCCTTGCAGATTCCTATCAGATAATAAGACGGGCATTTAGGTGAGTGTCTGTTTTTCTGCATCTCCTCACCCCTAGTAGTTTTCTGATTCCTGCATCAACTGAACAAAATTAATTTTCATAGTAGCTATCATCTTAACACACACAAATAACACCATAATACGGCAGCGTATCAGGGGGTCCTGAATGAACTGCATTCAAAGGCAGGATTGTTTTTTTTTTCCTATCTATTAGGATAACCTTATAATTATAATTTAAATTCCCTAGATGACTCCCTTTTAAAACTGTATACTGTGTAATCAAACCTAAAAATAAACTCTTTGCACACTTTTGCCCATCTTCCATATCAATCGTAGGCTGACTGAGGCACACTGCCAACACATACACACCCACCCAGACACATAAAAATATTGGACAGATGCAAACATAATGTAAATACACAAACCCTGTGGCCTCACACTGTAGCACTTACTGTTATTTACTGCATCCCAGGGACGGGCTGTTTGCCTAACAACTAGACCTTGTTAACCCTGAGCCATTAAATTGTGGAATCATGTTGCTTTTGCTTCCTCCGGGTCAACCAAGCATTGGCCTATAGAAGCAGTGCTGGCCAAAGTTTCTCAAGTTTGTCTCCCCTTAACCTGTCAATTTTAAATTGACAATGAATCTTTAAGCACTGCTGAATGATGTAAGATTTTAATTGGAAAGCACAAAAAACTGTTATGTCTGCAGAGCTAATTTGTCTAAAATGCAGGTGCAATGAAACAAAACAAAACAAGACCTCCATATGAATTAAATATTCTAGGGGCTCAAAAGAATTTGATGCTAAGACTAATATTCTTTTACTTCTGACTATTGTTTGTTTTTTAATTTAATAATTTGAATTTTATTTGACACATACCAGAGTCAGCTAAATACCTAAAGTGTAATGTGTAAATGTTCCATAGAAGCTGCATTGTAATATATCTTGATTTAATGCTTGCTGAGCTTTTAGGTTTGGACTATAATCAGGATACGCTATACCAGATGCTTTGTTAATGGCCTAAGACTAAAAGCTCAGCAGTAAAATAAGATGTATTACAATGGAGCAGTTGCACAGAGTTCACTTTTCATTTTGATTATTTTCTTAGCTGACATTCTCCATTGCAGGAGATCTGCTTATGAACATTGTGGTTGGTATCCAGGCTTGTGAACCTTCAGTTACAGTATGGACTTTTTCCTTTTGATGTCTGTTTTGCTGCCATTGATACATGAGGCAGATAATGGCCTTATATTAAAATTGAATATGGGTCAGTTAATTTATGATATATTGGCGTTTTATGAGCTCTTTATTAGTTTGCTTAATTACATCTAATCTTAACTACAGCATGTATTGATTAATACCGCACTGCTTGTGTAGTGTTATATAGCTTGATTTTGACTAGTATGCACATGTTACTGTTAAAGTTGAAGTGACTATTATCGACAGTTTTATCAATGGATCGCATCATGTCTTGCATGTTAAAGGAGTAGCTCATATAAAATGAACCCACAGAGTTCAATTATCACACATCTCTGCAGTTCCCCAGATAGCTAGGATAGCAACCGCAGTAAACAGTGAACATAGCAGACCATTTCACAGCTTGTTTGGTCTCTATCAATCAAATCTCAATCAAACTTATTGATTGTAAAAACCCCCATTATTTAGTCATGAATACTGAATATTTTTTTTGTTTTTTTTTAAACATATGTTATGTGTAGTTATAAAAATTACAGTAGTGGAATTGAAATTTTCAGTGAATAGTTTTAGCTATCCATCCCCTTTTCCACCCTTCAATAAATAAAGGTCAGGGAAAAGCTCACAGTATCAGTTATTCATGGCATCAATCCAAATATATCTGTTGTAGCCTTCAAGCTGTCAAATCCTGTTGTGTAACTTATGGTGGACCTGTCATTTAGATTAAATTCAGTGCACCTGAAGTGGAACAATATAAACTCTCAGTGTGTGGGTATTGATGATAGCCAGGGGAGAGATAAATCAGTGTGAAGATGGTAGTCAAGCAAGGAGAAGGGTGCAGAAGGTCTTTAGAAACTGTAGGATTTTGTACTTTATCTGCATGTGTGTACTGAGTAGGGAACCAGAATACCTCTGGCTAGCCCCCTGGCAGAAATGTTTGTCCATCTCTGTTTTCTGCAGATAAGCACTGGCTGGCTTCTCCTTCACTGTCAGCTTTGCCTGTGGTGCTGCTCAATTGCCAACAGCAGAGGACTGTGGTTTTACCCTGCAGTCCTTTGGTGTAAATGAGTGTACCTGAAGCGATGTGACTTTGGGTGACAGACAAAGAACATGCACATTCAGAAAATACTTTCCTGAAGAGATAGAAGTTATAGAGCAGAAGAGGACCGTCTGGGACCTCTATTCTTCCTTTACCCTATAGGCTCACCATCCATGGACCAGCAGATGTCTGATTTACACCCCTGCGGTTGGGTCAAGGGAACCGGACAGTCAGATACCTCATGTCAGGATACCCTCTCAACCGTTGCCTCTTTCTTATTTATGAGACCGGCAGCGTTCAGCTCCATGGCTGATCATTTTTCCATGCAGGATGAGCCTCTGTGGATGCCGGAGTCAGAACTGGGGGGGAGATAGGGTAGGTTCATTTCTTGGGCTTAATGCCAGGAACAATGGAAGGGAATGGAGTGTATACACTCTTATTTCGGTTTGAGTTACTATTAAATTATACACAGTTTATTGACCCGAGTAAAGCCTAATGATGATTTTTTAAATTTCCCTTTGCTGCCTCCCTATCTCTTTCTCAAGTGGGATTACAATAATTACCTGGGTCTGTCATGCATTTTTCATTCAGCCTGCTTGGTCAGCTCCTCCGCACTACTGCACTAAAAACAGAAGCCTCCACACTTTTGCCTTTCACTGTCTGACAATTTATTAAAGGAAGTTAATCCTTTACCCTGTAACCCATGTTTGACTGAAAAACTTCAGGTTCATGCCTTTCATTTCTAATCTAGTCCAGTGTTTTTACTTCACTCTACTGCAGGCAGCTTGTGCATTAGTGAGTGTTGGAGGTCATGCAGGTCTTGTATCATTACTCAGTGACTGACAGACTGACAAGCTCTCTTGTCTCGGCCCAGTAGGCTGCAGGTAAACCTAAATAGCCGGACCGTGATGAATGGCACCTCACACAGGATTGACAGCGACTGGAAGGAGACCGAGCTAACTTGAGTGCTATGTCACTATTGCCCGGGGTTCCATTTTTGAGGTCATTGCAAGAGTTTCGTTTTGCGTAAGCACGCATCCCTGTTGGCTGGTGAAGTTTTATCAAACAAGGATGTGCTGTGGTTGTTGCCTAGAGGTGAAAAACAGGAGTGAAGTGAAGGTTGAATACTGCCTGCGAAGATGTTGGTAGGAAAAGCTGCTGCTGGCTAAATGTCCTTAAGCAAGTCACATCACTCCACAGCTACATCAGTGGCTTTAGTGGTCAGTTCTCAGCTCTGAAGCTGTATGTTGTGTGTAGTGTGTAGTGTCACTAACTTTTCTTGAGTGACTAAACATTTTAATAAAAAATACCTCTCTGTTTGTCTCCCTCTGATCACAGAACAGGACTTCTACTTAACTGCCCAGAGTGGATCAGGTTTCTTTCTTCATAACTATCAGTGACACTTATATGAGTGACTGCAAGATAAGATCAAGAGTTCTGTGTGTGTGTGTGTGTGTGTCCACTCTGCAGCTCAGGCCGTGAGCCTATCCATCAGTTGAAAGGACAAAGACTCATGTCGTTGTGCAGTGTGCACTCTCTGTCCATGACCGTGCAATCCTCACATATGCATGCACACACCGAATGCCCCTTGGTCATAGACTCCAAGAGAGGATTTTCAAATCTTATGCGAACCTGGGAGACTACAGACATAACAACAGATTTAACCGATTTTTAATATTCTAATCGTGCACACACCAGACGATTCAGTCATGACTCAGGACCACACATTTGGCATTTATACTAAATGATTTCATAGTTGCTATTCCAGGGACTTGGGATCATGATCAAATGTGACAAAAGTTTTGTACTGAAAAACAAAAAAAGAATGGATGAACTGTGGATGAAGCAATGACAGAAACAGCATAGTTTATATGTTTTGCAGTGCAAGATGTAGATGAGCTGGAAATAAAGTTTTATTGTCTCAAATGGGACCAGTGCAAACTTCTTGCTTAGTGACCCTTCCCAGTCAGCTCGCCCTCATTGGCTATTGCAGGTTTTTGCTCAGTATGCTATAGCTGTTCCCTTCACAGTACAGGATTTCATGTTATATATTAAGGTTTGATATGTAGCCTTAGAAATTGGGTAGACTCTGATCGAGTCGGTAATGTTAAGATTATGTCTGTAAACCTCTTACCCTACAGGATAATTTGGGTAGATTATCTGTTCAGACCAGCCTTGAATTGGCAACACCCCCACAAGTGTCAGGAGAGGCAAATCGGACCCAAAATCTGCCCAATTAACTCCTAGTGTGGGGCTAGCATAAGAGTTTCACAGCACTAAAATGTAGCAATAGGAAAAGGTCTGAATGCAGATATGTCTTTTCTGACCTCACTTTCTCCTCCCAAAGACTTCAAAGTTCGTCAGTCAGTGCCAGTTAATGGGGTGAAGTTAAACAGGTCAGAGGCCTGTCATGTTCCTATGAATGCCTGGACTGACAGTCAAGGGTAAGCTGCCAAACACCAGGGACTCAGTGAAAATATGTTCTCTACACACCCAATAAAAATACCAAAATGTAATCATGGAATTGTAAAATTGGAGCAGACAGTGTACCATTAAAAATATTCTCTTGGCGCTTACAAACAACTGACAGTAAAGGTTAATGTTACAATGATTGGAAATGCTTGCACTTTTGGCTACATGTTTATGATCTCACCTCCTGGTCAGTAGGAGGTTCACTGGGTTCCACAGTTTGATTTGGAAATCTCAGAGAAAAAACATCAGCTATGCTCTCCATTTAGACGTGGCTGTGAATCTGTGACTAGATGCCGATGGAGTTGCTCCGGGGCCCTATCTCCTCCACAGAGCTCTCCCAATGTAGTGCAAATAAGTCAGTCAGAAGTAAAGTGCATGATTGACACAGTCCCAGCTGTGTGAGGTAGTTAAGTTGATTGTTTATTATTATATTATTGCAGACTCCTGTCAGCTGTTGAGGAGTCTGATTGCAGAGGGGAAGAAAGAGTTTCTGAATCTAGTGGTCCTGCATTTCACACTCCTGTACCTCCGGCCTGAGGGGAGGAGAGTGAACAGTCTGTGTTGGGGATGGGTGGGGTCCTTGATGATGGCTCTCCTGAGGACTCTACACTGGTAGATGCTCTGCAGAGAGGGCAGGGGAGTCCTGGTGATCTTGTAGGCTGTCTTCACCACTCTCTGCAGGCGCTTGCGGTCCATGACAGTAGAGCTGCCGTACCTTACAGTGATGCAGCTGGTGAGGATGGACTCAACAACGCAGCTGTAGAAGTTGCTGAGGATCTTTGTTGACATGCCAAACCTCCTCAGCCTCCTCAGGAAGTACAGGCGCTGCTGAGCCCTCTTCACCAGCTGTGTGGTGTTCAGTGTCCAGGTGAGGTCCTCGCTGATGTGGACGCCCAGATATTTAAAGCTGCTCACCCTCTCCACTTCCTGACCCTGGATAAGCAGTGGCTGATGAGTCCTCCTCTCCTTCCTCATGTCCACTATCATCTCCTTGGTCTTGTCCGTGTTGAGGGTGAGGTTGTTGTCCTCACACCACGTCACCAGACTGGCCACCTCCATCCTGTAGGCTGCTTCATCACCGCCAGTGATGCGTCCTATCACGGTGGTGTTGTCGGCAAACTTCAGGATAACGCTGTCCTCGTGGGAGGCCACACAGTCGTGGGTGAACAGGGTGTAGAGGATGGGGCTGAGGACACAGCCCTGTGGTGTTCCTGTGTTGGTGACGATCCTGGCTTCCTGTCTTGACAGACTAAGGCCTGCCAGTCAGAAAGTCCTGCAGCCAGTCACAGAGCATGGGGTGTAGTCCAATGGAGAGCAGTGGTAGTAAAACAGTCCTGCAGTGTGCCTGTGGTCTCTGGTGTCCAGAGCTTCACCTGTTTGATGGTTGGGTTAGATTGCTTGAGTCTCTGTCTGTAGGCCGGGTACAGGAACAGAGAGATATGATCAGAGTGTCCGAAGTGGTTTGATGTTAGTGTAGACCTGATCCAACGTGTTTCTGTCACGGGTAGGAAAGTCTACATGCTGGTGGTATTTGGGGAGTACAGTCCTTAGGTTGCACTGATTAAAGTCGCCCGCAGCAACGAAAGCAGCATCTGGGTGAGCCGTTTCCAGTGCGCTGATGATGTCATGGAGCCTGCTGAGCGCCGCTGTGGAGTTGGCTCAAGGAGGAATGTAAACAGCGGCCAGAAACAATGAATGAAATCAATCAAAAATATACACCAGTTTTTGGTTTTTTTTCAGCTTAACCCCTGAACTGTCTGTCAGTTTGAAATTTTTACACTGACATTAGTGTAAATCTGTCTGATTATTACATCATCCAATTTCTGTCATTAATCTTTTCATTTTTCTGGTGTCATTATACTATTTATACCGACATAAAAGCTGGGTATGTATTGCTGTGGACAGGGCCAAGAACAAAACATATTTTAGACGCAGAAATAAAGGTCCACCTAAAACAATCAATATTTGAATTACAGTGTAATATAGCTTGAAGACATTATCTCTATAAAGATGTAAGAAGTACTGTGTTTGACTTCTTACAAAAAAACATTAGGTTACAGGATCAATAGTTGTAATGAGCTGATGCAGTAAAGACAAAATGTACAAAGCCTTGCACATTAGGTCTGTTGTGGACCATATTTCTGGATCTAGGATTTCTAAGCCTAGAATATTGCATGCTAAGCGCTATCACGCTCATACTGTATGCAGGGTGGTTGGTCGGTCAGGGAGTTTTTCTTGTCTGTGTCATGTAAGCTGACAGCTTGCTTATTTTTCCAGCTTCAGCACAGAGATAGTATGAGGTAAAAAGAAGGAGCCACCCAACCCCTATAAATCATCACAGAGACTGGGCTTCCCTGAGCAGAGAGAGACTGGATCCTTGAGTGTGTATTTATACATCTGTGCATGCATGCAGCTCAAGTACATGTACAGTATGATGTTGATTTATCTGTAGTTGTCAGTATGTATGTAAGCATTGTGTAACTCTGTGTGTGTGTGTGTGGGTGGTTGTGCATGTTCTTCCCCAGTGCACCAGAGTACCCTATTTCTGCACCCACAAGGATACAATATCCAAAATCCATTTATCAAAGTCATAAAACAGACCATGATAGAACCAGTGTGTGTGTGTCTGTGTGTTAGTGTCTGCATTTATATATATACATGCATATATATGCATATATGTGTATGATCTATGTTTTGTTTATTTGCTTTCCAATCGAGTATGGATCAGGTAGCGGCTGATTTTGTTTTTCTTTTCATGTGCATGTATGTCTCATATGATCTGTGACAGAATATCGTTGGTCTGCACCCATGTAGAAGAATGTAGAAAGTGTGATCAATTTGCTTATGCAGTATATTAATAGTAATTAATATAAAATGCACAGTGAATGGATCTGGTGCAGGATGTGTAAGTGTATGCGGTGTGACAGATGTGTGCACCTGTTTATGTTGTCCACCTTTTGTGCATGTAGGTGAATATAACCTGTCTGTGGGTATCACTTGCATGCATATTCCCCTGTCCCGTGTGTGTGTGTGTGTGTGTGTGTGTGTGTGTGTGTTTAGATAGTACTACACCACATGCTCCAGTCATCAGCAACAGATGGGCTGATAAAATGCCAAGAAAGCAGCAATTACCACCAATAAACCATTGCCTGCTGCTCACTTGGTATAGGGTTGCCAGGTGTTAACATATACTGGACTGAAAAAACATGAATTTTAAAAGGCCCTCTCTGGTCTTGAGTCTCAAATGTTTCTACTAACAAAAATAAAAGTCCTTTATACAGGATAAACTGTGTAACATTTCAGAACATTAATTGCACTTTTATAGTGTTTTATACAGCAGCTCAATCTGATATAATATAAATATGAACACAACCAACCATTTATATGACGTTTTTATGTTATGACACCAACAGTGTCATAGCAGCTGAAGCCAGATTTTTTTTTGAAAGTTTCTCTTTTGATTCTTTGCAGTTTGAGAACTCACACAGTTTTCAGCTTCATTGCCTCCATCGGGGAGATGATAACCTTTCACCCACCTACCAACTATCCAACCCCCTGAAAACTCAGCTCAAGGTTATGTAAGATTATTATTACTGTGGATATTTTTCAGTGTGCCAGGAGAAATGCACTGCAGTATCGCCTTCTTCTTATACCCAGTATACAAAGAAGTATATTGCCTTTTGGGAGATCAAGCTCATATATATGCAGACACGAAACATTCCTCCGCGCAACGATATTGAAAGTTTTAATATAACCACTTTGAGAGCAGAGTTTCACAGCATTTAGAAGACAAGTGAAATCTCTACTCACATGAAAACCCCCTGCGGAGCGATAACAGCCACTTGTGAAGATAAAAAAGCACATAGAGAGCAGCATGGAAAATAAACTGGAGACACATATTCCCATAAAGGGAGAAAAAAAATGTGTTAGAGCCACATGGGTGCATAGAAACACTCATCCTACAACACATGCATGTGATGAGCTCTGCTGCACTATCTGATATACTGTACTCTATATGCACAGAGCAGTACCAGGCATGGCAGGGAGCTCTGAATGAAACATTAGTCAGAGTAAGTGACTCCTCTGTGGTTTGGAGCTCCCACACACAATAGCATCTTCCTGCAGCTGAGGGCATTCTGTTAGTGGGCCAGCTCTCATCAGCTGCCCAGGAACAAGGGCCTTCTCTCAGGGGCAGGGAGGTGTACTAGCCCACATCCCACCCATAAGGCCCCCTCCTTTGTTGCACTGGATCCTCCTGCTGAGTGATATGGGTGAGGGCTGAACAGGACTGTATGAACACTTGTGTCCCCTTACTGAGTATCAAACCTCAGTGAATTCCTGTTCCTCTGCCCATTTAGCATGAAGATCCTACCCTGGTATGTATAACAATTAATTGATTAAGTAAACACCAGATGAATCAGTGAGAAATATTGATAATCAGTCACCCACAGAAGTCATTTATCGAGCAAAAATGTCAAACATTTGGTGGATGTGCTGACTTTCCTATGTTATAATAATTAGTAAAGGGAATGTTTCACCATTTTAACAACTTCATGATTGATCAGTTTATTAAGAAAACATAATAAATCAATTAAGCAATAATGAAAATAATAATGAGCAGTTTTAGAATAAGCCTTAATAAGTTTTGTTTTGACAGGCAGCCAAAAAAACTCTTTTCACTTTTTTCTCCTTCATAGGCACACACACAAACACATACAGACAGGCATAAAGAGCCTGACTCAGCAAAATGTTCCCTTTACTGAATATGCATTTGCTAACTTGTCTGACTTTTTTTCTCTGACTTTTACATTTAATTGCATTGATGGACTACTTAACTCTAAATCTGAGATCAAAATTAATATTTAGAAATAACATATCATAGATGGTCACAGTACATTTGACAGTAAAATAAATGCATAGAAACCTGTAGGTAATGTGCGTCTCTGTAACTAGCTGCTGTAAGGTTTTCAAATCTTACCTGCGTTTGTCTCAAACATATCTTAAATTATCTAAAAAACGTCTATTTGTACTCGCTGCTTTTGGTGCGCTCATGGAAAAGGGAAGAGATGGCATTAAATAGTAAATATTTCTCCCGCTAATTTATATTAGCTTAATGTTTGGATTGATTATAGAATATTCTTATTAATTAAGATTGACTATTACTGACATTTTGATTCTTGTTTTTGACTCTTGACTGGGTACTCATAGCCATCATCAGTTACATTCAGCATATTGCTCTAACCCAGGACCTGCCAGCAGGTGACCACTAAACACATTCATCCCATTCACTTGTTACTATATGAAGCAAAGCCAATGTCATAAGAGACAATAGGCTGTTATGTACTCAATAGTTATACTATTGGAGGGAGGAAATGGGCTTGTAATGAACATCTGTCCCTGTTGGCTGACGAGGATATGAGGGTGGAGTGGCCCTCGCCTACCCAGGGAGGAGTTGTGGGTAATGGATCCAGCTGGTGGTAACACATTTTTGGGTAGAGGGGATTAGGCATGTTGGCTGGTACCCGTGAAGCAGCTGATACAAGCTCATGGCTAAGCAATGATCACACTGAGGACTTGTGCTGCTTTCAGGTCAGATGGGAAATGTGGCAGATTTACTTCTTGAAAATGCCAGCTATTCCAGTTTCCATGTTGCAAATACTGCACACTGATTCCTATTTTTCTGGCTCTTTCAAATTTCACATTAACAAGGAGAAACCTGTTTGTCAAAATATAGAGATTATATCTACATTATATATTAGAAAGAGGAAAATATGAAAGAAGTGATACATTTATAAAGTGATTAATTTGAGGATTTGTCAAATTTGTATTCACTGTTAACCCTGGAGAAATTGGGATCAGACACAGAGAAAATGACTGCACCTCTCTGACTCCACTTGAGATGAAAATTTGATTAACTCTTGACAAACTGGTTTCAGTGTATTATTGAAATCAGTGAATGAGACTTAAAGGCACCGTGTGGAGCTTTTGACCACCAGTGCTACTGAGAAATGTTTGGATGAGCGGGTCCATGTTGTGTTTGTATCTTGTTCTCTTCCGGCACTGGTGCTCGAACACACATACATGTCAGCATATTGGTGACATACACTTCCCTGGACTGCAGAGGGCAGTAATGAATATTAGCAGTTGGTGGCAACAAGCTGCATTTTGCATTGGTGGGGATGTGTTTTTTAAAGTACAGGTGACAATAAAATAGGAGGATG
Organism: Pampus argenteus; assembly: GCA_036937835.1. Taxonomy (NCBI): domain Eukaryota; kingdom Metazoa; phylum Chordata; class Actinopteri; order Scombriformes; family Stromateidae; genus Pampus; species Pampus argenteus. The sequence continues at coordinate 15,955,259 of CM072867.1, forward strand.
CCAAAACACTATGCAGCGGTCTGTAATACTTAAAGTCGAGATTGTACAATAATTTATAACGGCAGCAACTGTTTTATCTGTCATCACAACCATTGCAAGGTAAACAGTCAAATATAGTACTTACAATGCAAAGTATTCCACCAGGAATGTGTATTTGCATGTGATTAGCCAATGCAGTGCCTTCCCAGATGTTGTATTGTGTTGCACATTTGTGCCAGACAACCTTGTCGTTTTATCAGGCCCTCTGCATTGACACTCCTTGTCAATGCATTTCCCCCATTCAAATTGAATTAGAGGGATTTTTCACTTTTCATGCTCCTGTTTTTGTCCCTCCTACCTGCTAGATTTTGCTAAGAGACGGTATGAAAGTATCATATCACTATTGATGAAACTCATTCTGATTTTAAGATTAGTTACTGAACACATTTACATAACATTTATATTAAACATTTTTTTCATCAGGCACGTCAAGGAATCAGCCATTTACAGAAAATTATTAAAAAGTTAGGTAAGGCAGAAAAAGGCTCTGCTGTTTGAGGCAGCTCTAGGAGAACTATAATCCCTGTTTAATAAACTCTTAAAAGCTTATCATATACATAAGGTTGGGTTAGTAGAGAGAGCAAACAGTGTTGGTGTGAGAGTACTGTATCAGCAGAGTGATGGGAAATGCTTGGATGTAAAGGCCACGCTGTTCAACTGTAATAAATCTGTTTGAATGTTCTAGCTATACAGCTGAAAATAAGCCACTCACAGTGAATGAATGAAACAGCTGATTCCAATTATCTATTACCAGTGCAGCTTCAGTGCTCTGTCTGGACTAATGCTATGTTTCATTATACATAGAAAGGAACATCACCAATTTCCTTTCCTCCATACCCTGAACCATTTATCCTATTCACACTGTATGGGTTGAGAGGCAGTGTCGATGCAAGCCTTAATATATATATAATGCATTTTGAGGAAGGAAATGTATTGGTGTTTGTTAGGCTTTTAAAATGTAAGCAGGATTTAAGTGAGAAAAACTGAAATTAAACAACTCCACTGTAAAGGCACCATGTTGCTTAAATATTTTAACATTTAACATGTAAGTTGCTGAAGATCTTTTTAGCAAACTTAAGAAAAACATTTTTTATTCTTCGCTGGGTCTTGTTGCGATTCCTCATTGACATTGGCACAGTATTTGGCGGAAAATCTGTGATAAGTTAAATGCTGTTTGTTTGTTCTTTGTCACTAAATGTTTGTTTTTTGCTCTCAAAATAAAGAAAAATAAAGAGAAACATTTTTAGTGTGAGATAGAACTGACAGTTTCCACCTGACCTTGATTTTTCTCAGTTGGCATGGAAAGTATGGGTGTGCGTGTGTGTGTGTGTTTGTGTGTGTGTGTGTCTCAGCGGGTGGGGGTGGGGGGGCATCAGTCGCCAGCTTTGTCATGTTTAAATCTCAGAGTGATGCATAAACAGAGCAGCATGTCTAAAAAGAACCAATGTTTCTGCAGGAGATGACAACCCCATCGAGCACATGTTCTGGAGCTGTCAATCCGGAGAATGACAGCACTGATGTCTGGCTCTGCAGTATCCATGCAGGGAGGTATTAGCATAATACAGTGTTATGGGAGACAAATGATACTGTGGGAGGAACAATGAGCAATGAGAAGCCTGTGTGATTGTCGAATAAACAAAGTAACAATGAACTTTGTGTCAACCAGTATGTCAACGCCACAATCAGTGGGGCTGTGACAGGGGGAGGTCTGAGTGGGGCACTGCAGTTTGATTGTAATATAGCGCTGTGTAGAAATATTTATTAAATCCTGTATTTGCCTGTGGTATAATATTCACATTCAATCTTGTGGACATTAGAAAACAACAGAAAATTGTGGAAATAAATCAATTCATATAGTGATTGTCTTAAAAAGCCTTTTGAACTCATTACCTCACTCGAAAGCAAGATACACATGTTTTACTAACAAGACAAAACATTAAATATGCATGTCTAAAATATATATGTGTGTGTGTGTGTGTGTGTATTAGAGAAAAAAAGAATGACAGAAAATAATTCAGAACAGAAAGAAAGATCAACAATCCAAATTTGGACTATTTCAGGCAGAATTCTCCTCCTCTTCCATCATTTTCAAAATCCCTGTTGCTACAGCAAACACCAACAACCTCTGAGCTTTCTCCAACACTTACTCAGCACTAAAACAAAGTGTGGAGATACGTCTGGCTATGCAACACTATAGCTCTACTGAAGACACAAGGAAGCTGGGCTTTATGCCAGCGCTCGCCTCCCTACGTACAAATGTTTCACCAAAACGAACCCCTCCCAAAACTATTTTGAAAGGGTACTGTTGCCAACCAAGACGTTTGTGATTGGTTTAAAATCATTGAGTATTATATTAGAACAGCTGTAAAGCAATGCCAGAAAAGGCACCTGCATTAGAAAATTAAAAAATATCTTACACCTGCTACATTTCTGTCAGGTTCACAGGAGCTGGGAATAAAATCCCACTGTATTCCTCCTCTGCTGCTGTTATTAGATGGGTGAGTTATGGGTGTAATCCATAATCCATCAATGCATCCATCAACGACCAGGTGTCTCTGTGAAGTGTCTTTGAGTGAGTACCTGCTATACACTGTACAGTAATTCACTGTACGTCAATATTACTGTAAAGTGATCTGTTAGGCTTGTCACGGCTGTGGCCACATCAGGATTCAGTGGAAATATTTCACGTCTGTGAATTTAGGATCAAAAGAAGACCTCTTTTCCATCTCGGAGAGCAAAATGTGTGACAGGTCCTGGCTGCAAATTGTCCACCCTGCTGAAAGTCTCTTATCGCCTACAGATGTCTGTCGCCATCTACTGTGGGTGCTGATAACAGCGTCTCAGTGGGGGGCCGGGGGATTTTGGTATTGGCTCTCAGTGAGCACACTCTGAGAATACGAATTGTAAGGAGCAGAGTGGAAGTGGTACACCCTGAAAAACTGACCCAGACCGGATTATACAAGTGTCATACAAATATTTAATAGTTTAGTGAACTTAATTATCCAACCACTTAATTATCTTTTTTTAGTAAAGAAGTATGACTTTTTACAGTATAAGACTGAGGTTTAATCTGTTCATTAAATTAGGGGCATTTAATGGTGGCTTAGAGCAAACAATGGTGCTCAAAGGATTCAACTATGACAAATATGTGTTAAAATGAAGTCAGCAGCACTGAGTTCAAATCAAATCAAATTTTATTTATATAGCCCAAAATCACAAAACACTTTTGTCTCAGAGGGTTTTACAATCTGTACAGGGAGTGACACCCTCTGTCCTTAGACCTTCGATTGAAGTGAGGAAAAACTTGCCCACCAAAAAAACCTTTTAACAGGGAAAAAGGTGGAAGAAACCTCAGGAAGAGCCACAGAGGAGGGATCCCTCTCCCAGGACAGACAGACGTGCAATGGATGTCACATGTACAGAACAAATCAACACACACATATTGAACTCAGTCGCTGATTTCATTGACTGAAACACAATTTCTGTGTCATTCTACCCTTTGTTTAGTCCCACAGCCTCCATCTGGATCCTCTGAATGGTCAGCTTCTCGTCATCCTCCAGCAGCAGTTCAGTAGTTCTCCACAGGATGGCGTTGCTGTGCTGCAGCAGACCAACCAGAGAGCTGGTTGTCGTTCAGTCACTTAGCAGCGTGGCCAACTGAAACATGGGGCCACATCAGCACTCAGGAAGGAGCTACCTAAACTGCCTGGCTGATAGTCATCTCTAGCTCTGCTCTAGACCCCCTCCAGTCCAAACACACACACAAGTGCGCACACAAAAACATAATATTCATGTTAACAAACAACCCAGCCAGTACCAGCTCTCTTTATTCTCTGCTTAAACTCAATTGTATTTTCCCTCTCTGCGTATGCTATTCATACATGATTCCTAATGCATGGGCACACATATCCACAGGCCGAGGCCGAGGGTACAAGGCCACAGGTTTACACAAAGGAACCAGAAGCTGCCACGCATACTTAGCTCTCTCCTTTTCCCTGCCCCATGCCCGAAGCAGTCAGAGAAGAAGATGTGCAAAGATGTGAAAGAGGAGGCAGAGCAACGAAACTACCCTCTGTGTTATAGCTGCAGCACATGCACGCCAGTGATTCTCGTTATCCATGGTGCTCTATTTGTTCGATGGACTTTGCATTTAAATTATACCCAGATTATGCATCTTTATAGTACGCTGGTGAATTGGTAATGTGAAATAACAACGTGCCATCTTATCATTTGAATAATTTCCTGGTTTGTGAGACTTTGCCACTCCTATCATTTCGAGTACTGTTCAGCAGACGTCTTCCAGTATTGGACGACCACCTGCACACATACTATAAGTCCACATATACATGCAAATGAAAACACACACCAACAAAATCTCACTGTCAGTGCCACCACTCTTTGATGCCCGTCCTTCCTTCAGCATGCGAGGAGCTTGGAATTAATTTAAACAAATGTTAGTCCTTTGAAACTCAATGCCATTTTCCCCTCACCCCCCTCCTCAACCTTCTCCAGAAATGTAATTCAAGAAAGGACATGGCTGCAGGACATTTTGATGGCGCTGAGCTCAGAGATCCCTTTGTTGTGTATCGCTATGTACATTAGCCTTTATATATGAGAAAGACTTGATAGATGACAGAGTGAATGAATCTAATTTAGGACAAACGCATCACATCTTTTGTGTGAACACACAATGTTTATGAGGCGATGTGATTGATGATTACATCCAAACAGGAGTGACAGTGGAATAACATTATTCACCTTAGCTTTGTCCTCCTCAGGCACCACGGCTGGTAGAGTTATCTTCACTATCATTAGTCACTGTGAAATTGCAGCGATTCTTTACATGAAAACAATATCAACTAAGAGAATGTAGATGAGTAATGGGAAACTGGGAAAAGATTTGGTGGAGAGGAATATTTTCTGACCTAGTTAAGATGTGATTTTTTTTCCCCTTTCCATTAGTTTGTACCTCAAGTCAAATAAAACTAGTGCAGGAGATTTCTGCTGAAAATATGAAGTGAGAGCAAATTCACCCAAAGTGGATGTGGGAGACGGAGGGGTTGATGGAAAGCCTTTTTTCGGTGTGTCAGGCCTAACTCTAATTATGGCTTCGTTAATTAGTGTATCTCCACGCCGACTCGCTTGGAAGGATGCCACTTAGCTCAGCTTTTTCTTTCCCCCATATCCCTTTCCCAAATCACAGCTGAGCTCATTTTTCCCTCCCAGCTGCCTCCCCCTTCTCCACTCCTCCTCCCTTCCTATCCCATTCCTGTCCGCATGTCTTGACAGTTTTTAAGGCAAAGCAGCCTATCAAAGCAGACTGTGCCATCGTAGCCCTTAACCAAGCATCTTTTGCTTCAAATTGCTTCCTGAGGATAGAGAGAGAACTAAGATAAGAAGGCAGAAAGACAGGCGGAGGTGGAGGAGGATGAAACAATGCCTTACTGAGCAGTTGGGATGGAGTGAACATACAGTAAAATTTGTAATATATAACAGTTGCCCTTATTTCTCTCGGGTGATATCTGAGAGCTGAATTGAAAAACTTAAGAACATCCCCCCCACACACACAACCACCCTGAAAAATTAACCAGATCAGCAATAGACACATGTCACAGTGCCACAAATTGAACTTCCCAATCTGTATTTACTGGAGTTGAACCCTGGACACACACACACACACAGAGTCCTTTGCATAATCGCACGCAACCAACAACATCATGATTTCTAGCTGTGAAAACTACCCCCTCAACTCTCAAATTCAAATTCTTGTCGCGGCTGCTATTCAAGCTCAGCGGCACTGCAAGATGGTGCATAAATTAAGTCGCTGGAGGGAGCAAAGCTAGGAACAAGCCGTCTGCCTTTGCCAGGTTGTGTTAACTCTTGAGGTCTTGCTGGCTGAGAATAAACCTCTGTTGAGACCAGGGCCACACCTTCGACTCTGTGGGTCTTCATTAAGGTCTACTGATTGACTCCACTTCTCAGCAACTCTTCCAGACTATGTTTACAGCCTCTAAGTGTGTGTGTGTGTGTGTGTGTGTATGAGCACGTCACATCCATAAAGATTCTACTAAACTGGGGCATTGGAGAAATGCAGGTTTGTGTCAATCATTCAATGTTCTGTGTGCATTTACACTGGTGTTGTTGTGTCAGTCTCTCATTATATTTTGTACCAGAGTAAGTAAAGGAGGCAAAGGTGAAGCAAAGGGAGGAGGGAAGAGTGTTGTTTGGCTGCATCCCTGATGTCAAAGGCAGCCTCAGTGATTGCAGCGCCAATCCTTCGGTTTCACCTTTTGACCGCCGCTTTTCAGAGACAGACACTTTCAGTCTGAGATTGTCTCTGTTTGCTTGCTGTCTTGCAACGTGTTATTTTATGCTGCTAGTTCAGATACTCTGAAGGAGTGAATGTATGGTTGTGATCCTGATCATGGTGTGAAGTAGTAACTGAGAAGAGAAAGGGAGAGAGGAAGAGAGAGAGAGAGAGGATGGGGAGTGAGAGAGGATGGGAAGGGGGTTATTGCAGACATTGTGCTTTCAGAACAACTGTGCCCTCATTGTTCCTTCACTGACGGTAATGACTTCACTCTGACTTCCTGTCACATGATGGTGACTCTAATGAACCCGAAGTGATGCAGCAAGTAACCCTGGTTTATTTTGGACGGATGACTTCACTGAGATGTTTGCTTCCTGGAGAAAGGTTGAGCTTTCTTCTCTCTTTCAAAGTGTCTCTCCAAGGCAGCTTGGAGCACCTTTTTACAGCATTTAACAGCTACGAACACTTGACAAACACACGTTTTAGCCAAGGCTCATTTAATGATTTTTAGGTTTATATATTCATTCATTGAGCTGAGCTTATGATGTAACCCTAACTTTAGCCATAGCCTTGACCCAAACTTAGCATAGAGTGAGTGTCATTGTCACAGTGAACAATATTAGTACCAGTGCTGCTACTATGTATACAATTAATGTAAGTTAAATAATACATTTAAATCCTACAATGTTGCCCCTCCTTTCCTTCCATATTTGAAAAATCTCATTAATGTCTTTAGAGTCCAATGAACATAAATGAGTTAAAATGCAAAATACTGAATCAGTCTTTAATTATCCAACTGGAAAGGCTCTTCATCAAATCCTTACAGCTTGAGACAATTAAATAAAAAGTGGCATTTTGCTGGATTTTGGAGATTATTCAATTGATCTCAGAGTACTTTTAAACATTTGGAACAGCTTTCTGGTGCACAGACAGCATACAAGGTCATATCATTAAATTCTGCATGCACAATTTTGAAAATGTCTGAGTTTGTGACTCTGCCAACCAGTTGGTCTGAGCAGGTGGTGATGCATACTTTTTGCCTCCACAATTTGTACATATCTGTATAACTGTGTTTTTGTTATTTTTTACTACTAATTAATTTTCCTAAGTTGTTGTGCACCCATACAGCTTTTGCCTGTACTGTACAGCATCTGGCTATGAGCCAATGCTATGCTGTATTAGTTTACAGGTCAAGTTGGGTCAGCTCCAAAATTATTTTTGAGATAATTGCAGGTTCCAGTGATGATACATTTGTGGGTGAAGGGAAGATCCAGGATTGCAAAATAGATCTATGCAGACTGGAGATAAACAATGTGCTCCCAATTTTAACCTTGTTTGAAAATGTTTTATACAATATTTCTTACCCTTTTTGGTGTATATATATATATATATACATTTTCTGTATGTTTCTACTCTTGTGAGTGCATTGTTTTCTTAATAAAACTAGTACACATATATGCTACACACATACATACAGCCACGAATAAAGCTCTCGCTGCCTACTGTTTCACAATGCCCAGCAGCATAGTCCAGCTTTGTTCTAAATCTGAGGATCATATCAAATCTTGTCATTAGGCTTTGTTACCAGGACAACAGCATTGCTGTAGCATCATCTGTGCAAAAGTCCATCATCAGCACAGCAGCAGTGTTAGCGAGAAAGTGAAAGAATATACTTATAGATGAAAATTAAATAAATATAGGACCAGAATTCATGACAGAAAACCTTCTCCCTCAGATGACCTGCAGGTTTAAAGGGACCCGGGCCTGGTGCTATCGACTACTGTGGAGTGTGATGAGCCTTTCAAGTAGAGAGTGCTTCTGTATTTTCGCTGTGGCCAGATGTATACTTTTTTTTTTTGCAATGGTATTATGTGAGAAAGCCAGGGCTGTGTGTTCACAGCTTAGATAAAGACCTAAATAATTGGCATGTGGTTAGGTAATGTGAGGCATATGAGTCTATACAGCAGTGTTGTATAATTCATTGCACTAGTGGAATATGTAAAATCACTGTTCCAATCCCCTTTAGGTCTAATTAAAAGACTATCAGCCTTTTTTTTACAATGAAAACTCCAGAGGATACAGTGTAATCACATATTAATAGAATGATTACTAAAGAAATAAAGCCCCTTATGCTGATAAGAGCTGTAGAATTTAAAACAAACTACCCCTTAAAAATAATCATATAATTGTTATACCTGATGATTAGTATTCATCTCTAAATCTATGACCATGAACAAGCCACTCCCCAAACTGCAAAAAGAGGGTTAAATGTAGATTGGAGGCTGCTTTCCAGGTGCACATGGGCACCAAGGGTGGAAGCTTACAGAGTACAAATGCGGTCTTCAAGGTTCTGTCCTTTGATCACAACAACAGCTTCAAGCTAAAATCTTAATGTCGGCATGGTGATGTTAAGGAGGGATAATGTTTACCATGCTCAGCATCTTAGTTTTGTGTATTAGCATGCTAACCTTTGCTAAATAACAGTAATGCAGGCTATAGCTAAGGCTGATGGGAATGTTTAATTTTGCAGTCGCTTATTTGATCAAAAACAAAAGGTACTGGACGAATTCAAACGTTGAACTCATAGTGCTAGAAGAAAAGTTAACGGATCAACAGAGTTATTACAACAGACCTTTTCATACAGAAGATCCTTTCACTTGTCAAAGCAGGTAAAGCACAGCTGTAGAAAATAACACTAACGATGGTTCAATTCCATCATGTCAGAGTGAGAAAGGTCAGTGAGTGAACATGCACAATACCAGAGGCCTGGAGCTGGCTCACCTACATAAATACAATGCAGCCATCATTGATGTAGCCAACTGACCCTGTTGTCTTTAGGATTCATCTTCTGAGCCGATAAATGTTTGTTTTCAATTTCATGACAGTCCTTCCAGTATTTGTTTGCATACTTACATACATTGTAATGAGCAATCATGTCTACAAATTCTAAAATGGGGATGCACTCATTTTTCCACCTGTTGTCCATCTATTGTACAGTCTGGCTTAGGAGATAAATGTGCCCTCCATTTCTTTTCTTTTTTTTAGTTTTTGCACTCTTCATTGACATTTATTGTAACTAAATTCAGCCTCCCAAGTAAACAGCAAGCAGGCTTATTGTGAAATGTGACTGGAGGAAATGGCTGAAGGCTGACCGAAAAAATCCCTCCAGTTTTAGTTCTGCAACAAGTGCATTTCAAGGTTGCGACCCAGTAGTTCAAATTCAAGTTGAATTCTTTCATTTTAGTTTTTGTTTTTGTTTTCGTTACATCCAACTGTCGGTAAATGTGCTTTAGATGGTAATGGTTAAAAAAAGACTGCAGTGAAGTGCTGTTTCTTTAGTCTTCAGTCATTTATTGCAGTAGGCAAACACACACACACACACACATGTGCATACATGCTAAAAAATCCTAGATTCCCAGTTATTTTTCTAGTAAAAAGGAATACAATCTCACAAAAACGATTCCAACAATGTGGATGATGAGTCTTGTTTGAACTCTACCTCTGAATGTGATGGACTGTCAACTTGGGATCTTTCCTTGATTTCATCAAAATGCATGATTTGAATGGTTGCAGCCCAACCATCCACTTACTGTAATAGGAATTTGTGTGTATGGGAAATGGTTGAATGAATTTTGCTGCTGGCAAGCACAGTGGCCAAAGGTTACTAATGCTGTCTCACAGAGTGCATGCACCTGACCACAGAATATTTCACTACATTATAAATCATATAATATAAATCACTGGTGCTAAAAAGCATTGTTAGGAAAAAAAACTAAAGATTTGGCTGTAAACTCCATCTCAGTTTATGGGCATTAAAGATAATTGCACACACAGATGTTACACCAGCTTTTCCCAGACATTAGATTTCAGTTTGCTCTGCCACAGTAGTCAATGTGGGTAACGAAGTGCAGTCTATATTTGTTTAAATTTGCTCCTCCCATATTTTGCACCTTTTCACCTGCACTACACATTGGTATGCAATGCAAAAATGGCTGCAAATCCTCAGTAAATCCCCCAAAGATAATCGTAGGTTTACATTGGTGGATGCTATAAACATGGAAAGACTTGCCACTTGAACTTTATTACAATAGAGGGAATCACTGCTGCAGGTCATGATGAATGAAGAAGAGTAAGAGCCAAATGTAGTCTTCCTTATTGAACTCAATAACCTTCATTTAAATTATGAATATTAATGATATTTAAATAGTTGTTAGTTAAGATACAAACAGTTTAATGACCTAGAAAATGTTTTCATTACTTTAACTTAACTAAATTAACTTTTGAGTGCCACATATCGGTCAGATTGCCCTTCTTATTGACTGACTACTGCCTGGCTTGTCTCATTTGTCAAAGTCTTCAAAGTTTTACAGTTGACAATTCAGTCGGGACAGGACAATAACAATGGTAATGTTCTTCGAATGATAAATATGGTAGCCACGTTTTATTTTACTTTTTATTAAATGTGATGGATCTCGTTTCTTTGTATTGTATTGCGTGTGCTGAATTTGATTAATTGATTCATTTCCTGTGGTGGTGACTTAGCTGATTTAGTTTTAGTGGTTGTTATGGTCCCCACAGCTGAATGTGTAATTATTTAAATGTGGCTAATATGTGTTGCGTTGCCTCTTGGGGTCATAACAAGGTCTGGGATCCTGTTATGACTTAAGCTAGTACATGACAGAGGGTCATAACACAAACCAGATATGAGGAGTAATTTTGTAAATTTTTATTTTATTGCCATATTTAAAATTTTTATGTTGAACTTCAGAGTGAGCTTAGGCCAAAGGCCAGCTGCAAAGATTGCTGGCTGGGTGTTAGTGGTGGGTGAGGAGTTGTAGGTCCTGTTTACGTTATTATTAGAGGTGGTTGTGGTGATATTGTTAGCCTGTATAAGTAGCTGTGTTTTTTTGGTCACGCTGATTTTAGCTGGTTGCTAGTTGTGCCAGCTAGTTGGCAAAAAAATTGTTTATATTTCTGCATGAATTAAACATAAAAAAATATGAGTTGAACACAACTCATAACTACATATACTCTTTAAGAATATTCACAACACACACACTTATCTTCCCGGTCTGATTTTTTCATGGACGCTCACATGTACATGCGAGCACAAATGCGCCTCTCACCTGCCCACGCATTTGGTCCTGCAGATCTTCCACAAGCGCTGTTATCAGTCTCCTCACACCCTCAGAGCTAGCAAGATTAAAACCCCCAGCCCACATGGATCGACGAAAGGCCAGCGCAGGTTTCATAATTGAAGAGAATGAGGGGGAGAGGAGAATGCAACGTAATTAGACTTAGAGAAAAATTAGACTTTAATTAGACATTCTTCCCATTCTATCTGTAGAAGGCTTTCCTTCGAGTGCCTGTAAACCTACAGTATCAGTGAAGTCTAATTAGAGAGCACTTGATGAGAGTATGTGCTTACTGTGGCCTAGATAGACCAGCTTCATCGGTATGAGCCCCAGTGCTCCAGTGCGGTTGGTCTCCGGCTGTGCTATCAAATGAGAGCTCAAATCTCTGAGGGGTGCTGGAGGAGGGAGGAGGGGGGAGGAGGGGGGAAGAGGGAGAAGACAGGGTGAGGTTACACAGAGAGATAACAAGACTGGGCATCGCCGGGGGTGGCGACACAGGGATCTGAGAGGTACATTGGTAAGGCTGCATGTGTTTGAAGTATATGTGTGTGTTTTTGTAAAAAGGTGATGTGTGTATGGCTATATGGACTGTTTGAGACTGTGCAAGTGGGTAGCAGGAGATAGTAACTATATCTCCTGTGATGTGGAGCCTGTTCACCACAGCAAAGCTCACCAGTCTCACAACAAGTAGGCTACTCTCTCTCTCCCCCCAGAATCCTTCACTTCAGCCATGCACTGGCTCTTGGCTGATCTGGGGCTGCATTCACAAAAAAATCAGAAAGCTAAAAGTAGCTTTTAACTAGGTGAGTAGGGAGAAACTTTGGTCTAAGAGTAAATCACAAAGTATTAGGCGCCAAAACTGGCTCCTGAACCTATAAAAAGTTGGGGGTAGTACAGAATCCTCTGATTGTCACGAAGACCTGCTCACAATCAGTCATGCAGGCAATGAAATGAGCCTTGCCATGTCATCATTTCGAAAAAATTACAATTACAATATTGCACTTTTAGAAACCTATGATGGTGAGTCAATTTATAAATGTTCCAATCATTTAGTAAACAGATTTTAAAAATTCAATATCACAGGAGATGATGGTTTATATAACTCTGCACTACTCGGAAAGTGGAAAAATGTAGTCTGCATGCTTAGCTGTCAGTCAGAATTATTTATCAAACCAAACGTGCTGTTCAGAGCCAAATTTCTCTGACAGCTCATTAAGGTAAAACCAGATTAAACAATCACCAACTGCAAGAAATGCATTAAAATAAAGCTGACTTCTTGGTCCCTGCTGCATTACCCTGTAAAATGTGTGCTGTGTGTAGAATTACCCAAGAAAAGCAAGAAGATGTTTGGTCTACTGGAGATCAAAGAATCACAGCATCAACATGTAGATGGTGTTTGATATCAGATATAATCAACTTGACAAGTCAATATTTTACATGTATGAAAAATATGAAAAAAAAAACTTGTTCTCACCAGAGTTGGTTGAAGTTTTGTAAAGTGCAGCACTGTGTGTTGATCAGCCTCCATATACATGCAACCAGCTTAATGTGGAAGTAGTATGAAAAGAAGGTCAAAATGAAGGTGAAGAGGTTGAGAGGGTCGCGGCAGGAAATGTTCTCACCTGTGTTAAGTCATTTAGCAGCAGAAGCTACAAGCTATTATGTCTGAGCTTTAGCCGTGACAACAATAATAATAATTACGAGAAGGCTGGAGCTGAAGAATTAAAGCGCCCATTTAGCAGATGAGCTTCCAAACGACCTCTTGAGAAAAAGAAGTGGCACCTGGCCAGTCAACGTGTCATTTCGCTCTCTCTCTCTCTCTCTCTCTCCTTTTCTCACCCACTCTCTCTTTCTCATGTCTTTCTTTTTGTTTCTCTCACCCTCTCTGTCTCTATCGCACATTTAGTGTCACGTTTTCTCAGCGTCACTTAAGAAAGTGGTAGATCAATGAAATGACATGCGCACACACACGCACACACACACACACATACACAATGCATATTCATTACACTGAAGCGCTCACAAGAAGCACATGCCTCAACATACACACATTCCTTAATATAGTATGCATGCACATGCGGAGAAACACAGTCGCCTTGTCCATTCCCACTTTTTGAGCATCCACAGATCCTCTAAATTGACCAAAAAAATAAAACCTCTCACACTCCCCCTCATACATACGCACACATCCTACCCCCTGAGTGTAAAAGCATGCTGTGTGCTGCTTCATCTTGTGATGTGGCTGCAGAGGAGCTGCATCACACTAACTACCCCCTGCAAAGACAGAGAAAGAGACAGTGAAAGAGAGAAAAAGAATAGGGCTAATACTTAGGGAAAGAAGACAAACAAATTGAGTGAATAAGATTCAGAGATGTTTGTGTGCCTTACATAGATACACACATTCTTATATTTGCATGTTTGTCAGACTTAAATGTTTCACATCAAACTAATTTAAACATTGGTCATTTTATATTTGTATATTGTATAAAAAAGTTATTAACGGAAACGTTTGAAAGCAAATATTTGAGTTTTGAACATGAGTGAAAGATTAAGAGAGGCCAGGGAGAGAACATGACAGGATAAAAAGCCTTAGACAAAAATTACAGTATGGATGGGGAACTACTTGTGGGCTGCACTTGAACATGAGAGCAGGGGGATGAGAAAAAGAGGCAGAGCAGACCAGAGCAGGGTGATAAATGATTTGAGTGCTGCACAGGACGATCTTACCTTTTCCTCTTACGCAGCTGACCTTGGGCTTATGAGCTGTAATAAAATGTGGCCAAGCACTCCTGAAATTGGTCCACTCGTCGTAATGCTCAGCAGCCTTCTGCTGCATTAGCATACCGCTTTTATAGACTACAGTACACCCAACACATACAAATACCGCACTGTGCGGGCTGTGAGGGAGATGATGAGGGTGATGATCAGGATGATGAAGACAAGGAATGTAGCCAGCGGTCGATGTGACGGGAGATGAGGAGAGGGATAGGATGAAAAGAAAATGTAAGAGGAATGGTTTAGTAGAGCAGAGTAGTGATTTCTGTGATGACTGGAGTGGTGGGGATGATAGAGAAGAGGAGGATGAAGTACTGTAATGGAGAAAGGGGAGATGATATGGTGAGTGAATAACATGAGATCATCTCATAGAAGATTGATGATGACAAAGAAGAGGGAGAGGAGAAGGAAGTGTAAAGGAATGGTTTAGTAGAAAAACAGGGTGAATGTTAATGAAGATTTGTTGCATCACTCAAGGCAACATTTGAAATGTCTCTTCTTAGTACAACATGTTCTGTTCCTGCAGTGGCGGCAGCTGTGAGTGGGAAGACGAGGATGAAGAAGACCAAGAGCATGATTATACCATCACTTTTTTAACACCTCAAATTTCTCTTCTGTGGCCTCTTTACACCGAGCCAGCATCCCCTCTCCATCATAATCACCCTTCTCTTCTCTTCACAGGGACGGGAAAAAAAAAACCCCACTATCTTATTTTTGTGGGACTAATAACAGCCGAACAAACAGCGTGCCTCTCTCAGGACATGGCTAGTGTTATCTTCAGCCATTATTATATTTCTGCAAGGTCTCGGTGCTCCTCTCCAGAGAGTACTGGGCATGTAATGGAGCTATGGAGCACCAATCCTGCTCCAATACAGATTAATTGGTCTATTTGTCTGTTTGGGCAAATAATGAATTAAATCTGGTGTAGGCCTGATTAAGTGAAAGAGGGGGATGAGAAAAAGAAAAGATGAGGAATACCTTGGAGACAAAGGGACAGAGCATTCTAGTACTTAGCCTTGAAATCACCATTTACCACAAACAGACACTGAAATGAAAACTAGTCTCACTTTGATGCGAGAAAAACATTCACATAAATGACTGAATGAAATCTCATAAGACTGCCATTCTTCATTGTTAGGACCAAACAAAATCATTTTAGTATTTCTATTGTTTCTTAAGACTGTTGTCATTAAATTACATTTAGCATCGATTAGGTAATTATTGTTTTATTTAAACACAATAAAAAAACAAAATATAATGGGCAAGTAATAGTGACATTTTTCAAGCACATTCATGTTTCATTTTCCATTTTCACCACTCAGTGAGCTTTCCTCTCACACCAATATGTAAGCTTTTCACACATGATATCAATATGATATCACACATGATATCTTATCGATAGACAGGCAGATATAAAATAGGTCGAGCATCCTTCCTGCCCTCGTGGAGCAAAAAATTTAGGAGAGCAGACATGATTAAAATACCACATACCATAAAGATGGGAAGAATGACATCACCAAAAAACCACAAAAGCATGTTAATCTGAACAAGTCAATCAAAACAAATGTGTTTTTATAACACCATTTTTATAACTCATAAACATTATGTGCTGATCTAAGAGATAATTTGAGTTTTTAAGTTTGGAATTATGAATGGTTGGTGGATTTAAGTTACACAGTCAGGGAGTAAGGATTTGACTTGTCACAGGTATAAGAAAGTGCCAGGTCACATTAAGAACTTGGAGGTGATGAAAGGAGTCTTAAAATCTATTCTGAGGAGATAAAACAGGGGTTATATGTCACCTCTCATTAGTTTTAGGAATGCTGCAGTTAAACTGCGGACCAAATGCAGAGGTGTTTGACTGAGAAGACAAAATAAGTACGAAAGACACTTTACATGATTGTTATGACGGGTAGTTACATTTCTGGGAAGGTGCACTTCAGGCTACAGTGTAAGGAATGCGGCTATGCCGTTGCCGTACCTGTATTAATTGACGTTGAAATGCGTTGAACCTACGTTGAGCTACAGTGAATCTTTGCACAAGTATAAATTAGGCTTTAGAGAGCAGCAAAAGCAGTAAACACATATACAAGTTCCTTGTTGGTCAGAGTGTTCTGTAGCACCTGCCTGAAGGATGCATTTAAATTCAGAGTGAAGTGGGTGTAAGATGTCAAGATACTATTTGACAAGCCTTCCACCTGGCATACTCTGCATATATATTTGACATTGGTTTCTGTGGCATACCAATAAATATGCTCTATCTCTTCACATTTCCTGACAGTATGTTTGTATTCTTTGTTCCCAGGTTCCATAAACACATGGCTTTCTCACAATTATAGGCTGTAAAACTATAGAGCTTGCAATCAAATGAATTATGTGCATTTGTGTACACATAGATTCTAAGAAATAGCACAGCCCAACACTGACAAAAGCATACTCATACTCTTATACTACTATCGTATTAGCAAGCTAACTTCAAGTGATACCGGTGGAGGTGTTACACAGTGGGATGGAATAATGGTAAAAAGTCATGCGAGTACTTTTAGTGTAAAAGGTGTAGCTTACTTTAATGTGTGCATGAGGTGTTTATTTTCATATCTGGGTTTTCTCAGATTCATTCATGTACCTCAATATATTAGTGATTTAATAAATACTACTCTTTGCTTGCTACCTACATTTAGTTGTGCATAGACTTGGCTTTATATGTTACATTATATTTTAGAATTGTTTAATCTTATTGTAGATATTAGGAGTTATGTATTTTTTGGTTACATATGTTCAAACAGAATATTTGCATGCGCCAATTGTGCTTTCTTGGGTTTGGAAATGTAAATTTTTGAATGTTTTGTGTTTGGTTTTTGAACGGAAGAGATAGTGTATGTGTTGGTGTTTACACATTCGTTTGTGTGTGTAAGTGTTTGTGAGTAAGTGTTGTTTGTGATAAGTCCAGCTAAATGGGCAGAAGGCACACAGTCACACATGGCAGCCTGCCTTCCAGAGGAGGTGTGTGTCCGTCACACTTTCATTGCCAAAAGAGAGAGAATTTCTCACCAACACAAATAAGTCCTGTTTTGTATTCTATACACTTCACATCCACTTGCCAGTGATACAGCCATACTTTCAAAGAATTATTTTGCAAGCATCGTTTTGCACGAGTCAGTCAGGGATGAAAATACTGAATAGCAGTAATTAACTGCAGTGCTGCAATACTAGTAGGAAATTGTTTTTTTTCTGTGTGTGTGTTTGTGTGTGTGTTTACATGAAGGTGTGTCTTGAGTAAATATAGTGAAATAGACTTTGCTGAAAATTATGTATGTATGTATTTCCTTTTTTATGTATGCATTTACGCATTGGTGGAATGTAACTAACTGCATTTACTCAAGTGCTGTACTTACATTTTTGACGAATGTGTTGAAATTCAGTGTATGTATTAATTATTAATTACATTAATTGTCAAAATAAAAAAGGTTTGGCAGATTCAGCAGGAGTTATATTTTCACTGTCTTCATCCTGCTAAACCATTACTTTCAAAATACCAAACAATATGTTCTTTCACACAGCACAATTGATTATTCTGACTTGAAGCTTCCCTTGACCTCCCGAACAAATGTTAAAAATTTAAATAAGCCTTGCAGCTAAATCATTGTTTTTCAAGTAGGTAACAGTCTTTGACCGATCGAAAATAATATTTGTACATCATTTATTGCAATTTTCTCAGAAATTGTTTCACCTTGAAGAAAAATTCTGGTCATTACAATTGTTCCATTTCTTTAATTCAGGCACTAAGCACAATCAACTCATTATGTTTGTTGTTTAACTCAAGTTCAAATCAAAATAAAAACGTTAAATGAACAGACTGTCGTTGCGTCTAGGTAACATAATAAATTGTTTATAGCTCATCTCCAAACTCTACATTTCACTCAGTGATACAAATAATAGTTTTATGAAAACAAGGGCAGAGGCACAAGCAATGATGCTTGAAGAGTTTGCTTTTGCACTATATAAATTGAAAAGGAAACATTATGAAAATGGGAGAAAGGCAGGTAAAATGCTTGCATAACAAATGAAAAAGCTCCAACAGAAACACTCAATCACTGCTTCAAGGGATAGCAATGGTATAATGGATCACAATGTTATCAATGATGCCTTTAGAAGTTGAATCTTTATAAAAGTTAAATGAACAAAAAATAAAAAAATTTTAGGCCCCCATCTCAGAGGTAGAGAGATTCACCACATCATTAGTTGTTTATCAATTATTACCCCACAGAATTTGTGGGTTTTTACAAAAGAAATCACCCCACTGTTTATATAATAATATACAGAAGCAATTTATCCCACCAACAATGCAGACAGCCATCATATCATTGTTGCCCAAACCTGGGAACGACCATTTGGATGCAAACCACTACAGGTTTTTAGGTTTGCTTTATAATATTTTCAAATTATTAACCATGTTTGCATGCAGGAGGCTTCTGTAAATTATGCATATGGATAGCTCTCACCGGCATCCAAAGGTAGCTGTATTACTGGATGTAGAGAAAGCATTTTTCCAGGTACAGTTTTTGGCAGGGATATTACAGGTGTTTTAATTGATGATCATGATTTTAAACCAAATATGTATGCAGATGATATTTTTTACTCTATACCAAATTATTATATTTATTTGGCAGTCTCTCACATTCTAGTGATAGAGGGGATTTGGAATCCTTATTATCATCATCACTGTTATATCGTCCTGCTCCACCATAAAACTAGATAATGGTATTATTAAGTTCTCATGTGATATTATTAAAAAGCCATCACCACTGTCAGTATCTACCAGCACAGCTCAACTAATTTGCATATAGAGATCTGATTACAATGTGAGCCAAATCCAAACAATGAAAGTGTTTTTTTTAATCAAATGTCTTTATCTAGATAATGCATTCAGATACAGATGACATGTTGATACCAGATGCAAATGGGGCACAACTAGATGGAGAGGGAAGGGAGGACCTGAATCACAGTCTAGATTAAAATCAATGTCTAGATTTTCACGCACATTTTTTCCTGTCCAATAAGGGATCATACCCTGCAAATAAAGTGCCTTAGACTGTCGTGTTTCTTGCCCTGTTGACAACTTGTAGTGATGTTGCTGTTTTATATATAAGCAATCATTTCGGTGAGTATAACGTTATCAGAGCCAATAGAAATAATAAGCGAAAAGGAAATTAAAATCATATAGATGACTGTAATTATGGCAAACAAGGGTGTATTTCAAAATCATAAAATAGCACACAAAAAGTACTTTATATCCCAGATTTTCATTAAAATACCCAATTTGTATTTCTTTCCTCTTTTTTTTGCCTCTTATAACTAATTGTGCCTTCATCTCCTGGACACAGCAATTAAATGAGGAAGGGGCTGCGGGTTGGAGATAATGGAAATTTATTCCAGCCAGTAAATTGAGAATTACAAGAAAGTGCTCTATGCTCAAATGTGATGAAATAAAAATGGACATCTGCATTTTGGAAGTGAGTGCACAATCACTTGGATCTTATGCTCTAGTGATCTACTGCTAATGCTTTAGATCAGATGTCAACCCTTTGTTTTAACCTGTTTGAACAGCAGAAGACATAGAGCTAACACCTTTTTCATTCTCTGCAAAGGCACATTGTTTGACTTAATATTTTCTTCAAAACATAAAGTTGAAAAAAGGCTCAGTATCCTGCCACGTATCCTGAAGCAACACAGATGTATAAATCACACTGATACTTACATGTATGTTAATAAATGAATGCACGTAGATGCACATTTGCAAGCAGAAAAAGACATCCAATCATGCATACACACAATTATTTCGCTCACACTCACACAGACAAATGCATGGATCACTCAAATTAACTTACCAACTCCTGCACATCAGACACATACACGTGTACACACGGCAGCTCATTTCTGAGGGAATGACGACCATGGCAGGTGTCACATATGTCAGCAGTGACTGTCATGCCCCAGGGAATTCTGGGAAACCAGAGAGATGAATGAGAAGACATCAGTGATACCTGCCTTTCGCAGAGGACAGAAAGATGTGAGTACAAGTCAAAGAGTAGAAGGTGAAGATGAAGGCAAAGGGAGGAACAATCAATTCTCCGACATCTCTAAATGTGCACTTGATGATGCATACCTAAACAGGCCTGAAATGGTCCACAGGGAGAGAGAAGGGAAGTGGGAGAGGTGAATGAGAAGAACGGGGGGAAAGAGGGGCATAAAGGCAAAGTGAAAGACCAGATTAATGAAGAGAAATTAGAAGCGAAGGAGATAAAGAAGGAACTAAGTTGGAGAGACTGTTACATCTGTCAATTTGGGCCTTAAACTACGGTTGGTCCTCAGAGGACTTTGCTCTAAACGAAGCGGTCAGCCTTGCAGGTCGTTCTCAGGTCTGCAGAGAATGAAGGGAGTGAAAGAGAGAGTGTAGAGGAGAGGAGGTGAATACTGATGAGGGGGAGGTGAAGGAGCGGCCAGCGATTGTCCATGGAACCTGTGAGAGATCTCATCCACACCACAGTTCCTTTATCGCCAAGCCTTGAAAAGCTTTTGGTTACTCTGCATAAAGAGTGAGATAAAGAGATTAACTTTAAGGCATTTTTGACTTTTTAGACAGAAGAGTGGGTATATGAGGGGGTAATGTTCTTTAAACTGATTAAAAACATTATTGCATTATTGACTTTTAAACTGTGAATATCCAATCTCTTCGATAAGTAAAACTTTTTATTGAGGGATGAAAGTAGTGTAGTAGTATAATTTAGTTCTCTAAAGAGATAGAAGAGAGAGAGAGAGACAGAGAGAGAGAGAGGAGAAATATCCCCAAAAATATGTCTTCTGATACACATACAGTAGTAAAAATGGTAAACTGGATACTTTTTGGCCAGTCTTTAAGGATACAGCCATGCTGTAAATAAAACAGCATGACTTGAGTAACAGTTTTGACTTCAATGCAGGGAAGTTAGGGGCCACATGGAAGTTGCATTAGCTGCTAATGCTAACCTTGTATTACATGCTCTTCTCAGTATCTTTACTGCCTTTTTGAATTATTAGCAAGGTTAAGATACCTACCACTGCGCACTTTGAAGAATACTAATGGTGCACACAGTGGTCCCGTCATTTCCTTCAGTGTGGGAATGATGTTTTTGCGAATTTGAGAATATGGCAAGCTAACAAAAATATTGTTGCACACAATAATATTGTTCATTAATAGTTATTTGGGTAGATCGATTCTTACAGCAATATAGATTTTTGCTCCAAATGTCAGACAGAAATTTTGAGCAAATCTGTGGCTGTATATCAGCCACATCTATGATAATTTTATCATTTTTCTGACACATATTGGTGAATCTTTACATGTCTATTTATCATTCATGTTTTATTCATTTATACCATTCTTGTGCACCGCAGCTCATTCTATAATAGTGTTTTCATATTTGAATAAAGCCGTTTCCATAAAGGAGACGTACATCATTTGAATAGAGTCGGTAACGTTATGCATTCGGTGTAGAAAAGGGGTTAAAGAAAATGACTGTTCAAAAAAATAAAAGATTAAGGTTGTTTTTTTCTGCTGTTAGATCCAGATAGACATTGGTATTCAAACTGCTTCCATTGTTAAAGCATAATGCCTTCCTGTTCCTTCATGTGTTGTCTGAGAAAAAAAGGTAGATCAATGTGTGATGTTTTTTTTCAAGATGAACATAGATGCTTATTTTAATGGAGCAGGTAGCTTTTAGTCTTCAAACGGAGCCATTTATTGTTGCCACTGTTAAAACTGCATCTCTCTGCATGGCTTCTCGTATTGATCAATCATATTACAAATGTATGAAGTAGTGATGGATGTGATGCAGTTTCTTGCATCAGATCCATCATCAACTCCATCATACTGGAGTTGGCTGACATTGATTTGTTGATAGCTGATATTTTATTAAATGCCAACATCATCCACATGTACAGTAAAGCTCTATTACTGCCATGCATAACATCCACTCTGGGCTGGTAAAGAACTGAAATGTAGTATATATATATATTAGGTTTCAATGCACAATACAATAGTTTTATTGTGCTACAGTAACAATAATGAGAGACAGAAGCACTAATCAATAACTGCTCCTGCCAGAATGTACTGTGTGCATCTATTTTCTATAAATCAAAACATTATTTGTCAAATTTGCGTAGTGAGAGTTTATGTTTGTTAAACTATTCTAACGTTAATTAATGCACTGCACACTGTACAAACATGCTAAAAAGTCAAACATGAACATTTTCTGGAGCTTGTTCACAGCTAGGCTGGTGTGATATTGTTAACGTTTTGCAGGTTGACTTGGAAAACTTGGAAAATAAATGGAGAGTGTGGCTGAAAAAGCTGGAGAAATAGAGTGGGGCAATGGATACTGTTGATTCTGCCCTCCCTAGGAAGCTGGCTGAGATCAGTGAGGAACGAAATGCAGCCTATGAATTCTAATTTTCTTAATGAATATTCCTTCTCCGTACCACATTCATTAATAAAACACTTCTTAATGAATGCATTGTCGTGTAATGACATTTCTTATTAGAAAAGGTTTTTATTTTAGGCCAGCACTGTTAACATATTTCCCTTCCTTACAAACACATGCTGTGCAGCCAAGCTTTGAGATAAAACTTTATTTTACATTTTTGCGGAGCTCCCTCAGAAAAAAAACAAACCAAACATAATAGGTTCAATTTTTGGGGAATTGTATATAAAAAAGATATCTAGAATATCTTCATGTAATGGAACAGTTCAACCATAAAAATGTATCATTGGTTTGATACTTCACACACTGTACAGATCATATACTGCAGCTTCAACAAAGAACTGGATGTGATATCTCAGACAGAAACAATAGACTAAATTGGACTGCATGTGCATACAAAGTAGAAATACTGCACCAAAAAAACTGAAAAAGAAAAACCCCTTAAACAGAAATAACATTTATTAATTATTTATTGTGCTGTATCACTGTAGTGTGCTTCATTGGAGGACACTGTCCTGAAAGGTCACCTTCCTGAGTCTGTGTGAAAAACCCCTCAGGCTGTTCCACACTTCAGACGTAAATCACAATGCTCCATCAGCAGTGAGCAACCCATGACAGGTTGATGATACACTTTAAAGAAACAAACAAGACTTGCAAAAAGCAGGTGAAACTACAACAAAGTATGGATGGAAACTTGTAATGGACACATACAAGCACATTAAAAACAATCAGAACCTTACAACAATAACCAAACATCTTTTTTTTTAGATGCAACATGAACCTAACATATGGTACACAGATTTTAGACACTTTTTAGAAAAATTACCATACGTTGTTAAATCTCTCAAATCAGATGGAATATTGTTCCAGCCTTGGACAGAAAAAGTTTAATGGTCAAATGAACATTTCCTACATGATATGATGCAGACAAAATGGAAGGTACCATTAAATAGATTTAATAAACTATTATTGCATCTGTTTTTTTACGAATTGGACCTTAAAAGTTACCTTAAGTTCATATTTTATAAAATGTCACAATGATAGTGACAATTCGGCTTATTTCAGGTTTAATTTTTTCACGGTGCTATTGTTTGATTTCATTGACCATTGAATGATTATTACTTGCAAATTGCAGATAAATTTGCCAAATAAATTTCCATAATTCTCTCATATGCTCATTCAGGGGTCTCAAATATGGTGTCTTTTTTGTTTGTTTGTTTGTTTGTTTGTTCTCTGATGGACACAAAGCTTCAAGCAGAGTGTGAGAGGTTCTTCAGATATGTACCTTATTATGTAAATGTGTTTCCATTTTTACATGTATGTCTCATGTTACATGTTTGAATGAGTTTTGACAAGCAGGTAAAGCTACCGCCAGTGTTAGTGGTCTCTCTCTCTCTCTCTTAGGGTCTATTTGGTCAATTGCATTGTGGATTGGATCTGGTTTGACTGTCCTCCGTTCTCTTCACATCAGGTCTCTTTTTATTGAAAATTCATCTATTCATATCAGGTAGGTTTTCATATCAGGTAAGTCCATAAAAACATTTGGACCTGAGCTTCTTCACCCAGGTTTCAGCCCCAGCAGAGCGCTTCAGGCTGACCTTACCAGAGCAACACGCTGGTCAGCCAGCAGGAGTCAAGAGACAGCTTGGTGCAGCATCAGTCTTGATAGTACTTTCTAGTTGCTTAGTTATATCATTTTTATATATTTTGCACATTTTTTCATTCTTCTTCTTTTCTTTTTCTGTTTTATTCCCTCATTTCTCCGCTCTCCTATGTAGCGTAGCATGTCCTCAGCCCAGAATAGTTACGCTCAAAAGAAATTCTTTAGACTTTTTAACTTTTTCATGAACCACACTGAAATAAAGCATGATGAAGGATCTTAACTCTCTTCCTCTGGCCGTTTGGGTGGAAAGATGTGACTGTATCGTGGCTCCTGCCGGGGACTCTGAAATATTCATGGTATAAATATTGCAAGGCTCTGCATCTAATAAAAGCACTGCTCTTTATTAACGAGGTGACTGAGGGATCTATTGATCAAATTTTCTGCTTTATGTCATAAAGATTTTTTTTCCTCCACCACTTCTCTCTTTGTCTCACATTCTCACACTTTCTTCTGCCTGCTCTCTCTTACACTGGGTGACTCTCACTTCAATACACATATTTAGCGCCTCTCATACAAGCTTTCTATTTTAAAGAAGTGCTTGCTGCTTTGCAAGTTGCCTGTTTATTAGTGGATGACCTTCTCTCTTTGTCTCTCGCTCAATCTTTTCATTTTGTCTCGCTGCTCTACATTAGATCTCACAGCTACACTGGCCTGGTTTTAACTGCAGCCCAATTAGCCAGCCTGTCTGAGAGAGAGCTGGCACTTTTTGATTCAGCTAAATGGTTGACATATTGGTCTAAATGAGGAGTACTTTACATCTGAGTTCGCTGACAGAGACATACTGAATGAGAATGAGTTCGATGCTTGGGGTGTCTTTTAGTTCATTTGACTGTATCGTAAGTCGAAAAGGAAGTTAAACTATGACCTCTACCCAGTAAATATTATAGACAGACACTGTCTAGCAAAGAACAGTACAGAACTAAGATTGTGTACGCACCGTTTTTTCTACCTAGTACATGTTTTGAAATGAGTGCACTTTATGGTGCCCTTATGTATATTTAACAGTTCGCTTTTGCTATACCTGATACTGCCTCTTTTTTATTATTAGCAGTAAATGATGCCTCATCAATTCAGGCCATTATTGTGAACAACTACTACAAAGGCAGATACACAAATCAGTCATCAATTAGCATTATGTGTTTGCTAGAACAGAGATCTGGTTACTTCTATAAGGTAATAGAGGACAATTATAGATGTTGTCCTGTTGCTGTCGCAAAATTTGGTATTTCCTGCAGGGCTGTTGTATATTGTAAAGTAATTAAAGGTAAAATGAATTATTAATGGACTGAAAAAGATGAATACTGATCTTTTGTTTTGATTCAGAAATGGCAAAAAGTCGACTTTGCTGCAGGAGGCTGCTGTTCACTTTGCATTTCATGAGTAATGGGTGTGGGGTTTTTTTTGTTTGTTTTATTTTGTTTTTAACAAAAAAAGTTGTTCATGTTTATTGTTGCCATTAAAGTTTTGCAACTTTAAAGGAGTAAGAGCTACATTTCAAGTGATCATGTTAACCCCAAGCATAAGTAAGTTGTTTTTGTGCTTAAACCTAACCCGACCGTAAACACAGCATTGCCATGCCACAAAACATCATTATTTTCAAACAATAATTTGTAAGCACATATTTTGGAAACCACAACCTTACATGGAGGTGTCATGTAATTTAACACATAACGTGCCACAACCATGTAATGTGGTCTTCATACTTTCATCGGTTTTGTGTTGTGTGACAGAGACTTACAAGGCAGACAAAATTATTTACCCCAAATCATGTAAAAATCAAATATAGCTTCTTTTTTTTCATTATGGATCATACGAGGTGCTAAGTCCTATCCCCTCCATAGCCCTCTATTCCTTCTATTCTTCATGATTATTCCAACAGACTGCATGTCTCAGATGTGTCGCCCCACAGATGTTTGTCAGTGACAAATTACCTTCATCAAGGAAAATCTACTAAGTATTCATTATGAGATTCCTCCCAGTTTGAAGTATCCGTCTGTCACGTTGTGGCAACTGAGTCAGGAGGAGGGGGTACAGGGGTACAGGGGTCAGGAAATCCCATTACTATATGGACCATTGGTTCATTACACTCATACTGACTCACATTTTCTTTCTCATTTTAAGATGTTTTTGGTATAAAATGTCACATTTGGCATCTAAAAAGTATATCTGGCTTTTCTATTGAAAAACATGCAATTTTCTTAAAATATAAAAATCTGTATATATTCTCGGGACATCTGCAATACAACCACACTGGAGCAATGTCTAATCTGTCTCAGACGATCATACATATGTGAACAAATGGGGGAACAGGTGTTCTTAGTAGCTCAGGTGTTCCATATTGCAGTAATTATACAATGAACAAACATGCTGTAGAATTTGGAGAAGGTATACACTAAATGATGACAAGAGAAATGTCTTTGGTGGAAAGTAATAGGTGAGTAATTTTGCAGATTATGTTTAAAAATTCCCATTAGCCACTTTGCAGAGCAGTTGGACTTTATAGAAAAGAAAGAACTGCTGGAGGTGCAATCGGCAGATTTCCACGAATCCAAGTGAGATGACGACAAATAGTGATAGAAAAGGAATATTACAGCTGTGAATAAGAAAAACGGATTGAGTCAAACAACCATCATATGTCGCCACTGAAAGAGGATTATCACAGGGGAAGTACAAAGGTACACTGCAGGGTGCGAGCCTTTCATCAGCAGCAAGAACAAATGCGAAGACAGAGAGAAAACAACCAAGCACATCTTCTCACCTGTGAAGCATCTGGGAGGCAGCGTCATGATTGCAGCATGCATGGTTGCCTCTGGACCTGGCTCAGTGGATTCTACTGATGTTACTGATAATGGCAGCCAAATGAACTCTGACGCATACAGAGAGATCCTGTCTATGCTGTCCTATATAATTAAGGAGTCCATTATGTGGAAAATGTAGGCCGAGTTAATTCTATGGTTTAAAGATCCAATTTACCCAGTAGCTGCATTTCTATGAAGAATCTTAAGATACTAATAATTCTACAAATCAGAACAGATGCACAGTCAGACAACACATGTCTGTCAACATTAAAAGATGCATTAAGTTCCATTTGAAATGGATTGCATAAACCTCTTAATATCATCCTCTTGATAGATTAAAATAAGTCAGTACACCTTTAAAATTGTTTTTTCTCTCTGTACCTACATTCACACTTGAGTTCGGTCAAACAGCTTGGGGAAATACATTAGTTGATTTCTTCCACTTCCACTGCCATTTATGGAGCGCTCCATCACTAGTGGCCATTTTTCCGAGTGGTGTGTATTTCCCAAGGGAGCCATCCTCAGTTAGGCTAAGTAGCTTGGACTCATTTTCAGGAGATTCTGAATCATAGTAGGCAGCAGGTGCCTTAGCTTTCCCTATTTTAGTGGCAGGAGTAGTATATATTAGCATTAAAAGCGCAGCAGTTCATCAATGACTCAGGTCCCCTCCTTTCAGGAGTTTGTGATTCAGGTCAAAACCTCTCTGATGAAATAGTGTGAAGCATGTCAACATATGATTTTATTGACCGCTGGTGGCATGAGCAACCTAAGTGGTTGGTTAGACCCACAAACATCATCATCAATCATGACAGCCCCATACATATGCATACCAACATTTGGAATAATATCTAAAACCAAATTTCAGAATCGTCTGATTACAAGTTTAAATCAGTATAGACAATATTTGATGTGCTACTTGAGATGTGCATGCAGACAGTACTGCACAGATGTTATGGTAAGCAAAATGGCAAGACATTGTTTTGTGCTCAACTGCACAAATCTCAATTGATGTGTGCAAAATGTTCAATATCCAAATGGGGAAACAGTCTATATAATCACATACACTGCATGATTTATGAGCATGCAGGCTGTGTTTAGTGTGCACACTAGGCCTTCCAGATAGGTGTAGAGTGGTCAGACAATGATTGGCCACTTGGAATCGTTTCCTGCCCATTCACAAGCACAGATGTCAAACCAGGCTGATGGGGTTCAACACCATAGGGGCCACCGGCTGCTTGGTTTTCACATAAGCACAGCTGAATACAAATGCAGCATGAAGAACTCCTGCTGAGAAATTCCAGTCTTTAGAAGTAGATTCAAGTAACTGCTGCACCCTAATTAGAAGCTTGTATTTTCTGATCCAATGTGTTGCAAAGTTTGGACTCGCTAAGCAACAAAGTCTGCTTTTTATTTTTTAAAGAATGAATTCAAGTGACTCAGGCACACTAAAGGTGCAGATGCTCTATCAGATATATACTTTTCATATCCTTTCCCATCTTTGTAGCAGCTGCAAGTTAGTCATCACTAAATTTAGCTTTGATAGTGGTAGCAAAAGGATGCTGTGGGCTAAAAATGTAACATCATACAGTAAGAAAAGAAGCACATTAATTTTTGTTTTGTAATTTAGTGTGCATATATAACTTTCAGCTGCACTTGAAGAGAGACAAGAGACATTTCATAATGACTACTGTTCATTACATCAGAAGTTTTTAGTGATTTATGTTGAAAATGTCCGTCCCTTAATTTTAAGTGAAATGCTTAGTTGGAATATAAAAGCATTCTGGTTTGATTTTTAATAACTCGGTTGTCTGTAAATTGTCTGTTCATTGATGTACTTTAACAGTAATTAGACTATCAATATCAGAATCAATTACAGAAGCACATTTGAATGCACACTGCACTGGCTGTGCTTTGGGAAATAAACTCTTTAGTGAGAGCTTCATTCTCTGTGTGAGGTGGTTAAACCCATGATGGAGTGAAGACATCCTCATACTAATGACAGAGCTGAAGAACAAGAAGTCAATCATAGCATCCAGCAGCTATACGAGAGGCTCTACAGCTGGCTGTGTTTATGCTTGCTCTTGCTCATACATACAAGTTGTGTGTGTGTGCCTTTTATTAAATAAATATGAACTATTAAAGAAGTCCAGGTTGGTGTTATGCTTTTTAATGTTATGCATAATTCAGGTGGGTTTTTTTTTTAAAACGTAAAGCATCAATTTGTCCACTTTTGAACAATAAACACAAACTCGCATGAACAAAGGACTGAAATAAGTAACTTTGTCTCCTAAAATTATGCTCATAAGAACTCAATTGCAAACAGCAAATACATTTATATGGAAAAGTCTTAATTTTTGTATTAGGTGATATTAATTGGAGGGAGAGACCGACAAAGAGAGAGACTGATGGTGAGAACAATACTACATTTGTGAGGACCCATCATGTTCCCCGAAACCCTGATAAAGTGCGAGGCTTGGTGTTTCGATATGGCCGTTAATTAGCTCTCTCTCTCTCCCTTGTGGGGTTTGCCTGATTGAGCGACTAATGGTTTACTTTATAGTGCTGAATGAACAAATGCGTGTGTATCAACTGAGTGTGCGCCTGTGTATTAAAATGCTTATTTCATATTTTGTGTATGTGTCTATGAGGGTGTCTGCCTCTGACTGTCTGTGTGTATGTAAGGTCTGCACTGTGCCTGTGTCAGCACTTCTTAACAGGGGTTGATTGCAGGGGATTGGCACAGTACACCTTGAGTGGAATAATCTTATGTTTCCATTTAATTGCTTGAAATTGGATTAGCTGAATGTTTTGAGGAGTGGGGTGGGGCTGACACGCCATCACATTCACCAGCACACATCAAATCACAGTGATGGTGAGTTAGATAAGGCCTCGAAATACGCGGCAGTAGTAGTGCTAACACAGTTGTTAGCCAGTTTAGTTCAAGTCCATATTTTTTTATGATTTTTACAGGATTTTTTTTTTTGTGTGAATTTGTAGAAATCTTGTGGTATCACATTCTCACTAAACACTTCTGTGCTCTAGTACAGATTGAACATTTCTGCAGTGAATCATCTGGAGTCTATTACGCATCCTAATGCATTCTGAGCTCTATGAAAGATGTCAAGATATATTAAGTTTAATTAACACCAAACACTGTTACCTCTGAAAAATCAAATAATACTTGCTGTCATGTTAAAGGGGACTTCTCTTATCATATTGCATTGCCAACACAGCTAGTACTTTGACTACAGTATGTGCAATAGTGGGATTATTGTGTCCACATAGACTTACTTACTTATTAATTAAATCTATTCATGATTCTTTATAAAACTGACTTTAAAAAAATTTAATTAAAAAAGTAAACTTTACATGTCTCCCAAATTGCTCGCAAACTATAATATTCATATACTATTGCTAACTAATGATGTTGAATATATTAAATGTTCAATGTCACAGCTTTCAGTTGCTTTTTTATAATCTTCATCAGTAAAAGTCTCAGGTGTATTATTGTGAAATGGCTATCATGTGATAACACAATAACATGTTTGAAGTCCCGCTCCACTCAGAAATGTGTTTTGCTTATTGCTACTTCACTTGGATATTTGATTAAGCTTCACTCAACCTCACAGAATGAATGATATCTACTTGACTTGAGTAATTTGGACAGTTGAAGCTTCATATTAGCTTCAGATAAATCTGTAAATACATGTTTGCTCCCATCATTACCTACAAGCATAATTTGTGACATCACAGCTAGTTTGGAAGCCGCTTGTCACGAGCAGGATGCAACTTTCACAAGTGTGATGTAGAAACGTAAAGCCTCCAGTGCACAAACACTGTGGACAGATGTTTTGGTGAAGTAGGAGACATATTGCACCCAGTAGTTGAATATTTGAATATTCGATGAATCTGGATTTTTTTTTATTTCAAGGCAAATATATGAATAGGAATTTCAGTGGCTCCTGACATAACATAACACACATTCACACCATAGAGACATCCCAATATGTGAGCTTCTGTGTTTTAATATTTTGGTCACCTCGATTCCATTAAACTGTCTTCTGCTTTTACTCGGGATGACAGGAGCTGATGTGATTGGATGTTATTGAAGATCACCTCGACTCAAAGCTAGATGCCTCAGAGTCCTTCGATATATCAGCTCTTGTGACAGGGACGCTACTCCCCAGCTATTTCAGGCACACAGAGCTCTCCTGTAATAGGGAGAGCAAGAGTTTACACTTAATTTCTCCCCCATCTCTTTCTCACTGTCTCTTAACCTTCTTTATACTCTGCCTTTCTCTCTCTCTCTCAGACTCTCACTTAACCTCTTTTTGTTCTCTCTTAACCTGTCTCTATAAACAGCTTACCACCTCTATTATCCTTCTCACTGAAAGCACTGCTACGTCTTTGTCTCTCCTGTTGTCTTTTCTCTTCCTACCTTTCTTACCTTCGTTATACCTGTCTTCTGCCTCATCACATAATAACTAAAACAGAGAAGCTTTGGAGTCGATGCCACAGCAGCAGAACCAGGTATTTGGTTTCTGTCCTCTGGGCTTTTCTGTCTCATTCTATATATTTCTTCTCTATATTTCTTTCTGTTATCTTCTTTAAATCTGCTTTTTAGAAATCTTCTCTTTATTCTGTCAACTGGAGACAGACGTTTGGTTTTCATCACCTCTTCTCTCTCATCGTCTGCCTCCTTTGCCTTGTGTCTGTTTTACCTTCCAGGATCATCTTTCCATCACACACACACACACACACACACACACACACACACACACACACACACACACACACACACAACTTTTCTCCATTTACCTCTGGGTTAATCTATTTCATTCAATTATTTCCTGACTCTTTTCATCAGCTCTTCCTTAGTAGTCCTTTCCTTTTCCTGCCATTTGTGGCCTCACTTTCCTCTTACTCTTTCAAATCATAGTGTTTTATTTAGTAGCTTTCAGTATATGTGCTGCAGGTGGGAATTGCAAGAAAAAGTGTTGTAGGTTTGGCAAAATAAAGGAACATGGCATCATTTTTTACATGTAAAAGATCCCCTATGACAATCCAATGGCTGTATATTGAATACAAACTAATCGGGATCTGACTAATCATGCTTATCTTTACTAATTACTGGGAGTACTGTTGGGTATTTGAGAACAGTCGTATAATGTCTTCTGTCGCTCTGGAGGAACTTTGTAAAGTGTGAGTTACAAACTGTGCTACAAACATAAGTTGTCAGACGTGGGTGTTCAGGCAGGGAGGGTCAAAACAAAAGATGCTATCAAGTTACATTATGGTTCGACAATTCTTGAGACTAGAAAGTCAAAATACCTCAGCCAAAGAAACTATTATTTTTTTCTGTTGTTCATACATAACCCTCTATGACAGCTCAATATCAAATTGTTGTCGCTTAAATTTGAAATAACTTTTGCTTGATTTATAATTTAGGGTTTTGTTTTCAAACACTGTATCTATCTAAATACAAATAATTTACAATAAATGATTGATAGTTGTGTGATGCAATGAATCATAATTAGTTTATACACCAATTTATAATACAGATAATGCCACAAAAAAAGTCTTTCTAATAATATTTTTAAATTTAACATGATTTCTTTAACCCTATCTTTACTCTACTAAATATCGCATTGTTTACATTTATGGCACGCTAACATCATGATGCACTGATCATACACTCAAGTTGCGACACTAGTGCTTTTATTTGCCTACTACACTTCAGAAAATCCAATTATTTGCTTTGCTTTTGAGCTATCCATCATTGTGTGTGAGTAGCTGTCACTTTCTTTCCGAACAGTGATATCTTATTTGGAATGAAAAGCCTTTCACCGCAGACAGCCCTCTTATTCCTTTTATTCCACCTCTTCCCCCCTTATTTATTTTCACTTCATCCTCTTCCTCTGTGTCCACTCAGAGCCCCGAGGCCAGTCTATCGGCCTGTCAGGCGGCCAGGATACCACATGTCCGTCAGTGCTGAGTCAGCCTGTCAATCTTTCATTTAGTCAATCAGTCAGTCAGTCAGTCAGTCGGTCAGCCTTCCCTTCAGTTTCGTTTCGGCTCTGTGGAGGTAAGCATTAGCAGAGGAGGGTGCATGGAAAAACATTTCCCTTTTAGCCACTGCTCATAAATGAGCATATTAGTATTCCACACAGCAAGGCACTTTCCAGCACTCTCTAATCGCTGAGCATCGCGCAGCTTCCAACCAATGCAGAAAATCAATGACATCATGGCCACATAATTGCATGTTACCAGCAGAGGCACGAGACCCAAGCGCCTTTGTGCATGCTTTTGTAGAAAGAGAATGTGAGAGCCCTCTTCTGTGTGAGCATTCATGCTCAAATACTTGTATACCAGCATATGTTCAGTGTGTGTGTGTGTAAATCAGTGGAGATCACGGGATTCAACCCTCAAGCAGTCTGAGTGATACTTGTAGCCTACATGCATGCCTCTCTGGCAAACACTGCTGACGTTAAAGGTAGCGCACGATAGAATACATTCTCATGCGCTTGGTCTCCTGGGCTTCTTAATATCTGCGGGCGAACACTGCACCATCTGCACTGCTCAGAACAGAGAGGAGGAGACGGATGGGAGGAGGAGAGAGAGAACATTCTCAGAGAGAGAGATAGTAGCATTAGCTGCAATGCTGAGCAGTGACCTGCCACTCTGTTTCCAATTTCAAATTCAAATGCAGAACTCATCCTTAGGGAACCTCACCTTTCTCCCCCCCCCCCCACACCCCCTGTGCTTTGTCTCGCTCTCTTTTTTCTCTCTCTTTGGCTTCCCTCCTTTGCCTCCTCTCAGCTTTCCATCTTATTCTATCCTGCTCTCAATTCGCTTTTTCAATTTCGAAGTGCTTTGAAGCCAACGCCAGCAGAGAGTGCCCCCCGAGACTGATTTCTGGGACTCCTTACCTTTTTTTTTTTTTCTTTTCTCTATATTTCTCCTTACTGTGTCATCAATCCTCCACCTCTCTCTCCCCCCAACCCCCCACCTGGCCCTGCCTATCTCGCTCCATTTTTTTTTCCTTCTGCCTATATTGTTCTTTCTTGAAAAACTGGTTTCTGGACAGGGGTGAAGTAAATCTTTTGTGACCCTGTATTCCCTACTGGGCCTCTCCCTCTCCCTCTTTCTGTCTTTGACTCCCTTAGTTAAGCCTCTCTCAGCCGACACAGGCACCAAGCTGTAACACGATACATATGGAATATAGTATAAACAGAAAAGCTCCCCTAAAAGGGAACGGCCCGCCGATCCCCATCCTCCCCCATCTCTGTGTGCTTGCCTAGCTGCACTCTCTCGTCATCCTTTCTTCTTGAACAACCAGGTTTTGTTTCAGCTGCTTTGTAGTTTCCTCCAGGTTGAGTCAGTGACCGACGAGAGTGAGAGAGTGTGTGTACATCTGTGTATGTGAGATCTACTTGTCCTTGTATGTTGTGTCTTAACTTTCCTGGTTATTCATGCTGTATGTGGTTGCACACTCACAGCCACACCATACATCGTGTATGTTTTACAATAGTGAGTAAGTATTTTTTACTACTGCTTTAAAGGAAGGCAAAAGGGTGGAAAATGGAGAGAAAAAGAGTAATGAAAGGATGGTTGCATGTGACACAGAGTTACCCGCTGTCATGCCATGAATTTTGTCTTAACAAGACACACATTTTTCACGGTGCTGTGATCAGTAGAAAGTAGTATATTAATAGTGATAAAAAATCGATTTATTAGCATATTATAATATAGTGACAGTGTTTGAAGTGAACATGTGTTCAGATGAGATCCCTCTTCGTCCCTCATCTGCTAATGGCTTCTCATCCAGAAAATGTCTATCCTCGTTAATCTAGAAATTGCAGTGTGCCTACTTCCCTGGAACATAGTCAGTGACATATTCTACAACCAAATAAAAGATAGTTTGTTAGTAAAAGAATATATAAATAAATGGCCAAATTAGGTGGCCAAAGTTGAGTTAGATAACATGTCAGAATGTAAAAGTAAGACAGCGGTCTCTATTTTAATACATGATCATACATTAAAGGCAGGAGCGTTAGAGGCTGTGACTATCATTCCCAATTACATGTGTTACTTTCATCCCGTTTAAACACAGGGGTTTGCTCATCATAACATGACAGTTTGGGAATCCTGTGGAGAATTTTTTTCAGATGAAACATGTTGTTGTCTTCAACATGTAGAGTTTCAAATATAAATACAGCAGCACAAATGTACTGCAAACTGTGGATGATGATTCTTATGCAAAAAAAATGACGTATGTCTACTGTGAACTAAATAGTTGCCTTTTTAATCTTTATATTGCAACATGACAGTACTGCAATAATCTGTAGCGCCTGTCATCCCACTACTAGGGCACACAGTGATTCACCAAGAGGCAAAACTGGTGCAGGCGGGGAAATAATCTCAGTCTGTCCAGGAAAATGGTCTTATTGCTGTGTGCCAAAATAAAGCCCTTACAGTCTACAGCTTTGAGCTAAACGTTAAATTCAGCATGAAAAATGTTGACAATGACAATACCAACATGCTGATGTTTAGCAGCACTAATGATTACCACGTTAGTAGTTCACATGTGCCATAGCAAGCAAGTGTAGTCTCTGTAGAGAGGGAGTGAGATGAATTGGAAACTTATTGGAGACAATAAATCTGTAACACTGGGTTAAATGCAGGTTCAAACATGGTGAGACCCACGTCATGCATCTTCTGTGTTAAGGGTCTAACTTGTGACTGTTGTCAAGGCCATTGACGTCGTAATGATGCTGAAGTATGCTGAATATCAACCATTCGAATAGTCCCACACTGTGCTTAAAGACAATGAATAGCATTATCTGATTTTTACCATACTTGTATCCACTTCCTTTGGTCTGTTAATGTCCCCGTAGCTTTGCTAAAGCTGTTAGCAGCTAAATTTGTCACTTTTGGCAAGCACAACCATGGAGAATGATATTATTACATTGGCCACGCACAACGCACACAGCATTGTGTTTCAGGATCACTTAGTGGCATTTATCTCTCTTGTCCCTTTGTTTGTTTTTTTATATATATATCCTTAGCTGTGTCCTTTGTTGTCCCTGTTGTGTATCCTAAGTTTGCATACTGTAAATTCATTTTATGTGTAGCCTGATTTATGGGTCTTTTTCATCTTGTGTTGCATCGTGTAAAACCCTTCAAGTACAATGTATTATCCATAATCCGTGTTTACCATGTACCAGTTTTAGGGCATCACTTATTGGAACTGCACTGCAATTCCCTTAATAAGTGTATCCAACGTTGTTGTGTTTCTTCTCCATTTCTGTCCCCCTTCACACTCTATTGACTGCATCCAGTCCATTCTCTAGCCTGTCAGTGGATGAGAGCAACAGGGCAAGCACCTCTCCCTTGTGTTGGGATAATTGTGTTTTTGTATAAACTGTCCAGCTGCATTACTTGGAACCAAGAACCTATGTCTACCCTGCTCTCATCACTACAGCTACTGGTGCTCCGACAAAGTTGGCAGCAGACACTGCATCTATCTTGCATCTTGATTCAAGCGATTCTCCTGGAGCTGGAATTGCATCAGGTATAACAAGGAGATCAGAGGCATTTTCACAGGTCTGTCTGCTTTATTGAGATACCAATTTTTTTAGAGAGAAGTAAAGCTGAGGTGGAGGAGGAAGGAGGAGGACGACAAGTATGGTTGAATGATTAGATCATGATAGGGTGGGTGTTATGTCTTCTTGGGCTGCACCAACATCACAGATAGGAAAAGGGAGGTGACAAACAGACTTACTGAGAACAAGGACAGGCGGATATGCAAGCAGACAAACAGAAAGGCGGCACTGAAGGCCAATAAGCTTCAGACACAGAAAAACAAAGACACGGATGAAACAAAAATGAGAGAAAGATGAACCAGGTCCAACAAAGAGGCGAAGAGATAGAAGATGGCTGTCAGGGACACAGAGATGTGAAAACCAGACACAGAAATAGTTGAAAAAGTAGGTGGCAGACAGACACTCAGACAAAGAAGCTAACCTAATGCACAACGATCCAGTCGGTTTTGTGTGAGAATGTGCTGATATAGGGCTTAGCCGGGATGAGGATTTTCTCCCTTTAGTTTGGCTTTTCTGCTAAGTATCATCGCGATACAATCAGACTCTGTTCAGACCGTCTGTACGTACATATGGAATTCCATTAACCTTTCTGGCTCTGTTGGTTAAATGTCAGCATGGTGCATGAAATTGAATTGGTCATTGATTCAGAAGAAAGACAATTCTCCCACTCAGTTGCAGACAAGTATCACATAGCCAGATTGAATCTGTATGTTCTCTGCTGCAGTAGAAGTAGCAACGTAAATAAGAATGCTCCGGGGCATTACAGCTGTAATAGCCGCGATCTGGAGCCAAACAATGCTTACTCAGCTTTTTTAAAAAGGAAATGTTTTTCCTTTTTAACTGAAAAACAATCACTGCAAATAAGAATATTCATAATTTGTGTTATTAATGTCATTTTGCGGGACATTTTATAAGTGAAGCCATAAAAAACTCATGAATGTATGGGAAAATCTCCACTGACATATTGCACTTAAAGTAAAACATTTGTAATGTTTGAACACAATAGTCTTTTAACAAAATGAAAAAATATATATTTTAATAAGTAAAAGGACCTTTCTGGCCCTTTTAGTTATTAGTTAGTTATTATTTGCAACACTATATCCTGCCATAACACACAGAGACAGTGCTGTCAACAAGAGGTGACAGCTAATTTCCAGCTTTTTGTTTATTTTTAGTCATGACAAATAGAGAGCTGACAATTTGACAGTGAATCCTGGCATGTAAGTAAAGTGTGTCATCTAAAATGAAATATCCAGCTATTTGAAAAGCCAGTATACTGCACATGTATATTAAACAATGTATATGCTATTATGATGCTTGGAAGAACACTTAAAGAATTGATCTTCTTAATTAAAGCTGCACTCATCATATGTTTATATTAACAATTGATTAAATGACTATGTGTCATTTGTAAGGGGTCAATAGAAGTAATAAACCTACAGAGAATTATTACCCATCTCTGCAGTTCACCTGTGTCTAACTTTGTCTTTCAGCCCATTGTTTTGGTTTATCATCATCTTCTACTTAGCAGCTGGCATCTGTTTTCAGTACAAACAGTACACCTGTCCAGCACCAAATAGCAGATGGATAAAACTAGTGACTTGTTGCTGAACATAATGTAGCATTTAGCAGCTGAGGAGACAGATATCTTTCTTCCAAGCTTTGAGAGACCAAAGGAGGTTGACCATTGGACTAACAGGCGACCAAAATTGTGACTCCAAATCATTGCTTGTTGCGTGTGTCAATAGGCAACTGTTTGCTAGCAAATTTGCCATACTACATACAAATTTGCTAGCAAACAGTTGCCTATTGACACATGCAACACGAACAAAGCAACACTTCTATATTTTTCAAATTCTATAGATACTACATTCAATCACTTGAACTTGTGATCCCATAATGAAATATTAAGTATCATAACTTAATTTTAAGCCAGCTGTGAGCACAGTATTACGCCAATGAAAACGTGATATAATAACCACATACTGTGAAAGGGTGGCGTCAAACACTTATAACACATATTTGACTGTTTGACATGGTACTGGGTGATATTTAACTTTTAGCATTTTCGAAAATCAACAGTTGGCTGTGCTCAATGTGTGAGCTCTACAGCCCGGATGCATAAACAAATCCTGACATTTGTACCCATTGTGGAAGTTCAATACTAATGGTAAAGAGGAGTCGGTGGAGAGCTTTAGGAATATACAGATGCTAAAACAATGAGGAACGGTAACAATCTTTCAGCTAAGGAGGTCAGCAGATCGATGTGCAGGTATTACATGGTGCGATGTGGATGTCGATAGGTCAAGAGACATACTCACTAATGAAGCTGAGTTATGACTCATTCATCTGGCTCCTGGCCACCGCTCTGTTATTCCTCACCTTTTTCTTTCTTACATGCTTATTTTTTGTTTTTCTCTTCTCTGCTACATTTCCTTTTTTTCTCTTTTCTGTCCCTCTTTTTCTCCAGCTTTTGTTCTCGCCTCCTTGCATCAGAATTGACCCACCTACCACGTTTCTCTCTGTTTTTACCCTCCTATTGTCTTTCTCTTGCACTCTCTTTCAGTGCTCTCAAGTTACCTGTAACCAAATCTCAGGGTTCTCCATTTCGTTCCTGCTATTACCCACCTAATACCCAGCCTCTCCCACACACACACACACACACACACACACACATCCATATATATATAACCTCCATACAAAGTCCACAAACACAGCAGTCCAGACTTTTGCAGCCACACTTTACTATATCTGTGAAAATAAGCCCTGTCAGCTCAATGTCATTGATCCCTACTGAAGGTCTCATGACAACTGATGGAAACAATGTCAAACCAAAAGATGTGACAAAATATGAGCTTTTCCACCCAGCTGTGAAACAGTTAAGACTCCTGGATAATGTTTTTACCTTCCAGACTTCTTTTGTTTCTCAACAAGGTTACAGAGACCAGTACATCTTTGTATTTCTATGTCTGTAAAAGCTGCAAAAATAAAATAATGTGACAGGGTTGAAGGTGTTTGACTTTCCCTTCAGAGAGGATTGCACAGAGATGCAGTAATCTGTGTAATATCCAGCCAAATTGCAGCTTTTAGCACTGCTTTCATAACCACTCCTCCGGTCTCTTTGCCTTTGCCTCACCTCTCAGCCACATTATTAGGGTCTGCTCATACAAACACCTGCCAAGATGGTGACAGAGTGGTTGAAAATCAATCCCATGTGCCATTACCCATGTGTGTATGTGCACTAAAATGCCTCTGGTAAAATGGTTTGTATGCTGGAACGTATATGTTTAAGTTCATGCTATGGTATGTGTACTATCCTATGTGCTCGGTTCGCTTGTTTGTGTGAATGCACATTATGGAAGGAATAAAGATATGAGAATTGTAAGCATTTGTGAGACAATTATAAGTAAACAAAAATACAATACAACATCCTCCAAACATTCAGCCCACATGCAGCACTGATATACACTGAAGTTGTTTGAGTGACCTTATACTGCAC
The DNA here is from genome assembly GCA_036937835.1 of Pampus argenteus. Taxonomy (NCBI): domain Eukaryota; kingdom Metazoa; phylum Chordata; class Actinopteri; order Scombriformes; family Stromateidae; genus Pampus; species Pampus argenteus. The sequence continues at coordinate 15,995,602 of CM072867.1, forward strand.
TGAAGAAAGCATAGCAGGAGAAACAGAGGCAAATCTGTTTTTAATTGACAACTAAATGAAGACGGGTAGCAAATGAAAGGAATAACGATAAACGAAAAGTGTCTTTGTAGGTGTCGGGGAACCACAAGCCTTCAACAGCTTCAGTGCTGCTTGACATAGATTCTCTGGAGCCTTACTGGAGGGCTGAACACATCTTTGCAAAAGATATTCCCTCATTTGGTGTTTTCATCATGGTGGTGTCTAATATGTTGTAAAGCTTCCATATGTGTTCCACTGATTTTAGATCTGGTGAGTATGAATCCCATCATCATTTTTTTATACTCTGCAAACCATTAATTACATCCTGTATAGAAGTATCTTATTCCAATCTATTCTTTCATTTGACACTCGTCTGTGTATATGTACAATGCAGTTATCCTAAAATTTAGCGGAGATATTAGAAGAACTGGAGAACCACAAATAAATTGAATGGGACATGCACAAGCTGTTATTTTCAACTGGAGCTGGAATATAAATGAATGCAAAAACATACAAAGACAGTGTTATCAGAATAATGAGCTTGGATCAGTCTGTGGGTTGTTTTGGATACATTTTGAAACCTTGCTAATTAAAAGTGACATTCTCATATGGACTGAAATTAATTGGTGAATGCAAACTGTGCCACATTATTCTCCATCACACCGAAATCCCATCACTGTTGCAGAGGTAATGAGAGTCAAGGTTTAGCCCAAGATTGTGACTGGTTCTAAAAGGTCAAAGACATCTTTTCACTTTTTTTTTAGGGGGGGCTGCAGGAGGTGATTTGTAGCAACACTTTCCCAGTATCACCTTTAACCGGTCAGCCTTCTGCTAAATGTGTAAATCAGCATAGCTGTCATCAGCCAATCATCAATCAGCTAACCTAAAGAAGTTTATTGCAAACAGGGCTTCCATTCACAAATGAACACTAATGAGACATGGGCTCAAGTCATTGTTTTGTAAGTCACAAATAAGTCTCAAGTCCCAAGTCGAGTCTCAAATCCTTAATTTTGGGTTTCATGTCAGGTAATGTCATACATAATTCTCTGAACTCTGATTTCTTTTGCCTGTCCCATGAAAGTCTCCCATCTGCTACCTGCTGGCTTCAGCACAGAGGGTTTGTTTGTTTTAAACACCCACGTAGCACAGGTGGGTAGTGTTCCATGTTGACAGTAACAGCTCATACAAAGATCCAAAACAAGCACTCCTAAAACACAACAGAAACTGCTGTAAGAAGCCCGTCTTAACCACTAACAGCTGTTTTAGAGATGGGCTTGGAGAAAGGTGAAGTCATGAGTCACTGGTGTTAAAGTAGAGTTGCAAATCTTTTTGATTTCGTCAAGTCCAAACTCATCAAATTTGTGATTCAAGTCTGACTTGTGTCCAAGTCATGTCACTCAAGTCCACACCTCTGGCACTAACCAATATTTTCATATTAAGTATGGGTAAAATAACTTATGTGAGTGGGATCGCTGATAGTGACAAATCCACAGTGAGTTATCACGTGGCTCTGCAGTTCCACTCATCTCTACTGAGCGTTTCACTAGAGCTGAGTGTAGCTTGATTGTTTCACTTCAGTCTATCTGCTCTTTTCGAACACATTTCCAGCTGCAGCAAGGAATCTGTTAACAGACTGAAGGCTGTGAATAATAAATCTATTTTCCCAACACCAAAGACAAACAGATCGGCATAGGGGAGAGTAAGTATTGGACTTATATGTGTCAGGTGGACAGAGACACGACCCAAAATGTATGCTAATGTACATAAATGGCATCTGTTTGCCAATGTGCTCATCATATCAACTTGATAATGTGATACTACCGTACAAGAATTTTGGAGGTTCACCTGCAGACCTTGAGATCTCTCTTCTTTTAGTGACAACGCGGTGCTGTGAAGCTGGCATTAAGTCCTACAGGCTCTTATGATTTGCACAGTTCAATTCCCCACTTTCCCTTTACATTCACAAAGTTAATGTTTTGTAGATAAAATGAATAAGTCCCTCATGCCCGACGAGAGAAGGGTGAGACCTTCAGATTCCAAAAAAAAAACAACCTGTTGCATATTATGTCCTGGAAATGAGAACGAAAGGAATAGCTGGCATAGAGTCACTTGAACTACTAAATGCAACTGAATACAAGCATTTAACATTACAGTTGAACTCTCAATCTCCAATCAATTCTCTTCTACTTGGTTTGAGCCCCAACCAGCTCCAGCCGGCCTCTCAGGCCAGTGGGACTGATGGGTGGACAATGCACAATAGAGTGCTGACTTGATTTCCTATTACTAGTGCTAGAGGATCTCTTTTGTCTGTGGATGGGTGCTATAATGGATTGTAATGAGAGAATTGAGGTGTTTGCAGAGGAGTAGTGCGGTGCAACAAGAGGGCCAATTTCTGCTCTCTAAATTTGTTTGTGTTCCCACCAAACCCGTTTCCTGTATGTGTCAGCTTCTAATAGTGTCAACACATCAGGAGATAGCCAGAGAGAGAGAGTCTGTGAGGAACAGATGTAGTTAGAGTGTGTGTGTGTGTGTGTGTGTGTGTGTGTGTGTGTCAATAAGAGACTGCGAGTATGCAAATGTGTGTGTGTCCTTTTTTGGTCTCTCTGGTCTCTATCTGTTTGTTAGATATCATTTCCTAATCTCTTCTTCTTTCCTCTGCCATCTCTCCCATGTCCATCTCTCTCTCTCTCTCTCTCTATCTGTGTGTGTCTCTCTCTCTATCTCTCTCTCTCTGTTCTCCTTCCTGACTTCTCCTGTGGGGCTTCTCTTTCCTGTTTTTCTCTCCTCCATCGAATGCAATTTTCTTTTTATCAACATTTGATTTCCACTGAGTGAGTTGTCCTCCGCACAGAGAGCAACAAGAGAGAGGAAGACAGGCTGAAAAAAAAAAAAAAAAAAACACGCAAGAAACAGCAAAATCTTCCTCCCCGTTTCTGGTCTTCAGTTGCTCTACGTCTCTTTCTCATTCTCATTCATACTTTTGCCAAAATGTGGATACTGTTACCAGATATGTCCATCACAGTCTACACAGTAACAAGCAATTGACAATTTGCTAAACCCCTTTTAACTTTTGAAACAATGGGCCCTTCAGGCAGAGGTAGAAAAGTAGCTAGCTAGCTAATCAAGCTAACGGGAACTCCACGGATAGGTTGAAAACACGGCATTATGTGTATATGCCTCCAGATAGAAGCATTAAAAAACGCAAATACATGCAACAACAAGAACAATATACATTTACATACAACATGCATAAAATACATTTTTATTCCATCTAGGTGTCCTGTATTAAAGTGAAAATTTTTTTTTAATATGTCTTAAATATGCACTTGATGTCTACATGCATGATATCATACAAAAAGCTTGAAGCTAACCTCCATGCATCCTTATATTAATAATCTATGTAAAAGAAATATAACATATTTTATTTCCAGCACTTTTTGATTGCTCAGCTTACATACTAAGGGTTAGTGCTTGTGTTTTATTTGTTTGTATTTTTTACCAAAAAATAAAAGGCTTTCAGCACAGAACTAACTAACTGCGTTTTGGCGAACATAACACTATCTGCCAAATCCAATAAAGACAATTTTAATTATATATAATCACAATCAAAGTTATTTCCCCCTCAAGCAAACACTGGCAATGACGACAAGGGAAAACTCCCTTTGAACAGGAAGAAATCTTGACTCGAGGTGGGTGGCTATCTGCCTTGATTGGTTGGCTACTACTCAGTAGATGTGATTTCGAAAGGGATTTTTTTTTAGTATAACCTGTAGCCCCACAATGTGTAGTTAGGTGTGTACTGTATACTCCAGAGTCTTTCAATGCTATGACTGGACAGTCTCTGCACACACACACACACACACACACACACAGTGGCAGCATTGGCCCTGCTTGGCCTCATTCTTCAAAAAAATTAAATATTCTTCTCTCATTTTGCTTCCATGCCTAAAGACATCCATTGTGACAAATTCATAATTCAAAGTCTGTTTAATGATGTGATTAAAAAGTCATTTTGAGCTTCTTTGTAACCCCCCACACCATCATGCACACACAATAACACACACATGCACACTTTAACACATTATTTCTCTATCCTTCTTTCCCACCCCCTACATTTAGACTGCAGAGTGAAATTTCCTAATTTGCTCTTAATGAAGGCTAACTCTTAATGAGCCCCCACACCCCACCCCACCCCACCCCACCCCGTCCCGTCCTTCTGTGTTTTTGCTTCTCTCCTCTCCTGAGCAGCTTTGATCTTTATAGGGTGCTTTTGACAATTTGTCGCCCGTGTTTGGAGGCACATCCATCACAGGCTGTTGCATAACAAAGTCCTCTGGGAGAACAGCTAATGGAGGCTGAGTGGCAAGGTGGCTGCTGATTGGAGTTTTTTGTATCATATAGATTCGTTCCACTCTTCCAGGTTTGTTTTTTTTTATCATAGAAGAAATAACACTCTAAATCACATTGATATTTTTATTAACACTAAATATTAATATTATTATATTATTATAAGACTTAAAGCTAAAATATATCCTTGCTCAAAAGTGTGCTGTATGCATTGATCTTTATATCTACAAGGTAATCGCAAGGGTTAGTAATATCATTATTTATGTATTATTAATCGTGATCTTTAAAAACAACAAGCGCCCTGGTCTATTATCAGATTTACTGACAGCTATAGACCGAAAAAATATGTAAGTGGCTGCATTGTTATGGATCCGTCACTTCAGGTACTGATGAGACAATGAAATATGGTCTAGGGTTTAAATTCAAATAGTACACGCTGCATTAGATACTGATTTGAAATAATGATTTTCCATTTTCTATCAAAGTCTGTCTCAAATGCATTTTATGCATATAATCAAAGCAAGACGAGAAACCAGAATACTTTATGTTGAAAGCAAAGATCACCTCTGAGATTTAGGTTTCCCATAAATAGTCATGTGTCCTATATGTCAATGTATATTGCAATTATTTTTGATTAAAAGGCAATGTGATTATTTTATATCATATAGAATCTGGGCTGCTTTTACTTGACTTTACTTGATTGTTTGCATTAGATGATTCATTATGATTACGACTTAGAGCTTTACTTTTATAACAGGCTTCAGGAAATACTTGTTGTTATATGATTATGTCATATGTACTTCCTCCCCTCATGATACATCATATTTTTGCACTATGATTAAGTTTTGCAGAATAATATTTGTCTTTAGCCACACATATCAATGATATACGGTAGTGTACTAGGGCCATTATTGGCAAAAATAAATAAATTATGGAGCTTGGGGAGGGGGATAATATTCTGAGAAAAAACTCAAAGATTAAAGTCATAAATTTATTAAAGGAAAAAAAAATATTGGTTATTGTCTGAGATTAAAGTAGTAAATGTGGAAAAAAATTTATAAAGTCATAAATTTGAGAAAAAATTTATTGTTTTGTTTTTTTGTCAAATTTTTCCCCAAATCTTTTTAAATTCAGAACAATTTCTCAGTACACACCTACATATTCAAGTGTCACAACTTAGTGTGCATGTGTGTGTGTGTGTGTGTGTGTGCGCGCAGAAGTGTGTGCAGAAGTGGCTGCATGGCTTTAAATAAACACTTTAATAATAGCAATATATTTTACTGTTGGAAATGTCATAACAGTGTCAGATTAAATATCACAACACAGTAACCAAAACCAATAAAAAGTGAAGTTACTTATATATCACAGCTGACTAGTACTGTGTGTGACCGTTTCTGTGTGTGTGTGTGTGTGTGTGTGTGTGTGGTGGCTAAGGTCAGATCCAGGGGTTGGGCGAAGCTGACAAACTGGGGAACAGGCTCATTTTTTAGGCTGGGAAATTCCTCGGCTTCCTGGCCTCTTGCTTGTCACTCACAGGAGTGTGTGTGTGTGTGTGTGTGTGTGTGTGTACATATACATTAAATGTGCGTACAAGTATGTCCATCTCTATCCAAGGAAGAATCAATTTTTGTATTGTGCATTTTGTGTGTCTCTGTGTCTTCCTCTGTATCCCTGTGTGTGTGTGTGTGTGTGTGTGTGTCTCTGTTGAGACAGACAGATGCATGGGCACAGTAGCTATTATGGAGCCAGCAGAGGCAGAGCACTCCATTAATAAAACAGCAGAAGCACAGGCAGTCTGGGGTTGGTCCCTGGATAGCTGGCTTGGCTTTTTCTACTGTGTGTGTGTGTGTGTGTGTGTGTGTGTGTGTGTGTGTGTGTGTGTGTGTGTGTGTGTGTGTGTGTGTGTAAAAAGCAGATCTGTCATTGAGAAAGACCACAATGGGTTAGTAAGTATAATACAGTAACAGCAACCCCCCACTACCAGCACCACCCTTCTGTCCCTGTGTGGTCCTCTGACTCATCTTGTACGCACACACACACACACACACACACACACTGGTCAAATGCCAGCTGCCTACAGAGGTGTGTGTGTATTTAAAGGAAGGTTGTGTTTTGTTAGTGTGTGGTAGGAAAGGTCTGTGTGTGTGTATGTCAAGGTGAATTGTGGGTACATTTCACATATGTGTGTGTGTGTGTGTGCGTGTGCTAGTGGACAGCCTTATGTCCAGTCTGGCTGAGAGGTTAAAATAAGATGAAGCAGGAAAAGGATGAGGAAACAATCCATCCTACAGGATGTAGCACAGAGGATACATACTCACATACTCAACAAAACTACGCCTGTGTGCAGACCCTCACTCACTTCTCACGTCTCTCATCCACACACACACACACACACACACACACATCCACAAAGACATTTATTTTTGTCTTTGCAGAAGACAAAGATAATGTACAAAAACACACAAACACACACATACACACACACACACACACACACACACACACACATCTCTTTGTAACACTGAATTTCACCCTCTCTCTTCTGCCAAACAAAATGTAGCAACTTGTCCAACATAAGAGGTGAGTGTCTGGCTGTGATGGAGCACTGCAAAACAACACCATTAAAATAAATGTTCAGGCTGTCACAGCATCTATTTAACTGACAGCCTCTCTCTCTCTTACTTTCTCTCTCTCTCTCTCACACACACACACACACACACACACACACACACACACATAGATCAAGCTGACTTTATTTCTCCTCCATCTAAACTCTATTGCTCATTCTGCACCTCCTCCCGGCTGCCCCGGCACCCTTTCTCTTTTATTCTTTTGTTTCATCCTCTGTGGTTCTCTCATTATCTCTCTCAGGCAACAGTTCTGTCTCTCTGATCAGTCTCTACTGTTTTTTTTTTCTTTTATCCAGATCTATCCTTTTCTCTACTTCCTCTATCACTCTTTTTTTGTCTCCCCTCTCTGAATTTCTGACATGGTGATTTGGCCTTAGACATGACTCATCGCTATCACAGCTCATCAGACTGTTGCTTTGGCCCCACTGTTCTGTTCTGACTTGCCCGTTGTGTGTGAGTTTGGAGTCTGTCTGTGTGTATTGGTTGGTGGAAAAAAGGGTTCAGTCATGGTCGGAGTGATGGTGCCAAATCTAAACACGGGGTTTAGGGATGAAAGGCCCAGTAGGAGCAGCACCTGGTGACAGCTGTTGCTACCCTCTTTCACTGTATAGTTACTGAACCTGCCAGATATGTTCAGTGTACCAGAAGTAGAAGAATTATGTAGGGCTATGTGAGCTACTGTAAGTATTTTTTTTAATGTTCCAGTATTCTATAATAGTGGTTATCTACATACTAATTACATTTTTCATAAAGTTCTGCTAGTATCATCATCTGCTGCTTTCTTTGGAAAGAAATACTATGAAAGTAACACAGTTGCTACACATGAGGAGGAGTATGTGGTGGAGTGCTCCCTTACAGACACTCCACCACATACAGACATACTGTAATATGTATATGCATGCAGAAACTATGCATACAGTATAAGTGGCATTATTTAATTGTATTTTTTTTGTGTGTCAAAGTTAGAAAGTTTACAAAGTTTTAATTGTACTTTCATTCATAAATCAAGATTGAGATTGCAAAGTGAAAAGAGTTAGTTTGGGCACCATTTACCAGTGGTAAATATCCCATTTATTTTTTTTCATAAACAATAATGTATGACTGTATGTAATTAAACCCCTTCTACAGGGGCAGCATGAAACTCTCCCAATTAAATCACGAGAAAAGATGAACAACTGCGTTAGAAAATATCTGGTTCCTTGGTAAAGGCTAAAGATTATGATGTCTGGAAAACTGTCAACCTAATAGACCCTTTTCACGGCAGACATTTTGACTTGTCAAAGCAGAAAAGCACAGGTGGCATTAATAACATTAACGATGGCTGCATGACATTTAGGTCAGCCAGTTCCAGGGTTACTGGGACAAATAATGGAATGGAGCCATTGTTAGTGTAATTATGTATCCTGTGTTTTTCCTGCTTTGACAAGTCAGAATGTCTCATGTGAAAAGTATTTATCCGAATCTTAAATCAGTTTTATATTTTGAATCAGTTGGGGAAGAATTCAACTATGTTTCATCTCAACAATTAAGGTTTTTGACTGACTTATCTTCTCCACAATGGAGGCAGAAAATATAAAATATGAATTAATAATTATCCAAACTTAAATTTTGAATGTTGCATACTTAGTCATGGATATTTTGTTATTGAGAAGTTTCCAGGGGCTTTAAGATATGGACTGAATGTTCCCCGTTAGATTTCAGACAGGAACTGTTGTTACACATGGTTTGTTTGTCTGGAAGTTAATGGATCTCAGTGATCCTGTTAAACCGTAAGGAGGTCTATGATATCAGTGGATAATTTAGATTCACAGGGACAACCCACACAGATTATTATTTTTAATTAACCCCACATTTTCAGTCTTATTACTGACAACTCTGCATGCACAGTACAGTCACCTCTTTTCTCCAGCCCATACACAGACTGTGTATGCGCTCACTCTCTCTCTCTCTCTCTCTCCCCAGACATCCTATCCTGTAACAGCTACAGCTCTTATTGTACATGTACACAACATAATAGTCCGAAGCACAGTGTGTGTGTGTGTGTGTGTGTGTGTGTGTGTGACTGTGACCTAATTGCTGGGAGCTAGGGCTGGCCGTTTCCTGTGTTTATTTTCTTGTCATTAGGGCATAGAGAGAAAAGGCAGTTCCTACTCTTGGACACTTGGACACTCAGTTGACTGGGGACAAGGAAGCAAACATGAAATCCTTTTTTTTTTTTTTTTTTTTTTTTTTTTTTACTGGGATTAGGAAAACAAGGCTAATATAATATTAGCCACACTTCTCTGTTAATTTACCAATGACAAATTGTAGCCCGGAGTACTTAAACTTAACTTAAATGGGTTACAATGATACTGTATTAGCAGCTCATATAAAGGAGTGTACAGTAAATCTGAAATGCAGTTAAAAGACAGTTAAAAATTATATTAAGTACTAAAATCTAAAACCGCATTTTACACCTTTTAAACCTAAAGAATACTGATAGCCTCTGCATTATATTATGATAAGTTATTTTACCTGGAGTTTATTTATTTGACAGGCTATTAATGTACATTGTACATGTGTATATTGTCTGATTCTTCTTCTTATTATTATTATTTATATCCAAATTATATCAACTGAGCAGCACTTTGAAATAAATAAAAACGATACTCCAGTTATATGTTCATAGTTCTGGTCATCAGCGTTCTTCCTGGTAAATTACTTACTCAAGTAATTCACAGTTTGCTGATCTTGACTTTCTGTTGCTATGCCAAGCTGTGCTAGCACTGCACAAATGCAATTTACAGTGATAATGGTGGCAGATTTACAGATCAGAAATTAAAGTTTTTTGTTTTTTTTAAAACAATGGGCCCTTGAGTTCAAGCAGAGGTTGACAAATGGCTTCTCTTTTCAAACCAACATTAGTGGATTTTGCTGGCTGAAATAACAACCCCAATAACCCAACAAGCTCGCATTAGAGTAAATAAGCACGCTGTTTAATCAATTCCTTTCACTTTCACTTTTGTGTTTCTGGTTTTATAAAGGCCAAAAAAAAAAACAACTAAGCTTGTCAAGCCTGCTGTGCCTATATTGTTGCTAAGATTGAGATCAGAAAAACAACATTGACCAATGATAGCAAAAACTCCTGTTTACAAGCAAATTACTACAAGAAACAACTTTTGATTAGCCTTCCTCAAATGCATCTATGTTAGCCAAGCCTTTGACATAATGAAAATGCAAAATCTGTCGACTGGCGACCGGATCATCTGCAGACGATACACAGAGGACTCTCTGTTGACAGGACTAGAATTATCAGACTACAAGTGTGTTGAAAATCGCTGGATAATTGGGACCCACTCCGTTTGAGAGGGGAAAGTCATTGACATGGTTGTTATAGACAGAATAATAATTGAAGAGTAATTCCACTGAAAAACCGACTGACTGTCTTTGTGTTATGGACATGATCCTCATCAGTGATAAAATTAAGTGCAGGTGTTATTATTTGCTAATAACACATAACTATTTTAAATTGGGGTTTTTTTTCCAGTGTCAGGAAATACAGTAACTGTTTTTTGTTGTAGGCTAGTTACTTTTGAGAAGCTGATAATTAGTTGTATGATACTTCTAAATCACTAGTCAAACATGGCAGATAATTATTGTTATGCCAACCAGCTCAAAACCCTGAAGGACAATGTAAGCTTTGATATTTTAATTATTTTGCAAGTATGGGACTACCTGTTTAGATTTAGCATTACTGTGCACTGTTCCTTTCCAGAGGGATGAAAATCTCATAGTAGACTCATTCAACTCTCTGATGTTGATCTACCAGTCAACTAAAGTACTGTATCCTATACAGCAGTGTCTGCCATATGGCTTTTGTTTTTATATGTATATAGAATGTTATCTTATCAGAGCTTACATCCCATAATGATCCAATCTTTACAACACTGACTGTATTTTTTTTCTTTTTCTGGCCATTAACCTGTCTATCAAAACGGTGGTGGACTTTCAGGCAGATCAGTTAGAGATGTGAGACTGTTAACTTAATCACGCTACAGTGTTAAATATTCATAAATTAGCAAATTAAATTAGCAACAATCTCAAGAGAGAAAAACATCGATTGATATTTATTAAGCAGCAAACCTGCCGTATCAGGACTTTGTGGATGTGTGACATCACCTGATCAGAGTATATTTTGATAATGTGGCTAAATCCTGTATGGTCCACTGAATTATGTGACATCACCTTTTTTTTTTTTTTTCAAATGAGCCATTCACTTTAAAACAGCAAGAAAAGCAAGGACACAGACATTAGTTCAGGAATTCATCATATAAAGTGACCAAAACTGTCCAAACTTTGGCAGAAAATATGTTTTCATCTAAGACCCCATCACTCAGAGCAGGACAATGATGCAATAGATTTTATGAAACCCTTTTGTTAGCACATATACTCTATCCATTCATAAAAAAGCAGATCCAAATTTGGCTGGTTCAGGTCTTACCAACCCTGTGGCAGTCTCACCCTCTGGAATCCTGTAGAGTATTTTATCTACATTTCAGAAATGACATGTCTCTGTGGGTGTATGTGTGGTTGCATCACTCTCAATGTGTGTGTATTTGCTTGTGTGTGACTGTGACCTTTGTAATTCCTCTAGGAATGCCAGAGCCGGCAGCGTGGGCTTTTCCTTCAAACCTCAGAAGCAGAAAGACAAAGCAGTATCCTTCTCCCGTTCCTGTTAATGAAGCTCGTTGGCCGAATATAATTATTTCATACTCCTGTACTGCATGGCTCTCTGTGTTTCAGTTCTTCAGCAGGACACACATCTGATACAAGAATACATACAACTCCATCAGCAAAGGCATAAGAAGCTGCATGACCCATTCTTTCACTTCCTTCAGCTTCTTTTTGATAACCCTCATCACTCTTTGCAACTCTACCTCCCTCTGCATTCACGTACCATCTTGACTTTCTCAACTATTGTTCTGTATCCCACACTTGACTTTTGCACATTTCCACTCCTTTAGATTTACACCAACCTCCTCTATCTTCCCTGCTTGTCTCCGCTTGTCTCTGCCACTTCCTTTTTCAGTGTCCTTCCAGCCGAACCACACCCAAACTGTCCATCCGTCCATCCTTCTATCTATTACAGCTCATTCTCCCAAAGTTTTTGCGTCACTCTTTCTATCCCTCCTTACCCCCTCTCTAACCCTCCATGGCCATACTTCCGTCCTCCCTGCTTCCCTTGTTCAGTCCTTCCCTCCCTTCCCCTGCTGTCCATCACTCTTTGCCTTCCTGTCTTTGTAAGTCTCAGCTTCCAGGAATTCATCTGAAAGGAAGTGTTGCTTTCCGATCTCGATAACGCATCACCTACCCTCACTCACAGTTCACATCCAGTTTGCATGGAATCCAAAATATATTGCGCTTACTGTACATGCTGCATATTGAAGGATAGTTTGACATCTCTGCAAATGCTGGTCTTCTTGCCAAGACTAGACGAGAAGATTATACCCTCTTTTATGTCTTTAATTTAATATGATTTAATATGAAGCTACCACCAGCAGCTGATTAGCTTAGCGTAGCACAAAGACTGGAGACAGTGAGAAGCTGCTAGCATGGTTCTGCCCGAAGATCAGTCTACAAGTACGCTTAAAGCTCACTGGTTAATATGTTATATCTGTTTTTTAATCAACACAAAAGCTGAAGTGTAAAAATTAAATGTCACAACATTTTTACAGGCGGGTTATGCAGTGACTTCCTTGTCATCACCAAGAGGTTACCAGGCCAGACAAGTTACATACATGCATAGAGGTGCTGGTAGGCCAAGACAGGATAGCTGCTTCTGCATTTCCATTTTTATTCTATGCTAATCTCTAACTGGCTGCTGCCTGTAGCTTAATATTCACTGTAAAATACAACAGTAGTATTGATCTTTTTATCTAACTCGTGTCGAAAAGCTAAGGGAGTTTTCCCAAAATGTCTATTTCTTTTAGGCAAGCACATTTCTAACACTCATCTTTTACATTTCTCACATTCTTGTAGAATATTACATTTATAACAGTTTGTCCAACGTTTTTATACGCGTACATTAAAGGTGCAATACATCACATATGAGAGTAATATGAGAAACTAGGACCTAGTGAGGAAAGAGATGAACTCACATGTACTAACATACACACAGAGCAGAGATATACAGATTACAACACACACAGGGTGATGTATGACTTCATTCTCTGCTCCAGACACCATTACTTTACTATATCTTATAATATATCAAAATGGTTGTTTGCTGATATCTAGTTGGGCTGAATCTCATATATAGAACCTTTACATTGTTCTTACACTGCTGTATTTCTGTTTCAAAATGTAAAAGTAATTAATTGTGAACTAAAACTCATTAACTGTCATTTTGAATACCCAGACTGTTTCATCAAAATGTCATTATTTTGCAAGCAAAGGTCTTAAGATGCTTCAGCTAATTAACTTTAATGATGTTCCATAATAGAGTTTCATTGTCATCAATTTTTCAGAGTAGGTATTGCATTGTTGTTGTTTTTTTCATTAGCAGAGAGTCTAATTTTGGAATGAAACTGCACATAGAGTGAATATGTGAAACACACACAAACACACCATGTGTGACCATATGTCTATATTCTCATCATCTCTGTTAGGAAGTAAATCTTGTAGGGCAGGTCAATACTAGAATCCTGGATCCTGCACACAGATTCACAAACATAATAGTAATGATTAAAATAAAGATTTTAGCTAAGCAGCTTTTAACACATGATCAGCACCACTGCAAGCTGAGAGAAGCACTACACACCCACTCCAATCGGTTCATCCTATTCCTTACTCATATCGTATGCTGCCAATTCCTAACAAGTAATACAATCCGATAGCATTTAGTTCTTTCCTTTTCTTCAAAAGAATAATCTGCAAAAACAATTGAGAACGTGTTACACATTTTTAGTGTAATTCAACAAGTCTTCAAACAAGCGGCGTGAGATCTGCCAAGCTCCTCAAGGTAACAAACAAGTTAAATCACTTAATATGTGAAGTTACTTGGTGATGGGGATGAACTTGGGTTTCGCTTGCACTTATTATGTGTGGGGTTTTTTCTAGGCCACATTGCATATCTAAAGAGGATTACATTTTAAACTCACAACAAGGGAAGAGTGCCTGGAAGCACAACCCAAATATGAAGATTAATCTTTCCCCTGCCTAAACCTTCTGCCAGCCAGACGCAGGTGAAAAGACCCCAGTGTGATGTTTACTCCGAACACCTTTGCTGAGCCAAAAAGAACAATACCTTTGGGTCACGCAGCACTCTCTCCTAATGAAAAATAGATGTTCCAAATAAAAAATAGATGGCATGAAACGCTATTACAAGTGTACATTACAAACATGTCTTTGGTGAAACCATCATAAACCTGTCATGAAGCAGCCTTGCAATAAAAGATTGTTTCATCATCTCTTATTATTGATTTGTACAGGGAAAGCATACAATAAAATGTTTTCTTTAAAGTCTTAAAGAGCAAAATGAAATGAAACTATATGTACTTCTACTGGTGCCGGTGGACATTCATATTCAGCCTGAATTTGATAAAATTACCAGTTCTCATCAGACCATGACTGTATTTCTTTCTGACTCTATTATTTTTCCTCCAGGTTCTTGCTTGGACAACTGTCAGGTGGGAAATTATAATGCTTTTGTCGATCAAATTTATATGCATTTCAACTACAGCACGGGGATCTTCCTTGGGATTTATTTGTACCTTGACCTTGCTTTGCAACTCTTTCTTACATGACGCACATTCTAATTTATCTGGTCTAAGATGGCTATGGTATTTTTTTTTTTTTCAAATATAACTATGTATGGATATATGTATATTTTCTGACACATTATTGCAGTGGAGTAGCCAAAATGTTACATTTTTGTGTGCCTTTCGCAGGATCTCAGTGACTTGAAACATGGAAAGTCGCTTCCTGTCATTGTTACAGTACATTAGAATTACTCATCCCATAATTCCATATTACTAGGCGACTATCTTACTTTGTTTATACTCATTTCGCTAATGCCAGTGTTGTGTTTTTATACTGTAGCTGTCTTGTGTATTTGGAGTATTGTCTGAGATGTCTGCCCTAATCCTATTATGGGATAGGGATTTTTTTCCTTCAGTAGAAAACTGTCCCCATGAAAATGAGCAAGGACTCTAGATTATCTATTATCTCTAGCTATAAGCAGCCCAAATTAAATTTCATTTACCTCCGTTGAATTGGGTTGGAGGCAGAAATCTGAGACACATATCTTTAAACCTGTACAAACCAAAAATCTGAGCTAAGAGAAACAATACTTTCTAGTAATTTAGTTGAACGGACCCTTTAAATGGACTAGGAAGAGGGTGTAGAACTAATGACCCTGCAAATCCCGCTGCTGGCTATTTAATTATTATTCTTATTTTATTCAAACTTAAAATGTAGAATTCTACATATTATACATATTGTTGTGTTCAGTATTGATGATTCTGTAAAACCAATAGCTATATTTGTCATTGAGCACTTCCTCTTATTTAGATTTTTTGGGGCATTTTAAAAGCGAGTGTCTCACGCCAAAAGCCTAAGAGTTGGAAATCATGATGTTACTCATTGCTTTTGCTTTTTGCTGATGAGTAATGTGATTACTATTTAAATGTGTAGCAAGTCATTTGTAATTTATTACATTTTCAAGTAACTTGCCCAACACTGCTTACTGTTTGATGTATATTTGGATTTGGAGCACATGGGTAGTACAGGGGCACATCCTCACCCAGCAACACAGAGACCCGGGCCGACTCCTTGGTAGTAGTACCTTTGGTTTGCTTGTTGTGCTTTCAAACAAACCCATTTGTTCATGAGAGGGATGAAACGGATGAAGGCCCTGCCACTGCACTGATGACTCCAACAGTTTTGGAGGGAGAGGGTTTGCACGGAAGGAAGTGGGATCAGAGGGGACAGCACGAACCTCCCATGTGTTACATCCCCCCCAGTGACAGCCGTGACTGGAGGGTGAAAACAATGACATCATGTGACACAGTAGGATCACAAGTCTGATTTTGTAATGTGTAGTGCTGTTATCAAAAGAAGGCCTTGGCACAGTACGGCAGCAGGGGAAGTGCCATGGCCTTGGCAGTGGGGAGCATCGGCCTGGGATCTTAAGAAAGATATTCCTGAGCATACAGAGTCACCAGGATATCCTCCTCTCCTCTTTCACTGCTCTCCCTACCGCCCTCCCTCACAGCCTACCAACTCCATTCAAACAAGTCATTGGGGCAAATTACTTGTTTCAATATATTTATATATATATTAACATTATTTTTTGTTTCAATATAAAGCAACACGAAGACAAGAAGAAGTAAAAACAAAGTCTCAACCAGTTGACAGAATAATGTTTCAGTAAAGTAAATAACTTTGTGAGATATGCTTGTTTTATTCCCAGTCCTATCTGGATCATGTGGACAAAGCCTTGAGAGTCAGACACAAATTTGGACACAAATAGCCTCTATTGTTGTTTGCTCTCCTCATACTACAATCCTGTGCATGACACGGACTAGACTACCAATTATGAGTACTAATAACTGTCTCTCATTATTTCCAATGAGAGTTTGGAGGACAGACGCACACACAGTCCAGCATACAAGCAAGTCGTAAATCACCATAACTCTGTTCCCAAACACACTCCCATTAAGCTACTGTTCCGCTCACTATTAACTCTTGTTGCCGTGAAATATGGAGCCTCCATTCATACCTGCCCTCAGCAGAAAACAGAAAGGGCCCGAAATAAAGCATTAAATATTGAAGTGCAGACCATTAGGAGTTTCCTCTCAGTATTCTGACGTGCCATTACTCTCCATGACAGACTGTAAGCCAATCCTTTTCCCTTTGCCCAACACATTTCCTGAAACCCCGCTGGTGACGACATCATTGCGTTTAATGAGCTCTCAACCAAAGCCCTCAGGATCACAGTCGGCCACTGCCACTGCACTGTAGGAGAGTGAGTTGAAATGCTTACATTTTGACCAGCAGGGATTGGAAGAGTAGTACGATGATCTACTTGAGTATAAGTACTGCAGTATAGAAGCCTGATGTAAAACACTCGTCTGAGTCCCGCTGTGAGCCAATCAGTGATGTGCATAGTATGTCATCTTGTTTTGACCTGTAATTGCATACAGTATTTACAAGTGGCCAACAAGTGGCAGCTTCATTGAGGTACTAATTTTGATGATTTGTTAACAGCACTCAACCCTTACAGGCTGACAACTTACTCAAGTAAAACATGGTAAACCTGCTGAGTGGAGGCTTCATATCCTGCAAGCTGGCCTGATGAAAAGATTTGAGTAATTCTTCAGTGTCCTACTGTGAGGTATTAAAGGTTTGAATGCATTAACCTAAAATGTATGTCTCTCAACATCTTATATGTGCACCTATTAGATAAAGGGAAAAAGATTCTCTATCAGGGGGCATTTAAAATATACTTTCACAAAAATTATGTAGCATGATAGTTCCCCATGCGATGCAGAAATAATAAGAGGAAAGAAAGTTTGCGCTGGATTCTGTTCATTAAAAAACATTAGGGTGGGCAGTTCTGTTGTCCCACTTTTCCCCACAAAAACACTCAGGCGTGTTTCCGAATCTCGAAGGGTCAAGGCTATAGGTGATGAAAATAAAGATTTGGTGGAGGCTGCAGAGATAATTTGGAGCCGATGACCTTTTTCCCCATTAAACTTATGTAAATCGGGCAGTTTCCGTGCTTACAAAATGATGCAGCAAAGATTAAAACAAAAATTAAAATGAGGACTCACTTCAAAAACATGCAAATACACAGAATCCACTAAATTTTAATGTATCGCTACTTAACTTTTACTGAACAGCAGCAATTACAGAATGATGGTAAAAGCTAAAGCATAGTTTAGTAGTAGCCGAAGTGGAGAAGAGTCATAAAGTCAGCAAACTGACTGAACATTAGTTACTCAGGAATATGTGTAAAGTTTGCTAACGTTAGCTGTCATTAGCCATCATAAGTTGTTGGTACCAGAAAGGTTGTAGGGTATATTCAACTGAACAACTAGTTATTTGATTCCACACATCCAGATGTGGTTGCTTGGGAAACTTAAAAGACCTTTTAGTTGGTGCTCATGTGACTTATCTACTTGTGAGTTTGACTCTTTCATTTTCCTCATCCATTCACATTCTTTCAAAGAGGCACTTTTTGAAGGAGAGAATATAATAAGAGGGTAATGAGAGAGAAGTGAGGCAGGCAGCCAGATAGAAGTTTAACCCAGAGTGAGAAAGACACGCAGAATTAGATATGCAGTGGCAGAGAACAATGTACCAAAAGGGGCAGCCAAAGAGAAAGGTACCTAGAGCAATTTCCATGTTGCTACACTGCCGTATCCCTACAACGCAGACAGCACTGCAGGCCAAACAGTGTTTTATTCATGCAAAAGCCGTCACAAAAAAGTGCTAGGACTCAAGGCTGTTCAGGCTGTTCCTCAATTATTCATCAAGCAGAGAAATGTATCCTGATTGAAGTTGCTTTGAACTTAGGGCATCATTTTTCACAGCTGTTTTTTTTTTTTTTTTTTTTAAGCTGTGTGTTATGTGCCGCCAAACAGAGCTACATCCCACCACCCTCCTCTCTATGACTGTTAATTTATATTATTTATAATGCAAAAACCTATTAATGCTCAATTAAATCCTCATAATGTCCTAATAGCCAGTGAGCTATACCCTGCTGCTTGTTCGTAATGTTTTATGCTGGGAAATTAAATTTTTCGTCTTTGACATATTATAAAATGAATGTAAGCTTATTATGCTATTTCATCCATTTCATTGTGGCCACTGCTGCGATAACAGCTTTGTTGTGTTTTGTTTTGAGATTTTTTTTTCTATTCTGTATTGCGACAGAGTTTTTTCCCCACCAGAAGACTGAATTAATTATTTGTCTTTGTCGGAGAAGGCAGCCGCGAGACACTCATTTAGATGAATGCACACACATACCCATACATGCGCTTTATTGCTGTAAAGTATTTTCAGTATTTCCACTTCAGAAAGTCCTTAGAATGCAGTATGGGACAGGAGAAAGCATTATTATGGAGCATCACATGTTTTCTTACTTCTATATACCTCACCGTAGCTGAAAAAGAAGATAAAGTATTGCCTCCTTTGTTTGAGGCCAGCATCACTAAATTTGCAGCGGCTTAACATATGTATTTATTTTTTATTCTATTTCCTTTTACCACACACACACTTTACTGTACATTTCTGCTTGCCTTAGGGGAATCTGAACCCATTTTATCCAGCTCACTTGCTCTGACACCATGCTAGTCCAAGTGTCAAACTGCAGCTCTGTGTAACATGATGCCAATATCAAACATGCCTTCTCCTTTTTCCTCTCAACCATGGTTCTCTGTCATTTTTCCCTGTATTCTCTTCTATCCTCTCTGCCTCTCTCTGTTACCCCTTTCCTCTCGTTTTCCATCATTTTCCCCTTGCCTCTAATTCTCTGTCTTTCCCTATCTTTCCAAAGACAGGCTTTGCGGCTAGTTCAGCAGGCTGGATCTTGTTTCAGTGTCAAATAAAAATCCCTAGCAAGTCTGCCATTCTGCACCAGTGGTGGAATAAAAGCAGGGCGCTTCGTGTCATTTTGGAGCCGAATGACACAGATTTTCTACAGTGGAGTGTGGGCAAACACAAGACCTCCAATTAAAAGGCTGTTACGTGGCAGGGGTGCTTAGCTTGTTTGAAATGTTCACACTCTCGTGGGCTGCAGACATGCTTTCCAGTCCACCTCTGTTGTGTGTTGTTTTCATGTGTGTTTGTGTATTCAACAGTCCTCACAAAGGGAGACAGATGGGGGGGAAAAAAGTCAATTTGCCAGTCCTCACTTCTAAAATGGTTTTAAGCTCAAGCTTTCAGGTTAAATTAGAATTTGGGAACAACTAACTGTATGTGTGTCTATTCTCTGATTAATGTTGGTTTAACTGAGAAATTTGAGACAACCCTCCAAATTAAGCCTGAATTTTTCCATGAGTAGAAACATATCTCACATGCTCAACAAATATGTGTAACTAGAATCATAGGCATGTGTGTGTGTGTGTGTTGATGTATATTTGATGTATATGACGAATACACTTTTAAAACTGCAAAAGTGATCTACGCTGGGTCTGTCAAGAATTGCTCCTCCCTGTATCTTGACTGACGAGATATCTCCCATGCATTGCCCAGATTTCCAACATGAAGGCGCTCTGTGTAAAATATTTACTTGCTGCCAGGAAGTAAACAAGCAACCCTTGCTTGTTGGGACCAATCAAAAGTTTGGGCAAAGGACATGAAAGCATAAGACAGCATGTGGTGCATTAGGGTGGGTAGGATGTTTGTGTGTGTTTGCACATGCATTTGAGTTAATGTGTGTTCTCATTATCCACTTGTGTGAATATTTGCACTGGAAATCAGCGTGCATGCATGTGTTTAAGTGCCGTTATGTGTAATAAACCTATATCAAAAGAGCCACGAGCACCACGAGTGTGGCAACCTGCTGATCCCAGGGACCACAGGCCTCTGCAGTCTTTTCTTTCTGTGAAACGATGAAAACATGGCAATTCTAAACATAAAAACATGCCCCAGTTGTAACGTTTAAATCCCAGCCTTAGTTTTGCAAAAAAAAAAAAAAAAAAAAAAAAAAAAAATCACAATCACCACAAAGAGAATCCTCATATTTAATATATAAGTTGTTGTTTATTTAATTCTATTGTGTCGCTATTTCTGTTACCAGGGGAACACTCAATTAAAAGGGTTGCAGTTTTATTCAGTGCGTTCAGTTAGTGCGTTAGTTTTATCTCAGCAGTGCCTGCCTGATTAGCATATTCCATCATGTTAAACAAATAGAAGACAATGAGGGCCTTAGGGACCAGGAGCAAACATGTGCACAGCATACAAAGAGATCAATCTGTTTCCAGTGGCATACAAAGGCCTGTTGTCGGAGAGTCCCTCATTGGCTATGCATTAGAGATTGATGGAGTTCCTCTGTTGTCAGAGTGACTTTAACACCCACAATACGCTAGCCAAAACTTGGTATGCTGTGGTGTGTAGGTGGGGAATTGCTGCGTGCCCTCGCTTCATATTAGGAAAAATAATTTTGTTGTTTTGTGATGCAGAAAATAATCTAAATTGACAAGTGAAAATAATGACATTTTTAACATTTGACACTCTTTGTTACTACCTCTTAACACTGATATTTTTAACATTAGTTGTTAGTTATTTCAATAACTAACTCAAACCCCCCTATACCACTACATCACTATAAGGGATAATTGGCTGATAGCCGTGCCTGCTGATGTGGCAGGCTGTTATTACCCTCCTAGATACAAGGATCTTTGCTTATTTTAGGATTTGCTTGCTCTGTATCTATATCAAAATGCAGTCTCTAAATAAATAACCAGATCTTCATCAGCAGATTAAAAACTGCAACTGCCACTATAGGAGCTCTCATAGTTTTGAGAAGATACATGGGGATGTGCACGATGCATGCATGAATTAAATCTAAAGTGCACGTGGTTTCTTTCCTTTCTGTACTTGCTTTACACCATTATTCTCCAAACCATGGTCACTTTCTTTGTTTCATGTCAGGTTTGTTTGTTTCCACGGAGACCAAATACAACACAATATGTGGCAAAAATGCAATCTCAAATACATTAAATCATCTGCAACACATGCTGTATAATTACTTGAGAAACTATTTCATACATGTGTCTACATGAAATCCCACTCTTTCTTTATTGTGACTAGTCAATCAGCCAGGAGGAGCACTATTACACACGCTAAGAGGATGGTTCATTGAACTTTTTGAAGATTTACCATTTGACAACTTTGGTGATCGCCTGACTTTTCCCCTCACATCTAGAAAAAAGGAAGGACTGTTGTGCTTTCTCAGGCAACAGTTACCAAACGCCACCATGAAATCATGAACTTAATGAAATTTAGTATAGACATTCATGTCTAACTCATGAATGAATTGCAACACCTGTAGTGAACAGGAAAAGCCTTTTGTATTATTCTTTCTTTCTCTCTGCAAAGGAACCGGACGTAGTTTGGAAATGCCCAGCTACTTGTCAGAAAAGGGACAATCACACAAAAGACACTGTACCATCCCATCTCTCTCTAATTATATTATAATCATCTGGGTGTGCACATTCATATTAATGCACAACTTAAAAAAGCTCTAAGTCGTGCATTGACTCAGAGCTTTTCTGCAACGCTGCATGTAGTACTTGCACACAACAAATAGCAATAATCCATGGGTATGCTGAAACAACACTGTCCAGTTGTTATCAAAGGATTACAAAAGCAAATATTGAATAGAAAAAAAAAGCCTGGAATAACATTTGATGGAGGATAATTGTAGGTTTAGTCCATCAGTGCAGTTGTTTTTTAGTGGGTGTTTAGTTCTTTTGCTGTGTGCTTTGTCCTCAGAACACTTTGCACACTGCGATATTCCAAGCAGCAATCTGTTTGTTGTAGCAACCATACACACAGTCTGCACTGTAAGGTGGCAAATACCTTAATGATACACCCAGTTTCAATGGCACAGAAACTCCCAGCGTCTACAGTTGGAGATGCAAGGGATAGATGGTGGGGCAGAAGTTGTTCTGCCCTGTGAATGATTTCCTCTGGTTGCATCATTGCATGTCAGAGACCCTAAAACATGTAAATAAATTCAAAGCCTGCCAAGTTAAAACCTTTGTAAGGCAGAGGCAGGAAAATTGAGAACAAAACAAACACAGAAAGACTGTCTTAATGATGCATGCAGGTGCTTTTTAAATGCATCATAATTGCTGTCATTTTTATACACTTTGTGGATGGCTTGTTCTGCCAAGGAAAGGCTTTTTCTCCTGCACATTCACTAAAGACTGTATTTTCATTCGCGTCACATCGCCTTGATATCAAGTTATATTCAAATTGTCTTGCAGAGATCTGAACAAATTGGAGCAAAAGACAGAATTTAGTTTGAGTAATAAATAACAGTGATATTCACACAGAGAGAAATGGATGCAAGCTCTACAGCTACCGGCAATATCACATTAAAATGCTCTACTGCATGGGAGCTGGACAAAGGGAAAGAAAATGAGAAGAAAAAGAGATGCAAACAGGAACAGAGGAGGAGGGAGGGAAGGAAGAGGGAGATCAATAGTAGACAAACAGTGGTGAGGAGGGGAGATAGGGAATAAAGATGGGGTGGGGGGAGGGGGGGGTGATTTCTAGGGCTGTGCCTCCCTGGCAGTAGAAACGGGGTGGAGACAAATAGACAGGGAGGCGTTTGAAGTCAAGATGGGCTTTTCTTCACTGAGCTCTGCTATCTGATGACAGAGGAGGGAGGGGGTGGGGGCGTTGAGTTGTACAGGGAGACTGAGGAACAAAAGAGTAATAATGTTGTAAATATTAAAAGGAAAACGTAAGAAATTGGGAGGAGGGAGCGAGAGGAGAGAAAAAAAAACAAGAGACAGTAACAAAGAACAACAAAAAGAGATGGAGAAAGGGAGTTGAGGCAAGACGATGAGGATTCTCTAGTAAATTACAGAGAGCGTAATTTGGCGGTGAGGAGAGAGAGTGCTATTCATATTCTAGGATGCATTTAGCACCCCTCTGCCTGAACCTGATTGAATTTTAAAGTCAGTCACAAAGTATGTTTTATTAGCATGCCTATATATATATATATAAGAGCATTATAATTGCTGCCTGCCTTCAGAGAATTTAGCTCCACGCTATTCACTTAGCACACTTAGTTTGATTGCCAAGCAATCATAGATGGGAACTTCAGGGCTGTTGCAAATAGTTACAATTAAACATATTAATAGGGCTCAGATTACACCACTATTCACATAATCACATTGCTTACAGTGCTTATCTTTTGAAGCTGCTCTCCGCTTCAATTGTTATTACCTAGCCTCACACGAGGAGATGATCTTTTGTCATTACACTATCTCACAGTATCTGTCGCAGGCTGTAAAGTCAATAAAATAATTAGATATCCTTTAGAGAGTAGATGCTCTAGCTGTTCTTCTTCATGTGGCATGTGTGGTGTGGAGTGGTGTATGAGGCGCACACCAGGATGCTGCAGTCTGTCTCCAGTAGAGATACGAGAGGAGTGGCAGCAGGGAGCTTTGAGAGAAAGCAGAGAGCTGCAGTGGAAAAAAGCTTTCCGCTTGACTTCAAAGTTCAAGAGTTGAGACCCATATCTGTCCACTGACTTTTGTTCTGTGTTCTTCCTGGTTTACACACCACACCGCTGCATTTCATATTATGCGCTGAATACCACATGACATTACAGGATCTATACAATTTTATTTCTTATACATTATAATTATTACATATACGTATATATATCACTATATGTTGCTACAGTGCATAAAAGTGTTGTTTTGTGTTTACTATATTTACATTGTATTGTCCATAGGACTGGTACTCTTCTGCTACTCTCTTCTGCATAGCTTGCCATATTATAAGAATATGTCATGATACTGCAGCTGTGCTTCAGTATGACTGCCGCTGTCCTGTCTTTGGCTTCAGTGCGACTGTCTATTTCTTCATATGTCTGAAAGCATGTCACACAATCTATTCATTAGCCCCCTTCCTGTTTCCTGATAGGCCAATTGTTTCTCAGTGTTACACTGTGGGAGAGATCCACGCCAGGCAAGCTGTTTTTGATATACCAGGAACAAGCAGATAGCGGACATGTTGAGAACAGCGTCCATGTGGTTTTTCCAAAGGAAAAGGCAAATCTGTCAGATAAAAAAAGTTCAAGTTCATGTAGGGCTTTGAAGGCCAAAAGCAGTCAGCCCCATACTTATCAGGCTAGTGCTGACAGTAGCAACGAGCTAATGGTCTCATCTGCAAAGCATATTGACAGCACAGCTCGCTCAGTTCAGACAGCTGTTTGTGCTTTATTAGAGGTGAGATGTGACAGTTTGAGCACTGCAGTTATAAAAATTTTTGTTGCCTTACTCATAAAGAGTAACTAAAAGTACACTTCAGTGTTGACAGAATTATTTTGTACCCTTATGTCATTGTGAAAAAGCTTTTTTCTGCCTCAGATGTGAATTTTGTATGTTGTTAGGATGATGTCTGATGAAGACTAAAGGGGGAAAACAAGTAGATCACTGGTTTGTAATTCAAAACGAGTACAGAGACAGGATCTCTCTTGTTTGCAATGTAAACAACAATCTATAATTGCCAAGCTGTCTATAAAGCCACTGGGAGAGACAGCCATTTGTGCTACAACCATGCCAGACTGGCATCACTGTTGTTGTGGTAAAATCCTCATACCTGCAACTCCAGTGTGTTTGTTTTAGTTGTTTAAATTTAAGGCTTCTTATGTATTTATATATGTGCTGAATAACCCCTTATAAACCAATGAAAACAGCCATCTGTTTTCTTTAAAAAAAGCCTATTGTTGCTGATGCGTTTCATTTTAGTTTAGTATTAATATTTCACAAATGCAAGCTTTACTTTGGGCTTAAAAGCTTTAAAGACCTCCACGATGAGACTTACAAACTCAATCTCAACATCTCTGTCTCAGCAAAGGTTATTTATTCTTAGACAGCCTCAAACCGCTGTAACCACCAGCACATGACCGAGGTCCTGACATTTGGTGAAGCAAAACAAAAAATTCACTTATCAAATTGAAAAGCAGAGCAAATTTCATTAGGTGCCTCCTGAATTCTGGTGTTGTTTATGAACAAGTTATGGATATAGCAAATGAACAGGGAGCATCAGGATTACGTGATGAGACGCCTCGCAATATTCATTATCTTATTTGAAAGATGACAAAAAAAAAAACAAAAAACAAATTGAATCATACGAATCATGTTAGCAAGCTAGAAATGATTTTTTTTTTTCTCACCGTGTCTAAGGTCGCATTTCCAATTAATGTTTGCAGAGCGGTGAGCGTGATTCCTGTGAGGAAGACAAACCGCTTCTCTTCAAGCTGTCATCTGCTGCGTTCTTTCATTTTCTAGTTATATAAATAGTTAGTCCACTCTTGGCTAGTGAGATCCCTGTTGTGTTTCTCTTTGTCGCCAATACTAATTTGACAGATAACAAATAAGTGCTTTTTATTGGGATTATTTGTCTTTCTCATGGACTCACAGTTTGTGGACAGTTTTTTTTTTTGTCTTGTTGTTTTGGTCATGGACTCTGTTGTGTGTGTTTTTGTGTTTGCATTTGGCCTTTTAGCCTATGTTTGTACTGTGGTTCGGTTCTGTGTTCTGCTCTTCCCACCACCTGCTTTTCCCTCTGCACTTTTCCCTCCACATCTGCCCCGTTTCACCCTCATCAGCCCTGTCCTGCTCCCTGTGTTTTTGTCAGATGCCATGAGTTCTGTTTGTTTGTTTGTTTATTGGAGTTAGAGCCTTGCTAGAATACATCCATGCTACAGCTAAGTCGTGTAAGAACAAAACGCACTCTCTAAAGTTATTGTTCCGCATGTTGGACTAATTAGATAATTAACCTATGTTGAGAGTAATTGTTTGGGTCATGAAGCGTATTTTTTTGTGTATACCACAAACTGTTGTACTGCAATGATTTGGGATGAATACACGGTTCTAGGAGAGACTCCTAATCAGGATACAGTATAAACAGACGATATGTGAATGGAGAGTCAGGTATAATTCCCTGTCAGATAATCATTCAAGCAACCTCGATTACACATATCCATTATTCATTTTAAAATGTTCATTAGAGCAGATTTACTATATTCTCCAAGGTTTGCAAACAGTATAGAAAAGCATTTATTCAGTCTTCATTTTTGTCTGTTGTTCAAAGTTGCAGCTTTTACAGTAGCCGTTGGATTAACCTTTAAAAAGCTGCCCTGTTGTTGAAGTGTCTTTGAGTAAGGCACTCACTCCCTACCTGCTGCTCATGACCTCTGAGACCAGACCCTTTACAAGACCTCACATTATCACTTTTATGATCATGACAAAGCACACAGTCATGTCAAAAGCCAGGGCGGAGTCAGTGTAAACACTGGCCCAAAGAAATCACAGCAGCAGTTAGTGGTCCCTGCAGAGTTTCAAGGAGTTGGTAACCATTTCCGTCAATAAAACATTAGCAATTAGTCATCAATTTGCTGGGTTTTATTGACAAATATTTAAAACTGATCACCGGGAAACCATTACTAGTCAAATAAATGAGTCACTTGTGTTTATCTCTCTCTCTTCCCCGCTAACATGAATTTGATCTTTCTTTCCTCTCTGCTTTTCAAGCTGCCAGATGTACTTCTGTACAGACTCATGTAATCACTCTCTTTTACATTGGGGTTCATTTCCGTCAGCAGTCTGACGGGAGACTAATAGCTCAGCAATGTTATAAAGATGACAAGCCTCCCATACAATTTGTTCAATGTGAAGAGCACACTCAACTTCCTGTTGACTCACACCAAGTGGGAATCCAAGTCAAGGACGTAGAAAAGGAGGGGTGAGCGACACAGAGGGTAACATGATGCTGCCATCGAGACATGCAGGAAAAGTTATTGGTGTGACTTTACTGAAGTTTTCTGTCGACTTTGGTTGCTCTTGACCAGTTTTTTTATTTTAGTTTTTACAGCAGATATTCATTAACTGGCTTTCTTCTTCTCTCCTCCATTCTCCAGCTGGTTAACAAGCTATTTTCTTATTGGAGCCGCAGAGTTCAGAGTCCAGAGGAGGAATTGAAGCTAAAAGCTATGTTTTCCGGCATGTGTCATGAGACAGCGGAGGGTGGAAAGGGCGGATCTTTGCGTGTTCCGCTGTTCCACCCTCCCCGGGGTGTGGCAAGAGCAACACCTCAGGGCTCTTTTTCCCTTTTCTCTGATATTTCTTTCCTGCCCCCTCCTCCCCACCCCGTCCGCTTGCTCCGTCTTCCTCCCTTCCTCCCCCTCGGCCCACCTCATTTTTTATTTTTTTTTGCCGTTTGATCACCCCTTCATGAGCTGCAACTCCCTGCAGTAGGCTCCAAACATTTTTTTTTCTCTCTCTGTAGATGGGGGATGTCGTGATGAATTTACAAGGCACACATGCAGACAGTGGGCAGAGTAGAGACACACTTATATACACAGAGAATGACTCTGAAAAGAAAAGGGGGGAAAGCAAGCAACTGTGAAGTTAATTAGAACATCCTGTGTCTACCTCCCTCTCTCTCTCTCTCTCTCTCTCTCTCTCTCTCTCTCTCTCCCCTCTATCTCTGTGAGGCTTTGATGTGGCTTAGTGCCTGGAAACTTAATGAAAAATGTATAATAGCCTTTCCGTTCACTGTCTCTCCCCACTTTTCTTTCCTCTCCTTCCCCCCACTCTCCCTTGCTACTGTACGTGCTGCCTCCCTGACACAGTGCTTTTATGTTACACGGCCAAGTTTCCTGAAGCTACTGAGTACAGTTGTCATGCTTAGACTGCTATGTTTATGCTAAATCAGCTCATTTATGCAAAACTACAATATCAGATACTTTTCTGTCCACATTGAAATGCCTAAAAAAATGGAAAATAAAAGTCTGAAGCTTGTAGGCATGTTTAGCCTTGAGCATGGGTTTTATATATTTGGCTCCGGTTAAACAGTTATTTTCTCACGTTGCCACTTTAAGGTGCATAAAAAATGTAGTTAATTTCCCAGGCAATGTGTTTTCATGCATCCTTCTTATCACACATAAGTCTTTTGTTCAAGTCTCGAGTAAATCTCAAGTCATTTTTTCTTGGGCAAGTTCAGGTTATGTCAAGTCAAGTCAATATATAGGCAAAACAAGTCCCAAGTCAAGT
Organism: Pampus argenteus; assembly: GCA_036937835.1. Classification (NCBI taxonomy): domain Eukaryota; kingdom Metazoa; phylum Chordata; class Actinopteri; order Scombriformes; family Stromateidae; genus Pampus; species Pampus argenteus. The sequence continues at coordinate 16,024,388 of CM072867.1, forward strand.
CACTTTCTCCATACTGTCTACATAGGAGGAGTTCAGGTAACCTGTATTATGGTAGCACTTAAAGCCAAATGCACATTAACTGGATAACGAGAGAAAATATACTTACACAGTCTGTGTAGTCAGCTGTGTTGATTAAAACAGAAGTGTATCTGTCAGATGTGCACAAGACAGACGACTGTAAAATGCTGCTGAAGTGTGGATGGAGGGCCAAAACAGAGAAAATATGTATTGAAACTTTTTCCTAAAAATTGCACTGCATTTAAAAAAAAAAGGAGCTGTGTTGTTGGTGTGTGTTGCTTAAGAAAGCCAACTGTGTAATAGAATGAGGAATAAGTTATGTAGAAATATGCCATTCATGGTACAAGGTAATCTTACCTGCACAACCTTGCATCGCAGCTAAAGACAACCATGCGTTTTCTGCCTTCTGCATTGCAACCCCCGCTGCATCAATGCAGTAGCCTCATTGAAATAATTGAGGGGTACTGTTGTCTGTCTGAACATGACTTTAGCGTGTAATTATTCAAAGCTTACCGAGAACAAATGCCACTCTAAATCTCATAGGTTGACTCTCACTATGTTTCCACCTCCTTCCTCAGTTTTACCCTCCTGTTTTGACCCTCCCTTCCTCCCTCCCTCCCTCGGCGGTCGCTTTCTGCCAGTCAGCACATCCTCGGGCGGGGAGGAGTCTTTGATCCGAAGCTCTTCAACTCGCTCTCTCTCTCTTTTGCTCTCACTCTGTGTTTCCTTTCAGCAGCTCACTCTCTGCCGATTCTCCACTCTCACACAAAAACGGTCTCCATTACTTACCGTCAACTTCAAGTTCAAAGATGACATTCTCTGACTTTACTAAGACCCGTCAATTCAAACACAGTGAAGTCGCTGCAGTCAGAAAAGGAAAATGAAAAGTTCTTGTAAGCATGTACGGTACATGAATGACATCACAGGCCAGAAGGAGTCATGTCAAGAGTAATCCATCACCACCGATCAACATCATGTGGCTATTAACGTTCGTCAGCCATGCTGGGCATCAGGAAGGGTGTGATGAGCAATCATCCACCGCCAAATTTTCCACATCTCACACATCACACATCGTTCGTTAGATGGTGAATTTATTTTTCACCTGCTCATTAACCATCGTCTCTATTTGTGGCTGTAGCTTTGCCACCGTACCTGTCATCTCTCATTCAAATCAGCATCTCCCATCTGTATCCTCATTTCATTCCTGCTCGCTTATAAAGGTGAGACTCAATTTTGTCTCCCCCTTTCCTCGTCACTGTCTCTTGCGTCTTCACTATATTCTCGAGCATGTTTTAAGCTTTTAGGCATATGTTTTCGATAAGCACATAAATTAGTACCTTTTCGCCTACTTTCTGCGTCCCACTCTTTCTCTTTTCCCAGGTTTGTGGAGCTATATTTGTTAGCATATTTGTTTGAGAGATTCATCTCTCATCAAAGCTTGTCTCTTATTACCGCATACTTCATCTCACTGTCTCTCTCACAAAGAAATTGAGAGAACATTCAGTTTCTAGATATTTCTCCTTGCTTCAAACAGCTACCTAAGCTCCCTTAATCCCCGTCCCCATATGAAAACTTCACAACTCTCTCCTTTCGATAAAGGCAGCAGGAAGAGAGTAGCACTTCTGCAGAATCAGTGTAAATTGTTGGCTAATAGATGTGACTTATGGAACATTACCTCACTGACACAGACAGCTAAATTCTTATGGGTGGAAAGAACATCTTTTTCTTTCATTTCATTATGTATTTTATTCCCTTCTCACATCCCTCCTTACTTCTCAATGGTGACTTCCCTCCTCTCTCTATCTCTCTTCTCTCCTGGGACCCTTCCTCCATCATACTTAACTCGTCTTCAAAGCGATATACTTCACCTCATTCCCCGCCCTGTATCTCTCTTCTCTCATCACTATTTTGCTTTTATGAGTTGGATGTCCTCTGTCTCCTTTCTGCACCCGTCCGCCATTTCAAAAGTAAAGTCAGGCGCACACAACCCCCCACCCCCCCGTCAGTGTCGTCATTGAGTTGAGCAGAAGGTCATATTCATCAACAGTCCATTAGGGCACAATGGCAGGAGTTGTGCTGCTTCAACAGAGTGCAATGTGCTGCTCAGGAGGCAGCGAGAGCAGAGCACAGAGAGCCACTGACTGGCCTGATACCCCCAGCAGACGAACAGTGCTGCTCTTTCCACTCATGTTGTGTCGCTGAATATGGTGGCAGCACTGTTTATTGGCACTTTATAAAGGGAAAATAAAACTTCATAATCCAAGTAATACATTCATATTGGCTGGTGACATTTTCAATGCAACCCTAAAGACAACAAGGGGAAGCTGCTTCACCAACTCCGTCATCTTTCCGACTTTCATTTCTGTGAACTGTGAAATGCACAGATTGGAGCACACAAAGAGAAAAGATGTGTTATTAAAGTAGAAATCAGCAACATTTTTGATTTAGCTTATCATTATGAAGTAGATGTTGAAAATTGAAATTGGTTCCCTATAAACCTTGCTTCCACTATGCAATTCTTTCTTCCACTGTACAATCTCCCAGGAAAATGAAGGCTCGATTTGCGGCACAAAGGAAGTGGTTCAACCACTGCAAAACTGGCCCGAATATAGAATTATATTTTACCCCGGAGAATATAGCTATGTTTGAAAAAGTGGGGCTCATGTATTCACAACATCAGATGTTTTTTTTTTGAATGGAGTACTGGTGTGAAACCAAGTCAGTCATCCTTAAAAGTGTTTCATTAGTGCAGTTTATACTGCAGGAGTTTGTTGTCCTCACAGCGTGAGTAGCCAACCGTCACATATCCATTAAAGGCCTGAAAAACTAGATTTTAATCAAGTGGAGAAATGTTCTAGGCTACCTGAACACAACACAACAGCTATAGCTGCTAGCAGCTAAACGTTGTCACTACTAGACGGATGAAATCTTGTACAAGCATTCATGTCCTTCATTTATTGCCTTTATCGGGTTAATTTCAGGTAATTAATGAGAAATTATCTGCAAACCATGTTTGACCTGCTAGCATGTGACCACCACACCTATGTACACCCGCATAGAGATGCTAGCATGGCTGTAGACACTTTGTTTGGTTTGGTTTTGATTCTTGTTTATGAATATTTAATGTTACAGAAAAAAATAAATAAAAAGGTTTTGAGGGCTTTTAAGTGCACCAGACTCTGCTAGTAAGTCAAGCATGAAGGAGTCATTAAACAAATCACATGGACACTTTCATGCTGCACCTCACGAGGAGCCGCTAAATGAACAAAGCACAGGGACAGATTTAATTGGAAATGATGCATGCGTTACGTTTTTACTGTATGTTTTTACTATACAGCTAACATTAAAAAAAAGGGGGCCACAGAGAGATGCCTTGCTTATCGTACTAAATGTCAGTCATAGCCACAGGAGTCTGTAAAATAGTAAGCTGTGGACACAGAACACACTGATGCTATCTCATGTCGGCGGTAGTGACAGTATGTTTCCATTTGTCTAATTGTAGACAGTACTGAGCAGTGAAACGGATACCTGACTCTTTAATTATGCAGTACAAGCACTTTGATGAATGCAAAAACATTTTCTTTCCTGCTGATGAGGTATTAGTAAAAAAAAAAAAAAAAAAGATCTTTTTTGGGTAAAGTATTCCTTTCAGTCATCATCTTGCCTCGGCAGCAATATTCTAGTACATTGAACATGATGTCACAGAATGGTTTATAGCCTACAGCACCAGTGCACTGAACAGTTTTGTACTTATCTGCACTTTTTACTAGTTTTTAATGTTTATTCTCAGGAGTTCTCCTTTGGAAATTGGTAGGGAAGGCGAATTACTTAACAACTATATCCCACAAGTGACCTTTTGTTTATGGTGACATCTCCGCTATGTCAATATGTTCATCACTTTCGGCTGTTTAATCACAAATAAACCCCTGATTGACAATGTAAGACTGTCTGCCAAAGAAGCACTTAAAAGCTCTATTTCCATTATCAGACACACAGGTCACAGATGGTCACAGATAATAGGCTCTTTAATGCCTGTTATACTTTTGGCTTTGTCCCCATGTCTCTTACCCTTTTCCTCCACATGTTTTTTTTTGTTGACAAAATGGCAATCTGGCTTCAATCAACACTACTCACTGACAACAGACTCTGGAAGAAGAGACAACAAATAGCATCCATACCTTTCTCATCAAGCATTAGTTTAGGCTAATGAGCTTGTTTGATTTCGGTAAAAACAACATTGTACTCTGAAATATGGATATCGTTAAAGAAACTGAAAAAACTTCATAAACTTGATTAAATGTTATGTACTGACTCGTTTGTGTGGTGCTGTCATCCAAATGCCACTGTAAACAGCAAAACATCATGCCAGATGCTGCGGGAAAATGGACAAATTTATGTCACAATCACAATTACCTCCTACCACCTGTGACAGATGCTAGTGTTACCCGCTGTTCACGTTTTACAGACTTATGCATATTTTTCTTCTTCATTCCTTCCTTCAAAAAAAAATGCCTGAAAACACCACTATGTGACATTTAATAAGACTTTTAATAATTAGCTGTATTCTCATCGTGTAACAGTGCAAGTTTCTGTGCCATGCTAGAGAGAGGTGTGTGTACGATCACATATGCTGGCATGTTCCTCATTACATACCTCATATATGTATGTGTGTCTCTCTCGGTGTCAGTGCCTTGCAGACTGCACTAACCTTTCAAAATGGCACCAGCTGTCCGTTTCTCTGGCAAGAACTCCAAAAGAATGGAGTGTGCCGCCAATAAGGTTGGCTTGGCTCCCCTCTGTCTGAATTACTCTGTTTTAGTCAATCACTCTATCCCTTTTTTTTTTACGCAGGACTCAATTTACCGTGATTGATTCTGCACCCGCCGTACACACCCGCATCTTGAATTCAAGACGAGGACTTTGGAAATTGTCAGCCATCGATTCTCGATTCGCCCACTCCCGCTGGCAAAAAATGTGTGTTCACATTCTCGTCATGGGGTGCAGCTTAATTAGTTTTAAGATTTGTTCCACTTGGACACAAATGACAGTTAATGGTTCTTGTGGGACTATGCACACAGTCTGTTGTGCTATTGGAATGGCATGTAGCCCAGCTGTGAATGCAAGATGTCTTAGTTTTTACAATTAATTGATTGAGTTGCCAGAAGGCTCCAACTGAAGGAAACCTCTTGTTTTATTTTCGACAAAACATTTTACAAGCGATGCCTCAGGCTGGCTAAAACACAACCCAGTTTTAACTTTTACAGCATACACTTACAATGTTATTCATTTAGCTAAAGCACTTGCATAATCTTGATCTTGATAAAAATGCAACTGAACTTGAGTTCCCAATTTGCCCAACTTGCAGGCAACTATTAATAAGTGTGAGGCTCAGAAATAGATGTGATAAATATTTTAATACGGCACTTAAAATTTAATTTGTCGGTCAGACATTGGAAAAGCTAGTACTGTAAATTTCCTGTTGTAATCATATGACTTTTTTTTCCCAAAGAAAGGTCCTCATTTGCACCCAAATTCATGGCTGCCCTCCAAAAAGCTCTCAGACTAACTGTCCTTTACAATTGACCCCTTGCTGACAAAATGACAGATGGGATACATAAGATTTCTGACCTCAACAAGCAAGCAAAGGCAAGCTGCTATGCCTTAAAAAAGCAGGCCACAATCAGTCTTTTTCATCCTCCACAGTTATATTTCTGGAGGACATATCGGCATGAGAGGAAAGTGTGTCAGAAAGGTGACCGCTGTGCCTGGTGTTTGGCGAGAACCAAGTGGAAAAACAACCAATGGAAGCTCTGTTCTCGTTTTTTCCTCCACCTTGATACCCCAATCAGTCTCCTTCTCTCTCTCCTGCTTATGCTCTGTATTTTATACTTGCTTCTTGTGTTGTCTTTTATCCGTTCCTTCATCCTCAGTTGTTATTTCTCTCTTTTTCCCTTGCTTACCCCAGCTACCCCACCGCCACCCCTGCATCTGGTCTTGCGTAACGCACTCCTATATTCTCACTGCCTACTCTTCCTCACTCATCTCCTTTCCGATGTCTTCCTCCCTTTCTGCCTTTCTTCATGTCTTTTTGGCCACGGCCCCATTTCATCAATTGGCTTAGTGGCAGTCTAATCATTCTCTGACACCCCTGCTGTCGTCTCTTCTATCGCTCCGCCTGCCGCCGCCCTAATCCTATGATCAGTAAATACCCTTCTTCAGCACACGCTGCTTCTTAGCAGCCCATTGCCTATATAGTGTACTTCTCCACAGTGCATACTGATGGTCCTACCACTTCCTCCAGGCAAGCAAAGCACAGACTGACTTTAAGGGCAGCACAAGTGAAAGATCCACTAAAAAACTCCCCAGGCATTAGATAGACCGACACATTTCTGAATTTGTTCAGCTGCAGGGTTCTTTCTCCGTTGCATCTGTTTGGTGGTGAAACGCTCTAATAAGGCAGCGACTGCTGACTGGAATTCAGGCAGGAAGCACTGCCGAAAAAAAACAGGTAAACTCACAGTGAATCTTTGCCACTCTTCTGAAGAACCTGTTGTGACTTCAAAAGTTATGTATTTCTGGTTTAAAACGTTTCTCTCTGTCTATCAGTTGTTTCACTTATCTTTCTCCCACTGTGCTTGATTTTAGTTCTTGTTTCTGACAGGAAGTGACACACTTTGATTTTTTTTCAATTTCATCTTCTTAAAGTTCAAACACTGACTCCCTCCTGCTTCACGTAATCCTTTCAAGTAAATCTAAAACTCCTCTTTCTTACCCACTAAGGGGCTAATCACTAATCAGTATGCTCATTATTAACCTAATTAGCTGCACCTGTAGCACTGTGCCTCCAGCTCCTGATACTGATGCAAGCACAGCGACCAGCACATTAAGTCTCCATTCAGAATCAGCATGACAGCCAGGCTCAGTGCTAATGTGTCTGAAGGATTATAGGGTTCATCCCCATAATCTGGCATTAACCCCCGAGGAAGTAATGCCAAAAATCTAATCTATGTTTTATCAACAGTGGGTTTTTTATATGGAAGTCTCTTCTTGTTAATGTTTAGGTTACTGCAAACTATATTGATAGTATTGAAGAATACATAAATGTAGTGGGAACTGCAGAGGCCCAGGTTGTTTCTTTGCTTTCATCTGAAGGTATGCTGAGAGAGAAACCCACCACTCAATACTCTGGGTATGATAAAGATGACTGACTTGATTTATTGTAAGAGAACTGGGTGCGCCAATGATTCTTGGAATAACTAAATGCTAATCTTACAATTTCTGGAGACTCAATAATTGTTACTTATCAAAAATAATTGTATATTTCTACAGAAATTATAGCCTACATTTCAAGCCATAATCATAACCTTGTAAATAAGGTTCATTCTGAGAATCCCATCTTTTTCTGAGTTTGAGATGAGACCGATTTGATCTCCTCACTGAACTATAACTAATAACTTCATAACAGCCCGTATAAGATAATGTACATGTCATATTTATTAACCCTTTCTTTAACTTATTTAAACAACTGAATAAATATGGTGAATTTGCTTTTATACTTATTTATTTTAATATTTGCTTTATATTCATGCATACCATTCAAAACACCTGGGCTTACTGTTACGTTTCTACAAAAAAAAAAAAAAAAAAAAAAAAAAAAAACATGATGGGAAACTATGTTCATGTTTGTCAGTAAATGTGGAGAACGTCAATTATCCTTCCTAAAAAGAAGTTTCTAGGAATTTTAGTAAAGTAATTCAATCATTTCATCAGTTTGGAGATAGTAATTGCAATGTGGTAATAATGTACTTTAACCCCCTGACTTAAGGTCATTACGATTTATGAGATTTTCATAACTACAGTCTTGTCTAAAACAATCTCCATGCTGCACAAATACATGAGCCTAAAAATGTAAATTCAATTTTCTAGAAATCAGTGAGTGAGGTCTGGATTATATGTGCCAGCACTTTTATGGATAACACTGAAATACTGGTGTGCATGTAGACAGAGCCAGTGTTTCTCATCCTGCTGAATACAGCGGGGGATCTGGGAAATAGAAATGCAGCTGTGGAGCAGACAGTGTGTTGTATCAGCCATCATCCTCCCCTTGAGGGCCAGACCGAGAATCAACTTATCCTCAAATCCCCAAATCTGAGCCTTGATCGACGGGAGTGAAATGCACAGCTGACCTCTGATCAGTTAGGCTCTTGGGGCTACTTATGACTACTGCTGTGTTATTCATCAAATTGACAGCCAGTGATTGGGAAGTGGACCCAACAGAACTGTCTGGGACTATCTCTGTGTGTCTCCAGACTCCCGAGGCTGAATGATTGAGGGAGTCATTTTATATTTGCGTATCTATGTATACTATACATATTATTTACAGAGATATTCATCACGTTAACATCCCATCAGCTAAGTGCTGCCATGGTAGCAGTTGTGGGGGCAACAGAAAGTTGGGCCACATTGTCGCTTCATTGGTTTCTATCTACATCTACATACTCCTCCACTCACTTCAAAGCAATGATTAATAGATCCATTAATGCAAAAAAAAACATATATGCACTGTGGTCAAAGCTATGTTTCAATATATACAATCACAATGTGGACAACATTCATACTAAATATATTTTGGACACATTTTCCATTTTATGCGCCACTGACTACATATATTGAAAGTGTTTTTGCAAGCTGTTTGATATTTGTATTACATAAACACATCATTTAAACTAGTAGAAGAGTCAATGTAGTAGGCAGTTTATGTAATGAAAACTGAGAAACCCTGATGCACTCAGATGTGTTGGGTGCCAAATCTCATTAATGTTTGGTATTAACCAAAATGTGTCTGTAGCACCAAAAGTCTGTTACAAATGTCTGGTCAGATTCATATTGTTTTCTTATTATCTAATCAGATATTTATTGTATTTTGGCAAAGTTTGTTAATGGCTTGTATGGTTGCTTCTGTTTAGACGTTTAAAGCAAAAGGCTGACATTTCTGGAAATTCGCTTCTGCACAAAAAGTGATATGAAGCACGATAAATGACTTTCGTCGTGTGCCGACCGCCGTGACTTTCCATCATTCTCAGCCGCATGATCCAAGAGAAAAAAGACATGCGTTCAACAGAGATAGCATAACTTCTTGCTGTGCTGAAAATACACTGAAGCCCTGCCTACTCATTATTTTCTTAGACTTTCTTGACTTAGACTGGATGAGATCATATGCAAAAGAATCCAGTGAAAATGAGATATAATGAAAAAGACTGCTTCACGAATAAACAATACACACTCTTCGATTCTTGGGAAAACCCCATGAGTGAAACAGTCAGTCATCAATATGACCCATTTCGTGGTGATGGATGGTAAAGCCTCAGAAGTGGCTGTATCTGTATGTGCTAAAGGCAGGGTAGTGTGATCTTCACACACTGGCTCGTCTGTTGAGTGCGACACCATGACTCAGCTTCCCGACACTGGGGACAAAAATAGGGTGCTGGCACCTAAACACCCCGACTAACATTAATTATGGGGCCCTTTTTTTTTTTCGCTTCATGTTTCTATTTCTGCATTTTATGATTATCTCTGAGTCTCTCTTGCTCCATTTTCGCGGTTAAATTGAATTCAGTTCATTTGACTTTCATAATCGGTTTAATTAGATTGATTTAGTAGAATCAATTAGGCGACGGCTCAACAAAAAAGTTTAGATTACCAGAAGCACACAAGTGAGAGGGCATAGACAATAAAAGAGCTGAAACAATACACAACATAGAAAACTGCAACTGAGTAAATAAAGTAAATAAATTAAAAAAAGAGAATAATTAAATAAATAAAAAAGGGCTGCACTATCTTCTGGTCTTCTTGAGTTCTCAGAAGGTGGCAGGGATTTATTTTGCTGCAGTGATTGTACATTTTGGCATTCTCATTATTTATTTTCTTTGGCTTCTTTGTTGTCATGTTGCCATTTTGTTTTGGAAAGGGGAATGGATTATGATTTCTCTCTCTCTCTCTCTCTTTCTGTCTCTGTGTTTCTTTATCTTTCAGTGGTTTTCTGTTGTTTACAGACTGCAGTATTATCCAACTCAGCTGTGTTTTTCGGTGTTTCCCACCTTGATATCTTTTTCTTGGAAACATCTTATTTCCAATTTCCTCATAAAAAGAAGAATAACCCAATAATCACTTTTTGGAAAATGACTAAAAAAAGTAAACCCATGGACACTTCGAGAGAAATAAATGGTAAAAATAAGACTTTAAAATTACCATAGAGAAAGGTCATTAGGGTATAAACTCATTAAGAAGTACCGCAGACACATTAGAAGCTCCCAGGTATACTGCAGGAATATTTTATTGATTTTTCATCAAGATATGATTTCATCCCACCCCCACAAATGGAGCCTGAGGACTTCCACCTGCATAATAGTAGCAGAAGGAAAGGCAGATGCTATAAATCCAGCTATCCTCTGCTGGCACCACCAAGATGTCTCTCTCTTAAAAAGAGTGGTTTCCTCAGACAAGCCCAGATCGATCCACATATACACATTTTAATTTGATAAGAGTCTGTCCAGCTGATTTATGTGCAGTCAGTAATCAAGAGCATATCTGTCTACACTTAGAGTAGGTTGTCTGGATAATAGTGGAGATCAGTAAGCATGAAATGTGAAATTTCAGTGTCATAAAAGGATTCAGGGAGCAGCAACTTAGCAAACATATTGATTTATGAAAGGATGTTGATAAAACAGAAGGCTCAGCTGATGTTGAAAAACACCATGTAACAATACAGCACTAATGTATAATTAATTAATGATTAATTACCACTAGAACAGCAATCAAGAAGCGGCTGATGGTGTGTCACTATTGTCTTGGTGGCATAATCAGTACTGTAAGTCTGCTCCACTGTCATATACCACTTCTCACTGGCACATACCGATTCTTAATGACATATGCCACCGTTGATATGTGTGCGACTTGTAAATGACTTGCCACACCTCACTGAAATATACTCTGCCACTGGCATATGGCAATTATAAATGGTATCCCACTCCTATTACACTGGCACATACCACTCCCTACCATCAAAATGACATTTTTACGGACATATGCATAGTAGCAATGACTGCTGGCTTATCCACCAGACAAGTATTAGTATTCTTTGCATCAGAGACAGTTAGCTTTCACAATAATGTTTCTGAAAATCAACAAACCGGTAGGTAGTGGTTATTAAGTACATTCAAGTGTTCAAGCGGTACAAGAGTTTTCAGTTTTAGATCACACTGCAAGAGATTGCATGAGTCCGGGCACAATCCTAAGAACAAGTCAGTCACTGGAGCAAGTTATAGATATGATGTATGATGGTAATTTTCCAACCAGTGCTTTATAGATATACAGAAACCAATGATTATTGTGACTGTCACTCAGAGAAGAACAAGCGACCTTATCACAGAGTATACATCACAGTTGTGAGAATTGTATCACCAGTAATAAACCTCAGGGCTGAGTGGTAAACAAAATCTAAAGGCCTGAGCGTGGTGACAGGTAAATTACATCCTGATAATCCTGAACCGATAAGAAAGTTGATTCCAATTCCAACTCACTTCCTACAAATCAAGGGAAGGCTGGTTTTATTTATATTCTTTGTAACTTGCCAACAGAGTTCCTGATGTGGTATTTAAATGTACATTTGTCAGTGATCGAGATGCCGAGATACATGTATTCTGTAACCCTTTCAAAAAAATTAACCACTGACAGTAGAGATATGCAGATAGTCTATGTTTTTGGATCTTTAGAAAACCATTAATTTTGCTTTATTTGTGTTAAGTGTCAGTTTAAGATTAAGATGAAAAATTTGCAATGCATTAAAAGAAAGTTACAGTGCTTTTAATTGGTTAATTGAACAGAATCAGCAATACAGTGCAAAATAGTAGAAGATGAGCTGACTTAAGCAACAGGTGCAGCAGCAGCTGATGTGTTCAACTTAGCCTTGTGAAGCATCAGTCATGGCTTAAGTATTGTTCCAAGTCAAAGTATGAATCCAGCCAAGCATGATGAATATTGCATACTTGAAAATTTTCTCCAACATTTCAGAAGCTGTCCTGCAAGTTTATGAGACACAGTGAGTACGTAGGGCTTTAATTAATGACACGCAAAAGATGCATGAATGACAGCTGCAAATTCCCAGCAAAACTTTGGCAGCTTTTGTGCTGGTAAGGTGTTATAATGCTCTCTCTCTCTTGGTTAAACCACAATGTTTAAAAGTCATTTATTCTGGTTTACACTGAATGGGAAGTAACAATAAACAATAAAAAAGGTCAATACTTCTGATAAATCTGAGGGACATTTTCCCATATTTGCATATTTTCAGTCACACTTTGCCTATGGCTGGACATTTCATTATCAATATAAAATATCATATATTATCTAACGTTAACAAATACTGGTGCTCAGTCATGTGCAGTGAGACAAAATAAGAGGATTAGTTGTTGTAGAGATATGTTTTGACTTTAAAATAAAGTTTATTCTTTCAATTAATTTTCTAATTAGTCTTTTGCCTTTTTGATATTAGCTTTTATAATAAGCACCCCTTTTTATACTCAGTAATGCAGGGGTTTTACATGGCTGGGTAACTGAACAATATTAAAACCCATGTGTGCTGACGGCTAAGTAATCATATTAGATGAAATATATGATTGCTTTATTGAACTCAGTTTAGATTTATAGAATTAGGACTTAGAGATGATAATGCAGACTATATTTACTGTGGTTGTCATGCTGACAACACTGAGCAGGATAGCATGGGTGTTGGTGAGTTTATTTGTTTATGTGCTGTTGTATTAAGGTAGCAGAGCAAGGTCAGAATAAGAGTCACCAGGCAGGACGGGGTCAAGAGGAGAGCGAGCAGGCAGGACCGATCAGCAAAGACGTGAGTTAGGAAGGATATACTTGATGCATGCCATCATACCAGATATTTAGGCAAATAGTACTTTCAGAAACTTCTAGGACATTTGATAAAGTGTTGGCTACTGATATTTTAAAAAAGCATTACGCCATCACATTTGTCTGCTACAAGAAGCAGCAAAAAACCAAAAGACTCAAATTCTTAAAATTGGCCAAGTCTTTACCGTAAGATGGTTTGCCAGTAGTTTTAACAGAGTGGAAGAGTTTCCCTGCTCTGGCACAACATTTTAAAACTGAAAGTGAGGACAAATCTCATTCTGACAGTATGAGGAAGTACACCGGGCTGTTGTACCTCACTAATGTAAGTTTTTCTGTGGCATTTGGCCTGCATGAAAGATGTTATGTTTCTCTCACGGAAGTGCATCTTGGCTGACTTGTTTAAAGGTCTAAGTGTTATTGGTGAGATAGCAGGAAAAATAAATAGCCCTCAATTTTACCAAGAAGTTGTTGACAACTTGACTCCCCATCTGCCAAGTGATGACCTTGTTCAGTTACTGAGGCCCCTTTGAGGAGTCCAGCTGGACACAGAAGCATGAAGAGCTTGTCTTGTTTGGTGAAAGTGAGGTGCACAAGACGGCCAAACTCTGTTGTAAACCAAGAGAAGCAGTTGACTTCAGAGTTTAAACTACAAGGGGCACAGGAGGTAGAGACTCCGAAGAGACTTCTGATTGTCAGTACGATCTATCTTTTTAATCTACTTTTTGAGTATTTAATGACACAGACATGAAATCTCACAACAGGCTTTGTGCAAAGAAATAAATCATGTCAGGTCTATGCCTTGTATGTTAGTTAGGCACAGCCCGAGATGCTGTGTGGTAGCAATACATCTGCCTACCTCTTTGGCATGTTGATAGTGTCTTTAGTTTTGGTACAGCATTGTGTGGGTCTGTGTGAGAGTGGAAATGATGGTCTTCTGTTGTGTGTTGCAGTTTAGCTCCAGAATATTTTGGTAGTGACCTCTAACATTGCTGTTTGGTGGTGTGCCCCATGAGCTTGTGTAAAGTGAAAGCTGAAGCAGCAGAGGCTAGGATATCCAGACGTCTAGTCACTATGGGAGTAGATACAACATTTCCCATGTACTAGATACTACCCCCCAGCCTCCTAATGCCAAGTGAAGGCCAAGAAGAGATTTATTTTTTTTTAAAGCACAGACAAACCTTACCCTAGACTTTCACGGTTTACTTCAGTAGGCACCATCTTTTTTGCCTTAAAAGGGGGGAGTGAGTGTCTATGACTTCACTTCAAAAGTACACACTCATAGAGTGGGTGCTGTGTAAATCCATGTCTCAGGGCTATAACTCACTTCACATCTGCATGTGCCCTGAGATGGTTAGCTACTTATCACTCTCTCTCTGTCTTTCTCTCTCACCCTCCTGATCACTCACACTGCTGCCTCCCCCTTTGTCCCCCCCCCTCCTCATCTATCTTTCCCCCCCCTCTATTTCTGTCTTTCCTCTTCCGCCCGTCTGAGTGGTGTCTTTTCCTGTCTTCTATTTTTGTCCTGCTCCATGTCTTTTTTGTCTCCTCCTCCTCCCCCTTCCTCAGCTCTCTCCTCTCTACTTCTCAGGGGTCCTGTTCTAATTCAGTACTCATCCACCAACCTAGTTTTCTGCATTCTCTAATCCCCTTTTACACTTTAGCTGCTTGTAGGGGACATATAGCACTGATACAGTGCCTCATTCCTCTCTTCTCATCCACTTCTGGTCCCTGCGTCTTTCTTTTTGTTGCTCATACTTGTCGTCTCCCCTTCCAATCATTTATTTTTTTCCTGTCAAGTTCTTTCCCCTTTTTTTCCTTGTCTTCCCCAAAAGTTCCCCTTCTCTTCATTTCTTTTGGTCCTCTTTTTTGACTCATCTTGTCTTGACTTTCCTCAGTTTGTTTACTTCTTGTCTGCTCTCGTCTCCTATCGTGCCTTTGTCTCAGTTTTCTCCTCTAATCTTCTTCTTTCTCTCCTCTCCTGACATTACAAAGTCATGGCTGGCTGGAGGGCTGGTTAAGAGAGGCTTTTGACAAGAAGTTTCAGAGAGGCAAGCACACTGTCTCAGAAAGGAATTAAGAAGATGGTTGCTTATCCACCCCCAAACACTTCTTGGTCCCCTTTTTTCCTCTGGAGTAAACAACTGTGAGTCTCTTCTATTCTGTTCAACTGCTGATATCTGCTTGACTACTGTGACAGGCCTCTGTGTCTTTACACACACACACACAAAGTCATCACATAACACATCTCCATACCAGTTCAGTACCTTTTAGGGCATTATCAAACCTATAGTTTATTAATAAAACTTATTTATTGTGTTTTTTAGAAAATCAGAAGCAAAGACTCTTTACCAGACTTTTGTTCCATTATGAATCATAGGGAATAGCTAGGATGCATTGACCAATGCCAAACAGGCAGAGATCGATTGTCAACCTACTGTACATTGGTATCACAGGGAGAAATGAAAAGACTTGTGCCAACTTAAAAATGACTTAATTCTGTCTTGATATCATAAATGATTTGAGTATGTGAAACATGGCTCTAATCCTTCTTCCCACATTGTTTGCCTAGCCTCTGTGCTATACTATAAATGCAGTTGATACTAATTTCATGCTATAAAGTCATGAAATACTGTGTGTTGATGTGCTTCCACACTGACATACTGTGATGGATTATCGTTGCAGGAAATATTTGTAAGCATTTGTGAAGAAATGTAATTTGTAAATATATTTCCTCCTCACCTGATGTTTGTGTTTCTGCTCTCTTCTAATTATCCTGGTGGTTAGTTTTTATTGTACACTCCCTGAGTAGAAGTTAATAAAACATCAGATTACTTACAGCAATGCTTCTTTGTCAGGAGTTGATATCTCTCATACATAATATTGATTGTGCATGTACACATGCATTTTATACAATTTGTCACACACAGGCAGACAAACTGGCTTTCTGACTGTTATGGCTGACAGCCTGCAGTCCTGAAGTGGGCAGAGCTGTGCCCACTTTAAGCCTCTGCCAGTGACACACACACGCACATACACACACAACGTAGCAGTGTTGTAGGTGTTTACAGAGCTGCATAAATGTATGCGTGTCGTGTCATACGTGTGTCTTCAGTTGAAGATCAGACGTGAGTCTGATCTTCAACCATTGGACTAGTGATTGACATCCTAAAGTCACATAAGGCTCAACAGTCTTTACATGCATCACATTATCCCACCTACCATAAGCAGCAGCAGCATATTTCATGACATGCTAATAGCAGCTTGCTGCAGTGGCAGACATGAGACAGTAACACCACTTACAGCCAGCCCTCACAGCTGGCTAACCAGCATCTGCAGTCCTATCATTTCCATGTTGTCACCAGTCATTCATTGTTTAAGGTCTGCTTAAGCAATCACAGCCACTCAGTATAGTGGCCCGTGGCGATGCATCCCGCCAGCGCTGCCTGTTAACTCAAATGTAACACAGTGTCCTCTACTTCACCCCCACCAAGCTGGGACTCGGCAGCAGACTCATAAGATGCAGCCGAATGGCTTCAAGAACTGGCAGGTCCTCTGTGGTTTTTCATCCAGACAGAGAAATGGAGCCAGAGGAAGAATGAAAATGAAGAGAAACAACCCAAGGATGAAAGATACTGCTCTAAGAGAGTAAAGAACTGTAAAATAAAAGGAAGAGGAGGAGTAGGAGGGGAATTGATTGAGAAAGAGTCATGGTAATGAGCAGGTTGTCCCTTCCTAAGTTGCCTTGGTGGATAGCTGCCATCTTCATGTGAATGGCCTGGCTGATTACCCAGACAGACAATATAAAGACAAGGCTTCTAGAGGATAGGCAACCAAGGGTATCTGCAGGAGAGGTGACAGTGTTCAAAATTGTGCTAGAACCCTGTGGTACTCTCATTTCTCCCTTAATTAGATGGCAGTTTGAGCAAAAACACCCCCTCTCTGACTGAGGGAATGCCATGGGAGCAGATTGTGAAGGTGTTGAGCTTAGATGTGACTATACAGTATGTGTGTTCGGCGTTCTTTAGTTTACCCCAGCGAAGGGGTGCTGAGAGAGCAAGCGTTGGATAACTCAAATGTCTTCATGTGATGATTTATTTTTCTTTTCTTTATTTTTACATCCACATTCCCACATTAGGTTATAAACCTGCAGAAAATACCAAAGTGCTTGTGTTTGATTCATTTAAAATGTAAATAAATACAAATAAATAGGTGCACATATAAATACAATTAAATAAATACATCCATACATACATATATATATATATTATAAGCTATGCATGATTTAAAAGCATTTAATATAAAGCACCAGCATATAAATAATATTGTACAAATAACTCATGTAAATATACTTTAAACCTTTAAACCCACAATATAGTTACACAAATAGACAATGGAAAGTAAATCACATGCAATCAGAAGCTGAATTCCACTGCAGCAATAGCAAACCATTACAAGTGTCAAGTCCCATGACCGTAATACTACGTTTCCCATCATGCCGTTCACCAAAACCAGGAAGTGACAAACGCACCCTTCAAAAGTTTGTACCGGCAAACAATCCACAATGCATAGATGGTAAACACCGGATTAAAAGCGATCACCACGCGATCAACAACAGGACAAAGTTTAAAACATCAGTCCACGTGATAACAACAGCAGCAGCGGCCGCGGCATATATTACAAACACAAAGCAACGAAAGGGATTTAAACCAGCACCTTACCAGTCAGCATGCAGGTTGGATGTTACTCACTCATCACCGTGCTCGTTCCCGTTTTATGAAACGTCCACACGCTATTTGGGATTACCGACAGTGCGTGCGACCAACCACCAGACAACAACCATTTCGCCCCGGTGAGTGCACCCTACCATCTAATCAGCTGTTTGCATATTTTAAATCACCCGCGGCTTTTGTGACACATCACCTCCACCACCAATGACAGTGCGCAACAATGTGTATGTGTAATATGTAATGACTAGTTGGTTGGTTAATGAAATGTTTGTGAATTTTTGTTAGTAAGAATAAATAAAAATAGATCTGCAGTTGTGACCAGTTGTAAAACTCAAAATTCAGGGAATCACCAAAGTCGGGATTGATCCTCTGTGGGGCCCTGTACTTACTTTCATGGCAGTCGAGGATAGATATTTCAGTCTGGACCAAGTGATCAGCCAAACGATAGACAGGCATCGCTGTCCCCCGACCACCACTGCACATTGGCACTAATTTGTTTCAGTTGTTCATTTGTAACCTTCTCATAGTCCTATATGTCTGATATAGTCTGACAGAATTAGACACTACACTATACTTTCGCTTCTTCTCACTGTCATGAGAGTCACTGTCATAATTCTTTCATTCATGCATTCGTAAATGTCCTAGTGGCAGTTTTGAGCAGCATGCTGGAGTTGCAAACATCATGTGAAAATCCCAAGAGGTCTTTGGGGAGATGGAAACTCAGTTGGTTTGGTACCAATGATTACACCATGGTTAAAGTGGTTTAAATCACTGGTCTTGACCATGTGGCAGTAACTGAAACTCTGTGTACTTAGTTCCACTTCATGTTATTAGCCCAAGCCATATGCCTTACTGTCTGCAGCATTGAGGTGTCTATAAACCAGCATGTGCACATAAGTAGCAACTCGTGTATGAACCCATGTTCTGCCCCTGGTGTGTGCATGTCTGTAGTGTGTTTGCATGTGTTAGTCCCAGGCTTGTCCACTGTGATAATGCTGTTGCTGGACTGGAGCACTGACAGAGACTGATTCAATGTTTATCTTCCCAGCAGCCCCCTAGGAGAAGAGCTCCACTGAGAGGTGGGGGGTGGGGGGTTGGACACAGGAAGTCATTACAAGAGAGATTGGTTTGACCTCAGTGCCCACCCCCTCACCACTGTGCCCATAGTCTGACTGGACACAACAGATGTTAGTGGAGGTGGAGTCAAGGGAGGGAGGGAGGGGGGTGGAAGATGACAGCTGTACATTGTCTGTCCACGCCTGCCATTGTCTGAAAGGAAAAAAGAAAAAGAAGAGGAGCAGAAGGAGAGACTGGGAGAATTGTTGATTACTGGTGTGTTGTGCAGAGCTCTGGCAGAAATGTTGATAATGTGACTGACCTGAATGCAGAATGGCAGAATGAAGAGGGAGAGCAGAAAGGAAAATAAGAGAATGAGAGAGAGAAGAAAGGAGAAGCAGTGAGACAGGCATTGTGTGCACTGCTTTCTGGACAGAAGTCCTCAGAAATAATGAAATCAGACACTTCAAAGATATTAGAAAAACATTCTATTCAAATAGATCGGCAATAAAATGTTTCTAAACAGTTTGGGACTTTCATTTAATAATATTGTTTAAAACCTGTTTATATTAAATGCTATTTATGACAGGAGGCTAACACAGCAGTAATGGTATAAGCATATTGTTGCCAATACCGAATAGAAAGCAGCAACATCGTTATTAAATATGATAATGTTTACTATTCATTATAGAAAGTGATGTTTTCCTGACTGCGTAATGTTTTATTTTGGTTGATTTATTGAATGATTTCATATTGTTTCATTGCTGTTAATAAAAAGTGAAAAGCAGACAGAAACTGGCCAGTAAAAATGAGTTTTACAAGCACTTATTTTGTTGGCTGGTCATTGTAGAAGTAGATTAATACCAGAATGTTGAGAACTGATGAGAAGGAAGAAAACAGGCAGGATTAACAGAGTAAGAGAGACAGAGACAGATGGGCGAGTGGAGGGTAAGCGTCCTGGATGGTGGACCGCCAAGGCTGACAACTTGATATAGGACACAGAAAAAAAAAAACTGCTAGGTCAAACAAGAAACCCCAAAGGCGAAGGAAAGAAATTCATGACATTCATATCTCATCAGCAATATCAATTTACAGAAAAGCTGAAAGCAAGGCATATGGAGATATGGGGCAAGAAGAGGGAGAAGAGGAGAACAAGTGATAATGTCGTTATTGATACTGGTAGAAACCCAAGTATAGAAACGTCTTTTCCAAATGCCTCACCACTGCAGTCGAGGAAAGGGAAAAAGAAGCCAGCAGGGCTCATATCGATGCAGCAGAAGTTTGGAGAGATGGAGAATGACACAGACAGACGTCTCCCGAGGGGAAAAAGTGATGAGATTTGTTCCAAAGTCAGCTGCACAGACACCACTTAGTACCGCTGCTGACCAAAAGAAAAATGACAGCTTTTAATAGCTTAGAAGCTTAGTCAGTAAATCGCTTTACAAAATAAAACTGATTGTATTAAGAAATTACATTTAAATGTTTGTAAATGTTTGTCAGCTAAAGATTTTGAGTGCACACATAGAACTGATCAACCACATAAACACAGAACCAAACATCCATTAACAGGGTTTGTTAAGATCTGTTAAGGTCTTTTTCTAAACTAATATAAATGTTAAAACTGCAAGAGATTCTTAGTTTAAGCAACTAAAACGTCTAAATTACGATTAGGGAAAGATTCTCTAAAACTCTATAAATCCTGATGAAAGAAATGCTCAAACACTGAGCTACAGAAACTAGCTTGAAAGAAACACCCAAAACATTATATTTTCATTATCTTTTCACAACCTCTATGAATAACACGTTTTAATATTCATCCCACTAATATCTTGCCAGTTATCAGCTTTATCAAAATATATCTACAATATCTAGTCAGATATCAGCAGGTTTAAGTGTTTTAGCTGCAGATAAGATGCAGAAACTTTGTCACAGCTTTGTCAACTAACTGCTGCTCACACCTCTTCCTCACATTTTATTGCACACTTTATTGGACCATTATGCCTCTGCCCCACAAACAAAATAAATCGAGAGAGAGAGAGAAAATGCAATTTTTCGGTCTCTTCCGCAGGCCAAATGCTCTCCGATGCTCCCTGGTCATAACAGTCAGGTGTTCATTTCTGCCTCAAGTGTAATGCAGGGCGGCGATAACTCAATGGACAACATTAAATATTTACAGCTACATCTTCTTCCTCTAGCCAGTCATCTGCTCTCCAATAGTCTGGACAAACAGCCCACCATTCACACACACACATATATTTCAGGCAATACGCACACACACACATAAAGGAAAGGTTCACTTGTAATGTAACTCGCATTGTACACTCACATGCACACAAACGCACAATTGAAGAGGATACACAATTAAGGCTAATTATTTTTTTCAGATTTTATTTAGAAAAGAAATCAAGGAATTGACGTGTTTATTTTGATCATTAAAAAAAATAACAAGTTAAAATCTGATAAGTGGGGCACATAATCAACGCCTCATTTGCATTTTCTCCATATTTTCCTACTCTATTAGGCATTTTCTGAGATGTCAACATCACAAAAGCACCTTGTCTGCTGTTAAACTGCAGTCATTATAGTCCTCTTGCTGGAAGTTACATTGACAGTGTTGCTTTAAGCTGCCTCAATGTTAGTTTCTTCTAGTCAGGTAATACGGTTTGTTTTTGTTTTACAGTAGCAGCCAACAATAAGGAGCTCAAAAAGTCAGGATGAAGGATGCTAACCGACAGAGAAAATCATTTCAGCCACTGCCACGAGCCTGACCGAAGACTGAGTGAGTGTTTCACTGATAAATAAGATGAATATAAAGTATAATATCTTGTTATATAAGCAGAAAGGTTGGGGTCTCAGACTAACAGTATCTATGATAAGTGTTGTTGTTTTTTTACTCCTGCTTTATGTGTGTTACTGTGACCTAAAGTGTGATTTTAGGCTAAGTCTAAGTTTTTATTTTTTAGTTTATTTTATGCAGTGATTGTGTATTTGGGGTCTGAGTGACCTGGACACACGTTGCTTTGTGTTAAGAGGAAGCAGGCTTTGTTTCCTTTGGACAGAGCCAGGATAAATGCTAAGCTAAGCTAACCGTCTCGTGGCTTCATATTGTGTAGTGTATAAAAAAAATCAGTCTCAGCAAATTCTACATTAAAAACAAACTACTTTAAAAACAAAACAATGAATGATTGATTATAACATGGAAGTGTGTGTGTGACATTTTAAATGATCACATACTCACACACTCTTCAAAAAGCACAAAACAAGTAAAATCTGTCCGCAAAAAATTCACGCAAACATACATTTAAACACACAACACAACACACACACACACACACACTCTCCCCAGCCCACAGCTCCCAGCCCTGCCCATGTATCCACATCTTGGGGTGCCATTGTGCATAGCCACTCAAGCAGGTAATTCACTGACAATGAATAAAACGAGATGTAATTATTTTCAAGCATTCACTTGTTGAGTAAGCCTGAATGGGCTGAGAAACATGTGTTGCTCCCAGACTTCATTATTGTCGTGCCGTTGTGCGTTTTACAGTAGCCAGGCAGAGGTTAACGCTGAGCAATCAAATTGTATGCCTGTGTAAGGCTGTGTGAGTGTGTTTTCGATTGGCTGGGATCGAGTGGGTGGCAAAGGAGCAGTTAGATGGGGGTGTGGTGGATTCAGGGGGGTGATTGGGGGGTAAAAAAAAATAAGCCTCTGCCTATCATCACAGGAAATGGCCTGAGACATCCACTTCTCTGTCTCTCTTCCACCCACCTTCCTCTGGCTGTCTATCTCTCACACTATTGCTATCTTTCTTGTTCATTCAACCTTTCTTTTCTTTCTCTGCTTCTTGAGCTTTCTTTCCCTCTGTATCTCTTCCTCTACTCTTCTTTCCCTTTACTAAGACAGCTCTCCTCGTTCACTTTCCATCTCTCGCATCTATCTGCAGTCATTATCTGTTCTTTGTCACTCTTTCCCTCCCCGTGGCTCTCGTTCTCTCTTTCTCCATTTCACTCACTAGTCCTCATATTTTTATTTTCTCCCTCCTCCCTCCACACGTGTTCTTTTCTTGCTTTCCTTGTATATCCTCATAATTTTTTATTCCCCATTTTCTTATTCCCTCTATATCTTGTGTGCTCTTTCTATCTTGCTCCACTCCCTCCAGTGTTGCAGAACAGGTGGAGGACAAGCTGATAAGTCTCAGTCTGACGCTTTCTCACCAACAGCCATCACTTGCACTCTGATCCTGTCACTTGAAACACACCATCACTGTTATCTGTGTATATATACATGGATATCACACCATATATATATTTATATATATATATATATATATATATATATATATATATATATATATGACTACATTACAGCCAGGAGAGATAGACACACCGCAGCCTTTAAACTGCTAACACAAAGGCAGCTCTGCCTCACCCACCACACCAAAGGAGCAATTCTAGTCGAATTCATCCAGTCCCGTCTTAGTGATTTGCATCCTTTTTTCTCAGCTGCACTCTTTTTACATCTTTTTCTCTCTCTCTCTCTTGGCTTTGTGTCGTTCATCTTAACGCAATGCTCATAATACCCACACATACTCTTGTGGCAGAGACAAACATCACACTCGAATCTTGTATTGCCTTGGCTGGATAAGGTTGAGCAGGACTGGAGTTAGATCGTTTAACATATTACTGGCTCCCAGGGGTTCCTGTTTATGCCCGCTCACTCCAGAGCAGATGAGTGGGATTCTAGTAGCTGCCATGCATTAAGCAGATCTCTGCAGCTCCAGAGGGCCCACAAGGACTTCCAGATTTAACAAATGTTCAACGTGCCCAAAACATATTGAAGATATTCACAAATTTAGGCTGAGGGAGACATGCAGACCCATGCATGGTCAATTGTGAGACAGAGAAAAACAAGTGAAGATAATATAGTGTATGACATTGCATGCTAAAGGCCCAATCTTTAGGTTATTACCATTTACGTAAGAAGTGAGAGTGAGAGTGTGTTGTTCAAACACAAAAACCACTGGATAGTTGTCTGTGCATTTATAATGTCAAAGTAAAACAAGGAACAAAGAATAACATAAGTGACAAAACCCATTAATAGGATTGTTTATGTTGCACTATCAATATTTGCATTATAGCAATTTATATAGAGCATTATATGAATGGGGTGTGTTGGGGGGCACAGCTGTCTCAATTTTGTCTGAGTGAAGCCCATATTGTCAGACCTTGAATGGCCCTTGTATAGACCTATCATTGAGATTGACATGGCAATGAGTTCAATAAGCCTCTGACGTACTGATATGTCAGACAAAACCAAATGATACTGAAGTTTATTATTATTATATTGGGTTGTTTTTTTTCAAATTAATATGTGGTTAGCTCTGAGATAAAATTGACATGTAAAAGCTGTTATATACGAGTGAATTTTAATTACTTTTTAAATAAACGATCGGATTCAATGTTTTTTAAAATACTTGGTGGAGATAATTCCTGATAAATGATGTAAACAAAAGTTTAAAGAGCAACATAAGGCTACTAATTAGATTCTGTTGTTGTGTTTGCAGTGTATTGAAAAACGTATAAATTAACTTGGGAGAAAACCTCTTTTTGTAAAATGTTTCCACTTTTTAAAGAAATTTTACAAAACCGGGACACATTATGATATGGCGTGAATGCAAAAGTACTTTATTTATTGTATTACTACTTGCAGAGACGTACATTATGAATATGTTGAGATACACACACACACTAACTCAACTCTGACAGTGGAGACCAACCTTCCAACCTTGTTACAGTAACAAGTCACATTGCTTACCACACTCAAGTCAGCAGTGTGTTCACATGCTTCTCAGTACAACAGGGGCTCTATGCTGCTGCGTCCGCTGGGAGAAGGGATTCAAAATGTATCCAAAGGGCTCCAGCTGAGACAACAGAGGCCCGTGTTCTCCTGCTGCTGCTGCTGCTCTGCTCCTGGCCTGGTCTGGTGGAGGAGAGCTCAGGGCCTGCTGATGGAAAAGAGTTTCAGGTTTCCAAAAGGATTTTTCCTTCCTTTTTTTACCCAACTGGATCAGGGCAAATACAAACACAGCACAGGGGTGTGTGTGTGTGTGTGTGTGTGTGTGTGTTGTTCATATCCAGATTGCCAGTGGAGAGTCGCATGCTCCGTTCTCATCACCACCTGATCCCACCAAAGGCTTGGTGTGTCTATGTGTCTAAACACATGTGCATATGTGTATATGACAGTGGGGAAAAGTCACATGGAGCTGTTATGTCACACAGTCACAAACCCAATTTGACCCATATGTGCTGTGTTATCCAGGTTTTTACATGCTGAGCTACAATACCAGTGCGCTTTTTAAAACGAAGAAACACAATGCACTTTCCTCGCGTGGTGAAACCGAACCCGGTCAGGGGATACCACCCCAGGGAGTGACAATGGTGGGATCTAAGTTCAGAATCAGGAAGTGTTTCGATGAAAGAAGCAGGACCTTGGGGGAGGTTTCTCCACCCCTCCTCCTCCATTTTACTTTTCCTGCCAGCTTAAACACATCTGTCCTGCCCTGACCACACACACCTCCCCCACATCCCTGCAGCCTGCGCTGCAACTCAATGCCACCTTCAAGAGCTTCAGCAGAAATACTGAAATTTGGCTAGATGAAAAATTTTAAATAAATACATTTTCTTACATAATCCATCTTACTGTTATAAGATGTAAGACCTTTAAACTCAGTGTCCAATGAAAAAAATGACCATCTTTTGCATGTGAGCTATTAAGTCCTGTCTGAGGTCCTTTATTTAGCGGCTGTTTCTCTAATTATCCAGTTGGTCCGATAGTGCACCAAATTGCCATAGCAACATTCTATGTACTGGAATCAATAAACTGTTAATCTGTTTACTTTGTCACGCTAGTTGTGTGATGAAAACGCATAATTTCATCATCAAGCTGACTCGTAAAGAGGCAAACATCGATAGCGAACAGGGGAGACCACCTGTGACATGCTACACTATTTCCCTCCCTAAAGTTTTGCTCATGCTGCTATGAAATTTTACTACAGATATGCATGATTAACAGAAGATGAATCTCGCTGATTTTGGCGAGGTTGACATTTGCATGTCACAGGGCTGCTATATAGCTGTAGACTCTCTTTCTCTTATTTTAACCAAAGCAAACCACTGCATTTGCCTACTTTTGAATCATCAGAAATATTTATGTTGGCATACACTGTTACTTGAAATTTTACTTTTAAATGCCACATGACCCTGACATAGCCTTGTTTATTCATGAATTAATTACAATTTCTACAACCCCACCAATAAATAATATAGCCCCAGACAGAAAGGTATCTGGCTATCATGCAGAGCAACGTAAAGCAACATAAATAAAAATATTTAATGCACCTTGCTCAAAAGTGGGGCAGGACTGGTTTTATATGCAAGGTATCCTACCCTTATCTAAGTGCTTCACATAAACCCTTCCTCCCAGTCATGAATAAGACTATAACAGCAATCAAGTTAACAAAAAATTAGAAGAAATTAAACAGCATACAGGAACTTTGTGTTGTAGCTAGGCAACATGTATCAAAAATACACAAATTGATAATATGTAATATAATGAAAAATGTGACCACTGAAATGACAAGCAGAAATATATGGCACTAAAATAAAAGCTACATATTTACCTTTTTGTTAGACTGCTCATATGCGCTTAATCAAGAATTACAATCTTTCCACTAGCATTTGAAGGCAGCATAGTTATTAAAGCGTTGCTGCCCAGCCCCCCCAACCACTCACTCCTCTCAGGGTCTTACTGGGAGGGTTGTTAGTGAGCTGGTTGTGTTTTCTTTGTACAGCCAGGCCTTGCTATAACATTACTGCACACATGCTGATGCAGCAGCTCCTGCAGCCCCTACCTCCAACCCCACCCTGTCCCAGTCATTTTCACTGAACCACCCAACAATAGAGTGAAACAAATCACTACTTCAGTTTGAATAATGCTACATTACAGTTCACAATCACAGAAATACGTTGTTATTTTTGTTATCAACACTTCTAAATATAAGATTTATAAATTTAATTATACTGGAAATACATCCCATCCAACCCTCCCACCCCTCAGTTGTCCTGATTCATAGAATTAGTTATCATCCTCTCACACATCGCACTGAGCTGAGCTAAGGAATGGTACAAAAGTTGGCTTCGCCTGGAGGAAATATTCTCTTTGACTCTCTCTCTTTGAAACTTTGAAACTGTAAATTTATCAAGGAGCAAGGAGGGAAAGGGAAATTAAGTTCAGTCCACATTTTTAAAGGTTAAGAGGATGCAACTGAGAATTTTATAACAGCTAGGCAATACAACATTGTTCAAAAATACAGTTCCAAGGCAGTAACAAGCTAAATAATACATAACTTTTTAATTGGTCCAGGTAATTGTAAATAACAATCCCTGGTATATTACTCATATTCCTCATTGGCAGTTGCTTGCTCTCTCACAGTTCTGCAATAAATCTGCTTCTTCTGTGAAGAAGAGAAACCAAAGTGAGTTGGCGAACAGTGTTCTTGTAATATGATAACAAAATTAAATACTAGGAAATGCTTTCAGGCAGAGAAAGTGAACTTTTCTATCACACAGTGGAGAACAAATATGATGAACATTTGTCAAAGGCATTTTTTGCATAAGGAATTGAATAAAAGCATTGTTTTTTCTGGTTGATACTGTAGTGTTATCACAGAGGTTGTAAGGCTATTTGATTCATTATAGGCAGTTTCTTGAGATTCCATATTTTCTTGCCACCTTCTCATAGCCTCATAGCAGACAGCATAGTGTACTTTAACTACTTTAACTATAAAAAATGAAGCTGAACTTTCCATGAGATAAAGAGGATATTGGTGGGCAGGACAGGGGACACATGGCTAAAGCCACAAGGTTGGGTTGGATACTGTAACTACAGTAGTTCCTTCTGTAAAGCCAGACAGAAACAAAAGCAAAAGAAAAAAATCAGTGCAGTGTTTATTTTCCTCCCAGCAAAAAAGGCCTTCATTGATGGTTTTGGAGGAGCTGGAAAAGAGCTTGTAAAGTCAGCAGCCATATGTCGTGTTATAAAAATAATCCAGGTTTTATTGGGATTACCATGAGAGGGTGGCATGGGGGCGTGAGGGTTAAGTGGTTACACAGCACAATTCACCTCTCTTACCAGAAAGGACTGCCCTGTTACATACTGTACTGCCTGCTCCACACACACACACACACACACACACAGACAGACAGAGAACCAATTGGAAACAGAGATAGAGCACAAAGGTAGGAGTGTTGACGTGTATGTGTGTTTCCGTGTGTATGTGAGGAAGCAGTATGTGTGAATCAGCATGCGGGGGTATTAACAACATGCTGGTATTTAAACTGCTCCTCTAACAATGGGTCTTAAGTCTCTAGCCAATGCCCACAGTCTGTCAGCTAATGGTACCAGTCCACTCACTTACCCAGCAGGATGGAGACACTTCAATTGGCTCTATGGACTGCCAGGAAACGCTAAATATCACAAAATGATCCTATGGACCTCCATATAAATGCCACATCTGTCTCTACACATCACAGTTTGGCTCAGGCAGGAGTGTCTGATTGAGTTTTCCTGGAACCTGACAGGCTCAGTTTTCAACAGGAAAGAAGATATGTCAGTTTGGACTCTGGAAACATCTCAGTCAAGGTGGTGTTGGATAAAGGTCATCAAATTAATGTGTCTGAGCAAATTCAAACACTGTCCAAGGCATTTTCAGAGTGATACAATCGTAGCTGCACGCAGCCAGGCCCGCATGCTGCACTCTGCTTGAAGGACAAAAGGCTCTAGAAGAAATTGATAGATTAGAAAAGGCCACGGTCAGTCATTTGTCTTTTGTTTTCCCTATCAGAGGCCTTCAGTGTTGCCGTCTTGCTGGGGACAACATCATAAAGCATGAAAGATTGCCGAGCTTATGGGCATTTATGGCAAGTGTAAGTATTTCGACTGTTTTTCACAGCTGAACGATTTGCCCTTTAGGATTGCAAAGATGCCTCGAAGAGGCATTACTACGCCCAGGCTCCAGAGAACGCAAGATGTGATGTAAGACAACGGGCTTTGGCAGACAGAAAGAAGCTCAGTGTCCGTTTGAGGGGCCACACAGGGTCACAGCAGTTGAAAATGCCCTGGGTAGGATGGGCGAGGGTGTGAGAGGTATTACCGGCTGTCTCCAGAATTCAAACAGTGTCAACCCTTCACATCTGTCTCATCCCTAATAAGCTCAACTTGTAAAATTAGCCCACTGAAATGGGTAGTTGTTATGGCGGCAGAGGGAGCGTTGTGACAGGGATATTTGTCAAGAATTGGATTAAAGCAGATGGCTTTCTGAAACCTTAAACCAGTGTGATTAGATTTTCACCACTGAACACTGACTGAAGGATGATTGCATTAGATCACACTGGGATGAGAAAAAACACACAAAAACAAGCTAGTTTTGAGCGTCGTAGCGGGACTGTAATCCTCTGTTCCCCGTTGCTTGCACGTGGATGCCTTTACCAAGCCATTCCTTGACACCACCAGACCTACTGTAACTCGATACCATCTGCATGTCGTACGTGTTGCATTTCATTTAATCCATCTGCTAAAACAAAGTACAAATTTAGTAGCAAAGCTCTCGGAGTGGCAACGTTGTACTGTTCATCACCAACGATTGGATGGATTTCCGTTAAAATATTGTTGACATTCATGTTCCCCAAAGAATAAATCCTAATGACTTTGGTGATCCCCCAGTTTTTTAATCTAGCGCAACCAGCAGGTTGACATTTTCACTTATCCAGGGAAACATCTATCTCCATCTATTTATGGGCCGGTGCAACACTTTGTACAGATGAAGCATCGTAACAACCTTGGTGCTCCTCCATCCTTTTCGTCTAGCACCACGGTGTTCACATTTGTGATTAGTGTTGTGTGTCTGGAATTGTCTGTTGGATGGATTGTAATGTCACTTGGTTTTGTTTATTCATGCCCCCCATTAGGATGAACTGTCATAACTTTAGTAAATTTATATCTAGCAGCATCATCAGGTAACAATGAATTTGCACAATACTTTGTCTTTTGACCAAATTCCTTCAAAACTAATGACATTCCAACCAGCTGAATTTAGTGCTAATTAGCCAACATTAGCATACTGACACGCTTAATTAACAGGGTGAACATAGTAAACATTACAAACATTGTGCCCGAATACAGGCTCACAGGACTGCTCGCATGGCTGTAGACTCTTAGTGTTGATGATCTGATCGTGAATTCAATGTGGAATTAAGATAATGGATAACAAATACGCAATCATAGTTCATTTTTAGCGCCCAAGTAGGAAGAGATTGCTGTATTCAACATTCACAACGGCATTCTCCGAACAAACAAGAGAATGTGAATGATGTGCATTCATAGCCAACCACTAACAAGCCTCAGGCAGAAAATGGCCTTTAAAAAAAAATGTCTTCTTTTTGTCAAACCAAGGATTGTTTTTATTCAGATGCTGGCTGAACTTTTGGCATCCCAAATGAGTATCACACTGCAGGCACAACCAGAACCTTTTTCACATGTTCCCTCCTGCAAAAGAACAGAACAGTGTAGGAGTTAAGCTGCCCATGTATAATTTCCCTCGGTGTGTTTGCATATGTGTGGCTGCTGAAGAAGATTCATCAGGCAGACTTTCTTAGCAAGGACAGTGATGGAGCTGGGGAGAAGTGAGAGAGCTTGCTGCTGTTTATTATAATAAGCCAAGCAAGGGGCCATTGGGTGCAGCAGAAGATGCAGAGGAGAGATGCAGGGGTCCCAGGGGGCCCAACTCTGCCTCCCTCAGCAGTTTTTCCCTCTGCGCTGACATACGCTCGCTTGGGGACTGGAGAAGTCCCGCTTTTACAGTTTCCAGTGGAATAATAATAATCCCCTAAAACGATTCCTCTATACATAAGGCAGTAAATTAGCCTGCTGTTATCCCATAAAGACAGAAAGAAGAGCAGTGAGCCAATCTATGAAGATATCCAAATTAAGCAGAGATCCAACACTGATTTATAGCTTGGTGACTTTGTGAAATTAAGGGAAAGAAACCTAGGGCTGGTTTATCTCTGCCATCAAGCTGATCTACGCCCCACCCCAACTTTTAAGTAAATTAAGCTCCTTTCTAGTGTAGGAGAAAGCACTCCTAAACTGAACTACCTTGCTTTGATGAAAGCAGGCCCTGTTCTTTCGTTTCTAATCAAACACGTTTTCACTGTTTCAACTGCAGGTCAGAGAACAAAAAAAAGATGTAACATGTTTATGAAGCGATAATGAATAGTGACTTGTTTTTTTTTAACCATCCTAAAATCAGTCTGATTGAAAAGTCGCTTGTCGCTTCTTATCTCACGTTAATGAATACACAAGTTGAATGAAACGATGTTCTATTGAACTGTAATTTTCTTCTTCCGTTTGGGGAAGAAGGGAGCTACTCATTATATGGGACATGTTTTAATACACTCATCTCAATAGATATTAACCAAGAAGGCGATTGCAGAGGCAATGAAACATTTGAGCCATTCATTTCAGATGAAGACAGGAGATTTCTACACTTCGTTCCACAAATGTTTACCCATGAAATTGCAATGAGATGAAATGTGACAGATCAGCAGCGGTTGAGAGCGGTTTTCTGTCAAAAAGCTAACGTTCCGAAAAGACCTTTAGATTGATTATGACAACTGGTTCTCTGCCGTTTAGAATCAAACTGCCACCACTGGGTGTTAAAACTATTCATTCTATAGTATCCTAATTCTGTTATAAGGTCAGTTCTGTCTGTTTTAATTATGTCTGTCAAGTACAGAATATATATACACATCCGTTAGTGTAAGTATTTAATGAAAACAGTAGGCTCTGAAAATGTTGTCTTGCATCTATCAGATGACAACGAGATGACAGCAGACTATTGCACATTTTAACATCCAGTATAGATCTCAGCCAAAGTAAGCTCAAAGTTTTATTGTGATGGAAGAATCTAAAACAGAGCAAACCGAGAAGAGTGGTGCAAAGAGAGCAGAGGCTCATGGGAGGTGACCTGTGCTCTGCCTCCTAATGAGATTTTACCCCATTTTCTTACCGGCTGGCCTGCTTTCTACATTTCCCAGACATGCGCTAAATAATGTTCTTGTTGCTGTATTCCACTCATTCAACATTGATACCACAAGTTCTGGGACAAGTCTGGAAATGGAGCAAAACAATGATTCTGCATTTTAGTCCACAACTTGAGGATGTATGAAAGGAAGGTTTTTTTCCTGTCCCGCCTTTAGCAGCCCTTTTTTTTTTTTTTTTTTTTTCTTCTTAGAGTTTAATTCCCATCAATACCAACAAAATCTCTGTTGTTGCCGGGGGAAGATTGACCTGAATTGTGAATCACTAGAGTTAATCCCTCCTACGTTTACTATATGAAGAGCTGCCTTTCCTGAGCCAACCTCATACAGACCATCCTGAAAGCCAGCTGTGTGGATTAAGCCGCATTCTGCACCAGGTTGCCAGGTTGTCTACTTGCACACTGTCTGTGATTTATGTCTTTATATTTTCAGGAGAGACTGAGTATTAGCTATATATTTTATAGATTGGTGCAGAATAGGTCATAGGCTTTGATCAAGCACTTTTCCTTTGAGAGGAGGGTGGCTACTGAAGCAAGGAAAAACTCAAATAAAAGGAACTAAAAACTATATATGGCAACATAAATTGTATGTTCGTAGCGTATTGTGACTGCGTGAGATGGTCACAAAGTAAAGTCATGTATAAAATGAGGAGACAGTGAAGTTGTAGTCAAACATACTGAGGTGTATAGATGCTCATTTTTAAAGGGTTAACTCTGCAGTCTAATGCACCTACAGAAGAAAACTTTGATTCATTTAAAGACTTTATAATCAGCCAATGATCTATTGAAAGTCCCCTAAAAGAAAATGCAAATCTGCATCTTTTTATCCACTCAAATTCTTTTCTACAAAAAAAGAACATGCTACTGCAAAGCTGTAATTACTTGCGTATCCTTGTTATTGTTTATCAGACGCTCTGAAAAACAGAGTAAGCGAGAGCGCGAAGCTGCTGACTCGCTATCAGCCGCTATCTTTCTGTGCTTCTCTGTCAACCATTAGCCTATAATTTATGCTTTCACA
The DNA here is from genome assembly GCA_036937835.1 of Pampus argenteus. Lineage (NCBI taxonomy): Eukaryota > Metazoa > Chordata > Actinopteri > Scombriformes > Stromateidae > Pampus > Pampus argenteus. Next base: position 16,057,279 of record CM072867.1, read on the forward strand.
CTTTCTCAAAGCACTGGCATGTGCGAAAGTTTTTGCTTTGACGGCTGTACATTGACTGATAAACAGAAACACTGACAGTTCGAGTGCTCCTTCACGCCCACTGCAGGTGTTCGAACAAAAAAAATAAATAAATAAAAAGTTTGGCATGAAATTTTTGAAGATTTTAAAACAAAAATGAAAGGATGGCAGCCAGACTCTGAATGTATTTTATGTAAGACAGTTCAAACTGATGTTTTTGACAGTTTAGTTAAAAACTAAAGAATCATTCTACTGTTATATATCATCAATAAAACCAAAAGATGGAGTTGCTTCTTGGACAAATTTTAACATTTCAAACATAGCAGAGAGACTGCACTATTGTCAGATGAGCACCATGGATTTCTAAAGCGTGATCCGAATGGCTTTTACAGGCCTGTGGGGCTGTGAAACTGGCTCGGCATACAGGAAATTGAGTCAACTTTTAAAAAAGAACAAGTAAAAGACAGACACATAACGTTGTTCTGCATACTGTATTTCATATTTCTTTCACACCGGCGGCTGAATAGGCAATACAGTACATTAATAACAAATTGAACTTGAGGTCAGGCATGGAACTTCACACACGGCTGCCTCTTCACATAACATCTGAAGTCTATTTTATCCAACCTTGGTTGCAAATAATCCAAATCCATTAATTTCTTTTTCATTTTAAAGTGTTATTCATTGAGATAGATATTGAAAATATAGATCAAAGGTCAAGCTCTACTTATTATTGCTTGCTTAAAAGTGCTTTCTTTCTATTTAAATTCCTCGAAGACCATATTCACCATACTTAGCACAACTTGCTAGCATGAAACTCACATTTTTCCCCAGCAGTGTCTCCTGATGTGGCCCGAGGCTGTGCTACTTCTCCTTTTCATCATCGAGCTGTTTTTAACACACTGCGCAATGAGAGTCTGACTCCAAATTAGTGTCCTAAATCCAAACTCATTAACTCTCAAACCAAACAAATCTGTGCCAGAGCATCTACAATCCAATGTATGTTAGAGATTACGAGCATTATAATTCATCCGTGTTTATTTGGTAATCTGTCTGCGTGTGAGGATTTGGGCAACTATGTTCACAGCATTTCTATCAGACAGCATGTAAATTTAAGCGGTGCGGGCAATTTACCATCAGTCGAGAGGTGTTAGACACACACAGCAGTAAACAGAAATGGAAATTACAGCAGATATACAGCCTTTGGGTTAGAGCCCTATGTCAGTCTGAGATCATTGATTTGTGCTGCAGTTAAAAGGCCCCGTGGTGTTTGCAGCTACATCAGTACTTACATTGAGACAAAAACATTTTCTGTGTCAATCCATGCAGATTATTATTCTAATATTTGCTATCTAATCTGTAAATTTAATCTGCGGATCATAATCCCATGTCTTGTGTGTTATTTTATGTTTTTTTTCTGCTCACCGATCAGTATTATTTATCCTGTTTCATACATTTAGCACATTGAAAATAACAGCAGCAAATCAGCAGTAATTCCTATTCTGAGCACACTCAATAATCATACACTGTAAAATGTCTGACAATGCTGATGTTTATTTAGTGTAATGAGAATTGGTCTAAAACATATCCACTTACTTAAGTTGTGCAACCAAAATGAAACATTTAATATCAGTTTAATAGATTGCTTGTGTTTTCAAAAGGAGCAAGGACATGTGTAATATCCACGTTCAAGGATATATAATTGTAATAATCTTGTAGTGGATGGACTATTTGCTTCATGGGGATTGTTAGACAACTGTTAGTATTAATAAATGACCTCCGGCTATTTATTTTCGGAAAAATCAGACTGCAAGTTGAGTGTAATGCTGCTTCATGAGAGGAACAACATGGGGCAGATGTTTTCTCATAAAAGAAAACTGGGTGAAAGTTATGATTAAAATAACGTTGATGAGATGCTTTAGTCTACAGACCACGTACTTATAAAGTAATAATCTGATATCTCTGAAGATCTCTTCATTTTTCCTCAGCTCAATGCAATAGCACTTGGTTAAAGATAATAATGGTGTGTATTGCTGCAGGGAGGAACTCAAATGTCAGGCTCAGATTTAGAGGCCTTGCTCATCTGCGCTTCCACAGTGCAGAAGGTGGAGGTGAACCAGGCTCTCCGTGCTAACAATGGTCTCTTTAACCAGCCCGGGCCACCCTGCTCCTCAACCAAATGCTCATTTGGCTGTAGGGAGCCCTGTTAAAAGGAGCTCTGGGTGTCTCAGGTCAGACCCCCAGGTTGGGGAAGCACTTTGCCAAAACAGACCTTCTCTTTACAAACAATTAAAAGGTCTTAATCAAGCTGCTGCTGGGGGCCTCTCGCCTGTGTCGGGGCCCTTGTTCAGAGAGGGTGATGGGCGGAGACCTGTTTGTGTGCCTTTTTTGAAATCCTCCCAAGTCCCTGCTGTGATGCGTACTGCAGGAGTTGACTGGGGGCGCACACACGCTGCAGCGCAACGCACCACACACACACTCGCACACACTCACACACACACACACACACACACACACACACACACACATCCTTTCTAGCGGAGACTGGCACAGAGACGCAGCGCCACGAACACTCGGATTCAGTCCGGACAGCTGGAACTTGTGCGCAGAAAGACAGAGAGAGAGGTGGGTAGATTTATCCAGCTCGTCCCAGATAGTGGATTAAAATTCACGCTTTTGTTTTTTTGTTATTTTTTTTTTTCCTTTTTTTTTTCTCCGTTCCTGCTCCTCCTACGGTTTCGTGTTACAAAGCCTTGGGAGGGAGTTGCGCGGAGAACCAGTCCCTCTGTGTAGAAACTGAATGACAAGATCATATGGCTCGATTTTTCCTGAGGGGTCCAAGCATTTTAAAATAACCTAAAATAGAAGAGAAAAAGAAAAGAAAAGGAGACGAGAGAAACCCGGGACGAATTCGTCTGAAATTGTGTGTGTGTGTGTGGACGTGGAATAATTTATAACTCAAATTCAAAAACAAAAACCCCGAGATAACGGGAGAAGAAGAGAGGAGGGAGGCTACTGGATCTGTCGTCAGAGAAAGACGGAGAGGAAAAGCGCAGGATGCGTTGCCTGCGATCATCAGCACCGTCAGTGTAACAATAAGGTAAGTTTGTAGCCGTTATTTATCGTCATGGGGGTTGCAGTGCTGTGGAGTGGCTGGATTAAAAGTACACGGAGGTAGCAGAGTCTCCGGATCTCCAACTGTTGCCACGAACCCTTCCTCGTTTTCTTGTTGGAGGAGAATCGGACGCTTTGAGATACGATGAGCTGTTTAAACTGGTTATTTATGTGTTGTAGATGTTGCGACGTGGTGCAACTTTATCAGCATTTCGCGCAGCGTAAACACAGCGCACTGCGGTCAGGAGCAGTTAGAAGGAAATCAGTGGGTTTTTACTGTAGTATGTATGTAGTATGTACTGGTCCAAAATCAGTCCAGTAATAGCAACTATACTGTCTCATCTGTACTACATCATACTTATACTATCCTACCCATGCTGTAAAATACACACACAATCACTTCATAGCATAATAAGATGTAATATTCCCACATCTGGAGTGTCTGCGGGGCTCTACAGTGAACTTTTAGGGGCCTTTCTTTGCTTGGTAGTGTTTCATATCTCCTATTGAATCAATATAATATTCATGACTGGGACTATTTTTGTCTGCCTGACATGCAATGGCAAATGTCAAAGTATTTTGTGCTTACAGTAAATAGATGTATGGGGGTTTTTTTGTGTAATTTCCACAGCATCCTACTGAAAATGTGTATTTATATATATATATATATATATAGTAGTTGTCATATATGACAGCCCTGATTCAAGTCCAATGCCATAAAAGCAATGAACATCTTGAATAGCTGCTTCCATTTCACTTGCTCAGCTGACACTCAAAAATTAAGCTCTCATGGTGACAATAATCCACTGACTTGAGATATTACTTTGGAGTGCCTTTCCTTTTTTCCCCCCTCTGATTATTTTTTTTTCTTTTTGCCTTAATGAAGTAAGTATTAGCTCCAGTTGAGTGATTATTGTAATTACAAAGAGGAGGGGGGGTACACTGGACAGTGACAAGGGTTGTGTAAAACGGTTAAGGAGGAGGAGAGGAGGGGGGTTTTCCTTTTCTATTTTTATTTTTTTATTTTTTTTATTTTACAAGCTGAATGGTGCCATTGCCAGTTAACTGACAGACAGTACAGGGGGAGTATAAACCGACAAGGCCCTGAAAAGTGTTGTGGGGGAAGTTAGTAAAGTCATGTTATTACCATGTGGGGTGGAGGAGGTAGGGAGGATGATGTTAGTTGAGCACAATCATGCTCAAGGATTCAAGGATCCACTTTCTGATGTGATATTTGTGTAATTTCTTTATAAAGTTTATTATAGGATTTCTTCTTCATAAGGCTGGTGGGCGCGTAGCTCGGTGTGTGTGTGTGTGTGTGTGTTTGTGTATGTCAGCGTGTCATTTGCAAAGATTAATGAAAGTATAATATACTGGTAGAATTCAGCATTAGCATTGAGCCACAAGTTGACATTTCTCGGTGTACAGCAGGAGATAATCCTACCCAAATTCACTTTACTCATCTTTTATTTTGTGAAATCAAGTTCTCAGACCTTTAAAAATAGACATAATCCTTGATTGGAATATACAGAGTAGATTATGTGTGAGTGAATCAGGTTGCAAGGAGATATGTCCTTTTTTTTTTTTTTAAGCAGGAAAACCATTTTTTTTGTTGAAGTATTCATCCTGACATCTGCATTATTCCCAGTTTGGGGGGGAAAAAACCTTTAAAATCCAGTTTTATCCAGGGCAGCTGCAACAAAGACACACACACAAACGCAGCCCTCTGGCCCCAGATGTTAATGCCTCCATTGAGAGACTGCCGACTCGATCTCTTCATTGTCGGACAGACAATGGACTTCACATCCTGACGGCCAACCTCCTTCCCATTTTTCCTCGCACACTTCTAATGATCCTCACACACAGACAACAGACATGCTTCTGCACGCACACAGACTGACTGTATGGTTCACTAAGCATCTTTTTAATATTATATCATAGTTTGGAACCCAAGATGGACTTTTTCAAACCTTGATTTGTGTAGTTATATGCACATGGCCTGGCTGCTGGACACCTCACTATCTGTGTCAGTATATGTGTTTTGCCAGTGTGCACATATGTGACAAAAACTGTGTGTTTTGACACCAAAGGGCCAACATTGCAGCATAGCCAGTACATTTTCACTGCACCAGATGTCGTCTTGCCTGGTCTGCTCTCTGTGTGTTTGTGTGTGTGTGTGTGTTTAATTGTCATCTTGGTGTCACATGCATCACATCAATGCAGATACGGTTAGACCACATGTCACGCAGCTGAATGCCCAGTAAACTCCTGTGATAAAGGGATGATTTCTGATTATGTAACTCAAAAGTTTAACATATGGGAACACACACACACACACACACAGATCACTCAGTCTGTGTTCATGCTTGATGTAGTGCTGTGAGAGCGTATGGATCAGAATACACTAACGATAATGTATTTTAGATGGTAGGAGAGGTTGTTTTTTTTCATACCTTTTTGCTGAGCAACAGTTGATGCTCCAGCTTCCCACAGAAGGCATCTTTTTCATAACAACAGCCTCTTAATCCTAACGATTTTATTCCTCTTCTATCTGCCTTCCTTTTCTTTAAAAAATCTCTTTCAGAGGGAGATTTGTTTTTGTTTCTGATTTCTTTCAAAGCGGTCCGTGTGTTGTGCTTCCTGCTGAGCTGAAGGGAGTTCATATCTCCGGCCATGCCCTCTGTGTTCTGATGCTGCATGAACCAGAATCACCCCGACTCTTTTTTTTTTTTTATTCTTCACAGTGGGTGTGTTTGTGTTTAACAGAGATATAGTTCATGGTAGGCCAGATGCAAGGTCTGGAGAGCAGAGGCAGATGGGTTTAGCGCGTGTATGTGTGTGCACGTGCATGTGTGAGCGTGTGCTGTAGGGGAACAGCAGGAAGCAGGACTGTGCTGGACAGATGATGTTTAGAGAAGAAGGAAGAGAAGAGGCTTGTTTACAAGAACGTTGGGGTAAATGGGCTTTGGCAGGGTACAGGGTCATAATGATATGAGCCTTATGTTTTCGTGCTTTCAGTTTATATGTGCCTTCATTATTAGTTTATTGATTCATTATGAAGGACTGCATGTGTATGCTGACAGAAGCTGTGATGTGCACAGCTGTGAACTAAATGACACAGTGCCACTGTCTATTACCAATTCACCCTCACAAACATCAAGGATTTTTACACTTTAATGTGCCATCATCACATTATTTGTGTGTAATTATTACAATCAACATTGTTTTAGTGTTTCTGAAAATTAAGACCTGGACATAAAGAAATGCGCTGCAGAGTGGGAAACACAAGCAAACACAGAAACGTTGTCGGTCACACACAAGACAAAGACAATGAGTTACGACACAGTAGACGTTTCCTTGGGACACTAAAAACTGATAAACATGCTGTGATTCTGATGTTATTGGAGATATATGCCTGGCATAACCCTTAATTCCTAGCATCAGTTTTTAGTGCCCCTCAGAAACCTCTATGTGATGTGTACCTTTCATACTACATAAGCTACTTAATGTAATTGCCAACAGCATTTGGTATATATTAAATATCATAAACTTAGCGTACAACAAAATCAATGTACAAGATTTTCGTAGAAAGAAAATGATGCAAGGCATTATCAACAGTGTTGTTTTTTTAATATGCATAGCAACTCTGTCCAGGTTTAACACACATACTACAAACCTGCTCAGAAGCAGCGCGTTTGATGGAATTGGGAGATAGCGGTGTTTTTGTATTTGCAGTGTGTTTCTCATCAAAATGTGTTTTCCAATTCACTTGTGTTGTGCGCAACATTTGTGCTAAATGTGTCATATATAATGCAAAACGGTACATTTCCTCATTTGCTGCAGTGCGTTGAGCTCTTGGCCACCATAGAAACCTGGTCTGATGACTATGCTTTATTGATGTCATAATGCTGCAGGAGGCAATATTAATATAGAAAATAAGCACAAGCTGAAGCACATATTAACACACTCACACAACCTCCAGCCCCTCTCAGTGGCTGTTGAGAAGTTTCCATCAGGCCGTAAAGATAGATCCAGAAGGTTTTGGCAGTGGCTGTGATTGCAGTTGTTCTGGGACGAGAAGTTTTTACTCCTTTGCAACTTACCCTTCCCTTTGAGCTCTCTCTCTCTCTCACCCACTTATGTACACATATTTCTTTCCTCTTTCCCTCTCTCTCTCATTTCGGCTCCATTTGAGTAGCATAATGAGGTAATTTTTGCATTGCCAAAGTGTAAGCACTCACTACTTATATAGCTCAACTTTAATTGAACAGACAAGTGCATATTCAGCCTATTGTGAATGAAAACTATGCTAGGATAGAGGAAAGTAGTATAATCCTTTTGGTGGCTCTAATAGTAATGCCGGTGCCCTGAAAGCCCCAGGAGCAGCCATTATGGATCTTTCTCTCTTTCTCTCAGTTAAATTAAATTAAATCTTATTGGCGGCATTGTCAAAAAAATAACATTATTGCCAAAAAAAATACAATACACTCAGAATATCTAACACAAGGCAGCGATAATTATTTGTCATCCTCTATGAATGATGCAACACCCCCTTTGTTGCAATCAATAAATAAATAAAGCCAGAGGGAAGAAAAGTGTTTTCCAGGAAAGTCAGACTGGTGGAAAATTCAATATGGTGCACATTGATGTTCCTGGAGGCAAATATGTATAGCCAGTCTAGTTAGATGTACCAAATCTTTTCACTGTTGCAATGTGGAAGTTTAGTTTATCAAAGCTTTTCATTCTGACCTATCAGGCTGATCAATGTAATTTAAAAAAAAAAAGTGAGAATGCTGTGGTGAGAGGCATCAGCCAAATCTAATTACTGTTGTCTGAAACAAACGGACGAACAGATGGAGCGTAATCCATAGCTCCGCGGCATGACGTGAAGGTTTGTGCTTTCTTCGGCACAACGAACTCCTTATCTGCCTGTATGTGACTCACTCAGACAGTGTTCAAGGCCTTTAGAAGAAGCTTGGTGGGGCTGCTCTGTGTGGGTATTCTGCATTATATATGAGTGGTGGTGGTGGAAAGCCCTGACTTGCTTGTTTGTTACCTGTTGAGCACTATTGGCCATCTGCTGCTCACTAGCCTTGCTCTTGCTCTCTCTCTCTGTGTGTCTCTACCTCTGTCTCTCACTCACTCTCTCTGGTGTTCATCTGGTCTTTGTATAGGCATTTGTATATCTATCTGTAGCTGGGTATTCATCCAAGTGTAAAATAGGACATATAAAAGTTAGAAAGGTTAAATGGATTTTCTTTTGTTTACCGAAGTTAGAGCAAGGTTCAGAAAAGAAAATGTCATAACGTGTGGTGACAATATAGCATTTCTATAAATATTCACGCACAGTAGGTTTGACATTGCACCTGAAATTATCAGTAACTTTGACTGTGTTTTTTTTTTTTTTTTTATTCATATAGTTGATTAGAGGAATAATTATGAAGTTACGAAGATAGCTACCTGACTTTCTGGAGTGTCAACAACACTTCAGGAGGTCACTGCTCCTGGCCAAGAAATAGTTTGGCGCATATAACGTGTCACATGTTAATTAACGAACATTAGAGATAAGCATGTGAATATTCTCCAGGTCATGGTTATCTTAAGGAAATTAAATCGAATGCAACTAGACTTATACTGGGTTATTTTTCTTTAAAGACGTTTCACCTCATCCAAGAGGCTTCATCAGTTCATGTCTATGTCGGGACTAGTCCTAGTGCTAGCCTCTTCGATTTAATTTCCTTGAGAGAACATTAGAGATGCTGCTAGGCATCTCTCTGGACGGAGCCAGGTCAGCTGTTTCCAGTCTTAATAGTGGAATCCCAGAATTAAAAAAAATAGAGCTGGACATGAGCATAATAAGTCTGCTTTAATGAGTTGTCACTGTACAATTTCATGTTTCCCTGCTGGATCATTAAAATAGTATTGAATCTACAGCGGAGTCAATCCATGCAGCTACAGAATTTTCCTGAGTGAAAGATTGACTGAGGGTGAGCAATCTTCATTATATTTGATGCTTGTCCCGTAATTTCCTCTTCAGATTTAGCAGCTAGATTCATCTTTCCTGTTTCCTGCGTCCATCCATCCTTGGTTGTGGCTAAAATTGTAAAGATGGATTGTGGTGAGATGGTAATACGCTCAGCCAAAAAAACTTGTCAGCAAGCCAACTGCGTTTTGGGGACAACGTTTAAGATATTTAGTATGTTTTCTGAGGTTCTTGACGCGCCCGTTCGTCGGCTGCTGGATGTTTTGTTTGTTTCCGACTCAGCAGATGTTTTCTGGTTCAGTCGTCCGCACTCTTTTGTGTACAGAGGAACGCTAAGTGATTCTCTTTTTGTTGCTCTTGTTTTGGTGACACGTCAAAGCTGTTTGGACCGAGTGTGGATGCAGAGGTTCCTATTGTTTACTGTCAGTGGCATTGTGTGTGCATATTCAGCTCTTGCTTTTTGCTTTTTTTTCATGCATCTTTGGGATAATGTATGCAACCCTGCACAGCAACAACTAATAGCAACAGAAGTAAAAAGTCCCATATACTAGCTCAGACTGGATGTCTGAGATCATGTGTTAATGTGTGTGTGAATAATGATGCAGATGAAGTGGGCAGTGGGGAGATGTTGCAGAGGAAAGTAGGCCCTGCCCTCCTCTTCCCTGTACTAACTAGAGCATGGTAGTTTGTTTTTATGACAGTGTTTTTTTGGCATTGTTCTGGTCCAATAGAGCTCACCCTCCCTACCGTGGGACTGGCCGTTAGTGGGCAGGAAGTGCCGGGAGGGCGCAGCTTGAGCACACACACACACACACACACACACACATACTGTATTCTAGACTCTTTCAAGCACACACAGTCCCTCCCATGCTATCGCCCCACACTTGCACATAAAGTTTTCAAAGGACAATAAAAAGTTGCCCTCTGGCTCACTGGCTGGTAAGCTGTAGCTTATCCAGGAAGGAGCTGCAGCCAGGCTAATGGCCTCTCTCCAGGGTAGGCACTACACAGGGGCCTTACAGCCATACAGGCTTATCAGCAGCAGAAGGGGCCCCTACATGACCGCTCTCTGAGCTCCTATGAGTTAGTGTGTAGGAGTAGTTTAGCTTTAGGAAAGTGAGAGCTACCCTTGCTTATTTCCGGCTGTGTTTGTCTATCGCTTCTTGGCTAAGTCAGTCATTAGCACCTCCTAAATGAAATATAGATGTTCACCCAGTATAGCACATTTAATTGGGAATTCAAAGTTAACTTAGCATTGATGCACTTTATAATGCACTATTACTTCTAACTGGGGAGTCAATGCTATTGATACCCAATCATAAACTAGTGTTCTTACCACTGAGCAAATACTTTCTGGTACCATGGGGCCTTTTTTGGCAAGTGTGAAGATAATGTGTGAAATACTGTTTCAACGACTCCATAGCTGAAGCGTATTTCTTTTCATTAATTAGACATGTCTCAGCGAAGAGTCAGCGCGATTTGTGGAAAATGATTTGAAGTGTGATGAGGAGCAGTGAGGTGCCTTGACCCCAGACTGTCTAATCAGATTTTGCCTCATAGATTCCAATATGACGACTCCAGCAGGAGATGAGCGCACGAGTCACTTTTTCTTCATCCATTGTGAAGCAGGAACTAATAGCAGGAACTAATAGCAACTTGTAACACTGCTGCAGCAAACTAACCTGTCACTGCCTCCGTTGCTTCTTATTAAAGGTATGTTAAACACAACCCCTTTTTTTCTCAAATACAAAGTAAATACAGACTGCACAGTATCATGCCTACATATCCTGCAAATCTGCAGTTATTTTTGTTGACGATGCCACCTCCCCACCGACCCGTCTGCTTTGCATATTTCCCAAGATAGATGTAATTAGATCCTGCAGACAGAAAGAATACCAAATATAGTGAATACTGAATGTAAATAGAGATGCCAGAGTGGCATATAGGTAGATATTAGATCCTGATGTGGACAGCATCTTTATACCTGGTGGGAACTCTGCTGAGACTTCCCTCACATACACTTCCATATGCAGCCTTCCTTCACACTGGGAGCTTCCCTTTAAAACCCAATGATAGCTTGCGGCTGGTCTGCCTGAATTAAATTATGTTCACGATCATCATCATCATTAGACCCTTGCTTTGAATTTGAACATGTTTTTAAGGTTCAAGGTTATTATTTTATAATTGTACTGGTGGCGAATGTGTATTATAAAGACCATATTAAGAAAGGTGAAGCCTTAGTAACCTTCTTCTTTTCAGTAACAAACAAAGACAACTCTACTGCAAAACCTCTTTTCATCACAGTGAATTCAAGAATGTGTATTATTGTATTTGTACTGCAGTAACCTCTGGGTTATCAACAGGTTAAAATAAAATGCTAAACAACAAAAAAGAAAAACCTTTTCAATAATACTTATGTGAAGTATGAGGCCAACTTTACCGATTTACTTTTTCTACATCAGCTCCTCCAACCCCTGGAGTCCTTTGCAAATTGCTTCTATACTTTCTATTGAAACACCACTGCTAGCGTAGTAAGATCTATGGTTATTAGTGCTTGCTCTGGTTAGCACCTTACTGTATCACCAGCTACAGCTATAATAGTGCTGTTGTTGAGGTGTTGGTCTGGCTTATGTGCTAGGGAGGAGGGTGAAAGAGAGAGACAGCATGTGTGTTTACCCCCTCACTCGCCCCTATCCTGCTGCAGACTCACCTTTGACCTCGGCTGCACTCCCCCTCTGCTGCTCTTTTCCATTTGACTGCTCTCTGCATCATGCCTGGCTGTCTGAAGAGAGAAAAAGAGAAAGAAAGAAAGACACATGATGCACAAAGATATTATACAGAATGGATAAAAGAGAAGAAAGATACAGATTAGGAAGAATGCGAGGGCTGCTGAAAAAAGGTGCAGAAAGTATACAGGTTGCCAGGTTTGGTCCACTCTCAGTGAGAGACAGAGATTGGAAAGCTTGAGAAAGAAGCCAGCATGCCCAGACAACAGCTCTGAGAAACCAAGATAAGAGCCGACCAGCAGTCAACAATTACACCATCAATTTCCAACCTGGGTTTAACTCACTCTCTCTTTCTGTCTCTCTCATCTTTCATTTCTTGGTACTCACACTTATTCTTCTTTCTCCTCTTTAATCTCCACTCCCTGTGTATTTTTGTAATGGATCTCTCCATGTACAGCCTGTTACACACACACACACACACACACATTGTCTTTCAATGAGCAAACACACACTCTCTCACCTATATAAACACATTCACACATTGCTTGCTGTACGTAGTGAATGTGTTCACACACACACACACACACACACACACACTCACACATCCATGTACTCATACTAACACACTATCGCTTGCACATTCCCTCTATCTTCTCTCTTACTCTCACACACACAGTCTTGTGGCATATGGAACAGTTTATCTCCCAGTGTTTTTTATTCATACCTATTAGGAAAAGTCTTTTTTAGGAACACTGGGGAGGAGAGAAAGGCAAACTCTTTATTATGATTTTTTTGCCTGAGGTCAGACCAGCTGCAGAGAACACACACAGGCATACACACACACGCACACCCACACATTCAAAGGCATAAACACACACACATACTCTAAACCCCCCCCCTCCTCCCTGCGTGTACACAGCATAAAATCGATAGCACGTCTTCTAAAAAAAATGCCTGAAAACTAATAGAAAGAGACAGTGAGAGAGAGAGAGAGAGAGAGAGAGGGAGAGAGAGAGAGAGAGAGAGAGAGAGAGAGAGAGATTCTGACATAAAAACACAATAGATAACTCTCTTAATGTCTTGCTCATTTTCTCTGCTGATTATGCTTTGTATTCTCTTCTTTCCATCTAGATAGGTAGAAAGAAATAGGGTTTCGAGTTAAAGGCAAAGTCATATCAAATTGATGCGACTGAGTTAAATCGGCTTCCCTTTTTAAAATTCATTGACCGTCCATCCTCCATATCCTGTCCTCTCATATCACTGTGGCTGAACAGCTCTGATTTGTGTACCAGGATTAAATTTCTCAAATTTGTCTTTCACTCCCTGTTGGAGAGGGCTGTGCTTTTAATTAATTGATTTTGAAATTAAGTTAGCTGGTGTGTGTGTGTGTGTGTGTGTGTGGTGAAGTGTGTCATTCTCGCTTTCCCCCTGACACTTTGCAGGGTAACAGGTGAGGAGGGATTGAATGTTTTGCTGACTGTGTGTCTATTTGTGTAGTTTGTCTGTTCTTTTAGACTATCTATTGGAGGAGACGAAAAAAAAGGTTATTATAAATCTAAAATATGACTATTAGCGGTTTTACTTCCTCAAGTCATGTCGTCACCATGAGGTTGCCAGTTAAGAGTATCCAAAAATTTACTGCCAAGAAATTGTCCGCCACATTACATGTTAAAACCAAAATGTGATGTTTTTACACTTAAATCTCTCTTTTCAATTATCACATTATTAATTTAATAGTCTATTAATTGAAGAGATTTAATCTGGTAGGCAGATTGTGTTACTTTTGGACAAAGACAGGGTTTAGGCTAAGATAAGCTAAGGCTACTAAACAACGAACTTCTCCAGTTTTCTTTCAATCCAGTTGCTAAATGTTAGTTCATAATAAGATGTAACGTTAGCCCTCATTCGCTCAGCCATTATCCTTTGTCAAACTTCTCAATCATTTGATAAAATGTATTCTGTCCATGTGAAATGTACTGTAATGTTAACAAAACTACAGAGAAGAAATGTTAGTTAGTCTGGAAGAGGTGAAGTGGTACCTTTATATACTGTACGTTAGATCACAGCTGGACAAATCTCTTTCCTGCTCTGTGATCACACACTCATCATTGTGTGTCGTTGTGTGAGTCCCTGAGCCCTCAGCTGTGCTGTGTGTTCAGATGTGTGTGATTTCTCTTTTGAAGCTGCGTGGACACTTGCTTTGTTCCACAAAGCTGCTGGTGTTGTTCGACACCTCTTGTATTATGTAGTGCACAAAACCGTCCTCTCTAGAGCTGCGTTCACCACCGCAGCGTGTTGCATCAGCACTCATAGCATATGAGGATTGTGTCGCTCTTCGCCGGGCCGCTTTGTGTGTCACAGCACTGGTTATGGATCCGCTGCATGCTGTCAGGCCTATGCCGTCTGTCGCTGTGTGTGTGTTTGTATTTATTTGTGTGTGTGTGTGTCTTTGCCTTTGTTTCTCCGAGTCTGTGTGGCTGTTTCTTTGTGTCTGCATCTATGCATGCAATGTGTTAACTTGTGTCAATCTTCATTTCTTTGTGTCTGGATGTTTGAGTGTTATTTGTACCTGCATTAAGTCTTTGTGTGTGTCCTTGACAGTGTGTGTATGTGTGTGTGTGAGAGAGGGTGTGCCTTTGTCTAAGTGCTTTGTGTCTGTATCTCCTTTAGTCTTATCAATTATATATGTATATATGCATATAGTTTTTCTATATTTGTGTGTGCATCCATCTGTGTGTGTGTACATGAGTGTCTTACCACAGTTACATGACAGACAGAGCTCCCGCTAGACTTTATTAACAACATTTACTAGAATCTCTGCTGGGTTTGTCTAAGCTGGGAGATTAAGATGTGCGCGCACACACATGCACACCCTCTGACACACACAGGACTGACTCACAAAGGCACCAGCAGGGAAAGAAAGGTAGATAATGTATGTGTGTGTGTTTGTGTGCGTGCTTGTGTGTGTGTGTGTGTGTGGCATGCATTACAAAATCAACAAACATGTGCACTGTAGCATTCCGACACACTCTGTTCTCACATGTTTTTGCTCTGTCGTACATACTGAGTGTCATACCTCATAAACACACACACACACATATATATATACACACACACACACACACACACACACAAACCAAAACACCTGAGAAAGAGCTCTGGGGTGTTGTTACCAAATTATGAAGACATCAGTGTGTATCTCTGTCACTGTTTGTGTGTGTGTGTGTGTGTGTTTGCTCCATGGTGCAGTAGCAGCAGTGGGAATGGGTCTATTGATGTATTGGTTCTAGCAGAGGGAACGGGGGATTGGTCAATTCCTCATCATTCACTTAAATGGAGTTTCTGCACAGGTAGACACTATCCAGAAGAGAGAGAGAGAAGCTGAAAAGGAGGAAGGAACAGTTATTTTATTTGTCAGGATGTGGTTAGTTTAGGTCAGTGTAAACTAAATAATTGAAAACAAATTAATTATTGTCTGCAAATAATATGCCATTTTCCAGCAGAGTAACCATGCCATACTCTTCCATATCAGTAGGTGGCAGCAGGTGGCTAATTGCTTTGTATTTTGAGACAAGAGAATTAGTGATACCTGGATGCGACAGGTGACAGTGACGTTGTGGCTAACGAGGCTACGGTGATAGTGATGGAGGGCAAAACGGAGAAAAGGTGTATTTCATTTGGATTTACTTTCACCGGGGATGCAACGACACCGACTCCGTTGTGTTTAGCGTGCGGTGAAAAGCTAGCTAACACTACTATGGTCCCAAGTAAGCTTAAACACCGTCTCCAAACACGCGACTATTTTGTTCACCTGCGTGAAAACACGGAGAAACATGCAACTTTTATAAGAAGAACTACAAAGGTAAATGACAGAGCCCTTAAAGCTAGATGCCACATTACTGAACTTGTAGCTAAATAAATAAAAAAAAAGTCACATAATATGACAGTCATAAATGAGATGCTCAGGTTTCACACTGAGTAGGTAGAAATGTGGAAGATCATAAAAACATTTTTCTTTGTGTTTATTTGATTTCTATTCAAGACACTTTAATATATGTATATTGTTAATATAAGCTACATAGTTTCGGTTTTTTTTTTACCTTTGGCATATATCTTTTTATCTAACTATCAGCCAGAAAGCTAATAACTGTATTTCCTAAAATGTCAAGCTATTCATTTAAAGAAACGTGACTGTGTCAGACAGCTACATAGAGTGAAAAAAAAACCAAGAAGAGCCAAGAGCCAGTCCATCAGACAAGAAAAGAAAAAAGAAAAAAAAAAAAGGAGAAAGTCACAAAGTGTCATATAGACCTGAGAAAATGGAGGCTGGAATAAATGAAAGAGTAAACTCATATAGAGCGTATGGAAAACCCGAGACGTGTCTGAGATGATGAAAGAGAGTCAGAAAAAGTGAGAGAGAGAGAGAGTGATGCCAAGACAAGAATAGGAAAGCGGCAACATACTGCAGATAAAAAAGACAGTGTGTGTGATTGTGATTGTCGTCGTCGTCAGCAGCTCTCTGACTTCTGCACAGTGACCACGGCCGTCCTCTGCACATCATTTATTGTCAGTCTTTATTTGATTTCTTTGTACTGCTGTCATTTTCTCCCCCTCCCTGTTTGCCACCCAGACACCCTACCGCTTTTGTTTTTCCATTGCAGCAACAAAATGGCCTAGTTCTTTCCTCTAACCTTGACTTAAAGGGCCAGAGAAGGGCTCTTCTGCTCTTTTTTAGCGCTTTTGTGTAGTTGTGGGATGGTGTCCATACTTGTGGATTATGCTTTTGTAATCTTGTGCGTTCATATAAGCAGTAAATGAAGTACTTGTCAATTATTCCTCATTGACATTTGTTTTTTTAAATTTGAGGATTTGGGAAAGTGTTTTCCTTTTGAATGTCTCAGTATGTGTCCTAATTGTCATATAATGCAATTGAAAAATATGATAGATGTATCTTGAATTTGACTCATCCCTTTTTAACGTACCAATTTGTATTTGCATGCTGCCAGTCTGTCTAAACAGCCAGCCCACCACTGGTTTTGGTAATGTGCAGATGTGGCTTCTATTTACTAGACCGAAGACATTTTTCCATCTCAAAGTGACTGCTGGCTTTTTGAATCAAGGGCTGACAGCACGCGTCAGCCACCAGTGAGCTTTGCATTTATTTGGAGGCAGATTCATTGATGTTCATGTCCTTTAAAACAGTCTGCAATTTGTGATGGTTGATGGAAAGTTGAAAAAAAGCGTCCCAGTGACGAAGCTGCATGCAATGACAGTTTGTATGAATAAATTACAGGTTCTAAAAGCTGATGTTTTGTTTTGGTTAGAATAATGTCAAGCTGATTTTTTTGAGTCTTCATCTGTAATTGCGATGTAGGTGAAGTAAGGAATTTTCTCAGCAGCTTCTGGGATGTCAGCCTGTAAAAACCATGCAGTGAAATTTGCCTTAAGCAGTCGCTAACCCACCTTAAAGAATTTAATTTGTATGGTTTTTATTGGATGTCACATGATGGTGTAAAAGTAACTTCAGAGAGTTTTCCACCCTGACAAGAATAAGCTGCGTAGAGAACGCATGCATTTTAACAAGTCAGATTTTCTAAATGTGCTGACATCCTGCAGCTTTACTCCTAAGATATCAACTTAAAAAAACAAAATCTAACATCCCTAACATCTTAATTCACCACCCCTACTTGAAAGAAGGAATTTATCCTGACTAATTACAAAGCAAGCGTTCTACCTGTATCGACGGGCAGCGAGCGAAGGTGCATTTAGCAGGTAGCATTACACTTTAACTGTCCATTACCGTACCATTGATTCCAGTTAGGCTCACATTGGAAATGGATAAGATGTAAGTGAGTTGAGAGTTTGCGTGGACAGTTTCATTTCATCTTCGCCAGTCCTGACAGTGTGAAGCACATCGAGCAATTGGCCACAGGCCTGGTGTGATCTCATGACGAGGTGATATAATCCTTGTTGGTCACAGTGTCTAAGCTGCCAGTTGTTTACATCTAGCGAGCTGCAGAACAGTAAGCTGACTGTAATGCCCGACATCTCCTTACCTCTATTTACATCTATACATGTAAGTATATATAAAAGCATATGGTTAAATAGTAATTATAGTCTTTTTCAAGATCATAAGGACTTTCTTTTTGCCTGTGAGGATGCACCAGAAAATGAGCCCACACCGTAGAAATAGTGATTTGGGATGCCCCCGGGGCTACAGAGGTATGAGCTGCACAACTCGTACCAACAACACCGTGTGCTCAGACCCAGCTGACAACGTTTGTGCTTGTACCCTCGCTGTCCTTGACATCTCTCCACTTCACGGCGTCCAAAAGAAGCACAAATACCATAAAACATTTCGTTGAGGAGGAAAATTAAATTGCTTTTTAACCAAACATTAAATGCAGAATAACCAGAGCAAATAGTGAAATTTACCAGCTGTTCTGCATTTACTGATCTAGATAATCCACCGAGGTTCTGTGTCACACATTCTGGTCCTGAGTTGCCTTGACGATCTAGCATGACTTATAATTTATCCTGTCACATTGTGTACACCATGTAATATATAACTAACTTGTGATGATCTTCTGGAGTCTGTACTTCTCTAGCTACTGCAAACAGATACAACACGCTAGTGATTAAGCATATATTCAGTCCATAAAGATTTTATTTGTTTTACTCTGTCTTTGCTGTAGTAAACACTCTGCGTTGCGTAAGTCATTCCCGTGAAGAATCCTCTGGAACAAATAGCATCATGGGAAGTGATGTGTCTTGAATTTGGCAGCAGAGACAGCAGTCTTAACTAGAGGTTACATCTTGTTTAATGGTGACAGCCAATGTGGCTGTAAAATGAGGAGTTCCACATACAGAAGCCCAAACCTTAGCTACAGATCAAGCAAAAGAGTATCATATTAGTCGAAGATTTCATTAAACAGGATCTGACAGGCTGTTTTCAGACCAGCATTAACACTGCATGAGGCCACTGTATTGACACAATGGGGGTCTGGGGGCATTGAGCTCTGGTAAAAAACACTGAGTCTGGCTCACTCAGAATGTGATAAAAATGGATCTAGGCATGAAGGGCAAGCTTTTGAATTACAGGTTGATCTATGTTCTATCCTTCAAAACTGGGCTCACCTGTGAGGGCCAGACACTTAACAGAATGCATGAGATTCTGTTTATACTTACATATTTGGGTGTTGGATGTTTTTAACATTTTTGTCGGCATGCACATGGACATAAATGTCAGACTGTGCATCTGGACCCTTGTTGAGATGGGCAGAGTACAACATTTACAAAATTATAAAAATAGATTGATCTTTAGGTAGAGGGTGTAAGGCTCAGAATACATGGGATATATATATATATATAATCACGTATGTGCAGGCACACAGTCATGGAAGATTATTTTGCTATCAGCTGTCTTTCCATATTGGTAAAATCCTATTCCATGGCACTATAAACCTCTGTGCAGTGTTTTGACATCTGGCAAGACTTGAAACT
This sequence comes from Pampus argenteus, assembly GCA_036937835.1. NCBI lineage: Eukaryota > Metazoa > Chordata > Actinopteri > Scombriformes > Stromateidae > Pampus > Pampus argenteus. The sequence goes on from CM072867.1 coordinate 16,076,623, forward strand.
AATAGATTACGCAATCCATTCGTAATTTCATCACATTACCTGTACCTGTAGCAACGCAGCAATAAAATCATAGCCCTTAGCATTGTCTTAATGGAGCAGTTTTCTGTTTGGGCACCTGCTTGCAAATATAAGAAAATACACCTGCCCCGGTGCTTTTACACAGAGTAAAACGTGAATGATCATGTATGATTTGAGATTGAAGGACACTTCATATCCCATGGCTTTGTACAGTGATCCCAGGTCAGGTGCAGTGCAGTTTCATTCCTGCACAGCAAACATTACATGCACATACATTCTGCGAAGGAAACATACATACATTAAGTAGATACATTTAAAGCTAACAAACTAAACACACACACATTTTCAAGCTTTGATGCAAATTTAAACTCTCTTCTCCTGCTTCTCTTCCTCCGACTCTCCCTCTCTCACACACACACACACACACACACACACAGTCAACACACACCTGTCCTCCTCCCTTAGGCCCGTCATGTCGAGAACCATCTCTCTACTCTCCTGTCAGTGGGAACAAATGAGCCAGGGCATGTTTCTTAGTGTCTGTCTGTACGTGTGTGCAGGGCAAACTTCCTGTCTGTCTGGCCTTCCTCTCTTTTACTTCCTCCCCAAAACACACACTCACACACCTGCTCCGCACTGTTACCCTCTGACAGATCACTGACACCCTGTCTCTAGGCCATGCTGCATTGTGTGTGTGTGTGTGTGTGTGTGTGTGTGTGGTTACAGACACTGCACTCCCCCCCCACTGTGTCTGTCTGGCAATTGCCATTTCTCAAGGAGCCAAAGAGGGGAGGGAGTGTGGAGTATGGATGCAGGGAGGGCGAGAGCCTTGATGTGAGTGTGTTTGTTGTCAGAGGGTTTATTAATAAAGATGACCTAAGCCAGGGCGGCTCAGAGGGTGTGTTTCTTTCTTCGTTTTTTTTTCTTTTTTTCTGTCTTTGTGACTCCCTGATCTACTTAAATAATTATTATTTTGAGAAGACCATTTGTAATGTATTTATACATAAATTTCAGTACAGTCTCCTGTCTTCTCTCTTCCTCATTTTCATTTTTGTAGCGACAGTCTGTGGTTGTTGCACTCTTGTTTGCTTGGACTCGTAATGCGTGTGTGTGTGTGTGTGTGTGTGTGTCGGTGGCTGGGTGTAGTAGGGATAATCCTTCTTGATATAACTCCTTTATATCTCAGCGTCCGAGGACGTGCTTCATTATGTCGGTTTAAACAGGTCGAGTCCACTGTGTGCGTGTGTGCAGACGTCAGTCACCTGCTGTGTGTGTTGGGAAGAACAGATGTCCTTGCAAGAATAGAAAGATGAATAATTTCCTGCAAAGTGCACGTCATCACTCTGGCTGTCCATCTCCATTACTCACCATAAGTTGACCGGTGTGACTTGGCTAATGGTTAAAGGGGCAGTTAACTCAAATTACAAAAAGTCACCGTTTTATCATTTTCTTTCCGATAATGAGATGATAATTATGAGATCCTGACATTTCTGCCTCCACCTTTTAGGAGGTAAATGGAATATTATTTTTGATACTTACAGCATTCAAAAAATCAACATAAAGGACATAAATGTAACGTTATGCCTATAGTTAGATGAAAAGATTGTTACCGCTCTGCCCTGTCTGTTACATGAAGATACATCCTGTCTTTGAGCTAAGCTAACTGGCTGCTGGCAGTAGCTCCATATTTAACAGACAAATATGAGAGTGTCAATCTTCTCAACTAACTCTAGGCAAAAAAGCAAATAAGCATATCACCAAAAACATCTGACTGTTCCTTTAAAAATATATCCCCTGATACTCTGGATGAGTCAGTAGAACTACAGTTTACTAAAGAAATAGCCCCCATAAAAACAGTTTGATCACTGGTCTTATTTGTATCTGTTGTTTTTCTATTGCTGTGAGTTAAACAAAATTACAAGCAAAGTTAGTCAAGGTTGATAACTGCATGTGAAGTCAGGTTCCAGTAGATGAGGTAATAATATTGTCAGTATTAGGAGGTGATGTCATTTGTTTAGCTGTCTAGCTCCCCTCTGTATCCGTCCCTGAGGGATGGAGCTGGACAGCCAACTAAGCAATGGGCCCGCAGGGGCCTGGCAGTTACCATGGAGAGGGAGGGGGCGGCCCTCGTTTTGCCCTCTGTCTGCCCTGCCACAATGAACACAGAGGCCATTAGGGACAGGTCCTCCTGCTGCCCAGGAGAGCCACAAAATGAGATAATGCACAGAGCTCACGCCGTTACTGTCACACACACATGTGCAGGGGCAGATGCAAGTATGCACACGTGCACAAATTAGGCTTCACAAACACATAACACCCAGAGGGAATATGCATGTGGTGCACGTTCGAACACACACACACACACACAGGAGTGGATACATGAATTGATCTACGCTCACATATAATACTCTTTAACCTTCCTCTCTGTCAATAATTCTCCACCCATGTAGGGTTTCCTGGCTATTTGCTATTTCAGCTGCAGCTCTGTCCCTCAGCTGGTTACATTTTGTTGGACAGACGGCAACAGCAGTGAGAGGAAAGCTAATGAAACAGGATATCCCTGCCTCTGGTTATTCCACGGGAGAAGAAGAAGAAAAATCATACTTACTTTGACCTTGAATGAGTCTATAAAATAACAGAGTATCTAGAGAATGGCTGTATGTTTAGTAATCTTTTCACTGGCGGGCACCATTGTTCTTTAGTTTCCTTGCAAGACCTGAAATGCTGCTTACTCCCCTGTAATGGTTCAGGCTCTCCTTCAATTAGACACTGAGTCATAGCGGTTTGTCTTGTATAGAAATGAAATATCACAACCAATGCTATGAAATTACAAACAGAAAAGATTTCCAAGAATGCTTTTAATATATTTCTGTGCTTGTTTTTTTTTTTTTTTTTTGTATCGTCGTTGGAGGTCATGAAACACAGATGTCAAAGATGTTACGCACATGTTTGCAGAAGCAAACTCTGCTTATTTGCTTAGAGTTACGGCATCAACAGATAATTGAGGATACAAGTCAGAGTACAAATGATCTTGAGCAATTTTCTTGAGTTCTTCACCAGCACTATAAATGACTTAAATGTCAAAGTATTTCTCAATTTTTCATTACAAAATACAAAATGTTATACTCCTACTATATTTTAGTAATAAGTCTTATCTATGGCTGAATTTACCAACTGGAATTCTCTTTCATTGATAGTACCTCAGACTCCAAGACTATACTTTAATGCAGAATTAGTTGATTTTGGACTGTTTAGGGGAAGCTGAGAAATTTTGTATATTAGCGTACAGAGAGACTGATCAAAATAGGAAAGTTGCAGCAGCAATACCAAAACAATAAGCTAAAACTAAGTTACTAAGTGCACTAAAACTAAGTTACTTTATTTTTCTTCCTCCTGCGTACTGAAACCATTAAACACCAAATCACTGTCACCTTTTCCCCCCTGCACACTGTTAAAGTGCAACTGTGCAACTATTAAAGTCGCTTCATTCTCCCATACACTGAAGCCACAAGCCACTATTAATCTTCCTCCTGAGCATTTAAAACTAATGAACACCATACCATTGTCACACACACACACACACACTGTGTGCTAAAGTAAAATTAATAGAAACGCTGCACCTCTGTATAAGCCGCATGGTTCAAAGTATGGGGAAAAAAGTAGCGGCTTATAGTCCGGAAAATATGGTAATTCAATTTTTACTATTCTTGATTAGTGCAGCTTTAACACGGCTTGCTAGGAAAGGTTACAGCATATATAAGCATGATCTCACGTTTCACTTTAGTTATGAAAAACTTGACTTGTAAATTAGAGAACGACAAAGTGTGGGTGTGTGTGTGTGTGTGTGTTGAGAAAAGCAGATAATAAAATTGGTGCAGCGTAAGGCTCTGGAACGTTGCAGGTTTTGTGAGAGATCGCCTCTGCAGGCAGGATTTGTTTGGTTTCATTCCTTTATGAGACAAATATTGCGATAAATCTCCTCATTGCCCTGGGCCCTGTTGCGAAAAGGCCAGGACCCAAGCCAGTGCTTTACCATCACATCCTCCCACTTATGTAAACAGATGTCTCATACCGCATAAACACATACACAAACGTGCATGCATGCATGCGCACACAGATTTCCCAACGCAGATACACATCGTAATCATTTTACTTTACTTTTGCCTTTCATACACCTCAAAACATACAATTAAGCACTTGTAATTTTATACACCAAGGTGCTAATTTAGTTGAACGGACTCTCTGCCCTCATGGGGTGATTTAAATTTTTTTTTTTTTTAATTTACAAAACAGAAGAACCCTTTTTAACCGTGTGGAGTGTGTGTCTGTTATATGAAGCTTGTGTGCACATGTTGCAGATATATCAACAAAAAACAAATGTGAGCATTTTTCTTCCTCTGCCGTGTGTGTATGTGTGGCTTCACCGGTTTTAGCTCACACACCAGGTGCTGCTCTGTATTTCGTGTCCACAGCGGCTCCTGAGAACTGTGGCACAGTGAGAATAATAATCGCAGCTCCCTCAGCTCAAACCAATATCAGTTGCCAAAAGCTCTGCGCTTCACACAGGAAATGAGTGGATGATAGTGGAAAGGTCCCACTTCACTGAAAAATCGCAATCACATTCTCTGTCAACAGCAACAAATGTGGACTTTTCTTTTCTTTTTTTTTTTGTGGTCTCGGCGCAGAGACAATAGAGCTTCAAACTGCTCATTCGTATTGCTCGAAGCTTGGTCGATGGGTTCTGACCGAGTGCAGTGCCAGAGGCTTTGATAGCATCTGTGCTGTGGGCTGCAGTAACAAAGTTTGCAGCTGGCAAAGCATGTATTTTCCTGTGGTACTGGTAATGTTAGGGCGCTCATGAAAATAGCAGAAAGTTCACCTTCCATCTCAGCAACCACTCTCCCTGTTTCTTTTTGTGATAAATAGATATCATAGAGAAATGAGATGCTTTCAACGGCTAATAAGCAACTCATTTTAATCAATTCATTGTTAAATGAGAGTTTTAGTGTTTAGTGAGAGAAATCTGCACCTTTACAGGATATCATAAAAAGTATCAATACCCCTTATTAATAACGTCCCATTTTTAAAGGGCTGCTAAATTTGTGAGAATTGGTGATAATCTATATTAAAATAATATATGTTAATGTTGTTGTTAATACAATAATAAATGTTAAATAAGTAATCAATAAATGAATTTTGGTTCAGATCCTATGCAGCCCATATTGCAGAAGGTAAAAAGTGATCAAATAGTCTGATAAGTCAAACTGGCCTTTCACAAGCTGTCAGCCCAAAAATTGCTCTTATTAATGTTTTATCTTTAGTCATCAATAAATGGACATTAATAAGGCCATTAGGTACTACTATTAGGTACAGAATGGTATTAGCTATTACTGTTAAAATGGCAATATTAATCCTCAAAACCATACATCTCTTAAACCCTGTAACAGGAATAGTAACACAGTGCAGGCATAATTTTTCACATACAGGGCAAAGCATGAAGAAGACTAATACTACACCGTCAGCTGTATATCATTCATTTCTATGGTACACTGAATAATCGATTCTTCACTTTAGTATGGATTGACGACTTTCATGAGGGATCTCAGTGGGAATTGACTCTGTCATGACTTGACGTTCATAATGGGCTCAGCAAATGGCGGCCGTCTCTAATTTTAGCTTGTAAATCACAACCCGCGAGTAATGGGCTGCACTTAGAGGGGTCAAAGTTTACGACTAAATCATTTGGGAGGACAAAGTCTGTAAAGTCGGGCTATGCGGCTCAATCTTTTTTGTTTTTCAAAAAGGGGTGCGCGTGTTGGCGGTAGTTTGGGAGGGTTGATGGGGAAGGAGGGGTTGGCAGTTGGTGTTCATTGCTCAGATGTAGCTCTGACCTTGGCCAGATGTCCACCGAGATGAAGTGTGCGTGCGGATATGTGTGTGTCATCAACCAGGTTTTCGGAGAGTGCTCGGCTCTAATAGGGACTGGCAGGCATTTTGTCGGCTTTATTGCCACATGCCTCTTCCAATCCTGCCACTGATTAGAGCTGCCATTACTGGCACACACACACACACTTATGCACATTGAGGCAGACCCGCACACTTTGGCACACGCTCAAAGCTTGGGCCTTTGCATGTGATTAGCATCCCATTGCGTTGTCTTGTGCAGCAATCAAACAGAGCACGGAGTTGTGCTCTTGTCGAGGCTGACTGGAGGAAGTGACGGGTACATCGTTGCTCCACGTTATCCCTCTCATCAGGGTGCTGTCAGCTTAGACAATGTCAAATTTGTTGCAAAGCAATTTAAGGCCTGTGCTGTCACAATTGGGCCTGATAGGCAAGGCTCATATAGTAGCAGCATGCAGACAAACAGATCAACACACATTCAGGCAGGGAAAACAAAACTCGGCAAATGATCACAACACATCCACCCACTTGCACACACATGCACACACACACACACACACACACGTACGTTTACAAAAGGAAGGAATGCAGGCGATTAGCTCAGAAAGTGCAGGTTTAAACTGTTAGTCATTGCTGATTCACAAGCGGCTGGCTGGCTTCCACACATCCACTCACTGTGCTGCCTGTGCTGCCTGTCAAACACACAGGCAGCCAGCAGCTGGAGGTGTATATGAATGTGTGTGTGATTGTGCGTGCAGGTGTTCTTGAAATCCTGTTTTTTAACCAGACCCCTCTTATGTGTGTGGACGCATGCATATTTATCTGTGTGTGTGTGTGTGTGTGTGTGTGTGTTGGTGCGCGTGTGTGTGTGTGTGTGTATATGTGTGTGTTTGTGTGAAGCCTTGCAGGGTTTTGGCTGCTGTGTTCTCCTGGATGAAGCCAGTGGAAAGCTGAGGTCTGGATGACTTACTTATTTAGGAAAAATCCACCAGAGATGGCCAGAGTGCTGCTGTGCTGTCACATAGTCGTGTGTTTATATATGTGTGTGTGTGTGTGTGTGTGTTTCAGTTCGTCCAGCCCTATAGGTAACCCAGCCAGTGGTCTCAGTAGCAACAGTACATTTCATTGGAGAGATTTATTTCCTAACGGCTTTAAAGTTATTAGGGTTAAACACTTTACCAGAAGCAGTTAATACACACACACACAGACACTAATGTGAGTTACCCATAGCCGTGAGGCTCCCGATTAGGTCTAAATTCACTTTCCACCACATTTATTCACACATTACATTTTTATGTAACCTGCTTTTTGTTTTCTTGCAACCATCAGAAGAGGATTTTATCAGTCTGTGTGTGTGTACTCTTTCCTTTGAAAAGCAAGTCATATAACTAGAACTTAAAATGATTTTTTTTCATGAAATAACATTTCACAAACTTTTCCAGTTGATAAAATGTACTGGAGTGAGCACAGGATGTACCTGAGTTTCCAGAGTCTAGTTTATTGACAGCAGTGAATGAACTATGATGGTGTCAGGCGTTTTGGTGCTTCTTTCATAGTCTCCCTCTGTGTAACACGAGCCGGGCCCATATGTTACTAACAGTATCTGCTTGGCCTTTGGTGCTCTCATTGTGATTAGTGAGCCATTGATGTTGACATGAATCTCTGCCTCTGCACACAGACAAAAACATACACATGCATCCTCACACACACACATACTGGCTGGTACTTGGCAGTTAATGATGTGATCTGCAATGTGAACCCTGGGATCAAGTGTATGTGAGCTTCGAGGGTTAACATGTGTTCCTGTCTGTAGATGCGTGCGGCTGTGTATGTGTTAGTGGGTTTTATGTTGTATTAACACGCAGTAAACTCATTAAAATGGCAAAATCAAGCGACTCCTATGAAATCACTGCTATCGTGTGTCAAGGTTTATGTCCTACTTTGTTGTTGTTACAACGTTGTTAGCACACAAAACTATACACCTGAGGAGCACAGCTGTTTTTGTGTGTACTTGTGTGTGCCTGGTCATCTCTGAGAGGGTCATTAAAATGATTAATGTAGCCTTGCCAATCTCACATGGACATACATACACACATGCACACACAAATGCACAAACTTCACCTCCGTCACTCATCAACTCTCTTTTCTTGTCATCTTCTCCTTTTAGCCCAATGTGACCTTCATCTGAGTCGAGTGTCTCTACTCAACATTCACAAGTGAAAACTGGATGGAAGATTAAGAAGAAAGCACACAGACGCACAAGGAGGAGAAGAAAAACAAGTAAGAAAGCAAAAACAGAACAAAGGGTGGAGAAGAAAAACACAGAAGCATCTTTACTGCCTCCTCTGAAACCTTCTTCTGCAAACAGCAAAACTGGTATAGTGAATCAGATAGGAGGAAGAGGAATGAGGTGCATCTAAAATGAGCAAAGAATCAAAAGAAATAATGAATGAAGTGAATATGAAAACGGTGCAGATGGAGGAGGTAGGGAGAACGGTAGTTGTCAAAGCAGGACGGGGAAATTATAGGCATTTTTAGGTACTCTTGGAAAGAAATTATTCTAGTGTGAGACAAAGGGAAAAAGGAGGGGGATGAATGAGCCGTGAAATAAGAAAGAAGCAAACCAAATGACAAGGAAAAAAGAAAGGAAAAGTAGAAGGATCCCACCAGTGCCACTCGGCTTTTAAGTTATACTTACGGACAGTTTTTATAATCCATAGTCAACACTTGATTGTTTCCCCTTCACTTCTGACACCAAACCTATGTCCTTGTCATAGTAGAATACTGGATGTCACTACATGTGATATATGTAAGAAGGTGGCCATCTTCTGTTTGAAGACTGTGATGAAGAGCTCCTGCATTCATGATCAGTTATCTGCTTGATTGAGTAACTGCAGCAGACTTTAGTAGTAAAAAAAAATGTAATTTGTATCCTCAACTTCCCACCACAGAATATTGTGACACATAGGCAGAAGAGGGATGTACTTCAAACACACATGTACTGTACATGCTTTTTTCTCTCTCTTTCTCTCTCGCACAGTCACAATGAACTTATCCCTTGTTGTCTCTAATAATTCTGGATCTCTTGCTCTCTATCTCTCTGTCTCTCTGTCTTCCTGTCTGTGTTTCTCCCCGTGTATATTTATCTCTGTGAGGATATTGGTTGCCGATTATAAATAGCTTTTTCTCTGATGGATGCCATCACAGACACCGAGAGCTTGGGAAGGAAAAATCACATTGGAAGGGATGGAGGGGGTCGGGGTAGGGGGGTAGGGGGGTGTGACAGTGAGAGGGGAGAGATAGACAGAGAGCAAGAGGTAGGAAAAGGAAGGAAACGCAAGAGAGATGGAGGTGGTGGTTATGTACATCAAGGCAGCGTGACAGGTGTCAGGTATGCACAGATAAATGTGCTGCTCTTATATGCACGCTTCATGCTGACACCTAATCGTAATACAAGAACTGCAGTGTTCGTGCGCACAATTCTGCACGTTGTGATGCACGTAATACTACACAAGCAACTGCAGTGAATTCTCAAATAGTTGCAGAGGTCTTTATTTACCTCTTGTTTCAGTGAAATGAGCCTTTATTTGAAACAGGCTCATGTTTGCATACTTTATATGTTTTAGTAAGACATCTCCCTGTTTTCTGATCCACTCCTGTTTTTAGCTGTTGATGCTGTTTGTTGGTAATACAAATGTAGCACCTCCCCCATGTTTACATTACCACAGCACTAATTAGCACTAATCAGCAGTCTTGTCATTCTGGTCATGCTGTTGCTTTGAAGATCTCCTCTCTTATAGAAATACTGTTTTCATTCATTCATCATTTTTTTGGTGTTGGGGTTTTAATTTGAAGCGTCTGCAGGAAGAGTTTCATTGAAGGTAGCTTAACTAAATGAGATCAGCATTTGGGTTAAAAGGATAGTTTGACAGTTTAAATTTCCCAAAATGTCAAACTACTCCTTTAAAAATTGAAACATGGAGCCACGTACTGTCAGTTGTAGTAAAACCGCAAAAAAAAGCCTCTGCTGATACTTGTTGAGTATAGTGACACACAAATATGTATCCACACAAGCAAGAGATGATGTTAACCCAACACACAAACACACACAGGTTCCCCTCTGTCAGGTTTGATGAGTGTGAAACTGCTCCATCTTGCATTCCTCCATCCTCCCGCCCTGCGTAGCTGCAGTCCTTGTCTCTTTATCGATCCGAGCTTATCTTCCCGTAAACCTGGACCTCCTCACCTCACCACCTCCTACCTCCCTCCCCTCCCTTCTCTTTGCTATCGATCAGCCCGTGTGTTCAACAAAGTAGAGAGCAGGCAGTGGTTAATGTGAAGATGGGCCTGAAGGAGCACTGCTCGCAGTTCGCGTATTGCCTTTCTCTCCTAATGGGCCCAATCAGACTCTAATAGACCCTGGGTTAGAGCATTGAGGCCCACCACTCACTTCTTACTCCTCTCACCTTTCACTTCCCATCTTTTCTTTTCCCTCATGTCTGCACTGTATGTCTATCTGGTGCATTTTTAGCTGATGACCATTGATTTCGCTAACTGATCTGATAGCTGTCGTTGGCAGATTTTTAAAAGAAATACATTTATATTTATCCAGGGAAGGATTTGCTTCTGCTGAGTATGCGCACACTTTTTTTCTGAAAAGTCCTGCTTTGCGTTTTTACAGTAATGCACATTCATTCCTGGGAGCTGACCAGTACAACCACAGTCTGCTAATTTTGGCCGCTGGGAACTGCCCAGTACCATGAAGTCAACTCTTTCATTGTCTCCAGACTTCCCTCGGTCACTGAGCACATTAACTTGATCTGGTTAAAGTGCCTTGCTCAAGGGTACCTTGTACATTGTTAGTATTTGTTGAGTCAGAAAGTGTCTCTCTGTATTTTTCCTTTACAGTCTTTGCTTAGAATAGCTTATAAATAAAAGTGTATAGTAAAGATGATGCAGAATTCAGTTTATTACGATAGTGAGTCAACACAATTTCTTGTCACTTATTATTATTTTAGACTTTCCTCTAAAGTTTGCCTTTTTTTGTTACTTACTCAGATCATTTAACCTTTCTGGTCTTGAAAAATGGAACAAATTGTCTTTTTGATTGAACTGTTTGCATCCAGTAGACTTACTGGTGACAAGGGGTCACTGATACCACGATGACCAAAAGTGCAAAAGTAAGAACTAAGTCAAGAATAATGATCCTGATCAGGAGCAGTTTCTTTTCTCATTTTAACCTTTTACTTTAACAAGTTTATCTACAAATTTGAAAGAGGTGACTGTCCCTGAACTCACAAACCCCATGACTGAACCGGAAATACACAACATCTAATGAACATGAACACGTATTGAGAGAAATGTTCTGAATTCCTACACATCTAAATGCTAATACGGGAGGCAGCGGGAGAGGTATAAGTAAATATGCTGAAAGCAGTACTTAGCATTGATGCATGCAGATATAGTCTATATGGTCAATCCAGTGTTAGAGATAGGGTGTGGTCAGTCATTAGGACAATATATGGAACATGTGACTAGAAAACTACTGCAAAGCTTCATTGGGAAGTTAGATACATATATTAAAAAAACTGTATTTCAAGTCCCTGAATAACAAACTTTACTGTAACAGCCTCAGCCTCAACATTTACAGTACAGTCAGCCTTGTCTTTGCCTCTCAGCCCTGTTTTCTTCTATTGGCTTTGTCATTCTAGTCATCTCTATGTCAGGCTATCCATCCCTTCCTCCCCCCTTTCACATCTGCCTGCTATTGAGGTGTGTGTGGGTTGTTTCTATAGGAGTCCAGCTAGGTGTAACCTTTCTGCCCCATGGCACCTCACTGGGATCCAGGGCTCTGGGCTCAGCATGAACTCCTGAACTTTAATCGAAAGAAAAGCTCAAAGAACAAAGCCGAGAAGAGGGAGAGGACAGAGAGAGTAGGAGGGAAAGCGAAAGAGCACTACTGGACAATTAGCCCCCCTAGGAGCATAGTAGGCGGTCTCCCCAAGCCAGAATACACTGGTAGTGTTTAAAGCACTGGCAGGCAGTAAGAAATTAAAGCGAGAGGGAGATAGTATGTGTGTGTGGGCGTGTGTGTCATAGTGTTTTGCATTCACACGCCCAGCGGTTGTTGTTCTGAAATGAGACAGTTCGTCGGGTGCCTGCAGGCGTCAATACAACCATTTCTATTATTCAGAGCTGATTACAGCACTAAATCATACAGCAGTGAATACATTTTAATGGGTTCTGAAATACAACATACAAAGTTTGTCAGGTTTTTTGTTTGTCTGAATCTGGCTGGCGGGGGAATAGAGCATGTTGGCCAGAGTGATTTGATTAGTGCGCTGGTGTGTGAGGAGCAGGTGGCAACATATGTGAGTGGTGAGTTTGAAGATGATGTGAGAGTGTTTGTGCGTCTGCGGGTGTGCGTGTGACACGTGACAAAGCATTTAATCATGTTTGGCGTCTGTGTGTATAGAACGTACGCATTTACACATGCTAGTAGATTTATACGTGTGAATACATGCGTCGAGTGTGTATGTTATCCTTATATGTAAGCAGTGTTATTGTGTGTGTGTGTGTGTGTGTTACCCTGGTGTTCATAAGGAAGTCCCAGCATCCCCTGGGCCGGGGCACAGGGCAAGCAGGTCATGGCAGGGCAGAGTACACGTGGGTTTTACCACTTCTCGCTGCACTCATGTGTGCTCATCACAAACAACATACGCCGCACTGACAGCACAAGGTCGACCAGACAAAAAGGAGATGGAGACCCAAATGGAAGGACTGAGAGAGAGGAAAACACAGACAATGTGTCTGCTTGCACATAAGTAACCTGGTTACTGTTGGCTTTCTGCCGTAATCACATTTCATAAATATCATGAAAGTGAGAAACCTGTTTTTTGGTTGTTTTTTTTTTTAGATTTCTGCTGGAGAAAGCTTTATTCTGAACATGCATGAAACAGAGGATTAATAGGATTTTACACATTTATGCTACATTCTTTAAAATAATACTGTATTAACACAAATATTATAGTAATAATAACAGAAGGGCTGGATATGAGAGGAAATATATTCCATTACCAACACTGAATTTCTTATGGAGGCACATAAATCCAAACCTTTCAACTGTAAAAATGTTCTGCTCAGCAAAGGTCTTGGACATAGTTAATAACCTAATATGAAGGATCCTCATGAGAATATGATTAAGGTCATCTATGAACACTAAACACTCCACCCAAACAAAAACTAATGGATTTCATAGATTCAGTCAGATATCCTTCAAACCTGCATTAATATATTTTTGGGGGCACTTCAGGGCTGTGACTACAATACTAACATATTATTACATTATAAAGTTGTTATGGCAAAAGTCGTTACCAAACAGTTGCCTATTTATTCACCCAGCAGACAACATTAGCATTCATTTGTAGTTGTCCAATATCCATTTACCTCTTTGCTGTGGTCTGTTTTTTTTCCTACCAGCTCCTGAGGGAAATATCTGGCTCTTTAGCACCACTATGTTTACCAGCTAATTGCTAACTTTGTCTGCCTGCCGTGCAGCACTTAGCAGATCGAGTACAGCGGCTTTATCTGTATATGTGATTTTATTATAAAACAGGTGCCTGCTGCATTTGGCACCGAGGTTGATAAATAGTGATGAGACTGAACCAAAACCACAACATTGTAGCCATTTGACCCAAGGTATATAATATTTATTTGTGCAGCTTTAATTGACAGTTTAAGAAGCCATAATAACTCTTATATATCTTTATATAATTCAAATCAGAGTTCTGCTTTCTACTTAGAGTTCATAGCTGTGAAATATATCCGTACCACCTCCATTTACTCAGATCCCAAATGTGCTGAGTATGATCAGCTTCCATCAGGCATGCATCGACCACCGCAAACCAAAAACACAGATGGTCTCGCTGTCCGGTTAGCTGGGCGTCAGTCTCTCCGGGTTTCATCTCGCCTGTGCCTCATCTTCTATCACTTCCTCGGGTCTGAGCAGGTGTTTGGCTCACAGTCAGAGTCCAAATCAGGTCCATTTCATCTGTAATCAGCTGGAGCCCCTGGCAATGATGGAAGAGATCAGAGCGCCGATCAAAGAATTATAAGCCGACCACGCCTGACAAGCCGACCATGACACGGACAAGGCGACGAGGGAGAGTGGGGGGTGGGGGATGGTGCGTTGGAGAGAGTGTGAGGTTGAGTGGACCAGAGCTACAGCGGGGATGAAAGGAGGAAAGATGAGGGAGATTTGAAGGCCTGCAGAATCTCCCATGGGGGGGACATGAAAGAGCAGGGTGCTGGTGGGGGGCAGCAGTGAGGGCTAAGATATTACACTGCAAGCTCCCATGGGAGATGTTTTTTCTTTCTTTTTTTTTATTTGAGGGCATTTCCATCAACTAGAAATAGGTTGCCAAAAGTCAAATGTGGTGCTCAGTTCCACTTCAATTTGAGGTAATTAGGATGGGAAGTGAATTTCAATTATCATGTGAAAGGAAAGTCAATGACATTTACTTGATGCATTTGAATTGCAAATCATGAATTGTATGCAAATATGGTAAATGTGCTCAGGTGCATGAAAATTGATAGGTGGCTCACATATTGATAGTAGGTTTGTTTTTAAACGGGAAATTTTGGTGCTGGATGTCTCAGAAGGATGCTACACCAAACACAATCACATACTCTTCTGCATTCATCTCCTACATTCATACACACGCAAACGCTGCATGCAGCTTATGAAACCCCTCTTTGATTATCAGTCTTTCATCTGTGCTAGCTCAACACAAACACACTGCAGTGTCTGCCAGCACACGCAGCCATAAACACAAACATGCAGCTCTTCCTGTTAGCTGATCAGCATAGATCTATATTCACAGATATGCTAGTTAATGCTAGCGTTTAGATGCAGCCACTCTCAGGCTTGATATTGCCTACAAGTCGTGCATTCAAACCATGCAGACAATATACAACACACACACACACACACTACCTGATCTAAGTGTCCACCTGTGACTTTATGCAAAGTCTGTCACATGCTGAGTGTACATGGTGTGGGTGGGCATGTGTGTGTGTGTGTGTGTGTGTGTGTGCATGTTTTACTGTCGATGGCGTATCCATATCTGTTCCATTAGCTCCACACTGTGAATAAAAGCGGTGAGCAAAAGCTCTGTTGCCGTCTTCTTTCTTGTCACTATAGGAAAAAAAATAAATTTCAGCACTTTTGCACGCACAGCCCTGCAACACTATATGAATACATGAGAAGAAATGGCAAAGAAAAAATTCTCAAGTCCATGTTGACTCCCCTTGCTTCACATCCCACAAGACATCAATTTTGCAGGGAGCTCTGTAACATGATGTCTTTTCACTGGGATTTTTCATAGCCATTCTGCTGTGGACTTGAACCCAGAACCTTGAAATCTCTTCTTTGATGTATTGCCACGACTGGAGCCATTGTATATTTTTACATTTATGTTCCAGGCATTTAGCTAAACCTAAAATTTCAGTTGTGTGAGCGTGTGAGCTCAGATTCAAATCATTCAAATCTTTTGTTTTTTAAGGGACATTCGTGTTGTTAAAGGCTCAGAGATCAAAACCTGCACAGCTGTAAAACTTGATACATATTCTCCGAACGTACTGTGATGGGCTCAGAGACTCACAGATAACATTTTGAACCCTTCAGAATACTTTTGAAAAAAAAAAAAAAAATGAAACTATGTGAACTCAAATGATCATTTGGAAATGAATCTTTTTGTATGGAAAAAAAAGATCATGTTTGAGCAATTTATCTTTAGACCTTTTCAAGAGTAAATTTGAAAAAGCTGAACTATGCCACAATGAAACTGTTCTTTTAGGACTTTTTTTTTTCTTTTTCAGTGTGATATCCACTGTCTGTATGATGGAGTGAGTATCATCATGGTGCAGTAAACCTATATAAACATATCTTATCAGAGTCTTTTTTTTTTTTTTAAAACAAATGGAAAATCTATGGGATAATTTGAACCCATTTTAATTTAGTGTTTTAGCATGTTAAATAAAGAATTGCACTTGTAATTAAAATGTTGGCCACTTCTTAAATTGTGAGGTTTTATTATTAGAATGACTTATACTTAGGCTACTTAGGAAAATCCATAGAGCATTATTAGTCCTGGTTTCTTAGTCTCAGTGTGCCATAATGCTCTATTGCGGTCTCAGAAGCTTTTCTATTCTGACAAGGCTATTATGCTGTCAGGAATAGCAGTTTTCTGAATCATTTAAATGATTGTAGTATTGAAAATCGTCTATCGATTATCTTCAGTAACTCATGTGTCCAACAATTTATGCACCAGTGCTGCTGAAAATTCCCACTATGATGTTTTCAAGGCCTTAGCTAAGTAAAATAATCTAAGTAAGATTTCAAAGTAAGCAGCATAAAAGTCCTCAAGCGGCTCTCATCTCTCCATCCATGGGGTGTGAAATCGTTTGATCTAGCTTGTTCCATTTCGGTGAAACAGCCTTTGTGAGTGTGAGAGTTTGCACTCGTCTGTAATTCTGTGTGTTTTTAAATGTTACAGGAGCAGTAAAAGGTGGAGTGGTGGGAGGGGACGGGGTCGCAGGAAGGAAGGAAGGAAGGAAGGAAGAGAGCTGACGGTAGCTGGAGTGTTTGTTTTGCAGGGAGGCGAGAGAGGAGATGAAGGGTGGGGGCTGCCGTTTACTCCATCCGTCCCTGTGTGTGTGTGTGTGTGTGTGTGTGTGCGTGCAGTTACGGGTTAATGGACATTAAGTCTGTTCCAATGTGATAGTCGGGGTGGAGGCCGGAGGGTGATGCGCCCTGCCTCTCTGTAACCCACAGAAAAGGTCAGAGGTCAGGGTTAAAAGTCAAACAATGCCTGGAAGGAGTAGCAATCAGCTGGGACTGCACCAGAGGTGTGTGTGTGTGTGTGTGTGTGTGTGTGTGTGTGTGTGTGTGTGTGTAAGGGAAGGAAAAGGCTGCCAGGAAAAGGGACATGGAGAAAATGAGGGGCAGTAAGAGGACAGCGGAAAAAAAGAGAGAAAGAAAGGAGGACAGGCAGACTGCTGGGGGTTAAAAATGTTCTTTTCCTTTTTTTCCTCTTTTCCCGACCTCCGCTCACTTCGAAGAAACAACCCTACTTTCCTTTTCCCTACAGGGACTCATCTTACCTTCAAATATACAAGAAACACACAAACACACGCTCAAAAACACACAACACAAATCGACAGACAAAACACACAGGAGCTCAGCAACCTAATCAGAACATGTGGCCTATTTCTCTGTATGTTTTAATGAGCTCTCTATTGTGGGGTGCTGACTGATATTATTAGGCTGCCGTGTCGCAGCTCATTAGCTAAACCAGACTCAACAACAACACCAGCAGCTAAAAGATGATTTGATACTGCCTGCAGAGTTATGTGACACCACAGGAACCTAAAGAGACCATGGTGAGAGACAGAGCAAGAGAGTTAATTTGGTCATCAGGGGAGACCAAGGCTATGAATCTCACTTCTTACAGAGATCATAAGAGTCTGTTTGATAGAAATAAAAAAGAAAATGCACCATACAATGACTTAAGCTATCTCCCCCGGTGTTCATGAAGTTCCCAGAAGTTGTGGCTTGAAGATTCTGTTTGTAATATCAGCAGCAGAATCCAGAGAAGCAGTCAACAGCACTGTGTGGAAAACAATACTACCTAGCGAATTTGTTTCCATTTGATTGTTGCCTTTTAATTGATTTCTCCATTTTCTATAGTGTTGCTGTATAGAAACCCTCTCCCCCATATTTTTGAATTTTGAACGTAGGACTTTTTTAGTATCGCTTCAAGGACAGTAAAGAACCACTATTTCCACCATTGCTAGTGGGCCACACTGACGGTGGATTTATGTATGTTATATTTAAATAAAAATGCATTCATTTCAGTAGGAATTTACTGAGATATCAGCAGCATTGAGTTGTTCTCTTTTCATTATCTGATATTTGTCCAGCCAGATATAATGAAGACATTTAGTCTTTTACTAAGTAACAGGCCCCATTAAAGAATTTGAGGAGAAACCTTTTAATAGATTTAATTTAATTAGTTTAATTAATTAGATTTAATGTAGTAGCAAAGTAAAGGTCTTTTCAGACTAAACAGAAATAATCTGTGTGTGTAAATCGCACGTCAATTTCTGCACATTTCAGATGCAAATAAAACCCGAGCAAACCAATGAAATAATGACTTTTCCTCACTAATGTCACAATTCCCGTCCAGTGATGATGATCTCCGACCTGCATTCTGCATCTCTGTCCACAGAAGCAGCAATCAATGTAGATAACATGAATGAGTTCAAAACACACATACAGCTGGATATTTGTGTGATTTAAATAGCTGTCTGTGCTGATTTTGCTTCGCCAAATGCAAATCTAGATGCATGTAACGGATCATCCATATCCCTCTTTGAACATGAACATACGCTTACGAATATTACAGATTTTCTTTTCTTTTCTTTTTTTTTGTCCTTGATACAGAATCAGGTACGATCCATCCATTTAGTGTTGCGACAGTGCAATCAATGTTAAATGTAATATGAAGTATAAATCAATACTTATAGTGTACATATACAAATGGACTGTCAACAGTATAAATTACAAGTATGTAGTCTTTCCTTTCTCTATAGGCCTATCTGTATTTTTCCTGTCCCAGCATGCCCTGGGTGAAAAGAAAATATCCTGGACAATTTTTATACTACCTTATTACTGACATTTCATTATGGCTGTATAAACCATTGCTTCCTGGATTTGAAAATCAACATTTAGTGTACTGATGTAAACTATTATTTGGGGTAAAACGTTATGTTGTCAAACTGGGAGGCAAAAGGTAAGAGAGGAAGAGGAAGATGGAATTAAAGAAAAACATAAATAGGCAGAGAAAAAGAGGGAGTGGACATGAGGAAGAAGTGTTTATTGGAGATTTTATAAGTATTTCAGACAGGCAGGAGCCTTGAATCTCCACCATCTTCCTCCTCCTCATCTAACCTTGTAGAGTTTACACGCTACCTCTTCACTTAATCCAGCCTTCAGGATGCCCACTTCACTTCATTACTGCTCAGCACTGAAATGGAAGAGTCGATGGTGAGGGAGAAAAAAATTGCAAACGTCTCCAAACATGTTTTCTTTCTCCATAACACTCCCTCACTTTCTCTCATCCTTTCAACCCTTCATCCCTTCATACCTTCCTCGCTCACTCCCTCCCTCCCTCGCTCCATCTCAATTTCTTCTCAGCTCACTGAAGCGTTGGCCGGCAAGGCCTCCAGCATCGATCCAATAAAGCTGGTAGTCGGCACTGCAAGGCTTGGAGAGCTTTCACCCAAACCCAGCGTTTAAGCATGCTCATTTAACAGCACGTCGCCATGATCTGATCTGGGGATGAATGGCGGTAGGGGAGTATGGGGGATGTTTGATATTTTTCTTTTTTTTTTTTTTTTCTGTCAGCCTCTTCTTATTTTTCCAATCAATAACAGTCACTATTGGTTGGGAGTTCACATGCACGCTCGTGCACACACACACATCTCCAAATCTCCGTTACCAATCCGCCAAATAGCCTAAATGTTTGTTTGCTAGTACAAGAACTTAATACACACATGGGAAAAGATGAGGGAGAAGGAGTAAGAGATATAAAATATACTGCATATACAGAGGTATTTTCATCTGTGTGCTGGTTTAAAGAAAAGGGTTTGACATTTTGTGCCTGTTTAAAAGTCAATGGTTTCCATTCTGCAATACGCAAGCATCATCAAAGGATGATGATGATGCTGATGTGCAGCAGCAGCAGGTGCAGGGGGAGGAGAAGGTTTACAGATGCTGCATGTATTTCTGTGAGTGTGTATGTGTGAGTTTTTTTGTTTTTCATTTTTATTTATTTGAATACCAGGATAAAGAAGAGGTGCTCAAATGACATTTAAATTGAGTGTCATGTCATTCCAGAAATGTCACCCAAGCCCCCTGCACCAAATCTGGTGAAATTATATCAACTGTGCATTACTAATGTGCTAATACTACAAATCCCAGAATGCTTTGACAGTATATTGTCAGCAAACAGCAAGCGCCCCTCATTTTCTGTTGTCATTAACAACCTACAGTCACATCCGGCAGATTAATTCCACCCTCCACAAAAATGGCCAAATGAAAGATGGACAATAGGAGCTTTGAAGACAGGTGGGAGGCAGATTACCTATTAATGAATATAAAGGACAGAGCTGTTTGCCTTGTGTGTGGAGCTAACATGGCTGTAATGAAGGAATATAACATAAGAAGACACTATGAAACAAAACATTATGAGAAGTACAAGGACCTGGACGCAAAGCAGAAGCTCCAGAAGGTGGAGGAGATGAAAAAAAGTCTGATTGCCTAGCAGACTGTGTTCATGAGAAATCAAAAAGTGAAGCTGCTGTAAAGGCTAGCTGGCTTTATTGTGGCAGCAGAGATTGCAAAATCAGCCCGGCCCTATAATCAGGCAGTTTGTCAAAGAAGTGCATGGTCAAAGTTTGCAACATCGTTAGCCCAGATCAAAGGCGATCATTTTAAAATGAGTGTAGCAAACTGAATATATGTTTTATTTGTGCACTTTTTCTAGTCAAAGGCATGGACTGTTAGTAGTTGAAAAGTTGGATTTTCCTTGAATTATTAATTGTTTTGTTGTTGGCTTTGAAAAAGATTTACTTCAAAAAGGAACTTGAAAAGGAGATGAGAGACATTATTTATTTATTTCAATAAGAACTGATGTGTCTTTTATTTCAATTTTAATTTTGTATGTGTTTATAATATAAAGCTTTGGTTTTTTCCAGATTCAGTGTTTAAGCAAAAACTAAAGTTTGTTTCCATATGAAAAGGTTAAACATTACATATCAGTTGCAGTTAATTTTTCATTAAATATTGAATTTGGCCTGTGACTTTATCTCAAGTTTTTAATTTTGACCCACTGTGTATTTGAGTTTAACATCACAATCACATCCACAGTGACTGGTCGACTGAAAGTAAGGCAGAGTTACTCTCTCCTGCTCCCTTTTTTTAAATTATTCACACCACTTCTTTCATGACTTTATGTGTTTTAAACAATGAATGATGTCAAGGAGAGACTGGCAGATTTTCACACCGCCTTTGAGTTTAGAACAGAGTCAAACGCTTCTGCTTTTTAAGATGCACTTGAATGACACTTTGTACAATCTACTATGCTTGAAACACACTGTGGCCTTTAGTAAAGGAGACAATTTCTGGATGTTGAATTTTACAGATGTGAGTAACACAAACAAAATTCCACAAAATCCATTGTTTTCAAATGGCTGAAGAAATCTCATAGACGGCAGTAAATCAGTCTGGATCTCTTCTCAAATACAACCGTGCATCAACAATTCTGTTGCAAAACAAGTCAAACATGTGATTTCTTTCTTAGTTGTTATCCTCCGCTTGGCATGACTGATTATGGCGGTTTGTCAGCACAGGTGGCTACAGCATATTCACTGACGATAGCAGTCCAACATAATTTATTTTCACACCCACAACTTAAACTACTGATAAAAAAGCAAATGTCTTAATTCAAAGCCATTCATAGTTGATTTCATCATTATTTGTTAATACCTGGTATGTTGCATCTTCAATTTGAGTGTGCTCAAAACATTTACACCTCTAATTGGGTTCTACCAATAGGTGGCTATATATATATATATATATATATATATTAGGACACCAGAAGGTAAAAGTTTAAGTCCTTACAAGCATACTAAAGCAGACCTGGAGTGTGACGATGTCTGTGTGAAAGTAGTGTTTAAATTCCTCTGCTTACTACGTACATCAGTTTCACCTGCAGCTCATTGGACTGTAATGCTGGTCTGTCGCTGCACATTTGACATGTTCATTAGGTATAAGCCAATTAATTTACAACACACTGCTATTGGATTGTCCTTGCCTCAACATTAATTTCCCAACACATTGGCAATTGATGCTTTGCCAGCACCAATTAACTTTGATGACTCCAGCCCCAGTTTAATATACCGCTGCTGAATTGGCTTGACAAGAGTGCAGCGATAAGATATTTCTGAGCTTTTTGAGTGGTGATAGCCAGATTATCGCACAAAATGAGGGAGGGACAGAGAAGACTTTCTTACATAACACCCAGTCATTAAAATGTTTGTTTTTGTTGGCGGACACATACACTGATTACAGCTATGTTCTTGTTGGCTTTAATGATTTGCATAACACATTTCTGTTTTACACTATTGTGGACTTTTGATGACCGTGTTCAGTTTTATAGTACATGTTTCCAAAGTGAGAAATGCATCTTTCAGCACAGCTTGAATCTGTGAAGAATTTTGTGTGTGTGTGTGTGTGTTTTTTTTACTATTTACATGTTGTAAATAGTGTTATGACAAAGTAGTTTCCGATGATGACGTGTTGGCTTTTCTTTTTCTCTGTAGACTTCCAGGAGACCTGCTGCTCTCGCATGTTCTTCTGATCATCCGATTGATTCCCTCAACTCATCACTCAACACAAGTCCCAACAAATGGGCACTGACATGGGAGCCATGGGCGGGACGAAGGTCTTGCTGCTGATGGTTCTCTTTGGATGGGAGGTATCGCTGGGCCTCAACTGGAACCCGATCCCACGCAAGACTGTTCGATACCAGGGTGAGTGAGCTGTGTAAAAGCAGCTGATACACGAGTCAGACCTCAGGAGGCACTGAAACTTTCCACAGAAAGCCAGACTTTAAAAAATCCTTTAGATAGTTGCTCTTTAAAGTGACGCAAACGATTCCATCATGCATCTAGTTGGTGAACTACTGCAGCTATTGAACTGACATCAAACATACTTGCCAGCCAGGAACGTGCCAGTGCTAGTAGCTCACTGGTTACCTTGGTTACTAATGAGGCATGTTCACAATTTATCCAAACTACATTCAACTCTTTGTCTGCAATCCATGCATCTTTTTCAGAGCAATTTATACTCAGGCTGAGGAGGGTTTAATAAAAGTGGAAACACAGCAAATAATCTACTATAGTTTCCATTTTGGACTCTTTGACTCACGATTCCCTTAAAAGCTGAACATATTTACTGATTACAATGATCCTGTTGGAAACAATTGATTTTGCCAAGAAATTGGCGTGACAATGCTTTAAGGCAGATTTTATAGACAGTTGAATCCTCCGTTGGCACTGGAAGTACTTATCTGGTCTGATATAAAACCAATAATTACAAACACGTGTTCCATTACAGCACTCAAAGAGGATTTTCCATTATATCAGAGGTGGATGATTGCTGATTTTTTTTAAGAAGCCAACATCCACCCTAAGTAAAACAATACATCAGTCTAATTCTAGTGCTCAACTGTATTTGCACTCTTTATCTCAGTCTCCCTTTGCAGGCAGGCCCGGCTTTCTACACTGAACAATGCCAATTGTTGCAGGCTGAGAAAGTCATTTTTTAATCCCTCAAAGGGGAAGTGGTGCATTATCTCTCCTGGGGATTAGGGAAATACTATAAAGAGAGGAATAAATATGGGGAAAAAACATTTTCTCACCTCTCTGTAGCACCTATCCCACCCTTCATCCCATATCTATCTCTCCATTCCCTTCTCTTCCTCCTCTTTCTTCTTGCCTTTTATCCCTTCCCTCCCCTTTTTCGCTTTGTATGCTGCGGCTCATCGTATGAACCTGAAATGCTCTTATGGTGTTTTCACAAAGAGCTCTGATTTCAACCGCTCTCGAGGAGAATGGTGGTGAGGTGTGGGGATATTTCAAAAGCTGCTTTCTCATGCCGCTTTCACATCCCCTGCCCCTCCTTCTCCTTTTTTCCCCAATACAGCCCTACTACTCCATCTCATCCCTCCATGTCACAATCGTCACTGGTGCTGTGGTGGTATGTGAGAACACAGAATAGGGGAGAAAAACAATCAACAGGACATCAATAGTTTCTGGGGAAGTGCACAGTTTGGCATTGAGCGGCCCAGATTCCTGCAGCACTCTAGCCAGCACACACTCGTGGTAAAGACACACCAGACAGGGCAAATAGGGACAGCTGCCCGGTCTTATGTGCAAGAGGCGAAGCAAATGAACTCTCATATTCAGTCTTGCAAACGTATTTTTCTGGAAAAACAGGTGGATAAAGATAACTCCCCTCCCTTCTTGTACAGCTTCAGTTTCTTTCTTTTTTTTCTGGAAATAAAAGCTTTGTCATGAAACACAGAAATATTTCTATTATATTTTATTTGTGTATGGCACTTGAGCATGGGAAGAATCTTGACGCAAATTGATTTGCATTAGAGTGGGATCATCCTACTTGTTGATAGGTTTCTCCACTTGGTTAAAGAAAAATGAGATTTTCAGGCTCAATACCGGGTTAAATGACTTATGGATGGGGTCTTGCTACAGTGCAGAAAAGGAGATAGGAAAGAGACGAAATGGAAAAATAATGCTAGGGGGATGGGAAAAGATACAGTATACAACGGAAAGAAAATAAGAAGGAGAGACAGGGAGAAAGACAGAGAGAGGCCAGTGACTGACTGCCTTAAAAGGACAGAAAGTAGATCCAGACAAACGACTGAAAACACGCACACACTGCACAGGCCATTCACACTGTTTCATTTTTTTAATAGAGGAATTTCTCTACACAAGCACACACAGCATCCATAATAACGTGTGTGTGTGTGGGTGTTGCTGTTTGCATGCAGCGTGAGTTTGTAAGACAGGCAAGATGACATGCAATGAAAAACAAGAGTGAGAGAAGATGTGGGGGTACAGAAGGCGTGTGTGTTTATACCTATTTGTGTAGAGAGAGAGAGAGAGTGTGTGTAGTTGTGTGTCCGTCTATGTAATCCCCCTTTGTTTATATGTATGTGTGAGTGAGTGTACTGCTTAGGCTGGCAGTCTGGGGGATTTGGAGCTTCAGGCAGTGTGTGTATGTGTGTGTGAGAAAGTTGGGTGGGTGATGGTTGAAGAGATAATATTTACCCCCCCGCCCCGCCCTATCCACCAACAAAGCTACCACCCCCGCCCGGCAATTACATGAGATTTACATGAGGTTGCAGAAGGAGAAACACAAACATCCTCTTTCTGTGTGTCTCTTTCCTATCTTTCACTATTTATCAGCCTCATCTTCTTCTTGTACTTTTTAAAAGTCACATATTCACATTTTGAAATTTAGACTGTTGTTATTACTCACCAGCCACATTTATGGAGGAAAAAAAAAAAAAAAACATCATTGACTCCTAATGAGACATTTTATGTGCACACATTATGTATATACGGCTCTGCTAATGAGTGCTATAAATTTACATACTTTTTGTTCATAGTCTCTTATTCTAATCACTGGTATAGTGTATGTATCTTGATTTCTTTTCACTTCTTTTATTATATTTCATGTTTATGTTCATTTATGTTTTTTCATTCATTGTTTTTTTTTGCTAAAGGTATTGTCAATCTTACATTATTGCGTTACTCAGTTTTGGGCAAATATTACTCAACCAGGAGTAAATTCTGTGCATTTAATACACACTTGTTGTGCTAGTTTTGCTAGTAACATTTACAACAGCAGCATGGCGTGCAATTGACTCAGAATAATCTATAGCATCCATGTACATTATAATAAAGCAATATGTCCCGTGGTACAACAGTGTGGCTCACTGATGCTTTTTAATAGTTTTTGGCCAACAAGGCATAGCATACGGCACAGAGCAAGGTATATCATCTAATACTTGCTTGTTGTAGCCACAGACAGGTCAAAAATCATGGTTTTGCAAGTCACAAGTAAGTTTCAAATATTCACTATGAAGTACAGACGGCAAGGTAAGGTTAACCTAACTGCTGACCACCCATTGGTGATAAATAGCTCATGTTAGCCATGTTGCTAATTGTTTATGGATTTAAAAGACGACATTAAGGCTACATGCGCAAAGTGAACTACTAACACTAGTTCTGCTGGTGTGCACAGCCAAATGCACTTATCCCACCTGTCTAATTGATTTAATGAATATTAGCTGTCAGGAAATTGAGTTTTTACTGAATATTTTTTTAATATCTGGGCTTGACAAAGATAATCGAGTTATTTCAAATAAAAATGTAAAGTCAGATTTTAGTCACGAGCCATTGGTGTTAAGGGCAATGTTGAATTATTTTGGGGATTTTGGGAAGTGTAAAGTCACTAGATTTGAGACTAGATTTAAGACTCAATCTAAACTACTGCCAGCTATCTCGTTTAAACTTAAACGCTCAATAGAGAGCAATTTAATATGTGTTTTTCTTATTTGTTTTCTGCCACTCACTTTCTGTCTCCGCCTGTGACCAAACTTCTCTGTGCTTTTTCGTCCTTTTCTCACTGAATTGGTCCCAGCTGGTTTGAGCATCAATTATGTTATTTTAAAGCTATTTTCACACCCTTAACCTGGTCCATTTCCATTGACCAGAGAAAATTCTTCAGTTGAGAAGACCGTTATCTTCTCTCATCCTTTTTTACTCTCTTTCTCCCTCGAACAAACTATTTCCATCCATCTTTCTGGATTTCTCCTGTTGTGTTCCTACACACACAATCACATACACTCCCCAGCCCAGCCCAGTGACAGAGGCCAGTAAGCCAAAACTCTGACAAAACACAGCAGCTGTGGTTAAACAAAGAAATGGAAAGAACAAGGAATAAAGAATGAGAGAAAGAAAGGAAAGAGGGAGATGAAGAGAGAAGGAGAAATAGAGCCCTTAGAAATTTGATATTTTGTTTGAAAATTTAGCCTGCTTTGATGCAGCAAACGAACCCTGCATCTTTAAAGAAACGCCAAAGCAAATTTATGCCTCTTGATTTAGAAAAATGTAAGATAGAATAGGAGAGAAAAACACAGAGCAGACGGAGGGTGGAAAAGGGCTGGGCCTCTGACCTCCAGAAACCTCTCTCCCTCCCTCTCACCCTTTCTTTTTTTCCTCCCTTCTTGCTGTCTTTCTCTGCCGTATCTCCCCAAACCCTCCAATTACAGTAATGAGTGGTTGAGAGCGGGGCAGAGGAGGAGGCAGAGAGTGGTTGTGCGTGACTGGAAGGATAAATGGGGGAGAGAGAAGGAGGTATAGAAAGAAGAGAGTCATCGCTGCTTTTTATCTACTGTGAGTGTCATTCATCCTTTGACCCTGTGCTGATTGGTCAGTGAAGATTTATAGCCAGGACCAGATGTCAGGACCTGAAGTGCTCTCTGTTGTCATACTGACTTTATGAGAGCTGATATGGACGCAAGTGGGCATGTGGATTAAAATGAAAATGCCACTCTGGGCTGCTCTCATCCAAAACACCACATCGTACGAAGCAGTAGTACCACGCTTCAACTGATGCGCCAGTTCATCACTATTGGCCTTATATTAATAATCAGTTTCTTCCATTATCTTTATCTTTAATAAAAAGTGAAGTGAACATTTCAAACGTACATGAAACATGTAATTTTCAGATATTCAAGAGATTGCATGTACTATTTTAATGCCATATGAAATAGATTTCACATGAACAGAGTTTATATATATATAGTATGACACCTTCCATGACATGTGAAACTTTAATTTATATTTAGATGGTTTCCAGAACATTAACGATGCATAAAAACTTAATAAAAACATGTTATTTTGTAATGATGCTATTTAATTCCATATCCATTGAATACATTACACCAGACTGTAGTGTTGAAATAATTAGTTGAATAGTCGATCAACAGAAAAATAATCATCATCGAATTTGTAAATTCATCATATCTTCGGGTCAGTCAGTCAGCTTGTACTAATAAAGGTGCAGCATTTGGGGATACAAATTGTGTACAAGAATAGGTTTGTTGATGATAGGAATTATTCAATCACAATACAAAAATGAATGTACAAATTATCCCAAGTTATGGAAACACTTATGGAAGTAGGAGGTGTTAACAGTAATCTAAGGATTTATCCAGCAGCTTTGTAAAATGAACGACACCGCATGTTGTACCTGACTTCACAGTAGGACAGAAATCTAATGTGCCAGTAGTCTGCACCTGATGAGGCTGTAGCTCAGGTGGTAGAAAAGTGTTTGTAAATCGTAAATCATAGACATAATGTTTAGAAAATGAAAGTTGCTTTGGACAAAACCATCTGCCAAATTAATACAACATAATCCCAGTGCATGCCCAAAAAAATTTATCGAATTACTGATTAATTAATCAAATTCATTGGTTTTGAAAATGAATAGTGCTGGCTGAATCAATTGTTGTGAGACATGTTGACAAGATTTCATCAGTGTCTATGACGACATGTTCCATGGTCTAAATACATTTTAGGGCCTTTTTGCAAGAATCCTTGGGAATGACTAAACACTTGTAATTTTTGGCATGTGGATGGTTCACTGAGTCAAATTTCAAAACCAAAGCAGTGTCATCCTCCAACCACTGAGCTTCACAGGTCTCTCTCTCTCTCTCTCTCTCTCTCTTTCTCTTTCTCTCTCTCTCTCTCTCTCTCTCTCTCTATCTCTCTCTCTGTGTGTGTGTGTGTGTGCGTGCGTGCGACACCACACCACAACATTGCAGAAAAAGACCTCCTCAGCTGGTGCCCACTGCTGTACCAGTCATACATGCTGAACCGTGACGTTGAAATGGAAAAACCTCACTTGTGGCATCAACCAGTTCTTGATTTGTTCTGCTTGTTGTGGATTGCTGTTTTAGCCCCCCACCCCACCCCCACCCACACTTTCATCTTCTCCTTCACCCCTGCAAACCGTCCCCCTACTGTGCTCACTTATTCCGTCGTCGCGTTAATCCACTTTTACCACTTCCTCTCCTCCCACTCTCCCAACCCTTCATCTCACTTTTCCAATTCAGTTGGATTCTGTTGCTCCATTTTCATGACTGTTTATCGAAACAGTAATGACAAAGCTATTACACAACATACAAATGCTCCATAATCAACAAACAGTGGCTTACATATCCAAGCCTTAAAAACATGTATTTTATGTATTATTCTTTATGGCATATTGATTCAAGTATACAAAGTCATTCTTAATTCATGCTTCATTTAATATATATGCATGTAATTTATAATAACCTAAATTCAGCCTCCAGTTGTTTTTTGTAGATCCAGCTAGTAAAGACATATATACCTTTCCCATTTTTCTCTCTTTCTATCTCCATGCTCTCATTCTGTCGTATACCTGACATTCCTGTGAACTTGCCGTCTGTGTATCAGACAAATGTGTACGTCCACGTGGGAGTGTGTGTGTGTGTATCTTTGTTTTTTCTGGTCAAAAAAAGGCATGACGATACCGTGCACATATGCTCGGATATGTCTGCACGTGCCTCTCTCTCCTCTGTCTGTCTGTCTCTGCTTTTCGTTCAGTGCTTGTCGCTGCTTCAAAGCTTTCCCTAAAATAGGCCCTTAATCATAGTTTGGTGTGTGAGTGGCTCAGCGGTTAGAAGCTATAAGAAGAGGCTGGATGTATTTATAGCAGACAAGGAGAGGGAGGCTGGATGGCTGATGGAGGCAGATCACAGAGTCAAGGCCCTGATTAAGACCTTTTCAGCCGACCATGAAGCAACAGGCGATCTCCTCCTCCTCCTCCTCCTCCTCCTCCTAGCTTGTTTTTATTTGGGCTAGACTGGACTTGGAGATGAAGATGCTTCATGCCCTGTGATATTCTACAATGAACTGTGCACGCTTTCATGCACATGTGGAGGATTCGAGTACATGGAGGCATGAACAAACACATTATAAATATACATACATATACTCACAGTTTCCATGGAGTCAAACTAGATGAGTTGAAAACCAATTATCATTTCATTTAGATTTTGCAGTAAATTGCTGTTCAGGTTCTCAGCTTAGTGTTGGTTTCCTACCTTTAGGCACTCTTTGGTTTCAGTTCATACTATCAATATGAGCTTGCACAGCCTTGAATCTGCTTAAGATAGCTCGTCCATCAAAGTGAACATTTCAGTTTTGCCCAGGCTCTATAATTCTTCCTTCCATTCAAAGAAGCCATATCATTCAATACATAAGAGATTGCTGTGGACTTGTTTCCTTCTGTTGCAAGAAATTATCAAATTCACATAATGCTTCTCAGAAAGATGGATATATTATTGTTTGATGAATTGTGCTGCAGTTGTATTATGCAAGGACTGTTTGAAAATCTTTCCCCGCGGTGCATTCAAGGACACACTTGGACACACACACAAACACACACACAAGGACATTTTTTTATAATGCCCTACTCTGTGTGCTTTAGGTTCCTGTCATGAACAGTTGTACCAAATAGTCTCATTCACAATTGCATTACCACACAATGATTCCATGTAACTACATACATTTTCTCAAGTACTGCACTTTTAGTAGTTTTATACTTCTCCTTTATACTTATCCTCCACAACATTTCACAGGGAAATATTGTACTTTTTACTCCAACAGATTAACGTTTTAAGTTCAAAAGATACTGAGTTTATAAAATCTAATACATTGTTATAGAATAAACTACCCAACACTATATGAAGCTATTCAAATTAGCTTTAGCTTTACATCAAACAGTTGATTTAAAAAAAATCTTCTTACACCATACATCATCGTTGCATCAGTAATATGAAAACGAGCTTACGAGACATATTTTTATACAAATAAAATTGCTTTTAATATGTAAACTGCATTTTGTTGTTAAAAAAAACCAAATGCAATCAATTTAATCAAATTAAAAAAACAACTATGGAATGCTCTTTAAAATGATCAGCAGTATTACAGAGCCTGCTTACATTTTAGTTAATGGGTTAAATATGCAAAAGCACTAAGGCAATATATCTTCATTCTTTTCTACGTCTCTTTATATTTAAGCATACAACAACACACACACACATACGCATACACATACAGATCCCAAACGACTGTCACATTTTCTTTGTCTCTTTCTATTACCTTCCTTTATCACAGTCTCACACCCAGCTCGAGACAAACACACAGAGCCAGTGAGGAGGTCTTGTTGCACAGTGATCTCTGATCATCTCTGCTTTCAGTGGTACTGACCTCGGTCGAGCCCTCTGAGTTATCTATCTTTTTCCATTCTGGCTTTCTATTTTGGCCTTTTGTTTGTACTAGTTCAATGCCCATTCAAAACGTGTGTTCAGAACAGGCTGATTGCTTCGCCTCCAGTATTGCCGCTTGTAGCTTTCTCAACAACAACTCATCCAAACAACCTTTACACTTCACACACTGCGCTTCGTTGGGTCCTCGGTACTATAGTCGCCAAGTGTGAAGTCGATTGGATGAAGGGTTGTCGAGAAAATCGAAGGACAGACATACAGGCAGAGACTCTGCGCTTTAGTTACAGTTCTCCCTCCGTCTGTTGGACTCATTATACCTCTCCTTGCCTCTGCCCTTCATTTCTTATTCGCACTCTTTTATTTATATGCTCCCTTTTCTTCTTCTCTCTACAAACTTTTGTCTCCAAGCATCAAAGGCCTTTTAACCCAAACACCCGTACACACACACACATTCACCAAGTCCTAAAATAATCAAAGTTTAAAGGTTCAAAAAGTATTTAAATGCTTAAATTCCATACATACAGTAAATACGAGGCTAATTCCTGTCAATATACAGTTACAACAGGATTATTTGTGTCCATTATTACCATTGGTTTATCCAGAACAAGGTTATAATACTGTATGCATCCTTCATGCTTTTCACTTTATCGTCTTAATATTTTTCATTATTATTTTCCTTTCATGCCCAATCACTATTAGAAACAGAGGATGGATGAAACATCTTTTTAAATCAGATCTTTCGTAAACCTACTGCCGTTGTTTACAGACACATACACAGCCTCCCACATGAACATGCACACTTGTTCACTTGCATGTAAACACTGACAAACCACAGGTGTGTTTAGTCTTCTCTCTGT
Source organism: Pampus argenteus (assembly GCA_036937835.1). Lineage (NCBI taxonomy): Eukaryota > Metazoa > Chordata > Actinopteri > Scombriformes > Stromateidae > Pampus > Pampus argenteus. The sequence goes on from CM072867.1 coordinate 16,108,433, forward strand.
TACAGAGAAACACACACTCATGTAGGTTACAACCTCACATACACACAAACAGGTAAAGCCTTTAGGGCTGCCACAGTGTGGTGGCAGATAGTAACTGCATCTTATGGAGCCACTGATCACTTCAAACAGCCCACTCGGAGCAAAACTTTACCTCTTTTGGTGGAGAGACATTCACGTCACTGAGCAGGTACCTTGGAGAACTATTCTGTGTGTGTGTGTGTTTGTGTGTGTGTCTGTCTGTGTGTCTGTGTGTTGCGCCCAAGTCAAACATGTATTTTAGCTTACAAACGTACTGTGCATATTTTATGTTTGTAGATGTGCACAGATTTGTGTGTGTAGCCGTGTACCTCGACACAAGTGTGAGCGTGTGAGCGTGTGTGCGTGTGTGCGTGTGTGTGTGTGTGTGTGTGTGTGTGTGTGTGTGTGTGTGTGTGTGTGTGTGTGTGTGTGCCTCAGTATGTGTGTCACCTCTGGAGTTTTTTGCCTGGTTGTGTGGAACACAGCAGATGTGCTCAGTTCTCCCCCGAGGATGTCCCCTCTCGCTCTCTCTCTGCTCATCTAGCTCGCTCATCCGCACATGTTTATACACCAGTGCTCTTCAGATAATAAGCTGACTTCAGTACTTATCCCCTCCTTCCTTCCTTTGGTTACTTATTCCCTCTTCTATCTTCAATCTCTCTCCATCCTTCTGTACCTCTCACGACATGTCACCACTCAAGTCTTTTTAACCTTAACTTGTCCAGATTTGACTCCCTATATTTAATAATTTCCTGCATATTTCAGTGGTGGGTTTAAAAGCCAAAATGTCATTTTAGGTTTAGGTTTTTACATTTTGCCTGGACTAGCCTGGAGTCAATAGTTGAAAAGTGGAATATCTACTAACTTAATGCATGAAAATATTCAAATTTAAAGTTAATGAATGCTTTTGCCCTCATTACAAAACTGAGACCGGGGTCACAAACCCAAATTACCTCAAGGCCACTGACTAGGTTGTTGTATGTGATAACTGATCAGTTTCAATTCAGCTCAGCTCAACTTTCCCTCTCTATTTCTCTACCTCGTATTTAGCATAGCACATATTCAGTAAGAGCATAGAGAGATTTATTCCACTTGAGACTGTATTGCTGGTTTGGACAACAACAACAACTTTTGTAGAAAAGATAAGAATCAGTCACATTAAGCTCCCCAAACAAGTAATTCATTGACTATGTCTTTTAAAAAAAAGATAATAAATCCTCCAGGTCAACCTCTCTTTTGAGTTTAGAGGAAAACTGGTAAATAAAAGGCCCGATCTGCTCCTGCAGGGTGGTATTCTCCATGTATTCATAAGTCCCAACTAGGCCACAGTATCACATGAGCAGTTAGTCACACCATAAATCACACCAGTTCTTGTCGTTATCTCCCTGGAGAACAGCTGCTATTTTCAGCCTTGAAAGTGAAAATATTCATCCTGTAGAAAACAAAAAAAAGAAATTATTCTTATTCATTTTATGAGACTGCATTATGTGCAGCACAGGCTATTGCATTTTGCACATTTTCTATCAGCTCAGGCAAAGCAAAAGCGAGGAGGAGAGAGAGAGAACAAGGTGACACTACAAGCAACAAGAGTGTGGATAATGAAAACTAAACACCATCCTTTCTATCTTTCCTCCTGTCTCTCTGCCATGCTTTCTTTTCTGCTCTGCGCCACTGGTTGTTAGCTAGTCAAGGGATTTCAACGGTGTTTGTGTGTGTGTGTGTGTGTGTGTGTGTGTGTGTGTGTGTGTGTGTGTGTGTGTGTGTGTGTGTGTGTGTGTGTGTGTGTGTGTGAGAGAGAGAGAGAGAGAGAGAGAGAGAGAGAGAGAGAGTAAACAGCCAAATAGTGTGTGCATCTTTTTAAAATTTTGATGAAAGAAGTCAGGCCTAGTTTTTCAACAAATCCTGCAGATGGGGCCTTGGAGAGAACATTTTGTGATTTTTACATAATATTTTTGAGATTATTTGTGCCTGTCTCTGAGCAGCATGATGAGAAGGAGCCCAAAATAGGAACAATCCTTAAACAAGTTAGATAGTCTTGAGATACCGTATTTTCCGGACTGTAGAGCGCACCTAAATATAAGACGCACCCACTAAAATTTGAATGAAATATATATTTTGTGACATATAAGCCGCACCGGACTATAAACCGCAGATATATACCTACGCCGATACATAAGTGAACAGCCTCAGATAATCTTCATCACATACCGTCTCACCATTACATTTGCAATAATGCTCCTATGACCAACTCTAAACCCCTGCATTGTTCAGTATAGCCTGGATTAAGCTCTTCTTTTCAGTCTCCTTAATGCTGCCATGCAGTTTATTAGTTTTTTAAAAGTCTTCAGTTTGAAAACTATATTAAATTCAGACGCAACAGAAGTTAGGATTTTATTTTCAAAACAAGATTAGGCGATCATTTTAATTGCAAAATCACCTTTCTAAATGGATTTTTATAATGGCACGTCTCTTGGACTACATCTTGGCATCTGGCTCAATAACAAACTCGCTGTTCGCTTCTTTTATGGCTAAAAAGATTTAGATTATGCAGACTTGCATCTCACTGTTTTTACCGCCACTCTACAGCCTCTAGATACTGCCTTTCACCCTGCTTTAGATGTTATTGTGCACTCCACAACACTCTCCGTCAAAGCAAGAGCTGGCAAGAGAGCATCATTGCCTCTTGTTTATTTGTACAGCTTTTCTAAATAGACCTTATCTCACTTCTGGTGTACAGATCTGGAACTTATCAGACTTGCCCTTAAGACTGGCATTTGCTCCTGCAGGTTCCTAAACTAAATTCATATCTTGGGAAGGTTTCTATGCAACATTCCATCCTGCAGGAATAATTTACAATAGATCTTCAAGAACGATAATTCGGGTAGTTTCAGCAAACTCATTAGGACACGATGAGTTTTAACTGTGAATGCTTCGAGTAGTCTTTGTGCAGCACAGACTGAATGTTGGTGGTGGATCACAGAGAAGTGGACCTGTAGATGGAAGAGAGTTGTGAAAGACTTTCAAAGTTCCTAATGAAGAGACGAGATGTAGATGAGATGTGGCATGTACAGGATGGATGACATTAAGCTGTAGGTGGTGTAGTGGGTGAGGTGTGGTGGTGTCATTAAGCTGAGACATCATTAAATTTCAACATGGAAAGTGTGAAATGTTTTTCTCAAGTTTCATTTTCTCATCTCAGATGGTGGCAGAAATGTAACGTAATGATGCACCTTCTGACTGTCTTTTTTCCAGACGTGTTGGACAGCATGGCGAGGTTCAGCGTTCAGGGGGTGTTCAACTACAGCATGCTGACTCTGTCCGACCATGAAAGAGTTCTGTATATCGGAGCACGGGAGGCACTGTTCGCCCTGGACCCCAACGACATTAGCAGACAGTTACGGCCACAGGTAACACAAACACACACACACACACAAAGCTCTCACTAAAGGGGATCAACATTTTAAAAAGAAACAGTTAGGTTAGTTAGAACAGTTACTTAAAAAGATGCATTAAATGAAGTGATAACACGTTAGATTTAATATCACAGAGCATCATGATGGACAGTTCAGGAACAAAAAGCATTATCTCCTCTCCACTGCCTGGTTACTGAACACTGCAGAGTTATCACACATTTCAAATTTGTAATTTAAAAACACAAAATTCAATTATGACATGAATTGGAATACAATTATTAAATAAAAGCTTTAAAATTCAGTTCGGTTCAGTTTGGATAAGCAGGAAAGGAAACAAAGCATAATCTCTGCCTTTGTCATACTTCTTGGCTGCCTATTAATTTATAGGCTGACCTTAATTTATTCCCTTTTTTGTCTCATTTTTGGATTCAAGGACATTTGAGAACACACAAAAAAAAATCTGGCAGATAATCAAAGAAGGTAATAGTACCATTATAAAGACGCCTGAGTCAAACTAGTTGCTGGTCTTTTATTAGTCTGGCCTGTACTTTTTTATTAAATCTTTGGGACTTGTAGAAGCTACTAATGTACAAACTGTCACGCTATTTAATGACTTCTCAAAATATATTAAAGTATCCTCCTTGAAGGGACACAAAATATAATAATGAAATGTATTGATTGCCGCTGTTAGCTAATGCGCCATGTGCCTCCATGCATGTTTTTTTTTTTTTTGAGTTTAAGGAATTGTTTTTGACGGGGGTAAACCACAAACCAAAGTGTTATTCTCTTTTTTGCAACACACAGAAAACCAATATTGGTGCTATGAAAATGATAAGATGTAGTAACATGTCAAAGATATTGTAAGTTAAAATATCCACTGTGGTAACATTACTTGGTGAATAAATGCAGATGAAAATCATGTTATTAAGTCATATTGTAAGTAGTGTGAGTCTATGTGGCTGCTGTAGCTTTATGAATAAAGTTAGCTTCAGTTAGGTAGCTGATAGCTGCTAAAATATCTATCAGTATTTCAGTCAAGCTAGCTAGCCACACAAAAAAAAATTATATTTTTTTTTAGCTGCGATAAAAGTGAAAAAGACATGTCATGTTAAAATGTTAATTTGGCCAGTAGTTTGGTTTATTACTAAATGTTTGCAAAGCTAATTCATGTTTATTGCTAGCTAATGTTAGCATGCTAAACTAAGATGCACATAGGACATATTAATTCATGTTGTTTATATATTTAGATGACCTTTATTTAGAGGGATTTGCTAAAATATCTGATTTTATTATATTTTGGACTCAATCCAGACATTTGATTGCATTTGGTTATTACTTTATTTGGGAGTTATTTATGTTATCTGTTGCTAAAAGCTTCCAACAGTGTGAACAAGCTGCCAAATATTAAGATTGTAATGTGTGTAGCTATTGGCTCCCAATATTTCACTGCTATCATCACAAACATTACCACTGTGAATGTGTGGGCCTGCACACAAGTGCCCAGGCTTTGGCCCTGTTTCTCAGAGTTTATGATGCATTTATTTAATCATGTTTTTTTATAGTCCTTGTTTTAATTTGTGGGTCTTGTTTTTCTGTGAAGACTTTAGGGCAAACCTGTTTGTTAAAAGCGTCCTGTAAATATCCTTGACTTGACCTGACACACACACATGCACGCAGACAAACACTTACACATGTAGAGATTGTGAAGCCTCCAAGATTCAATCTGGTTTTGCTTTGCTCTCTCAATAATTGGTCCATATTGCAATCAATGCAATTACAGCAGGCGAATGAAGGTGTAGTGAGCAGCCTGCAGCTGTTTGGGAATTGTTATCTGATTTACCACCGTAATGAGCAGTTATTAGATGCGCACACACACACAAACGCACATACTGTCACACGCAACACAGACACAGGCTGTTTGAGTGAGGGCTGCGAGTCTTACAGTAATGATAAGACCACCTGTTGTCAGCCCCCAGTGTGTAGTGTAGAGGAAAGGAGCCAACACAGAAAAATGACGAGGGAATAGTCAACCCCTCTGTCACCATCTACACATTATTGTCTCACTTTCACTTTGTCTTCATTTTCTTTATATGCTACTTTTTTATGTCTTAGCTGCTGTTTACTCCCCGTCTTTCTTTGTTGCTTTCACGTCTGTCTTTCTTCCCTGGAGAAATTTCTTCTCAAGATTGTATATTTTTTTACTTTTTGGTGATGCTTTCTTCTATATTATTTACTTATGTTGTTCCTATGTGGTAACTCAGACACCATTGTTACACCTTGTTCTTGCATTTTATAAAGTACAAACATGGGTTTGTTTCAATGTTTGAATATCTTTAATGTCCCACATAAGAGAAAGCACGGGCTACGCTGTAAATTCAAATGGCCTGATATGCGTTCACAAGCTATACTTACTTTCTTTAAACACTCAAGTGCATTAGTTTAAACCACAGATCTTACAGTTAATATTTCACACCCACTGATCCAAATGATTAATTCAGTTATTAAACATTAATCAATATATTTTTAACAATTTCTCCAGTGACCATAGGAATTAAATGAGGATATTCAGTGAACGGTGTTATAAAGGGGTGAATAATTTCTAATGTGACACCACTGAACTGTTAGCGTATTAAATCGGTATATAGATCACTGACTTCAACTTAGCTTAAAGAAATATATGTATTTGTATGAATATTGGATTACACAGTTAGGTTTGGTGACCAAACAGGTGCATTGTTATTGTTGCCATTGTTATTAAATACATAAAAGTCAGTATTATACTCTTCCAGGTTTTAAAGCACAGTCTATCCACCAGTACAGTAACACGTTGTTTGATTGCTGTTGGTTTAAAACCAGTCAAGTAAATCAGAGTTTTAATTCTGCATTTGAAGCAGCTCTCTGCCTGTAATGACCAGTGTAATTACTTCTAATGGTGTGGAAACCTCTTAGTAAACACACTTCATATTTGGGACCTCTGTCTACAGAACAAAGTTCAGCCATATTTCACACATTCATTAAAAAGCAGCTACTGTAAATAACACTAAATGGCTAAAGGTCATCAGTAAAAAGATGTATGGACATATGAAGTATTGAAGAGTCTGCACTTCTTTTTTCCTTCATGGTTTTACCCTGACATGTTTCAGAAAATGTAGAGCAGATCGGAGGCCAAAAGCTTGTCGGTCACTGGAGTAGCACTCTGCATTATGATGCCCTTTCTTGACAGTCCTTTAAACAATGGTACGCTCATCAGGGAATACTGCTGTACTAAAGCCCTCATAGTTTCTTGCCTACTAACACTGTTTGATGGAGCCAAGCCAGAAACACTGCTGCCAGGGCCTGACTAGGAGTGGTTCTTACCCTACGCTACCTATAGGACTCAATTAGTCAACTCATTTTAACTGACTTTAAAAAATATATATCTTCAGTTCAGGGTGATCAAAAGGCATGCATCTGTTTCACCAAGGATCCATTATTTACATGTACAAATTTACATTTTTCAGTGCCAAAATGTTTGTGAGTCTGGGATTGTTGCCATAGTTACAGCAGCTGGTGGCCAAGGTGCAGAGTCTATTGGCCGAGTTAAGTAAAATGGCAATAAAGTAAGTTTCCAAATTTCTGCCATGAAGTGCCATTAAAAAACAGCCCATTAGAAACAAATGTAATTTGATGTGTACATTATCGTGGCCTCTTATTTATGGTCTAGCTCAATGATTGAATGAATGAATGTACTTGCAGAATGAGTTACTTGTGAGCGAAAGGCAGTCAACATATAATATGTCTTGACATGTTGTCTGCATCACGCATGTCTTGTTCTCTCTCATCCAGATCGACTGGCCAGCTCCGCAAGATAAGAAGAGAGAGTGTGTTGCCAAGGGGAAGAACAACCAGGTAACGTGGATTTAAGCTGACAGGGCACATTGAGGTTGTTGCGGGGTTACCCACCTTGCTCAAGAGCAGCGTGGCAGTAATCTTTAAGAGAGTAGTTTAAGAGCAACATTACTCATTTCACTTCACGCAATTACTTTTTGTCAAGTCAGTGTGTGTTTTTAAACTGGAAACCTTCCAGTCATTACATTAGCACACAGTGAAGTGCATCTTCCCAACACGGTTAGGAACTTTTAAGGTGGTTTAATTCCCAAAGCAAACAATAAAAAATGGGTGAAGCCCTGCTCCAAAAAATTATGTAACAAATGCAAACATAGTAAACAAACGTAACATGCATAATTCAGCGCAGTCTAACTCTAAATTATGGTTAATGAATTCATTTTTTTCCTGCTAGTTTTGTGAATGATGTATAAGGTTTTTGCTGACATGTGTTTATGCACTATATATTAAGTGATAAAAAAATGTAACTGTAAATATGAATTTACCATTAAAGGAATAGTGCGTTTTGGGAAATAGGCATATTGACTTTCATTTGCTCTCATGTCTGTCTGACTTGACTGTTACTCAAAGTACCAAATTTGTTTAGACAGGAAACAGTTAGCCCAACTCTGCCCACCAATGTGTATAAACAACAAGTTGTAGTTTTACAAGGAGTACTTTCTGACTTTTGTTACCTTAAGCTGTTTTGAAGTCTTCATGTCATATTACGCTTCTGGCTGTAGCTTCATGTTTGGTGTGTGCCAAAATAACTGTGATATCAGTGATCTCATTTGTGCAGTTTCAAAAATGTCTCATTAGCCTTTGATATTTGCATTTGCTACTTATAATGATGTAGTGCAGACAGAGACGCATGTCAGTTCGGACAAAGTCTCATAATGATGTTCCACTTTTTCTGAATATTTTAGGATGTTATTTATAAGCGGAGTAACTAATTCAGCATTAACTCATGCATTCTTCAGGATTATGAGTTCTGCTGTATTTGTAAACACAGATACTGAATTAGGTCCCTGTTCTGTTAGTCTCAGCAAGAGCTTTTCCCTGCTTAGGCGACATAATGTGCATTTGCAAGAGATCTTGTTTAATATTTTATAGAAATACACAGAGCTTTTGGAAGCAGAGCTAAAACTTAGTACAACTGCAACTTTTGATGGGAAAAGAAAAATAGTTCAGTGGAGTGCAGTAAATTTAAAAATACTCCAGATGGTTATTAAAGCAAAATTGTGATCAAGATCACTCTGCACACAGACGCTAAATACAAAAGTGCATTTGTTCTGCACAGCTACTTTAGTCCAGTAACTAAAATATCCGTGGACACTTACATATGGTTAAATATATAACGGGACTTATTTATTATGTAAGATAACCATGTGGTGTTTATACTGTCCGTCATTACATTCATGACGGGCATTTGTGGGCTTGAAAGGGGCCCTTTCTGCTAGACATCCAGATTATCCTCAGTGATTGCAGGAGCCGTAAAAATTAATTTAAAATAATGCAAAATACAGCAGTGAGATGGAGTTTGTGTTTTGCTGCTGCAATAGCAACATCAACTGGATGCACTGAATTATTCATAGCTTTAGTACGCATCATGTGTGAGCATCTGTTTCCAATTCGATTCAAAGAGCTTCATTGTTCATCACAGCACAGACATTAAAGGGCATTCCCCCATAAAACAGTGCATATATTATACTGCTGTATACACACATCCTTTGAATTAAAACAATCTCTCCCTTTTTGTTCAGTTTAAAAAGTTACTGAGAAAATGTGGTTGCATCACGGGATATTAGGTGATGTCATTCAGTTGGACACTGTATATAATATTTGAATGTTTACTTACATCAATTTTTAATACAAGGATATGATCAGCAAACATGATTTAACAATTTCAAGATTACTAAAGAATTCTAGGTGAATGATGATGATGATGAAGAAGTAAAACTAACCTGAAGTCTTCATGATAGATACATATAATCTTAACAGAGGACACACCAGCACTCATTAGCCCCTTTAAGAAATACAACAGCATTCTAACAATTCTTCCTCTTTACATCACAGACCGAGTGCTTCAACTACATCCGTTTCCTGCAGAGCTACAACCACACGCATCTTTACACCTGTGGCACCTACGCCTTCCAGCCCAAATGTACCTACGTGGTAAGCATGCATGTGTGCATGATAGTGAATCAGTGCTGACAGGCGTCAACTTGAGATGCCTTTTGACCCGAGGCCACTGTGTGACAAAATAAAAATATATGCCATGGAGGAAAGTATCTCACGATGGGTTAGATGAATGTGTAAAAAGCTTGCATGTGTGGACATTGATGCGTTAGGACAACATGGAGAGGGTGAACATGAACCACCTGTGTTTCACGTGTATGTGTGTGCGTGTGTGTGTGTGTGTGCGCGCACAGGACGCGGACTATTTTACCCTCATTGGCGGTCTTGAAGATGGGAAGGGCAAATGCCCATATGACCCTGCCAAAGGGCACACTGGCCTGATAGTGGGTAAGTAGTGTCCGTGTGTGTGTAAGTCACATTCTCTGATTGGTCTTATGTATATGCATGCATTTTTTCATTTACTCCATATACAGACAGCATTGTAGCCCATTTGTAAGAGGTTAAATTAGCATTTAACCGTTTTGTTTTGTTTGTATGATCACATCTGCCTGTCCGGATGAGGTAAGGACAAAGTGTGAACATCACATCCCTGAGAGTGAAAATATTGCACTACTTAAATATTCCTGCAAACGTAGTGGTCAAGTTTAAGTTTTTTTCATAGTCTGTATAGACCCACTGTGGTTCTGATTTATATTCATGAATACAATGTTTCCAAAAAGACTCCTCTCTGATTTTTTTTGCAAATGTCAATCTGGGTTTAATGATCATTAAAGGAACATTTCACCCCAAAAAAGGATTAATCCAAGCCATTGACATTCAGAGCAACCCGAAACACAGTGTCAGCTTTCATTGTTCCATCTCAGCAGTCTCTATATTAAAGTGAACAGCAGCATGTTTTTACATCCCTAACAGAAGCATAAAATGTCCATCAAATCTCCACAAACTGCTTCTGCAGCATTTTCCCATCTGTTTTGTAGTCATACGATTGCAGTGAGAGTCCAGAAGTCCAATTTAACTTTGTGCACTACATTCACTACGGTGTGGACAGCTTTACTGAACCTATGGGCGCCCATTCTCCATTCTTTTTTGTGTTTCCCCACTGAACCACTGACCTTAGCTCATTGTAAGTCTGTGCAATTGTGGCTGAAAAGCAGAGTTAAACTAAAGCTTGCATTTTGTTGTTACAGATAAGGAGCTCTACTCAGCAACGCTCAACAACTTCCTGGGTACAGAGCCAGTCATTCTGAGGAACCTGGGCCAACAACACTACAGCATGAAGAGTGAATACTTGCCTGCATGGCTCAACGGTAAGTGAAAAAGAGGAAATTAGAAAGACGAAGAGAAAGAAGTGAAAAGAAAGAGACAGGGAGTGCAGAAAATGGGGATGAATAGATATATAAAATATGAAATATGAAATGTTATATATTTTTGGTCAATATATTATGTTTGCATTTAATCTTTCTTCTGGAACTGACCATTTGCTAAACCCACACCTTTCCAGCTTTTCACAACACTTACAGTATGCAGTTTATAATTACGCTGGTACAGTTACTGCTCAAAATTCGAAACAAATATGTCTTTGAATTCACAAAAAAGTAAACAAAAGTAGCTTCTCATTTTAAATGTGTTTCTTGCTTTGTTGCTTGATGAATGTAAATAATAGATTAAAATGTTTCCGACTTAACCCTTTTCGGATGCTTACTACAGAAAAACATATTTGGACAAACATTAATTTTTTTTCATTTATGAAATAAAAATAAGGCTTTCAGAGTGAAGACTAACTGATGAATTTGGTAAATGTGATACTATCTTGGGTAACACATTATGGCAGAGATTGCCAAAGTATAAATTTGCTGCTAACGTTATCCTAAACTCTGAACATCAGCTTAGCTGCACATCACCACATAATAATGTAGTGCCATGCACATCATGCCTAGTTACAGTGTGCTGGTGAGGAGTTTAGCAAAAAAAATGTAGTGAAATTATATTCAGAAGAAAATTTTAATTAATGGGAAAATGCATATTCGTCCATACTTGTAGATTATTCTACTAAAATATTCAGCATCAGTCCAGCAATAAGGTTTTTCTTAAAACAGGCATTGCAACATTGGTGAATTAAATATGTATTAAAATAAAAGAAATCACATTAGGGATTGATAACACTTCTTTTAGACAGTTTCATTTGAAGAAATAAACCCAGAAACCTGCAGAAGAACAAGAGGGATGATTGCAGGAAATGAAGCGCAGGACTTGGCGACAGCGAAGGATCGTTATCTTTTCTAAAGGGGGGAAGTGGGGAAGGATTGAGCCACTTGCAGAGAAATGAAGGAGAGAGAAAAGTATGATGTCACAGCAGGAAAAATTGGTGATGAAAGAACAGACATTAGAATTGGCGATGAGCAGATAGAGGGAGAAGTGAGGGGAATAGAGATTGGAGGGGCAGGAAGGAGGAACATACAAATAAGGCTGTATGGACTGATATGCCAGTTTATTATTATTCACACCGATACAAAGCTTTTATTAAAAACTAGACCCACAATGAGGCATGCCTCACCATAGTTGAGCTTTAGAAAGTGGTGTAAAATGTTTCTTTAGAGGGCTTTATATGGAAAACAACATACTGTCTGGGGAAACATTGTATTCTTGCAATAAAAAATAATTTGCCATTAAATGGTCAAGACTTCAGCAGCTTGAGTCTGAAAATGTCTTAAAAAACATAATTCACTAGCTAATGAGGACAGAGAAAGAGGAAGTTAAAAAAAAAAAAATGGAGCACTAATAGGAGACGGAAAGCAAGAAATGACTGGAGAGATGAGGCGAAGGAGAGAGTGATGATAGGAAATAGACACAGAGGTGAGAAGAGGCTGTAGGGAATGAGATGGAGGTGTCAGGCTTGTACATCTGTGTGCATGTGCGTGCATGCCTGTGTGTGTGTGTGAGAGAGAGAGAGAGAGAGAGAAACAGGGAGACAGGGTTAGACTGTCTGTTCGTTCAGTTGTGAACAAATTGTGTGTGTGTGTGTGTGTGTGTGTTTGTGTGTGTAGAGCCAGACTTTGTGGGGTCAGCCCTGGTGAGGGAGAGCAGCGGCAGCAAGGATGGGGACGACGACAAAATCTACTTCTTCTTCAGTGAGCGCACACTGGAGCTGAACTGTGACACTGAGCTCACTGTGGCCAGAGTGGCCCGCGTCTGCAAGGTAACACTTCCACCGTTATTCAGATCTGATCTTTAGGACTTATTCTCACCCTCTGTTCGGTATTTGTCAAAGTTTATCAATGACAAAAGCTGGGGGAGCAAGCAAAAACAGTAATCAATCTGCAAGTGACTCTAAGGGTTTAAGAGTACAGATTGGTAAACATGTTTTAACAGCATAATCATAGTTCCACGCACACTTAGCTTGAAATCAACAGATTTCTGTTCACTGCAGCTGTTTTGGCAGCTGTTTCTGAGCACATTTAATAATGTGAGAGAGCACTTGCTAACCATTTTGGGCAGACTTCAAAAGGAGACGCCCAAATAAGGAGGTAAAGTGGTAGAGTCTTTTTACAGTTACATTTGTAGATAAATTAAAAGCCAGTGATTCAGACCAGGAATAGCCTGATGTTGCCTTTTTTGGCTCAGATCCTGTGGAGTTTGCTCTGCTTTTACTTGTTTTGTTTGTAAAGTACACAAACCGAGAGTGCACAACTTGTGCAGAGAAACCTAATGGTACAAGTCTTTCTGAGGGCTCAAAAAGTAACTTGAATAATTGTGACATCCCTGACTGAACTGTATATGTATCCCTCTAATTATCACACATTTAATCACTCTATGGTTTAATTGGAGCAAAATTTCATTTCAACACCAGCTTACTAGCAATGTGTTTAATACAAAGGTAATTACATTGACACAGGGCTTAATTAATGTATTTATTTGCCAAATTAATGACCTCGTCAGGATAACTGATGAGGTTTGATATACCACCGAGACATCAGGTTGTTCTAGTAGTGGGCAGAGTCACTCAGTGAGACACAAAGCGTCAGTTCTTTTAATTTTGTATGATTTCAGTGACCTTTCAGTGAACACAGCAAGGGTTTAGTGTCATATTACAGTTACATACACAACCATATAACCTCAGTTGCCATTAAACTTAGCAAAATAGAGACAGGCTGCTAACAGTCTGAGGAGACGTGTGTAATTAAATGTACAATATATGCTCTTTTTTATGGGAAGTGCCTTTTAGTGTCTGCTCTGTGATGAACAATAAAGTTCTTTGAATGAAATTAGAAACAGATGCTCACACATGATGAGTACTAGAGACGTGAATAATTCAGCGTGTCCTGCTGATATTGCTATTGCAGCAGCAATCACTGAGTATAAGAATAAGACGTTTCTGGCAGACAATCCTCTTTTGAGCCCACACAATACTATATAATGGGACTATGTATCAATATATATGGGATGTTTATTATAAATTTGAATATTATTATCATCATTATCCTGCTTTTCAATAGAAGCCTTGAACATTTCAGGGTCTAAATACACCTTAAGACCCTTTTCCAACATGACAACAGTTCAGTCAGCTACCTCACATGGAACCGATTAACTGAATTATATAAATACAGAATCTGTAAAGTGTACATACAAAGATAATATTTGGCACTCATGAGGTGAATGTGAGGATTATGAAATGCAACATGATAGCATAATAGAACGAACAAGTGAGCAGTGTGCTCTGTTGCACCTGTGGCCACACCCGACACCTGCAGGAAAGTGAACACTGGAGTTCAAGGAAAATACGATATTTAGCTGGTGTCAGGCTGCTCTTTAAATAGGATGCCTAATTGTGAAGGGTGTGGTCGATATATTATATACTATAATCATCCCTACATTACTGTAATAAAATCTGATATGTCTCCTCTCAGGGTGATCTAGGTGGTACCAGGACTCTGCAGAAGAAGTGGACCACTTTCCAAAAAGCCAGACTGGAGTGCTCCCTCCCCGAGCGTCACGTCTCCTTCAACAACCTCAGAGCTGTCTTCACACTGCCTGGGCAGGACTGGCGGGGGACCACTTTCTACGGCATCTTCCATGCTCAGTGGTGAGTCAGGACAAAAAGTCTGAAGATATTGTTCAGTTTTCAGTATCAACCTCAGATAATGTGATGACATTCTGCTGTGTGGCAGAGTTAATTATTACATGTGCCATCTGCTGTCAGGGCGAGACACTGCATCACTGCAACATGTCACATATTAGCTTTTGTTCAAATCATGGGTCAGATAGTCAGTCTGATATAATGGCTCTAATTATGTACTCTGCATGAATAGGTATTTACAGGGTAATTTGGCCTTTAATATAATAGGCCTTTAACCGACACTAATGTGAATTATTTTGAGTGGATGCTACTACTATGTCAACTACTATGAATGGCTGTAATGTGTAAATAAGTTACTTAAAAAAAAAAAAAGTAAGGCAGCAGGTTTCCTTTTGGAGGAAAGTTGGTGACTTTGTCTGTCTCCGGGCACTGCCCTTTGATGTGAGTCTTTTGTGTTCTTCAGTAAGATATCATATCGCAAAGTGAACCAGCTTTGAACTTCAAGCTTTGTTTCTTCATTCAGCGTTCCCACTGCTGCTAAAAAAAAAAAAAAAAGCTTAATCCTTTTTCTCTGTGTGACTCGCTGGGGATTCCTTAAAGCCCCCCGGCTTTGATGAAGATAACATTAAGATAATTGGACATTATGTAAATGATGACTTGGAGTTCAAGCCATAATCTGATTGAATAGGCTAGCATTTTAACATGCTAAGACATCACTGCTGTCCTTTAGTTTGACGTTCACCTTATAAAACCTGTGGCTTTGATGTACATTAACAGACCGGAAAAGCACTCCCCTCCCAGAACAAATCACATTATATGAATTAATGGACACAACTTCTTCCTTCCTGCTTACAGCTTTCAAAAACTGACATTTTACAGTTCAGGTAAATGAATATAAATATAAAGCTTTGCACCACGATAAATGCTCAAACAACAGAAATGATACTATAAATTTGTGACTTTGCTTCTCATCTAGCCGAAGGTCAATCCAGAGTTGATTTTGACAGGAACATTGTTTGTACCAAATGTGTCAGTTAATCAGTGTGACGTAAAAATGGAAAAAAACATTTTTTATTACCGGAAATCAAATATATCTGTGAGATGAAAAGTGCAGGTATTATTTAATATGTCTGAGTCATCAATAGTCAATTTCAGTCCCACTTTTGGTCTGAAATTATGTCGGGAGGAAAAAGACCACTTCACCTCGTACTTTTTCTGATTAGAACCATCTGACCAGTTCATCAGTTTGCTTTGTTACAGAAGGAGTGAAAATGCATCTAAATGTTGCAATTTAGTATATATAGTCCATATTTTAAGATGCTACAGATACATATATTTTCTAAAACTGTTCACATATTCTTTCCTGTTTAGTATAACTCACATTCTTACATGTTTGTCTGGCTTTACTTTTTCTGTATCCAGTAGCTAATTGCTACCGAAATGTCAAAATGTTCTACAAGAGGAGGACTAATTTGCCTCTCAGTTTTCATCGTTGCACATTTCTAATTCCCCGGCGGCTTGTTTCAGGGGGGACGTGGACGTGTCGGCGGTGTGCCAGTACCAGATCAGTGATGTGAAGAAGGTTTTTGAAGGATCATACAAGGAATACAGGGAGGCATCCCAGAGGTGGGGACGCTACACTGGTGCTGTTCCCGTCCCACGACCTGGATCGGTAAGTAACTGGGGAGCCTGAACTGCATCCAAGGGAGGGATAGGATATGGATAATTAGGGTGGGAGGGAAATAGAAATGGGTGGTGTGGGTTGCTGACAGCAAAAGCTGGCACGACACGAAAAGCTAAGAACGTAATGATCCAAGACGAAAAAGGAAAGGAAGCAGGGAAAGAGGTGTCGAGGTGACAGGCGGAGGTGAAGAGTGAAAGAGGAGTGATCTCAAAGCCAAGAAGCCATGCCAACCTGTCCCAGCTGTATCTAAGAAGCTCCCTCTGTTTTCTCCTTCGCCCTCTCATTCCTCCCTTTATCCTTTCCTTCCTTAATCTCCTTCTTATCCCCCTTTTTCCTGCTTCACTTTCTCTTCTCTCTCTTTCCATTCCGTCTCATTCCATTTTTTTCTCTCCTCTCATTCGCCTGTCTATCCTGCAGTGTATAACCAACTCAGACAGGGAGAACGGCTACAACAGCTCACTGCAGCTACCTGACGCCACGCTCAACTTTGCCAAGAAGCACCCACTGATGGGGGACAAAGCTCTTGCTCGTCCCCTGCTGCTTACTAAGGGCGTCAACTTCACCAGGCTGGCAGTGGATCGGGTTAGTGCCCTGGATCAGCGGGCATACAACATGCTGTTCATCGGCACAGGTACATATGACATGAGGGGATCCCTGGGGAACACAGCAAAATTCAAGCAATGAATTCAGTGTTCTTTTCAACTACTCTTCCACTTCTTCATACTCAACATGAAATTAAATTTCAGATGACACTTCAAAAGACTTTAAAACAGTTGACACTTAACAGTACTTACAACTCAACTGACACTTCAACTGCTTTTAGCAGTTCAATTTAAACTGCAATTCTGTTTTAAAATGTAGGAAATATTTCAAGAGATTTTAACCTGTTTACAGTGTTTGTACCTACAATATCTTTAAGAACGCTTTTACATTTTCTTCAGAAAATTAAGCCTTTTCCAGTCACATATAAAGTTAGTAATATAATATAATATAATACAAGTATACAATAATACATTTTGTGTTTTTTCATGGTTGTTGTATTGGATTGTATTATATTATATGAATACGGAGAACATATTCGTTCTTCATATTCCCCTATTCTCTCCACTGTGTGTGAGTGTGTGTTTGTGTCTGTGTGTGTGTTGGAGGTGCGGGGTTGCTCACAGTATTTTTTGAAGGGATGAGAGCTTTCAGTCCACGAGAGGAGACAAGGACAGGTACTGGCATTAGGCATGGTGGCACAAAACAACATGCCATCTGGCCAGACTTCAGCTGGGTTTCAATTAAGGACTTGATTTGCATGCTGAGATCCATCTTCATGCATCAAAGGAAACATCGACATATGCGCAACTTAATTAATATCTCCTGTCAGTAGCCATAGGGCCCATATGCAGGTGTCCTGTTTTGGCACAGTTCTAAAAATCAGCAGGCACTCCCCGAGGCTCAATTCTAAATAAAATAAAAATCTGACAGCGGATTCCAGGGAATGTGAATTTGAATGCAGCCCGTCTTATGAATGGAGAGAGACTCAACTGTTTACCATTCAGATCAGCGCAGTCACACTGCAGAGTGATTGTGGCAACTGACAGTGTGACAACAGCGGACTCAGGGCTTCTCTGTTGGCAAGCGGGGAGGCCAACCCGCACACACACACAAGGGCACACACCCAGGGGTGACACACTCACAAATTGATACACCCACACACAAACACATACACACACGTACAGATATACACACACTCACTCCCGGAGCCAAGTGCAGTCACCCCCACTTGTCGTGCTTCACAGCACAAACTCAACAGGGCCCCTGGCAGACTTGCGCTCATAGTGCCAATTGGGCTGTGGGCTTGATTAGCTATTAGCTGCAGCATAGCGACAGCTGATGTGAAGAGAGAGAGAGAGAGACAGTTTGTTGAGACTGTTTTTCAGAAAACCAGGCTATAGGATTTAGGGATTAGTCTACACTGGTCCCTGACAGCGCAAGAGGCAAGTGTGATGATATGCCTGCTGCTTGCAATGCCTGTGTGTGTGTGTGTATGTGTACGTGTGTGTGCGTGTGTGTGCGTGTGTGTGTGTGTGTGGGCGTGCACGTTTATTCCTATTTGCTGCCGAGTTAGCTTTTCATATTATCCGTGACAGTCTCTTAATCAAGAGGACCATACTAGAAAGCACATGTCGTTAGACAGACAGACAGACACACACACACACACACACACACTCACACCCACATCAAGGTCACCTCACCAGCTGTCCCTAAAATGCCTTTCATCAAGGGAGACCTAAACTTGTTCACAATGCCCTACATGAAAGGAGCACAGGATCTCCTCTTTCTCCTTTTCCAGCATCAGCTCCACACACACTGCTTGAAAAAAGTCTTTAAAATGTCCCTGATGATATTACGTATCCCCAAGGTTAGGAACAGCGCCTTGACTCTTTTAAACTCACTTTTAAAATAGTTTGTAGATGAGATAGACAGCTCAGTAATGTAGCTGTGTGTTTAGCCAGGGTATGTTGTTTTGTTTTTTTTCATTTTCTGCCTTTCTCAGTTGCAGAGCTGTATAAAACATCAATGCAGTTGGCATCAAAATTTCAGGAAATGATGGTTGATTAAAGTTGCAGAAAACTTGATGACACATCAAGCATATCATGCTGTTATGTGTCTGAAAACAGATAAGATTACTTTTTTCAGAATACTTTATTCATCTATAGAGATTTTTTCCACAGCAGGCATTTTTTAAACCATAGCAGGAAAGGCACAGGTGTAACTAATAACATTATTTAAGGCAGCCATTCAGTTAGATGCTCCAGTTCCACGGCTCATATTTGCATGAGGGCTCTCGGCCATGACTTACTGGAGCGCCCCAAATGTCATTAATTTTAGTGGTTTCACATGTACTTTACCTGCTGTGACAAGTCGAAATTTAGCATTAAACCTTAAAATGAGCCTTTACATTTGGCAGCTAAAGACAGTATTTTGCAGTGAGTGATGTATCAAGTGATGATTTCCAGCTTATGCTTAAATATTTTAATGAATTGCTATGGCATCAAAGGAGTTTGTTTGTATATCTTGTCATGAATATTTAAATTACCTTCTATGCAGTCACAGGTGTAAGGATAAATTTATTATCACTTCATTATTATTCAAATGAACCACTGTGTAGTCACAGTTGTGTGTGTTATATTGTTATCATTGATATGGTATTTGCTAATATTATATCAATGATATTTAAATGAGCTTTTAAATTAGCTGTTTGCCAAAGATTGTGTTTATTGGGTATTAGGTATTGGGACTCAACTGCTGAAGCTGTTTGAAAGTATGTTTTTATGCATGCCATAGAAGATTGTCCTGAGCAGATTAAAGAAAGTCTAGTGAAGTGAGCTCAATCTTTCCTCTTCTTCTTCCTTTCCTTGTGCGTTGCAGCGGCGGGCTGGCTGCAGAGGGTGGTGATCCTGGGCACCGAGGCCCATGTAATAGAAGAGATCCAGCTGTTTGAGACAGCCCAGCCTGTGGACAGCCTGACCATCTCTCACTCTAAGGTAGGGAACCAGAGATATTACACACATAGAGTTTGAAAAATGTATGTTAATTACACAGGAGGTGTATATAGCATTTTTGGAGCTTTTTGTATTTTTCAATGATAAAGAGGCTCACTTTCAGACAGTCTTTCCTGGATATTGCATTCAGTTGAACATACAAAAAGTGACAGAAAATGTAGTACAAAGTATTATAAAGAGAGGTTGAGAGAGAATGTAAAACCCTCCTTGCTTTCTCACCTCACCTTTCTGCACACTTGGCCATCAAGTGATTTTTATTAAAAAGGTAGCCACTCTTCTTTCCCTAATTGGTAGCTTGAGTCTGAGCTTCCAGCTGCTCGAACTCACTATACTAAAGCATACACCTTATGCATATCTTTGTGGAGTCCTAGATATATTGTTTTCTGTCTTTTTGAAAGATGAGAAATCTTAATGGTCTCTCAGGGGGAAAAGTTGTTCAAGTTTTTTTTTTTATCTTGTTTTGGGGATCTACTGACTGGCTACTGCATCAAACATGTTTCTATACTTCCTCTGATCATGTCCCTCAAAAGTAGCTTCGGGGTTTCATTAGCTTGCTGTGTTGTTGCATCATTTGTTCATCGGTATTCAGTGATAACAGTTGCTTTGTCTTCTGCTGGTCTGTCATTACCCTTTTTTGACATTTACAATCATAGATCCATTGACAACAGACAGGCAGTCGGTATGATGCCATTGGCCCGGTGCCACTCAGCTGATGTTTTTATCAACACTGCCCTTTTTCAGGTCACCTCATGAATCACAATAACAATAATTACAATCCTTCACCGGGGCATTGAACCTTTGGCCCTGTTGTTTTCTCAGCCTTCCTTCCCTGTCCTGTGCTGACACTGGTTTTGTCCCCCATGGCTCTACAAATCACATATCCACAGTTCAATGTAGTTTTGACTGGGCATTCCCAGTCCTAAAGATCCCTGCTTATCTCATTAATACTGGCTTAGCCACAACCAGACATTTTATAACAGCTTTTGCGAAAAGAACGCAACCCAGGTTGGATTGGTATTGTTCAGGGGGGTGACTGTTATTGTAATTGAGAGTGATTATCCCATTATCTCCTCTAACCCCCTAACTGAGTCTCTTTCTCACTCTCTCCCTGTTTATCTTTCTTCTTGTTTTCATCTCTCTCTGGTTTCTGTCTCTGGATGATGGCTGGATCTGTTCTTCGTCTTCTTCTTCGTTCTCTTTTCTTCTCACTCTGTCTCTCTGTAGAAGTATTTGTACATCGGCTCTCGTTCTGAGGTTCTCCAGCTGCCCTTGGCCAACTGCAGCCGCTATCAGTCTCAACCAGACTGTCTGCTAGCCCGGGACCCATATTGCGCTTGGGACAGTGAGGGTCGGGCCTGTGTCCGCATTGACCTCCATCGCGGGTGAGTACAGTACATATGTGCAACCACAGATACACACCAATATAAATTTTTTAGTCTTGGTATTGACATTTTAGGAAAAAACTCCTGATTTCAGATACTAGAAAGTCTCTGCGAAAGCCTGTAGAACATTTAGAAATGATGTACCCCATATACTTTATATTGACATCCATACTAATGAAAGTCTTGAACATAAGAGGCTCCTACAGCATCAGCTTTCATTGTAGGTTTTATAGACTTTCGCCCTAAAGCTATAAAATCCTCCTGCTTCACATGCTGAGATTACTCTTGTCAACGATGTCAAACCATATTGACAAGCTGTCTGCATATTAGAGCTGGATAACATTTGCCAATGTCAATGTTAAGTACATTAAGTACATTTACATATTATGTGTAGCTAAAATCTACCTTTAGCTACACTGTCGAAATTAGATATGTTTTAATTAAATCAGGTTATTTTGGGGGGAACTATTGTTACAAATACATTAAAGATTACATATACACACACTGGATCCAGTATTAGCTGTTATTAATCTTCAACTTTGATTTCTGCTCTTTCCCCTCTAGGTCCACCTCCTCCCTGTCACAGGACCTTATGCTGGAAAGATTCAGTCGGGGAAAAACCAAGTTCGATAAGCCCGTCTCCATCCCCAGCCCTGGTGAGTGTGGGGCCACTCCTCAGTAGTGGCCCCTTGTGGGAATTGACTGTTAGTGCAGGAGCAAGTCAGTGGAAAGGAAAGAGACTGGACTTGAGGTGGACTGAGTAAATGCATTTAGTTTAAGCTGAATGAATGGAGTTAAGTGGTGGCTAGTGCAGAATATGAATTGGAATAATCATAATAATAATGATACTTAACCCTTCCCCCTGTCTATTTCACTCCTTCCCTCATTCTCTCCTCCCATCCCTCTTCAGAGCATTCTCGTCTTCGGAACGTAACAGTGGTGGTCGGGTCGGACATGGTGCTTCCTTGCCAGCTGGTCTCTAACCTGGCTCAGCCCTGCTGGTTCCTCAACGACCGTGAGCTCCAACTGGGAGACCCCGAGGCCGGAGGACCGCGCTTTGACCGGACCCTTAAGGCCCTTGTCGTCCCCGAAGCGGGTCAGATGCAAGCAGGCCGCTATATCTGCTACTCAGACGAGCAGGGTGTCAAGTTTCAGACAGAGCGCTACCAGGTGGCTGTAGTAGCCAGTGCTCCGGTCTTCATGGAGGCCCGGGCTCCAGACAGCAGCATGGGGCTCTTTTGGGTGCTGGTCATCACCCTTGGTGCAGCGTGCCTAATGCTCTTGGTGGCAGCTCTTTACCTGCGCAGGAGGCTGAAACTGGCACTTGGAAAGGGAGCTGACATGAAGCCGCTTGAGAGCACCCTGGTCTACCCCATCACCCTTCCCAAGGAGGCACCAACTTTTGTTCCCAGCAAGATGCCCAGCGACGAGGACCGATTCTGGGAGACGGGCGCCAATTATTACTACTCAGATGGCTCGCTGAAGATCGTTCCCGGTCACGCCCTGGGGCCCAGCAGTGTCAGCAGCACGGCGTCGCCTAGTGTCATTCCCGGCCAGCCCATCCACTCCCCCAGCCGTCTCAGCCTCACCAATATCCGAGGCTCCGGTAGCAACGGCTACATTCGCCTCAACCTGAGCACAGCAGGGGAGGAGAGGGCTAGCGGGGCTGGTGCTGGGGGCGGCGGGCTCGGAGGCCTGGGCGTGGGTGGGAACGACTACTCCAGCCCCTTCAAGGAAGAGCTGAGACGCACTCTGCAGCAGAGAAGTGTGCTGCCTGACGCAAACCCCGAGGAGTCGTCCGTCTAGGCCTGTCCTCCTCTGTCTCCAGTCCCTGAGTTGGAAAAACAAAACAACCAACCTACCTCCCTCCTTTTGAGGATGCCTGCTCTCTCTCTCTCTTACAGTGACATGCTGTCAATTCCCCATGCGCTCTCTCACTCTGCCAATGCCTGTTTGGCTCACTGTAGACATTTATAGCACACAGCATGTTAAATATACAAACTCATACACCGTGTTTGCCAATATGCACTCTTATAATTATTGTGTTCTGGGCACCATGCAGTCATGGACTTTTTCTGCTTCCACTGTGCAATCACCACTTGTGTAAATTCTGTATTTAAAGAGGAATTCTGAACGCAGAAGGAGAACACCTTAAGCATGGTAATCAAAGAAATGGCGTTACATGTCTTCTGAAGGGCACATTTCTTTTATGTTGAGTGGACCAAGGGAGGCTTTTAGCCTCTATGCTGAAACCAGTTGAGGAATGGCAAATGCAACTGACTGGAAATATTGAACTGATTCTCTGTCCTTCTGTTCCTTTGAGACCTTTTCAGCTTTTACTGCACTTAAAACTGGAAGCGCGTCTTCCCTTTTTTGTATTCGTGAGCCAAGAGTATGAGAGTGGTATAAAAAGACTAATTAATCTCGAAGCAAGACGACAATCATGCCGAAGCTCTGTGTGGGACAGAGAGGTGGAGTGGAGAAAGAGCGAGAGACAAAGAGAGAGGAAATTAAATGGAAAATGAAGTGAACTAGAGTGAAAGACGCAAGGGGGTTTTTGAATGAAGGACAATCTCTCAAGACTTTCTCTGCTCAATTTGTTTTTTCCCCAAGTTGTATTTACTCCCAGAGAAAGTCCTTGATCCCTTCCACTTTAATTTGTTGTGACGGTTGGTTTGAATTAAGACATTTCTTGTTGTTATTTTTCTACGTCTTACGGACTACAACAGTGTTTCAAGCAGTTATTAAGTGACTAATGGCTCCCCTCTACCCTGTGAATGACAGCGTAAGGGCAAGCGCTTACATTCCTCGCTCAGCCCTGCACGGTGACCTTCAAATGCACCTTCAAGTTAAATATACTACAAGTGCACTCCATATTACATTTATTAGAATCACAGTGTGTAACAGATACGTGTTTTGGTTGAGCTGTTTTGGACGTTTGTTCATCTCTTCTGAAAAGAAAAGCCTATTTGCATTCAGGTCTTAGCAGCAGGACAATAACTGCACACTTAATTCCAAATTGAAGTTGACGCAAAGACGTTTGGCATGGAGAATGTAGATGAACCCTCACTGTTGCGACGGCTGTGGATGTCTCAATAAGTGCTTTATATCTTACGTGTTTGGTGAAGGTGGTAACTTGCACTGCAAGAAGGAAACTACCCCTCTCACACACTCATTCACAAACACTAGCAGGCTTCTGAATGCCAACCATCCTGGACTACAGTGTGTTTGTGAAACGCCCTTAAACCCCATGAAACCCCTCCCTCTAACCGATGCCCAGAAACTGACCCGGGGCTACTGTGGACATATACAGAGGAAAAACTGTAAAAACCTCCTTCACAAAAAGAACACCCTTGCAGTGTTGATGGAAGAATGGACAAACAGAAAGACAGACTGATTGCTGCAATGCTGACAAGCTTCTGGCTCCAGGCAGAAAGCGGCTGTAAACCAGTGAAAGGTATTGTTTTACTTAATTAATTTCATGTAAACAGATTTAAGCAAAGTCCTAACCTTAAACAAATTCCTTTGCACAGTTCAGCATTAAGAGGAATACCTCAACATTTCGGAGAAAAGCTTATTAGCTTATTAGCTTTCTTCAATCAATCAATCAAAGCTCGAGGTCGAGAGAAGATTGTTACTGCTCTTGTTTCAATCTTCTCATCTAATTTTTTTGCAAGAAAGCAAATAAGTGTATTTCCCCAAAATTAAAATAACCTCATTGGTTGATCAAATCCATGCCTGTGTTGCTTCAAGCCAGGTAATATCACATATGTTGCGTGATATGAGGAGACAAGCATAAGAATAAGCAGGTGATCCTGTAATGAATATATAGAATGGTGGCGTTAATGATGTATATATGCTCTATATACTTGAAAAAAAATACATATAAATGTAATATGGCTAATGTAGACTGGTTTCTTCTTATGTGAAGAGGGAAAATAGTCCCTGGTGCTCATAGATGGGTCAATCTCCTACTCATCAAATGTTGTCTTCGTGTACTCTTGGATTTAAGTCTTGAGGGACCCAGATGCATCAGGAAAACTGCTTTCATGGCAAAAGATAAGAAAACATCCAACACACTGCCTGAAGCATGCAACTAGAGCATTTTGTTAAAAAGAAAATGTTTCAATCATACAAGGATCAAAATAAGTTGACCCAAGAAAGATTTTGGGATGAAATATTCAGCTTCCGAGATACAGCCAGTGAACAAGACCTTCTACTGTCAATCTCCCACTCAAAACTGCAAGTTCTCGTTTTCTTTTCCCCCTAGTAACCTACAATGACGTAGTAGGGTATGCTTAAGTGTCACCATGAAGCATCAGACTTAATGATTTAAATATAAAGTACTCTCATGGTGATACATTGATTTCCTAATAAATATGACCTACTTCCTCTCATTTCAAGAAAACTTTACAATCAACACTAAGTGAAAATGAAGTCAAAGTAGTTCTAACTTTATGGCATTTCTGTGCTTTGTCCATCAGGGGTGGCTTTTTGTTTTTGGAGCCTGTCTGTCAGGACCAGAGGAACACAGCAAGAAAGAAGGGGAGGACAAAAATACTTTGTTTTAACCTCACTGTGTACAGCGCGCTGAGAGAGATGTAAAATATGAAAATGATCCCAAGGTTGAAGAGGTACTCCATCCTAGTGTTGCATGATACTCTGCAAGTGGACTGTACATATTTGATATGATCATCCTTGTAGAAGTGCATCATTTTGATTGATCATTTTTGGACTTTTACAGACACTAATATTGTGGAACACTAATTCTCTCTTTGGAAGAAACTAAATATGTCTGATTTTATGATTCAAGGGTTGTACAGGAATTCAAGGCTACATTTCAACATGTTTACTTTTTCTGTGCCTCTTCACTTATTGGATAAGCCAAAGTAGACTGCAGATGCTTTTGTTCTTGTTAAAATACTTCATTTTGTTTGATTCCAGACCAATATTTAAGTCTCAGAAGTCCGTCCACTTTGCTACACTGAGCTGATGTCTACAGCCTTTCTGCATATTTTTATCTGCAGCTACAATTTCCCTCAAGCAAAACGTAAAAAAGGCTTGAGGCTTATGGACTTCCTGTTTGCTCCCTGTTTACATGTCAGCAGTGATCTGCTGGACCTGATTCTTGATCCCCACTCTTTATGAAGGCTGCTTAATGTACCAAAACTTTAACCATTATTTCATTTGTCAGCCCCAAAACCAAAAAAGTAGCTGTTGATTTAAAGCAGATCTGTGGTAGAATGTGTCCACTTTATAAAGTAGTATTAAATTCCCTGAAGCAGAAGCTAAAATCACATTAGCTTTTTTTTTTTTTTTACTGGTACTTGGTTATGTCTCAGTACATCTTCTGTTAACAATTAGGCTTTACTTTCTAATCAAACATGTTGCAAAAAGGAAAAAAGGTTTGAAGGAACACAGGTCTCAAGCTTGAAAAAAAAATGCATGTGTGATGTACTTAATGTGCATTTCTTCTTCAGTTCTTACTCATTTGTTTGCTCCTAACAGTTTCCCCCACACAAGGCTTTAGGTTCTGCTGTTTTTCTTGCTTTATATTTTGTATTATTGTATATCACCCCTATTTTGATTTGCCCCATTTTTGCTTGTTTGTTATTGATCTTTTATGTTTGTTTTTAAAGTATGTTAAGTAACTTATTTCACTTGTACAAACATGTCTATTTATTGTACATATGTCCTTATTTTTTATATGTGTATATATACACAAATAAAAATAGAGATATAAACGAGTTGTGTGAGTCTGTTAAAGGGGAAGTCCATCCCGAAGAAATAAACCTGGTGATGTCATCTGGGTTGATGATGTAATCCGAGTCATCTCCGCTTGGGCTTGGAGACAATTACAAGTTAATAAGAAAAAGATTTTGTTAAAAACTAAGTGTGTGAAGTTTTGAAATACATAGGTGTTTACCGGACAGAAAGGTATGCCACTGGTTGCATTATGGGAAATGTAGGATTCAATCTTTTGGGAGCTTGCTGCATCATTTTTAACCATTTGTTTTGAGTTTGTCTCTTGTGAGTCCCCAAACTCAATGGAGGTGCAATACTAAATAACTAGAGTACAGCTTTAACACATATAGTGTTGATAAAGTGAACACTAGAAAAATTTGTTTTCATATTTTAAGTGATTCAGCAGCAGCGATTTCCAACCAGGGATAGTTGTAACTCAACATTGACGTGTTTAGGAGGAAAATACATAGTATTATAAATTGACGAGAAGCTCATCTTTCGTAGATTTATTGTCACAGTACCGAAACCATGTTTTTAGATTGAGAGTACGTGAAAACTAGTTATGAGCAGAGATTGCAAAAGTGGTGGATAAATTGTTGAAACACTCCCTCCACTGATTTTTGATTAAATAATATACTGACAAAGGTAGAATAAAGACACCAAGTCTAAGCATTGCTGACAATACCAGGATGATATCAAATCTATAATTAATTCAAGTAACTTGCTTCATGCATCAATGAATGTTAGCCTTATATGAGGACATAGTTAGTGAGAATTTAAATTGCTGTTATACCATAGAATCACTTGGAACATTTTTCCCTGTAACAAAGTGAGGGTCTTGGAGCATAATCTAAAATATAAACCCTGGAGGCGTGCACAGATCTCATTTTGGACAGTAGCTCAGACACATACCGGGTTATTTCACCTGTGAATGTCTAGAACTGCTTCATTTCCCCAGTCTGTGCTGCACATAGCAACTACAGCCGAGCTTCCATCGACATGCACAGCCTTGCCTGGTGTCAACAGAAGAAGCCACATGCTTCATGTGGTAGACAGTCCTAGCTGTGGAGAGAGCCTCACAGTTGCATCTGATCTTAGTGTACTCAGCTGCACCGCAGACTTTGAAACCCCACAACTGTGTGTGTGAATAGGGTTTACTGAGCTTTTCAATATCAGACCACAGTTTATCTACCTGTTTGGCTTGATATGAGTTTTATTTATTGCTAGACACACACAATCCTTGTACACCGTATTAAAGTATGATAACGTAGAGTTAAAGTCATTATTAATTGTTTTTCTTGGATTGTATTGATGGTTGTCTCACTTATGAGCAGCTGAACATCATAAGTTATCCAACTTTTATTTATCCCAACTATTACCTCCATTAAAAACCTTTAAGGACAGTAAGTGATGTGTATTTAAATGATGCCACACAATACAACCTCCAACAAGATAAACTGTCTTGTTGAGAAATGCTAATAGATACCTGTCTGGCAAACAGATTGGAAGTGTTAACTTTGAGCATCAGGTCAGCTATGAAGCAACAGACAGCTCCAGCTGTTTCAAGACAGCCAACAGCAGATGGGGCCCGACAGTCGAGGTTCCAGCCCAGATGGATCACTGCGGAAAAATGCTTTTTATAATTTTAACCCAAACCATGAAAATGATTGATTTTGCATGCTTTTTATATGCATCTGGCTATAGATCAGTGTTTGCTTAGTATTAGTCAAAATTAATGAGGAACTGATTTGATCACAAGTGCACATTAGTAAATCTATTGAGTCTTTAAATTTTAATGAAGTGTTAATGTAGTGTTGCTTTTGAACTTATCAAACTAGCCACACTCCATTCACAAGCTTGCTTCTCTGATTGTTCCTAACACTATAGTCCCCATTTCCTATTTATTTACTTGTATACAAAGCACAAGTAAATAAAGCAGGTGCAGGGAAACGTCTCTATCCTGCTTTGACTTTTGGAGGACACGTGATATCCTGTCTGGGATTTCTATTGGCCAATTCATATTAAACGAGTTCCGGTCCCGTTGCTGTCCTTAAAGTACGGAAGTTAGTTCCTACGATTGACACAGTTTCTAAATTTTTTTAATCGATATGTAAAAACAAAGGGCGTTTTTATTATCCATGATAATTATGTGTATATGTATTTGAAGTGGCATGATCGTTCATTGTTTTTGAATGTTGCTGACTTTTTCGCGGAGGGATCCACACGTAGCCGCTTGCTCTGGCGTGGAGGGTGATTTGAATCTCTCTTTCTAACTGTTTGTATTTTAACTTACATGAGCAAAAATTGAGATATTAGCGGCTTTTTAATGACACCATAGTCCACGTATGTGTTTTTTTTATATATTTTTTTAAACAACAGACACCCGTATAGTTTACCTTAAATGTACAAGGTAAGTGTTTTATTTGCTGTCACTCCGTTACATCCAACACGACTGTTGCTACTTTTGCTACTATTGCTAACGTCCAATGTAAAGAGACCACACAGTTAGAGACGAGCATGATAAACTAAGTAAAACAAGCTGCTAGTTGGCGACAATGACTAAAAATAAAAGCATTTATGAGGCAAATGTAGGACGTTTTGAGTTAAGTTAGTGTTGGCATGTTGTCTTATGTTAGCGGCAGTATACAGCTAGCTATATTAGCATCCTGATAAAGTCAAGGGAAAATTAACTTACTGTTTACATGAATTTTGGTTATTGAAATGTTAAATTCATATTATTGTAAGCTGTTGTGGCCTACAAGGATGAGCCTCACTGAAACAATATATTTTGGATATACTGTATATACTGAATACAGGTGACTGACTATCTTTTAACACTCACTACAGGTGTGGTTCAGCTGCTCTTGTAACGTTAAGATGTTTTCAAATGTCTATGCAGATGTCTACCGTAGAGATGAAATCTGCTGGCTCTGACGGAGACCAGTGGGCAAAAGTGTTGCCCTCGTCAGAAGAGGACTCCCCTGCTGTTTTAAATGACATTTCATCACCTCTGAATTTCTCCAAGCTCACACCTTCTCAGTTTGGCATCTCTGTCCAAAGTTTCAACCCAGCATCATCAAACCGCAAAGGTAACACGACTGCTATAATCTGCTAATCTGTAAGGATTTGAGAGAAAAAAAAAAAAGAAAGGTGTGATCAGAATCACATTTGTGAACAAAGCACTAGCAGATGTAGATGAACTTTAGATTGACTGTAGAGGTAAGGTGATGAAGTTTGTATTTCCTACATCTCGCAGCTTTCGAGTTTTGCTGAAGTGGCATTTATCTCCCTCATGCTCTAGAAAAGTCTCGTTTAGCGCAAATAAAGGCGAGACGGAGGTCCAGTGTTGGTGTGCGGGGCTCCCCAGAGACAAACTCCCTCATCCGCTTCATGGCACAACAGAGAATGAAGACTCCGCCATCCCACCAAACTCCAGAGGTGAGATGCATCCTGGGGTGCAGTTGAGAAAATTTTACATTATATTGGAGTGTGAGACTGCACCCTTTTGGTTGGTTCTCAGTATTATAATATTGAAGGTGGTGTATATTATTTATTCTCTGGGAAGCACACAAAGACTAACTGCCACAATACATATAGTTGTTGCACATCTACATATGTGCACTGGCTGTCAACAGAATTTCAGAGCCTCACCAGGAGATTACAGATGAGTTGAGATCAGCCCTTTGGCTCAGGCATCATATTTACACATTATTAATAATTATCTAATAAGTATTTAATATGAAGCAGATTTTTTTTCTTTGTCTGCAATGTATGTTTGATACGATTTTTTAATTTTAAATAGTAATTTGCTTCATGAAAACAGACGTTGTGGAACATCAGATTCAGTATAATTACCACCATATCTTGCCTGATGGTAGATTCACATCGTGTTTGACTTGTCTAACACATGTACAGTTGAGTAGGATTACTGTGACTTTGTGCAGATACAGACCTTACACACAACACTAAGCTTCTGTGTGCAGCCATGATCCTAGACTATGAAGTGTTTGTATCAACGGTATCTTTACTCATCAACATTAACTTGATGTAGTAAAGGAACGGAGCAGAGCAGACAATGATGGAGCTCCCACTGTGACAGTGTGAATGAATGTAGCAGAGATACTGAGTTAAAACATACGTTCTGCCTAACGTAGAGCAATAAGCCTCGTAACAAGTTATCATGGCATAGCAAAAGTATGGAAACTTCAACTGAATTTTCTCAAACTACTCCTGCAGGATAATCCACCTCTCTGCTGTCCACTGTAATGCTCAGTATGTGTTAAACTGCCATCATTCTACCAAAATATGTTTAAATGGACTAACAATAAATAAATAAGTCTGACTTATTAATGTTTTCTGATGCCATTAAATGTTTATTTTTAATCTACATAGCTGTAAAACTGCCTGTAGTTTCTATTATGATAATTTTTAAATACAGTTTTCTTATTCTTATCCTCTCTCTCACTGGTTAAGTGGTTTCTCACAAGTGAAGGAATGGAGGTGGGCACAAACGGCTTAAACCAATGGTATGAGTCTGCTCATTGGCACAAATTGCTTGTTAAGGATAAGGATCCAAATGAAAACTGTGTATTTAACCATATATTGGCGAAACTATGCATGTTTCAAATAATGGACAGTAGAGAAGTGGAATGTGCTGCAGAAGTGGTTTGTCTCGAGTCTATTGGTAATTTGTTTTCACTGTAGGAGCTACATTCAAGTCTGCAGGTAGTGTTTTTGATACTAAAGGGATACATTTTGGTTCAAATGTAAATGCTTGATGGAAAGTATTCCTTTACTTTTGTGCAAACGGTAAGAACAGAATATCGTCAAGCATGGGACTCGCTGTTACTTTCCTGTTCAATGACACACAGCTAAACAAACCATACTATTCCTAGATTGTGTGTGGAGGGAATGTGTGATAGATGTGATGCCTCTCGCTAATATCACTTCTGTAATTTTAGATGTCTATGACCTGTTAAGCTGCATCACTGAGCAAATATGTTTGTTTTTGCTGTCTCAACTCTCAGCTTATCAAAAGTAGCCCCTTCCTTCCCCGGGTCACCTCCACATTGAGGCAGAAGATGGCTTCCTTCCAGAGCCTGATGGATGTGGAGGAGAGTGAGGTCTGTGATCCGATGCCAGCGCAGGAGGATGGAGGATGCATCAAGACAAGAGATTATCTGTCTGGTAAGGCTGCCTCATTGCCACAGGATTAATAGTTTCATTTCTCAACAAGGATTTATGCCAGTAGGAGTTCTTTATGATGTCTGGAGGCACTGTTCAAAAGCAATGGATTAATGCATAGCACAATATAAGCTCTGACAACATCTTAGCACTCAGCAGTCATATCTTAGTCTTAGCTTCTTTAATGTGCTAGTTTCTGAGCTGTTTGACTTTATCTCTCTGCCTTTGATCAAGTTTTCCTCAAGTTTTTCAAACTGTTTTCTTTTTAAATTTATGGTTATTTGATGTGAGATTTGATGTTGTTTTTATATTATTTATTTAACTGATGTGTCCCCAAGTCCCATTTGTTTTGTATTTTTACATAACTTGTCTTTTTGGATGGGTGGATTCTTCCTCTCAGATGGGAAAAACCTTGGAGTTAAAGAGAACCTCCCACCAATGATGACACCCACACCCAGCAAGAGGAGGTGCATGGGCCCCCTCAAAGGCTGCAAGGTGGAGATTAGAGAGACCAAAACTCCTATCCTCCACTTGAATTTCAAGGAGCAGGAGGTAAACTCACCCTTACAAAGTACTTAACTAGTTGGCTTCTGTTAATAGTTTAACTAAATGGTTTTACCTTTTCTCTACTTGGCTTACATTGAATCTGTTAAGTTTTTTGTAACTCTTATAAATGGAAGATGCTAGTTCTACATAGGATTTTTTTGTTTACTACAAACATTCAGAAAGAAAAACTAGCACATTGAAGCAAACAGAATTGGATTGAAGTTCTGGTTATTTGTGTTTGTTTATTGCATCTTTTTTCCATTTCCTTTTTGCATTTTTGTTTTTTAAGCTTAGATCTACTGCTTGTCTTCTGTAAAGTACCATGATAGTGATAGTACTGATAGTACAGTATCAGTTTCCCTGCTGTTGTGATGCCGTGTAGCAGAATGAAAGCAATGTGAATCCTTTAATTATGTCCACAGGAGGATGTAGAACTGGTGACACAGGCTGTGACAAAAGGACCACTGCCATCAAGTGAGACTGTGGAAGAGGCCCAAGCTGTGCTTATTTCCCCACCCGTCCATGTTGACGTTGAGACACTCGTGTTCTCTGAGCTTCAGGCCCGTTCAACTGCCAACAACCAGCAGGTTAGGTTCTAATCCAGACTGCAATACACACACAAAAGTTAGGAGTGAATCATAGAAAATGGATGCAGACTTAACATGAGCTTCCACTTGTAATGCTATTTGAGTAACAATTACTTTACTATGATTCACATGTGCTAAAAAAAAACCTTCAAAAACAAAGCTAAGACAGGGTGAGCAATAGACAGCACAACCAAATTTCTGAATGAAACATTTGATGGCCTTACCAGCAGGTCAGTTTAGAATATTGTAAGAACAGAAAATAAATGATATCATTTAACACACAATATACCTTCAGAGTCTATGTACTGAAACTGATGTTGGTATTAAAAATGTAAGCATTCACGCTTACTTAACCCTGTTCTCTGAAGCTTCTTGAACATCAATCCAACAGAATGGGCGATCTCATGTATTTGTCTCTCAGCAGGACAGTGTGTTTGAACTCCAAAGCCCCAGCCGACTACCGACTGATGACCTTGCATCAGTTTCACCAGCTCAGCCTGCCTCCCCATTCACCATTCCCTCTCTCCACTTACGGCAGGAGATGAAGCCCACAGGTAAACATGCATTGCTCTTTGTGGGTCATGCTACAGTAA
The DNA here is from genome assembly GCA_036937835.1 of Pampus argenteus. Lineage (NCBI taxonomy): Eukaryota > Metazoa > Chordata > Actinopteri > Scombriformes > Stromateidae > Pampus > Pampus argenteus. Next base: position 16,142,216 of record CM072867.1, read on the forward strand.
CTGGCCTTTTATCTTGGTTGAATTCTGCATTTGAGGCTACACAAAGCACAGAGCTAAACTTTCTGCAAATGTGTATTTTCTAAGAAGAAATTAATGTTTAACATTGCCTGAGCTTTCTGTGTTAAAGAACACACATGCGTTATATTAAAATGCTGTTACTGGTATTAAATATTTGGCCATGTTCAGATAAATGTGCACCAGTTCTGCAGTGTAGAGATCAGCACCCACTCACTAACAAGCACTCATACTTGGATTAGCAAATTCAGCAAATTACTTTGCCACTAAATAAAATTCTAGTAGTGCAAATTGTCATATGTAAAGGTCCAATTCCCTAATATGCAACCAGATAGTCCTTAAATATCCCACATAGTTAAATGCAGTTTATTATATCTTAAATTATAAAATTCAGGTAGGTCATACAAAATATCTTCTGATCAATTTCTGTTTTGAAATCTGTTTCTTTTACTACTTCCTTGGCAAAAGAAATCTATTTCTATTAATATTGCAGGCACCCTTAAATATGATCAGCTTGTGTCTCTCAATATTTTCAGTAAGATGTTTTCCCAAATATTAAGATTTAATGCTGCCGATAATAGAGATTTATCCTTATAATACACCAAGATCTAAGTAGACAGTGAAGGAGTTTATAGCTATTAGCTTTGTTTCCTATCTTTACACATATTGGGTTAGCAGTGCACCTGCAATAGGAAAATGGCTTATTTATGCATTCAGGGTTTTCCTGTCTGTGCAGGAGAGGATGATTCCACTGCAACCTTCATAGTAAAGAAGAAGAAGCAAGTGCGCTTTGGAGGACCACTCTCTCCTGAGTTTTTTGATAAGAACTTGCCCCCCAGCACCCCATTACAGAAGGGGGGCACGCCAGCCCGAGCCTCCACACCAGGTGGGAACTTAAAGCTCCGCTCAGTGCTGAAGACGCCACTGAAGAGTGAACCCCAGACCCCACAAGCTCACCCAGACCTCAGCAGCCCCACTGTGTTCGGTGCCTCCCCCACACTTGCATTGCCTCGCAACCGCAGAATGCAGTCTGTGGGAGAGGATAGTGAGGAGAAGGATGGAAAGGTAGCCATGGTGCCAGTGTTGTGTTAAGATAAGCAATGTTTCTGTGATCTTGTATTTGCTTTTTATTCTGCCAAATAATTTTTTTCTTAGTATAGTTTTGAGTTGCAACTGCAGACAGTTCTTAAGACATGTGATATTAAAATTAAATTTAAATTCAGCATTACTTGCACATCTATGTGAATCCTTGTTGTGGGAGAATGACAGGTTTACTGGTAATTGGTGGGTACATAGATACAGGGACATCAGATTATTACAAGGATGAGTACTGTGCAGACTGAACTGAACTGAACTGACTGTTTCTTCTGTTTTCTGCTCCTAGATTGTTTTCCCTTCAATGGAGGAGATTGACTCTGCAGGGATGACTGATACAGGTTGATTATTCAGTTAGTTTGACCCTGAGAGTTATAACTTCTCGTCTCTAGTAGCAGGCAGTCAAACACAGTTTGTATAACAGCAATTTCCATGTGTCACATTGTCAGGACATATGTGGGATGCCCAGCCGTTGAATTTAGACACTGCTTTCCAAGAGGAGTCTCTTTCTCAGAGTCTGACAGGTGAACTAGTCATACTTAAGTTTTTATGTTGTTGTTTTTTTTACTTTCATTGTCACTTAACTGTATATCTTTGTCACTCCTCCACCTTTTCTGCTGAAGTGTGAAGCCATAAGGTTTAACAGAAACTATATTTAGGTTTGTTGTGTGTTGCTTAAACAGCTCAGGTTTTTTTATTTTGAAGTCAGTCTAAGAAACCAAGTCAGTTGCCAGACTGCAAGTGTAGAAACGGGTAAATATCAGGGAAGTAGAAATGAAAAACATGTGAAGCCACAGCAAGTAACAAGACAGTAAAATCTTTCTCATACACATTTAGCCTTTGTTACTATTTACAGCACTAACCCACAGAATCAATATTTATACTACCTACAGCTGACAAAGTCTCAAACAGTTGTCTTTTCAACTATAATATATTTTTTTCCTCAGAGACTGTGACTAAACCCAGCATAACCTCCAAGATGGACACCGTGGATGAGCCTGTATCTTTACCAGAGGAGGAGAAGAAGAAGCAACTTGAAGCGGATATCGAAGCTCCAGCCACAACCAGAGCTAGAAATGGAAGGAAAAAGGTCTGCCACCATTGTAGCTATTTATTTTTACTTTTTTAAATCTACTTTTTAGATATTTTTAGCAACATCCTGTTTCACATTTATTCAGTAACTATCACCAGAATAATTATTGCTATACCCTATAGAATCGCATACTGTGAAATTTCATTTTTTATACACCAAGAACTACATTTCTCTCATTACAGTCGGGACAAGAGGTTGAATCTCCAGCTCGCTCCAGCAGTCGAAAGAGAAAGGTCTGCTTTTACCTCAAACTGCCCTCAGCTTGATCTCCCATGTTCAAATTTCCATTTATTAGATGAGATTGTCTTTTTAATAATTTAGGGATCATAACATGATCCAATCTAATCAACTGTTTTAATTTATCTGGTTCTAAAGTTAATCACATCTGAAGATATCCACTTCATATATGTGAGAGAGTGTCAGAGAGACTATATATCCTTATGCGTATGCCAACTTTCTGTTCCCCCAGCAGCCAGAGGACAGCGAACCTGTGAAGAGGTCGACACGCTCTGCTGCCAAGTCGGCCTCTGGGAAGATAAAGGTGAGTCTGTTCGTCTGATTTCTCTTTACAGCTCTTCACAGGCGGCTCTGCAAATGTCTTTCTGGGAGACACTCATGGACTATCATATCTGCCCAATCTGACGACTTACTTTGTTTAAACTGAGGAAAAGAACTGTGTGTATGAACATTATTAGACTCCAGTGCTGCCACTGCACATATTTATCAAGCTGACTATATGATCATAAATCGTTAGACTGCCTTAAATTAATTCTTAAAGTTGCGCCAGGGAGTGCAAACCTACGCTGCTGTCACAGATAATGGTAAAACACAGTTTGACAAGGCAGAAAGAAATAGTTTTTAACTGTTATATTATGAGTCATGTTAAAGTATAAAGCTGGAGATATTCAATATTTTTTTTATTGTCAATAAATCCCAAGACCAAAACTAACCATCTGTTCATCTGTTTTCCAATACTTTACAACTTAAGCATCTGTCTGTAGCACGCAGCCCAAAGCCATCGGTTCCTATTAAAGACAGTAAAGTCGATGTTTAAAACAAGTCATAAATTTGTTTTCTTTTCTTTTTTTTCTTTTTTTTTTTTTAAAGCATAAGTAATTTAGACCTGTGCGGCACTATAATTGTAGTAAATCAGGAGTAAATGGTGTTTTTGTTGGGGCTTAACATGGGAATTTACTTAAAATAAACGTGTGTGTGTGTGTTCATGGTAATGATGGAAACTTTCACCCAGCAACAGTGTGGCTCATTTATATTTCATATTTTTTGGAGAACGATGGAGGTCTACGCCACAGAGGAAAAAGTTATATCACACTTTGGACAGACAACACTAGTTAGTAGAATCAATCTTTGTGGAATATACTGACAATAGGAAATACAGACTACATATCAAACCCATTAGAACAAGGTTAATTAATAAATGGAGTAATTCATATGAGTGCAGATAATGATAATGTGCTTTTTGCTAACTGCACTAATCAGCCTGAAGAGTATTTTAATGTAAAATTGCAGTAGGCAGTACATTCCCCTGTGCACAAAGCCAGTTATTTGTAGGTAGTCTGGATGGCTGCAGGTTTCCTGACTGTAGCTCAGATTACAACAGTCAATTTACTGAGCTTTTAGTGTCTGGCTCCTCTAACAGCTTTCCAGTATGTTTATTTTTTTTCTACATACATACAGCCTTTCAGTCAGGGCTGTATATTGGTCTAAGTGGGTTCCTGTCGCGCTTTTCAAATAACTTTGAAGTTAAACCGTTTCACTTCACAGAATGTGGTCAGAGGTGATTAACATCAATTAAAGCACTGCATAAATATTCAGAAATTCACCTGAAAACACAAGTTTAACACAGATTCTTAATTATTAAGGACACACCAAACAAGGAATTAGTAATTAATGTGTGCAGGTTTCAGGGCGTGTGTGTGTGCACATGCGTCCATGTGCGTGCGCGCGTGTGTGTAAAATGGCTCACAGTCATGTCTTACTGTGACAACTAAATGGAACTGAGCCATCATTAATTTAGATATTAGCAACACCTGTGCTTTTTTCTGCCACGAACTGCAAAACGGCTTGAAGTTAGAGATACTTGTTCCTCTGAAGTGTTATTGGTTGTTATTTTTCATAATGTTTGATAGTTTTAAGTAGTGTGCATTTTGTGATTGTAATGTGAATGAAGCATTTTATTGTGATGTTATTTATATGTAACCTGTTCCCCAGTATCTCTTGTGAAAGAAATCTCACTGAGATTTCCTGACTGAAACAAAAAAGCTTATAAAATGACAATGTCTGCTATGATAAATACCTATTGGCTTATTATACCTCTCTGCTAAATGTAACATGTGTTTAATATTGAGAACAAACAGAGGGATGTACAAGGTTCAATACAAGCACATTACAATTAAGACATTTTGTTTAGTGAGGTCAATATAGCATGGTGTACCGAAGATCAATAATAAGTTTATTGTAATTATTACATTCATGTAGTATTGATTAGGGGTGCATTAAATAATCACTCTATATCACATCAAATGTCAGTATAAACCTTTCTAATAGTGCAGATTGACTTTCCACAGATGACCGCCACAGCAAAACGTCAGTGGAACAAAGAGGTGAACCGCAACTTGTATGGCTCTCGGGCATATGCGTCCAAGAACCCTGCCCTCAGCCCCATCGCTGAGAGGCTGTCCTTCATCAGCCAGTCTCCAGCAGCACAGCAGACTGCCGATGCCAGCTGCACAGGTAAAACATGCAGACACTAACCAACTTTATATTTATAGTAGTTTTTGATCACTAAATTTATTTTTGATTGCTTAAAAGTGAGTTGTGAAAGCCATCAGCAATTCGTAGAATGTAATTTTTATTTGTTTTGTCCATAATTCTCTTAACAGTCCCAAATCAGAAACCATACCTGACTCAGGAAATGGGAGAATCAGTCGACAATGACCCCATGACTGAAGTCTCTCATGACACTCAAGAGATAACGTTACTGACGACTGAAGACGTCACTGCAACAAATTCCTTAGAAAATCCGTCAGAAGCCTCAGTCACATTTCCCAACTCCAGTAAAGAAAGCACCAGAGGGAAGGGCAGGAGGGTGTCAGGGCCGAGGGTCAGAGGATTAAAGAGGAGGAAGGTCAGTGTTTCAGATGGTGACTTGCTTGGCAAGGAGCTTCAGGACCAGACCATAGAAAAGACGGACAATGGCTGTGAAGACAAACCTACTACAAATCTAAAGGCATCAACAGCAATGTCATTGAAACTAACTATAGCTGAACAGGAGGGAAGTGACACTGAAGAAGTTCATGCCCAGACATCTGCAGACATGCGCTGCACAGACTTGGATGGGGAATCAGAATATGATGCTAGTCTAGATACACGCACCTCCAACTGCCCAACTTTATGTGAAGAATCCAACAGCTTGAGTGTTCCAGCACAGAGAAAAGCCAAGTGGACCCAGGGCACATCGAGAGGCAGGAGGAGCTCTATGTACAGCTCAGATCTACCAGAGCAGGGGAGCCATACAAAAGAGCACCACCTGAGCCATGAGGCGGAGGAGAAGGGACTGGGAGATGAAGCAGAGGGCCTGCAGGAAAACAACAGGTCAAGCTCTGATAGCCAGGCTGAGGAGGAAGTACCCAATTTGGACCTCGCCCCTTGGCAGGCTGACTTTAATTTTGAAGATGTTTTCAAACCTGTCGCCACTAGAGGGCAGCGCTCAGTGCGGCGCAGCCTGAGGAACAAGAGCAATACAGAGAGCACAGGTCTGGCCTGGCTGCCTCGGTCCTCTCCTGAGTCTAGTAAAGAGGCCCGCAGGAGGAACCGCAGCCGCCGACTCTGTGCCACCGTACTTGTCCAGCCTTCAGTCCCTGAAGAGCTTCAACACAATGCTTCATGAGACTTTAAACTGAACACTCTGCCTATAACTGGAACTAAGATTAATACATTCATTACACTGTCATACATTGTTTTCTTAAAATTAAATGGAATGATTTTTTTCCCAAACTACTGCTTGTTTGCTTTATAATAGCTGAAAACGGTGATGCTTTTGTTCCCTGTGAATTATTAGAGTTGACTAGTGATTTGTATCCAGTTTCCCTAACCAGGCTAGTCAATACACTGAGAGCCCAATCATCTCTGCCGACCACCTCCCAATCAATAACCAACCACTCAGCTGGTAATCACAGTGCCTCTCCAAAGTCACTGGATCGAGCTTCTCCGAGTCAATATCTTGTGTTTGTGGATGGATGAAGAGGCTGTACTGCATTTACCATCTGCCACGCAAGGCTAGAGTGTACTGGAATAATGGAATAGCAATGGAGGGAGAAAATCTGCCTTACATGCAGAAATCAAATGATAAGCTTAAATAATTCTGTTTGTGTTTGCTGGAGTATATTTTTTTTTATTTTTATTTTTTTCTTCAGTGATCTGTACTGTTGACATACAGAAACTGTCCAAAAGAGGTCCCCGTCTGCATTGGCCTTATTGAAAATGTTTTCAAATTAGAAATGAGTTTGTCTCCTCTCAGTTTCCTGAAATATTACTTTTGGCTTAGATTAAATGCTTTGCGTGCATGTGAAAACACTTTACTACATCAAATTTTCTTCATTTAAACACATGATTTAGACTCATTTTGAAGGAATTTATCCAAATTTCGGCCATTATCTTCAGAAATCAGATGTTCCAGCTGTGTGGTCAGTTCAGGAAGTACAATAGTTTTCCTTCCACATAAACCAGGACTATTCACCATAACTGAATGCATCACTACATACATTATCATCCTGATCTACATTTTGAACAAATGTCTGGAAGTAAATTGACCTCTAACCTCCAGTCACAGATTCAAATCAGCTCCTCTTTGTTTGCTCCATCCATCTGTCAGAGAGGAACCAAGAGAGACGAAAGAAATTGAGTTTCAAATTCAGTTCACATAGGAGAATTGGCTCCCAGAATGATGCATGACTGTAATCTATCCATCATGGGGGTAATTGACTCCCTCCTTTTACATCAAGTCAGTCACTTGGCTGAAGGACACCAGAGGTTTCTGGCTCCTACTGTATGTGCGCCAAGGTTTTTTTCTGTATTTCCCCTGGAAAACAGACAGACAGGCACACATAGCCAGTGATATAGCTCTGTGTTGATGCAGTGGGGCCACTGTGCCATCTGGTGGCAGCTGTGAGGAATTGCAAATAGTTTTATTCTGGATAAGCTGGTTCATACTGCATGAATTCATCTTTTTTCTATTGTTCACAAACTATTACACAGCAGGTCAATATCATAAATGCACTAGTCATAGGCCAGTGGAGTCAACATCATCTTTATGATGTCTCCAGAGAAAGCAGGCAGCCGGCCATGGCAACTGGAGAAACTATTGCTGTTTCTCAAAGAAATCCCCGAAGAGGAGCTCTGTTTTCAGCTCAGCAAGCGTCATGCAAAAGGCAGTTATACTATTTGTTCTGCAAAAAGGTATCAGAGATTCATGTGATACTATACTAAGCCCTGGTAAAAAAATAAATAAAGTATAGCTGATGTGATGGCAATGTTATTGGTTTAGCAGGTATTCAAACATTTATTTTCATGGTCCTCAGAGGATGAATCCTAATGATGTGTGTCTGTGAAAGAGAGAGAGGTGGTGGAAGGGTGTGAAGCTGAAGCCCCTGTTCCTGGCAGACGGGCATAGTGAAGACGGCTTAACACAAGAACAATGGGGTCCTTTGACCAAAACGACGCCCCCAAGACATGTGGCCTCCTGTCACCGTGGCAACCCCCCATGGGACAGGGAGTGGACTGACAGCTGGAGAAGGAGGACTTACAAAAATGGAGTCCATTTCTTTCCATTGAAGCTCCCCTGCTCTATATCTCTCCCCCTCCTCTCCTTGTCCTACTCTGCTCTGGGCATATGTGAATGTGGGTTACATCTCATTTTACAGCTTCATGTGATTGACCTGATGGGTTTGACTTAGCCACCTATAGCCCATCTAACTCCTTCAGACAAGAAAGAGTTAAAGAGAAAACAGTAAATCAAGTCTTTATGGGCTCTTGTTCCTGTCAGTAATAAGAGAGCATTGATCTCATTGACAAATATGGGGCTGAGCCACAAGATTTCACACTCACTGTACACTTGATTTTACGCCTCATTTAGAAACAGATGAGCACTTTCTGTACAGACACAAAGCGGCATAATCAGTTATTTGTACTTCCAGATTTAGAGACTTTCGTCTTTCAATTAGTTAATTAGTAGCTGAATGGTATTAAGTTGTCCTGCTGCCCCTGTCCTTTCTGTGCTTGGTTCTGGGAGCCCTCTATTATTGCTGCTCAGAGGCGCGCTCTCCAAGAGCTGCACAGCTATCCTATGGAGCTAAACACAGCAGGAGGAGGGCAACAAACAAAGGCAGAACAACAAGAGACCCTCTAGCTACACAGTTTGGTTGCTGTCCCAGTGTGTCTGCTGTCTGCATGTTACAGCTGTGGCTGGCTCGAACCTGCTTCTAACAGCTGCATCTGCATGCAGCATAGAGACCTCAGACAACAAGGTGTACAATGGATGTTTTTGTTTCATCTGAATTAACTACATGTAGGTTGTTTTTTTTTTGTTTTTTTTATAACTGAGTCAGTCAGAGAAATAGTTAAGTTTGTTTGTAAGGATTTAAGGTACCTTCTGTCATTTTTCTAACCACTAATCATTTTGTAAAAGGCATTTGTAATGTCACATCAATCAGCTGTCTTCACACAATAAAGCGTTTAATGTATCTGCTTTTCATGTTTAGTTTATCAACAAATATATTGATCAAGATTAGCAATGTTGGTGAATTTATAGTAGAACAATAAGTTACAAAGTTTTTAATAAAGGCACCTTTAGTTCTTATATGAAAGTCCTCCTAACCCAGTTGAGTTGCGTGACATGGATATTCATTGGCAATACTTTAAGCAGACATATTCATCAATAGGTGCAAAAAAAAATGAAGGAAAGAGGACAACTGTTATTGTTAGTATCAAGGTTTATTGCACAGGACATGGAGAGACGCCCAGTAACATACCTGTACAAATCTCCAAAATGTCTGGACATGTCTGAACTCGATTTTCTTTTGACTGATACGATGTGGAAGAAAGTGTGTCTTCAAGTAAGGAAAAGTCGTGTCCTGCTTCAGTTTAAACTCCTTCAACAGAGATCCTGACACATTTTACATCAACGACCAACTTCAGTGTTTTTATCACTAAATGCAAGAAAGTTGTAGTAAACTTGGAAGCTAAGACATTGACTTGATGTTCACTCTTAAATTGAAATTATAAATAATTACAAAACATTTAAATGGTTCAAAACATGATAGGAAATCAGCGTGTTGGCTCAGTCATCAGCACTGCTGCTTCAACAAGGGTGACCCGCTGAGTTTGAATCTGGTCCGTACTGCATGAATTCATCTTTTCCTGTCACATGAACTTCTTTCACATTCCATGACGCGTGTTCCTTCTGGACACGTATGTAAGCTGTATCCTGTGTGTTGCGTAACTACGTGGTGATGAATTGGTGACTTGTTCAGGATGTTTCCCTCCCCTCTGCTTGTTGCATCGGAAAAGTTACGTGACCCCGTGTAGAGGCAGGTGTTGAAAATGTATGAGTGAGTAGAAACAGAAAAAAACACTGCTTTGAGAAAAAAAAAACTGCTACACTGCAGGTCAATATCATAAATGCACAAAATCTTGTCCATCTGAGACGCACTAGTCATAGGCCAGTGGAGTCAGTCAACATCATCTACATTATGTCTCCAGAGAAAGCAGGCAGCCGGCCATGGCAACTGGAGGAACTATTGCTGTTTCTCAAAGTAATCCCTGAAGAGGAGCTCTGCTTTCAGCTCAGCAAGCGTCATGCAAAAGGCAGTTATACTATTTGTTCTAGTATAGAGATTCATGTGAAGTACTAAGCCCTGGTTAAAAAAAACAAAACAAAAAAAAACATGTATAGCTGTATACATGTATATAATGTTTCTTCTGGCACTATAATCAGGTCAATTATTTTAATGGTAACTGCACATATCATGTATCCCCCTGAGACTCACAGACTTCAGGTCTACAATATACCTGACACTGTGTCAACTTGCATGAAGTATGATGCAGAAACTTCCAGCAACAATGTTGTTTGGCTTGAATTCTTCAAGACTATACAGTCATCTGTATATACTGTATACAGTAAAGTACTGACAGACAGAATCCTAGAAATAAAATAATCAGTGCACCAGCTGCACGCCAAATGCAATGAAGGTTGATAACGATTATTGGATTTCTAACATCTATGCAAATACTAATTGCCAGTTTCCAGGATTTCCATGATCGCAATAAAAAGCCAGTCATGGTACAAGTCTTCCAGGCCCCCTGTGTAACCATTTCTACTCAAGTCTGTGTGTTTTGTGTTTATAAATCGTCTCACTAAAGCCCTCTCAGAGCCGGAGGTGACCTGATCAAGATCTGTAGTGGCTGGCTGGGTTCTCTGTGAAAAATGGGCCAGGCTGACATGTGTCAGCCATGATAAATGAGCAGGTGTTTGGTTCTGTGTTAAGTAAATGGAGTCATTATTGATGACCTCAGAGCTCCCTGTGTGTTGCCAGTATCAGTGATGACTTCCAGGCCCCCGCTGCAGTAAAAGGGGATGTTGTGATTCTCTAGGTCAGGGAAGAACAGTCTTGGGGCCAGGCCGCAGTGTCTGCGACGGCAGGGTTAAGTTGAGTTACTTGGAGTGATGACCTCAAGGAGGGAAGTTCACTGGCACTGAGACTGCGTGGCAGCCTCCGGGTGACTGGCTGTGACTTTCTGCTGTCATAATGGTTAGAGCGGAAAGTTAAAATCACATTTTAGAAAGATAATGTAGTAATGAAAAAGAAGAGCAGACATTAAATCACAAGTACAGATGAGACTGATGGGAATGTTATTGGTTTAGCAGGTATTTAAATATATTTTGATTCATGGTCCCCAGAGGATGAATCCTAATGACTTTAGTGATTACATAATTTTTCTTCTAATGCCATCATCAGATCATGGTTTTCGCTCACCCAGTTTAAATATCAAAACATCTACTCAACATATTGGCACATTTGATATTGGCATTCATGGTCCTCAGAGGATGTATCCTAATAACCTTGATGATCCCCTCAGTTTTCATTTAGCACCACCATGAGATTGAAATTTGTGGCTTGAGTGAAATGTCTCTATATCAACTAATAACTATCTACTGGCTGGATTGTGATAAAATTTAACACAGCCATTAACAATCCCCTTAGGATGAATTGCAATAATTTTTTGGTGATTTCTGAACTTTCCATCTGGAGCAATCATCAGGTCAAATTTTAGCCACTACCATCGCTATAAACACTTACTCTGCTAAACAGTCAAGAGATCACCAAATATATGATTCCTTCTGAGATGAACATGAATGTCTGTGCCAAATTTTATGAGATTAATCATTGTTGAGGTATTTTACATAAAAACACAAATGTAAATCTCACAGTGGTGTTAGGTAAGGTCACAACTGTTAGTTGGCTTCATCCCCTGGGATGCTGAGATATTTGAGTCTGGGCCAAAGTGGTGGCTCCCTTAGGATTTATGTCCACCAAAAAAGTGGGTTAAATGTATTCCACAAATAAAACGTCAAATGAATTTACCAACTACTACACCCCTGTAGAAAGCCTGTTTCCAGACAGGAAATGCATATGAAAAACCTGGATGGATGAGATGTGATATTGTCATTACTCTCCGCAGCAGTCTCTGTTGTCTTTCTCCATAGGTAAAACACAGCAAGCCTTCTGTCATTGTCAGCTGTGGTAGATACTGTTATCCAAAAGGACTGAAAGTATTTATCACCTTCAATTTGATAAGTACAAGCATCACACATTGTTACACGTCTCAGGATAATCTGTGATTTTAATTTATTTGAATAAGATTACATAACATGCTCCATCTGTTGCCTCTTTCTAGCACAGGGGGAGACAAACATGCATATCTTTACACAGACAAGAATCTAATTATTCAATTAGGGGCCATATTGAATGAATAATTGAGTCACCACAGTTTACATAATAACAACACAGATCATTACTGGCTCTGCAATGCAATTTAGGTCGACAGTGGTCGGCTCATCATTCATGGGAATGTACACTTTTTTGCCCCCATTACCCTGCAGTAATCTGAAAGTGGTATCATTAATATAAATGACTGCAAATTGAATGGCTTTTAATTTATGTGGCATGGCTCATATTGATGAAATCAAGGAATCACATATCGTTTGCGTTCACTCGCCCATTAAACAACCTATACTTTGCGACATAAATCTTGCTCCTGACTCTTAATGAAGTTGATTAAGGAGGTCTTGATGTTCTGGTGTGAGAAAAGCTTTTTGTCTAAGTGAGCGCTTGGTTAAAAAAAAAAAAGAAAATAAAAGAAGGTGGGGGTAGCCTGTAGTTGGAAGGCATGGAGGTGGTGGTGGTGGTGGTTGGGGGGATGGGGTGCAGGGGGGGTAGACAAAGCCTGCTCCAGAGGTCCCCCCACCACCAGGCCCACAGGAATGTGTGTGTGTGTGTGAGTCCTGGAGGCTGTATTGTTGTCTGTGGTGCATCCTGCTCTGCAAACACTGCAGAGCCGCTCCTCTAAGACTCTGATGCTTGGACTTGGGAAGGAGCCTCTGATGTGGGAGGTCTGGATACCAAACAAGATAGCATGAGATATATAGCTGCTGAGTGTTGTGTCAGAGCAAAGAAAACTTCTGTAGCGCAGTTGTTAGTCATAGATGAACTTTTTCAATCTTAGGAAAAAAAGTGCATTGATTCTATTTGAACAGGGTGAACACAACAAACCCACAGAACATATAGAAACCAAAAAGGCTAGACCATGGCTAGACCATGGCCATCATGCCCTTTAATTAGCCTCCTTAGCCATCTTAATTGTCTCCAGTTTAATTGAATCAAGCAAGGCATTTTGAATTCCCTGCTCACTGTCTAGACTTGTCTGTTTGCTGGTATTTTTCGTTGCTGGTAGTGCCTTGGACTAAAACCAGAAGAATCAGATTGCTAGAGATGTGATCAAGACATATTGGGGCAGGCAAGAAAGAAAATAATGATAAGCTGAATTCCTATCCAAACTGAAAAAGATCACATATTCAAACTGTAGTCTTTAGGTCTTGGATGATGTTGAACTTGCTCCGCACGTAACTTTTGAGAAGAATTCAGACTGTTTTTGCTGAGTCAAGCCATTTTATGGGCCAGGAATGGGGTGCCGCAAAGGTCTATTCTTGGTCCATTACTATTTTTACATCTTACAAAAACATGGGGCTTATTCAACAGTATCTCTATAATCTTTTTTTTTTTTTTTAAACCATAATGATAATGAAAAATATTATGGAAAAAATAAATACAGACTATTATTGTAATTTAAATATTATACAATATTATACAACTGCAGAATTGAGGAAAACTCACAAACATGTCAGCACTCAAATGTATGTAAGTATTCTTACCTGAGAACAAATTCTACATAAGGAAACAAGATTCTGACATTCACATGGTGAATGTCAGAATCTTTATAAAAACTGTGAAAGTGGGTGAAAGTGGGTTTTAACAAGAAATTTCTTGTTAAGAATAGTTGGTGAACGAGGACCATTGTTCCTCTAATGAGTGCTTGTATGTAGACAATAATTTTTATATATTTTTATACATCCTGGTCATCTTCAGTATGTGTTTGATGCTGTCAAGATATCCTGGTTTCACGTGTAAGGCACATGTTTGTTTGGATAGACATTGTGATATTTTGTGCCATAGATGTCTGTCTTTTCTCAACCATAAAACTATTACCACTCACTTTTTATGTGTGCGCTTAATTACAGAGACATTCTGCACTGTCACACTGCCCTTAATTTTGTCACTTGATTGTTGGATATCCAACTTTGAATGTTTAACTTTACCTTATAAATCCTAAATAGATGTGTCAGGGATTTTCCTGCTTCAGCACTGTCTATGATTGTGACTGGTTTCTCCTCTGCTATACTAAATAGTGTTAAAGTCAGAGGTGTTTGTGTAAATAGTTGTTAGAGGCTCCTGTTTGAAATGTACACACATTTAAAACAACTATTAACCACAGCAGGACAATTGATTTGTCAAACAAAGTAGCTCCCCACATTTTCCTCTGTGTCTCCACCGCTTATGTCTGCTGTACAAGTATACTCTGCGCCACTCTGAAACACTTCTGGGTTCAAGTGAAGGAGGTTGTGTTTTCAGGGAGAATTCAAAAAGGAGGAGTTGAAGGGAGCACGAGAGGTGTCTGGCTTGACTTTCAGCTCAGCGCCAACAAGCTGCACTTCACCTTCCAGCTGCTCTGTGTCCCTTTGGATTCAAGACAGGGGAGGGAGCAGGGGCCACAGGGAGGGATGGAGGAGGGGTTTGGATGTTGGTGTTGGGGGTACTGGACGGGTGGGGGCACGCTCTTGGGCGGACAGGCCTTGGAAATTTCCGTTGCGTGTTTCAGCTCTTTTCAGGATAGGAGGGGTTCGGAGTTGGAGTTTGGGTTGGGGGGGCGTGACTGGTTGGTTGGATTGTGGTTTGGGGACTGGGCAAAGAGCCAGCCACAGCAGGAAACTTGCTAGTTTCACACGGATAAAAAAAGCAGTCCTGGACACTGCCTAGCTATCTGAGCGCAGCACTCAAGTTGTCACCCAGAAAACAGGAACTCAGAAATGTGGTTTGCACAGGTGGTGGCAGAGAATGACTGCCACTTACTCACAGCTGCATTCCACATTTGTATTTCCTTGTTTTATGTTGACACAGTAAAAGGCATCAGCCAGAGATGATGCACTTCCTATTTTTCCTTTCAGCTGAGTCACTTCTAGACTTCTAATCGATTATGTCTGATTCTTCAGGTCTCATCATTTCATATATGCACCTGACTTCTCCGCTTTCCAGAAGTAGCCTAATGATTCAGTATGAGTTCATATTAAATCAGTCATGTGTCAAGTAACCTTGTTTACATAAAAATGCCCCCTTTGGATCGTTCAGCTGTGCTCAATATGTAAACATCCTCATTTACTGACCCCAAACAGGCAATCAATTAGATCCTATTTTAAGCGCATTTCACAATAGAGGATGTGACACAGATTTAAAACAACAGATTTATTTATATGCTGTGTGTCATAAACACAACAAAACAAACATGTTAATTGTAGCATGAAATGCTTTTTTTTTTTAACACTGAAAGATGCCGTAAGTTCATTGGGGTTGGCAAAAGTCCAGCTTTAAACCGGAGGCAGGAGGAAGTGGAGCAGAGCAAGAGCCAGCAGGCCCGACAGCAGGCGTGGAGAGCAGGAGGTGTTGCTGTGCATCAGGTGGACGGGATATGTGTGTGTGTGTATGTGCGTGTGTGTGTGTGTGTGTGTGCGTGCGTGTGTGTGTGTGCTGAAGA
The DNA here is from genome assembly GCA_036937835.1 of Pampus argenteus. NCBI lineage: Eukaryota > Metazoa > Chordata > Actinopteri > Scombriformes > Stromateidae > Pampus > Pampus argenteus. The sequence goes on from CM072867.1 coordinate 16,157,859, forward strand.
AGGGAAGTTTGCAAAGGGCAGGTGGTCGCTGGTGCAGCTTTCTTGGGGGCTCAGGGCCTCTAGCAGGTGGATGCACAGAGAATAGAAATTAAAAAGGAGGGATTAAGGGGATGAAAAGAAGCAAAGGATTACTTGTCTCCTTTTCTCTGCTGAAGATAGAGTACAAGCCAAGAGTCTCATACCAAAACATTTGTGGGTGGCAGCAAAATGATTACCAATAATGTCCATTGTTCACTTTTTAAATATACGTGAAGAGAAACTCTTCATGTTTGGGAAGCTAATGTTCTAAAATAAGAATCGATATGTAGTAAGATTTTACTTCTGTGATAAAAAGTTAGTTAATCTATGATCTCAAATAGATGATCATCATAACAAAAGCTCACCATAAATGCATGTTTACAGGCTGCAACTATTTTTATAACATTATAACTTTTATTATCAGTCTATTTTTAGATTAACCAATCAATCATTTAGTCTGTAAAATGTGGAAAAAAAGTGTTCCGAAGACCTTCTTCTATTGCCTTTTAATTAAGAAGTACATTTTTAAAAATAAGATATTAAATAAGAAGTAGTAAGGCAGCAAATGCCCACATTAAATAAGTGAAAATGTGTACTACTTAAATTATTATATGATTACCAAAATTATGGATTATTAATTTTCTTTCGATAAACTAATCAATTAATCAACTAATCATTTCAGCACTAGTAGCCAGTAGTCATGGTTTCCCTTCTTTGATAACTTTTATGCAGAGTGCATACATTATATATTGTGCAAAATTGCTGTAATATTTATACCATAATCACCATACAACAACTTCATAAAAAGGTCATTAAACTCTGAATAACTAAGAAAAATGTGGGTAAAGTAAAATGACCCTCTTCTACATTACTGCCTTTAATCTTCCAATTATTGAAGAAATAGACATCACATTTGGAGTTGTGTTTCTGCCTCTTTTAATATGACTGAAAATCAATACAATCAAAATTACAGTGAAACGCCTCTACTCCTCCAACCCCATATCCCACCATGGTTAGTTTGTTTCTGTTATGTATTGGTGAACATGGCCTCTGCGTGGATCACAGTGCATGGCATTATTTATTCATTGCGGGGAACGATAGATGTGGTGCAAGCTTCTCCTGAGTGTTGTCCATCTGTTAGCTGGTCTACTGTACACTCTAATGTAGTATGTGAGTCCTCGGGAGGCGCACTAATAGCTGCTCATGTGTTAACACTTCACACTATTTATCTGTGTAATAACACCACCGTTAATTATAATTAGTGCCTTGTCATTAGTATGTGATTTATCTGTCCCTGAAGAAGTGCAAGATAAACAGCAAGTAAAGTGTGACCTTACCAGTTTTATTTGATCACCACTGTGCTGACAGCAGTTCACCCTCTCACAAGACACCTCTAACATGGGAAAACCTCAGGTCTAATTGCTCCCTATAAGACACTCTATAATCTGTCTCTAAGGACTGATATACACATCATTTTACACAAAGCTGCAGATAATTTAATTTTCACCCAGGGAGCTTTCAGCATTAGCCTGTAATGGAAAAGCAATATTGCTGCCAGATTTCCATCATTAAGTGCCTCAGTATCACTATGATCATGAAATTGAAGCAGCAAAATCAGTTTTCCTTTATTGATTGTTTTTATTTTGAAGAAAGCTATACTACAGTTATTCAGACTTCACCAAAAAATCAGACTATAGGGTAATATGTGATACTATCAATACATGTACAGAACTCTGTATGTTTTGAGCCGTGATTAATAGTCTTTTAGTTTTAATGCTGTACTTTTTAATTTTCTGCAACATATTAAGACTGAAATAATCATAATTTGTGCATATTAAGTACAAATTACTTTTAAATTGAACACACTACAGTTTCAAATGCTCAAACGAGAGTGATACCTTTACTTCATGTCACTGCCAAACACTGTAATTTATATTGCACCGAGAACTGTAAAAACCCCTCCTCTCTTCAAATATAAATTATAAGGAAATGTGTTTGAGAACTGGCTCATTTTTAATTAAATGTAACAAAGTGAATCAGCGGCTTATAATCATTTTCTTTGGTGGAGAGATAATACTCAATTTCACACATGCATCAGTTGACTATTCTGCATATACATATAATAACATGCTATATCATGTACTGTAATACTCCAGACAGCTAAATACTGCATCCCCATCATCTCTGGGAACTGAATCTGTGTGGCTTGTTTCGTATATTCAGTTTTAAAAAATCACACACACAGCTGCCTCAGTAGACTGCAGTGTGGAGGGGTGTCTCACTTTGATCTTTAAATACCCTCTAACGTTAAGACACGCTCATTGGCTTTGATTTTTTTTTTTCTACAACTGCTGAGCAAAATGCAGACGTTCCCTTGAATCCCCATCCTGTGTAGCTGTAGTACAGCAGAGAATGCGTGAACACCTATCCACTCTTTTTATTTTTTTTCCCTCTTCCAACACCACCACCACCATCTGTCCCTTTCTTCCATTTCATGTGCTCAAGCAATATCCACACCCCTCTCATAGCAACAGCACGCCGCCGCCGCCCCCACCACCGCCTTGCAGTGAATTTTTTCTTCCCCTGGATCTTCGCCTCGCACCATGCAGACGGTCCCTTGGCTCTGCCTGACGGTTCAGTGTTCCCCCCTCCCCCACCAGCCGAGCTCCTGTTTCACTCAAAGATGGCGTCGGCTCTAGAGTCCCTGGTCTCTGGCTGCATTTTTAGGCTTGTTGTTGTCTCCGTTTCACACGGTTTTAGCACCTTCTCCTCGGTGGCTCGACACGAAATTCCGGTGAGTAGCAGCGGGGAAGCCGGACAAGCCGGGGACATGTGATTTCTATCTTTTTTTACACGGCCAGTTTTACCCGAGCTTCCCTCGGAAACAGAACCGGACCAGTTCGGGCTTTCTGGGTAACCGCGAGAGGTAGAGGGAGAGCGGGGGACGGAGGGAGGATGGTCGCGGAGGTGGAGGGAGGGGGGGGCGAGGCCTAGCTACTCCGCTCCAGCGGCCTTGTCTTCACCGCACCGCAGGCTGTAGCGTTACGTGGGAGGGCGGTTGGTGGAGGGAGGAAGTCAGCGAAGGTGGGGACCGCTTGTAAGGACGCGTCTAAGCGGGCAGAGGACCCTCGCCCATACCGACGGCCGAGAAGGAGGCCGCAGAGCATGAAATAATGCAGAATATGTGGCTTGGATATCTTAATTTTTGCATTTGCCCGCTAGCCGAGATGGCCGTCTGCAAGTTGCATTGTGCTTTTTTTTTTCTTTTTTTTTTTTTTTACAAGGCCGCGATCTCACGTTAATAAGTGAATGACATTCAAATTGAGATTATTGGCTGTGATTGCTGCGGTTTAATGGTTTGTATTGTATGAAATATCAGCATGAAGGGGGGGAATGTTGTCGTTTTTGTCCGGGTGTACCGGCTAACCGTTCGTTTCATGCTGTTTATGTTTCGGGTTAGCGAGTAACGTTAGTAACATAATCGTAACGTTAGCTCGCTGGCTAGCTGTGGACGTTAGCTTGCTAAACAACAGCAGTAAGCGGGAAGGCTTGTTGTCAGATACTTAGCTGCATAATATCACATCAGTGAGAGTAAACAGAACAGCACGAAACAGTTTGTCAATGCGGCAATTGTCTTTGCTTTGATTTTTAGCTAGCTTTTCAGCTAATGTTTGCTAACAGTCTGTGTTTTGACTGCATCATGTTTACGTTAGCAACCCAACTAGCCCAATAGTCAACTTGCTAGTGCAGTTTTTGAGATGATGTTGTTTACCCCTTTTTATATTTCCATAATTTACATCATAGTATGCCATTTCTAGTCGTTATTAGAGGTTATGGACATTTGTTAGTTGACAATATCTGTGTATTATTGTTTGTTGTTTTGCTAGTGATACAAATCTAATCTAAAATCTGCAGGAATATTAACAACAAATGATAACCAAGCTATTTAGACGTGAAAGGGGTCAGTTTGGGATCTCTCCTCTTCCTTATTGTTGTTAGTGGTACAAGCATGGCTTTGTGTATATATATCTTTGTGAGGGCTCTGTGTGGTGTGGTGCCAGTGTTGATTTAAAATCAACACCCCCTATAAAGTTGTCTGTGTCTCACTCAAACAGATCAATCCACATCTTTGCTTATTTTTTTTCTACCAGTTAAAAAGTGTGTTATTAATTTGTGCAAGGTTTCACTAACTTCTGGCTCTATGTGATATTTTCTTATTTCTTCTTCTCTGCAGGGTGCATCTATCGAAGTGCAATAGGCATGAAGGTGATCAGTCTTGGCTGCTCTTTGGGGTGAGATATCTGTTCCGTCCCATAGCTGAGAAGCCCGGATTGTTGGAAGAGCAAGAGACATAGAGAGAGAACAAGTGAAGATGAGGAAACGTGGATGCAGAGAAAAATCCTTATCTTGTGGAGTATTATAATCCTCACAAAACACATTGCCCTGTCCTTTATCATTGAAACACTAAATTCATGTTTTGGAGACCATGGTCATCTTTCATAACTTGCATTGAGAATTGGTTAGTTTGTCAGTGACCGGAAACAGGTTGAAACAGACTGAACAGGTTTTATTGTTGGTGTTTTGTCACATACAAAGTGGGAAACACCTTTTTTTTTTAAGCCGTTATTGTCTTTAAGATCTACTCTGTCTTGTGTACTGTGGGTGTTTCAGAGTCTAATAGACCTGCAACTTCCTCCACACCCCCTGCGTTCCGCCAGGAACCTTCACCTGGCTGGGAGTGGGTGGTGGGTGGACCAGATTTTACCGTGTGGCGGATTGGCTCAGGAGGTTTGTGCTATGGTCAGCTGCTCCCTACCGTGCTGCTCATGCTCAGCTTCTGAGGGAATCTCTGTACGGCCCCAGGACAAGGGATAGTAAGCAGAAAGAAGAAGAAGAAGAGGAGGAGGAGGCGGCGGCGCTACGGCGCAGGCCAGGTGTTTTCCTTGGCCACCAATTTTTATTTTTTTTGTGTGTGGTCATTGTGGTAAGGACGTGCGGCCCCTGCACCCTGCCAGACTGCAGCCATGGTGAAACTGGCCAACCCAATGTACACTCAATGGATCCTAGAGGCCATCAAGAAGGTGAAGAAGCAGAAGCAGCGACCATCAGAGGAGCGCATTTGCAATGCAGTCTCTATGTCCCATGGTCTGGATCGCAAAACGGTTCTGGAGCAGTTAGAGCTCAGTGTCAAGGATGGCACCATCCTTAAGGTCACCAACAAAGGTCTCAACTCCTACAAGGACCCTGACAACCCCGGGCGCTTGGCTCTGCCAAAGCCCAAAGGTGGCAGCAGCTCTGCAGGAGGCGGTGGAGGAGGAGGCGGCAGCAGCGGAGGAGGAGGAGGAGGCGGCGGCGGAGGAGGTGGAGGAGGAGGAGGCTGCGGAGGAGGAGGTGGCGGCGGCAGCAACAACAACAGCAACAGCTCTCACTCCCATTCAGGGAAGAAACCAGGACTTGACTGGAACAAATTGATCAAGCGGGCACTGGAGGGGCTGCATGAGACTGGCGGCTCCACCTTAAAAAACATTGAGCGCTTTCTCAAGTGCCAGGCTGATGTGGCAGCGTACTTGTCAGGCAGCGGCTCCATGGGGCCTGGCATCTTCCACCAGCAGCTGAGAGTAGCCCTGAAGAGGGCTGTGGCCCATGGACGAGTGGTAAAGCAGGGGCCACTATTCCAGATCGTCAGCCGCAGCAGCTCACTGGATGACGGGACCGGGACAGTGTCCCTGGAATCACTACCACCTGTCCGCCTGTTGCCCCATGAGAAAGACAAGGTAAGATCTAAGCGTGTATTGCACACCACAGAGAAGTATAAGAAGTATACATACACATCAAGCTCACACACATGCAAAATGAAGTGAATAACAACATTTTTGATGTACCTCAGTGTCATTGTATAAGCTGTGATGATAACAGATAATCTGTTGAGGTAATTAAAGTTTTGTTGACAAAACTTGAATTAAATATTAAATTCTGTATGTAAACAGATAAATTGATGTGTTTCTGATGAGGTCAGAGACACCCTGCTGAAACAAATATAGTTGGGACAATGGTGACATAAGAAATCTAATGTGATTCTTCCTCTGTTAAAACATTTGGCGCAACAGAAAAAAAGTGTGATCTATGAAGGTCATAGAATACATCCTGTCTTGGTTGTTTTGCAATCCACACAACACACATTTTACTTGCCTACCCGCTGCTGCACATGCACAATATGCAATACCTGAGATGTTGGCACTGCAACTTCCTGTTCCTATTGCATGTGGCGCGCAAAGCTGTGATTTACTACAGAGTAGTAAAATCTTTGTGTGGATGTGACTTTTCATCCAGCATGTGGTGTACTGGATTACATAAAGCACATAGCAAAGTTATTTTAGAAGTGGCTGAGAAGGGTATGGCAACAGTTGTGAAATTAAGCAGATGCAAGTGTGAGTATCCAACCACAAACTGTTGCGTGTATGTTTGAGTGTTGGTGCGCCCAGAGGCATCATGTCAGCATTGCATTGCATTGCTCTAGTAAGTGCATGTATTCTAAGTGTATGTACTGTGGTCCAGGCAAGGCAAGCAATACAAGTGTGATGCTGCTAGGTTGGCGGGTTGTGGGCCAGATTCAGCAGAGGAGGAGGACAGAGAGAGTCATATGGCTACCATCCCTTCTGCAGGGAGTGTGGACCAGCTGCTGCTCAGAAGCTGTCAGCAGATAGGTGAAAGAAAGAAAGTAAGGAAGAAAGAAAGGAAAGGACAAGCACGCGCAAGAGTGGTGGTCTGTACTGTTGCCAGAGGAAGAGGCCTGGATGACGCAAGCTACAGGCCTATGTAACCAGAAAGGAAGAGAGAGGCAGAGACCGAGGGAAAAGAAAGTGAGAGAGACAGAATGAGTTAGAGAGTGAGAGAGGCAGACATGCCGGCGACAGAGGAGAGAGGGAACACACCCACTTTTGTAACCTGATCATAGAGAGCAGCCTGGTGCTAACCTCTGCTTGTAAGGGCCAGGAACATGTACACGCAGATATGAAGCGACACTTAAGCAGAGAAACACAGAGAAAAAGTCAGTTCACATGTCCACAGACATGCAAACATGCATTTGAACAGCCATTATGTCAAATTAGTGCTACATACTACTATTTGCCATCATAGTGGCCCATCATCTGGTCATCTATCTGCCATGTCAGACAGTAGAGCTGGAGGACAATAGACTGGTCCTAACTACTGTTTTGACTGGCGACTGGCTCCTGGCTTTATCTGGCCCATGTGTGGGTGTGTACATGTCTGTGCAGGCACAGAAGCTCCTGTTAAGGATGCACACACACACACACACACATGCACAAAGTAGGATTAGCCTAGAGAGCAGGCTGGAGTCACATGGGGTCTGCCTAACACAGTGACCTGCTTGGCTGCAGATGGACCACCTCTTAAGACGACCGGAGATCAACCTCCTCCTCTCTGACTCGGCTAGTGATCTGCCTGCTCTGCCACACTGTCCCACACGACCAGATGAAAACACAAATCATACATACCTTAAAAAAGCAAAGCAATGCTTCTTCACAGCTGAATTAATTTGTTTTTTTTATATGATTTCATATTTTCTTCAGAGTGTTATCAAATCCTGTACATTAAAAATAAATATTGTCAGAAAGTGAATTGTAGTAATGTTAATTTTGCTGAAAATGCCACCCGGTTGCAGCAGGAAGATTGTGAGATTGTGAATTAAAGGTGTGGACATGAGTGGCGAGTTTTTTTGTTTTTGTTTTTGTGCATCCCATTTTCATGGAACTGCTGTGAGGAAGTTGACATTTGTGTGTATGGCATTCACACAAACCTGTTCACTCTTCTTTTCTGCTTCATATATCGCTTTGATAAACCTCCATCCTACATACAGCCTTACTGCTGCTCAATAGTGTTTTTGCATGTGTTCTTGATGCATGTTAGTCTGTGCATGTGTAAGCAGCGTATGCGACAAAGAGATAGAAACTGCATGCACAGAAGATGTAGATGGGTGTTACATGATCACACTCCTTTCCCGCCACTAGTGCATCATTGCCATATTACCCCGCATGATTGCTAACAGTTATAATTTCCCAAGGAGAGGGTTAGACAGAGTGTGAGTGAAGGCAGAGGGGGGAGGAAAATCAAAACAAATGGCTAAGCACCGGCTTTGACCCCATTTGTTGGGAGATTTGTGTACTCAACGCACTGATGTTTGTGTCAGAGCACTCCATTCAAACAAGAACCCAGACCCTATTTCTGTCTCCCCCCTCTCACCCTAATAGGGTACCATTGCCAGGTCATGAAGGGGGAGGTGATGGGGGAGTGAAGTCAACCAGGGGTCATGGATATATAGATGGCAAACCTCATTGCCTCCCTGAGCGCCTGTTAGCACTATGAGGCTATGGCCATTAGGTGGGTTGGGCTTGATGCTGAGCCTTTGTGTGTATATTCGTGTGGGTATATAGTAGTGTGTGTGCGTGTGTGATGTTCATCCCATCATAATAGGCAAGAGCAATCTTCCTGCCCTGCGGTTACCCTTCAACAGCGTTCTCAACAGCTGGAGTGGGGTGAACCAGAGTTCTCGATGCGGACGTGCAGTGTCACAGCGAGGACGTGTGAAAAAAGCAACACGTGAATAACGTATACACACATTGTTTGTACACAATGCTGTGGTTGTAGTGATTTCCCTCCAAAACGTCCCACTGACCTCTTAACTAATAATGTTAGCATGCTGCACCTAATGGTTCTTTTGGTAGCGGCAGTAGAGCTGCTGCATTAGGCATCGCATATTATGAACACTAATGGATATATTTATCCAGCGTAATTCATTCCACTCGTGTTGGTTCAACGCCCACCTGTCTTTCTAACATCATACGTTATCTCTGCTTCTGTTAGCTTGTGAAGACATCACGTATCGTCACTTGAGGGGGACCTGAGTACCCCCCCCTCACACACACACATCATCGATTATATGTCTTAGGTGCAACCTGCCTCTTCGTCTTTTTCTCTCTCTTTCCTCCCATCCCCCGTCACTGCTACATCATGGATTGTAGTCACAGGAGAGGATATTGTGTTCGCTAGATGGATGGAAAGATTCTCTTCTCACCACAGGAATGCTGGGAAAGTGACTTAAGTGGGTGCCATGAAATGGCCTCCTTCAAGTGCATTGTTTACTTTTCTTCAATTTCACATATTTGACTGAGCCATGTTTTCAAGGAGGACTTGAAACTATTTGCTTGGCAGGCATCTGTTTGTATGTTCCTCTTCTACATTAGTGTCTTTAAATTGAAGATCCACACTCTGATGGCACAGGCTTTAACCTAACGCTGCGTAGCTACCACAGTCTTTGTTCTTGTTAACATCTAGCGCTGCACAACAGCAGAAAAAATGGATAAACTGTCGGAGCATGCAGTTATTTAAAGGGTCAGTTAACACAAATCATAATAGAGCTGCATAGGGCTGACGGCAAACAATCGATTAGTCGTTGGTCGACCAAAAAAATATTAGCTGACTAAAATTCTATTGGTCGATTGGTCGGAGGGAAAAAAAACGCGTCTTTTCGAAGGGCTGAAGGGCTTTTAATTTGACGAGTATGATAGAGGAAGTCGCCGTGCCACTAATTTACTGTTGGCATGTCTGGAAGAAGTTCTAAAATTTAAAAAAATTTAGTTCTAAAAAAAACACCTGTTGCGGAGTGAGGATGACAGTGCGGCTGCGACAGAACTGAAGAAAACACTTCGTGAGGAAATTGACAAGCGGTGGGAGCTAAACGATGAGCTGCACTCCAGCATATACATCAAAGCTGCAGTCTAAAAATCTGCCGTTCATGGAGGAAGAGAACCGGGACCAGGCATATGTTACGGTGTTGGACTTGGCTGAGAGTCTATCTCCAGCAGAAGAGCCTGCCCAGCACGCCAGCAGTGATGACGACGAACCTGGTCCCGCACCAAAGAAGAAAACGAAAAAGACAAGGGGGACGAGATATCCATGCTGATGGGTACAGATGAGGAGCACCAAACAGAAGAACATGACAGTGAGATGAAACGGTACTTGGAGAAAACAACTATCATGGTGGCAAAAAAACGAGGAGCGCTACCCGAAGCTGGCCAGAGCAGCCGAGCGCATTCACTCCATCCCGTCCACGTCCACACCATCGGAGCGCATCTTCTCCACGGCCGGCTTCATTGTAAGCAAGACACGGAGTTCACTTCTTATTATCTTCTTATTATTATCTTATTTTAGGCCTATACATTGAGTTTTTATTTAATTAGTTGCCGTTGCGTTGGTCTGTTTATTTGCACTAAGACGTGTTTCAGATTTGCCGATTGCCGGTTGTTAATTATTATTTAATTTTAATAGGTGTGTACTTGTCATTGGAATCTGATAGCTATCATATTTTATTCGTTATCCTAAATATCAAAAGAAGCGGAAATAAAGTTGTATTAGTTTAAGGCTGTTTTATGTTCTTTGTTACAATCGTCTTTCATGAACAATGTGTGTATCACGTGTTTTAAATAAATATTCATCATAATGTTAAGAGTCTGCCAGTCTTTCTGATTAATTTGTTTTGACACATCCTGAATACCAGAATCTGAAATAATAATTTGCCCGTGTAACAGACGCAGACTGTGCTGTACGCAGTGTACTATGTCAGCCAAGGTCCGACTGGGAGAACTAGACATTCAACTGATTTTTATGTAGGTTAGTTAGTTATGTAAATCAACCAGGCCTACATCACATATTTCAGGCAATCAGACAACATAACCATTTTAAAATGCCTGCATGGTTGAAAATCGCATGAAGGTTACCCTAGCCATTAGTGGTAAATGCGCAGAGAGCAGTTGTGTAGCATATCACGTTATTTCGTTTTTTTTTTTTTTTTTTTTTTTTTGGAGGGGGCGGGGCGATTATTCGATTAGTCGGAGTGAATGCACGACCACTGGTCGACCAAGAAAATCCTTGGTTGAGGACAGCCCTAGAGCTGCAAAGGTTAGTCAATTAATTAATAAGATGATGGGGAACTATTTCTATAAATGATTAGTTAGGGCTGCAACTATATTCTTTTGGTTGGTGAATGAAGCAAATCTACCAGCCACTTGCATATTTTACCAGAATGTGGCTGGTGCCAATTTTGTGCCATGCCAACAGTAGATGCACAAACAGTCTACTGTCATAGAGAACTCAAGAAACCAGAACATATTCACATTTGAGAATTTGGAAATTTTCTTCTTCAAAAAAGACTTCAAATGAATAATCAATTATCAAAATAGTTGACAATTTAATAGTTTTCAACTCATTGACTAATCTTTTCTGCTGTAGTTAGAATTATTTTCTCTGGATGCTGCACCTCCCCATGTTTAGACATCACATTTAGCTCTGGGAAACTAACAGACAGAAAATAAACTGTAGATTGGTTGATAATGGAGCTTGAATGAATAGTCTATTAATTGATTAGCCAATAAGCAGAACTGAAACAGAATTGTTTTGGGTCTTTTTTTTTTTTTTTTTTTTTTTTTTTTTTAAAGAAAAAATGATTCCAGCTTATCTAATATGAATGTCTTCTGGTTTATTTTTGTCCTCTACATGGGTGTAATGGTACTTGTATTCATCCCGAACTACTACTATACTTTTTGTTTTATGTCGCAAAATTTTGTAATGTCAGCCTTTCAGACTTCTGTTGCCAGCCGAGTAGAAGTGATCACAATGGAATAAAGTTTTTATTGCTCAAAGTAGTGAAAGATAACAATATAAAACACTATAATGTCTTTCCAGAAACAACCCAGTTACTCAAGATTATACAGACCTCTCTGTCAACAGTTTTCAGTTGAACGATTTCTTTCGTAAAAGAAATAAAAACCGCCTGCAGTGATGTCTTTGTCTTACCTTGCATCACTAGCGTCTGCTAGCAATAAAATTCACATGCTGTGTAAGTGCAGTGTGGGAATACAATGCCTATGTTTTAACATTTTTCAGCTCTAGCATTGGCCATCATTTGTCTTCTGGTGCAGATGTGCCAGTTTGACTCTGTTGGCTGCAGAAGAACAACCAGGAGCAGAAGCAGCTGGCCGACAGTCTATAGGGACAGCATTAGCAGTGGTGTCTGGGCCCAGAGGGAACAGTTACCTCAAGCTCACCAGCATATGTGACGTGAATGGCATTTGGCACAGGGAGCATAGCTGTGTGTGAGGCCTTGCGTATGGCTAACCTCACCACCCCACAAACAGAGCCAATGTGTTGAGCAGCTGTGGAAGTGATGGCTGGAGCACGGCCAGCCGGCTCTGTTTGATGCAGTGATTTAGCTCTGTGCTCTCTGGCTAACCTCGATCTTAATGGAGGATGATGCTTGGCTGAAGGGAAGGCACATTGGCACAACACAGGGTCTTCCTCAGGCTGTCTTAGAAAATTCAGATCATTTCAGTGTTTAACTCCCAGGCCACATGGAGCTGCAGGGGTTTCAGGTGTACTCTGACCTGTTGATTGATGTGACTTGGAACACATGCATGCATGCATAAATGTTTTTGTGCTTTATGATGAAAATGTCTTGTGACTACTGGAGCTCAGTGCATCTTAGAGCTACATTATATATCGTTTCAACATTGACATCACGATGTGCAAATTTGCATTATTAGTTAATATGAGATCTAAAAGTTTAACTGCAATGCTAATTAGTGCCATGCACGAGATGTGGCTACCGTCACAGATAATGTTGCCTGGATGCTAGAGGCAGGTTTTCAGTGACATGAGGCAGCTTTTGAGTGCATTTATTCCTGTGGTCTGTCCTGGTGCTGGTTAAAAGTTAAGAAGTTAGCTGTTCAGTACAGGGATGGGCTGTGCCATAATGTAAGCAAGTCTTCACACACACAACACTTGCAGTATCCAAATCTGTCTACATCCCCAGAGGGGGAGTTTCGTATTGTAAGAAGAAGATAGACTTTTAAAGTATGATGAAAATTAGGATTGTTAATTGTATCATGCAGCCCTAGTGCATCTAATGACTTTTGGAACAAGTGAGACTGTGTTTGTGTGTTGTCTGTGCTTGCATGGCATGTCCTGTTACAATGATCAATGAGTTTATGTTCAGGGTGGTGGCGGCCGTAAGGGAAGTGTTGGGGTAGGGGGTTGCTGAGATTGGGCTCCCATGTTAATGAGATCCTTGACTTGACGAGACAAGGACAACAGCAACGCTTTCCCCCCGTTTCTCTGTTCTCTCATTGCTTTACATCCTTTCGTCCTTCCTCCATTGTTCTCCTTCCTGTATCACTCTGCTGTCCTCCGTCGTTGGATAACAGTGTCCATTTGCATAAAGTGAAAATCTTTAATCTATTATCTTCCCTTACAATGTCTCAGACAATGCAAAGTGTTGCCTCAAGTATTAATTTTGATCATTTGAAAACAAAACGAAGAACCATTCCAACACCGGAGCACAGTGCTACAGGATACAATGCTTTCAATGTTGTGCTTAACTGATACTTAAAATGTGGGGTGAGTGTGTCAGCTGGGTCCGATCTTTGCCTGTGTGTGTGTGTATGTGTATGGAAGAACCTGTAACCTGTTAGACATGTTTGCATCGACTTAAAGGTGGCATTTCAAGTCCACCCAGCCGATGCTATTAACATTTGCCACGAGGTGTGTCTTTTTGGCTCAGAATACCGTTTTGTTCCTAAATCCTCCTTGCGTTGGAAAAAGAAAAAACGCGTGCCAAAACATGAACACGCGTGGCTTAAAATAGATCGGTGCACTCACTCACTCACACATCGCAAGTCAAACGTCGGCCATGATACTTAAGTCAAACGTCGGCCATGATACTTAACTCAAACAGTCAGTCGATGTGAGAATCTTCTAGAGCGATGCTGCGCTGTAAGAGCAGTCCTGGCAGCCAGCGCTGGCTGGGGTAGAAAAGGCTGGAATGGGGAGAAAAAATGGCTCTCGGGAGGAATTTGAGCGTTGTGTTTCGCTGTTCCAATATCCCTGTCATAGAGAGAGGATTAGCTTTTCAGTTTTTAGTATCTGTTGGGGATTCATTTACAGTGGCAGCCAGTAACCGTAGCCACACTGTAATGCATGTCTCTCTATACAAGGTGTCGGTGTGTATGAAAGGCGGCGCTCTTGGCTCGTGTTTACTGGAGCGCTTGCAGGGAGAGTAGGAGTAGTTAACCTCCTCCAGCGGGGAAGGGGTTAAGCATCAGGAATGATTGAGTTGTTGGTTGCACGCAGGCTGCTGAGAGGACTGCTGCTGCACATTTTGACTTTCTTTATGCTTTCCATTTCCCTCGCTCTCTTGCCCTTTGGATTCTTGTTTTTGTCCTCGCTCTGTCTTTTTTCACAGTCCTCATTGTTTCTCTCTGCTTGTTGCTGACTTTGAATCCTATTCATTTTTTTTCCTAAGACACAATATTGCTGTTCAGATCATGTGTAGATTATTAATGACTAGTTTGAAATCTGGACAGTGGTTAATCACTATTATGTTATTTTCACCCTGAGAAACGCGTAAAATGAGAGTTTATATGTTTATCCACAAGTAAGGCTCTATTTTCCTCTGTCCACCCTGCATGTCTCTGCTTATCTGTTTTTCTCTCTCTCTCTTCCCCACCCATTCTTTACAACCCTCTCACCTCTTTCTTCCCTTACTCCATAGCTTTGTTTCTCTTTCTCTTTCTCTCCCTGTTACTGTGCTATGTTCGGTGGGTAGTGAAGGGGTTAGTGGATGGTGTTGGAAGCAGCCTGAGTCAGAAGAAAATGAACCCAATAAATCAAGCTCCTGTCCCCATCTCCTCCCTGCCAGGACCTGCTGTCTTCCCAGCTCTTTGTAGCTCCGTACATTTACACCCGCTATCCAACCGAAAGCCCTCATTGATGGTCATGTTATTGTTTTAGCACATTAATATCAAGCATTGGACTAATAATAATGTTATGACCGGTGTGTGAAAGCATCCTGTTATCCCATTTTTTTGTGATTTCATTGGGATCAGGATTAGTACATTCTCCGAGTGTATTTGTCATGATTATGATGGGACTATCTTTAGAATAATAATTTTCATCTGCTGTGTTTTTCATAGTAAGTGCCGATGGACGTTATGTGCGCACACATGCTCGCATTTGTGTTACTGACCAGTGTTTACATAGTGTCGTAAGCTTATCACTACCATATACTAAAGCCTCAAAAATGAGTCATGTTAGGCTCTCTACAAGCCATTAGGCTGCAGGGATTCAGCATCCCCGCAGCGATGCTACCTGGCCGCGTCTGTGCTGACACACAGTGTGTGAAACACAACAAACATAAGAGTGTGAAAGAGCTCCGGCATGTGAACGTTCCTCCACTTTGTCTCCCACATGCCTACTGGCAAACACCAGCCCAGATGTCATGTGAGTTGTTTTCTGCAGTGTCTTTCTCTCTGCTGCTCTGCCATAACACTACAAATGTTGAAGCGCTTGGGTAGCAGATGTTGTGTTCACAGCGTCTCCCGTCTCAGCCACAAAGCCCTGTGGCTCCTACAGAGTGTCCATCACTCTTGCTCCACTCACACACACAGACACACATGTTTGATGAACATACTGTACTCGAGGGTCTCAGCACATCTTGATTACACACACATTATCTTCTTTCAAGCCAGTATGTGACTAAAAACAACTGACTGTCGCAGTGATTATATAAGCGTCTAAATACCTAAACCATTAATTATTTGACATTCTAAATTTGTGTCCTTTCGGTTTTGCGTTTTCATTTGATCATTGTCGAAAAGCCTAATTACACCCAGTGCTTTTTTTTGAATAAGTGTTTCTAATGAACAAAATATAAAGGTCAAAAGCACTTTTATAGGCACCTTAAATCATTGTACAAGACGATACAAATCCTCCTGGCAATTGATGCTACTAAATTTCATTTGTGTACAGGACATTTATGTGTGTGAGTATAAAGACTTTTATGGTTAAATTGTGACAGTAATACAAATCTGACCTACTTCTAATAGTTTCATACTGTTTAGTTATAAATATAATATAATATATAATGCTTCTGTTGCACTCTGAGGCAGCAGTAAGCCACCGCTTCCCCTCGAGGCATCCAGGCTTCAGAAACTTTCAAGGCGATTCAGCACTTGCTTCCTCCATCTTGTGCCTGTGTGAATAGAAGTGCACCTGCAGTGCTTCAGGGACGTGATCTTTCAGCTTTATTGGACACACAAGTTGATGTCTAGCAACATGTTGGGTGTTACGCTGCCTTTTGTTTTCCAGGACACAAACAGAGCATTTCGGTGCCCCCTTTTAACTGAATGTCTCATGTTTCAGTATTGGTGTCAAAACGGGACACATTGCAGTGCAATTAAACTGGGAAGTCCTCTGCCAGCACAACCAAAAGAAAAGAGTTACATGTTTGATCAAGCAACGCGCACCTGACATGTCACATAAATTATACAAGCTCACTCATTATGGCATCTCTCATGCTCTTCATTATCCTAAACACTCTGTTCACAGATCCACATGCTCTGTGGTGTCATTGTACGTTTCAGTCCCCTGTTAGCTTGTTAATACACACAGCAAACAGTCATCAGCGATGGCAGGACACACAAGGACACTTTGTTGTTTTCATTTGTACAATGAAGCCGTTAGGTTGACCGACAGTCTCCACTTTCTCTCCTTCTCTGTACCTCTGCCAGCCGGTGGCAGAGCCCATCCCCATCTGCAGCTTCTGTCTGGGGACCAAGGAGCAGAATCGCGATAAGAAACCCGAGGAGCTCATCTCCTGCGCCGACTGTGGCAATAGCGGTAAGTGTCAGTTTGAGGAGAATTGGAAAAGGCTACATTTTCAGGCTATTTCAACCATTTTAAATACTGGAAGAAGTGGAAGGCAATATACAATTAGTGAAATTGAAGTTAAAATGTCAGTGCTAAAAGAAGATTTAGTTCAAGTGAAAGTGCTAAATGAAGGTGAAGTGACCTGAGCTTCTTTAAACTATCTTAGCATTAGTTTGGATAATTTCCATTTCCCATGGCGGAAACAATCACAGAGGATGAGGAGCCAATCAGCTGCTTGCAAAACAAAGCTGTGACTGTGTAGTCTGAAGTATATTGTCTTTGTTTATCGTAAAAAAGACAGAAAGAAACGCACACAAGCTTTAGACGGACTGCTATGAGAGTAGTTTTAGGAAGCTGCACACTTCAACTGTCTCCGGTCCTACATCTTCAGCTGACATTTCGATCGCTTTCAACTCTTACTCTTAAACTGCTTTTAACATTTATAAGTCAGCTGCCATTTCACTTGCCTTCATCTTATTATTTGACTGAGTTCGACTGCTGTCACTGATAGCACCTGACACTTCAGCTCAAGTTTCACATTTTTAATTCCTCAATGCTTGCTCTTTAACTGAATCTTGAACTCCTTTCAACACTTTCATTTCAGCTGATACTTACCCCTAATGCTCACATTAACTTCACACTTCAATCAGTGCTTACACTTGAAACTTCTTTCAGTCCTTCTGTTTTAGCTGCTATTTTTATTTTCTTCCACTTGCATTCCCACCTAAGCTTCTTTCACTATTTAAACAAAATAGTAAAAAATGTAGCCTTTTCTAGTACTTCCTAAAATTCTTATTTGTAGTAGTTTGGTTGATTTTTCTTTCTGCCTGCCATGCTTAAACTGATATTTGATTAAGATAAACACAATAATTGAATATACAGATATTGGTCTGTGTTTTCAGAAAAAATTGGAATATATTGATTGTTTTCCTATAAAATCAATGTTTTCTCTGGACTTGAGTCTGGCTAAGACTAGACACTGTTTAATGAATGCAGAGGAAAGATTGTGTTTCTCATCTTCCCTCAGTGGGATTTTGTCTTGCACACTCGTTGCTGTAATGTAATGATGCAAGTGGGTCATGGCTGTCACTCAGCAGCCACCGGAAAAAATAAGGAGTGTGAAGATGACGTACTTGTGTATGCATTTCTACCTACCTGCAGGCCACCCGTCCTGTCTGAAGTTCTCCCCAGAGCTCACAGCGCGAGTCAAGGCGCTGTGGTGGCAGTGCATCGAATGCAAGACTTGCAGCAGCTGTCAGGATCAAGGAAAGAATGCGGTGAGTGGATGAGCGAATAATGGCAGATTGGCAGCTGAACAGCGCCTGTGAACACTCTTTTCTCAGCTTAAGTGCGAGATAGAGATGCTGATAGACATATCTGTGGTCCTAGGATTGAGCTATTTTAGTCAGCCTGTTTTCGAAGAGTCGTTGTTATTCAAATGTTTGATAGAAAATGCACAAAATACTGCCAAGATGCACAATGATAAAGATATACTCTGAGGATTGAGGAAAAAAAATAAATAAAGTTTTTGTATGGTTTAAGTGACAAATTCATAGTTAAATTATAAACATAATTAATTACATTTTTATTAATAAGCATTTAGAAATACCAGCAAGATGTGTTATTTGAATTGGATAGTAGTGTTTACCAGTTCTCCAATAAATGTCTCAAAGTGCATCACATGCATAGACTTCAATTATGTTTGTGATTTACAGTTGACGATGATTAATTAAATATGTCACTGAGACTATGTCTTTGGTAATCATCAATACATGTGTGTACCTGCGCTGTGCAGGACAACATGTTGTTCTGTGACTCCTGTGACCGGGGCTTCCACATGGAGTGCTGTGATCCTCCCCTCACGCGAATGCCAAAAGGTAACTAAACAAAACCGCTCTTTTAACGTTTCACCTGCCACTTTATTATCTATTTAGTCCGTCATAAATTCAACTTGTGTCTGTTCTCCTCTCTGAGTTCACTAGGCTCACATTTCTACTGTGTTTAACCATTGCAGCACCATTAAGTGCTAATGTATTGGATAAGTCCCAGTATCTGCACTGAAGCCTGCTTGTCTAACTTTCAACCTACCTGCTTTCTCGTTTTCTCTCAGGCATGTGGATTTGTCAAATCTGCCAACCAAGGAAAAAGGGAAAGAAGCTTTTACACGAAAAGGCAGCACAAATCAAACGACGCTACAATGCACCGCTGGGACGGCCGAAGAACAGGTAAAGGATGATTTCAGCTAAGGACACTTTCTTCCCTCTCAGCCCTATCTCAAACGTGTTGTAGGGCTCAGTTGTTGTCCAGTAGGTACATATGTGATCCCACACAAACGCAGTGCTCTGTTGTGCCCTATCAAAGTCTTAACCAGACCCCTCTCTTCCTCTGCAGACCAGGGCGGCCCTTCAAGAAGCTGGGTGGGCGCGGGCGGCGGAAGCGCTCGGTCTCAGCCAACTCATCTTCCAGCTCCTCCTGCGAAGGTTACCCGGGGGATGACCGGCTGCTTTTCTCAATGCGGGACGATGACGACATGTCTCAGGGTAGCCTGCGCTTCAACAACAAGACCAAAGGGTTAATCGACGCCCTCACAAAGTTCTTCACACCGTCGCCGGAGGGCCGCAAGGCACGGCAGGAAGTGGTGGACTACTCACAGCAGTGCCGCATCAGAAAGAAAGCCAGTCGCAAGGGAGATGGAGATGACAGGGGGGGTAAGGAGGCAGTGTTTTTCTGCTTGTACACATAGCATCATTTAGTCAATGCAGATTGAATTTTAGTCTGCACATAAACACCTCTGCTTCATACAGGGGTTGGTGTCAAGAACTTCCAGCAGACACACCTTACTTGGAAACTGCTGACCAAGTGGAAGTTGATTTGTCATTTTCAGCCTGAGAAGAGAATTTATTACGAGTCAAAAATAATAGCTTTGTAATTTGAAGTGGCCACCTGCAGTTCTTATTTCCATTGAACTGTCTGAAGCCAAAAACACAGAGTGTGAAGTGCTGCACAGCAGAGGAGAAAACAAAGCAGTCCACTTCAAGTTTCACTGGCACCAATGTGTGTGTTTTGACCCACTTTGAAAATTTTGTTCTACAATGGATAAGTCATATTTCAGAATCAGGTTACCTTCCCTACTATTTATAAATAAGCAACAGTATCTATACTGGTAGGGTTGTAAATTAATCTATATGTCATGTGTTTTCCTTGTGTATTCTGAAAATATGTCAGACACAGGTGATACATTCACCTTCACTGATTAACATGGAAGCCCAAAAGTGGCTGAGGGCCAACTCTAAGCTCAACCTAATTAGACTGATAAGATCTGAGCGGAGAGAATCTTGGTTTGAACTTGGGGAATCCATATATCACAGGACATCCCCCAGCTTTACGCCAGTCTGTCACCTCAGCATCAATTTTGGCACCATGTCTAGCAAGCCTCTCATTAGCTTTGCATCAATGTCGACTCTGTGTTTCAATCCTCAGACAATCAGGATGGCAGCGACTGGCGAGATGAAGACGACAAACTGCCTGGCCACGAGAACCTAACGGAAAAAGACATTGAACTGTTCAGACACATCCAGGAGCTGGCATTACAGGTACACATATGGGGGACCAAATGAAGTACAGGTGGGATAGTTTTTTCAGAGATGAGAACAATGGAAAGGTAGGTCAAAATATAAAATGAGAGCATCAACAGAGGAATATGGAATAGACCTGTTAGTGAATGACAGGCGACCAGGCTGGCGTCATCAATGTTATATAAACTCTGGGTGTGCAGACTGAGGGTTGATTTTCAATGGTGATGAAAATGTGGTTAGAAAGAGCAAAGTCATCATCAGCCAGGTTGTAAAAGACAGTAGGCACATTTGTGGGTTGAGAAGTCAATCAGCTGTGACAGACCATTGTGTTTCAGCACTGAAAGAAATTAGTTTTCCATGGAACAGCTGCCAGATTCAGCATTTATATTAAAATCATTCTTTACTATTGATGGAGGGTGATGAGTGTATGATACAGTGAGAATTAAATAACATGGGGTGATTGTAGGACAGCAGCTTCACTAAAAGGTAATTGATGTAAAGTGTTAATTGGGAATTGGCTTGAATGTCACAGTGGCAAACTGTACACCATGTTCAGAAGAGTCGGGCTGGTCAGTTTAACTATACCAGGTAGGCAAGACATAGTTAAGTATTTTGGGCTTCTGCCATGTCTCAATTAACCACATAAAGTCAGTGTTGGTGAACAGAGAACATCTATATGGCCAGCGGAGGAATACATTTTGACAGCTCCACTTGTAGCTTTTTAGTGATGCTAGCAGGTCTTCAGGTTTCTGTGAATTCAGTAATGTAATTAGTGTAATTTTCGGTCACTGACTCCCTCAATGAGTTTTCTCTTAGTGACATGTTTTTGCACGTGTGTGCACAGCTGCTGAGTATTAGCCACTCTGGAGTGTAAGGCCCTGGGCCAGTAATCCCTGGTGTGTAATCTGTCTGCTGCCCCATGATCTACTAATCTCTTCAATAGTAAACCTGGACTTGAACTTCTGTGTTTTTCTCTCCTTCTCCTTTTCCATCTTTGTCGCTCACCCAAAACAGAAAGTTGGGGTGACAGGTCCACCAGACCCTCAGATGCGTTGTCCGTCAGTCATCGAATTTGGCAAGTTTGAAATCCAAACCTGGTACTCCTCTCCCTACCCACAGGAGTACAGCAGGTAAGCAAACGCACCATAATGAAACGCATAGCACTGCATAATGTAAACTTACACACCAGGAAATCCTGTTTCTGTTATTTTCTTTCCAGTCCATTGACTGGAAAAAACACCTAGTCATCACTATTCATATAATACACCGCTTATTTCCTTTTCAGACTACCCAAGCTCTACCTGTGTGAGTTCTGCCTGCGTTACATGAAGAGTCGCAGCATCCTCTACCAGCACATGAAGAAGTGCAACTGGTTCCACCCTCCTGCCAACGAGATCTACAGAAAGGATGAGGTCTCTGTATTTGAGGTAAGAAACTACCCAGAAAGATGAATGTTAAAAGAACAGAATGACGTTGATGAAGTTGGGCTTGTACTTAACCTGCAAATCACAGCGGCATACATTACCAAAGGCATTTTTCTTCTTCTCTTCTTTTTTCTCGCCTCCAAATTTCAGCTAGTTTTCTAATTATTATCCTGGTAGTCACCACAAGTTACACAGACTATTGCCAGTATTGACATGGTCCAAACCAATTAATACTTTGATACTATACCTGATCAATTTCCTAATGGTGATTAATTGTTTATTAATAAATCACAAAGATCCTTACCTGCTATAGTTAAATCTCCTTTTAGGTTTTTTTTTTTGCATTAGGGAATGGCATTGATGTTATTAGAAAAATACATAATTACCAGTCTACGGTTAAGCTGCTCTTCTGGGTGTAGTAGCGCAGTGTCAGATTAATGGAGTGGATTGTTGTCTGCAGGCCATGGCCACTGCAGCTCCTGTTTTCCAGCCCTGCAGTCCATCCTTACGCAGAGGAGAGCCGAGATAACTGGCCAGCTGCCAACCTGAACCTCTCTCTTTTTCTTTCTCTTTACAGCTCTTTGTTTCTCTCCTCCACCTCTCTCTATCTGCCAGGGTCTCCAGAGACTTGGCTGAGATCATTGTCTGACACTAACTTCTGGTCCATTCACCTTTACTCTATTCTACAGCTCTCTAACAGCAGCTGAAATACATACTTCTGCAAAGTAGTGTTCCTGGAACTGAAGAGTCATCATTTAGAAATTTACAATATGACATATACTTATCCTCTACTTCTTCTAAAAGGTTGATGGGAATGTGAGCACAATCTACTGTCAGAACCTGTGTCTGCTGGCCAAGCTGTTCCTGGACCACAAGACTCTCTACTATGACGTGGAGCCCTTCCTTTTCTACGTTTTGACGCAGAATGACAGCAAAGGTTGCCATCTTGTCGGCTACTTCTCCAAGGTATGGCCATCCATTCAGTCTGATTTCTGAAGACCACACCACCACGGTTCAGGCCTTCATTTTTAAGAAACACATACCAGTGATTGTTTTAAATTGTTCTCTGCATTTATTCAGATCTTACTGAAACTACCTAAATCAAAATGTAGAGAAAAATGTATTGAAATTATTAAATTGATATGCATTGGCTGTAGCCCACACTGATGAATTCCTGCAAATATACAAATGCTTGATTTTGGGTCCCAGATAAACACTGGGTGCTGTGAGCACCGTCGGCCCCCTGGTGTTTGCATTGGCAGGTGCTCCCATTAACATGAGCAGACACAGCACCGTCAACATCTGGCTGTACATCCACACAGGCCCGCTCCATTATGAAGCTTCAATTAGATTTTTTTCTAATAGTCTGTGTTTATCTTTTCCTTTTTCTTCAGGAGAAGCACTGTCAACAGAAATACAACGTATCGTGCATCATGATTCTTCCACAGTATCAGCGCAAGGGCTACGGACGCTTTCTCATCGATTTTAGTAAGAACCTCAGCCCTAAACACACATACCACATACATGCAGTGACTGCAACAATAACTGAGAACAACTATGTATCTGTTGATGCTTCCTTCTTTGGCTAGAAACTCTAACTAATAATTTAGTAATTTAAAAAATGAGTGTGGTGTGTATCCGTAATTTTTTTTGCTAAAGGTGTCTGTAATTGGCTCCCTGCAGGCTATCTGTTGTCCAAGCGTGAGGGCCAGCCCGGATCACCGGAGAAACCTCTGTCAGATCTAGGTCGACTGTCCTATATGGCCTACTGGCGCAGCGAGGTGCTTGAGTGTCTCCATGAGGTCCACGACCAGCAGATCACCATACGACAACTCAGTAAACTGACCGGGATCTGCCCACAGGACATTACCACCACCCTGCACAGCCTTAGCATGCTAGAGCAGCGAGGAGACAGGTTAGAGGATAGGGCCTGCATACGCACACTGTATTATATTGTCTTATATCAAATGGGTCAAAGAGACCCTCAAATGAATCCTACTTTTTGTTGCACATAGTCAGTGGCTAGCATATAGCATAGCACATTGTGTTTACTGAGTCACACAGGATCTTTTAAAGAGCGTAACCCAAATGAAACTAATAAGCTTTTTTCAAGTAGATTTGTGTTGGATTGTTGCTTCATAAAACCTGAATATCAGTATTGGTTTATTGCCCTCCTGCTGAATTCTTTTTTTTTTATAAAATGGACAAAAAGACATAAATACACTGCCATAATGCTGTTGTGTTTTTAGGCTGGTCCTGGTGCGAAGGGAGAAGCTGGTGTCTAGCCACATGGCTCGTCTTAAAGCCCGGCCACGGCAGCTGGAAGTCGACCCTGAATGTCTCCGCTGGACTCCTGTCATTGTAACAAACACTGTGGTCTCTGACGCTGATGGAGATGATGACGATGACGAGGACGACGACGAAGACGAACCAGGGGAAGACAACCGCAAGGAGGTAAATACGTTGAAATGGTATTTGGACTGGATTCAAAGTTGCCATACATTGCTGAATAATTATTGATTTTATTGTAATTTGTTTGTAAATAGATCAAACCATGTCACAAGGTCCCACCAATGTCCTGGCATATGCGCCAGGGGAAGAAGAGGGAGGAGGAGGAGGACGACGATGACGATGAGGAAGAAGAGGAAGATGAAAGAAAGAGCTTTCTGGGGTTTCCCATCAGCCAAAGCTCTCCAACATCCCTTCCTGTCCGCTGTCCACCACCAGTCCAAGAATCACCACGACCGCCTCCCCCAACAAATGGAGAACGCAGACCACGGGGGCGCCCACCCAAAAACTGGTCTTGGGGTAAGGTGAAAGACAGCCAGCGGGTGGGACGACCACCAAAGATCCGCCCAGTGGAGGACGAGGACGATGAAGATGAGGAGAGAGAAGGAGGGAGAAAAACAGGCTCTACCAGCAGCCCCCCCTCCCTTTTCTCCCTGGATAGACAAACAGAGTCCTCAGCTTTTCACACACTGGACATGGCCAGGCACCCCTCCATAACCCCCACACGAAGAGGGCGCCCCCCCAGGAAAAAGAGAGGCCCCAAGCCCAGACGAACGGAAGGGCCTGGAGAGGGGCTGGCACAGTTTCCTATGGTTTCCAGGCTGAATGATTCTCCTCCTCTCAGGAAGAGCTGCTTCAGTGAAAGCAGTGAAGAAGAGGATGATGAAGACGATGAAGATGACGAAGAGAGGAGAGCATGCTCTCCTCCCATCCTCACTAAGCCTGCCATGGCGCTCAAATGCAAGGTAAAATTTTCAACAAAAAAAACAACCCTTCACTAA
The DNA here is from genome assembly GCA_036937835.1 of Pampus argenteus. Lineage (NCBI taxonomy): Eukaryota > Metazoa > Chordata > Actinopteri > Scombriformes > Stromateidae > Pampus > Pampus argenteus. The sequence continues at coordinate 16,182,945 of CM072867.1, forward strand.
AACACTAATGTTAAATTAATATTGTTGTCCTTGAGATAAAAATTACTCGAGCAAAACATGAATCAGCATTTACTTGACAGCACACCTAATTTCTGATAATCCTGTTTTACCTAGAAGCCCTTAAGGAAACGTCGTTTTCGCCAACGCAGCCACCCTCACAGCAGCGTGGTGACAGAGACCATTTCGGAGACAACAGAGGTTTTGGATGAGCCCTTTGTAGACTCTGATTCTGAGAGGCCCATGCCCAGACTGGAGGAGGAAACGCCGCTGGGCCATCCTCTGCGTCGCTACCCCCCTGCTCGCTCAGCTCTGAGGTTGTCCGACCCTGCGCCAAAAAGAGGCCGGCACTCCAACATCACAGATTCAGAGGAAGACGGTGAGTAGACAGGGTGACAAACTTTGCAGGATTTAGTGGTTAGTGGTATTTATCCACGGGTATAAAAGTAACTATGTAAAACTTATTCTTTTGCATCTTCTCAGACCTAACTCCTGTGCTGAAGCCGGTGGCTGCACTGTCAGCAGCTCCCTCAGAGACCCTAGCGGCTGATCCTGAGGTCCCAGTCAAGAAGAAGAAAGGCTGGCCCAAGGGAAAGAGCCGTAAACCACTGCACTGGAAGAAACGAGGACCTGGAAGACCACCCGGCAGTGGGCCTAACCAGCGAGCAGCCGCTGAAAGCCAGGCCCAGAGTGGGGGTCCTCCACCCCCCAAAATCAAGATGAAGCCTGGCCGCAAGCCTCGGAGCTGGTATCTGCAGCGGGCCCAAGAGGAGGCAGAGAGGCAGGAGCAGGAAAGACAAAGGCTGTTGGAACAGCAGCTGGACAAAGATCCTCAGCTGCTTTCAACAGATGACCGTAACAGCAAGCGAGTCTGCAGAACCAACACTGACAACAAACAGAGAGACTCTGATGAAGAAGACGACTATCTTCCTAAGCCTGTAGAGCAGAAGGTCCCCAGGAGGCGAGGTAGACCACCCAAGAACCCTGTCCTCCGCCAGCCGCCCCAGCCTGCCCCTAAACCACTTCCCAACTCTGAGCCAGAGGAGGAAGAGGATGAGGAGGAGGAGGAGGAGCCTGAAAGAACCTGGGAGGAAGACAAACCCAGCCGTCCACCTTCCCGTCCCCTGCTGTCCCCTTCTTCCTCATGTTCCACCTCAGGGCCCCGGGCCATACAGTCCCGGCCTCAGGACACAGATATGGGTGACAGGGAAGAAGATGATGATGATGAGCGAGAGGAAGAGGAATGTAGTAGCTTAGGCATTGGCGGCAGTAATATCAGCAGGCGAGCAGCAGTCACACCAGGAAGCAGACGCAGTGAGGACCATGATGCAGATGATGAAGGTGACGGGCACTTGGAGGAAAAGAGCAACAGCAGTAAGAAAAGAAAAAATCAAGAGTCTGAAGATGAGGATGATGATGAAGACGAGGAGGAGGAGCCTGCCTCCCGTGCAAGCTCTCCTCCAGTTAAAGAAGAACCCCAAGGTGGAGAAGCTTTTTTAGACATGGAGAACAGCGTGGCCCGGGACTATGTCAGCAAGCAGGAGGAGGAAGAAGAGGAGGAGGAGGAGGAGGCCGAGGACGAGATGCAAGAGGCAAAGTGTCGACCCTCCTCAACTGACCCACAGCAGGAAGAGAGGCGACGCAGAGAGCAGGAGGAGTCTGCTGCAGCAGCGGCAGCAGTAGAAACGGTTACGGCCATGTCTGTTCCCTCTGAACCCATGGAGCTCCAGCCTCTTCACCCAGAGGACAAGGACGTCACGCTGTTGATGGAACCCCAGCACACACACTCACACTCCCACCCTCATCAGCACTCTGACTTCAAAGAGGAGCTGGGCCACCATCACCCACACCATACCCATCACCACTCCAATGAGCTGGACCTTGAGACTGTGCAGGCTGTCCAGTCCCTGACACAGGGGGAAGCCCAGGATGAAGAGACTGAACCTCACCAACACCACGGGGCTTACCAGGACTGTGAGGAGACCCTAGCTGCCTGTCGGACCCTGCAGAGTTACAGCCACACAGGGGAGGCTGAGGAGGAGGCCCTGGCCTTAGTGGAGGAGTGTGGGGCCTCCCAACACAGCAGCCCCCTCCCTAATCCCCCGATGCCTCCTCTGCCCGGTCAATCTGTACGATCGGTGAACAGCCCGGGTTTGCCTTCAGGCATCATGGACACAACGCAGGCAGGGCAGAGGGGAGGGACTCCTGGCCCCACTGGAGCAGGGGGAAGTGGTGGAGGTGCTGGAGGTGGGTACACCCAGATCACCCCAGAGCATCCCAGTTCTCTGTCAGCACCCTCCCAGCAGAACATGGAGACATCTCCAATGATGGATGTGCCATCTGTGTCAGATCACTCACAACAGGTGGTGGACAGTGGCTTCAGTGACCTGGGCAGCATAGAGAGCACGACAGAGAACTATGACAACCCCAGCAGCTATGACTCCACCATGGGTGGAGGTGGCAATGGAACAGGGAATGGGGGGAATGGAGGGGGGATGTCAGCTGCTGTAGTGGCAGCAGCATCCACAGCTTCCTCATCATCAGCCTCCTCTTCTTCCAGCTCAGCCACCCCATCCTCCTCCTCCCAGTCTAACAGCTGCTCCTTTGTGCCAGCCCCCAGCCTCACATCTTCCACAGGAAGTGGAGGATCCCAGCTTGGGATGGGCAGCTGTAGCCTTATCCAGCAAACAGGACCGGGGCCCAACAGTGGACCAGGTGCCGGTAATGTAGGTAGTGCTGTGCCCCAACCCCCTCCACCACCACCACCGTCCAACACCCCCAGCTGTGGTATCAAGTCTCCCCAGAGCTGTGGTGTGATTGAGAGGCCTCCCAGCACCAATCAGCAGCAACAGCAGCCCCAAAAAAAGGTTCCACAGCAGCCTCCTCAGCAGCAGCAGGCCCCTAACTCCCAGCCTCCACCCTCAGCTCCACCACCTCCACCGCAGCAACAGCAGCAGCCCCTTTCTCAGTGTAGCATGGGCAACGGCTTTGCCTCCACACCCATGATTATGGAGATCCCTGAAAGTGGAGGTGGAGGAGGGGGCCGCACCCTGTATGAGCGCATGGGTCAGGACTTTGGCACAGGGGGCTACCCCCAGCCCTCCGCAACATTCAGCTTGGCCAAACTCCAGCAGCTCACTAACACCATCATGGACCCCCATGCCATGCCCTACTCTCACTCAGCCTCCGTCACCTCCTACGCTACCAGTGTTTCTCTGTCCAACCCTGGGCTGGCCCCTTCACCCCACACTCCCCTCCCTCAAGGCCAGCCCACTATGACCCCACCTCCCAACCTTAGCTCTGGTTCCATGAACTTGGGCTCCCTGCAGTTGCAATGCAACATGCCCACCACCAATATCGGTCTGGGTCCCCCACCACACACGCAGCGACTGCAGGGCCAGATGGCTACAGTTAAAGGCCATATTTCCATCCGCTCCAAAGCCACTCAGCAGTTGGCCCCGGCCCCGCACCAGCAGCAGCTCTATGGCCGCAGCTCAGGGGCCGTGGCCATGCAGGGCACGCCTCGCACCTTGGCCGTGCAGCGCGGTATGATGCCAAACCTCATGCCCACGCCGGCACCATACAATTCCATGAACATGACACAGCTCAATGCCATGTCAGCTGGCTACCGAATGCCCCAACCCATGATGAACAGTGGTTACCACGGCAATCCCCCTTACATGAATCAGCCAGCTCAGTACCCCATGCAGATGCAGATGGGCATGATGGGAGGGCAGGGTTACCCGCAGCAGCCCATGCAGCCCAATCACCATGGCAACATGATGTACACTGGCCCCTCCCATCACAGCTATGCTGGTGTACCAAAACAGTCACCTTACATGAGCAGATGAGCAACAGGGAACTAAAAAAGGAGACATGGGGCCAGAGTTGATACTCGCTGTACTCTAAATGTCCATTACTCCTGTTCACACTCTTCAGTGCCACAGCAGGCACAAGGGAGAGGAGGTGATTGGAGGCAGAGAGGGTCTTTGGGTTTCCTGTTTTTCTATGTTGTCATTTTGTCCCTTTTTGGTTTTGGGCTCACGTCCCCTCCCCACTGGGAGCAAGATGGAAAGATTCAGAGTTGGAGTGTATACACGGACTTCGGCCGTCCTGTGCAGCTTCAGGCCAGGCTAGCACACTCCTCTGTAGACAAGGCCAAAAGTTTCCTGCAGGAGGAGAGTTGGGGGGGACAAGGATAACAAGGAAGATATACAGAGAAAAACAATATAGGAGTACCTTGCTTCGTCAGACTGCGAATGAAAAAACAGTGGTTAACTGATTATATTCAACCATGCACACAATCTTTTAATTGATATAGGAAGCCTTACCTTGAAAAAAGAGACAATGAAACATTGTAGGCGGACTCTTGTTTTGTTTTGTTCAAGTTAATGTTGAACCTTATTTTTGTTGTTGCTGTTTTTGTTGATCATTTTGAAATACTTGTGTGCAGTCCGACCTCTATATGCTTTGGTCTTTATATGTGTGGCATTCTGAAATGGTGATACATCCTTGCTCTCTCAGAAATATCCCAACATCAGACAGCTTTTCACCTAATTCCAGAAAAGCATAGGAGCAGGGCCTCCAGTGTTTGAGGTGTTCAGTCGTTTCCAGAATCTCTGTCTTCCTAGATGACAGTGTCATGTCAAAAACACAGCAAAGACAGATGAGCGGAGCGTGTTACTGTCTTTACAATATCCATGAATAAAATGAGTAGCATTATTTTCCAGTTTGCCACCACTCTGAAAACGTTTAGATGTAAATATTCTGGTACTTCCCAATATCCAGCAGCACTCACACACACACACACACACAGACATACTGGCTAGCTGTCACCAACTGGTGGCTAGTTCAGGAAAGTACAACATTCAGCTGTTCTTGTTCACACTCCAATGACAGACAGTGTACAATGTCAGCCTTTTTTAGCAGTTTAGGAAACAAATGGTGGGATTTCCATTTAACTGCTTTAAGGAAAGTCGGTTAACTATTAGCTGACGTCCCCTCTTTACGTGTTAATGACCCAAAGAGGTTGAGGAGTCTGCTTTTGAATGGTGTATTCTGTTAAAACTGTATGTTGTTTTTTTTTTCTTTTCTGCAAAATTCTGCACTCCCATTGGCTAGAAATACGGCAGTAGGCAGTTAGCCTTTATAAAAGGTGTGCCTCAATGCCTGATCTAGTGCATGGTTTGGCCCTCACATAGAGGCACACTCATAGAAGCAGGGTCGGAGGTGAGGAAGCGTTTGAGGTCCTGTTGGTTATGGCGTTCAAATGGAAGAGGTTGCTCCATGTACCAGTATTCAAAGTCAAAAGAGAAGTTTTCATTTTCTTACAGACCTGACATTGCATACTTTATTTGTGTGTGTTCCGTTCTGTACTTATTTTTTTGTTTGTTTCTTTCTGAATTTTATCAGACTGGGCAGCTTTCTTTTATGACACAAGCTGACTCTTTTTGACTTTAGAAAACCTATTGTAGAGAAAATGTTTTTTCTATAATATAAAAGGAAATTCTGACATTGATATTGGTACTGTCATTTTTTTCACTTCTGTTTCAGGAAAAAAAAAAAAACTACATATTTTTTAGCTCGCCTCTTGGGTAATAATTACTAAGAAATTCAAAATTTAAAAAAATTACCACTCACTTTTAGTGACTTTAAGATGCCTTTAACCTCTCCATTCCATCTCATCTCTAGAGTTTTTCTATCTTTGTGTAGTATATTAATGCTATTTTAAACAAAAGGACTACAAATATCTAAAGGTCACTTGGCATTCTTTTTTTTTTTTACTTGTGTGTGTATAGGATGACTTCCTTACATTTAAGAGGCATGTAAAAATGAGCTCAGTATATTTCTGTCTGTTTATATCGCTTCCCTTTTTGTATCCTTTGTAATTGTACATGTTGCGTTGTATGCTAAGAGAGAGCGCAAAATAAAGAGAGGAGTGACTGCTGGGCACACAATGAAGGTTGATTTGTGCTCAACGGCCTCAGCTCTCTACTCTGTCCCTGTATGTATTTCCATTTATTCGTTTTTATTTTTCTTTCTTAGCAAGTACTTTCAAAGAACTCTGTACATTTTAACATAAAATGAAAATAAATTATGTTGAGCCATTCATGTTTCACTTGAGCTTTTTAAAAGTTGCATCTGATTCAGTTCTACATTTAAATTGTTGCAATTGTTAGCTCAGTCCACTCCCTCAAGAGTTACTGTAAAGGGACATTTACGTCTCACCACCGTGCACATTTTCCAAACTGAACCCTCCATTAACTTATTTGAAATTTCTTAATTTTACACATAAATCAGCTTACTAGATATGACGAGTCTTAAGAAATTATGTCGTGATGATGTCATCAGGGTTATCCCTGCTTGGACTATAAGTATATAGATTTATTACAGAAAGTCTGCTTTGCAACCTGGAGATGAGTTCAAAAGACAGTTTAGGAAGGACTCATGCAAATATGCTTTTGGTTGCATTATGGGAAATGTTTATGAAAGTGCAATTATTGTGAATTAGTCTTAATTACCCACCAAGTACTTTACATAATTTTCAGTACAATGTATCAAACTCCCTATGTTGCACTCTTTATTCAGGACTAACTAATAACATAACGGCATAAAAGAGAAGATAAAAAAAAAAAAAAAGACAATCGGTGCCTGTGCATAGTGCAATTCACCATGCACACTTAAAAAGCATTAAACTACACTAGACAACTTCACTACCACTGAGGATGTGTCATATGTGGGCTGCTGTGGTGATGAAAAGCTCTTTCTGGGTGTCACTTGATGTGAAGTAAGTCAATCGCGAAATACTACAAGGTTGTATCACCTGAGTGATTGAGTTTTACTCCATATTCACCACATTGACACTGGACTTACAGACATCACATCCAGCCACTAGATGTCACCGCAGAATGTGAACATGTTGTCAAAAAGCATTGATGTGAAAACAGTGTTATTTTGTGACTCACTTCCACCTTCAACAAAATCCAAATATGCAGACTTCAACACCAAACGTTTTGCAAGTGAAGTGTGAATAAAAGAGACTGGTTTCAGTATAATATCTCAGATATTGGCAGACAAGAGTCACATTTACCTAACCTACACGATACAAAGCCCAATTATCCAGTCAGTGGTGTCAGTAGAGTTGAACACCTCTTAATTGAATCCTATAAACAGTCTGAATAAAAGAACATCTCAGTTCAGTAACTGACCCTGTCTCCTAGTCGCGTTTCCATTTTGTGTAATTTAACTTGCTGTATCAGGGATAAGTGACAGTACAATCAGCTTACAGTGTTTTCCTAATCACAACCAGGCACCAGAGATTCAGCTTTTTCTGCACCAAGAGACTCTTTATGATTATACCAGAGGTCTATGAACTCTCTTTCTGTTTCACTGTACATTCATTGTAAGGGCTTAACTGGAGTAAGGGTAAGATTTGTCCTGACTTCATTTGTAATATGTGTTGAAACTTTAGTGTGTGGGCTGCACTTGAAACACTACACTTGGTTTTCACTCCTTTGTGTAACCTGCTTGTGCGTGAGATAGGCCTCTACTGGTTAATGATTTCACAATTTTTAAATCATATCAGATAAAGCATGATTGTAGAATATGCCCAATAGTTACATGCAATATACTATATCATACAGGTTGTGGTAAATGGGATAGAAGTGATAGTCCATATATTCTGCATAAGCCACATTAAATAAAATAATTGGGATGGGCACAGTATGCTTTAAATATCTAAAATAAATATTCAATTACTTAAGTAACCAACAAGAAAAATGCAACACATATGTAATTTTATTATTAATATTTAAGTATGATGACAACCTTTAGGATTCATCCACAGCATCAACAGCCTCTCTGTTTATTTTGTACAATCCTCATGTTTGCCTGTGTTATTCCAATCTTATTTTGGAAAGATTGAAAGTCTAGTGCATTGTATGCTGCAGACTGACTGCTTTTGAAAGCTTACCTCTCCTGTGTGTATTTGCTGTGAATGGACATAAGAAGCCTAAGATGAAATCTGATACTAGAAACAAAATGTCAGACCAGCTACTGCCTCAGGCCAATCATCGTGCAGCTTTTACTGGTGTTTACTGAAGCTCTGCCTCCCTTGACCAATCACAGCAAAGTCACGTGTGCTACTTCCTTATTATTAACCTATGATATTGTTGTATGGGCGGGTCTTTTCTGTATTCCAGGCTTGTGATTGGTCGGCTGTGCTTTCTCACATCAAGCCCAGATCCATCTAACGGGAAGAAGCGACGACTGCTTAATCTTTCATTGGGGAAAAAAGGGTGAAAAGGCAAGACGAAAACGCAGCATTTGTCTTCGGTAAGTCCGTTGTAACTTGTAACTGTCTCATATGTGTCAAAAGTAGATTTCTATTAGAAAAAAGCACGTTATTTTGTCTGTATTTTCATTCCTGTACCGGATGACGCGGCTTTTCCTCTATCATGAGACTGACAGGGAGCAGGACAGACTGTTGTAGCATCTTTTTTATTACACTCTATGGATATGGAGGCCTTCAGCTGCTATGCGATATAGCTACTAGCAAGCTGGTTAACATAAAATGTGTGAACACGGTAATAATTACGTGTAGCTGCAGTTCAAGCAGGGTCCTGTAGTGTTGAGTTACGGTCCTTATATCCAGGCCGAACTCGATAGGTTAGCCGCATATTTAATGAATATTCCGGTGTCATCTTTCCCTTTTACCGCAAGTTAGCTAAAGGAGGACTGAAGTAATGTTGCCTGTTGAGTTGTTAAAAGTAGGACAAATGTCCTGTTCCTTATCACCTATTTAAAGATCCCATCCAGACATGTTTAAGATGTGTGTATATAAAAGACTTTTTGAATAATAATTTGTGTCTTTATAACATCCTTAATATTAACATTAGCTTCACTTATGGACTTGTGGAGGAAGGAAAAAAATGCAAAGTTGTAGCAATTATTGTTTTGCTCTTTAGCACATTAAAAACACAAACAGGGAGAAGTTATATTGTATCTATGGGATAAATATGCATTAAGTAGCTCTGCATCTTTCTCTAATGCAGAGGTATGCACATTGTATGACCAGCCTATGTGTATAATCCAGATGCCCTTTTATCCACCAAGAAATGTGTCATGTGAGGAGAGAGAGAGAGAGGAGGGGCTGTCTGTTGAACAGCTCACTTATTGAAGGCCTTTTTGTTCTAATATTTCATAGTTTATGGTGTGATTTTTACAAGGATCTGTATCAAACATTTTCTTAAGTTTGTATAACACAGTGTGTAGGCCAGCACATCTCTGTAGCACAATATTTAATTTAAACAGTTGGGTCCTATTTTTCTGACATATGTCGTGCATATCTCTTTTAGTTTCTCTCTTCTCTCTCTTTTTTTTTTTTTTTACAGAATACAGAAAACTGTATTGTACCGTACTGTATAACTTTATTCTCCATTCCTAATTAGAATATATTCAGATATATATGAAACTTGTGTGTGTACCTTTGTTTACAGCTCACACGGCAGTAAATTATTGTATCGAGGTTTTTTGTTTAAAACATACTGCAATTATGTGTTTTTTTTATGTCAAATGTGTCAATTTGAATTCAACTTTTCTTACAGTTGATTAAAAATCCCAAACCTCCTCTGACTTAAATGGGTGTGTGTTTCTCTATATCTTTAGCCTCCAGCCAAAATGATCCACAGCCTGTTTCTAGTTAACGCCTCAGGAGACATTTTCCTGGAGAAGCACTGGAAGAGCGTGGTCAGCCGCTCTGTGTGTGACTACTTCTTCGAGGCCCAGGAACGTGCCACAGAGCCTGAGAACGTCCCGCCAGTGATCCCCACGCCGCATCACTACCTTATCAGTGTGCTCAGACATCGCATCTACTTTGTGGCTGTCATCCAGAGCGAGGTGCCGCCGCTCTTTGTCATCGAGTTCCTGCACAGAGTCGTCGACACATTTCAGGTTATCTTATGTCCTCTCATATTCTTGATTCCTGTCAGACTAATGAAATGTTAATACCGTACTGTGGTATTTGGTTTGAATGTACATCCTCTGTTCTCACCCTGATTATCTTCCTTGTCTCCTTTCTCTATCCCTCTCTTTGAGACACATCTGTTATTAAAATCTGTGTATATACTGCTTGTGTTCTTTGTTATCAGGACTATTTTGGAGTGTGTACAGAGGCTGCCATCAAAGACAATGTTGTAGTGGTCTATGAACTACTGGAGGAAATGCTGGACAATGGTTTTCCCCTGGCCACAGAGTCCAACATCCTCAAAGAGCTCATCAAGCCCCCCACCATACTCCGCACAATGGTCAACACCATCACAGGTACAATACACTGACATGTTTGTATATGCAAATGAGTTCATTATGATGTAATTTGTTTTGAAAGAGTATTCTTGATTTATTAGTTTTACATTGCCTTTTGTCACTGTGATGCACTGTTTATATACTTTAGAGACAAATCTCATTCACATTTGGTTCATTCCTGTACCAGGCAGCACCAATGTAGGTGAACAGCTGCCTACAGGCCAGCTGTCAGTGGTGCCGTGGAGACGAACCGGAGTCAAATACACCAACAATGAAGCCTATTTTGACGTGGTGGAGGAGATCGATGCCATCATTGATAAATCAGGTACTGCTCCTAGTCTGTGCTCATTATTTAGATATAGGTAGTCTGAGTTTGTTAGAAATTTAACATCAGCATAAAATATCAGTTTTACTCCAAAAATAATAGTGCCTGCCTCCAAAATCAATTTTGGCTTTGTAGTGCAGTGTTTGTAATGTTATACCTTGTTGTTTTCTCCTCAGGCTCCACTATTACAGCAGAAATCCAGGGAGTTATCGATGCCTGTGTAAAATTGACCGGCATGCCCGACCTTACTCTGTCATTTATGGTAAGGTTACAGACTGTTTTTCAGCACTTTAAAGCATTTTGTGGATTTAAGCTCTCAGTGGATCCACATTATCAGTCTAGTACAGAACATTAGCAAACAGTGTATACATGATTACAAGTCCAATGTTGTAAGTTGTCACAGACACATCTATAGAGTCTATAGAGTAAATGCAATGTGTTTGTGGGAACAGAGTCTGACATGTTTTAACAGGGTTGAAAACAAAAAGTACAGCCTAACCCACAGTTAATAAATTCATCCATTTTACTCCCTCTCCCAGAATCCTCGGCTGCTGGATGATGTCAGCTTCCATCCGTGTGTTCGATTCAAGCGCTGGGAGGCTGAGCGGATCCTCTCCTTCATCCCCCCTGATGGAAACTTCCGGTTACTCTCCTATCACGTCAGCTCTCAGAAGTAAGTATTTTGGCATTTGGCATTTGGCATTCTGGCTCTGATCATGTCGCACACAAAGGCCACAAAAGGATAAAACGGACTCCATGATGTTAATTGTGTCTTCTATACAATTTAATGGCAACATAATGTGTACTGTGTAAAATATTTTCTCTCAAGGGATGTAAAGCAGAATTATGACAACATCCTAAACTCAGTCCGGTATGACTCTGACTCAAGTTGTGTGTTGTCCTACTTCTCCTCTAGCCTGGTAGCTATCCCAGTGTACGTTAAGCATAACATCACCTTCCGTGAGGGAAGCTCCCAGGGACGTTTTGATTTGACCCTGGGCCCCAAACAGACCATGGGCAAGGCTGTGGAGTCAGTTCTGGTCAGCAGCCAGCTACCGCGGGGCGTTCTCAACGCCAACCTCAACCCCTCCCAGGGAACATACACCTTTGACCCAGTCACAAAGGTACTTAAAGATATCTGTGTGATATTGTGTGCCTAGAAGAAGGGGAGAAATCATAAATATGAGTTAAAAATGATGGTTAGAGGTCAAATTTGTTACACAGACGCTGCAGGTCTTTGATAAAAATTGATAACAATCGTCTCTAAGATCAAATATGCCAATGCTTGCTTTTATTCTATGCCGTCATTGTGTAAGATAAGGTGTGGCGTTTTTCTCAAATGGTGTCCTCAGATTGACTGTGATGTGTGTTTTGGCTAGTTGTTGTCATGGGATGTTGGGAAGATCAACCCACAGAAGCTTCCCAGTCTGAAAGGCACCATGAGTCTGCAGGCCGGGGCCTCCAAACCTGATGAGAACCCCACCATCAACATCCAATTCAAGATCCAGCAGATGGCCATCTCAGGTACATGCACACATCACATCACATCACATCACATCACATCACATCACATCACATCACATCACATCACATCACATCACATCACATCACATCACATCACATCACATCACATCACATCACATCACCACCATTGAAGGAATAGTTCAGAAGTATAAATTCTGTCAAACAGCAGTTGGTGTGTGTTACTGCTTATATCTTTAGCATTAACTAATAAATATAATTTCCATGACATCCAAATGCAACTGTATTTTAAAATGCATACAAAATACAAATAAAGGAAGGAACAATCATTATTTGATCATTTGAGAAATCTAAAATCAATTTTGGAATAAATAATGATAAGTTACTTTTATAAGTGGGTTTTTCAAAAGATTGACAATAAATATATTTCAGGAAAATCAGATGCTGCCTTACACTGGCTTAAAAGTAATAATCATACATGAGAGGCACCGACTGGTGCTACGGTGTGATCAGCGCTGAGAGGTGACTCGGGTAGTGTAGAAACATAATGTAAATCTAACCAAATCTATCTGGAAGGTCCCTAAATCCATCACTAATAACCACTGTGAGTCACTAACCATCCTCAAACATTCAAGTCACATTTTGTGTATTGATAAATTATTAGTAATTGTGTTCTTCAACAGGGCTGAAGGTGAATCGGCTGGACATGTACGGTGAGAAGTATAAACCTTTCAAAGGCATCAAGTACATGACCAAAGCTGGCAAGTTCCAGGTCCGGACATGAAGACTGCTTCTCTGTGACAACCGGACTAAGCCACCATAAGGCTGTGGGGTGACGTGAAGGGGAGTTGGTACATTCCCTGTGTATATGCATTTCAGGATTGACCTACACAAATTGCAAGGCTCCTTGTAACAGTTAAGAACAGACCATTGCACATAGAAACCTCAGTTGAAGTAAAAGCATCAAATATCCAGTAAAAAGGTTACAGCTTTGACTGAGTGCAGAGTTTGAACCAAAAACATGTTTATTTTTATTTCAAGCTGAACCCGGACCAAACCCAACTGAGCCCAGCATTGCTCATATGTTTCCAGTGATATACAACATTAACAACATTTTTGCTGATAATTTTAAGATGATTAGAGAGCTATCAGAGATATTCATGCCAGTTTAAAATCATTGAGGCTCCATCATGTTCAGGCATACATTTAATGCTCTAACTAATCGACAGGCCACAATCTGACACTGTACTGTTTCAGCTCTAGGTGTAAGCTTTGAAACTGATCTGTTTGCCAGTTTGTCTTGATATATTTGTGCTGGTGACTGTTATTTACACTCCAAACGAGATATTGGATGATGGACCAATATTATATCAAACTAGAGGTTCCCTATAATAAATTGTGAGCTGTATAGTATGAAAGGAATTCATTTTCACACATCAAATGACCTCTGCAAGATATAATTGATGCAATTTTTCTTACAGCTTAGTAGTACACCAAACTGAAACTCCTGTCTAGCATTTTTTGTAAAAATCCTCCTACTTCTTTTCCTGTTTAAATTTCCTTTTCTAGCCTTCATGTGTTTTCTGTTTGCATTCCAGTCCGTTCTATTCTTATACTCCTCTCATGGCCACCATTTTTTGTCTGTAGCACTGGAGTCAGCACATTGACATATGAGAATGTGACACTAAAGCCGTCCTCAACCATGCACTTTCAAATCTGCTGGTACTAACATTTTCATGCAAGTGAGATAGGTGTGGAGTTACAGAAGCTGTGTGAGCTACCATGACAGTTATTGAAACAGTTTCAAATACACATTTGCCCCTTTTATTCAACTTAAATTATTATTTATTAAAAACTCAATTTCAAAACAGATGATTTGGTATTGCTGAAGTAATGTCTTGTCTACACTGTTTCCCATTCCTGTATAGTCCGAGTAAATTTTTGAAAGCTTTAACTCTACATAAGGTTGTCATTTAACCATATTTATATGGGAAGCCCTTAACAAGTTTTGTTTTCATCATATGGAAATGTGGCCAAGAAAAATATTTTAACTTTTGGATCAGTGTGGGATTTAACACTGATCCAAATAATCTGAAATGATTTGCTAGGTTCATCACAACACTTCAGAGATTGTCACAACAGGCAGAGAAACTGTATAATGTCCATATTAATATCAATTTGCATACATCATGTAAACATAACATTAAGAATGTCTCCATGGCAACTGAGCTGATCTGAATAAACCAGCAGGAGACCTAATGTGATACATACATGCCTCTGGGGCTCTGCTGAAATCAGTCTTACCATCATATTCAAGCCTAGAGCTGTCATAGAGGCTCATGGTTGTTATGAACAGAATGTGGGGAAGAAATGAATCATGTGAAACTGTACTGTGGTGTAATGGACAGGTATATCAGAAGATGAAACAGATGGTCTGCATTTTGTGTTTACAGCGTTTTGTTTGTGTTTGTTAAACAGCCTCCAATGGAGTGTTATAATGATGTAAAAAATAAAGATTTGATGTGTTATAACTGAGCGATAACACGAATTATTGAACAAATATTCCACGTTCATGAAGTGAACAAAGAACCATGAATGCACTGTTAGATAAATCCACATTTAGACAAACGTGTGTTGTGGGAAACCACATCTGAGCAAACTATTATGAGATGCAGGGACTGGCAAACATGCTATAACATTGGGAGTGATGGCTGATGACTGATGAGATATTGTCTGGTAAATGGAAATTCAGATTTAATAAGCGGCATAAAACTGTCTTGGAGGGAAGTGGACTACTCCTGAATACTATAATATTTCTTCTGGCTTCTTGCCTTCCAAGATAATTCAATCTAAAACAACCAACATGCAGTATTCAACATACTGTTATATGCAATGACCCCAAAAATATTTGTTATTGTTGGTAATGGTGAATTTTTTTTTTTTTTTCATTTTTAAACTTGTGATTATTTATCAGTAAATTACTTTTGCTATTTTGCTTTAGGGGTTCCACAACAAAGAAGTCACAAGGATTTGTTTGAACCTTATAATGTATAAATCATAAGGAGGTTTATGTGTGACATCACATGGACATTATAGGCAGACACTTTGTTTCAGACATATGAGGATTTTTAACCATCATCTCCATGCATTTTTCTATCTGTTTCACCTCCACAGTCCTACATAACTCCTTCTTCTGCAGCTGAGGATGTTGTGAATCATGACACTGCCTCTTTATCACTTCCTTGTGATAAAAGCCAGCTGAGATACCTGAACTCTGTCAGCTGGGGCCGCTGGTCCCCCTCATCTGAGTGATATTCTGTTGAGCCTCATTCACCCTCCTGATATCACAACATCTGGTTTAAAAGCCACTTATTATATCACAGGAGATAATTGAAAATCCCCTCTTTGGCATCAATTAAAATGTGATCATAACATCATAAAGGGTCATTTTAAATTATCCTATAACTTCTGCTAACTTCCAGCATCACAGAGGCCAGTTTTAACCCCCCACATCCCAATTGTGTCACACATCACCCTCCCCTCCCCCTTTGCTCCAACTGGCAGGACTCCACTCCATAATTTACTGATAACTTTAACCCTTCTCTCTCTCCCTTTCTGTCTCTCACCCCCGGCACCATCGACCAGACATTAACCAGCTTTAAGCCACTGTTATGTCATTAGAGGTTTTCCCTCCCTCTCCTATTTTGTGCATGAGTAATTTCTAATCATGCAAAAGTTTTCTAGCTCTTTTGTATAGGTTATTATAACTTTTTCATGCTGTTTGACTACTTCTGCGAGGAGGAATATCGAGGCATTTAAAGACCGATTCATCAGGTGGTATGTTGTCTCTTTGTTGTTTCTCATGTGTGCAGACATGTTGTGCAGTTTTGCACAACATGCTTAAATTAAGTTACTCACTTTTTTTGTATGTATGTTTGTATTAATGTACTGATATAAAACTTTCTGAACAGTATAGTTATAAGTAGGTTATTACAAACAGCTAAATGTTGCATAGAGGTATGGTGGTGCTGTCACTATATTATTATTATTATTTATTTAATTATAAATAAAATAATAGAGTACTTGTACTGGGTGGTATTAACCTCCTCTACGGTGTGTGTATTCACAGCCTGTGAAAGTGCTGTATTTATCACCTGAAGCAATTAGCTCACTCATAGCTCTAATGAACGTGTATTGAGTATCCTAGTGTAAGGAGATAACAGGATGTATCTTAATGTAAATCTAAGGATGTCTGTTGGTTTTTATCTGATTGCTTTGATGGGTGTGGGCTGGCCGGGCTCCCCGCGGGGATTTAGGACAGGATCCCTGTCAGTAACCACGTGGACATACAGTAACACAACAGTAGCTTTTGACAGTACGGACCATGACTGTATTATATCAACCCGGTATCACGACAGTTGAAATTTAATTTATAAATCCATATACATGGGCATGAGCTTCCCATTTTTTCATGATACTCAGTACGACTTTCAAACGTATGTATTTCAATAGTAAATACCTTGCGTGCCTGTATTCTTAATATTGGCGATAATCTGTAGGACGACATTATTTGTCTGTGATACAAAATAATAATGTTTTATGATGTGATGTAACTGCTGTGGTTGAGGTCTGTTTAGGTTTAGGCACAAAAAGCACGTGGTTAGGGTTAGGGAAACATCATGGTTTAATGTTAGCAGTTTCTTTAAAAAATGGAACCTGCGTCGTCTTGGCAACAGTAATACCACGGCAGCAATACCAAGACAGTCGTAGTTACGTTTTTTTTTTTTTAAATGTCCCGACGCTTGTTTGGAGGCGGGAAGCAGCAAAGTCCCTTAAGTTCCCTTTAACTGGCAGCCTCTAAATGAGTGTGATGAAAAAAAAGCAAAATCTGTGTCCATGTACACGAATCTCTAAATTAAATTTGCTGACTATTTCACAAACTGTCGTGATACTAGGCACCATGCACCCCTGTTTGGTAAGTGTGTTATCCTAAATTGTATTTAACCTGTTCAAATATCAATGCTAGAGGTCAGGCAACAGTGCTAATTAGCTAAAGCTAAGGTCAGATAACTATTAAAAGGCAGGTAGGCTGTGTGTTTGCTAGCTACTCAAGCTGCCAACAAGCTAAACCGTTACAAAATTACAAAAGTTTGGGTAAAATTTTTTAAATTTAACTACTTACGTCCCAGTGTTTTTTTTTTGTTATTAAGCCTTTTATTTACTAACTTTTACAACGTTGTAGTTGGCGTTAAAAACTGAATGTAACAAACATTTTTGCATTGCTCTTAACATCTTAAAAAAACCATTCAGTGATACAGGCCTCAGTAGCAAAAAAAAACACACAAAACAATTCACTTCTTATTGACGGTTGACTGGAGCGTGTGACCACAAGACAAAGAGGACTGTCCCTGGCATCAACTTATCAGCCCCCTCCTTTCATTCAGGAAGACTTACTCCCCCCATGTGGGGTATGCTGTTTAAACACAGTATCTTTTCAAACTGGTCACGTAGGCCTGTAGGGATATGAGCCAACTAGATGCACAGCACTGACAGCTGTGTTTGGAAAACTAAACAGGAGTTTAGTAATAAACTCTAATGTAGGGCAAAGCATCGAGTATCATTTAACAGTAGACAGTCATTAAAATGTTTCAAAGTTATGCATTAATCTGGTAAATTATTAAATGTTAGTCGATAATTGGCAGTGTAGCTGAGGAGATGGGTAGTCTCATGAAGGGTGTGTATGTGTAGGTGACATACTGTGAGAACTGAGTTTCTGCTGTAGAATAATGGGATTTAAGTTTGCATTTGCTCAAGAAAATTAATTACACAATTCTTTTTGTCTCACCATCTTTACTGTCTCTGCACACTTCCAGACTGTGTCCAAGCATGGCAGACTTTGCCATGACTCCCCAGTCTTCATCTTCCCTGCTAAAGCAGTGGTGGACTGTCTACCATCCCTCAGGGTAGCTGGGAAAGATGGACTCCATACTGGAAGTTACCACCCAGATTCTCCAGGGCCACCCAGGTGACCAAAAACACATTTAGTTAAAAAAAGTTTTTTAAAAAAATTGTCATGTTCCCAGACTAGTAGAAAATCGAGCACATTAAGCTAACTCTTTTGGCAACAGCCCACAGAGTTTAGTGACCTGGGGGTTTCTCTAGTTGGTTTAAAATTGAGACTAAAGACTACAGCATTAAGATCTGACAGAATTTACATAATGCAGCCAAAATGTTTATCAGTATTGGATTGTGGCTGGTGTTGATTTTAATCTCTCAACAATACTCCATTTATTTCCTTTTTTATAGAGACAAAAAAGGCATAAGGCAGGACAGTCACCATGCCCAGGCCGAGGTCAGGGCCTGGTTCACCTCCACAGGTCATTTATGATTTCTCCATGGACACGAAGGAGGCTCAGTCTCTCCCAATGCATAAGAAATCTTTAGATAAGATGTCTCCTCTGAGCAAGTATATCGAGACTGAACACCAGCAAGCAGGACTCTTCTCTTTATCACCCTTTGAAGCCTCCATGGACGCCAGTATTGACCTCCAGAAAAAAAGGAGGAAGAAATGTGGTGCCTGCACCCCCTGCCTACGCAAGGAGAACTGTGGTACCTGTGCAAACTGTCTGAACCGCAAGACGGGCAAGCAGATCTGCAAGCTGCGCAAATGTGACGAGCTGAAGAGGAGACGGAGTGATTGGGAGGTGAGCGAGGTACAGATATGATAATCAATATTCCATTTATTCTCTAATGGAAGACTTTATTAATATTTCTCAGCAGAGCCCCTGTTTTCAGCCACAGTAAACTCTGGGTGTGTTGTAGTGTCTCATTCAAGGTACTTGAACAGAAGAACATAAAAAAGGTCTAGAGTTGTATCCATTTATCCATCCACTTACTAAAGTACTTTCATTACATGCCATTAGACCTCACCAACATCTAGTTCTTGACGTCCATCCAGACACATTGTATTTTAAGCTTTGCAGCCACTGGTCCCTCTCTTGGCATTCCTCAACTGTCAAGTCTGGACCTGCTTCTCCTTAGGCAGGGTTTAGAGGGATACCCTGTTGCATGTGCTATATATCAAGAGTGTATATGTTAAAGATTACTCTAACAGGTGGCATGCACTATAATGTGAACAGATGTGACACTTGTACTAGGAATCCAATTTAAAAACTCAAATGTATACATGTACAGTTTACACAGTAATATATTATTATACTCTTTATGGCAGCTCCACTTCTGTCTCATCTTCTGCTTCTTGTAAATACATCAACTACTGTCTACCACAACTACAACCAATGGAAGTGATCATCGTGCCAACTCAAATGTATTTTTAGAGCACATTTCATTCAATGATGCAATGCTTTACACACATAATTAAACTATTACTGGTTGTACTGTAACTACTAAATCACACAGTAATTGGAAAGTATAAATACAAAGCATTGTTAAAAGTGCTCAGTTACTAATTATGTCTACTGAAGGAAGCTACTTTGTTAATAACAGGTTAAATTCTGACAAGGAAACATACTAATAGTGATTTGTGGTGAATAGTTATGATTGAAGCTTTGTGAATGTTTTGATATGGTTTTATAGGATTACCTGACTCCAAATGAAATTACTTGTGACCTATTGCAGTAAACTGAGTGGTACCTCACCTATATCTAGGCTTATCTCAGCCTTTTGTGAGTGCACATGCTCCAGCCTATGATAATGCCTCCAACTGAGTAGCAGCTCTATCAGGAAGCAGCTAGTGTGGTTGTCCCCCGCACACACACTTCTATTTTAAGTTGAGTGTTTTTAAAGTCAGAAACAGAGGTGAACATCCACTTATAACTAACTATAAATAAGATACGAATACAGCTGTGTAATCATCAATCATAGTTATGGATGTGGTTAAGAAAATATTTCACACTAGTGCTGCAGTCTACTGAAATATTATCCTGTGATAATTTGAAAACATTTTAGTCTGCCTGTTTTAACAGACTGTAGGTGGACAGTGTGTATTTGCATGGTTGAGGGACTGTTAAGGATACCAAACAGCAGCAGTGGAGAATTCCTGCAGTTGCCTGTGCTTTGTCCTTTGACCTCTGAGGCTTTGAGTGAGGGTGGGGGTTAACCTTAGGTCATTTTGTTTGTGTGTGTGTGTGTGTGTGAAGAAAGAGAAAGAGTCACTGCATGTTCTTAAAGTGTGCATTTGTGTGTGTTGATGGAAGTGTGTGTGTGTGTGTGCGTGCATGTGTGTGTCTCTTTGTGTTTGTACGTGCATCAGGTTCTTCAATAGGGGGGATGGGTTGTAAAGTCAGAGGAGGATGGGAAGATGCAGTAAATGGTCAGCAGTATTTGAACAGGAAAAAACAGACTAAACTAAAGCATAGCCATGAAGAATGGACCCCACTACTCCTCCATGGGCTAACAGACAACAAAACAAGCACATCGCCACTTTTTTTTGTTTCAGCTTTCTCAAACTGCATGATGACTAGACAGGGCTTAATGCTTAGATGAAACACAATGATTTCATTAATATATAGTGTACAATTTTAAAGTCTCAGATGGTATATACAACATGATGATGGTACAAAGGTAAGACAGAAGATGACAATGAAACGTATAGGCTACAAATCATTTGAAACAATTTTCAACTTCAACTTATTTTCATGCTAAAATTTTCAAATTTAATTAGAGACACAAAATACACTAAAAAAGCATTAAAATGCTAAGAAAATAAAAAAATATTTTATTGTCAAATAATCAACATACTGTATATGAAGATACTATTTGCATTTAACATCATTATACAAATGAATATACGCCTCCCCACCACTCAGTATGTCAGAGATCCTGAATGAAAGTAAGGATTTCCTGAGCCATTCTAAGTATCGCAGTTGGGATCAATAAATCCAGGCATATTTAAACAAGTAATAGATAGCTGCCATAATCCTGATGTTTGTTCCCATAATGACAGCTGACAGACAACAAGTTGTTGCAAATGATAATTGAAGATTTTCTGTCTAAATCCTGCAACAGATGCACACTAGCATTCTCTCTGTATATATATACAAATAGCTTGCTATATTTTCTTCAGCCAATCAGCAATAAAAGATATTTAAATTGGCTCACTAATTGTAATGCATGCCTAAAGTTTGCACAAGTTGTAAAGCAGAAATGTCAAAAAATAAAAAATATAATTTGAATAAATATTGGATCATAAAACACAGCCTGGACAGCCATAAGTGAAATAGTTTGTCTGTGATGTGGAGAAATCAAATCAATCAATGCATAAAAATAACTAGGTTATGTTCTGTGTCATACCCAAAACATTACTAAAACAAGAAAGAATGCATAACAGACTAGTGTGCATCAAAGGCTACTAATTATAATAATGATATGACATGGACATGGATTGAGTGAAGTATCATGAAATTATTAGAATTGTCATAAAATTTAAGAAGATCAGTCCTCTCTGGGGCACCAGCAGAAGTCCAGACGGATAAGGACATGTTAGTGTTGAAGAACAGGCATGACGGTTGTTTGGAAATCAGGGTTTCCACCAGCACTGTTCAGGCCTGTCTTGACATGGGGTCTCCTGCAGAGTGAGGAATAGTTCATTTGTTGTTTCATATGACTACTTTTATGTTTAACTGTCATTACTGTTACCTCTCCACATGCATAGTTTACAACAGCGCAATTCAATATCAGATCAATAAAATATGATATTTATAATGTTGGTTATTGGTATTAGTTTTTGAAGGCCAATGCTGTTACCAATATAACTGGTATGAAGCTGGTATTTCATTTCTTGGGCATAATTGCATCTTGTCCAATAGTATAGTATAGTATAGTATAGTATAGTATAGTATAGTGAGTTGAAGCATCAGGAGATGTGCAGTATGCAGGTGTAACAGCCCCTTAACCAAGTGTGCACCCATCCATCAGTACACCCCCCCCCCCCCCCCCCCCCCCACACACACACACACACACACACACACAGTCCCTCCATCTGTACCTTCTGACCTTTGTATGGATTTAGCAGCTGAGTCCCTTATTGCCTGGCAACCATATCCTCCATTTACTTCTGTTCTTGCAGCTCACTATTGTACAATGAGAACAGTAAATGTAACCCCTGGGTATACATATTATGCACTCTTGGGATTGAGTATAACTGCTATTGACTCTTGACACAATCTATAAAATGTACAGTTTCACTGTATGTGTTCTGTGACCGCAAAATATTTGTTTTACTTATGAAGCTACATTAACAAAACCTTTTCTTATGTCATAGTCTGGCTGAATGTTTGTACTTTCTGTAATCATACTATAGTTACACCTCTTGAGGCAGGTGACTAATTGTTCTTGTGTGTAAAAGTGAGAAAGTGGGGCTGGGGTGTGCTATTGTCAGTATAGAGAGGGGGACAGACCAGACATCGACAGCAAACTGCAGGTATTCCCCAGCACTGTCCTCCTGCAGCCAAATGCAAATTTTAATCAGACCAGCTATAATGAGCCTCCCTCGCCTGTGTGTGTGTGTAGCTTGTCTGTGAGTTTGAAACTGAAGGTGAGCAGGAGGGAGTTTCCAGGTCGGTGGAGACACTAATCTTTTATTACATGTGAGTAGGCAACAGCAACAGATGGGACGTGTGTGAATGAGATGAGGTTGAATGAAGAAATGAGTATGTCAGGATTATGACTTCCATTGAGGGTTGGGGAAATCTGAAGGTGAAAAGCGATAATCATTTTTCCTCCTGATTCTACGTTTCTTTCACAAAGACACCTGCAGTTATTTCTGACAACTCTCCTATTCAAATCAGAAGACACAGCAGACTATGTATTTATGTCAGATTATTTATTGAAAACATTTTACTACAGGACTGAAACAAACAGTATTTCTTCTGCTATCACTGTTATTATTTCTAGTACTACTGTAGTTACTACTCTTGCTATCTCAGTAACTTTCACTATCACTTGTAGTACTACTACTATTCCAAGAATTAGATTTACAAGTATTATTTAAACTTTTATTATAATCCTTTCACTAGTACTAATATTATAAATTCTGTTTATTTTTCTATTATTGCTAGTATTGTGACTGCACTACAGCACGTCCACTGCTACAGGTACTACTACTAGTACTACCCCTGTACTACACCTGTAACGAAGCATGCTGAAGCCAAGCAGCCGTTCTTGCTGTCCAGCTTACCACAAACACGCCTCTGCTCACATATAAACACACACACTCACACGCATTGATACACACACGTGGCTCGTCTGACGTCAGCAGAGGGGATTCCCATGCCATATGAGAGCGTCAGACAGACACTACAAATGCTGTGTCACTGTGTGGCTGCCTCTCCTCACAACGCCACAGCTCAGCTCCCTCTCACTTTTCGATCCTTCTCTGTTTCTCTGTCTCTGTCTGTCTCTTGTCTGTCTGGTTTTGCCTCGATCCGCTGTGTCTTCGCCAGCCTGCCTGAACTTACGCTGACTTTGTCTTATTTTTTAGCAGCTTCCAATTTAGAAGCTTTTTTTACTCTTACGCATTACGGCTTTTTTGTTCAACTTCCCATTTCACAAAAATTGATCACAGTCAGTTTGTAGAGGGCTTCTTAAATAAAATGCATATAAGCAGCGGTATCCAGTTGCAGATTCTGAGCAAAACAATTTCCTTTTAGGTTTTGTGGTACGCTAAGCGCAAACGGCATCAATTTGCGCTGATATTTGGTTTAAAAAAGTACAAGCTGGGGATGATCAAACGTAAACATTGCGAGCACTAGCTACAAAAATATGCTTGGTATGTCAATCTTGCAGAGCCTGTGTGAAAAGGAAGGAAGTGCAAGCCCCCAGCAGCCTTTTTCTTACATGAAAGGTTAAGATGATGTTCGTACTTGTGTGATCACACCTGATGATTTGTGATCTTGTGGCAACTTTGCTTAAGGGCATAATGTAGCTTCAATGTGTACTTATGTAATTTGCTCATTATCTGTATCACAGAGTGCTTTTTCTGTGTCTTCGCTTGCTTTGAGTCAGCATGCTGGGATTATAATTGTGCATTCTGCTTTTCAGGGGAGGTGTAAAGCTGTCTGTGAATGAGTGTGTGTATGTGTGTATGTGTGTATGTGTGTGTGTGTGTGTTTGTGTGTGTGTGTGTGTGTGTGTGTGCACGTGCGCGCGCTGTGCAGTCCAGTCCAGTCCAGTTATTGCAGGCAGCCCTGACACAGATGGTGCTCAGTGATACCACATACCAGAGGCATTGTTTAGGGAAGGCGAGCTCGCGGAGATAATTGACAGGCATAGAAGACCCATCCCCCTCCCCCACCCATACACACACCACACACACACACTTCCCGTCCACCGTCACTCTGTCTCTTTATGTCAGCCTTTCTTTTATGGTGCTGCACTTTCACACACACAAACACACACACAGACCCTTTCCCTTTTTTATTTTAACCTCCTCTTTTTACTAGCACCAGTTCCCCTCTCTCTCTCTCTCTCTCTCTCTCTCTCGCCGCCCTCACTTGCTCTCCTTCAATTTCACCCTAGCAGCAGAGCCCAGCTCGCCTTCTGATTGGTGGACAGTCTGCCTTTGTGTGCTATCTCTAGCGTGACGTCTCTCCAGCAAGCTCTGTGTGTGTGTGTGTGTGTGTGTGTGTGTATATATTTGTACGTGAGTGTATATGTTTGAACGCAGAGGGGGGGAGGGGTAGTTGAGGGGTATTCACATCATGTATGCAGAAAAAGAGAAAAAAAACTGCGAGTGGGAGGAAGAAGTGATAGCGATCACAGATTTAAAAATCCCCTGTGTGTGTTTGTGTGTGTGTGTATGAGCGTGTGTGCGGTAGACCTATTGGCATACTTGCAGGAGAGAGAGAGAGAGGGAGGGAGGGGGGTAGAGCAAGCGACACAGAGAGAGAGAGAGAGAGAACGTGCGTACGAGAGCTCATGTAAAACCAGATTAAAAACACAAGATGGCTTCCTGAATGGGCTGCTGGGACACCGACGAGAGAGAGAGGAGGAGAGAGACCAAGAAAGAAGAGTGGAGAGATAGACAGATAGAAAGAGAGAGAGAGAAGAAAGGGATAGAGGGATAGAGGTGAAGACGAGAGGGAGCCGGAGTCTTCTGATGGGGATTTGGCCAGCGGAAGGAGGAGTACAAACCAAGGCAGCTCAGAGGCTTGGAGGGTAAATATTCATCACCAAATAGTCCAGACTTATTTTAGGACTGATAGGTGGGTGGGCGGGTGGTGGAGGAGGGAGATGAGGTTGGCGGGACTAGGGAACGGCTCGAGACAAAACACATCATTTAACATTTAGACAGCCAGGGCCATGTAGATAAGGGGGACATGCTGTGCCAAAATGAGAAGATGCTATTGTTTTACAATAATCAGCCCTGCTTTGATGAATCATTTGATGAATCACTTCCATCTAATCCAGTTTACTCTCAGCTAACCTAACCTAACCTGACACTTATGCAGTTTGCTCTTTAAAAAACTGGGTTATGCAGACTTGCCTAATGCATGCATTGGGAAGTCTGCACTAGGTTGAGATACAGACATTACATAATTCTATAATTGAAATTGAATCCTCGCTTTGCTGTCTCTCATTCCCAGCAGTAAAGGGAAGTGCCGGCTCACTGTCTGAGCACAAATCAAAGAGATTTGTGTGCAAGGCTGCTTTTTTGTTGTTTGCTGAGGATGACAGGGATGATAAGGGAACGATGTGTAAAATGATATACATGTTGTGTCCTGTAGTCCCACTAGCCCTAATGTGAAGTCTTTGTGAACTGGCCCTTGTCGCATTACTCTATTGATTGTTATTCTCTCCCCTCCCATCTCTCTCTCTCTCCTTCGACCCCCCCCCACCACTCTCCTCTCTTGTTCTGCTGAATGGCTGTAAAGGTGGAATATTTTGAAGACAACAGTCGAGGCTGCTTGGGAAACCCTGAACTGGCAGCTGAGGTAAGAGAGGACATTGGGTTTGTGTTTCCATGCTATTGTGTGTCATGTTTGAATCTGTATGTAATCTTTATAGTTCCAAGTCGTTTTGAAATCAGCTGTTGGTTGGTTCATCAGCATAGTCAGACTCTGAAGAAGTGTGACTGTGGCAGTTAGTAAATCAAGCAACAATTTCCACCACTGCTTGTGTGTGTATGGGCCTGTTTGCATTGCATTTTCTTTTACAAACTTGGAAACAAATTTGTATGTATTTATGTGAATCAGTATGACTTATGACACAGCAAAGGCTGTGATTGTCCGGCAAACACATGAGTTCATTGTATTAGTCCTAATGATCGCACGGTAGAATAAGGATGCATTTAGACATCTGTCTTTCTATCCGAGTTGTCCTGCTTGGGAGCTGACTATATTAGATCAGCGACTTTGCCTTTATCTCCAAGCCACAGTGAGCTGAGCATTTTAGTAATGAAGTGGTGGCGTCCTCAGTTTAAAGCGTCCCACGCTGCCCGCTGATAGGTGCCAGAGACAGGCACGTGTAGATACAAGAGACCATGGAGAGGAGGAGGGAGGAGGAGGAGGAGGAACTGTACGCGCTGGCTTAGGAGCCAGGGGGCCGTCCTTCTTCTCCTAGGTTCTGGAGTCAAATGAGGTAAAGGGAGTAAAAGTTAGTGGGTCACGCATGCGTACGTGTTTGATTGTCGGGCGTAGTAACCTGTGGCGCGTGGCCGCTGAGAGCTGCTGTGCCGCAACTTGCCAAATCGGGGCACACTTGTGTGTTTATATAGAAAGGAGGTTTGAGTGGCGATCATACAGTAAGCATTTATTGAGGACCAAACAAGCTGTTGTCTGAGAATCTTGTGATGTCTTCTCCATGTACAAGAAAGAAATATTTAATTTGATTGCCGTCGGATGCGCAGTGAAACATGTCGACTTTCTAAACACAGGAATGTGGAAGTGACAAGATATGACTTGAGGACATTTATGCCTGCAAATATTTTCACCTGTGTCACTACAGTGATATGAAATATAGGTTATTCAATCACTTTCAGATGTCATGAATGGATTTAGTGCAATTCCACTGACATACTCTAGCATGCCTCTAAGCCTGCTCTAATCCCTCTCCATGTGTAGATCGTCTCTTTATCTACAAGGTATATATGACCATCTGGTTTCCAGGGAAAGAATCATTGAACTGTCCATCTGTGGGAAGAGCTGTGCTGTGTGCTGTTTAACAAGTTTGTGTTCTTCTCCTTTGTTGCTTTCCTTAACTCCTGTTTGTAGAAGGTCATGGTTACTGCTTGTCCTTAGTGGAGAATTTAGATCTGTTTCCTTATCAAACGTTTCCCTGGTTACACAAAGGCAAACACGTGTACACCCAAGCTGGATGCCCTAATTTTGAGTATGACAGTTCAAATAACTAGTTATACACACTATCATTAAGTATCTTCAGGACTCACACAGCTTCAAGATTTTGGACTTTTTACATTTTTTTTAAAGCTTTTGGTTGATTTTGGTTCATTTTTAGTCAGTTAAAGAAGTTTTTTTTTGTTTTTTTTTA
Organism: Pampus argenteus; assembly: GCA_036937835.1. Classification (NCBI taxonomy): domain Eukaryota; kingdom Metazoa; phylum Chordata; class Actinopteri; order Scombriformes; family Stromateidae; genus Pampus; species Pampus argenteus. Next base: position 16,210,558 of record CM072867.1, read on the forward strand.
AAGTTTCATTGGGTGTTTGGTAGTTTTCTTTACTGTTCAAGAAGCCAAACTGAATTAAGAGGTTACCACAACAGGTTACAAGACAGACAGACAGACAGACTGCACTTGTGTGATTTCTTTCCACGCCCCTGCACAGGATTTCCTCTTCATACATCAGATGAACTTCACACAGTGAACTGGTGGGAAAGATTCAAAAGCGGAGTAGAATCACTCAAACCACTGAGTGCGTGACAGCAGATGAAATGCTTAATAATCATATGATTAGCCTTGCGTGGAATCGAGAAGGGTTAACACTGACCTAGTTTCCGTGGCAACACTGAATGTCTGATGACATCATTGCTTTAATTTTAGCTCAAGTCTGGCATCTAAGGATGGTCACATGAACAACTAGCCGGCATCACATGTGTGTATGTGCATGTATTTGTGGTTTCATATAGACTCAGGAAGTGGAGGGTTTGACATCACCTCTTCCATTCAATGTCGATGTATTTTCTAGTCTGTAAGGTTTCCACTCAGTCAGTAAAGAAACTGCAGGTCTGTGCCATGACATGCAGCTGGGGAACCAATAGCTGATTCAGTTGTGAGTCAACTGTGACCGTTTAAATGTAGTCAGTGTTTTGGTTCTCAAGATGACACTCAATCCTATTTCTCAGATATCTTCCTTTCAATCTTTAAGTATTGCTTTCGTCTTGACTCAAATGATTTTTGATGATGAACAAAACATGTATCTAATTCTTATTCTCTGTAATAAACATGGTTTAAGATTATTGGATTATAATTACATTTAATCTTAAGTAACAGCATTAAATGTTTAATTGTAGACTGTATTTCTGCCATGTAGTAAATGTAGACAATGTATGTGCAATACTGACCAAATATTGTATATCTTACTTAACTGGAGAAGAGATGCACCCAATAAAATACCTACATTATAATTGAATCTAATACAAGAGATTTGTTTGAAAATGTTCTGTTTTTGATACCAGAAGAGTTTATCAATGACACCCCAAGGACCTGAAAACAATCCTGGGATTCCACGTGACTTTTTAATATATATAGTCACCAACAATTCCATCACTTTCATGCAAACATTAATGTATAGAGACATGCAAAGCTCTGCAGTGTTTTATTTTTCATTTCTAATAAATGGTGATCATCTTTGTACTGTCTGTCCTGCCACACTGCTGATAGTACTAGTGCATGTACTGTATCAGTGAACATGGCTGTACATAAACTTGCACTTCTGGGCTGGATCAATACCCTGCATGGCATGAGAAGTTGTGGTTGGTCGCTTGTTGGCATTGTCAGTGCTATCTGTGTTTGATGTTGGAGGGAGGTTGTCAGCCGCCTGGTGCCGCAGTTAATAAAAAATGAATGGAAAGAAAAGGGGGAGGAGCTGTTGTCTTTTGCTCAAGCTCTTTAACTCTCACCTCTCTGGCGGCTGCTCTGCTGCTCCCACTGGACATGCAGTTTATACAATCCTGAATCCCACTGCTGCCAGACGCTGCAGCCAGGTTTTATGTAACACAGCGCCACAGCTGTTAGAGTTTTCACCGCACACTATTGAAACATGCACATAAGCATATTGATTTCTGAAGCAACAGAAGCATTTTCATGTGCATTCAGTTGGGGCTGTCTCCAAAAGATAAGGGGGATTGGACACATTTTATTCAAACTTCATGTTTGAGTAAAATGATCATGTTTGGTTCATGTGAACCAAACATAATCTAGCTTTCATTTTCAATAGACCAGTCTTTTGAACTGACCTTGGTTGTAAATCTGGATGATTTAGAGTATCTAAAGTACGACATGGCTTTGTAGTGCTTAGTGAAGCTTTTACTGTGTTGCCACAGCACAACACTGGCCCTTTAAGCCAGGCTACGCCTGTCTTGAACATATGGGAAGCTAATCTTAGCCCAAGTCCTGAGAGAGACAAGGATGGCAACCAGCCACTCTGCAGGGCTGAGGAACGTTTCTCTTGGTTTCTCTCTATCTGTTTTTCACTGAGCAGTTTCTGATTTAACTCTTAAATACTGTCCTCAAAATTCATCACCTACCCATTCAGGTCAAAATGTCTTTCACTTTAAAAACTGCTTCAGTGTAACAACTACACACTGTAACAACTACACACTGTTAATGGTTACATCATTGTTCAATCAGATGTGACTGTTCAGCTATTTTTCATGACTTGGCACACATTAGCCTGGCAGGTAGTAGTACACATTGTTCTTTTATTGTTTTTGAACCATTTTTAACTCACTTGTTCGTCATCTATTTCCTGTCTGTCTCAGACCCAAAATCTTTTAACATATTCTGTATATTGATTACATTCCTCTCCTTCTTTTCATATCCCAAATCTCAAGCACAAAGGGCTTCCTCTTAAAAACAGCGCTCTCCTCCTCCTCCTCCCTTGTCATTATTTTTTAGCAGCTCCACCCTGCCCAACAGCCCCCAACCCACGCCACCTTTTCATTTTTTCCCTCCTCCCTCACAAACCACTCCTCCCTTTCTCTTTGTGAGGAATGGTGAGAAGGCCTTCCCCAGCTGGGCTATTCGTGCTGACTAGCACGTGCCGAATGTCAGGAGTTATGACTCAGGCTGCATACACTACACTGAGTACTACGATCCACACCCAAACACACCCTAAACCTAACACCATTCTGCCTGGGAGCAGGTCAGGGGTGGGGGCCAGATGGTAATGAAAACAAAGACAAAGAAAAACAAAAACTTATAGCCAGACAGATAGAAGGATACACTTATACACTTGCATATGGTTACACATCCTTAAAAAGGGAATTGTTTTATTGCATTCTGTCCAAAACAAAACACAAGACCAAATCAGGCAAATAATAATACGCCATAATAACAAGAGATTTCAGGAAGAAATGTCTCTTATTTGTTCATTCAGGCTGAAACTATTTGTGTTGCTTCTACTCTGTTAAATATGATGTTGCTAAGTGCAACTCTGCAGCTACTTGTCCCGCCCACCACTAAACCCTGTGACCCTCAGTGAACAATCCAATACTGTACGCATACTAGCTCGTGTGTGTGTGCTCATGTGCATACAGATGGAAAAAAATCATTAAATGGCCTCTTCATTTGTTGCCTTGTGTGCATGTGCAGGAGCTTTTAGTGTGTTTAGCTGCATCTCAGTGTGCATGTGATTAGAAACAGACGCAGGAATGGAGAAAGTTAATAAAAGACAAAAAGAGCAAACAGAACAGGAGAGGGGGAAGGAGAAAGAGTCATAGTGTGTCAGATCAGATGACCTTGATGGCATTAGACTGCAGGGCAATGTGGGTTGGGGTGGGGGTGTATGGAGGTAGACGGAGCAGCGGTGGAGGAAGGGAGAGTCAGCTGACAGGAAGAGATGGGAGGAGGGTAAAGGACCCTCATGTCATGCCTGTGATGCTCATGGTCATAGTTGTTTAAAGGCTGCCATGTTTTGTCAAAAAGAAAAGGCCAAATGTATTTTTTTTCCCCATCTTGACACAAATCCTGCCACTGATTAGAGGAGGTGAAGATGCAGAGATAGTGAAATCCCATCAGTTCTTAGAAACTCTGTCCACCCAGAGAACCCATGAAACAGAACAATTTGTTCTTTAATGGATTTTGTGTATTTCATACACACAGACCTCCCACTTCTGATGTGGTAAAACATTTTTAAAAAGCTTGTTTTTTGGTTTGTGAGGGTTTATGTCAGGATGTTGTTGAGAAGAAAAGACAAAGATGACTCAGGCTTAGTCATATGCTAGCAAAACCCAACACACACTGCTAAGGATGGACTTTTGTTGTCAGTCACCCCTCCTACAACCAAGACCTTTCATCTGTGCTGCTGAGAAACAGTGAGCAAAGATAAGTGAGAGAAAAGGAGAGAGGGATGAAGAGAGAGACGAGGGTGTGAAACAGCTCATTTGGATGATAATTTGACTAGATTGTGAGATGAAGTGATCGTTGTGAGAATTGGAGTCTCTGTTGAACCTCTCTCTCTCTCAATGCCGGGTTACAGCAGGTTTACCGTAAGTGTTGAAGAATACTTGTTCATCTTTTCCATTTCATTTTTACTGAAAAGTTAAGATACTTGGGTTTCTTGAGTTTTCAGTGTCATGTGAAGTAAACTCAGCTGATTTAGAAGTTAGGATAAGACTACAGTCTATATACCTTCCAGCTGTAATTTTATCTGTCACATTGTTATGTTATCTAGAAGTAACTCATTGTGTTCAAATAGTGATTTCAGGACAGCCCTCTGGGGCAAGGCTTTAAACAGCTTAAACCTTGGAACTTAACTGTTTGGACTTTTCTGTCAATGTTTCATAGTCTTGGGTATTAATCAAGACTGTTGCAAACACCATAGCTACTATGAAATGACACCTGCGTTATGATGCTGGTTTTGAGTCATCGAAGTGTGTGAGTTGGTATAAAGAGTCGCCTTACTGTAATCCAGTTTTATCTACCTACATACAGTAAATTGAGTCATAAATACGATATACAGTTTGTTGTTTAGAAACTACACTGTGTGTTGAAAACAGCTGAATTTGCTATCGTAGAGGTTCCTTCTTTTATATTGACATTTTGGTCAAACCGTACTTCTTTGTTTTACTCATCTCTGTATGTGGCCAGTATCAAACTAACTCAGGTTGTGTTTTTACAGTGTGTGAGTGAGATAGCGTATTATGTTGTACACAAGTCCAGTGTATGTTTCTGTTCTGATTTCTTGATGTTCATTTAAAAAAGTGAAAGTGTTTCTCGCCATCAGATGTCATTCATTTCTAGCAGTGCTTATATTAGATCTTTTAGCCTGATGATCAAGTTAGCTTTGAAGAGTTATTTATTTTGGCACGTGTTGTTTAGCCAGTGTTACGTTCAGACAGACTGTCTGACTTTTCCAATAAACAAGAGCACACTGTTAAAAACAGAAAATTCCTTCTTTAACACGAGGAACTGTGAGTGGAGAGCATGTGATTTAGGGGTTAAGTTGAGCCAGAAATGCTGTGTCACTGCAGCCGGAGGAGTGAGCGAGAACAAGTCAGTCGGGTGGATGAAAGCGCATGTTTTCGAGTTTCCGTTGGCGTGTGGTGTTTGTGATAGTAATAGAGTGAGTGGGCATGCGTCAGATGACACACATGCCCACTCACTGGTGGAGGCAAGCGTCCTGGTGGGAGACACTGATGATGATGATGTGGTGATGATCATGACGATGCAGCTACGTCATCGCCACATATGTTTCCTACCTCTCCTGCTCACTGCTCTCCCTCTCACTCATTGGCACTCTTTGGTCACATGACCCAATGCTCTACTTCTCCTCTCCTTCTCTTAGACAGCTTAGGGTGCGCTGTGTTTCTCTTTGGGATTGACGCTCATCTGTGTTTGTGTGTGTGTGTGTGTGTGTGTGTTTATATGAATATATGTGGCAACAGACAGACAGTGTACAATTTACAGGGCCAGAGAGCGGGTGCGTCAGAAAGTGTTGGAACGGTAATGCAATAAGCTATGCTAGAAGGAGAAAAGGCTCAGGAAGCAAAACAGAGACAAATCGAGAGAGGGAGACAGAGGCAGATTGAGAAAACCAGAGAAAATGAAAGATCAAGGGAGACCAGGAGGAAGCCAAAGTAAGAAAAGCAGTGTAAGACTACTGAAGTTAATCCAGCCATGGCGCAGTGTCGTCGGCACATGCTCCATAATATAAGAGAAAAATACTACGCAGGAGCTGACAGCGATCTGCATGGGGGAGACGGCCATGTTCCCCCCTCCTCCTCCTGGTTAAATCTGCTCCAAAACTCCAACAATGTTGAAGAGGAGACAAGAGACTCCACAAGGCCAACAAGCCAGTAAACAGGCGAGAGGAAACATCCAGCAATCACAACAACATTGATGATGATAACGACATTGACGCCAAGGCAGGACAATGGTGAGGAGAGAGAAACAAGAGGACGTTATCTTAGCCTGGTGGACAGGAGAGGATGGAAGGCAGTCTTTCGTCCTCAGCTAACTATAACGGGTTGATTACTTGTGGGTGCTGTCTTCGTTTGGCAACAACCTGCCTATTCTCTTTCTGTTTGTACCGTCGTCTTCTTCCTCTTCTCCATCAAATCTCCTCCCGTTATAGAATCATTTATGAGAATAACTAGGCGACTCTGTCTTGCATTTATCTGTTGTCTCCACAGACATCCCTCTTTATATTTTACCTCTCCTCAATGTCTTCCTCCCTTTCTTTCTCTTCATCCTGCTCCTCTTGTTGCCAATGTCGAAGTGTCGCCTGCTGTTCCCTTCTCCATCATCCAGCCTTGTTGTCTTGCTTTTATACCCTTATAATCACGTTGCCATCGTACTTCCAATCTCTTCACCCTAGTAGGGGAATGAGCAGACGTTATAGATGGTTGATGGATGATTGTATATTGAGTGACCCTCAGCTTCTCTCAGTCAGAAACCACCCACCTTGTCTGTATCCTTTCGATGCTGAAGGAAGTGTCAGCAAGACAGCCAGCAAGCTAGCGACCTCTTCTATCAACCTTTGTCTTTCTTGTGCATGCAGCCTCGGTAAAGGACCTATTATCAGCCACAGGTGTAAGAAGATTTTGTTTCAAGCGAGGAATGGCCAACCGATGTGAATATGGATGAGAAAGAAAATAGAGATGGAAGAACTGTCGTTGGTCGTTTCTCCTTTCGCCCAGGGCTGAATCAAAACTAGACACGCAAACATGGAAATCTCTCTAATGAAAATCAAGCGACGGTTGTAGGCATAAACAAGGAACTTAACGTTGCCTTTTCTTGTTCCCTTTTCCTGTTGATGTCATTGTGATTGTCTATTCGCTAGGCAGCCTCTAGTCACCTCTGCGCTCACAATCAGAGAAGCACTGACATAGCTGAAAGTGCGAATACTGGGCTTTTGTAGATAAACAAAACACATAGCATAGCCTTATATGTAACATCATCTAGTGCAGTAGAGCAAACAGTGTCGAAGGGCGTGGATATAGATAGAGAAAGGCTTTCTCATTGGTAAGAGCTCTGCTGCACTGTGCTATTTCCTAGGCTGCTGTTACCAGTGACTATCCCCCACAGCTCTGTTTCTGCTCACTGCACACTCCTCCATTCCATCGTACGTGCCCGCTGTGGCTCAGATAATGGCCTCTCGCTTTGCACACACTAAAGAGAGAGAGGAGAGGAGATGGAGGGAGAGGCTGCGCGAGAGGGAGGGGAATGGAGGGAGGGAGAGAGAGAGAGAGGGGGGGGGGGTGGGGGCTGCAAAGAGAAGCCGACTGCATGTGTAGCCGAGAGAAAGAGGATATTGAAAAAGGGAAGGGAGGAGCAGACAGAGATAATAAGAAAGAAAAAAGGAGAGAACAGAAAGCGTCACCCATAAGAAGAGGCAAGAGAATGAGAAACGCGTGTGCTGTGCTGGGGGGAGGTGTGTTGTGTGTGTGTGGCTGGCTGTGTGTGCGTGCGTGAATGCATGTATGTGTATTTCGCTGCTTGCTCTGTCTGCGCGCTGCACAGACTGGAAGAAATAAAAAGGAATACAACCCAACAAGGCCAGATTGCTTGTGGGCTGTTCTGCCGGCAAGCAATTCTCATGCTCCTCTCTGTCTCCTCTTCTGCTTCCTGCTCTTGGACCTGCGACTCTGTTTGGACGTCTAGGACCACGTAAGTATGCATTGCTGGTCCTCAGGCTCCCAGCCGGCTTCATATTGTTACGGTCTCTGCTTCATGTTCCTGCTCGGCACGGCAGCAAAGGAAGGGGTGGGGGAAAGAGGAGGAGGACAAGAAGGAGGATGGGGGGGGTGTTGTGTATCTGGGATTTGGGTTCAGCTGTCTACTCACAAGCTGAACTTAACCCCCTCGCCACCACCACTGTTGTCTTTACTGGCTTTGTCTCCTGCCTCTAGTTTTTTTTTTTTTTTGCAGTGTCAGTGTTAAACAGCACTTGCATTGCCCTGCTACAGAACAGTAAAGTCTTATCTTGTTTAAAGGGCTCCCAGACTAATGTGTCTGGTCTACCAGGTTCCACAAGAACTGAACCTGTTAGATGTGTTGTGTGTTTAGATGTTTTTGGATGTACTTTTTGGTGTGTGTTAGGTTTGTACAACTGCATGTAGATTTTTGTGTGTGAAAAAGAGTGAAACAATAAGAGAGATTCCTAATAAAAGAGTAGGGTCTGTCATGGTAAATATTGGTCAAAGCACGTGGTCTGTACAGTGCGAGGCACTTGGATGAGCAATGGATGAAGGTATGAGCACAGTATAGTATTTACCTCATGGACTAACAGTCAATTATAGTGAATCAAAGCTTAGATTATATACATATTCAAAGAGCTGTCATTTTGTGTGCGGTGCAGCATTTGATATATGCTGCACTGCCAAAGAGGAGTAAAGTCCATCTGTTCTAAGTGTTGAGATAGCGGTGCTTTAAACCCATGTGTGTTTTTTGCATATGTAACTTTGATAAAAAAAAGAGGAAAAGAGAGTGTCAGTGCAACTAATTGTGACTGTGGGATGTGCAGTGTTGCAGTAATTCTGTTTCAACACACTGCAGTTCTCATGCCGTGCACAGTCCCCCCCCCTTCCTCTTTCCCGTCTGATGCCACTGATAGTGCAGACATGGGGCCTCTCACGTATTGCATGCCGGCTGTTCACTGCCACCCCCGACCCCCTCCCCTAAACAACCCCTCACCATCTCTCACCAATACTACCGCCACCCCCTGGGACCCCCACTAGACACCCGGCGCAGAAGGTGTATTGAAAAGACCCGAGCATACTGCCTGTCCAGTAATTAGCCACTTCAAAGGCTCATTTCAATAATATTCAAATGATAGGGAAGCTGGACGTCAGGCTCACTTTTACTGTCATACACTGATGGATCTACAAACAGGAGCCATCTTCTCTCTTTTATTTGGCTGTAGATGATAGAGTACTGTGTGGTTCACATCTATCTGAATCATTAACTAGTTCACAGTTATGTTGGTGTGTAAGACCTGCTGCTGGCTTGAGGTTAGTTTGTGTGTATGTGTAAAGAATTTCCATCATTCTGTCTGATAGCAGCTTTTGTAATGTTTAGAGTGTACTTTTTGCAGGGAAGGATTGGACTTGCAATGTTAATGCATTGTGTTATCATGTATAGTTTAGGCTACTGTACAGTGTGAAGCATACAGTAGGTGCTTGTTTCTTGTATTTTTCTGGTAAACACACAGAGAAAACTGACTACACTAAAAAAGGCATTTATATGGTGAGTCTGCCATTGTTTTTACTCACTAGGGCTAGTAGTGGCTGTGTTGGAATATACTGTTCAGTCACAACATGAACTCTGTTAATGATTTCTCTGGCTGCCCTTGGAATATCTTTGTTTGCTGTAGCTCTCTAGACTCATTTAATTATAATCTATGAGCAGCTAATCTAATATTTTAGGATTCAGCTGAATTGGAGAACCATACCTGGCTTTACTATATCAAGATCATTTAGATTAATAGTCACTGATACAGCATATAGCAAATCATTTTTAAACTTCCTACACTTTGTTCACACAATTGTGGTCAAACCGGTACTTCAAGAAGACCAAAATACACAGGATGCTTTGAAAATGTAATTTGACACAGGGTCAGGTGATGTGTTTGCAGTTTTCAGTAACTGTCACAATTTGGCTTAGAGAGGAAGTGATATATGTGGCTACACTGATCAGTTTCTGATTAGTGTTACCAAATCTCTCTTTAGACCCACAGAAATGACTTTATTTATGACTCTTAGCCAGCGTGTAAAATAAAATAATAATAAAAATACTTTAACATTTTCTTATGTTGTATACAGTTTTGTTTTCTATTTTTGTCTTTCACTGCTTGTAATACATGAATTTCCCCGTTGTGGGATAAATGATGAATTGAATTGAATTGAATTGAATTGAATTGAATTGAATTGAAAGGGATGCAATAACTACAAGGAATACAGTAGTTTAAAAATGAGCACATGTAAAAACAGTCCATCTAAAATACAGATGCAGTTATCTTGTCACTTTTTAAACCAGAGGGAAACAGCAGACAGTTGAGTCTGACAAATATTAAGAACAGTAAGTTGTTGCTTACATTTTGTCTTGAAAAACAGTGATAGGAATTACCAAGATTTGTTTCCAGGATCATTACAAAAGTGTTAAGCAAAAAGACTTATATTGAAAGAGGCATCTAGACAATACTGTACAAGGGACACACTGTAAAACAACAGAATGTTTATTTAATACTTCTTCTATAGTTAAAACATAGTTATGTCAATGAAATCCTAACTAACTAAAAACAGTTCTTGTTTGGCATCAATAATTTTGTGCTTCACCTCTGCCACACACAGAGTCTCCCAAGTGGCATGTTTTAACTCCAACTCCCTGTTTTGCATAGCTCAACTAATCTGGAGCCGAGTGTACATTTATGAACAGTCAAACTATGTTACATGACATGACCTTTGACTTGCCTGACAAAACATTTGCCCGTTGTAAAATCACTCCACTGAAGCAATAGTTAATTCAGTTTTCCTTAGTCCTACCACTGTCTTGTATGTTCTGTATGTGTGAGAAGTGGGAAACCCTGGATTATCCTTGGGAAAGGGGAATGAATGTGATACTACTTAGTTGATCTTTCTTTCAAATTATTCTTGGAATGCAAAAATTACTAACTAATTTCTTGATGTATTTTATTTATAAAATCACACCGGGTGATTATTCAATGATCATGCCCAATGTAGAGTGTATATTGTTTTTTTTTATATCAGACCTAGATTTCTTGACTTCTTAAAACCCCCCTAATCTCACTCCATGTTTGTTTTCAGACTGTTCGCGAAGTCACTACAGTGGATGGCCCCAGAAGTGGAGGCCAGATGGAAATTGGGTCACATGACCGCCTCCAGGAAGGCGCACTGAGCCTGGAACTGGCCAATGGGGTGAGTCGCTACACTAATGATGATGAGGCATCTATGGAAACAGAGCAGCAGAGAGCAGGAAGCGTGCCTCCAAGGCAGTGCTGGGTGCCAGGACAAGGCAAGGTCAGTGACAACCAACAACGGCAACCATGTTGGAACACCAGCAGTAATACAACCCCTGGTGAACCTGTCCACCACGCAGACATGGAGGATGCCCACAATCTGGTGGCTTTTTCTGCTGTTGCTGGCTCCTTGCCTCCTTCTTCCTCCTCTTCCTGCATCCGTGTTCAGCCTAACACAGCCCAGCTGTATGAGAAGTTCACCCGAGAGATGGGTGCTGAGGGGGCTCAGGCCAGACTCTCTGCAGGGGCTCCTGAGGGAAGCTGCCAACCTCCAGAAGACCTGAACGCCCTACAGACAGCACTGAGCCAAGCCAAACATGGACACAAGCCCCCGAACTGCAACTGTGATGGGCCTGACTGTCCAGACTACCTTGAGTGGCTGGAGAAAAAGATTAAGTTGGCAACCAATGAGGATCAAGGTACCTGCAAAATGGCTAATGCTCCCCCACATTTGCAAACTCACCTACAACAGCCCCAAGTGCAGCATCATCCTCAGACCTATCCCCAGGTAAATGGTGGCCATCGCCTGTCTACTTCTTACCCCCAACAGGGAACTCAAGGCCCTCGTCCAGACTCAGTACCCTGCCCCAAACCCCCAATTCCCTGCTCTCCCCAGGTGCTCTCCATAGCCAAGGAAAAGAACATCAGTCTTCAGACAGCCATCGCCATAGAAGCCCTGACACAATTATCTGGTACTGGTCCCCAAACTGCTGGCTTTCCAGGTCAAGCGCCCTTTAATAGTAACCTCCATCACCACCAACATACTCAGAACCTCCCATCTCAGCCTCCAAATGGCACTAGTTTGATCCCGTCCTCTCCCGGCACCTATTCATCCTCCTCACGCTCTCAATCCGTCCCTCCAGGACTACATACCAACCAGCAGGCTCCGGTGTCCTGTGAGCACCACAGGCCCCAGTCACAGGGCCAGCCTCCCCATGCTGCCCCTCTCCCATCCTCTACCTCTCCCTTTCCAGGTCAGGGAAAACCTCCAAGCTTCAGTCCGCATCCCCAGCAGTGGCAGCAGGGCTCAGGCAGGGGCTCTGAACAGAGGAACCCATGGATGTGTATAAAGTCTGAGCCCCAGTCTCACTATGCTACTGCACCTCACAGTAGTTCAGACCCCATGTCAGAGCTCAAACAGCTGCTTGGTGACACCAGTGTCAAGGTCAGTGATCCTTTCAAGTTTCCAGTGGTACAGCAGCTCAGCTTGAACCAGAATGGGGGTATCCAGGTCCAAGATAACCCAGCACTGGTCAAGATAAAGCGAGAGCCAGACTCTGGTGAATCCTACCGTCACACTGCCTCCATGGGACATTACGGCATGGCTAATGGTCAACAGCAAGGTCAGCACTACCCTGGCACTGCCTTGTCCCCTGGTCAAGCAGCCATCAGCCACTCCACTCAGGCAGCTCTGCAACAGCACCTTCACCACAAGAGGAACCTCTTCTCTGGTTTTGGAGCACAAGGCCCAGGTGCACATATGGCTTGCCAAAACTTGAAAAAATGGTGGCCACAGATGGAGGTAGAAGGTTTGCCACATCTAGCCATCAAACAGGAGCCCAAGGAACCCAAGAAGAAAAGAAGCCAAGGATCTCCAGTCATAAAAGCTATGAGTGGGATGCTTACAGGCCCTCCCCTACCCAAACCCAAACAGATAATCATCAAGAAGACCAAGCAGAAAGCCTCCATGCCAACCTTCTTGCCTCAAACTCAGATCACTATACAGAAACTACCAGTCCTCATGATGGACAGAGCCTCAGCTCCGACCAGCCTGCAAATAAGTTCTCTTCCCCCTCTGCCCATCCATAGTGACTCCACTCAGGCTGCTGCTGCAGGCCTCCCTGCCCCAGCCCAATCTCAGGTATCAATTCCCAATTCCTCAATGACTCCCTCTTCCACTGTTTCTGCTTTGTCAGAAAACACTCCAGCCCTCATGGGCCCTCTACCCCCACCTGTGGCCACTGTAGCCCATGCTAAGCCAGAGGGAGTGGGCAGCCTGGCCTCCAGTAACACCAGCACCGTAACATCTCTGACCTCCACATCTTCATCCAGCACCTCACAATTATCGACTCTTGTCAACATAGACCCGAAGTTTGAAGAACTAATTCGCCAGTTTGAGGCTGAATTTGGGGACTCAGATGCAGATGTACCTGCCAGTCAGCCCATGGAGGAGAATGCTTCAGCCCCTCAATTGAGGAATCAGTCCCAGATCAGTCCTCAGGACCATAGTCCCACATCATCATCCACCCACCAGTCTCCTCCCTTAATTCCCACTACTCAAGCCAGCTCCACACCTCATTCAGATGATCAGGAGATGGAAATCAACAAAGATGAGTCAGGGACCCAAATTAAAGCAACCTCGAACCAGGCATCCACAGAAATCCCTGTCTCCCATGAGGGCTCTCCCCATATGTCTCTGCTTAAGGAGGCTATCCTGGACAAGCAGCAACATTCCCGAGTTTTAGAAGATGCGTTCAGTATGCCATGTTCCCCACTGCCTAAACGGATGAAGATTGAAGCCACGGGTGATGTAGCTGTACTTTCCACCACTTGCTATTCTGGGGAGGACACGCCCACTAAGGACAGTTTGCCCTCCTCTCCATCTCTCAGAGGTTTCCTAGAGTCTCCTCTGCGCTACCTGGATAGCCCTACCAAGAGCTTGCTGGATACTCCTTCTAAGGATCTACAGGCAGAATTCCCCACATGCACCTGCGTGGGTAAGTCAGTGTATCAGTGTCTATGCTTGTGTGTATGCAGGGGTTTTAAGATGCTGTCTATCGGCATATTGCATTAATATGCTAAAAATATAATAAGAAGTACAATAAATCTGACCAGTGTTGCAGACTAAATGTTTTTTTCTGAAATGCCTGATAGCAGCAAGGGCACATTGCAAAGGCACACACACTGGAATTTTTTGAGCTATTGTGCTAAACATTAATTAACCCATAATACTATCACTGTTAGTGATTTACTGTACTTGTTGAACTACACAGCTCCACTAGTAAGGTTTTTCAGTCCCGCTCTGTTCCATCTTGTGTGTGTGGATTTTTGTTGAATGTGCCTAAGAATGTGTGTGTTGCCAGGGTGTGTGGCTGCGACCATCTAAACTGCAACAGTGTGAGGCACTAAAGACAGCGGGCAGGAACAATAGCAGTGGTGGCAGAAGGAGCCTTTTGTGTGGGTTTGGGTCTGGCAGGCAAGCAGAACAGAGCCTTTGTTAGACAGAAATGGGTTCAATCTCATGGTTTGGGTTGTACCCTGCTCATTTGTTTACAAAGAAGTAGGTGGCCCTATATTAGAAATGTATAGAAATTGATATTGATATCCCCAATAAATAAGAAAATTAATTGTCTGACTCACCAGGTGGATAAAATTTAAAGTAAAGTAAAGATTTTCTGTTTGATGCATCATTATTCTTGCTAGAAAGGTCCACCACCTTTTTAGCAAGAATAATGATGCAGTGATTGTTAAAATAGACCCCCTCTGTCCATTTTTTGAGTCATGAATTCATAATTCAGTAAATATTACAGCTGTAGCTACTATGAGCAACAGTACATGAATGTAGTGTCATGACTGAATGATAAGAGATTATGTTTTCAGAGAAGAGTTCAAGACATTTCAATCATCTTTTTGTTGTAACTGGGTGCAAACTGTAGGGCTATGAATGGTTAAGCCATGGTAAATAGACCCTTGCTGTGTCTAAACATTGACGAGAATGTACAGTAGGGAGAGAGCAACTGCAGCAAAACACTTGCCAGCTAAGTGCTGTTACTAAGAGTAAAGACCAACAGACAACAAGTCTAGTAAAGCTTGGTTACACATTGCCCTGTCAACTCCCTGTAGCATAACACCACACTGGAATGAGATTGCCCCCAATACACATACTGTACAGTGCACACATCCACACACACAAAAATAATTCCAAGAAATCCACTTCCTGCCTGAGCCACGCCCTTGTGCCTCCCTGCACCAACAGGGGAATGTGACCTCATATTGCCTCTGAACAACGCTGAGGTTATGTCTACATTTTACATAATCGGCTGATACTGTGGAGCATTTACGCAGAAGCAAGAGCATGAGCAACTGAGTGTTAGTTACCATACAATCCAGTTTTTAAACACATAAAAAGCAGCTACTAAACACAATGCAGTCCATTAGAGTTTAACATTCAATATAGAGTGTATCCAGCTCCACAGTATCACATACAGGAATTAGTACTGATGTCATAAGACCTAGTTTACAACCACAGATGGGTGTAGCTTAATGGTTAAATGGACTCACTCACACACATACACACACACACTCATACAGAACATAAACACAGATGTATACAGTGTGCACACAGTACACACCCTTACGCCCTCTTTGTACTCACACATCCTGAGCCATTCATTACTACCTTAAAAAGCTTCTGCTTTCCAAGTGTCTACACACACCACACCCTACAGTCACAGACCACTGTCTATGCGTGGAGAAGGGATGTCTGTTTATGTGAATTAAGTGTTGCAACCAGTTCCACTTTCCCACACTGCTCATAGATGATTTGGCTTTAGCTTTAAAGAGGATGTTTTGTCAGTTTGTCCAAAAATACACCAAAACACATCAGCTGTACCTTTGACCTTTTACAAAAATCCACAGAAACTAAGTTGTAATTAGATACAAAGACACTATTTCAATCTTTATTGTGGTCAAGGAATTTTTACTATCAAATGTTTTCAGCTTGAGTGAGCCATTTGCTCTTATGAGGCAAACAAGACTCTATCAATGCACTAGTAAATTAGTGTTTGAGGCAGAGAAATGATTATGATCAATGCAGTGTAGCAAAACATGTATAAAAACTAAGTAGCTTTCACCACAGAAGAATTTGATGGTTCTGCTGATAATGACATAAATGTCAGTATAGCAGAATAACTTTTAATGCAGAAGCATAGTTTAAAATAATGTCTTTGGTGTTGCTGTTCTACTAGTTGAGAAGAAACCTTATCAATAAATAAAAACAGCACAGCACTCTCTTTTGTGGTAGGTCATTAAATCTGTCAACATATCATTGCACCAATTTCACTGACTGAGTCAAATATGTTACTCACTACCCCTCTGAGTGTGAGATATGGAAGTTGAAAATGAATCATAAATTTGTATAAGCTTTAGAAGTAATGCTTATATTAACTCATAATAACAGAAGAACCAGACCAAATGTGTGATATGTGTATAGACTCAAGTGTTCTTCACAAATTATAATCTGTAATTCATCCTTGGCCAGAGAACAAATATGTTGTAGTGTGGGATTTGCCGTGGTGTTTAAGGTTTAGTTATGTGCTGTTTGCTCAACTATTTAATCTTTTTTCACTAGAACAAATCCTGGAGAAAGATGAAGGGCCTTACTACAATCACTTGGGAGCTGGACCTAATGTAGCCTCCATAAGAAATTTGATGGAGACAAGGTGAGTCTCTTCTCTTCTCTTCTCTTCTCTTCTCTTCTCTTCTCTTCTCTTCTCTTCTCTTCTCTTCTCTTCTCTTCTCTTCTCTTCTCTTCTCTTCTCTTCTCTTCTCTTCTCTTCTCTTCTCTTCTCTTCTCTTCTCTTCTCTTCTCTTCTCTTCTCTTCTCTTCTCTTCTCTTCTCTTCTCTTCTCTTCTCTTCTCTTCTCTTCCCTTCCCTTCTCTTCTCTCCTCTCTCTGCCTCTCTCTGCCTCTCTCTCCAGCTCCTCCTCACATTTTGTCCTTAGGGAATCTGTGACCCAGAATCCAGTAGGAGGAACAGGAAATATCAGCATCATCAGCATATCAGATACAGAGCAAGAAGCACAGGGGTAGCAGCAGATGATAGCTAAGAATGACAGGAATTAGGGAGGGAAAAGGATAGAAATCAAATCACAGAGAGAGATGGCAAAAGATGGAGACAACAGAGGGAGGGAATCAGAGAGAAAGTAAATTTTTACTGTAAGAAAGTGTGCATTTTTTGTGTACTAACACCAGGTGCACTCATTTATATTATGCAACACATTCCACTTTTCCTCATTAAGGCAGAAGTCTGGTGTTGAATGAATTTTATATGCACATACAAAGTCGAATTCACTTTTAAACCTCAGCTGTGTCTAATCCTACCATCAAATAGAAGGTAATATCTATGTGTAATTGAGGAAACAGAATGGAGAGTCTCACCAAACCTATCCAATAAGCTATTGTGTCATCAGTAGACTTGAAGACTAGAATTTATTCAATTTAAAAATCAACACCAGAAAGCTCCCTTGCTGGTAATTTTAATAACCAAATAACCAAAGCTGCAGCTTCCATAATGAAATTGTTGTTGGGCTATCTTTTTAATGTAAATATGCCATATTTGAATAATTTGTTTAACACATTCTGATGGAGTGTTGAAGTGTCTGTTACTTGTGAATCTCACAATGCGTTGTATCACACCCTCTGCTTGGTTTAGTAACGTTAAACTAGTAAAACTAGATGCCTAATTTTGTCATGCTTACTAAAGAGTACTAAACATTGTACTGAGGTACACATTTGGCTGCTTTTCACAGAGACTGAATTTAAATAGGACCAATGAGTCATTAGTCCCTGGAGAGAACAGGTTCAGTGGGGGATGTTAGGCCAGAGCCCACTTATTGTTGTTTGAGAGATGATGCAAGATGTTAAGACCCTATAGTCCCTGGATGACCTATGACCCACCCCTGATCCCAGCAGGCCACCCTGTGGTGATGGATCTTTCTCCCCTCCCACTCTCTCAGCCTCCTCAGGGTGATTCCTTTTCAGCAGTAGCTCCTTGTGTTCACTGTCATGTCAAATCTGCTCAGGGCTGAAGTTTTCACAATAGCAGGTATCAAGCTGCCAGGAGACATGATATGAGCCATGAGCCGACATCTGACAAGTTCTGATGACCTACCCCCACCCAAACATGACCTCTGACCCC
Organism: Pampus argenteus; assembly: GCA_036937835.1. Taxonomy (NCBI): domain Eukaryota; kingdom Metazoa; phylum Chordata; class Actinopteri; order Scombriformes; family Stromateidae; genus Pampus; species Pampus argenteus. The sequence goes on from CM072867.1 coordinate 16,228,485, forward strand.
AACCTCCTCCTAATCATCTCCCCACTCTACCAATAGACCTGCAGAAAAGTACACGTGTTTTTTTACTCTTAAACTACCTCCCAGCACTAGCATTACACATTATTTGCTTAGCAGGTGTATCCAGAGTCATACACACAAAACAAGCAAAAACATGTCTGCCCAAAATAAGCTCACACTTGCACACGTGCACACTGACGCACAGGAGCTGAGCCTGGCATTGTGCAGAGGCTAGTGGGCTCTGGTTTGCTCTGCCATGCTTGTGTGAATCTCAGCAGAGCCTTGTGAACACTCCTCTCCAGCCAGTACTACTGAGATTTGCCTGTCTTTGTCAAAGTTGACATTTACTATAACTGCTATAAACCCATGTAGGCACACAGAAAATAATAAAAACAAATATCTGGAATAAAAATAAGAAAGGTTCCTGTTGCGGTAAATCATGGATAAAAGTTCTGAATAACAGGATTGTGTCTTCTATAAAAGCCCTGTACACAAAGCCAGCAGTCACCAGCTGCTGATGTGCTGCTGGACTTTGGCCATGTGTTGCCCATAGTTTTTGCTGTGTGGCACCATTGGTACTAGTTGGTTTTCATCAGCCAACTGATCATGTTTAATCAGGGCTGCCTGATTGTTCAGCACAGTTAATTAGTAATTCCACCCTTTTTGTCTTTATCATATTAATCACAAGAAATATGTGTAGTTTAAAAAGCAGGGTAGTTTTTCTTGTCTTTGTAAAGTTTGTTTTTTTTGCATTATGAATACATGCACAGAACATACATCCATATTGGCTGTCAGGTGTAGTCTTTGTGATGTGCAACTTTTAACATAACATGTCAGCTCAGTCAGCTTTTGTCAGGGCTAGTTGCTGTTGGCTTAAATAATTAAAATAACTTAACTGTGATTCTCTTTCTGTGTAGGTATGGAGAGAAGGGGGATGCCATCCGGATTGAGAAGGTGGTTTACACAGGCAAAGAGGGAAAGAGCTCGCGAGGATGCCCTATTGCTAAGTGGGTAAGTAGCATCATATCATATCTCACCTTTCACACATCCATGGGGTGTTTTGAAAGTCCCTCACACTATATGAAGCAGTATCCTGGGCAGTATGAGTGTCTTTTGGTTTTTTTTGGTGTCTTACTTTTTGAGTTAGATTTTGTGTTTTAAAGAATGACCCATAACTTTCAAAAAAGTTGACAGTCAACAACTACCAACAACTTAGTTAAAGCATGATTGTGTTCTAGTGAGAGAAAGAAAAAGAAGGGAGAGAAACAGATATTTGGGGTTTTTGTCCCACCTGACAGCAAAGACAGACAATCAACAAAAGATTTATATATGTTTGTGTGTATGTGGGTATAATGAGGGGTCCTGGGGAGGCACTGAGCCAAGATTTTCACCCACAGTGAGTAAATCAGTAGGAGGTCTTACTCTGTAACAACAGCCCAGCCTTCCCTCCCACATCACCCCTGACACATCCTGTGTGTGTGTGTGTGTGTGTTGGCGAAAGTGAGGGGGGTTAGAAATAATGCAAGCAAAAGAGAGCAGGTTTGTACTTATTAAAATACCTTTGTTTTTAATTTTCTCTAATAGGGAAACTGTTTGTGAGGAACCTGATATTGAGGTTATATGAGGCATCAAAAAGTTGATGTTTATAATCTTTGTCCAATAAAATAAAGAGTACTACTCATATAGTACAATATGAACATAGTCTTATTTCTTATAGAAAATAAATACTAGAATATGCAATGAGAGCTAACTGATTAAGCATTTAGCAGGTTTAGGATTGGTCTCCAGTCATCAAAGCAAGTCAGATATCAGTACAGGTATCAAATGTCATTCCACAATGCTTTATAAGTATCAACTGTGTTGCATTGTTTCTTATACTATATTTCGAAAGTGTGTGTGTGTCTGCGCGTGCTAAATCTAATATTAGACTATTGTATGTTTTGCAATAATTTTATGGTTAAACTGCCATTACATTTTAGGTGTAAGTATAGTATGTAGTGTATTAAAAATTAATTTGGGATGAAGGTAGCTTTAAGTTTAGAGGACTTTGCTGTTAAAGTGCCCTGGATGAGTAAAAATATTGATAAACTCCAGCTCTGTTTTCCGTCAGGTGATTCGGCGTGGCAGCGAGACAGAGAAACTGCTGTGTCTGGTGCGTCAGCGTGCAGGCCACCACTGTGCCAACGCTGTCATCATCATCCTCATTATGGCCTGGGAAGGTGTCCCGAGGTCCTTGGCTGACAACCTGTACCATGAGCTTAGTAACACCCTCACCAAATTTGGCAATCCCACCAGTCGACGTTGTGGCCTCAATGATGAGTGAGTAGCTGACGGATACTCATTGACATGGTTCACTGACATACATGTTTGTGAATGAAACAGCAGGGAGATTATCTGTATTTTAGTACATACAAGATCAAATAATATTTCAAGATATTTCAAGATCATAATAATATATCAAATGATATTTGTTCTATGAAACCTCTGAAATGATGTGATGTGAGCATTAATCAGCATAAAATACAATTTCTCTGTCACATTGTTATATCTCAACGTATAGTGTGCACATGACACCTGAGTATGCTCACTGTCTCCCCCTGCAGTCGTACCTGTGCGTGCCAAGGCAAGGACCCTGACAGTTGTGGTTCTTCCTTTTCCTTTGGCTGCTCCTGGAGTATGTACTTTAATGGCTGTAAGTACGCCCGAAGCAAAATGCCGCGCAAGTTCAGGCTACAAGGAGATCACCCTGAAGAGGTACTCATCACATGAAGACCACTTGTTTTATGGAATTATACAAAAAATATATTAATGTCATAAAGAACTAGTCAGTGTTTTTCACTATTGATATGATGCCTGATTGACACCATTTGAAAATATATTTGTATTATGAAGCCGGGTTTAGTCACCTTTATAATTTTCAGTTAATTTTAAGCTACCATTGTTGAGCTCTGTCACTCTATTTCATGTTCTTACCTGTGATCCATGCTTACTTGTCAGGAGGACAAACTCAGGGATAACTTCCAGCATCTGGCAACTGAGGTGGCTCCTTTGTATAAGCAACTGGCCCCACAGGCCTACAGTAACCAGGTTTGTGCACAAGCAAATACCCATCAGTATACATCTAGCTACAAGGGTGGAAACCCTCACTCACTGATGCCTTTTACACAGCAACAACCTAATACAGCCACCAATTACACCGTTCATCAGTCTCACACACAATGATTCGTACTGGACAAGTACAAAATCATTAAGACCTCAGCTGTCACATGATTGAACAATTAAGCCTCTTAAAAAAAAGCTTAAGAAGTGCTGCCTTTAATTGATGCATGTGTGCATCTTGGACAAATACAAGGAAAATAAAATATTTGTTCCCTCCTGTAAAGTCATCTCTGTCCTCCACCTCAGTGCCAGTCAGAGGCAAAAGCTCCAGACTGCAGGCTGGGTTTGAAGGAGGGCCGACCGTTCTCTGGAGTCACTGCTTGCATGGACTTCTGCGCCCACGCTCACAAGGACCAGCACAACCTCTACAATGGTTGCACAGTGGTAAGATCACTTACCATAATCTTATATTTGGATTTTAGAATACTTTGGCACAGTTTACATTCCCCTCCTCTCTCTCTCTCTGTTAGGTGTGTACCTTAACCAAGGAGGACAACCGTAAGGTGGGGGAGATCCCTGAGGATGAACAGCTCCACGTGTTGCCTCTTTACAAGGTCTCCCTCACTGATGAGTTTGGCAGTGAGGAGGCACAGCGTCTCAAGATGAGGACAGGAGCCATCCAGGTGCTTCAGGCTTTCCGCCGAGAAGTACGGAAGTTGCCTGAACCTGCCAAGTCCTGCCGACAGCGCCGCTTGGAGGCCAAGAAGGCTGCCTCGGAGAAGAAGAAAAGCAAACTTCTGCAGCAGACAGGGGAGACACCAGAGAAAACAGTGGTTAAGGCTGCGGTCTGTGTCACTGGTTCCCCTCAACCCCAAGGCAATAAAGGTTTGTCATTGTTCTGTTTGTATATTATATCACTCATAACGTACCTTGATTATGTTTACTGTCTATCAATATCCATCTAACAGTAAGATGTTGTGAAATATATTAAATTGCTTGACACTGGACCTTGTCTGCTAGTATAAAATGCATTTGACAATTTTACCTTCCTTTGTTTTAAACATTCAGCAATTATAAAACAAGAGATAAAGCCCAACATCAAGAAGGAGCCCTTCAATGGAACAATAGATGGATACCCTGTGCAAGCAGCAGACCCATTCAACAACATCTATCCACACCCTGCCTACTATGCAAGGGGAGGCCTCCCCCCCTGTGGCCAGCCCACTGCAGCAGACCCAGTAAATGCTTACCACCACAATCTGCCCGCAATGCCCTATGGCTACTACAGCTACCCTCCCAATGCACTTTTCCCCCCGAAGCTGAGGACCTACGAGGGTCGAAATGGCAGTAAGGCTGTCCAGGTAGACAAGAAACCCGATATTCAGAGTCTTCATAGCCTTCAGGTCAGACTGGCCCAATCCTATTCCGGCCACCAAGAGCAAACCAACCAAACAAATCACAGTGCTTACACCCAGCCTCCTGACTACAACCAGTCCCGTCCTTCCTCTGTCTCCTCTGAGCCCTCCAACCGAGGCACTCCAATCATCAAACAGGAGCCTATGGATGTGCCAGTCTATGAAGGCGCGGTGCCAAGCCAGGCTGGTGCCAACACACCTAGCACCACCTCCCAGCCTGCTGCCTGGACAGGGCACAAGCTTAATGGAAGTATTGTTCCCACAAACTGGGAAGGCCATCTTAATCCTAAACAAAGCCCTGAAGCCTCATCAGTGAACCTAGACAAGCAGCAGTTTCATCAGCATCCCCAGCAGCGGCAGCCCTCACCTTTCCTTCAGCAGTGGACATCCTACCCTGGCTCAAATACCCCAATGGCTTCCCCTGCCCCTTCACCATCCCTCCAGGTACCTCCCTCTCCATCACCCTCTCCTCACCTTGGCACAGCACTCCCCGGTAATATACACCAAGGCTCCACACGTCCTCCCACCCCACGCCCAAGCACCCCTCACCTAGGTACACCACAGCCTGGCACCTCTCACTCAGGCTCAGTTACACCACAGCCAGGCACCCCCAGGCACTGGGCCAGCCCTGCTCCTAGCCCCCAGCCAAATACGTGGTCTGTAGGGCCTGCAGCATATAGCCCAGGTTTGAAGCATAGCAATCCTGCAGGAGCCTGTGCTGACAAGATCTGGTCCAAAAGTGGTGAGATTCGGTGTTCCACTCCCCTTGGCCTCCAAGAGAAGGCCTGGAGGTCTTGTGGAGGTTCGGTGGCAGGCAGTACCTTGTCCCCTGCCCCTGAGGGCCGCCTCTTCCCCGATGCCCTGCAGCAGTCAGATCAGGCCTGCTGGGACCCCAGCCGAGCTGAGAGTGATGTTGAGAGTACCAGGGATCATGAAGAGGATGAGGTGTGGTCTGACAGCGAGCACAACTTTCTGGATCCCAATATTGGTGGTGTAGCAGTGGCACCAGCCCATGGCTCCATCCTAATTGAATGTGCTCGTCGGGAACTACATGCCACCACTCCACTCAAAAGGCCTGATCGTTCCCACCCCACCCGCATCTCCCTGGTCTTTTACCAGCACAAGAACCTCAACCAGCCCATGCATGGCCTGGCCCTGTGGGAGGCCAAAATGAAGCTGCTGGCAGAGCGAGCGCTCCAGAGGCAGCAGGAAGCAGCTCTCCTTGGTCTGTCCCAGGAAGACATCAAGGCCCTCGGCAAAAAACGCAAGTGGGGGTCTACGGTGGCAGGAGCCAGTCCAGGACCTGGGCAATCTAAAGACAAGAGGGAGGGGCCAGTGACGCGTTTAGCCTCCACGTACCAAACCACCTCTATGGTTACTGTGTCTCCCTATGCCTTTACCCGCCTCACTGGGCCCTACAGCCACTTCGTCTGAGGTCAGACGCTCACAAACAGACCGATAGCTATGGAGTGGTGCAGTGGAGGGCTGGAGAGAGCGTTGAGCAGGATGAATGTCTCTCAGCCGTCCCGAAGTCTGGCATCTCTCCATCCTGCCCCCTCCGCAGTCCACTTAGAGGAGGGGACATTTTAATTGTTTTTTACCTCATGTCAGGCAGTGGTTTGGGCTTCAGACACACTGCCTGTGGTGCTCTTTCTCTCTATTCCCTGGAGAGGAACTCCATTGCTTTTTCTTGTTTATAGAATTTTAATGATTCTAATTATTGCTATTATTATCAATATTATGATTGCTATTGTTACTGTCAATGTTGTTATTACAGGTATTATTATAATGAAGACTTGTTTGTTTTTTATTATTGCTGTTTTCATTAATGTTATTATTAATGATGTGATTGTTTTTGGTTATATATTTTTTTAAATCAATCAGTCTGAGTCAGTCAGATTCAGACATTTCTTTTTCCATGTTTGGAAAATGTGTACCCTATTTTCCTTTGTTTTTTGTCAATCTTCCAGCTGTAGGGGAGGAGTCATTATCTGCCTGGCAAGACAGCAAAGCAATACAAATCATATACATATAAAAAGCCTTTCTTGTAGGCTTGCCTTAGATATCTATCTATATTGGCAATATACATATATGTGTCTTTTATTTCAAAAAGCCAGTTTAGGCCACCATAAAGGATAATTCCAATTATTACCAACCTGGGTCTCAATTTCCTACTTTTGGTCATCACAAGGATTGTGTTTAAATTATAATTGCTTGAAGGCTGACATTGTTTCACTTTATCAACAGCACTATTGTCTAATACACAGAAAACAGTCTGCTGGCACATTCATTTCTGCATTTTCTGCTGACAAGGACCCATTGAAGTCAGTTGTCAAAGCAGTATAGTGTATGTCAAAATCATTCCTTGAATTTTGCACTGTAAAAATCAGTCATACCTTTTTGATGTGTATGCTATAACACAGCCCTAGGAGAACTGAAATTGGCAATCTCTAATATTTTAACAAAAACACCATAATGCAAAAGTAGGAAAATGCTCAGGTTTAAAATAATTGCAGTTGCCTTTTAAGCCACTTTGGGAGAAAACTTTGCTGCTCCTCTTGGCATTAGTTGATGTGCTCCTCCTCCTCTTATACACCCCTCCAGCTTTCAACTGGTGCTCAACTTCCAGCTCTGATCGATCATTATTCCACCACTCTTCATGGCACTCAATGCTGTACTTAGGTGCTCTAACTCAAATCTGGCTCATGTAGTATTTGCAAGTAAATATTTCTTGTTTAACCTAAGCAGAGTAGCAGGATTAATTGCATTCAGATTAGCCACATAGGTGCCGGAAATATACCATGCAAAGAGAAGTATAATGAATTATAGCTTTTCTTTGTTCATTGTGTTTTCCAGTGTGGCAAACTATACATTTCTACTACTCTACAGAGGCTAAAACAAGTGACTAATATTGCTTGCAAATCCAATTTGACCATGATATGCTAATACCACATAGAGATGGAACAGGTGGCACTGTTTATCTTCCTGTAACGTTCAAGTAGGGGTGAGCACTTCCCAGTGTAAACTCTAGAGGGCAGCAGTGACTGCCGTTTCATAGTGGTGCGTACAAACCTTGAGGCACTTGCAGTAAAATCCACTCAGAAAACAGTAAAGCTTTGCCTTGCCGCTTTACCCATCCATGGCCAGTAGAGGGGGATCTTACACCCTGTTTGCTGACCATAGATGGCTTCACCAAGCAGCCTAAGGCAAAGTTGATCTTTGTCCCATTCAGGCACAAATGTGAACTAAGTTTAGAGATGCCTTTGGGAAGCCCATCCTGTATTAGAGCAGAAGAAACAGGGTTGGGACAGCAGTGCTTTTGGTTATCCTACACACACTCTGGTGCTCTCCTATTACACTTGATTTACTGTGAAGGGCACACTCCTCCCTCTGCACGGTGCTGTCATCTTCAAGCAGTGCGAGGTGTGTCCCTCCGCAGGCACCTGGTCACATCAGAGCCAGCCAACTCAAAAACTGGTTCTTACTGAGGTGCTTTTGCAGTTATTGTTGCAAAGTGGTTTTGTCTCAAACAAAGTACACTGTACAGGGCAGAAGCACAGTCACCGTATTATTGGTAACACATCTGCTGTGCTTTTTATAGACAAAAATATTGTATTGAGTTGTAAAGGTAGCCCTTCTTGGAGTTGGCACCAAACACATTGGCACAAAGGCATTGAATCAATGAATCTCTCACTTTGTGTGTGTGTGTGTGTGTGTGTGTGTGTGTGTGTGTGTGTGTGTGTGAGAGAGTGTGAGAGTGTGTGTGTGTTAAAATGACAACTGCATGTGTGAATGAAAGAAAAGAGCCAAAGAGAGAGACTATTTGATAGCCTGGATGGAGTCCCTTAAATTACTAAATTTGAGTTCCTCTCCACCAACCATGTGGCTATTTGATTAATACATATCAAATGGTGACATGGTTTTGTGGCAAAATGTGGTCAAAGTGAAAATGAGTGAGTAATTTGGGTGGATGCAGGCCGACTCCTGACTGCTGGGTGGTTGTTTGGGTCATCTGTGAAAGACCCTGTTAACCTCTCCTGAGGGTCTCCAGCTCTCTACCTCATGCTGTAGAGACACTGGTCACAATCACAACTTGCTACTGAGGGCAGAAAATCATGCATATGTCCCTTCGTGTGCTCTAGATCTCCACACTCATTTTAACCTGCTTTTTTTTACTCTTATTTATTACTACATGGTGATGATGCTAATGATTGTCTTTGATGTTTGTTTTTTTTTCATCTTTTTTATATAGCTAATACAAATTGTACATAGAGAAGAAAAGATTTATAAAAGCACTTTTAATCTTGATTTTAATGAAAAAAAAAAAGAAAGAGCCGATTATTGACAACTTGAAGCTTAGGTTTTTGTTTTGTTTTTGTTTTTAATTTTCTCAAGAGAGAGATAAAAATGTAAATATTAAAATATTTAGGTAAGATTATTTAACTGGTGAGGATAGTAACTAAACCATGAATGACTAGGGGGTATTTTGAAGTGTTTGACAGCCCTTAACAACAGTAAACAACACTTGGTTCAAATGTGTGTACATGTGTGCTTAGTGACACTGCTGTTGTGCTTTCTTAAGTACTGTACCCCCTATCAGCATGTAACTGACAGAAATGTCACTTTCTAAATAATAATAATAATAATAATAATTGATTAGCCCAACTATATGACGTGAAACCACACTTTTCTCTTACGACAGTTCACATAACTGGAGAATCCCTGAATTTATCTGCAAAAAGTATGAATTTTCACAAAGCATCACAAATTAATGAAATTTTATCTGAAGGCCGATAAAATACCAAAATTTTAACGATGTGGGTATTCAGCATATTGCCAATATGCAGAAGGAATATCTGTAACCATCAAACCATTATGGACAGATGTGCCCTATCTTAATTAAAGGAATAGTCCAACATTTTGTGAAATACGCTAATTTTCTTTCTTGTTATATGAGAAGATTGGTGCCACAAGTTAAATGTTAAGCTAAAGCAAGCAGTTAGCTTAGCTTAGCATGAAGACTGGAAACAGGGAGAAACAGCTAGCCTTGCTCTGTCTGATGGTAGCAAAATACACCTGCTAGCACCTCTAAAGCTCACTAAATAACACATTATATCTCCTTTGTTAAACCTGTCCAAAAAGCAAAAACATGAATGCGTTTTTGTACAGGTTAAACAAACAAGATATATAGGTTAATTAGTGAGGTTTAGAGGTGCTGGTTGACTAAGCGTGTTACCTTTGAACATAGCCAGGCTAGCTTTGTCTTTGTGCTAAGATAAGCTTACCGGCTACAAGTTGTATTACTATACGGAGATGAAAGTGGTATCAGCCTGGGCAAGGAAGCAAATAAGCGTATTTCCTATAAATGTATTCCTTGAATAGGACTTACTTGAGTGACCCTCGATAGCTAAACCATGAGCATGACCTCATCCAAAGAGGTAATGTAAGGGAATATACTGATAGTTGCAGAAACAGTCTGAAGTGAATCAGTGGGAGACATTTAGTGAGTATTAGCCCAGCAATCGTTGTCAGTTGTGTTAGACTATCAGGTAAGAGACTGCCTCCCTGTTTGTTTAAATGTATCTCATTATTATCTACTCTAGTTCTCATAATAGTAAGTATGCACTTGGCAGAAAAATTATGACACACCTGTGAAAGACACCAGGTGTTTCATTTTGTAATATTTCCTTATTTGACACACACACATCATGGCTAACGGCAGTTTGGCTGGGAGTGATACCGTATGCCATAACGAGGCCATCGCTTAGGTCTGTGTGGAGAGTATTGTGTGTCCAGTTGAGCCCATCTTACTTAACCATAATGCATGGCCCACATTACACACACAGACACACTTGCCTAAGAACGGGTGCTGAGGATACAGCGATATCTTAACAACTTTGTAAATTTCTAAATGTGTCACGAGTTTGGTGGATGGTTCTCATGAGGGGCACCACCTCCCAATCACGTACCAAGATGGTGGGTGGGTGGGGCGGGGGGGGGGTCGGTCCACTGGTGCTATGATGCTACACCTTAAATTCACTGTGTAAAAAATGAGGGATAGATGATTATCACAAATATTTTTCTGAGCTCTTAGAATGTCAAGAGAACTATACTTTTGGATTAAAGTAGTTTCACAGGATTGGAAACTGCCCTGGTGCTGACTTTATGAAAAGTCTTTTTGTTACAACGCTACGATTTTACATCTCTTTTTGAGGGCAGGGGGGCACTCAAACAGTTGATTACATTCTCCATTATTCATTCCACATTGTACTTGAACTCATTGAAACTAGGATGAGATATAGAGTCATATTATATGAAGACTGTTATTTGGGTCTCATGTTTGGTACAGCGCAAGTACCAACAATTATTGAAATGATCCTTTGAGTATGTTGTACATGTTCATGTTAAGAATGCTAAGATATTTGAACAATACAAGAATAGCAATTGTGTACTGCCTCCCTCTTCCACCCCTTAGTCGTGCACTTCCTTTTCTCAACTCTCCTTTTTCTTAACACCTTATATAGTTTGTCTTTCTGTCTCTCTCTCTCTCTCTCACACACACACAGACACATAAGCATAGACATACATATGCATCTCACTGTTTATGGCCCACTTCTAGAAATCTGTTAAACACCTAATTTAATGAACACTCTAAATTTGACTTGGACCCCGGCCCATACAAAATATATATATACATACATATACATACCCTACACAACTGGCAGCTACATTCCTTTTTGAGTTTTAGGATCATTCTTGGTTCTTTATTTTTCATGTTAAGGATGCAGTATGTAAAAAAAAAAGTGTTTTTGTTCAGTCTCTCTCTCTTTGTAGCTGTATGGTGTATTATGTGAATACATAGTGTATGTGGTAAAGACTCCACAATATTGTTTTATGTTGCGCGATAAATAAAAACATTGAAGTGAAACTTGTTTGGTTAAGTGACTTTATTTTCTGGTCAACTGATTCTGATATATTTTTTTTTCTTTTTTGATCATTTTTTTTATTTGGAAAAGTACAAAAAAAGAAACATTATAAATCATGCAGACAAAGCACACTTCTGTAAATGCTGAGAATTAACAATCGTCAAATCATCAGACTCCATACACGTATGCTCCCTCCAAAGATAAAGAAAACAAAAGATATTGAACCCCAAATTGCTCCCAGTGGTTATGCCATGGATATGTGAGTGTGTGCACTTTATTTTCTTTCATGAATATTGGCAGGTATTGTGAGGAGTGGGCATTAAGACTACAATGTATAAATAAATATAGTGTATTTATCATTTACTTCATCGACCTGAAGCCTTACATAGGGCTGTATCCCCCAGAGTCAGTAATGCCAGCAGATGATGTAAGGGGTGGGTGGATGAATACGTAAAGTATCGTTAACTGTCTTGCTTTTAGTATCACTAGTGTCAGTGGGCTCAATACAAAATAATGGATCAGTCTCAAAATGAATCCATTCTGTGCATTAGCATTATTCTGGCTTCAGTACTGGTCCAATATACAACTTACTCAGTGCACAGCAGACTTTAGAGTAAAGTAGGAGATATCTTGTGTCCAGCAGTTAAACTTCTGAAATGCTCATAGATTTTGGGAGAAGGGTAGATTTAATTTTTTGAAATGTATTAAAACACATCAGAGAAAGGTTATCATTCTTTTTAGTTTCCCTATATCTTGTAAAACATATAGTTATATAGTGAATAAGTATTTTACTGACTGGAACAACATCAGTCAACATCAATATTCATTAACATTCATCCACATACACACATTTACAAGTTGATTGTGATTTATCGAGGGAAAATGCATGCATTCGTACATACTCAGTTTTATAAATCTGATTACTTTTTGGTGCATTTGGATAATTTTTTTTTCATGCACACATACACTTCTAGTCTCGATCTTATGCACCTGTAAAAGATGCTCCAGACCACTGAAAATGTTGTTTTTATTATTTTATGCAAAATATCCAAAATTCTCCTTAACCAGTACATTGCTACACCAAAATACAATAACCTTCACAGAAATAGGCCAACATTTAGCCCAACTGCAGGAGCTTAACAAAACTTTACGTTCAGCCATTGTCATGTGTCTCTTTTTGTTTCTACTGGCTGGTTACTGGAACTACTGTAGTTAGTGCCCCTTCCTTCGCTGGTGTCTGTCCTACAAACACTTATTTCACTCGCCTATCATACAGAAACCGAAAATGATGAAGTTGGTCCCTCTTTTGATGGCAAATTAATTTGTAAAATATAAATTGAAATGCAAGGAGGAACCCTGAACCAAACTTCACAGGGTTACTAAAAATGTTGTCTGTCTGTATTGAGTCAAAGTCCTTGTAACTTCACTACATGAATGCAAGTGAACTGTGTGTTCTTGCAGAGGTGACTCTTCACTTCAGAAATTATCCTGAGGCAGTTCTTCGTTCTCAGTTTTGAAGAATAATTTTCACCCAACTGTGTCTAAATAAGGAACTAAATTTCATCAGTATCTTGTTGAATGGCGAGTCAAACTAAGGCAACATCCAGCACCTCTGAAGGTAGGACTGACAGCAATAGCAGCAAAAACTACTGTAATTATTCAGACTGTTTTAATTCATCAGATTTCAGGGGAGGTTATGACACTAAAAGGCTGGGAAGTTGTCGTGCTAGAAAATGCAACACTAAAAATTTTGGCTGTGGCTCTGATTCAATGTAACTTTGATTATGCTGCCACAAAGAAATGGTTGATGAAAAGCCAATAATAAGATTGTTTCGCTTGTTGTATAATTATTCTGATTAGTGAAGTGAAGTCTTTGTTTGTCTATTGATTTGTTTGATTGCAATCTGTCATCTTACCCCTTTTAATCTTAGAGGACCACAACAGCAGTACTAAATGACTACAGTCTTGTATGTGCTTTTATTGTTGTAAAATAAATATAATTAACACAGTCTGTGCAGCGTGAGCACATTCATAAAAGAAATGTCAGACCAATAAGTTGAAAGGTCACCTGGCTAACTAAAACAATCCCTGCAGAAACTACCAGTAGTAGCAGTAGCTAGAACCTTCCCCCAACAGATTTATGGATGAGATTTATAAAAATGCAAGGCTAAAGTTATTGCAGCAAATAACTAAAATGTTTTTTTTTTGTGTCACGTGTGCTGAAATCTGTCCCAACTAGTTCTTCATTAATGGAGAAAGCATAAATCTTTTTTTTTTGTTGTGCACTTGTTTGATAGTTTATATTAACGCACATTATTCATCAAAGCATACCAGCTATTATCGAGAGGCCTCAACCTCATTTAATAAACGGACGATGGAAAATACAAGTCCACAAAGAGGCAAGAATTTATTGTGATAACAATAATACAGTATGACAAAGTGGAGGACGCCATCGACATTTCCCACAATAGAGTCAATGATCTATTCAATTCATCCTCTTTAATCTGACACAGAATTCAAGTCAGTTTTATTTAGTGCCAAACAACAATTGGCTAGTCTTGACTTCTCTCTTTAAATTACAGAGAGAATAATAGAAATATAACTAATAATATAGTAATAATAGTAGTAGTAGCATGTGTCAGTATCAATAATCACTGACCTCAAGTTTCACAGGTGGGTGTGAATCGTTTTCACACTTCACACATATGCACAGTCAACACTACTGATGACACAACCTTAACCTCTTTTTAGTCAGTTTTCTTTATAATAAATTGTGTGTATTCGCTGGCATCGGTGTGTCTTTTTCACATTTTATCATGGCTGTACTACCCAGGTTAAGCATGCATGCCAAGTCTTATTCAATAAAAAATACTGTTTTCATACTGTTAATTAATTCCACTTGTTTCTTCTTCGCCATACGCATGAAAAAAAAGGAAGGCTGCAAGTAAAATGTGAAAATCCTGGAGGAAATGTTGCGTGTCATTGATGGTACTTTAACATTGATCAGGAGGAAAAGTGGTAAGTGACTCTTGCTGTGCCTGTCTCTGATATAACCCTGTCCCAAACACAAGCCTGATGTAAATAAAGAGATATAGTGCAAAAAAAATAAAAATAGAACTAAATAAAATTATTCAAAAGCACAGTGGTTCTAATTGTATGGACTAATAGTTAGTATTTTCTGATATATAAAGTATATATCAAAAGTATATATAAGTATTTTGTTGTGATTTGGGGCTACATTGACTTGACTACAATGTGATAGTTTGGTATGGCAGGGTTATTGATTGTTTTTAAGATATGATGATTGATTCAGCTATTCATGGCTGTGATGGTGTGTGGAAAGAAGCTGTTCTTGCATCTTTGGTGAATAGTGATCTGTAGCGCTGGCCAAAGAGGAGAGGTTAAAACAAGTTATGTTCAAGAACCGTAAGGTCGGCAAGGGTCAGATTGATTTTCCTTAAATTTGGCATTGTTAGAGTCAGTGTTAGTGTTGGTATTCAAGTCTGAGAGTTTCTTGCGCCCACTTAAATTCAAACTTTGTTCAAACCCCTCTTGTAATTTAAGAGTTAACTAGTTGAATTTAACTTTTCTGTTGTTGTTGTAAGTGAGGATTTGACTCTCCCTCCTCTTTGCAATTTACCACTAAAAATAACAATATCTTTCCTCATTATATATAAAGTATTTCATTTTCTTTGTCATATACAATCAAACAGGTTGCATGCATCACAGTCCTTCATTTAAAATAAATATAGTTATATTTATAATAATAGCTTTTCCTGATTCTCATTTTACTTGAAATGTTAAGAAAGTCGGCAGTTGGCAAATTGAGACATTTGAATTCAATTGCATTTTTTTTTCAACCGAGAAACTGACTGACTGCTGAAAAAATGAGTTTTCAACCTCCATCATGTAGCAGCTTTTCTGATTATTACTCATTGTTTAATAACTGTTATTGCTATCTATCTGGGATATAATTTGGCCTCCTAAAAGTGTTATTTTAAGATCTTCTCTATTTTAAAATCCATCTTATATGTAGTCTACTAAATTAAAGGTTTAGCCATACATCCCTGTCATCATAGCTCACTGGCAAGCTCCATGTCCTTTAGGTGCTCACTTCTCCTGTTGTCCATGTTTATGTAAATGTAATTTCCATCTTGAGGCATGTCTATAAATCTGTATCTATATCTGTGCCTCTAATTTACTACTCGTATATCATCATTTGTATGTCAACGTAACATTTTTTAAATGAAAAACCTTTTGAACCTTTGGAGACTGCTGCATTACACACAGAATCCACAAATGCAGGAAAGAAGAAATGCTTTCCAGTAGATGGAGGTAATGCAACATTTATGGATACTAACCGCAACTAAACAGAAGAAGAAGAAGAAGAAAAAGAAGTGGCCTGACACTTGTTGTCTGCTTGTAAAATGAAGGTGTGACAGCAGCATGGCAAGCTAAGCATAGAGATACAGTATATATATATATATAATATTTCTATGTATATATACATCGATGCTGCACTGGCCGCTTCACCATATTGGACTGGGCAAGACAGGCCTGTAAACAAATACAAGGAAATGAGGGAGCTGTGTTTTTTTCTGGATAAAAAGCATGATTAATTTTGCATTGCTCAACCAACTTTACTGACTTGTTTTTATATTTAAGGGTTTATGATCTATGAGGAGGGCAAAAAATGAATTCTTAGAATTAAGACATTTTATAATTAAAGATTATAATTAAGTCTATAATCGCCGGTAGATACTGATAATCACTGATAGAGAAGATTGTGTTATCATCGTTAGTATTACATGATGAGAATGCAAATACTAAATACTAAGTGATTTCCTGTTTAAATAGTTGAAGGCTTTTTATTGGACAGTACAATAAATGGTCCTAGCAACCCAGATTGACATGTGGCTAAAGCTTTTACTGACTAAGACTTTCCTTAAGTTTTAATGTTGCAACAAACTTAGTCACTGAAAAGCAGAGAGAGTCGTCTCTACACTTTTGGGTAGGATTTTTTTTTTTTACCAACTTTTGTACCTCCACATTCCTTAAACATGAACCATCTCAATCAGCCATATGGAACATTTACTCTAAGTAGTTTTTATCAGTCACTGTCAGAAATCGATTTAGTGGAAAATAATTCTTTGTCATAAGGAAGCATGAATGTCAAGCATGAATTTGGCACATTTTTCCTTGTGTATTACTAGTGGAGACGTCCCTGATATATTTCAATGTACATGTGCAACTTGAAGTACTGATAATTGACCATCATTGAGAAAAATACAAATCTAATAGTGGCACACTGGCAGTCAATCTGTTTCCTTTATTTTATAGCAGTGAAAAGATACAGATATACTCCAAGACAATTACAGACAAATTATAAGATAAAATAAGATACACCTTTATTGATCCCCAGAAGGAAAATTCAGGTGTTACAGCAGTATAACATATTTGCATTAAATGGTTAAAAATAGTAAAAACACAGAACAGTATAAATATAAGTATATATATTGGAATATAAGTATTAAAAAAAAATAGTTCAAGTGTAATATAGTATAAAGTGAGATACTAGTCTCATAGTCTCAATAGCCTAAAAATACAAGGTGTAGTGTGAGAATATCTTAGTAATAGTATTAATAATAATACTATAATAGATACAATAATGTTTTTTTTAGATATGATAGTATGATAGTAGTATAATATAGTAAATAATAAAATAAAATAAATAGTGCCAATTATACAAAGAAAACAACTTTAACCAATGCAGTAGGAGAACACATAATTTACATATAATGGATATATATATATATATATATATATATATACACAGAGTCGGTGTCAACACCATAGTGAACTGTGCCCACTCTCACCTACATACGGAGCCAGACGCAGTGGAGCGTCAGTCCTTCACTATAAATGATTAATTTTGGATAAAAGCTTAAAAGTAATTACTAACCGTGTCATTGATGTTATTCTTAAAACTCAGTAAAGCGGTAGATCCTCTGGAGGCGGTGGACGACGCTCAGCACCTGTTGCTCATCTTCTGTTTTCTTTTTACACTTTCGATTCGTGACATCCGCAAGTTAAAGAGCATCTGAAGCCGAGCAGAGGTAAGTAATTTTTATTTTGCATATAAATATACCTGCAGAAAGGAAAAATGCTCAGATTATATACACAACGAGTTGCTGACCTAATTGGGGTTTAAATGCATTTAATTACAGCTACACATAGTAAACGATAGGTTCGCGGCTGAAAAATCACAATAACAAGGTTGAACTATGTCATTTGTTATTGGTTTTTCCAACAGCTGTTTACTGAATCTGCCAACTCTGCTTTCATTCAAGAAAACTACAAAATAAACACATAAAACACGGACAGGTCAAATTGCAAAACAGTCTATGGACACACACACATATCGTAATTAATCAAATACAGAGTATGCCAGGCTGTCCACAAGAGATCAAGCCTTTAATAGCATCTTTATTAAAGTGAAGTCACACTCATGCAGGAATCATAAATTAATAGAGTGATTTACATGATGGTCGTGGTGATGATAAATACATGGCTAAAATAGCATATTGTCAATATTCTGAGTTTCTGAGGTTAATGATCAGTTACCAGATCATTAACCAAGAACAAAGGTTCTGACATTAAAAAGCTCATTTTACTTTTGGGTTTCTGTGACAGGAAATGAGACTGGTTGAGTTGCTGTTTAACAGTTCATTCATTTGACGTTTTGAGAGTTTTAACTAACTCCTTGATTGGTGAGTGTGACATGCTCTGAATGTGTTGTGTGATGTGAAGCAGAGGGTCAGTGTCCTTTGCACTGCATTTCCACACGTTCTTGTTTGTGTTTAGCATCTCAAAGCCACGAGAGAGGTTGGCAGTCTGGATCCGGTGATGTTTGGATGAACCCCATCAGGTTTCAACCGGTCTTTACAGATCCAAAAAGTACTGAAATGATGTTTAATGGCAGCACAATGCTACCGAGGTTTGTCCTACACTCCTGAAGTTTCAGGAAGCAGGGGAAAGGAAAGGAGTCAAAGGCTGACTCCACACTGGTGAAAACAGACTATAGCTCTCTAACAATAAGGTTAAAGGGCTGTTATTGTGGAAAATGAAAAATTAGATTTGGCAGCAGAGGAATGTGGGCTATGGCAAGATGACGACTAGCCATTAGATGTGAATGGAGTGAATATAGGGGAGAGTCCTTTGGGCTTTCTGTGTTACTGAGGCAACCTCTGTGTAAGAGATTTGATATTACACAATCACACCCGAAGGCAGCTTCAAGGATTCAAGGATTCAAGGATTTTTATTTGTCATGCAACGAAATTGGTTTCCCTGGTCCTGGAGCAGCCCAATATCAAATATAGAATAAAATATAAAATAAAAAATAAAATATATAGATACACATCTGTATATATAGAACATAAAATATAAAAGTAAAGCCAAATTTAAATTAATATGTGTATGTGTTTCCATTTTATTCTGGTGGTTATGGAGACATTGCACGTATCTCTTGTTATTTTATTAATTATTAACGACAGACCTCCAAAAAGGCTAAAATACATTCAGTGTTGCTATTTGATTTTCATGGTTCACCAAGCTAAGTCTCCTCAGCGTCCTACCTTCAAGACCCAAGTGAAGCTGTCAAGTAAGTCGAGTCTCGAGGCAGGGGAGGACGAGTCAAGCCGTAGTCCTTATTTTTGCAACTCGAGTCTGACTTGAGTCCAGTGCTCTGTAGAGAGATGAAGTCAGTCCCCTAATTTCAGACATTTGTTTGTCAATTTACATAATCAAAAAAGTTCCCTGTTTTGAAAAAAATTTGCATTTAGTTTTGGGTGAAAGCACTTAGTGAACTACATCTCTCGTCTTGCACAACATACGTTTAATTTAGTTGTGTTCTGCACACAGATGTATTTTATCTGATGTGTTTCATCCAGAAACTCCTGGTCCTTTTATCAGCCGGGAAGCAGAAGAACAAGCGAGGCCTGCTGCTTGTGTGACAACATGCTGGTACAAAACTCACAGGCGTCATGTTATACGTCAGCGGTTTTACGTCAAACAGCGACTTTTCAGACTTGCAATATTATCTTTTATATTGAACATACGTATGTGTATATGCATGGCACAATTCATATGGGATAAATAAACAATCACTTGCCATTGACTACCGTACATATTTTTTTGGTCCAGCAGAAGAGTAAGGCCTTTGCCTAATTTTTTCGGACTACCAATGCGTTTCATGGTTGTAAGCCCTGAGAAACTGATAAACTGATATGCAGTATGTTCAGTTGGTTTCCAGGTTTGGAAAGCGTAAGTGAACAATAGCACTGCTAATAGTAAAACCACTACTGTTGTTCATTGAAAGCACCTTATTCCAAAATAATGCCCCAACCAAGATGTTTACCCAACATACCTTGGGTGTTTTGGCTGCTACATATATTCTTGAATGTAAATACTTCTACAGTATTTACTATCCTGTAAAGTCACCTAAACATTCATAATTCAGTACTTTATTATTATACCTTGATTTTCATTTCTGCATGAAATGTATGGCCTACAGCAATGATATAAAACTCCTACATCTCAAAAAAACAAACACTTCAGGTTTACGTCTTAGTAAATGAAAAGTGATCATGAAGAAGCGTGGCATGTAACAATATAATTGATTGTCTGAGTCTGTCTGTCCACATGTCAAAGGTGTCCTTGAGTCCTTATTCGAGGTGTGTGAGTGAGTATGTGAACTTTGGAAATGGATAGAAACACTATATAAGTGGCCATTTACCATTCACCAACCTGCCATATAGAGGTAGCATTATTCAGTCACTCACATACATAACCTCTGTTTATGTATTTTCTTAGAAGAATAGTAGTTCAGAATAATTCAAAACAAGCTCTGTGTGTTTCTATGTGTGCTTTATTTGTGTTGTGTGTAAATATTTTACCTTGCTTTCCCCACAAGGTCTTTTCTCTTCCAGCACACATTACATATGGCATGCATGAATCTGTCTCTTTGTTGTAGTTCCACACGGCTGATATGTTTTCGGTTAGTCTGCATGAGACAAACACACCGACTCTGCCGAGACGTCGCCGACTATAAACAGTTCTCCGATCTCATATTTATACTGAAGATCAGCTGATTCCAAATGGCAGATCAATCACAGCATCCCTAGTTTGAACCAACTATCTATTGTTAATTATAAAACCCCAGTTTTTGCCTCTCGTTTATTAGCACTACAATACATTCAAGTCACAGAGACAAGCAACCATTTCTATTAACAAAGATACTCTACATTGTTCACAAAAACCTAGAAGGTCAAATAATATTGCTGCTATGGTTGAAAAGAGTGAGAGTGGCTTCATAAGAGTGACAACTCAGCAAGGACAGCAGCATGTGTTGTTATTCAACCTCCTGTATTTTCTTGAAATTGATGGTTAGAATGGATGGATGAATGATTTGAATGCAATGATTATAATTAAGATCTATAAACTGGAGCTATCTTGAAACCATGTCAATACATTGAACATGTTCTGGCTAATTTACCTCATGAATAGTTTCTATGTTATAATGACTCATACATTAATAACACAATTTCTGATCCACCTGGGAAAAAATAGACGGGTAGAGATGTTAGTATATTAAATATACCTGCTACACATTAATAAAGATTTTTAATAGCCTAGTTGATATTGACACTTTGGTTCTTCTGATGCCTATGTATGGTAATAAAGAAATTTAATACATGATAATATTCATAAATTACCTAACTCCTTACGTCTGGAATTTGACATTTCTAACCCTCATCCTACTAACATATTTACCATACAACTACTACTACAGTAAGAAACAAACATCATAGCAAAATATTAACTTATTTCTTTTCAAAACATTATTAGTAGCTGGGCGGCTCTGCTGTCGGACAAAGATAGGATTAGCATTTTTGAATCAATTAATATTATTTATAGTAATTGCTTCAAATTCACAGCTGTTCCTTCAGTTCACAGACCTAGTGCCAGTGCTGCAGCGAGCTACTGTATGAGGGTTGCCAGGTCATCGGGTCAGATAGCCATTTAAATAACTTACTTTTTGCACACACACCCAAACCCATGCCATCTCTGCAAAGATGTTACCAACACTGCACGGATTTAAATATTACAAGACTGTTTGTGATCAGTAAACTATTTGTAGGGACAGACAAATCAGCAGCTTTTTACAATTGTTGGGGGCATGTCCCTTAATCTATTTTAAGCTGTATTTTGTTGTGTTTGTTGAAACTGTAGCCCTTTTTATATAAATGAGTTAAAACTTTATACTGTCAGACCACCATCAGATTTTTTGTTTATATAATATATAAATCCAAATGAGTTTTTTTATACGAATGCAGGGCTTACATAATATCCACAGCCAAGTACAGTCAGTTTTCCAGCAGGTGTTCCATTATTCTCTATGCAAAGAGCATCTCCACGGTTTACTGACATCTTCACTGCTGTATGTTGTTCAGCTTGGACAGAAACCAATTTCAATACTCAAATCAAACCATAGCTGCATGATATTAGATATGTATGTGGATGCTATTTCAGGATGAATGTTACCTTAAGGCACACCGTCAAGAAACTCAACTGTGACATTGCTTATATATATCATACAGGCAAGGAAATTCATCAATACATTCATAATCAAATGATAATTTGAGACAGCTGATTTTGATTAACTGATTCTGGTCTGACAAGGATAATGATCTCTGCAGTGACCTTTTTAACAGGAATTTAAATATACTAGATGTTTCTCAAATGCTTTTTGGTTGGTACAAATCATGAGTAATTACACCTCTGTGTGTCCACATGTATGGAGAGATCAGACCCATAATTAATGAATGCACAGACGAAT
This sequence comes from Pampus argenteus, assembly GCA_036937835.1. Lineage (NCBI taxonomy): Eukaryota > Metazoa > Chordata > Actinopteri > Scombriformes > Stromateidae > Pampus > Pampus argenteus. The sequence continues at coordinate 16,250,819 of CM072867.1, forward strand.
TCACAAATGTATTTCAGATTCATATACAAATGGCTCCACAAAAATATTTATCGCTGTATAATATGTAAAAATAAAAATCCACATATGAAAATTACATGTACAAATGAAGGCTGCAGTTGAAGCCACATTCTGCAAAGCTTGTCTAACATAACGATATCAGACAGTATTGTATTGTACAAGCGGTACAAAAATCTTTCATACTGAAACAACATTGTAGATTGTTGTCGTCAATCTGTGGTCAACAGATTGACAGCACAAAATTTAACTAGCTTTTCGGTTGTGTTCCTACCTGCTGATACTGATTTTATATATATATATATATACTGTATATAGGTGGCTCTCGCTGTAGCAGATGAAGGAATCTGTTCACCACAGATAATTAGATGTTGATAGCAGATAAACACGCTGTGGCTTCTTATAGCTTAACTGCTAACAGTCAGATGAGATAGACACTGAGAGAAAGGAAAAACCTACTGCTACTTTACTATGTAAATGGACAAATTGATATTGTTTAAGGCTGCTTCTTAGTGTCTGAAAGAAAAGCAGAACAAGGATAATGATCTTACAACTAATTATATTAAGTCTAATCTGGTTCCATTATCGCAAGTATTTCAAGCAGTAACATTGATTTGCAATATTTTGTAGCGGCATAAATCATGTGATTGTTCAGTGTTTTTCAAGTACTTTTAATACTTATCCGATCTAGTTACCAGATTTAACTGTTGTATGAACAGTATTTTATTTTTGTGTGTTTTTTTTTATTATTACACTTGCTTTATAGTAGTGTGTTTTCTCACATTCGCAGTCCAAACACAATCACATACCAAAGAATAGTGTTCAATCATTTTTGAGGGAATAGATGCTGCTGCATATTTATTTTCGGGGAAAACATTATGAATTTAAGAGAAACAAACATGTCAATCTTCGACAGTCCTTCGACATTTTTTCCCTATAACTTTATTTTTTTCTTTGATGACAGTTGAGAATAAAGGTTTGACTAAATACCAAGATAACAAATTTAAAGAAACCGATGACCTTTCCTCAACGTTGTGTTTTTCAAATGGATTAATTAAACAAATAATTACTGAGAAATATTTAATAGACATCCTACTGCAGCTGAAATGTCATGCTTTACTTTTTTTGTCCTGAGTTTGACATTTCAAACATCCCACGAGAGGGACGGAAATAATCTCTGTCTCATGCCTTTAGGTGGGACACCTGTGTGAGCTACCACTTTGAATATTAACAAGCACAGTACATAAACATATTGCTCAGGATATTGACATTACTGAGTTTTTTTGTACGGTACTTGTTCTATTGATAATAGTATTAGTTTATAGTGTCCACTTTAATAACATTTATTTGGAGTTGTGGCTGTGATCTTATTTGACTGGAAACTCATCCTCTCTTGCTATTTGCAGTTTATTAGATTTTTAAAAAAATGTTATCGTAGCTGAAGCTTATCGATTTTAGCAATTTCATATTATACAGTATTATTATACAATATTAAGTGAATGCGCACGGACAATGAAGGATATTTTTCTCCCACAAGCAGCCAAAACCTGTCTGTTAAGCCATTAGCCAAGTCGGCTCAGATTCTTCATTCATTCATCGCTTTCCATCGCTGCTCTGACGCTCATGGCATCTATAGCTCTTCAGCACTGTAGCCAGGCTAACAGAGAGCCACAGCTCTATTGAGTCATCTATTCCTTTAAGCTTAACTAGTAATGACTTCATGAGCTTCTTTAATGACAAAATTCATCACCTTTTGCCCTCAACAGGCACTCATCTTATTTCGGATACAGCAAGTTTGGAAATAGCTATAAAACCTGATATATATTTAGACTGCTTTTCTCCCATCGACTTTCAACAAATAACTTCAATAATTTCTTCATCTAAGTCGTCAACCTGTCTCTTAGACCCCATCCCAACAGGGCTGCTTAAAGATGTATTACCTTTAGTTAGTCCTTCCTTGTTTTGATTAATCTGTCTTTATTATCAGGATATGTACCACAGTCCTTTAAAATAGCTGTTAATTAAGTCTCTTCTGAAAAAAAACAACAAATCTAGATCAAGAGGTTTTAGCCAATTACAGGCTGATATCAAACCTTTCATTCCTCTCTAAGGTACTTGAGAAAGCCGTAGCCAATCAGCTATATGATTTTCTCCATACAAACAGCTTATTTGAGGAGTTTCAGTCAGGATTTAGAGTAAATCATAGCACAGAGACAGCACTAGTCAAAGTTACAAACGACCTCCTAATGGCATCAGACAAAGGACTCATCTTGGACCAAAACACCTCAGAAACTGTCATTGCAGAGATTTAGCCTTAGACGGGATCACCCTGGCCTCCAGCTCCACTGTCAAAGTTACAAACGACCTCCTAATGGCATCAGACAAAGGACTCATCTCTGTACTTGTCCTATTAGATCTTAGTGCCGCATTTGACACCATTGACCATCAGATTCTCTTACAGAGACTGGACTATCAAATTGGCATTAAAGGAACTGCCCTAGGCTGGTTTAAGTCATATTTCCTAGACCAATCTCAGTTTGTTCATGTTAATGATGAATCCTCCATGCAAACCGTTTCTCATGGAGTCCCACAAGGTTCTGTGTTAGGGCCACTTCTATTCAGTTTATATATGCTTCCTCTAGGGAACATTATTAGGAATCATGCCGACGACACCCAATTATATTTATCGATCAAGCCTGATGAAACCAATCACTTAACTAAACTTCAAGCATGCATTAAGGACATAAAAAATTGGATGACCCACAATTTTCTGATGCTAAATTCAGATAAAACTGAAGTTCTCGTAATAGGACCCAAACACCTCAGAAACTATCATTGCAGAGATTTAGCCTTAGACGGAATCACCCTGGCCTCCAGCTCCACCGTAAAAAATCTTGGAGTTGTCTTTGATCAGGATTTGTTCTTTAATGACTATATAAAACAACTTTCGAGGACTATCTATCTATCTATCTATCTATCTATCTATCTATCTATCTATCTATCTATCTATCTATCTATCTATCTATCTATCTATCTATCTATCTATCTATCTATCTATCTATCTATCTATCTATCTATCTATCTATCTATCTATCTATCTATCTATCATGTTACTAATTAAACTTCTTCCCCGGAGTCTCTGTGCTCTCTCGTCCAGCAGGTTTTTGTGGACTGTGTCTGCTGCTGTGGTCCTGCGTGGCGTCTTCTGCATGCGTTGTCACCATCATCATTGTTACCATATCCCCATTACAGATTATAGTTAGTTAATGATTTGCTGCTGTACATCTGTGTCTCTATCATAGGTTCCACTGCTACTGTAATAATTCATCATTCATTGTAACCTATTCTCATTTTATCATCCATTATAATTCATTATAATTCATTGTGAGTGTACAATATGTGTGTGTTGATTTGTTCTGTACATGTGACATCATTGCACGTCTGTCCGTCCTGGGAGAGGGAAAAAAAAGTTTTTCCTCACTCGAATCGAGGGTCTAAGGACAGAGGGTGTCACTCCCTGTACAGATTGTAAAGCCCTCTGAGACAAATGTATTTTGTGATTTTGGGCTATATAAATAAAATTAGATTAGATTTGATTTGATTTATAGCCACGACAAGATCAATAAAATACATCCACATACCAGTGATTTACTCACTAAAAGCCACAATAATACATGTTGGAACAATAAACACCAAGGTTGTTTGGAGATTAGCAGAGATGAAGCCAGTTTGCTGGTGGCAGGGATCTGAAACCCTGACAGAAATCCACCAAACAAGGCAACTAAATATCTGTCCTACCTTCAGGAAATCTTGAAACCAAAGAACAAATTGCTTAGAGGCAGTTTGCCTTCTCTGTGGACCAGTATTTCCATGTGGAATAAGTCGTTGTCTGTGAAGTATGCTTTGCCCTGAGCATGTTTCATGTGCTAATACATGGTTCACGTTTTTGGTTGCAGCGTTTGCTCTCCACATGGGTTGGCATTTCCTAACAGTTCCCACATGTGCACCATTATGTTTGTCAGTCTAGCAGATCCTCTCAATGATGCAGCCCTATTATCCAGTCAAATTAAACAACAACCCCCCGTGGATATATATAGATATATAACCATTCAGATCACTGCTCTCATCTGAAAAAAGGGCTGCTATTGATGATATTAGCATTATTTATGCATTACAGCTTTTTGTTATACCTCAGGTTCACCTTCAACAGAAAATGGATTTAACTTGTTAATGTAGCAAACAGGATGGAGGAGAAGGGTAATATTTATAGTGAGTTTCTCAGAAACTCAAAATGTGCAGAATCAGACTGGTGTTGTTGTCTCTGGTTTGTCTTTGTTTGGGCTGTTCACTGATCACTGTTCATTATGAGCAGAATCATACATAATCGTCTGATATAAATTGTGTACAAATACGCTCTAACCCTCTAACATTTTAGCTCCCTGCTCTCATCTGGAAAAAAAGAAGAAGATGTTATTGATGTTTGCGTTAACAAAAGCAAAGCATCAACCATCATCCCCACAGCAACATAAATGTAAATCATCAGAACATAATAAAGGGTAAATTAAAAAAAAAAACAATTATATATGATTGTGTTGTGTCTAACTGTGCCAAAACAGCTGTCATTATGCACAACCATTACATGTCTGGCTGTGCGGCTATTTACAGCATCCATAATATCAATTCATCACATACCGCAAAACCATCATCAGCTGAGACAACTCATCTAAAGTATTTAATATCAGAAATGTCATCAATGATTAGTTTGAAACAGATTTTACAGGATTTGTCACAATTAAGGTTAAAATGAAAAGAATGTTAACAGAGTAATAAAATAATGTCTCCCATGTAAAGAAAAATAATAATAATATTAAGTTTATGCATTGGCCCCTGATATAGACTTTAGATAAAAGTATCTTAAATCTGCATTCGAGAGATTACATTTAAAGTGCATTTTTTGTGAATGGTGTTTCAGAAGTGCGTCCGCCAGGGGTCAAATTCGGCCTGAATCAAACCATTAATGGAAAACCTTCATTAAAAACTTGGTCATGATAATGTTGAGATTCTGACAGAAAAACTGATAGCAGAACCATCATAGATTAGTTTCCACTCGTTGTTGTTTGTTCAGAATCGACTTTAATATATACTGACCGTATACATGCTTAGGTCCGTCTTACTGATTCTAGTAAATCTGTGATCTAAAGTATGAATGCTCTTGTCCTCACGTGTTGAATACACAGCAGTTTCCTTAGTTTCCACATGTCAGAGTTCTCAGTCTGACAAATAATTGCTTAAATCTCTAGAAACTGTCTGTCTGAATCATTAGAGAATGAAAGCAACAACTGTTCACTCACACATCCTTGCTGAATTGTCAATAATAACATTTTTCAATCTCCCCCATTAGTGTTATTTTTTTTGTTATGAATATCGTGTTTATATACAAAAACTGTAAATGGAGAGAAAAAAAAATAATTGTTTCATATTTCATGTCTCCTGCAAAGGATGGAGAAACTGGACAACATGGGGGACGAAGGATCCGAGCTGGAGGGATCGGCCACCGCAGCAGCGCTTATAAACGTCAGCCTAGATGGCGCCGCCAATGTCACCAACATCACCTTTTTCCCCTACTATCAGCACTCTCTGTATGTGGCTGCTAGCTACATCTTGGCCTACTTCTTCATCTTCCTGCTGTGTATGGTGGGGAACATCCTGGTGTGTCTGATAGTGATGGAAAACCGGCGTATGCGCACAGTCACTAATCTCTTTATCCTCAACCTGGCTATCAGTGACCTACTGGTGGGCATCTTCTGCATCCCGACAACACTGGTGGACAACCTCATCACAGGTAATAAATATTCTATCATACATCTTCAGCGATGTGTCGCAAGAAAGTCAACTGAGTCATCCCGAAAAAGGCTGAGAAAATTGCTCTCACCCCAAAAGAAAAACACAAAAGTCATATAAATTGGTAATCAATTTAGTTGTTAATTATAAATAAAAGGATGAAAAGGATGATTTTAAAACTCTGATGGACACTGTCCTGGAGTCTCTCTCTGCGGTATATAGAGGAAACTGATATTGATATTTTTAGGTGCGCCTTTATTTCTGCTAAAATATGTTTTTGTTGTTGGCCACGTCTACAGCAGTATGTTGCTCATCTTCTGCTTTTCCTCACTGGGGACATGCAGACTGCAATCTACTGCAGGTAATAAATTGATTATAGATAGATACCTCATACAATACACCTCATACTCTTTTATATAGGAAGTCCTGGCCAGAGTAGCTAGAGATGGACAGACGCAGGTCCCTGATTCTCTGTGCTGTGGTTATTCTGCCTCTGTTTGACTAGTATAAATTGCCTTCTTTAAATAAATCTACTGATGAAAGCAGGAGAATGACAATTATGTAAATGGTGGGTGGTATTGATACTCTCATAATGTTTCACTGTGGTATATAGTAAAAAAAAAAAGGACCAGCACGTCTTTTTTCCAGAGTTCCCTAATGTATAAATGTTGTGTCTTCATAACTGATGGGAACATTCAGGGGTCAGCTGGATTTTGGTCACAGTTGGGGAATGTGTGAGGACGGTTCCTGTGAGGAGCTGCATGAGGCCACATGCTGAAATGTGTGCGCTGATACCAGTGTACTGAAATTCTTTGAGAAATGTACAAAGTGGTTCAATTCCCGGCTCCTTCAGTCCTTCAGGGCACAACACTTAAATCCAAATTGCTTCCGATTGCTCCTGCCGTGCCATTAGTGTGTGAGTGTATATAAATGATTAGCTCCTCCCGGTGCATAGCAGACTGACCTTGCATGGCAGCTTCTGCCATCCGTTTAAAACAGTTTAACCCATAAAAACCCATCGTGACACCAGTGTAACAAAGACTTTGAATGTCCCAGACTCTTTCTTATAAAGCTTTATGCCTGAACTTAACTCATCCTTAAGTCACATATAATTGACATCCTGGTGTGATGACCATGTGGCTGTGACAGCAACAGACCTTTTCATAATGGTGGTATGGCCTGTGTGCAAATTTCAAGCAAGCAGCTAATTTCAAGAAGCTATTTTTTTTTTGATGATACAGGTAATTTCAAACATTTAACAGGTTCAGTGCTGATGATAACATGTCCAATATTACATTCAACATGGTCTGACCATATTTGTTGAAAAAAATAATATCAAACAAGTTACTAAAATATCGCTGTAATATATATATATGTCACATCGGGCTTTGAGCCTTAAAATAAGAGTGAAAAACCTGACGTTGATCTATTTGTCACAATAACATAAACACCTAATAAAGTTAGCAGTATCAATTATAATAAGTTGAAATATGACTGATGAATAATTTTCCTTTAAGGATAAATGGGTCTGGGTTCTTATGGGTTAAAAAAGTGCAGTCCCTTTACTGTTTACAGTGATGTGACTTGTTGAGTAACAGCGTGTAATGCACTGTTTTTCTGCTATTGTTAATTACCGATAACACACAGTACACTGCCAAGCGCCGTTCATGCCATTGCAATCTGCTTATTTTAAGTATATTCCTGATGTGAACTGTGGGAGACAGTGCTGATTAATGAAACATTTGGCTAACACTTTCTTTGTGGTGGTGATGTGATTGTACTAGATGATTGCTTACACCTGTGGTAGGGTGCTGCAAATCCATTAGTGTTACTCCATCCACTGATGAAGAGCAAATAACGTAAATGTAACAATGTGTACTATTAACCAACTGCTCTTTGTATGGAAAACAAATAATATGGATAATCTGACAGAGGATTACATATAGTCCATACTCAATACTTCTAGTCTGTGGCTTTTAAAAGGAAAATGCTGTATTGCATTCACTGTAGACTGTGTGAAGCATAGTTTTGTGGTGTAGCTAGTTGGTTAGTCCCTTAAAATGTACCTGCAAATGTTAAGACATTTGTATACAGTACTACAGCTAACAATATGTCACAGATACTTTTAGCAAAGCGCTACTGTATTAGTATTATATGAAATAGCAATTATTAACATCTTACACAGGAATAAGGAATCTACAAACGGTTTACTGGTAAATTAAAACAAGTGCACGGGAATATTGTTATATAGTTGTTATATGCTTTTGTTTGATATCTAATGTTGGTAAAAAAAAAAAAAAAAAAAGGTCCAATCTAATTTTAGTGTAGTAAGCACGCTTGGAGGGCCAACTTGGCTTATTTACTATATTACGTGAACGCTGTTGTCACCCTGAATGTCCTATCGAACCTTGTTCAAAAATCTGCTGCGTTTGTTGCCACACATATAATGTACAAGTAGTAAATGATTTAAAGTATTCTGGTAAATTCAGCATTCAATTGAGAAGTGTCATGTGCTATTGACGTGCAGGCTATGCCATTAATTATTCCCTGATGATGGGCTGCTATTTCAGCTCCTCGGAGAGCACCACAATAGGCATACATTCAGTACGTAATTGCTTCTCATTCATTATCCACAAGTATTGTACGTTCAAATCACATATATACTGAACTTAGTTTTTTCCCACTCTTATAATGGAAGAGAAAGTAGAAAACTTGTCAAGTATACCCCGTGGTCTTGCAAAAGGAATTTTATCTGCATATTTTTCTTATATTAAACAGAATATCAGTGAATTTTCTTTAGTCCAGGTAAACATTGAACATTCAGACTGATTTCATTTCGTTCATTGATTCACACATTAATGTAAGTTTGACTGTATTTTGTGGATTCAGTACAGAAAAAATGAATTCTAATTGCCTAAAACGATCTAATCTAAACTCACCTGTCTGGGCTGTCTCAAATTTCTAATCTGGCTGTAAACAATGATCAGATAGTTAAATGATCCATTGTCCATTATGTCCGATATCCGCTTGCTACACCAGAACCCCCAAAATATTGGCCGTTGCCCCCAGAGGCTAAATTCAGCCATCAGACAAACAAACAGCCTCAATAAACAAGTAAGTTAGTTAGTGTCATTAGCAATGTTAAATTTAATCTGAATAATGTAAAGAGCATCAGGCACAAGTTATCTCTGTACACTGTAGAGCTTTTATAAAAAAATTTGCAGTATACATTGTGCGTAATGGTACAACAAGAGCTACCTGGCATTCGATCTATAAATTGTTCCAGTTTCCAGATTTCTTCCATCTTCATACTGTTGAAAACCTTGATGTAATGTTTACAGAGCGTGTTGTTCACAAAGCCACAGTAATCCAGGACTATTACCTATACCATTACAACAGAATAGTTATATGTGATGTTTTCCACTGAGTTTCTAAAGCACACAATAGCTACTATAGTAGTTACAACAGCAACCCTATACCATTTTACCCTGCTCCCTGTGTTTCTCATGGCCAATCGTCTTCCTGTCCGTCTCTCATCCTGTACCTCGCACCTTTGTTAGTTCAGTTAGTGTTTCAGATCCGTGTTTCAGTCTTTTTTCCCCTTGAAAATGTATATGTGTGTGCTTTTCTCCTGCATTCTCCTAACAAAAGGATCCAACCAAAAGATGGATCCAGTAGATGCAATGTCTTTTTTCAACTAAATGTTTCCGACTTTGTGGCAAATCTTATTATCTCTCACTCATATCAGCATACTCTCTGGAAAAGATCTTTTTTACAGCAGCTGTATTTCAAGGACAGGCTCATTTTGTTGCCCACCTGGATGCCATTCATGAGAAGCCACATTGTGTGTGATGTGTTATCAGTAATCCAGCATCTGTGGAGGTTGTCTTCTGACAAACCCTGGTGTCCAATTATTCTACACAAATGAAATACTGAAATAAAATGATTATTTTGTTGTTGTAATCAATAATCATACTGGGGCATTTCAGTGCCATAGGTGTCCTCTGCATGACAGAGTATAGTGGATCACAGTAGGAAAGTACTGTGTTATTTGGTATTGTCCTGCTATTTTTCATCACCTGATTTCAGTTCTTCTCACTGTGCTGCTCCTCTGCCACGATCTCATCACGCTGTATTCAATCAATTTGCTGAATGGGTCGGGGGTATACTCAACCTGTCAACTGGGTTTGAAGGCTCCTTTGCTGCAATGATCGTTCATGTAGAAAAGAAGGTAGAAAGGGTATTGTCCTAATTGTCACAGTGCACTTTCAATAACAAATACAGACATGACGACCTTCATGTGCCCAACATAAGAGAGGTTACCAGGACAAGTTGTTGCTGTTAAAGAGTAACAATAATTTCATTGAATTACCGTTAACATACAGCCCCTAGCTTGAGGGCTATTGAATGTTTTTCTTTCTTTCCTTTTTTTTTTATTTCGTTAATAGGATGGCCCTTTTCCAACACAGTGTGCAAAATGAGCGGCTTTGTGCAGGGCGTGTCTGTGTCTGCATCAGTCTTCACCCTGGTGGCAATTGCTGTCGAAAGGTTAGTAGTAATTAATTGAATATTTAATTAATTTCAATAATTCATACTTAACTAATTAGTTGAAATTGATTTAGAAATCAAAATATTATTTTGGTCGTTTATGAAGTAAAGATACCAAATATTCGGCTGTTACAGCTTATTGAATATTTGCTTGTTCAACATTGTGATTTTGATGCATGTTTTGTTACAAAACCAATGTTGGTTATTTTTTATTTTAATAATGTTTAATTATTTGCAATGTAAATAGGGTCGCTTGCATTCCTTTATTACAGAAAATGATGTATATAATTTATTTTATTCTTTCGTCTATGGATGGTATATATGTTAAGCTAATTAATGGCATTGCATCTATCACAGGTTTCGCTGTGTGGTTTATCCTCTACAACCCAAGCCGACCATACTTGTTGCCAAAGCAGCTATCGTGTTAATCTGGGTGCTAGCAGTGGTGATCATGTGTCCTGCTGCAGTGGCGTTGACTGTGGAGAAAGTTCCTTTCCACTACATGGTGTACAATGATGACTTCAACCATACATTCCCCCTTTACACCTGCTATGAAAACTTTGCCAACCCACAGATGAGAAAGGTCTACACAGCGGTTCTGTTCGCTCACATCTACCTGGTGCCCCTCACTGTCATCACACTGATGTATGGAAGCATTGGAGTCAAACTTTGCTCATCTGTGGTTGCAAACAGAGAGCCCCAGCTGGCCAACGCCACAGTCCGGGTTGAGGGTAGAAGGGGTGGTCAGCCAATGATATCACAGAAAAAGATCAAGGTGATAAAGATGCTGATCCTGGTGGCCTTGCTGTTCATGCTGTCCTGGCTGCCACTCTGGACCCTCATGATGATGACAGACTACGTAGGCTTAGACAGAGACCAGCTGGACATTCTGACCATCTACATCTTCCCCTTTGCCCACTGGCTGGCTTTCTCCAATTCCAGCGTCAACCCCATTATCTACGGTTACTACAATGAGAACTTTAAGAGGGGTTTCCAAGCGGTATGCAGTAAGTCCAGGACCTTCTCCTGCCTGGTGCAGTGCCAGCTGTGGAGGAGAATTGCCAGGTGGGGTAGGAAAGGAAGATCCGTGCAAGCACCCTGTGGAGGTACTGACTTCAGAGATGCCATGAGTAATCACAACCACCTAGTATTGGGACTGAGAAATCGAGTCCACAATGACAACAAGTTGACTGACACAGCTGATTCGAATAGGAGTGCAAGGGTGGGGTGTATTGCAGCCCACTCAGAGAGAAGCGTTTTAGATCGAGGGTTAGAAATGGCAGGTGTGAATATGAAAGGCAGTACTGGTGAAGAGTCAGGGAGGGTGAGTTCACTGGCGGTTTCAGTGTATCAGGCGTGGGATAACTGAGTATTCACAAAGTTATCCAAAAATTAACCAAACAAAGCCATTGTTAATGCTAATACTCAATCAGGAACAGCACAACTGACATCACTGAAGCTAGGAAGCATGTACCTAGGGCTTAGTGTAATCTTGGCCCATATGTCCATAACACTGTATTAACCCATAGAGACAGTAGAGTTCAATGAGGCAAAGGAAGTATGAGTATTGGACAACTAAGCAAGTTCTAACGTTAAACCAAAATCAAAATTACCTATTCTTCTCAACTGGGATGAACATAAAGGTTTCAGCAATATCCCCTCACCAATCCATGCGCCATCTCCTCTGCAGCTGTGTATACTGTCCACAACAATTAATGTGTTTGTTTCTGCTCTCCTCTCCCTGCCAACAAAAGGATTGGCTGAGCATGTAAATGCCACAGAGACGAGTGACCATGCCAAAGGAACCATTTCTAAAAGAACCACAGTAATGTATGCATTCACATACACATCCATTCAGTGTTCATCAGGGGTAAAGACACATTTCACTGAAAAGTAAAGAGTTGAAGCTCCCTGCATGTTATTTACCTCGTTTGTACTTTATACTTGCTAAACTACAGAGGTGATGTGATTCAAGCAGGTCTATTAGTTGACGGGCACAAAACAAACTGACAATCAATGAATTATTAAGATCATACATCTGAGATAATTACAAAAAAGATCAAATACTGAATATCTAGTCTATCAAAGTATTAAAAGTAAAGGTTTTCATTATGCAAAATTAGAGTGTTATATTTATCATACATATATATATTATATAATTATACTGGATAGTAAAATGGATAATACTCAAGTAAAGTACAATTACCTCAAAATTCTACTTCAGTATAGTAATAAAAATGCACTTTGTTACATTCCATGAGTAGGAATAGTTTATCTACACTGAACAAATCAATATCAGAAGATCAGCACATTGAATGTGTCAAATGTCAGTTATTACAAATGTCTTTAGACACCTTACTTTGAAGTCGCTCCATGCTTACAGTTACTTATGTTTCCAAATTCTTTTATCTTTTATTTTAGATAAAAAGAACATAAATATTAAATCATTCACGATGATACTCACACCTAATAAGAATGTCACAAAACTATTTTTTGAGTAAACAACGAGCTGTATTTGCCTTCAAAAGTTGCAGTCCACTACAGTGAGAGAGATGCTGTACCACCACTAAACTAAATATATAAATATATAGATGTGTTTAGCTGGAAGAACAACTTTATTCACAAGAGCCAAACACTTGGATTTCTGTCGTTCCTCAGTGGTGGAGCGAGTTACGTCTCAGAGACACAGAGTCTCTTTCGGTCTTTTAGAAAATGCCAAAGACCCAGCTCTTTCACGAACACCTCGGCACCTGTTGGACAGAATAAAAATAAATCCTCCTATGCATTGGCTCTGTGTGTGTTGAACTTAATTTTATGACACTTACTTGTCTTGTTGTCTCCTGACTGGATCCTTGTTTGTGTTGTATTAACTCTCAGATGTATCGTCGCTTTGGATTAAAGTGTCGAAGCGAACTTTAATTGTAACTTTTGTAACATAATTGAAGAAGGATTTATTCCTAAACACACGTTAATCTTTGGGATCCTTTGTGTTTCGGTTTCTTCGTTATTGCTGAGCCATCACCGGTGTGGTGTAACTTGAACGTGTTCTCCGGTTGTGCCCTTTGTCGACATTATGTACAGCATTGTTATAGTATTTTAAAAGAGCCTTGAGTAAGCCTGTTTATCAGTTACATCTATTTCCTGTTATATAAGGAAGCTTGTTTACATATACATCCATACTGTCTGTGGCAACAGAAAATAAAAGGGTTTCCTTCATGTGCTCTTTCCGAGTATTTACATTTGCTTAGATGTCATTGACAAAGGATGTTTGTCACATAGCGGGTTGTAATTTTGTTGTTATTACTGTTGAAAAAACCAAAACAGATGTTGCAGACTATGTTTATGGCTTGCAATGTAAAACCTTTACTTGTTTTTTTTTTTTTTTTGTTGCTCTTTATGCTTTTATCTTGATGTGTTGGTGTGCTGGTTGTAATACTGTAGCTCTGTTTCTGTTTCTGACCAATGTTATTTATTAAGAGAGAAAACTCTCTGTTCAGCTACAACCTCAAACAAACCAGCAACATTTAGTTTCCCTGTTTATGGTTTAACAATCATAGAGTCAAATGACGGAAGTTGAGTCAGTTTGTCTTTAAACAAAGATCGTCTTAGAAGAAACGTGACTGCTGCAGCTCATTAGTGCAGCGAGAGCTAATGTCACTCAGCTTGGAGGAGTAACTAATGAGTATCTGACAGCCAAGTGAAGACCAACAACTGTTCGTGCAACCCAGTGTTACCAAAGAAAGAAAGACAGAAAGAAAGAAAGAAATTATGTCCTGAGATACATTGCTCCATCAGATGTTCTACCTAACCCTGATTTACTAAATGTGGACGTCAAATGATGAAACAACACACGCCTGGTGGCTTTCCATCATTGACAGGACGCATATGAGTGTAGTGTTACCATTGGGAAGTCCCAAAGTTGTGTAACTCTACCCTTCCGATCCTGGGATTTGGTTAAAACCGGATTTATGCTTCTGCATTAAGGTGTTACACATTAGCTCATCAGCTAAGACTTGGCCTGAGAGTCTGATGCTGGCGCTAGATAAAAAGTCAGGGGAAGTCATTAGGATGCACCTTGGATATCTGTACTGGGTTTCATGGCAATGCATCACTCACTATCACTTTCAATCTGGACCTGACTGGACTAAATTCTAAGCAGACGAGAAGGTGGCCCATTTATATTCCAGAGCGATCCGTACTATCCTTCATCCTACATGGATGGATGGATCGCTATTTAGGTGATAGTCTTCACATTACATGCTACCTCACACAAACTATGTATTACTGGAGTGATTGCTGCGTTTGTTTGTGGGTGTAGCTGAGGACTAGATCAACAGCTGTAAAGATAAACGTTGTATGACACATATATATAGTGGCTAACCATTAGCTGCTAAACTGGCAGGTATTATATGCTGTACGGTGTGCTATCCCAACACAGCTTGGGTGTTTAATGTTCATACATACATGGAGTAAATTAGTCGTGTGTGTGTATCAGATTGTTTGCAACAATCTACAGTACATGTTAATGTTTAATGTGCCCATTGTCTGTTGTTTTGCATGCCTATTTTTTTTCTTCCTTTTTCTTGTGTGATGTTTACCAAATAAAGTATTCACTCTCAAAGTCCTGTTCACATACACTGCTTATGAGGCGGTACAGAGCCTCATGTTGCCATGTAAAGGGAATTTGTTGCAGCATAACTCATACTAGTGTGAAATAACATGTATGTCCTTAGTAACACAGCTTACAAACCTTATTCAAATCTTACTCTGAGATGCTCTCCATCATCTTTCAATGTGACAGCTGGACACACAAGAGTTTAAGCTTCCTGATGGTACAAATATTAGCTTTGCAGTCACTGTGAGCTATCTTGACAAACTAGGATTGTGCTCCATACCTTGCTGAAATGCTTACAGCTATGAGCTTCAAAAGTACATTTAAGCCCTGTGACAGTCTGGTGACCTGAACATCTCATTGCTAAACATTAACATTAGAAAGATTTCTCTTTACTTTGCAGAGAAATGAGCATCATGACTGTTTATTCTGAATTACCTCTGACTGCCATGAGTACTGGTACTGTTTGCTCTCCATCCCTTACTCCAACAACTATTGCAAATAGATCGTGTTACAGTATATGTGGATACATAATTAAGGCATATTGACTTCACTGGCATTGTACTGTAGTCTTCAGGTCGAAGGAACATGTCACCCAGTATAGTGGTGTGACTCATTGATGTGTTTTTGGACAACAAAGGAGGTCTGTGGCACAGAGGAATAAGATATATCAGACCTTGAATACACAAACAATACTTGTAAGTAGTATGAGTTAACTGTTGGTTTTAGCTCTGCACATGAGATTGGTTGACAAAAAGATAAATATAGAAAATCACCAGCCTTATCCTTTACTGTATACAGAGGCAATGGTTGCCTGTGCTAGTCAACATTGATCATGGTCATTTGTCTTTTAGATTTATGTAAAACATCTATAATGGGTCATGTGATTATGGTTGCAGGTAGAACTCCATTTTTTGAAGCCAAGGCTCTAGATATGATAAAATACACATTTCTATGCCGTAATGGCAGTGGGATCAAAAAAATACAGATTTAATGGGTTTCAGTTTTGTTTTTTTCCTGAGGGACCGGCATGTCATTATTTAAATTGTATTCATATTTAAATTTTATTTACATCCTCATCAGATTTTAAGCCACATGCATTAAAACAACCAAAATTATCGCACAAATCACAAAGCCAAAAATGTCCTAAAGGGTCTATAATGTTTAAGACCAAATTATCTTATCTTCTGTTACATTGATAGTATCTTAGCATGTAATCAGGCTACATGGTAAGATTCAGAATGAGCAAATATAGTGGAAATTAAACATGATTATAAGAGCAGTAATCATGTTTAATTACACAATAGAGAGACAGGATATGCTGAAACATGGGTGCCAGCGGAAAACAATCAACGGTGACATTATAGAAGATGTGATAAATTCTTTATTCATCATTTCAACTGAAGAAGCATCTTGCTAATTTATGACATTTGCGTCATTATTTTGCCTTGTGTGGCATGTGCTATTATAGCGGTCTGTATAGTAACCATGGTAAAGTCAAGTACAGTAACTAGGCTGCAAATTATGCATTCAAATTAAAAGCAAGAAATGTAAATGCATAATAGAGAATCTTGTGCTGGCTCTTATTTTTCTGTAAATATTTCATGTGTTCTTGAACTAGCAAATAAAACTCACACCTCAAAACAACATGCTGGGAGATTTGCATTAACTGCAGTGAAATAACTTCAAGGAACAACGTTTTTTTTCATATGGTCACAAAAAAAACGAGTCATGAATAACTGGATTGTTTTAAATACACCGACTCAGACATACATAAATACTGTAATTGGAGAATGAGGCAAAAATCTCTTACTTTATGTCACACGTTATTTTGAGTTGCATATATTTAGTACATTGGCCTGCAGTGGTCCATAATACAGCAGCAATACATGTTTGAAGGCAGGGCTCTATCATTAAAACCTGATGCATGATTTTATGCTGCAATGACAGCGGGATCCAGTTTTAATGAATTTCAAAGGGGATTTTTTTCCTCAAGGACCTTCATGTCATTATTTTAATTTTACCAGCTCACTTGTTTTCTTTTACAAGAATACATGGTTTTCTTTTACTTATGTGTTTCATCATGTTTCATTCGTTCAAGCAGATGAAACATTATTGTGTATTTTTATTGGATATTTTTTAGTTTTTGCATAACTTGGGGTTAAAATGTCATGAAGTAACAAGTGCTTCCAGGAAAGCAACATATTTTACAATGTAATCCCCCTCTGGCTCAGTAATTACTCTACTTGATGCAACTCATTACATGTCCACTTTTCTTGTATAAAGAAAATTCATAAAACAAACAACACTACAATGACGTTAACTAATCCTACCTTTTACCCTCTGTATTCCCTCAAACGGCCCCCCAAAGATTCACATACTGACCACTTCCCACCAAGTAGATCAGCAATAAAAGCTTCCTGTTTTTTCCTCAACTCCTCAAATATACCCTTGAAAAATATAATTCTCTATAAATATAGGCCTGTACCAAATAACAAGACTTAATAAGGATTAATTTTGCATAATTTATGATGTCTGGAGCAAGTAAGGCAGATAATAGAATAACAGATTAGCCCTGTGTGCTTTACATTTCTCACTTCATGATTTAAATATGACATGAGGTATCTCAAGGTGATAAAATGAAAACTCTTGGGATTGTTACTTCCTAATCAAACTGTTGTAATCCTAGTTGATTGAACTGCGAATCACCCCTCTTGGCTTTAGATAGTGTGCTGCTGACAGTGTGGCCTGCTGGTGATCTTTCCAGCATTAAATAAATAAAACAACTATGTCTGCATCTCCAGTAGAGATGATTACGTTTGCCACCAATCGCCTGTAGCAGACATTGACACTTCTTTTGTGGTTGAAAGAAATTCTTTCTTCTCTTTTAAATTCAATCTTTATTCTAGCGCCTGCCTGAAGGAGAGAAAAATAAGAATGACTTCCATTGAATGGGGACCAGTAAGCTTTCAAGGCCAACTTTATTGCAACAGTCTTTGACTGACCAGCACTGTAAGGTAATGACTAAATCAGATATCATGATTCAACAACTGTTATTATTAGGTATGTAAATGAAAACTGGACAGTATTAAACATGGTGTAATCAGTGGGGTAAAAACATTGGATATTGGATATAGTATTGGTGCAAATCTTTGTAACATTTGTTCCAAAAAACATTTGCTTCACAAACAAAGACTGAGTGTGGTGATTGTACAACTACATGTTGTTTATGTCTTAAAAAGCAACAGATTATCATGACTGAACGTCCCTCTGACTTGTTCATCATCTGACACTCTGAAGCTACACACCTTCAGACATTTCTTTTTCTTCAAACAATACAATATCCAAGAAACTCAGAACTAATTAATTTAATACAAAAGAAAAGAAAAAAAAAAGCAAACAAGGCTAAAATAGCAAAACCCACCCTCTGTTAAACCTCCATTTCCACAAGCACCCAGCCACAGGAGTACCACTAACCGTCCTTCACATTCTGTCTGCTGTGGTTTAATTAATTTTCCCCTCCAGGTAAGCAATTAAGGGTCTCTGTGTTTTGTCAAACTCATTAAAATCTACCCTCAATGAATGTACTGTTTATGTTGGCATATCTTTCTTTTTTCATTGTATAAGCTTGTTACAGTCATATGACAGGAGATTCTAGACGTGCTAATATAACATATGTAATAGCTTTGGTTCCAATTATATCTTGGGTCTGTGTCAGAGAAGTGCTACTGAGAGCAGTAGGACTATATCTAAGTGTCATTTTCAAATATTTCATACTGACATATTTTATACAGCTTTATAAAAGTATTTTTCTTCAAATTTTGTGTTTTAAAATTAAGTCTATTTTAAGTCTGGTTTATCACAGAATGGAGCCCAACTATGAAAAGTGTTATAGAACAAAGTATTATAAAAAAAACAAAAAACATTTTCAGATCATTTACAAATGAAGTTGTGTTTTTGTTTTAAATCCTGATTTTCTTCCCCTGCCCATCAGTGACTCCAACTCTTATTCTATTTTGTACTTTTGTCTTTTATTGTGCGGCAATTTGTGATATTTGATCTTTAAGGGAGCTGGATAATTAAAACTTTACTACTGCAGATCAGGTCACAGCTGTCATTCAAAATATTATTGAAACATTGGGGTTCGAGTGTAATAAATGAGCCTTGTGGCTTGTAACAGTCACATTTACAAAACAACTCTTCCTGCCAATCATTTCAAGTGAGTTTATCTCTGCTCAGACAATAAATATGCATTTCACATGTGCATGGTGAACCCACAGGCAAAATAAATCAAGACTAAACATTTCAGTATCACAGAACTTAAATGAGACCAAGGTGTATTTGACTAACAATTCAGTGCAACCTGGTACAGAAGATCGGTCGTAGTGGCTGTGTGTCCACCAACAGGGGCTCAGTGTTGCCCTCCACTCTTGATCCTCCAGGCCACTGCAGTGATCAATGCAGCTCCTTTCCCACTTCCATCTTCTGACTTCTGGAAAGTCACCTTACACTGTGGTGCCAAATCCTGCAATGTCTCTTGCATGATACTGGAGAAACTTTGGAAAGAAGGTTGCCGGGTAGGAGGGATGTGACAGGATAAAAAGCAGAACAATAAACAATCATTACTTTCATTTACTTTTGTACTCTTTGATGTACACCTTGTTCAAATGGATGGAAACACAGGCAGTAACTATGGTAACTCTACATTACATTTAAGAAACCTTGTGAACCTGGGATTTAAGTAAACTCATGTACTTACTGAGGGTGCGTCTTATAGAGGGTGCCGTCTACTCCCACGGTGATGGAGAGCTGCTGCAGGTTGCGGTTCTGTCGTATCTTATCAACCACAGCAGCTAAACCAGCACCACAGAGCTGGGCTGCACGACGGGCGACCACACTACACACCTCCTTCACTAGTACACTGTCATCACATGTGGAGCTGGTGAGACCCAGGTGCTGCAGAATGGAGCGGACCTGCCGCATGGCCAGACGGTCACTTTGGGATCACAGAGAGCGACAGGGGTTATACATAAAAGAGAGTTGTGCATTGTCTTTGAAGCGAGTTAAATAAATTTGAATTCATGCTACTGGACAATTAGGTCATCTTGCTGCCAAAGATGCTGTGTAAAAAAACACCTGATCATGTAAAAACTTCTTATAAAGATGTTCTCAGTTAACTTGAACCTGCTTATTACAGTTTTTTTTTTTTATAACAGAACTGAAATTCTCAAAATTACTTGTTTAATCGGCCACATCATCTAGTCACTCTTTCTTTTGAACAAATTGCAAATGCTTTGGCACATTCATGCAAGTGATTATGTACAATTATCTGCCGTTTCTTACGTAATCAATTGCATTGCATTATACTGGTTCTCTGTTGAACAGTCGTACCCACAAAACATCTAAGCATTACTTCATTGTATAAGTCATTACATGCATATTTTCTATGCATTTCTATTAGACTTTTTTTTGTGACATGAATTGATGCTCTCAGGTGAGTTTTATTTTCCTTTGTACTAGTAGTGCTCGTCTTTCAACAAATTACAGTACAAACAGTAAAAGCAGCCCAATCTCTTGCAATCAATCTCCCACATACTTACTTTGTACTGTTGATGAAGAAATAAAAAAAAAATGTGGTCTTGTCATTGATATTGGCATAAATATCACTTTTAAAGATATAAACTAATCATGTAAATGTTAAAGATTGGAGAAATGTACCAAAGCAACAGAGAAAGATAGCACATATTCTATAGACTCAGTGAAGTGAAAAATGACAAATGAACAATGTGCCCACCGTAGCTATCTTAGATTTAGCTTAGGTTTGTTTGTCAATTAATTGACTAATGATTGCACCTCTATTTTAGATTCACCATTTTTACCCCAATATTTAGTTTTGAAAGGTTATGACTGTTGGCTGTGTTGCATCGAAGAATTTACATTCTGAGCATATTGCCAGATGTGACTGAGTGTAACACAGTTCATTGGAAAACCAATGGCACCCATTTTGATCATTGAGGTTTACTCAATGCAAGATAATTGTACTTGAATTCACCTTTAATGTATTTGAATTTTGAGTTGAAATAGCTTATCACTGTATATAGTCCTACACCACAACATGGTGCTGCACTGTCATTTAGTTGGAACTGTGGATTTGTAGTTGTACCGGCTCAATACACTATAGAGAGAATTACTTATCAGACCTAAATTAAAATGTTATACACTAGACAGGTGTTCAAAGATTATTAGAGAGACTAGAGATACACAAGAGAATTAAAACATAATTAAAGTAGCTAATCCATCATAGCCACCAATATGTTTTTGTTCTGACTTAACAATTAATAAAGTGTATTATTGCACTGGGAAGGGACTCCTATGAAAATGTTTACAGTTGCTGGAGACCTTAGCTTGTCACAGTAGGAAAAGCAAATTGTATAAACAATAAATTTAATCATGACTGAAACCCATTTAGCCGTTTCAGTGTCAGGGTCCTTGTATTTTGAATGGTGGCTCACTGTCACACTGACATGGCTTACTGGGATACTTGAATAGAACAGAAACATCATTAATGTTACTACTAACACCTATGTTTTTGCTGTTATTAAAGTCTGCCGTAAAATATCTGATCACAATGTCTGTTATGAAAAAGACCTTTCGTGTTGGTCTTTGCATCTCTGATGTGTAATGTCCAGTCTTGTAATTGTGGCTCTGCATTTTCACTGTAAAATCTCTGGTATTACCACATGGTTACCATGGTGATCAGGGGTGACATGAGGAGAGACACTGAGACTATAACACGCACCTCTCAATCTGTGACAGGAACTTTGTCTCAAAGATGCCCCGAGTCTTGAGTCGCTCAGACAGTTTGCCTCTGAACAGCAGACCCTTAGCGGTAAAATCGATTAGCACATTCCTCACTATCTCCCCCAGGTACATGCCACTGATCATCTTCTCATACCTAAGAGAAAAAGACACACAAACTCAAAACCTTTCACAGCCAAACACTGATAATATGAGCATGCATACTAATAATGTTATTCACAAAACTCAGCTTGCAGCTCAGGCAAAAAAAGACAAGAGAAAAAAAGAGAGAGAGGGCGAGCGAGGTGAGAGCAAGAGAGTGCAATGGTGGTCTAGCGAGGAACCAATGCAATGTTGAGATTTGAAGAACGAACCATAAAAAGAAAAGATAGCTGCCAAGAGATGCATCATTATCGATATTAAGAGCTCCTGGCTTCACTACCATAAAATGTATTTGCCTAAGTAGTGCTACTAAATCAGAGTCTCACACTCTCAAGACACTCAGACAATGTCCATTGTGGTGCAGCTCCCCAGACGTGCACTTCACACATGCTGCAAAATTCTTTGTTGCTGTTACTTAAGTTTTTATTGTCAAATACATAACAGTAGATTACCCATGCAGTTACCTCTGTTTCCCAGGGTTGTTTGAGCAATCATCAACAATGCGATCAAACTCGGTGAGGAAGTCATCTACTTCGCCATTGTCACCGAATGCACCCCACTCCATGTTGATACACATACGACCATCATCACCCTCCAGCACCTCTATATTCTGCATTTCCTCCATGTAGCAGACATTGGTCCCTGTGCCTGTATTAAAGGCAGGAGAGTTATTAGATTTACTTTCCTATTTATAAAAAGACAAAGTGATTTGTTTCCAAAGGATGATAGGGCATAGACAGACTTACCTACAATAAGTCCCACCTCACATTTGGGATCCTCATAGCCACAAGTCATCATAGTTCCCACTGTGTCATTGACCACTGCCACAAAGTTCAACTCAAAATCCTGGAAGCAGTGACAACAGACTTGCTTACAATTGTTACTGTTTAATCATATATTTAGTGGCATATATTTAGTGGGAAAAAGCAAACAGAGGAAATAAATGAGTGAGAGCAATGTATACTTAATTTTCAGTGACAGCAATTCTAAAATGTTTTGAGACACTCTGCTGCAGTCACTTCTTGACACTGACTCGTGTAGGTGTATCTCTACGGTGGATTGCTATTTTTATGTTCAATGTAAGAAAGAAAGCTACATGACAGATAGGGAACACATCATAATATAAGCCAATATAATCAGCCAGTATCATTCTCAGGTATTCCTGAGAATGCATTTGTAATGTGTGTACTAACCCCTCGGCGGCAGACAGCATCTTTGAGTAATGTAACAACATCCTGTCCCACACAGCCGCTGGCTTTGAAGCCTTTCGTCCAGTTCAGAAGAATGCCCTGGAAAAATGACACCACTGATTTATGTGTATGTGCGTATACAAGGAATAACAGCATTTGCAACAATCTGCATGTCACATACAAATCAAAACACATAACCGTAACCAAAACACGTAACCTCTCTGTAATTTCAAGAAACTTGTCAGTAATTATTTTCTGTCTGCTTGACTGCTTTCACTGAGCCAGCACATTGTACACTGTCTAATTTTTGTTTTATTGATGTGTTTGTCCATGCTTGTTACTTTCTCATGATTTCATCCAACTATAAATAAAGTTATCATTTAATGGTCTACTTAATAACTGTCTGCCTCATTCAAATCATACTGTGCTGAGATGTTTATAAAGGACAGTATATTCTATTCTGGTTTCTTCACATAATAGATTAATGTTCTGAAAGAGCCATATGATGTAAATGTATGACCAAAAAAATAATGAAACAGATTAATGTGCCTCTATGTTCCCGTGTTTTCTATGTGTAGTGAAACAAAGAAACTGTCTATGCAATAAAAATGTTGCAGTATTTGGAGCAATACTAGGGTTATGTTGTTTTTGGCTAATAAATATGAATAAAATAATTGTCCTTTCTTAGATCATGAAAATCACAGGCTTTATTGCTGTTAAAATACAATCCATTAACTACTTTGGTAAAATCCACTAGCGAGGAGGAGAGAGAATGAACGCAGGTGTTGTAACCCTGGAAACAAACAGATATTACAGCCAACATAATGCCATTCACACCTGAAGTGCATGAACATGAGCAAAAATACAGGAACATTCAATATAACCTACAATACCAGTCAAACATGTGGACACACTTTCTCATTCTCTTGAATCAGAAAGTGCGTCCAAACCTTTGTTTGTAGGACAGCTAGTCCTACAAATATTGAGTAAAACATTACCTGATCCAGTTTGCTTTGGTGACAGGGGAAGGAGAATGTAAATCCTAGAGGTAAAGATGCTCCTCTCATGCCCATATATTCCAGAAAGTCGCTGATGCAGTACGCAAGATGGCTAAAAAGCTGGCACACAAGAGGCAGGGAATACAAGAAAAGTACAGAAACAGTAAATAGGCTACAATGAACGTATCCTTCTCTATCAGGTATGTTACCCTAAGTTTTGAAGAAAATACAGTATACAGTACCAATTTACTCCAAATAAATACCAGGCAGGAAAAAGCAGTGCAAGAGGAGAGAAAATTATGTTGCTACACAGTAAGTGACTATTGATTTTGATGGTCTCTCTAGTGTATTTTGTGCAGCAACGAATGTCACAGTGTGTTACAAAATTAGGCATGCATACACTCACCGGCCACTTTATTAGGCACACCTGTCCAACTGCTCGTTAACACTTAATTTCTAATCAGCCAATCACATGGCGGCAACTCGGTGCATTTAGGCATGTAGACATGGTCAAGACAATCTCCTGAAGTTCAAACCGAGCATCAATATGGGGAAGAAAGGTGATTTGAGTGACTTTGAACGTGGCATGGTTGTTGGTGCCAGAAGGGCTGGTCTGAGTATTTTAGAAACTGCTGATCTACGGGGATTTTCACGCACAACCATCTCTAGGGTTTACAGAGAATGGTCCGAAAAAGAAAAAATATCCAGTGAGCGGCAGTTTTGTGGGTGGAAATGCCTTGTTGATGCCAGGGGTCAGAGGAGAATGGCCAGACTGGTTCAAGCTGATAGAAAGGCAACAGTGACTCAAATAACCACCCGTTACAACCAAGGTAGGCAGAAGAGCATCTCTGAACGCACAGTACGTCGAACTTTGAGGCAGATGGGCTCCAGCAGCAGAAGACCACACCGGGTGCCACTCCTTTCAGCTAAGAACAGGAAACTGAGGCTACAATTTGCACAAGCTCATCGAAATTGGACAATAGAAGATTGGAAAAACGTTGCCTGGTCTGATGAGTCTCGATTTCTGCTGCGACATTCGGACGGTAGGGTCAGAATTTGGCGTCAACAACATGAAAGCATGGATCCATCCTTCCTTGTATCAACGGTTCAGGCTGGTGGTGGTGGTGTAATGGTGTGGGGAATATTTTCTTGGCACTCTTTGGGCCCCTTGGTACCAATTGAGCATCGTTGCAACGCCACAGCCTACCTGAGTATTGTTGCTGACCATGTCCATCCCTTTATGACCACAATGTACCCAACTTATGATGGCTACTTTCAGCAGGATGATGCGCCATGTCATAAAGCTGGAATCATCTCAGACTGGTTTCTTGAACATGACAATGAGTTCACTGTACTCAAATGGCCTCCACAGTCACCAGATCTCAATCCAATCGAGCATCTTTGGGATGTGGTGGAACGGGAGATTCGCATCATGGATGTGCAGCCGACAAATCTGCGGCAACTGTGTGATGCCATCATGTCAATATGGACCAAACTCTCTGAGGACTGCTTCCAGCACCTTGTTGAATCTATGCCACGAAGAATTGAGGCAGTTCTGAAGGCAAAAGGGGGTCCAACCCGTTACTAGCATGGTGTACCTAATAAAGTGGCCGGTGAGTGTATATACATACACACACAGAAACATCTGAAATGATGACTACTGTAGATGTCCTTTAATCAACAACATTACTAAGAACATTTTTCTGATGTACTCAAAATACAAATTTGTTATAAACAAATGTAATCAAATATAAAATAATCAAATATAAAACAATCAAATTGGGGTTCAGTGCAATGAACTGTGTTCCACTGTTATGCATTGCACACATCACATCAGATTACAGTTTTTTTTAAATTACTATTCACTTATATGTGGAATACTAAAGAACTTATTTTGGAGGTGGTTTACCTCTTCTCCTGTGCCCTGCATGGTCTCCTGTGGTATATTGTAGATCTTGTGATGCATGTCCACATTCTGTCTCTTTCCACTTCGCACTCGAACCAGCAGCACCCTGAAATTGGAGCCCCCAAGGTCCAAAGCCAAGAAGTCGCCATGCTCTAATGAGGACAACAGGGAATAACCCTGAATACATGCATGAAAGCATGGAGAAAAGAGAAAAAATAAACTAAAAACAAGTCAGGGAGAGGGTCTGTTTTTCTCTAAAACTACCTGTTCCATCCGGTGTGGACCGGACATAAGTAGGAAGCATCTTGACGGTCGCCTGCACATAGGTTTGCTTCGACAGGCCTCGCTCCATCTCCTCACTCATTCGTTTCTTCACCTCCAGTAGCTGTTCACGGTTCAAACGCAGGGTGTCGAGGATGCTTTGGCGCTCTGCATGTTGAGCAGCAAGACGGTAGGCTACTGCTGTTACCATGGCTGCACCCTTTCCACTGCCAACCTCAGACCTCAAAAAACGCACATCACAGTCAGGCACAAGCCGCCGTACCATCTTGTGGAGCCTCCTGGAAAACCTAGCCAAAGCAGATATATTCCATTTCATTTTGCACATGCAGGGTTATTAAATGTTAAAGGTCTAATATAATAATAATAATGATAATAATAATTATTATTATTATTACTACTACATGAGCACATGCAACAAACTAGCTCATTATGATGGAAGAAAACTGCATTACTAAACCCACAATATCACTGCTTTTGTTTGTGTTCTATTCAATCTCTTTTGTTCTGGTATGATCCTTCTACTAAACACTGTATATGTGTGTTTCTGAAATATACAGAAGTGACAGTGTTCACGATGTGACTTACTCTGGATGATTTTTATAGACAGAGCCATCCACTCCAATAGTGGTACGCAGCTTCTCAGCTGCTTTGTTATCCCGGATCTGCCGAAGCACTGCCACTAGGGTGGCAGCACACAAGTGAGCGGCCCGTGTTGATACTATCTGACACACCCTCTGAGTGGCTATGCAGTCCTCCACAGATGGGTCCAGGCCCAGGCCCCGGAGCACCTTCTCAGCACTTGTCAGACCTTCCTTGTCTCTGTAGATTAAGAAAAAAATAAAAAAAATCAATCTCTGTAACTGTGATTGCTTAGAGCAATTCTGAACACGATAGACCTCTATGGCCTTTTATTGTGACCAGCCCAATTTGTGAACAAAATTTAAGAGAAATAAGTCTTTTGTGTGCATAGACAAAGATATTTTATTAGATATTTTATTTCAACTCATTAAAAATGAAAGCAAGTGCTGTATTTATATTTTTGTTCAGTGTAGAGCACCCCATATTGAAATGTTGGTGTTATCATTTAGCATGTGAATGATTGCTTTATGCCTATTGCAATTCTTCACTGGCCTGCAAGTAAGATTATGTGAATTTAATTTTAAAGTGATGCAAACTTTCTTACTTTTGATTACCAGCTTGACTACTATATGCTGTCTGTGGAGTCACACCATTCATTCAAGTGGTAGAAAATTAAGTCGGAGTGAAACAACTTTTGTGCAGTTTTTTTGTATTATGTATAACGTTTGTTCACACATATGGATTCAACCCCGGAGGCACAACAGGCTGTCACTGACTGTGAATTGAATCTCTAAATAACACCCTGGTGTCACCTATTGCAATTCAAGGAGGCAAAAGACAGTGTAGTGGCAACGGGGAAAAAATTGTACAGTCAGAGCTGTGTATGTAAACTACATGATAAATACGCTTGCAAACTTCAGGCTCATGAAAGGCAAGAGAGCCTGGTACTTTGAGTCCATGTGTGATCAAGTTGTTAGACACAATATTGCCGTTATCACTACTGCATTTGAGTTTCGCAAACACACGTACTATACACAAACTAACTTGTCATTCTCGATGTCATAGATGTGGCTGGTGCTGAAGCTTCCAGTGGTAAGGAGCTCTGCTGTAGTCTTGCCCTGGAACAGCAGCCGCTCTTTGGCCATTCTCACTAGGATGAGACGTACAAGTTCTCCCATGTACATCCCACTGATCATCTTCTCGAACCTGCAAATCAATACGCAGAAAAGAGCAACAAAATGATATCACATTCAAATTTACTATTTTTATTTTAAGTAATTAAAATGTAAGTTAATAGAGTAGACTGTCTACAAAAATACTGTAGACATATACAGTACCTGCACATAAATGCAGGAATTCATAGCCTAGCAGATGAACATGTAAAGTCCTCATCAAATCAGTCATATACGATATCGGTAAGTCTGAATAAGCCCTTTCACACTCCACACCCAATAACCAAGATCTGTGAATGAATCATCACACCACCTCCATCTGTGACATTTCAGTTTTCCTTACTTTATCTGTATCAAATGATGTATCAAAACTAACACTGTAATACACCTACAAGTATCAGAGAATGTACTTACAGTCATTTAACTAGTTTAATTATTTTCGTTAAATAAAGTGCTTTGTATCTAAATCTTCTATCATTTGCCATCTGTGTATTACAGTGTTGTTTGTACACCGTTCCTTTTATTTAATTTTAGCTGAAACTCCATCACACCTGACACTTTTCTCCACACGTTCCAACCTGCCTGCACATGCTTCTTCACCTCTTTTCACACTCTCCATTGATCTGTACTGTTAACTCTAAACACTTAAAATCCTCCACCTTCTTTATCTCTTCTCTCTGTAAGCTCACTATTCCACTCGGGTCCCTCTCATTCACGCACGTACTGCGTCTTGCTGCAGCTAACCTTCATTCCTCTCCATTCCAGGGCAAACCTTCACCTCCCTAGCTTCTCCTGCACTTGTTCCCTGCTCTCACTACAGATCACAATGACATCAGCTAACATCATAGTCTATGGAGATTCCTGTCTAACCTCGTCTGTCAGCCTGTCCATCAATATAGTGAACAAGAAGGGGCTCAGAGTTGATCCCTGATGCAGTCTCACCTCCACCTTGAACTCCTCTGTCACACCTGCAGCACACCTCACCACTGTCTCAAAGCTCTCATACATGTCCTGAACCAATCTAATATACTTCTCCGCCGCTCCAGACTTCCTCATACAATACCACAGTTCCTCTCTGGGCACCCTGTCATAAGCTTTCTCCAGATTTACAAAGAAAACAGTGCAGCTCCCTCTGACCTTCTCTGCACTTCTCTATCAACATCCTCAACACAAATACTGCATCTGTAGTACTAGCATGAAACCATACTGCTGTTCATAAATGCTCGCTTCTACCCTTAGTCTAGCTTCAACTAATCTTTCCCATATGGCTCATTAGCTTTACTCCTCTGTAGTTGCCACAACTCTGCAGATTTGTGGGTGTAATAATGGATGATAAACTGACATGCAAATCTCGCAGTCTGTAAAAAACAAAGGTGTCTATATTTCTGTTTTGAACAAAGTAGAATGAAGCATGCGTTACAAGGCAATATGAATTCTGAATTACTGTGAATGGCTTTTGATTGTGTTTTCTTGTTTCTTCTTTGTCATGTTACTGTAAGTGTTGGTTATTGTTATCTATTGATATCTTTATTTTGTTTTGAGTAAGGGGCAGGTAAAATAAGCTTTTCTTCTACGTGCTCCTTTTCGGTCATAGAATGTGTAAATTGAGTTGTATTCGCAGTTGCATTCACTTTGCACAATATCCTGACAACACCAACTTCAACAGACTGAATATAACCAGCTATAACTGTATCAGTTGATGCAAAAAAGAATTTTGATCAGCGAGACTGTATAGATAATTATATTAATAATTTGGTTTGTACTATGTTACAATACTGGCCAGGTGGTAAAGTCAATTAGAGAGTGAGACCAGGATGTCTGTTAAAAGGCGATATGAGCATTACATAGTGGTGAGTATGACATCATTATGTTGTAGACCTGTTGAAAATAAGATGTATTGTTCTGAATTAATCTTGTCTGCAATTTAAGGTAATGAAGCCACTACTTGAAACTCTAAAACACTTACAGCTGCTTTCCAGGGTTCAGAGAGCCTGCATCTATTTCCCGGTCGATGTCAGTACGCAGATCCTCCAGTGCACCATCATCTCCAAAAGCGCCCCACTCTGTATTAACACACATCCGCCCCTCGTCACCGTCCAGCAGATCAAGGTTCCTCATCTGCTCCATGTAGCAGGCATTGGTCCCCGTTCCTTCAGAGTTGAGGTGTCAGATTAAAATAATAATTACTAACAAGTTCTTTTCTTTAACACAGTTAAAGTCAAATTTATATACATGACATAATAAATTACATTTTTTTATCTTAATGAACAAACACTGATGTAAAAACACTAATATACATAAACACATTTTAACAATTTGGTGGGTGTATTTGGAGTAAAGCTCAGGAAAGTGGTAAACACTTTTTCACACCGCTGTACATTCACATTTAGACTTAACGCACCCACAATGAGGCCAATTTCACAGTGATGATCATCGTAGCCACAGGTCATCATGGCTCCCACTGTGTCATTGATGACTGCCATAATGTCAACATCAAAGTCCTGCAATGACATTTATTTTAATTATATACATTAAAAACAGCACTGATTTACACATATCTTAGTAATTTAAAATATTTTAAATAGAGTGTTTCAAGATATTTCCAGTCCTTGTTCCGCATTAGAAATTTAGAAATGGATCCAAGGTCATTGATTGAACTACTGTAGTAACAAGCTTACTTTTGAAACTAGAAAAAATCTATTATTAGAGTGGACTGGTGTTGAAATCCTTTCTGTTAATAGCTAGTGTAAGGTTGTACTTGACTTGCTCCCTCTTATACATCTTGCAAGTACCCTACACACATCTGGTGCCGTTATATAAATAGTATATAATGCCTAGATGCTGTGAACCCTTCCAGAGCAAGTCATAGTACATACACAAAGTCCACAATAGCTTTCAGAGGTAGTATTAGGAACAAGTGATTGATCCACTCTTCTCTGTTGACTGGAGACCTGACCACAATCAAGATGATGTCAGCAATTATCCTGTTGTTGTGTGGGGTTTGGAAATAGGAGTTCACTCGCTCCCCACTGAAATGCTCCCAACAAAAGTGAGTCATAAGTGACCGGTGGTGTAACCCTTCTGCTACTTGGCGAAGGTTACTGGTTGCTGTTTCTTTTAGGTCATTTTATGCAAATGCAGACAAGTTTGGAAACAATCTAAACAATATAAAAACGATCAAGTACCCCTCGTTTTTTGACGGATTTCCTCAGGAGGCTGACCACATCCTGTCCTTCTACTCCGCTTATCCTGAAGCCTTTGGTCCAAGATACCAAAACACTCTGAACATAAGTAAAACAAAAGCATAGAAAAAAATTAATATTACGTGGCAGTTTGATTTAATTTATTTGTTTTGAATTTAAATATTGGACAATATAGCAACGTGGTTTTACCACCATCAATTTCAGATTCCTGATGGATAGCTACATCACTTTCACTGCACATAACAAGCATATATGGTCAGTTAGGATAATACAGAATGCATAGATGCTATAACAGGTATGATGCCAGTACATGATGAAGGTACAGGTTTGTTGAAGATTTCACACTGAAACACATCAGCAATTTTGTCAGTTCATTAGATGTAACCATCAACTAATTAGGTGATTATTTTTTAACCACAGAGAGACACTTCTTTTACTGAAGTTCTGGAGAAACAAACATGATGCCACAACACTGTCATCCTAAAGTGCACTGAAGAATATTGCTGAATTTGATTGAGTGAGTCAACCACAGTAGAAAGTACATTACCAACATAAAAAAAAGATTTCTTTGTTATAGCAATTTGTCGTTGAACTGAAAGGTTTTATAGAAGGAATACAGTACAAACAATGTGAATAAACATCATGATCATCATCATGATTCTATTGTCAAAAAGCAAAGTTCGTGCTTCATTATGCTTCTTTTGCTGCATGCAAATTACTTTCCTTTTGTGCTCAGTTTTCCCTCAGTTTGAAGACATGGTTATATGTACATCATTATGTCTCCATAGTGACAAACAACTTCACCTAATTATTGTGACCTTGTTTGTTCACAATACAAATAAAACACTGCCCCAACCATCAGTAGGGACAGCTCTCCAAGCTTGAAATAATATCCTTGTTTGATAAACATATACACCTGGCCTTCTTGTTTTCCTGTTTCAATATTTTACATTGAGAATTAAACATTTCTAATCTAGTCTGCTTAATACCTACAGGAATCAGTTACTATATAAGATTTCAAATAACCTTGCAAAAGTAAGACAATAAATCTTGCAAAAAAAAAAAATAATAATAATAATAATCAAAGGAAAGAAAAAGAAACATCTTCTACAACTGATTTGCATGGAAAACACATGCGTAATGATACATCCAATAAGTATCTGGTTGATTTGATGGATCTAACATAACCCTGATAAAAAAAAAAACCTCTTACAGACAAGTCAGCAACCATTTTGGTTGTTGTTTTGGACAAGGCCAAAACAAAGCTTCACTAAAACTCACTGTATGTTATATTAACTGTACCATTTTTTCCATGTGACATGAGGTTTACAAGATAATTACAATCCCTCATGGTTAAATTATTACTTGAAATAGACAAAATAAGTAATTTCTAAATAACTCACCTCATCCAACTTGGTCTGCTGACAGGGAAAAGAGAAGGTGAAGCCCAGAGGAAGCTTTTTGTCCTTTATGCCCAACTTCTCCAGGAAATTAGCCAGACAATCAGCTATGTGGTCAAATAACTACAAGGCAGAGAAAAGATCAGATTTCTTATTAACCAGAAGCTGAAAAGTTGCAGGTTTCATTTTCTGTATTGTGTGTCTGTATACATAGATGCTACAACTATTATTATTGCTACTATTACTGTATGACTATCAATATATTGGTCTAAGAACTGCAATAATTTCCACACCTCAATAATCAAAGGCAACACATGATCTTATGCACAACACAGTTTAAGCTACTAACTACAGATTTTTGTCTGAAACTGTATAATGAAGCTCAAAAGATGAGCCAACATTTTGGTACAAACAGATGAAATATGTCAAGGAATATGAAGTAAAATCTTGGGAGGCAAGAAATGGTTGGTGAACAATAATGTTATGAAACAAGAGTCATACGATCAATGCTGATATAGACTTTTCAGTCTCTTCACCGCTTTTTCTCCATCAAGCACTTGACACCGTCAGAAGCTGAGTCTACTGCTGTGCTTTTGTAATGAAGCACATTTATTTTTCCTCACTATTTGATTGCTGTGAAAATGGGCATTGGTGATGGTGATAATCGAGAGAAACACATTATGGGTGAGACTCTAAAGGTTGGAGTTGCTAATGTACTTCTTCAGGCATATGTCACAATGGTCTGTTACATGTTTTTAATGTTTTTAACCCCACATAAACCCTGCCTGCTTGTATGCAAATGCTCTGCCACTCTCTATTGTCACCCTTCCTCCAGGCTAGATTTACCATAATCACAACATGCCTAATCCTTATACTAACCTCAACATAATCCTTAATGTAATTTAATTTTTAAGTCTTCACACTAAAATTAATGAAAGAGACTTGCATTTTGTCCACATAATGGAGGTCTTTCTCCATTGCTAAGTTAATTAATACTGACACATGCACTATATGCAACCTGCCATAAACACACACCATTCTTCAAAAGCTCCGCCCCGTGCACCATAAGGGATGTTATGGATATGCTTAATTTCTGATTGTAGAATACTATTTTGAAAAAGCAGTACTATGCAAAAGTTTTAGATGTTTAGATTCTCATCTATTGTGCAATACCATCAAGGAGCTGTTTAATCATACCAAATATTGAATTGATTTAGGTTTCTGTTTACTGAACTTTATATGAAGTTAATAGATAAATGAATACTATTCATTATTTCTGAAAGCATCGCCACTTTACCTTTAGTGACTGTGTATAGTCAGTTTAATTTAAGCCTCCCCTTCATTCATGTCTTGTAGTTGGTCTCATTTATACATGCATACGGCTGCGTCTCTGACAGTTGAACTGACAGCTGACCTGCGGTACTGCACCTAGACCACAGGTGACCCGTTTGTGGTGTACAGTACATAATAGCTAAGTGTAATGTGTAATGCCTCTAACCTCAGACCCGCTGCCTCTCATGAGGTGTTCAGGAATGGGATAAATCTGATTTTCCATTTCCACCTTTTGTTTGCCACCAGCCATAACTTTGACCAGGAGCACTCGGAAGTTGGATCCACCAAGATCAAGGGCCAGGAATTCACCTTGTTCTTTCAAAAGACAAACACAAAATAATGCATACAATATCAGCCACACAAAGAATTCTAATTTTTACCAGAGTTATTTTAAACAGCAGGTAGGTCTTTAACTAAGTTCAGTCAGTGAAAACACTGATGAATGTAACTACCTAAACTCTGATGTGCCATCAGCTCCATTGTATTGGAGAGACGGCAGATATCTGAAAAACTAGGCAAATCACACTGAAACAATATCAATGGATAGAGAGCACAAACCTAATAGCAAGCAAAACAGTGGAGAAATGACATTCCTAGAAGTTTGCAGAGATAGAGTCCAGTTGTGTGTCTTGCAAAGCACGGACATAATCTTTTTTTTTTTTTTTTTTTAGATGGACCAGGTGTGTGTTTGATATTGACTTAAAAGGTAACATAACAAGAGGAAGTAAACAAAGCTACACAACATCACGACTCTCAAAATAATCAAACTAACTATGAGACTTATATAAAAACATTAATAAAGGGAGTTGTCACCTTCACAATCATGTAAACGGCATAATGGCACTAATGTCTTAAGCACAGTACTGGCCATAACTGAGAGAGAGACTAGACAAAGAATATTATAAAATAGGTTCATATTATTTTGCAGTACAAACTGTTGCCACTTTGCTTTGTAAGGATAAGACTTTAAAGCATGTTTAATTTCTGGCAAAACCACAAATTGCCTTTTTTAATAGCAGACAGTTACCACAAGAGGTTAATGATAAAATATGTTAACCCTTTAACTTTACTTGGTATTGTATTTGCGCAATATAATTTTGTTTTTGCAGGGATGTGTGTGGAACTACAGTTTCTGACCTGAGTGAATGAAAACAAACAGACAATAACCTATGATTACAGTCTCATATGAATGGGTCAAATTTGGGTTGACTGTGTTCAGTAGACCTGTTACATCCATATTAAGGGGCCTATTACCTGTTCCATCAGGAGTGGAGCGCACAAAAGTGGGCAGCATCTTGACAGCAGCGGTGGGGTTGGTGTCTCTGCACAGGCCTTTGTCCATCTCCCGTCGAAATCTAATTGACACATCCATCAAAGTCTCATCAGACAGCTGAAGATGGTGCAGGTGTTTGTCCACCTAAAAATTTGAAAGGAGGAACAGCTACATTTGAGCAAAGAAGTCCTATATAGGAATACAGCAGTACAGTAAGTGAATAAATGAAATGGTAAGAGTGTGATCATCTAAATTAACAAATAAAATAAAAACTATCAAATCTACATTGAGAAAATAACTGGCAGTGTAGCTTTCCTTTGATGGGTTCCTGATGTATATTTTGCTCATAGGGTTTTTCCATTAGCCGCCATTTCCGCTTTCGCCACACCGTGTCAAGCCAACCCACAACAAAAAATGCCTCCACTACAGCCTCTTGCCATTTTAAAACTCTCCATGTATTCAGCTCTCAATACTTTTGTAGCATCTAACTGAATTTTTGTGGTTTGAAATTTTATCTATCTTTGTCCCTGTCTGTACTTTCAGATATCTGCCTTATTTTACGGTTTAATGATCACTATTACACATTAGTCTTATCAGTTACCACTGATGAAAATCCAACATTTCCTGCTTTTAGGGCTTCATATTAAAAGTCTCTAAATAACAAAACGGGAGATGTGTATTGTATAGAATTTATAGGAAATGAAATGTGTTTTGTACAAATTAGTGGAGCTTCATTATCAGTGCTATCCTATTCTACAATAAAAACAAGTCTACACAACAAACAAACAAACAACATCAGGTCATTATATTATCTGTGTCTGTATGCTTTGTTTCAGACAAACACAGAAATTCATATCTCATGTATACTGTCCACAACAGCAAGACAAAGAGACCCTGCATGTTCTTGGTAGACCTGCCTTGTGTGAAATGTGTACATAAATGATTAGCTCAAAGGGTTGTTTTTTCAATACGAGCAGAACAAACAGCAGAACAAACAGGAGCAATGTGAGCAACCTTCAGCACAGACTGTGCAGACGCTTAAAAGCTGTTTTTATTCAGGAAGGCTTTTTCATCTTACATATTTTTACTGTTATTTCCTTTGTTATATGTTATGTTTTTATTAACACTGTAGCACTTTCAGATTCATGATTATTATTACCATTACCGCCACCACCACCATCATCATTACTAGTATTATATAGGCGGTGCAGTCAAGTCAAATAAGCTGTTTACATTGGTCTTTTTCACAGCAAACATTTGACTTTCCATAGTAGAAAAAAAACACAGGCGTTACCAATAATAACAATTTGGTTAAGTAGCTTGTGAAAAATAAGGTGTTCCTAATTTAGTAGGTTACACCTGTTATTTCAATAAGCCAGATATTTGTTTTACTACATAAAAGTCAACATCAAATTGAAAATGATATTGGCAAATACCCAAAAAATAAAGTAAAGAGGAAGAAAACTTTGTGTCCCAGCAAGTCGTGACAGTGAGACAGCATACACAATACCATGACCCTAAAACCGAAGTTCATTAATGATCAATTAATGTTACTTTTCACCTTTGCCTTTTCTACTGTGACATGTCCTAGTGACTTTTATGCCAGGTCTTATAGTCCTATTGGCCATGTCTTCCTACACACTTTCAATGTTGGAAGATGTGGACAATTATCAAATTTCTTCTGTAATCATGTCATCAACACAGAGCTCTGCATACTTGTGCCAACAAAAGCAAGTGAACTACCAACAACTTAAGTGTTGTGGACATTTACTTGCCTGACAACTTGACAGCACCTCACAGTTTTAGGCAACAGATAAGACAGACACAGCCACCACTGAACTATGAGTGAAGTTGTTCAGGGATCAACTTCCATACTGAATATACTGAATAATGTACTTTATACCTATCTTTGTAAGCTTAGACTGTTCTGTCTATACTTTAAAAAGTAAAAAGTATTAACAACAATACTCCTGAGCACACAGGTGATGATAATTATGGTCGTTTGGGGCGGATATTTGAACTGGGAGAGGACCGACGTGCAGACGTCACTAGCTTCATACATGCTAGTAGTCGAGTTGACTGCTTTATCCTTGTTTTCACTTTCTCACAACAGAGCTACGTGGAGAAATGTTGCGTCATGATACACCAAATGTCCTCAAAGTAAATCTACTTCAGTGTTTTATACCAGTACTCACCTTATGCGCTTGGTCATCGTGGAGTTCAGTGCAGTAATTAGCCAGTAGACCCGACGCTAACATCGTCAGTTAGTGACCGTCTGTCCTCCTTCTTTAGACGAACACAAATTTTTATCTACAAAGTCAACTTATATACGATAATGCATATAAAAAAAACACTGTTTTTGTTCCCCGCTGTTCGGTATCTTTTATTTAAACTCGTGAATTAAAACTTTAGCTAAGAACAACAGTCGTACTGTCACAAACTTCTAGCTTCCTGGAGTTGGTTGTTCGCTGACGTCATTCCGAATTCAAAGCGCTGATTGGCTGCAGAGACTGCGCGGTGTGATCCCGTTTACTGTCCATGGATATACAGGAGGATGGACAAAATAATAGGAACACCTTGCAATAAATTACACTATTGTCATGAGATTGTACATCTCATGAAAACGTACATAAAAAATAAACAACAAAGTGTTTACGTTTTTGTAGGTTATTTTCATTTTAAATGCTACTTTATACCACCATGCAAACAGTTAAAAGCATGACAGGACAGCCGTCAGAGACCACAGGTATCAGATGAATAACTATATATAGACCAAGCTTTAAAGTTATGTTTGGTCACCAGGAGTGGCAGTAGTCAAATGGAAGGCAGGTTTCTAATAGTATTGTGTAACTTTAACAATCATCTTGTGCAGATCTTCATGTATAATGCTTCTCATGTGAGCAAAGGAAAATTGTGTGTTTTGCACATACAGAGCCATTTGATATTAGCAGTCTCAGTTTTACTATCAGTTATGTATGTATGTATAGGCCTATATTGTAGTCTCTATCTTTAAACACATTTACCACCAACAGCAGCAAATCCTTCAGTAGTTTGACTACATAACAAGAAGATATATCTCATGTCTTCATGTACTGTAGCAGTCATTATGTAAAGATTTGCCAAAGATACGTAAGAAACATAAGGAGGAAATTTCATATAATCTATCATCATGTATAGTAAGTGTGACTCATTTCATTGCTGCACTTCAGTCAACCAAAGCCTCTCTTGCATTGACTTTTCAGAGATGGCACCAAAGCACCAAACCCTCATCATGGTAATTGGCCTCTAAGGTGCTCCTCTCTTCTGTTTATGTATGGGATAAATGTATTTCTGTTACACAAAATGTATTGTGTCATTTAATTTTGAGGGTATGATGCTTACATTAGAGCTTCAATGATTAGTCTATCAGCCACGTACAAAACTAATCAGCCACTTGTTATTGAGTAGTCATATTTCTATTATTAACATTATTATTTCTATTAACAATATTTTTTTAAAACTATTACTGTTGATGCTGTGCATCTCTGTTTCTCTCTCAACCAGGTTCTGCTTGAGGTTTCTTCCTGTTAAAGGGGAGTTTTTCCTACCGCTATCACCAGTGTTTGGTCAGGGGGCAAGTGTTGGGTCTGCAAATTAAGGAGTATAGCTCTAAATCTAAATGTCATGAGACAACTTTTTTTGTGATTTGGCACTATGTAAATACATTTTACTTTATTGAATTATCATTTTTGTCATTTGTTTTAAGCAAAAAATGCCTAAAATTTGCTGGTTCCAACTGAATGTGATGTAAACTGAATATTTTTGGGTTTTGAATGTGTGGTGGTGGTTTTGAAAAGGTCACCTTGGGCTGTGGGATTTAAAACAGGCATTTTTCACCATTTTCTGAAATTTTATAGGCCAAACAACAAATCAATTACACACAAAAAAATCATATTAATCAATAATGAAAATAATCTTTAGTAACTTAACATAAAAACAACATCAAAATTTACTCGTGATTATACTTAAAATTAGGTCTGTTTTTGTCAACATGTATTTATCACATCCCTCAGTAAACTAGTGTATTTACATGACAAATGACCTTTTGAAGTGCCGTTGACCGAGGAAACTTTTTCTTAAAAACAAACATTGAAACAATATTGTTATCTGTGTACCAAATTAAGATGAAGTAAAAGTGAAAGGGAAAAGTAATGAATGAGTATCATCTATCCATTAAAATTACAAATTACAGTGAGGATCCTTGACTATTATTATTATTATTAAACCTGCTATGTAAAAGGATTATCATTGAAAAACACATCAGAATTTAGATAATAAGATTCCAAATGCATAAAAATGAAGTACGTTATATTCATATTTTATTAAAACCTTGAATTTACTTCAGTGTCCTTACATCTCTTTCAATGCCAATGTTTCTTTTATCAGTTCCAGTTTTGTTTTCAATGCCAAAAGTCATTGTCTGTTTTAATGAAATATCCAATTTATAAAAAAAAAAAGCCACCTACCCAGTGACCTGCGGTGAGGTTCATGGAGGTTCATGGCTGGTGAGGCACCGATGTCATCAGTCACAAACATATGAACCCTATGGTGTAGCTTATTCACCATTTAATTGACAACAAGTTTTGATTAAAATCTTATTTCAACTTTCAATTTTTTCCATATAGAAACTGTAGCATAGAAAAAAAAGCACAGAAAACGTTAATATCATCTTACCTTTACTTATAAATGAAGTCCACGTGCATGGATACGTAATCCTCCATTTTGAAAATGAGGCTAAACAATATGAAAGAATACCTGGATGGTTGCACTTGGACTTGCTAACTATTTACTGTAGGTTGCCACCACTAATTTTATTATTCTTTAGGTGGGATCACCAGCGCCCCCTAGCATGAGGAATTCTTAATAATATATATATGGTACTTCAATCAATGCCAGACACATCTTAATTCAATTCAAAGTAGTGCATAAAATCTAATATACCAAATCCAAAATATTTACCATTTTGTCCTCTCCCTGTGAGGAATATAAACAGGAAACAGAAACACTTAGGCGCCAGCTAGTGTTAACAGTGTGTGCCTCCTGAAAAGACAGTTTATACATTTTAATACAGTTCATCTGTTGTGATTAAAGTTGCAAATGTCACATTATTAAATTGAAAGTGGCATAATAATGTACCATATATCTGTCAGTCCTATTCTGCAATATATCCATAATTGAAAAACTCCACATGTGAAGTTCAGTAAAGCTATGGGTTAAACAATACAGACAATAAAACATCTTTTTCTTATGCATATTTAATATTATTCTGGCAGAATTTAGCATGATGTCCAACTTAATTATTTCCCCAGTTTTGAATTTGTTACTGTAGTCCCTAAATGTATGTAGAAATGCAGGAAATGTGATTCAAATCGCTTTTTTTTTTTTTTCTGAGTGGGGAGGACGCCCACACCTCCCAAACTAAAGTTACGCCCCTGGCTGCAGCAGGGAGCTAATTAAGCAGGTAGCAGTACAGGTGTGATGCCCCGCCCCTCCCAGAGCTCCTCTCCCATCTAGTTACATGACAGTATCGATATAATTGATAAGAAAGCAACAGGTTGTCGGGTTTTAGCACATGTTACTTGTTAAAATGAAAGTCCCAGAGGAGGAATTAATGAGTGATATTTTGAAGCGGCTGACTGGCGAGTCTGCGCTGCCTGTTTATGACAACATTGAAAAGTTCAAGCGAGGGAAGGGAGGCTTATATTTCGTCGCTGAAGACTTCAGTCAAACTGTGAAAAAAAGAGAACTAGTCAACGCCAAGGAACGGCTGAGAGTGAGTATATTATAAACCATGAACTAATGTTTGATAGTCGGATGAAATGTCAGAAGAACTACTTGTTATTAACTATATTTTACATACTGTAGTGCGGTTAAATGGCTCATGGTGTA
Source organism: Pampus argenteus (assembly GCA_036937835.1). NCBI lineage: Eukaryota > Metazoa > Chordata > Actinopteri > Scombriformes > Stromateidae > Pampus > Pampus argenteus. The sequence continues at coordinate 16,292,058 of CM072867.1, forward strand.
AGATTTTTTTATATATATACTACTACTATTGAGCCTGTTTCTCGAGTTATTTAAACTATTTAGTTGTGCTCAGAGCTAATAACAATGACAGGAGATGACAGAGCAAGTTCCTCATACAAACTGAACTAGGGAAGACTTGTATAAGGCCCAGTATGCACCTTACTGCTGGAATGAACTGCAAAACAACCTGAAGTTAGACACTTGTTCCTCTGAGGGACTTTAAGTTTTATTTGCTGCTTTTCTTCATAATGTTTGATTGTTGTAAGTAGTGCGTATGATGACAATGAACCATCTTATTGTGACCCTGTGTATATGTAACCTTCCCTCATATCTCTTTTTGCAAAAGATATATATATAGATCACAATGAGATTTCCTGAATAAATAAAGCTTAATAAAAGTAAATCTGTTAAACACATCTTAACTGTGGGCTCTAAGTGTAACAGTACTGTATTTATATTAGCATCTGAGCCTGGAAACTGAACAAATCTGTGAGCTCATGTTTTATTTGCTCTGGCAGACACATTTGGTCCCCCCTCCAGTTCAGACAGATTTCCACCCCACCTGGTCTGGGTCGGGCCAATCTCAGCCGTTTGGGTTTGAGTGCCATTGAGGCATTGGCTGCCACTGATGTGGAATGGTTAAGAACTGGACGGTATATTTTCTCTAAAAGAAGAGCACGTAAGGACACTTAAAGCGTTTGTTGATAAGATGTGTTCACTGTACTTGTTTACATTTTTCTGTTGCTCAGCACTAGGTCACATGTTCTGTGGCTCTGATTGGTTGTAGGTCTGTCCAGTTGCGTCTAGAGGCATTTAGGTCTGTGTCTATTGATAACAACCCTTGAGAATTGAAAATGAACTGAGTTTCCAAAATAATTCGCATTTGTGATTTGTTATGGTGATGCCAGCTAGTAACATTTTGTTGGACACGTCTTTTTATACTTTTTTTTTTTTTTTTTTTTAATGCAACTCACAAATGTTGATTGAGTCTAAAGACCTGTGCTGGCTTGAGTTGCTGCACCAGTTTCTGTACAGAGCCCAGTTGCTGTCGACTATATAAAACTGCACACAGTACATCAAGTTCCCACAAATGGGACATATTAATGCTCCTTATTACTTTTGCATGATCTGCCAGGTTTTGCAAAACGGTTATATTAGATGTATGTTCTTAGCCATCATCTATTTCATGATGGCCTTATTTTTTGGCGCATAGTTAATTTAACTTTTTTTTTCTGTGCAGATCAGGAACTTGAACACCATGTTCTCCCGCTTGAAGCGCATGGTGCCACTTATGCGACCAGACCGGAAGCCAAGTAAAGTGGACACCCTTAAAGCTGCGACAGAATACATTCGATTGCTCGTTGCAGTTTTGCAAGACACTGACAGCGTAAGTACTGTGTTCATCAGGACTCTTATCAAAGGACAAGTGTCCCCCTGTTTTTTCCCAAGAACAGCACTGCTATTTATTGTGAAATGTTGATTAGTGTTATTTTCTATTTATCAGGATGATGGCAGCGGGACTGATTTCCTAAAGAATGCAATCACTTATGGTCAGACTGAAGGCTTGGGCAGTGACGTATGGAGAGTGGATGATGTGAGTCTTGTCTGCTTTTGCCACTGTGCAGCTTGTGATACAGTTTAGTTTATGTCACCAGAGTTGTATAGGTCAATCAACTAAACATTCACTGGAACTAGCCACATTTAAAGAATACTATCGTTAATGCCAACGTTGTAAGGGGTAAACAAAAGTCGCATACAATACTCATTATTTCAGTCGATGTAGTGGCTTTGGAAAAGACCCCTAACAATGTACTTGCATACTTGATATGGACACAGAGAAGGAGCTTTAGATAAATGGTAAATGATTCATATAACACAGTTTTTATGTAGATTGAAAGTGGCGTATCATCCTTTAACTCTGCATGAACTGTTTCGTCATACTGCATTGTAGAGCGGGGAATAAATCAAAGTAATTTTATATCAAATTATGTTTTTTCATGTGTAAAGTGTATCGAATGTGGGAATCATTCATTTGTGCATATTAGTAATTTTTGTCAGACAAAAAGCAATTAGTTACATTATGTTTTGTGTCTCAAGTGTTTGTTGTCCTATAAACTGTGACAGTGATATGATGACAGACACACTGGAACACTTTGTGTGCTTTTTGATGTTGTTGTTTTTTTGTTTTTTTCAAATATAACTGATAAATTCCCAAAAGATTTTATCAGAAAATATGTATTTATTAAATTACAACAGGGTCAATAAATGACTTTTTTAAATTAGCTTTATTTGTTTATGTATTTATTATTTCACTGCAATTGCTTCCATTTGTATTAATTCTCAATTCCTGGCTTAAATTGCATTGCCACTATAAATAGTGGCTGTTTATTGTGGCAATCTGATTGGCTGTACTGTGTCCTTCGTCATGTGTCAGACATCACAAACTCATACGATGCAGTAATATAAATAAAATAATAGTTTTCAGCACCTGATTTTGGACCACGAGCTCCTCCCTGATTATACTGACCCTGGTCCATTATAGTTTACCCTGTCCTCTATTCTGTAACTTGGCAAATGAAAATTTCAGAGGCATGAATATTTCAATTTTGAACTATATTACAAGGCTTGTAAATGAGTTATTCAATCTACAGCCCGAAAATTAAATTTCTTCATTTCTTTCAAAATGCTTGCGTCCACTTCAGTTTGAGAACATTTTAATAATGTCTCATATTTGTGTTCTGAGTAAATTCTTCATTTCATTTAAAAAATGTTTTTCCTTATTTTCTTGTTTCTACGGCGTGACGACTACACAATTTTGAAATTAATGCTTTTGTCCCACAGAATATGAAGACAAAAGAAGTGTCATATTTTGATGAAACTGAGTGTGTGGAACAGCCTGAGTATACGGATGAATATGGAGACATTTTCATGTTAAACATTTTTAACATTGTACGGAGATCCTTCTGCAATAAAAGTTAACATTTATTGGAGCGGTCATGGTTTCACTATTCAAGCCAAAAGTAGGTGACTATTTGATGGTAGAAGGATATATTTTAACTTTCATGCTTTTTTCCTGACAGTTGCTGAACATGTCAGAGGAGCGCATGGAAGATGGATTCACCATGCCCCCAGATTCAGGAACAGATGACGGAGATATGACCAGACTGGTGTTGCAACATTGTATGATGCCTGCGTACCAGTTCATTATCCAAGTAGCACCTGATCAGACTTTGGTAACGCATTTAACTTACTTGATGCTTAACATGCTTAATTTTGTGCTTGTGCCACAGTTATATTGCTGGTCATTCAGCTGTTGTGGTGCAGCAAATATATAGATGGGCTGTTGATTTTGGGTAGGAATCAGTGTTTTGCAAAGTTTCCCTGTCAGTCAAAGCAAAAAACCTCAGCCAATAATCAGAAACAAGAACCTAATAATAGATATTTATCAATGCCATATGAACGGCCTCAGAAAAAAGAAAAAAAAGAAAAAAGAATTTCATTTTGACAACTCGTAGCTTTTATGTTGATAATTTGGTGAAACTGGTCCCTGGTTGGGAGTCTTCATTACATGTAATTCTCCATCTCGTTAACCAGAAAGCTAGTTGTGCACATTACATCCTTTATGCCAGGTGTGACAACTGATTCAATTAAGGTAAATTGTAAAATGTATTAAAGATAATCCATAAACATAGGCATATTGTGCAGTCACATCATAAACTGAACTGCATTTTTGTGTATTTCTGGGAGCTAAAATCCACTGTACTTTTGTTTATTCTCCAACCCTCACCCCATATTTCCTTGTCCTGAATAACTCAGAAGACAAAGTGTTTAGATCCACCACTTTTATGTACACTACAGTGGTCAAAATAACAGTAACCCTGCTCACTACTTTTCCTACACTGACCAGCCACATGGTACAGAGGTCAGATGCTTCACAGATGATTTCACAGCTATGAAGTATGTGTGTATTTTGCCTGCTGTGGAAGGTCAGTAATCACTGATAAAATCAGTTCTAATGTAATTTACATTTCAGGAAATTTTAAAAATGGCCATCTTTATTCAAGAATTATCTGACCATATAACCATAAACTATTTACATATAACATGAGCAAGGTATGTGCATAAAATCACTCAATCAATCATTAAAATCGCTTATTCATTTTTAATCAAGAATTCACATAATATCAAGTTAACAGACTGTTCCTCTATCAGTTGTAAACAAATGGTGTATACTTTCAAACAGTACATGGGCAGCATACAACTCTAGAAAGACAGACCCTTTAAACAATAGGCAATCAGACGCATGTTTAATTCCTGAAATGATCTGGCAGGAATATGCAACAATTACCACTGGCAATCAACACAAAGGATTTGATTATCTTCAGCGACTCATTCATATATACATAGTCCTAACATCTGAGGCATTCAGACCGTCTCCACAAGTACCTTGTCATCTGCTAAAATTAATTCTCATATGCCATTAGGCCTTTCTCAGAATTGACATTAGACTTGTGTGTGTGTGGTGTGTAATAAAGTATATCCATCTACATACGCTAAACAATGAGAACTGTATGCCAAACGTGTAACACAAAGGATATCACGTTTTCATTTTATGACATCTTCAGACTAAAAAAAAAAAAAAAAAATTAATACTGGAAGTCAGTCATTATCTCTTTCTTCCTTCAACAGATGTCTCAACCTTGCTGAGTGGTGCTTAAAGCAGATGGTTTGGACCAGTATTGGAAACCTGCCAGGTTGGAATTGCTTTTTAATATATGTATATGAAATCATCTGAATCTCAGTAATCAGAAATACTTTTTTCAACTAAAAATCGAGATGACTGAAATTGTATCAGAGGTTATGAAGAGTATTCGACCTAGTCTGGCTCACCGGATGCAAACTGTGGGTATAAACCTGCTATTGGCCAACTATTTCTAGTTGAAATCCTCCTCCTCTTCCTTTATCCGTGTGTTCCTGTTTTGCAAGTGCACTATTGCTGCATCCTGCGCTCAGTGCTGCTCAAGATGATTATAATTGATTTAGTTATGCAAAAAGACCAGAGTGTTTTTCCCCTATAGCAGAATAATATATAGGTGCAGCCAGATCTTTCTTCAACACAGGCACAGGAGGTGGAAATATACTATACTAGACCTGAGTATGAAAAACAATGGATTGTAGTCCAAGAGTACAAATGATGCCCACATGTAATCTGAGAGATTATGAGAGAAACTGACTGAGAATCTTCCAAATTACATTTTGTAATAACAAGAACAGATCTTTTAAATGTCAAAACATGTGTAAATAATGAAATTAATGATGGCTGAATTCCATTTAGCTGCTTCAGTTTCAGGCTCCTGATATTGTGCATCCTGGCTCACTGTCACGCAGCAGGGCCGTTTATGATATTAACAACACCTGTGCTTTTTCTACTGTGACATTTCAAAATGTCTGCTGTGAAAAAGGCCTGCAGCTTAATACTCTGTCCTTTCAGTACGATTTTGAACTGTGGTTTTCAACCAGGTTGTATGTTGATTGAAACATTCATGATTAAACTGTATTTGGTTGAAATTGAAACTAAATCTTCCTGCCCCCACCACTACACACCCACCCACACACACACACACACACACACTGACATTGTCCAGTACTTACAGGCTCACCACATTGACTCTGGCTGATTAAAGCTCTGCTCAGGGTGAAATTAGGTGCTGCATAGTCTGTTAAGGTAACCAAACTCTTAAACGTATTTGCATGCCTTTGACTTTTTTATGATTTATTGTTTCACAGCATTTGAGCTCATTGGTTGTCCTGTGGACTTTAAAATAGTAATTTAACCCCCTTTTTTCAAATGCATTGTTACACTGCCCTCCTCTGGTCAAATGTTCCTTAACTGTTGCATTAAACACCACTGTTAGGTGTCAGTAAGGTGAGGGCTTGCAGGATACTACATGCACAGCATGGAGAGCTGCGGCAATAAATGTTAATGTAAGTGTACTGATGGAAGACATTGTAATCTTTGATTATTTTACTTTTAGGGTTCGTTGCTTTGAAGAAAGGATTCTTCTTGAAGAAAATGCAATTTTATTTATTATTTATGTTACTTTTGAAATGTACATGTTGTTTGAGTACATTTAAATGTGTTTATTTTTAATTTACAAAATGTATCCTTGGCAGTCCTAATATAAATTGACATGAGAGCCTCTGTTTTGCGTCTGATATGTGCCTTCTTCATGTTACTTCAACACTTTCATAGCATCAAGATTTATATTTGGTAAATCATTTGTCCACATATTTTTTTTTTTCCTACATGACACCCCCAGGTGATGTTGGCTAATCAGACCTCCTCTCAGGTGTGTGGGGGGTTTTAAAGGCTGTTTGCTTGACATGGACCAAACTCCCCTGTATGGCTTTGTTGCACCTGTTAGGACGACACATGTTGCACCTTTTTATCAAGGAATCTGGTGCCCTCATGAACATCCCAGTATAGTTTTTATCTGATTTGAACCTGAGCAGAGGTCTGATCAGCCACAATAACCTAAAACAGCTGTGGGGTTGTGCAGGGCAGTTAATTATAGGTTTCATTTTCATACACACTACTGCAACTATTGATCTTATTTCAAATACAAGTACATGGTGGTCTTATACAAGTGGAAATATCAAAATGGATTAGAAATATTGGAATGACTTGTGTTTGTTACCCATTAAACCATTTAGGGCAAATTTGGCATGGTGTATAAAGTGGCATAAAATGTCAAAGATAATTACAGTATTGTGTAAATGTACTCTTTACCACTGTTATTTAGCAGATGCATATATACATCTAAAAATGTATATATGCATAAACACTTCAGTTTACAGGATCTTCATTATAACACAAGGTGGCGCCTGTTCGACTGTGATATACGTGTCGACTTGACCTGGGCCTAGATAACTAAACATTAGAAATTCACCAGGGCTGTATGCAGGCTTTACAAACACAACAAGCAAGTGCGTTGCTTAGTTTTATTTAAACTGTAGTTGAATGAGAGGAGGCCCTTTGGGGTGTCAGACAGGCGTGGCAGTGGGCTGGTCGAAGGCGCGCTCGGCGATAATAAACGACAGGACCCATTGACTTGGTGTCAGCTGAGGCCCTGAAATACTCTGACAAAGGAACCGTGGTGCTGCAACCCCACACTGACAGATTTGTTGTGGTTAACATCATCTGCTTGTTCTGAGGACGGCTTCGGGCGGTGGGTGTGCCGCACCCACACAGAGGAGACGGTCCCGAGGATGCACTGAGGTGAGTACGCTGCCTGCTAATATTTGTGTTTAGATGTGTCGAACAAGGTAATCGTGGTTATGTGACTGGGCGTAGTGCAAGCTCTTCCTGACGCGTGAATGAGCGGTGTGTGCGCATTTCACTGCTGGTGTCTCAGTCTGTAGTCCTCACTGACTGATGTCTGCCATGTAGTCGGTCATACGGTGCACAGCCCTCTTTGTACGAACACATTTAAATGGGCGACGTGCTTGCGGAGAGGAATAACTGCACACAGCCCCCCATCATCCATATTACCTATGTTTTCATGTATTCAATGTTTCCTGCAGATAAAGGCCCGTGTTTAGTGCAAGGTCTCATATGTGCAGCGTCTGTCGTGTATTCAGAGTGAGACTGCAAATTTGTGATGTCTGATCTCGCTCATTAGCGTGCCAGTAGTGTTTTATTTGTTGTTGGGTTGTTTTTTTGTTGTTTTTTTACGTCCGGACGGTATTCATGTGTGGGCATGACGAGCTTATGTTGATGGGGTTTTTTTTTTTTTTTTTGAGCGTTTGCTCGGTTCCTTATAGGAACGTCGTGCGGTGTTGTCTCGCTTGTCGCTGCTGACTTGTGCATTTTGCGGGTGACCATTAGCGGTTCCTCCGCTCTGCTGGTGCTGATGCTGCAGGCTGCGCATAGTGTTGCTAAGCAGCCATGCTGCGCGCGGGCCGCTAGCGGGTGGATGATGCTACAAAAGCATAAAACTAATCCTACAGATATTGTGCAATCATAATGAAATATAGGGCTGTGCATACACTGTGCCGCACTCACGTGACTATCTGATCAATAGGCTGCCCCATGTGTGCAGGTTTATATCCACCACAGCACAATGGCACCCACTGCACCTATGAGGGATTCATCTCAGTCTCAGTAGTATAGACCTTCATGATAAAGTCAGCGTTTGTGGGTATTAGTTTCACTGTATTGTCCCTGTTGTCCCCTCAAATAACTTCTCATTTCTTTATTTTGAATTAGTAAAAAGTTGTGCATAAATTAAGCCTTTTATTAATCTTACTAAAAACAATCCAGTTATAGAAACTGTAAATACATTGTAACAAGGCTCACCAATATTGAAGGTAAACATGATTTTGCCAGTTGATTTATTCAAAAGCAACTCAATAACCCGTTGGCATTACGAATAATAATCTATTAATATAGTCAATAAAAACCTTTAAAAGTCCCCTGACTATTAGGACTCAATCACTTCCCTTTTATTTTTTAAACCGCCTTTATATTCATTCCTTTCTAAAGTGTTTCTGTATATTTTGATTGTTTATTATTACTTTACACTAGTGCTTGCATATAGTGCAGATGGCAGCCAGATTTCCCATTAGAGGCTAGAGAGACATGCCTGTCTTTAAAATGTATCATACCACTTCACCAATCACCCATTAATGCATTTTCATCTTGTGTATGCTGCATTTCTGCAAGACACTCCATCTGATTGATGATTTTTAGAGTTAATTACTCCACTTATCCGCGGGTTGAATACAACAAAGTTGCCCCAGTAATTCATGCCATAAAATATATATTTAGAGAAGTCTTACTTAAGTTTAGTTTTGTGATGTATAGAAATATTAGAGTAGAAGTCAAATGTGAAAAGAAAATTTTGGTTTAGTTTCAATTATACTGTGGACATCAGGTCAGAACTAACCATGATTGGATAGCTAGTTATTGAGGGCTTCATCTAAATGTTTAAAGTTTTATGGTATTATCAAGGAGTTAAATATAAAATGAAGGCATCTGATGAGTTTCAGTGAGTCTAGACAGCTGAAATATCCTTATTTCAGCAAATTAATACAATGTAAAAGATTTTACAAGTGATTGCAATTATTCATCATTATATTATTTTGAAAAAAATAGTAATAATGAGTCTGCTTTGTTAAAAACTAGTTACATAACTGGTAAGGATCCACTAACCAGCCATTCTGACATAAACCATGTCAGTGCTCAGAGACAGATGCCTACTAAAACCACTGCAAATGGGTAGATTTAGAGCAGACAATACACCTATGTCCTGTAAATGTGAAGATAGTGTGTGCCATAATCTTTATTTTTTTCTTAAGGAAATTAGAGGTTTAGTTCACTTCTTTAGGTAGATATTAGGCCAACAATCTCAGTGTCTTGCAACAGAGCACAGCAGCAACAGCAAGTTACAAGTTAATGTTATGGATAGGTTTATGTAATCTTTGGAGGTATTAACCAGTTTAAGTAATTTGGTTTTTGATTAGATGTTTGTAGTTTGTTTCCAAAGTTAGAACCCAGCTATAGGAGAAGAGCTAAATGGCATGAAGCTTCCCTCCTTCCTCAGACAGAAGCAAGGTGATAAAGCGGCACGGCCAGTCTGCCACCAAAATGTGACTAAGGATAAGAAGGCAGCCGTGGTGGGCCAGAAGCCAGCTCTCCATGTCTCCTCTCAGTCATTAGGACCCTCCCTGGAGACAGAGGCTTTCTATCTGCTGCCTGTCAGCAGCTGGGCCCCATCTACTCTCTTTAGAGTCATACACACAGTGAACCGTCCTCTATTGTGATAGAGCAAAGAGCAGGTTGGCTGCCGCTTCCACATGATGAAGCTTGGCTGCTGCTGATCACTTAAAAACTGATTTCTTAAAAAATCCTGAATACGTTTAAGTGTTAATTGCAAATGCAATAATGAAAAATAAGTATGAATATCTGTTTGTGAAAAACTGAATCATATTCAAAGCAAAACACAGACTACTACAGGCTGGCCAACAACATAAAGCATATGTCACTGTGTGTTTAGGGAGCTCAGTTAATGCTTTGGGGAGATGCTGATGTTTTTAGATAACTGGTGCAGTATTTCGGTGCCTTTTGAGTCGACGAAGCCTGACACTGTCAGATTAAAGTGCACATTTTATCCAGAAACTCCATTAAAGGTTTAGTCATCTGTCAAAGCTTTATGTGTGCAATGCAATGAGATTTAGTAAATGCACATGGACCTGATGTAACCATCCCCTGTGCTGTTGGTGTGGACATCTTTATAAACATTGTCCTGGATGTTTAAAACAGTCTTCTGGGTTAGGTAGCTTTGTCTTACAGTCTTGCAACTAATCAAGTAAATAAGTAATTGAGTCAGTAAGATGTAGCACAGGAGGGAGGGTGTGGTGTGTTTAGGACCTTATCTGCTCCCTGCAGCGCAGTGTGTTTGTGCGAGTTGAGTGTGTTTCTATTGGGGAGTGGCCAGCTCTTCTCTAAAGATCCTTACAGTAACTCTTCACTCTTCCTCCAATTACTGAGCAGTATCTGGAGCTAACTTCCTGTTAGTGGTTCTGATGTTGCTGTCTGTGAGCTCTTACTGCTAATGCTGCATTTTCTGTAGCTCTGCACTTCCACCGGCCATTGTCTCGAGGAAAACAGCATCCCTAATGTGAGGGTAGGTTTCTCAATTTAATGCTGCCATTTGGACATTCAGAGGAATCAAGGCGTGTTTTAATGCTGTGTATTTTCGTACATGCCCAAAGAAACCAAAAAACAGTATACTGGGATCATATTGTTTGAATTAGCAATTGTTATTTAATATTTGATTATCTTTAGATCTCCTTAACTACCTCTGACTGATGTCTACCACTGGATCTTTAGGCAGATGTCTTGTGGATGCTTGAAAGTGTAATCTCGGGAAGATTAAAAATTAGTCGGCACGTTTCACCTCTTCAAATAGCACATTTACTTACATTTCCTAGAATAAGCATTGATGTTGATGTATATATCTTCTGAACAGCATTACAGCTGCAGGAAGACCTGCCTTATGGTTATAAAATTTAAATATTTCTTAAAACTGTTTCATCTTTTATACTTTTCTTTTATCCTATATTCTCTCTTCTCTCTTAAGTGTCATATTTGTTGCAATATTTTAACACCAAACTGCACTCATTATTGATTAACAAATTACTATGTTTTTGAATAAGTATTTGGCCAAACACGCAGGTCACCTGTATCTGCCATTGTTACTCAAAGGACAGTGCTGTTAAATGAATTAGGGTGATGAATAATCTATGAAAAACTGTGAATATTACAAGCCACGCCTTGATCATGCCACGTCATTCAAAGTCAGGGTGGAAAGGTCAGGATGCTCAGTGGTCTGCACTGATCTGCATATTTGCTCTGATTTGTTAGGTCATTTCGTTATCCCTATAACATCATAAACCATTCCTGAATAGCACTTTTACTTTTACTTACTGATGTCTCACTTCTTTTCTACACAGTTCTCCCCACTCAACCCTTGTTGTAAGACACCTACTGCAAAACAGTAGAAAATGAGCAAGTCCCCCACCCCTAAGGGCACCCCAGTGCAGCGCAGCCCCAGTGATGGGGTCCCTGAGAGCCTCCAGTCTCAGCATTCAACCCCTGGCTCCGGACCCCAGCATAAGAAACGCATCTCAAGCCTCCTTCAGAGTCCGGTAAGATAGATATATATGTGTGTGTGTGTGTGTGTGTGTGTGTGTATCCTCTAGATACAATTATCTCTTCATATTATTATCGCATCCTTAAAAGTATTCTTATGGCTCAGTTTTTGCATTTGTAGTAAAATTAGACAAACCACAAGTTAACAAAGAACAATTTAAATCCTATTTATCATATGTGCATGTGCTGTGTATGTGCTAATGTAATACATCCGTATTTATGTTTGTGTCTGTGTACAGTCATTCAGGGAGGAACTGGATGTGCTAATCCAGGAACAGATGAAAAAGGGCGGCAGCTCATCCAACCTATGGGCACTGAGGCAGCTGGCTGACTTCATGGCCTCACATGGCTCTCCGGCCGCCCTACCAGTCTCCCCTTCCAGTACGTGCACAAAACCTTTAAATATAATGCATACACTTTCAAAATGATATTGTTAGACCTGATATTTTATTATTCGTCTGTGTGTGTCATAACTGTCATAAGTGTTGCATGGAAACAATGGTTTGCTTGGCGGGGTCTTTATGTCAGACTCCAACACTGATGTTCTTTACTTATGAACCTACATGCAGCAACAGTAGAAGCAACAGTAAAATGCAGTTGGATTGACAACTTAATGTGCCCCTGTGTGGGAGGTGTTAATGTCTCATTACATGTAGCGTGTTTCTACCTTTTTTAATGAAACACAGTCATCATTAATGACATTAAGTATACCCGTGCTTTTGCTGCTATTATGACAAGTTAAAACATTTGCTGTGAAAACTATCAATATGTATGCCTACAATTGTTTAATCAAAATCATTAAACATTCTCATCTTTTCTGCCCTCTCTGTCTCTGTCTGTTTTTTTCTTTTTATTCTTCCACTACACAGACATGATGATGGTGACACCCATCAACGACCTGCATGGCTGGGAGCCTGGCAGCATGGTGAAGGGGGAAAGGTTGATGCGCTGTAAGCTAGCCAGTGTCCATCGCCTGTTCGACCTCTATGGCTGGGCTCAGATCAGCCACAACTGTCTTACTGTTAGTTTTTTTTTATTTAATTAACGGACAGCTCGTCACACAATGGCGTAATATTTTGGTTTGTTTCCGTTGTCATTCTGTCTTTACTGACGTCTTTCTGCCTCGTTGACAGCTGCGTGTTAGTAAAGAACAGGAACACTTCCTTGTGCTACCAGACGGCCTGGCCTACGGCGAGGTGACTGGATCCAGCCTGGTGAGTCGGTCTAATCATGGTCACAATAGGGAACAGGCACATAGTGTTTGCTAGTGATTGGCTGTTTATTGAGAAGTGCATTCAGCTCTAAAGTGTTGGTGATATGATGCCATTTTTAATGTTGATCTGTGAGTCAGTCCACAACTTTCCAGTAAAATATTTCAACTTGTAATGGATAGATTGCCATGTAATTTTTACATTTTATCAGTTAAACCCTATGTTTGCACAGCAGTACATTTTGATATGACATTTTGCTTCCCCCACTGTGGTGAAAAGATATCGTAGATGTTGAGTTTGCTTCCCGAACACTGTTTCTTAAGAGGATCCAGTCAAGTCTAGGTGGTAGTTCTGGGCCTTTCTGTGAAGCACATGCTGATGGTGTCATGTGGTTTTCCAGCTAAAGGTGAACATCCTTGGTGAAGTGGTGGAGAAGGGCAGTACCAACCTTGGTGTGGACACAGAGAAGTTCAGCCTGCATTCAGCCATCTATTCGGCCCGGCCAGATGTTCGCTGCCTGCTGCACCTCCACACACCGGCCACGGCGGCGGTGAGTCAGCTTGGGACGATGCTGTGTGGGAAGCTGACATTAGCTCAAAGCTCTGTACTGTCTTCTTGTTTAGAGGATTAAACCACATTACACTTCTACTGGTCATATCCAGATACACAATGAGATGCACTGCTGGATAGAGGATGCAGTAAATGCACAGACATACACTAAACACACAACACATTTTAGATCATTGGATGACATTTCACCTGCAGCGTTTTCAGTATGCCATTGGCTAGCATGGATACACATTGTGACTTCCTCATTCTGGATCATGAAGTTTGCTGCCACGACTGACGGCTAACTATCTCCAGGTTTCAGCTATGAAGCGTGGCCTCCTGCCACTGTCTCACGAGGCCCTGCTGGTCGGTGACGTGGCCTATTATGACTACAATGGAGTCATGGAGGAGGAGGAGGACAGAGTGGAGCTGCAGAAGAGCCTGGGTCCCACCTGTAAGGTGAGCAGACCACAAGAGACATGATGGTTAATGTGAAAGTCATGTATTATCACACTGTTACTGCTCTTGTGCCTCCCACATGAGCTTTAATGAGCTGGAAGAATGAATAGAGAAAAGACATAAGGTGATGTGGCCTTATGTTAGATTAATTACTGAAGCTGGTTCTCCTGCATGGAGGCTAAGATTCTTTTGAATCTAGTGTTAATGTTGATTTTGTGATGTACAGGTACTGGTGCTGAGAAATCACGGCATCGTAGCTCTGGGGGAGTCTGTGGAGGAGGCCTTCTACACCATCTATCACATCCAGGCTGCCTGCCAGATCCAGGTAGTGCACACACACACACATTCTCTGACTAGTAGCTGACTTACTCGGGATAAGTGCTGCCATTGCATGAGTGTGAGTGGGAGAGTGAGCTTGTGTATGTAATGTAGATGCACCAATTTTACACCTGGGCAGTTGCCCTTCTCTTAATATCCTTTCCCTGTAATTCAGTCAGCATCTCTACACTGCAGGGTAATGCAGTGTAACACAGTAGTGTTGTATGCCAGAAGAGACACTGCACTTCTTGTACAGGGCCGGCAGTGACCTGTAGGGAAGCAGATTTTACTGTAAGGTTAGCTGGAAAAGAGAAATGGTAGCCTGTTTAAAATCTGTGTTGTTTTTTTTTTGTGCCAGGTGTCAGCGTTGTGTTGTGCTGGAGGTGAACAAAACCTGATTCTGCTAGACCGGGCCACCCATAAACCCAACCCTGCTGGCACTGTGGGCTGGGCTGGTTCCACCTTTGGGCCCCTGCACAAGAGTCGCATAGGGGAGCATGAGTTTGAAGCCCTCATGAGAACTCTGGATAACTTGGTAGGCAACAGTTATATTGAAGTAAAACATGTGTACAATGATGAACATTTTTTTTTATCATCTTAAGATTTGGTGGCTTTATGAGAATGAAGTCTCATACTACTTTACCATTTACAAAATATTAAAGGAACAGTTTGATATTTTGGGAAATATGCTTTTTGGCTTTCTTGCCAAGAGTGAGATGATGGTATGGCGAGTATGAAGCTACAGACTATTTGCATCATATTTTGCATACACCATCTAATACTTCTCCCTTTGTTGTTCTTCAGGGTTACCGTACCGGCTACGCCTACCGTTTCCCTGTTTTGCTGGAGCGATCGCGGACACGGAGGGAGGTGGAGGTGCCTGCTACCGCCACAGCCTTTCACCAGTTTGATGATGACGGAGTCCACCCGGCTCTGAGGCAGCACCCCTTTGCCCAGCGCCAGCAGCAGGAGAGGACTCGATGGCTCAACACCCCCAACACCTACCAAAAAGTCAGCCAGGAAGAAGCCAGCCCTGGACATCAGCGCACCACTGTGAGGCTCTGGGATGGAGAATGTGATAAGGCTGGGCGGTCTACTTAACTGACTAACCAGATTTTATAAATAACTGCCTAAACTGCATCACCTGCAATAATTGCACTTAACAAAAAGATGTGTAGACTGAGCCAAATTGTGACTATTAACCTATAACCTAAAAGTTGTGTAATGCTCAAAGAGAGGGGTAGGTAGACTGAGTCGGTAGGGATGTGGATATATAAGAAGCTAAAGAGAGGAAGGATCGGGACCAGGAGTGAGTTTAAAGTGAGCTTATTCAACATAAGCAGTTTTTTCTTTGTAATTGTTGTGCAGCATGTATTTTATTTCCATATTCATAGCTGCAGCGATGAGTCGTTTGGAGACAAAAACAATATGAGACTGGTGGTCTTACATCGGTGGGAGGAGCTTTACTTCCTTTCTGCTTCTCTCCACCTCAGTCCCTCCCACACCCCTCTCTCTCTCTCTCTCTCTCTCTCTCCGTCTCTGCATTGCAGAGGAAGGTCCAGGGCTTAGTTGACTACTGCAGTGCAGAGTCTGCCCTCTGGTGGCAGAACTTCCTTCATAACCTTCATATACAAAATATAAACAAATAAATATACAAAATATAGTTTAAAGGATGGTGTTGCTTCTTTCTTTAAATAATACAGACTGTTCACTTCATTGGACATATTCAGTAATAAAATTCTGCACACTTCTAAAGTGAATTTAGAGATATTGATTTGAATTGTCACATATTTTCGCTCACTTAGTGGCTGAAGGCAGAGGAGGTGACTCAAGCTGGCAGCACATCCATCAAGATAGAGAATCCAAACCAGTTTGTGCCTCTTTTCACCAATCCTCAAGAAGTGATCGCGACACGAAACAAGGTGCTCACTGCTACAATTGTTAGCTTTGTCTTCTACAAAATTTTTTAGGTGAATCAAAAATGTTATACAAGCATTTTTCCCCTCCTCAGATCCGACAGCAGAATCGGCAGGACATGAAGACAGCAGGACCGCAGTCTCAAGTCCTCGCCAGCGTCATAACAGTTGACAGCCCTCCGGTAAACTGCAGTCTCTCTGCTTCCCAGCATCTGACTGTTTTCCTCTTCAGAGTTAAGAGCTATGATTTTTGTGTTACTGCTTGTCCATTAGTCTCCAGTCAGCCCACCTGAAGTCCCACCAGAGCCAGAACCTCCCAACCCCTTTAACCAGCTGACAGATCAGGAGCTGGATGAGTACCGCAAGGAAGTGCAGAGGAAACAGGATGGAGGGACTGATGGTATGATTAATTCAGCTGACTCATGCACATACAGTTACAGTTATGTCTTTCTATTAGGTTTTGAACAATTTATTCTTTAGAGTATTATTGGATTGGAAAATAACTATGATTTTCTTATGCTTTATAGCCAAAAGTATTTTGACAAACATTATACTCAATATGTGATTGTTGAACACTGCATTCCAAAACTATAGCTATTAATGTGTTGCTGTAACAGCCTCCACTCTTCTGATTTTGGAGCCTTGCTGCAGGGATTTGCTCCCATTCAGCCACAAGAGTAACAGTGAGGTCACTGATGTTGTGTGATTTGGCCTGGCTCACAGTCTGTGTTCTAACTCATCCCAAACGTATTGGATAGGGTTGAATTCAGAGCTCTGTGCAGACCACTGTTTCATCACCAAACTTGGGAAGCCATTGGTATACCAATGTCACCATTGTCATGTTGAAATGGGAAAGTGCCTAACCCCAGTCTGTCAGATAGGGGTGTCCACATACTTTTGGCTTTAGGTTACCCCTCACTGCACACTTTCCTCTAACCTTTTAAAGGGCCTGTGTGTAACATTTATAATTACCAATATATCGATATGTATTAATAAATCTAAATAATATTAAACTAGAGTTTCACTTGTTACTGTGAAATCATGCAACACCATGCATCATTTGTTGCACGTACAGTAATGTAAAGTGCAACTGGTAGAGAGAGACTGCCAATTTTGTTTGTTTATGGTAATGGATCATGTTTTTAAAAATGTATACAGCAACCATCATTGAAGTTAAAATGATACACACTGCACCCTTAAAGCAAGTTCGATTTCACTTTAGACTGTGTTGTAATCTTTGTCCACTTCTCTTTGCCTCACAAAACTAACTTCCTGCTCGGCTGAGCACTCACTTTCCCTCACTGTGTGTTTATGTTTGTGTAAGTAGGGGAGGAGGTGGCAAATGACAAGGAGTCTTCCCCTGCTACCTCTCCCACAAAGGGCCCTCCGCCCAGCCAACCCTCTATCACAGGTGAGGCTTGGCAGTGCACTGACGTCTGCCCTGCTCGCCTTGCATACTGGCTATCTGTTCCAAGTCTTACATAGACCCATGTGTGACTCATTGCTGCTTCTGCACTTTTATGCTTAAATGCTCACTGACTGCCATGTTACTCCTCATCATGTGTAGTAGATACTGTCTCTGTATTAGAAGGATGTTTAATTAGTAGTTTTTCATTTTATATAAATAAAATGTTTTCAAAATGGAAACACATACATAAGAAATGAAATAAACGTTTTTTATTTTTATTTTTTTAAATACACCCTTGTATAAGGAATAAAACACTTACCTCTGGTAGTTTCTGGGCAGGGATTGAGATACAGTCCACTGGAGATTTCTGCTTCCACTCAAAACTGTTGACGTGGATGAAATTTCAGTTTGGTGCTCTCATCATTGAGTATAATTGAACTACTGATGAAATAATAAATCTTTTTTCTTCTTACTTTACACATTGGCTACACTATGGAGTAACATGGGGCATCAGGTTTTGTTGGCGTGTTTAATAGATGTTTCTCTAGGAAGACATTTTGGCTTGTCAAGGTTCAATATAATATAATAACAAATGGCTGTGGTGCAATTAGCAGCATGCGCAACACAGGGCCCCATGTAAATGGACGTAGCCATGATTACTGTCATTAGCTACACCTGTTTTAAGTCAAAATGTCTTTTTTAAAGTCTGTTGCCTCGTTACTGTTTGATTTACATTTGCTACATTTCAGCCCTTTGAAGGGAAATCCATCTGTCTCTGTACCCACTGTATCTCCTGTACCTGTCTCTCTCTGTCTGTCCTTTTCTGTGTTACTCCACACTGATTCATAGGGCACACTTCTGGTGCTTTGGTCTTGTCTCACTAGTAAGTACAGATAAACAGTTTGACAACCCGCTTCTCATCAAGCAAGCATGTTCATCTGCAGTGACTTATCTAGCATGTAGCCTTGCAGCTCTGTCACGCTCAAGACTTTCTGTCTGTTACCTAAACTTCTGCCTTTCTTGTTTTCATCCTGGTGTAGAGGAGACAAAGACTGACTCTCCAGCCATACAGAACGGAGGCGAGGAGGAAAAGCAGACCACAGAAGAACTGGAGAAAGGGATGAAGGCTCTTTCAACCAATGACACCACCTCCACCCCTGTTGCTCCACCGGCCAAACCACAGGGCGGCACCCCCGAGGGTTCGCCTTCCAAATCGCCATCCAAGAAGAAAAAGAAGTTCAAGCCACCATCATTCCTGAAAAAGAGCAAGAAGCAGAAGGAGAAAGCGGAGACCTGAGGAGTTCATACAGACAAGACCTCGGTGAAATACTACTGTGAAATATTTCTTAGTGTATGATGGAGTAGCAGATGGGTGGAGTTAACTACATAAGGTCTTTTCAAACACAGTTGAGATGTCATTCATAAACTCGGTGTACTAAATTGACTTTCAAATACTTTACTGTTACACTGTTACTCATTGATTTGATCTATGTGGTGATTCATCTTAAGCTGGTTAAAAAAAACACTGATAATTACTTTCACATACTATTTGACCCAGGTCAGATAAAACCCAACATTTTGACACTACTTCTTATCACTCTGTCACACATACACACACACACACACAATCCCTGCATTTTTCACATCTTATTTTCATCTGCTGTGCTATGAAACTATTACTTAACTTCACAGTATAGACATTTTAAACTAGGATTACTAGTGTGATCCTATGCACATGCTACTCACTTTCATACTTTTTTTTAATCCCCATGAATTGCTGAGCTAATCCATATCTTAGACATTATGTATATTGACATTCTAGTAAGTTACATTTGTTCACGGGCATCTTCTAGTCATGATTTGGTTATAATTATCAGATAGATGTTGCTGGTATACTATGTGAGCACAGGTGTAGTACATGTAGAAATATACTGATAGCTACTGATTGTGCTCTTCTGAATGCTGGTTTTGTGTAAAACTATCAGCCTATTGACGTTATTACAGCAGGGACGAAAGAGGAAAAAGAAAGCGGGGAAAAATTATACTGGCTTGCAACAAACACAGGCCGTTAAAAATACCATTCTTACCCCCATCAAAAAAGGTATATAACACATAAAGTATCTGTTGCTTGTCAATGCAGTTTTTAAACCCGGTAATAGAAGATACTGAAGGTACTAAACATTCCACTTTTCTCATTTTCTTTTCAATGTATGTGTGCAAAATACCTCTTAACAGTTGTATTTATTTTCTGTTTTAACCAGTAGCTGTTAAACAAAATGCTGATGTGTGATGTTTGCTCATTGTTTTAATTTATTTTATATTAGAATGTATACGTACGTGTTGCAAGATTATCATGTATCAGTCATTAAAGATCAAGTTTGTTTAAAACCAACTGACCATCTAGTTTATGTATGTGTTGTCTATCTTTTACTGCTGCTGGATTATTATCATGCTTCATCAATTTTAATCACATGTTAATGTAGACTTGTAGGGTGAAAAGGCTCCATAATGCCTTGAAGTCTTATTACTAGAAATTACTAATTATTGAACTAATATATGCCTAAATACTTTCATTTCACTCTATGTATTTACAAATATGTTTCGCTGCAGCATGATGAAGTGCTGCTTCTGTCCTCCAGGTCGATAGAGGGCGCTGTTCTACAGAGAGCGTACCGGACGTTCCCTCATCAGCCCTCCATCAAAGACAACAGAAGGCCCTGCTTTTAGAGTAGTGATCAGTAACTATATACAGAGCAACAACACGCTACTTATGAAGAGTTTTCGGCGTATTTTGTAATTAGTACGACTTGATTTGTTATAAAGATGGGCAGGAGCAGGAGCCGAACTCCACCGAGGCGAGGTAAGAAGCTAGAAGTGGCTCACTTGGCTAACAGTACTTACGTGTGCACGTTAGCTGACAATTTTAGCTGATAACGTTGTTTTCTCTTCTTTACCAAGCTGAGAAAGCAAATATTTCTTTATAAACGTCCCTCCAAACAATTCCGACATATTTTATTTTAGCTATTTAGTTGACATTGTACCACAAAATGTGACACATCACCTTTCAATTAACCGCTAGCTACCGTTACACTCCGTGCTGTAAATTGGCTAAACGTGGTTTAGTACATCAATTGTGTGCTATATTAAATCTCTATTGTCTTTAACTAGCATGTTTCCTCCTATTTTCAGAATCTCTAATATAATATTCAGCTCCCTGTAACTGAACTTAATGAAATTGGTAGCGGTGTTTGCTGTATTTCCGATGCAATACAAGTTATTTTTAGGGATATTATGAAGCGAAGTATTTGTTAGTTTGGAGTTGTTGGGCTTCTTTGGTTTTTTGTTTTTTTTTAGCTACCCAACTTATTACAGACTGCACTCGGACTGTAGTTAAGATTGAAGTTATTCTGCGGTGTTTGTCCAGATAAAATAAGCTTATTTGCAGTTTGTATTTAACTCTTAAGACATGTGCTTATTGTCTTAACTTGACCAGAGTATATCCACATTATCGTGTAAAAATGGGTATTACCTCCACTGCTGATGTTTGGCTGGTTATTAAATTGTTGTTTTTTTTAAAGTATGAGTCAGTCTTTTGGAGTGTGATACTTTATACATTTGAGCTTAGAGTATTGGCCATAATGTAATTTGTTATTGATAGAATGTAATTGATAGTCTATAATATCGGAGACTATATGCAGCTGCAGCATTTTTTTTTAATTTTTTTTAAGTAGGGTGAATAATCTGAAGGTGTTAATAATGTTTAAATTTACTACATTTGTGGAAGTAGCTAAAAACAAAGTCCATGATTGCTGTTGAGCCAAGATACAAATAGATTACTTAAATTTTTAAAATCTACTGTATTTTTACTTTGACACCTCTTCAAGTGCAAATCACCAAACATATTATTACTGGATCAGAGTTAAAGCTCAACAAATATATTTAAACTGTAACGTAGCTACAGCCTAATACAGTCAGATTCCACCACTTTATCATCCATTAAGTAAATTTAAGTTGGGTAAATAATAAATAAATGGAATAAACACTGACGTATTCAGTTAACTTATTGACACTTTTTTCCGCTGCGCTCCGCTTTGTTTTAAAGATAAATGCTCACAGTCCTCATACACATGCATTAATATCTCTACTACAGTTGGCTTAAAATGGAGACTCTGCCTTTTTATTTATTGTCGCACGTACAAGCTTAACTCAGTGTGAAGATACTTAGAGTTGATTAAACTAACTCTGATCAGCTGTTCTAGGACTGAAAACTGAAAAGCTTTCCTATCTCAGTGTTGATCAACTCAGAGTTCAGGGTTAGACTCGAGTCTGTTAAGTCTGCTTTCTAACACAGGCCTTAGAGATAGCATGTTTTGCTGAAAAGTGCAACTGTATGGATGCCACATTCCTCAAATTGGATTTGCACTTAATTCCATGATATGCCTTCCTGCAGAAAGAAGACGTTCCCGCTCAAATTCTCGTGAGCGTGAGCGAAGGCGAAGAGAGAGGGATCGCTCTCGTTCTCGAGATCGGGACAGAGACAGGCGGAGAAGCCGATCACGATCTCCTCACAGGAGGCGTTCAAGGTGAAGTCAAACAGTGTTTTGGTGAACTGGTTTATGACAAAGGTCGGTCTTATTTGCGCGGACTACCGGGTAGATAACAGTTGTATTGGGCCAGATAGATTGTGTCCAGAAGATGGTGGGGATAGGGCAGTTGTAGTTTTTGTGTTTAATTGAAATGGAATTAAGTATCAACAGTGCTTTAATTGTTTATTGGATGCGTTCAGATGTTGTTGTTATTGTCTTGGTGCTGTTTTAGTGTTCTTTGCAGAAATGAAGAAAAAACCCAAATGGTGATTTTGGCAGTCATGGCACATTTATCTGCAGTCAAAACAGAATTAAACCAACCATAAAACATATTTATCTAGCCAATATGTTGCAGAGGTAGTTGTGATAACCCGTCCTGCAGCCATCTTTGTGTTCCCTCTGCAGGTCTCCTCCCAGACGTCATCGCTCCTCCTCCATCTCTCCTGGGAGGCAAAAACGTGAAGATGATCGCAAAGACACTAAGGATAAGCCAGCGAAGCCCATTCAGATCTCAGGTATTGGATGAATATGTTTAAATTGTGGGAAATTCAGATCATCGGTGCAAATGATGTTTCAAAGTGCAGTGCTTATATGTTTGTCTGATTCAATGCCATCATGTTTTTTTTTTTATTAACAGAGGAAGACATGCAAGGCAAAACAGAAGAGGAAATTGAGATGATGAAATTGATGGGATTTGCTTCCTTTGACAGCACCAAGGTGAGAGTCCAGGGGACATCTTGTGTTGCGCAGCCACAAGGAGGTGCAGTTTTATTATAAATAAAGTTCAGCCAAACTGAGAAGCAGCAGCAGCAATTTTATGTGTTGACATTCATTTTAGTGAACGTGCCTCATATAATATGCATTTCTACAACAACCTTGTGAATGTCCAAATCAGAGCAGGCAGGATTCATAACGGGACATTGTTCATGCATAATGAAGAGGCTTATATTCCCTTGCATATTGCTCACTAGTCTTACTAGTCAGACAAATACATCACTAAATTCCCATCATGTGTTTTGGAACCACTTTATGGTAAAAGCCTTCCAGCTACATACTCCCAATCAAATTCCTAGCAGCTGGAAGTGTTTCACAGCTGCAGGCATGCGAGTGTATTGCCTATACACTCGCATGCCTGCAGCTGGGTTAAGTTCGCCACTGAGGCCTACCTCATTTGTTGTTATAAAAGTTGGACAAAAAGTGGTGGCCGTCTTTTCTCAGTGGATTATAATACATCAACACTATGAAATTCAGATAGGATATTCAGAATTTTGTCATTATCTTCTGTGTGTTAAATAAAAATTCAAAACCTCCAGCATGGTTTTGTTTACCATCAAGTACATTGTACAGTATTTTCTGGATCCAATTCAGTTGTATGTTTACTGCAGTTTATAATGTGAAATGTTTTTGAAATCAGGCATCTTCTATATTATCTGCACAAATTAGTTGTGTGAGTATGAGCAGCAATGGAAGTCAAACAGACTGCTACATTTCATTAATTAGTAATATCACTATCTTGGAGTCGTGTCATTATCTAACATGAAATATGTGAGAGACACTAACATTGTTTTCAAACAGGGCAGGAAAGCTGATAGTTCTGCAAATGCACACGCTGTCAATGTGACCATGAAGAGAAAGTACAGGTATGTCAAGCCCTCATTTTAAAACAAAATAAAATTGTTTCTAATTGCGTAGAGCTGTATGTGAGGCGTACCCCATTACTAACGTGTTTCACACAGCCATGTGTTGCATAAGGCCTTGTTTTATTACAATGTCTATGATGTGTTTTGAAGTTGTCGTTTAAACCCCAGTTGTTTGTCAGGTTGCTGAGTTAAAACGTCAACTTTCAGTCCCTTCACAGTCAGCACTCTCAGCATCAACCACTGCTATTGTAGCCAATCACCTCTGCAGGTGTTTCGATGCAGAGATCCCTGCTCTCCCATTGGTGCTCGATGATGTAATCTGCAAGTGTTGCGAGGGTAACAGTGATGTAATGTTTTTCTTTTATATATTTATTTTTTAGGCAGTACATGAACAGGAAAGGGGGATTCAACAGACCACTAGACTTCATTGCTTGAAAGTACCAACAACTCATTGTGATACCCAAGAAGCTTACC
Organism: Pampus argenteus; assembly: GCA_036937835.1. Classification (NCBI taxonomy): domain Eukaryota; kingdom Metazoa; phylum Chordata; class Actinopteri; order Scombriformes; family Stromateidae; genus Pampus; species Pampus argenteus. The sequence continues at coordinate 16,316,335 of CM072867.1, forward strand.
TTTGTTCTCGCCTCACAATAGTGGACAATGATGTGCTATATGCTGTTATTTCTAACCTGTTTTGTCTGGTGCAACAGTTCTGTATACACCTTTTTTTTTTTATAAGTAAAGTTATAAGTGTAAATAATAGTGCTTGCAATAAGCCACAGCTGAGTATTGATAGGAGACCCCATGTGCACACAGTACATGGAACTTTATGTTATTGAGGTGTACTGTGTTATTGAATTTGAAATAAAAACATATTTTAAAAGTGTGTGGTTGCAATCCTGATTATGAAAAAGAAAATCTTTGACACAGTCATTATGTGCACCAACATTTTAATAATACATAAATGTTAATGTCCACACTATGACAGTACAAAAAATTCCATTTGTAAATGGATGACATTACATTATATGGACCATACAACAGGCTAATAGGATATTGTTTGATTGGCTAATATTTTTCTGGATTTAATTGTCACTACATTTAATGTAATTCACTATTCTTTCTAATTTCCCAGTTTTGGGATTAATAAAGTCTATCTAAATGTCATCCTACACAGAATACATTTTACAATACATACATTGTTAATGGAAGACTGTTTTTATACAGCTTTATTTTAGAGCAGGCTGACTTTCACAGCTGTGTTTCTGAAAGCAGACTTTGTGATAGGAGGAGCAACAGACGAATAGTAAGACAGCATGTGAATCTGGCCAATCCCTGGTCTCTAAATACGACAAACAACACTACGGGAGCCAATGGTACCCATACACCGCGAAGCAGCATGGCAGAGGGGTGTGTCTTCTGTCAGAAGCGGGCGTTGTCACTTTAGCTCGTGGCCACTGCGGCCAATGGCTTTCAAGTTTATCCGAAAGCAGCCAATCACGACGCAGACGTTTGTAGCGTAGAAACAGCATCCATTGTGGCTTTACTAAGTATCTAGGTGTGAATGCCGATTGGAACCAAAATGGCTGAACAAGAGTCTCAGTTGCAGTCAGCGCCGACCCCCTCGCGATGATTGACTAAATAAACAGCCAATGGGAGTTTACGTTGTTATGTCCAGTACCCAATCATACGCCGGCACACAGAAGCTTTGTGGCAACGTACAGTAGTTTGCTGTCGTCCAGATCAACAAGCCATTATTTTGGAAGCAGTTTGATAAAACACTCACAGTTGATGTCAGTCGCTATCTGCGTTTCCAGCCAGACGTTTCACGCGTGAGATCAGCGATAAAACCAGCACAAAACTAGCCAGCCACACAGTCCAGAAACCGAAAAGGTTGGATGACATCGTCAGTTGAACTTTAATACAACTAGCTGTTTTTTTTTATCCATTTCACTCCAGACGAGCCTGTGACACATGAGCAGCTAACGTTCGGGTTTTTTCAACATATAACCGAGCTAGCAACAACTTTCGTCGTTAATTTGACAGCTTGTCACTGACGCTAACGTTAGCCAACTTGTTTTTTTATGTTTGTTTGTTTTTTTGTCAAACAGAACAATACTCACTCGACTCATTTTTATATGTCAGGCAGTTCTTCGTTTTTTGTCAACAAGCCGCTTTTTTTCTACCTAGAAAACTAACATTAGCGAAAGGTTTGCTTTATAAAGAGGACAAAGCATAACGTAGCTGTTGAGGGATTGTCAGAGTTAGCCTCAAGAACCACTCACCTGAACAATTAACTATCATTAAGGAAGACGCCAGTGATTGTCCTTTTAAGTTTTAAATAGTCCGTTTGACACGTTGTTCAGCGTTACCTCTCGCCTTTAAAATAACGAGTGACAGAAGTGTCAGAAGGAGAGCTAGCTGTCGGACCTGAAGCAGGTTGTGTGCAGCCACGGAGTCCCACATCGGATTGTTTTATTATTATCAGTTTTATTATCAGTGTTATTGTTGAAAATGGCGGCGATCGGAATGGTGCAGATGTTGATCGAAGCAGCCGAGTACCTTGATCGCAGGGAACGAGGTAAAGTATAATTGTATTGTTTGCTACCGTCTGTTTTTATTTGTGGAAAAATCACAATGACCCCCATCCACCCCCACCAGGCTAATTCATACACCTGTCAGTGTCAAAGCAGTGGCGAATCCTGTTGTATATTATTTGTTTTTACATCGAGTAACAGAGCCATGCATTTAATTAAGCAACGTTTTGCACAACAATATATCTGGATTGCATCGCCAACTAAAATAGGTGCAAATCAATATTCAAATATTGTTTTCTTGGATATACTGCATTTGTGCAAACACACACACACACTTACATTTGCATTTTTGATGATAAATTAATTCATGCATATCCGACAGATGCAGTTAGATGTGCAGGGAAACATTGTTTTCGTGGAGGCCCCTCCTTTCCTGCTGTTGTGGTTTGCTAGTGGGGTTTATTCCAGTTCAAGATGACATCATTGTCCAGGCTGAGGGGAGAAAATACTGTAAAAAGATACTGCATGAAATCCATTCATTGCATGCTGCCACTTCAGTCCAAGTCATTGCCCCTGAATGTCTATAGGATCAAGATCAAATGTGGCACATTTTGCAGTCTTCTTAGTCCTGGTTTGGCTTCTTTTCACTCTGACTATATTTTGCATTGCCATATATCTGGACATGTGACCACTACATTGTTTATTTGCTTGCAGAAGCTGAACACGGCTATGCCTCCATGCCACCCTTCATCAGCAGTCGAGAGAGGGAAAGCTTGAAGAGGAAAAGCAAAAGCAAGAAAAACACAAGTAGCAGGTAAAAGCTACTCAGCTTTTTGTGCGTAGAAATAATTATTTATTTTTTTTTTACTTCTGCCCATCATATCCCCATTTTAAAGGTGTCCCCACTGGGTCTGGAATTAATTAATTGTTTGGTGTTTGTTTTCAGTCACGCTTATAATTTGGCCTTTTTTTAATGCTATTCTATAAATGTAAAGTCTGTATCTAAATGCTGTATATAAATCTTCATGATTCTTCAAAATATCAAATTTTCTTTCCCAGCTAAGGTAAACCATTTAAAACTCTGTAACACCAGTATTTGGTGGTTTTCTGATAGAGCTTACACTGGTGTGAAAATCCTCCCGCAGTTACAAGCATAAACATTTCTTTGAGAAGAAGTATATCTCTATAGGTTACCAAAAAAGTCTGCCATTAGGGGTGCTTCACCCAACGTCACGCTGTAAAAGATCAAAAGCTTGACAGGTAATATTTCAACAACACAGACACATATCTCACAAAGATATTTGGAGGGCATAGCATAACTGGCTGTGCATTTTATAATAATAAGTAATAGAGTGCTGTAGCAATGAGACCTAAAACCTGCAAATTAGTCTGCATTTTTGCACCTCAGTTCTCCAGTCGAAGTCGATGTATTTTTTGTTTTGTTTTTTGGTTAGAAGTCTTAAATAAATTCTACAGTTAACACAAGCTTCACAGATTTTCATGTTTTGTTCTATGACATAAAATACATCAGTAAATAGCCCACTAGTGAATTTTGAAGCTTTAACGTGTCTTAAAAAAGGCGATTGCTAACAAGTTTGAGACTAAAGAGGTTAACATTAAATGCACTAGTGCACCTTTACAGCCTCTAGTTGTGTTTATACTCATACTGTTGCAAAACAATTATAACTCAAACTTTCCAACTTGTAGATTTATCAACTTATAGTATTTTCCAATTGTAGTGCTGGTGACATAGAAGTCATGTGACATAGTATAGTTTATTTATAACCTAACGTTAGCTTTTTACCTATGGCAATTGCATTTGTGCTTCAAAAATCATTAAAGTGCTGTTCATTTGTGAAAATGATCTTGCTGAAGAACAACTTTTGTATGCCGCAAATCTTATTTTCTGCAGTAATCCAAAATCCAATAGAAAAATTCCCACTGGATTTTATGTCAAAGGAACCAGGGTGATGCTAACTTCTGCGATGGCCTATAAAAGCATCAGCCCTGCAGCACTCTATGTGTGACCGATACCACTAATGTGCACAGCATTGAGATGTAGTGGTATTTCCTTTTTTTTTTTATAGCATTTTGTTTGTGAAGTCACAATCGCCATGTGAACATTTCGACACCTCACATTCTCAATGCCCTGTATGCCTGATGGCTAATTTGTTCCTAACACTGCTACATACTCCAGTGTGTATCTGTGTGTGAGTTTGTTGGTCTAAGGCCACGCTTTGACTTCCTGTTGTGTTCTTTAAAGTGTGTGACTGACAGCAGCAAACATCCTTCTGGCTTAAGTGGAATGGCCACTCAGTAAGGCAAACTGGGTCAGTCAAGGTGACTGTAGAAGACATTTGATTGAGTGAGCATGTACCAACAGCACCAGTCACCTCGGTGGAACACAACTGCACATACGTACATAGTGTACATTCATAGTCCATAATCCAAATGCTGTGAATTATCAAATGAGGATAGATTTGTGTTGCATCCAAACCTCACAGTTAAATGTGCACTCTGTGATTAGATTGCAGTTTGGATTTCATAATTCTATGTAGTATTTAAAACAGAATATGTGTATATTCTGTGTTTGTGCCACTGTAATACTTCACATGTATTCACATGTAGAGAATTAGGGCCCATACAAGATATAACTGATAAAGCAAAATGTTGCTATTTATCAGACAATTGTACTCCTATGTAAATTTCATCGCAGCACTGATGGAACCATATTCTGTATAGATTTTGGTGAAGGTATACATTATAGCTATTTATGTTCATTAACGCATGGAAATCAATTGATTAATTCATAATTAATAAAAAAAACAAATTAAATATTGCAGAAAAGAGCTCATGCTTGGCTGAGATGAAAAAGTTGGCATATCAGTATAGAGGATGAAGGGTGATGAAAATAGATTTTTCTGATAAACAATGACACTGGGACACCTGCCTCTACAGTAGACACAACACTGGCGCGTTGCTGCCACCCACCATTACCTGTTGCCATTTCTTTAGAAGCATTATAAAATAAAAAATACAAAGGTGACTGACAAAAACACTGAGGCAGTAAATTAGTATGCATACCGTAAATGCAGTGAAATTCCACGCGAAATGAGCAAGGCGTCCGTGTAAAAGGGGTGTTATTGCAGTTTTTGGCATTATTAATGGGTAAATGTATTGAGATAGGTTTATATTTAGGCCTCTTACCTTCTGTAACTCATGTAGGATCTAAAGTTACTAGACTGCTTTCCATAGACGTTTGAGAACGCCTTGTGTATACACCCTCCTGATACAATCTACGTCTCGGTGTCTTGAACCTTTTAAAATAACCTCTTCTCCCTCTTTGCTTGTTTTGAGTGGGATTTTACATCTACAGAATAAACTGCTGCCGCTAAAAGGAATTTAATGTAATATATCAGAAATATTCAGTTTAGTCTTGTTGGGCCTGTCAGTATTTTCACTGATGGCAACAAATTTGTAGTGTCCAAGATGGAAAGATTGACCACTGCAACCATTACCTCTATGCACTACAGGCTTCTGTTTGCTTCAAGCTAAATGCTCAACAGTTTCTTTGAATCAGGATTGGGGAGCTTTATCCAGCTATTTTTAACTTTTAACTTTATGAAACAAGCAATCCAACAAGGTTCATGCAGAAGTGAGAAAGTAAGAACGATTTTAAACTTCTTGGTCAACCTCTCTTTCATTTGTCATTTTTCGAGCGTACAAACAAGTGCATAACTGTGTCTTTGAGGAAAGACTGTCTCAAAAGTGTACACCGTCTCTATGGCGGCAGGCTTTTAACCCCGCTTTTAAATGTGGTGATTCAAAACGGGTATAAACCCTTGTCTTCACACACGCCCAGAGGATAGAACGCACAAACTAGTCCGTTTCTTAGCCTTGAGTGGCTAAATGGCCGTTTGTTCAATATCTGTGTACCTAAGCTTTGTTTGTAAAAGGGGGGGTTGTTTTTGCAGTGTTACATCGTTGGGTTTTAAAGGCTGGACATATAGAGCCCATGAGGTAAGGTATGTGAATAGCCATGTGGGAATATAAATAGGTTTATGTATAGACCGTTGAACATCACAACCCAGTGTAAATCCATCTCCAAAAGCTACAAGATTGCTACACACACAGACATTTTAGTTTTCTATACTATCAAAATCTAATTTAATAAGACAAATTTGAATAATTTCCTGCACTCACCTCATTAGTGTTTTTACACAGTTTTAACATTTTAACATGTTTAGATGGATCCAGCATAGCGAGGTGAACTAGTCTGGTATGGTCAAAGTAGATTACTAGCTGCTGCAGGTCTGTCCTTAGTTTCCAGCCATGAAATCGCTTCAACGCTCATGTTGTCATCCTGAAAAGCTTTTAGCTCACCAGCATTTATATACTTGTCATTGTGAGCTGCTTTTACTGTTGTTTAACTCCAAGGTTATGTTAAACCACAGCAGCTCTGTGAGCACTTTATCAGCTATTACTCATTACTATTTAAGGGCATCACAGCCACATTTGTTATTAAGGTTTCTGCACAGCCTCCTAGATGATGTATGGTATGATCATTAATAGGCAGATCAGCCTTACAGAGTGTATTTCCCTTTTGGGGAAAGGGTTGATTTTTGTTGGTGAAGATCATCCATACATTCATTCATTGATCAGGCACAATCAGTTTTTTGTTGCCATTAAGACTTAGTGAAATCTAGGGCAGGGCATGTATATGAAGTCATTCCAACCAGTATGTACAAGCCCCTCTAGTTCCTGTTGTTTCTCCATGGCGTGAATGTATGAGTAGTGGGGGAGGGGAGTGTGCATGTGTGTCAGTAGTAGTGACTCCCCCCCTCCCCCTCATCTCTCGCTTCCTTTCCCTCTTTGCGTTTTCTCATCCCCCTCTCTTTCCTGCTCTGTTCCCACTCTTGGCAGGCAGTAGAGAGCTCCAGCTCCTCCATTATAGAGGAGAGAGTCCTCCCCCACCCCTAACACACACACACACACACACACACACACATACTGTGTAACTACAGTGCAGTATGGAAATTGTACAGTGATCTTGCCATCCTTGTAGAGCAGGCAAATGGAGTCCTCCTATGCTCACTGCCCTGTGGTATTGTTCAGTCTAATGTGGCTGTCTTTGGTGAGGATATGACCAGGCTTAAGAAGTGAACATATAGGTTATCAGTAGATTAATGTAGAAGAACTTGCATATCCACCTGGTAAGATTGTGTCCCAGGGATCAGTTAAAGATTGAATTAAAGGTCTACATTGTATGTGGAGTAATTAAACTGAAATTGCAGACAGGATTAATTTCAATTTTTTGGTTGGGTGAGAATTTTTGGTCAAATGATTATGAAGTTTTGTGTCATTTTGTATCCCAAGCGGACTTCCTGGTTCATCTTTACCCTAGTTGTGTAGGAAGAAGGAATAATTATTGACAAATGTGCTCAGTTTTGATTTTACTTCCAAATAAAGTGCCTTGTGCTGCGTTTCCGTTCTTTTTTTATTTGAGATTTTTATTTTTTATTTCACACATTTGTTTTCCTTGTCAAAACCTGGCGTCTACATTCCTCACAGTGGAAGTGAACCACTGACAGCTCTTTCAGAGATTCTGGTTTGTTATGCTGGTAATGGCTAATCTAGTGTTGAGTCACTTGCTTCAAGCAGAGATGAGGAGAGCGGAGGTCCTCGCTTCTTTCTAACTCCACACCTAACCCTCAGATGCTTTTAGTCTTCAGGCCTACTCAAAATTTACCATGCTTTAGGCAGCTCTCTGTAGATAAAAAAATATATTTCTCTCTCAGCAGGAGATAAGATATAGCTTCAGAATGTAGAAATAATGTAATATTGTAGTGATAAGGTTAGTTATTGTACTATATTGTGCTCACAATGGAAATTTCCACCATTACTCAGTATAACTAGATGTCATACCATGTACCGTGCTGCATCATGAGTGCGTTGGTAGACGGTTTTTGGACCAGGGAAAGAGGTGGGAGGTTTCAGACAGCCAGAAATTCAGCCTGAATGAATCAGTCCCTTCAGGAAATCGCAATCTTACAATCACAATAATTAATGCAAATACTAACGATCTCCACAATATTTGCAGAGGCTTGCAACTTTGCAAAATCCCTGCATTTTCTCAGCATTAAAGGTGCTACTAGGAAGAATTTGACATCAATTGTGTGCGTCTCGGTAGGATTCACAGGAGTTCTGCTCAAGGAATTATGGCACAACATGACACGTTATCACATCGTACAAAATCACTTTTTTTTGGATCGCAACAGTTAAAAAAAAAATTCTGGACTGATAAGTGCTATTACATCAGCAATGGCTGTCTACTGTGCACAGGAATGCACACTGAGCTAAATGAGATGGAGAGCACCTAAATATGATACCCTTAGTGCTGTGCACACACACACACACACATTGTAGCAGCAAGGGAATATAGGTTCACTATAAGCGCCTTCACTGCATCTTGCAGTAGGACTGGAAATACTGTTAAGAGGTTGCAACTTACTGGGTGGTCTTGTTGTCAAACGAAGCAACAACATGGAGGCTAATCTGTGTGTGTGTGTGTGTGTGTGTGTGTGTGTGTGTGTGTGTGTGTGTGTGTGTGTGTGTGTGTGTGTGTGTGTGTGTGTGTGTGTGTGTGTGTGTGTGTGTGTGTGTGTGTGTGTGTGTGTGTGTGTGTGTGTGTGTGTGTGTGTGTGTGTGTGTGTGTGTGTGTGAGAGTCCCCTGAGTATCATGGCATGATGACAGCGTCAGGCCAAGCAGAGCTGAAGGTGCAGAGGCTATTTTGGGAGCTGGGTTTGGGGGATCAGGAGGTTAGGTGAAGGTAGTATAGAGGAGAGTTCAGGAATGCAGAGGGGATCTTCTGTTCCGCCTCCTGCCCCTCTATTCCCCCACCACACCACATACAGTACTTAGCTTTTTTTTTCCACACAGATGAGACTTGCACATTCCCTCCAAAAACTACTCATGACATGGTTCCTGCATCTTCTCTGTCCATATGTGTTCATGTTTCCAGACAATGCCATTTTACCAGGATTCACGCTGCCCAGTAGCACGCACCTTCACCCCCACCTCGCTCAGTGTTACATGCAGAGTGGATAATCAGGCAATATGAGGGAGCATAGTCCTGTCTACTCCTGCCCCTGCCCCTGCCTACTGTTTCTGGTTACTGTTGCTATGTTTACCCTGGCCTCGACATCACAGATTCGTGTGCGAGTGTGGTCCTTTAAAAGGACAGTATTCCTCTGTAGAGCAAGCCCTGGGCATCAGAATAACCAGCCATTTCTTCATTTTTTTCCCCTAGAATCTCATTTTGTCAGTTGTTCTGACTGCTCATAAATACACACACACAGCCTTATATCTTCTCAGTCGCCTGCAGTAAAGCTTTGGACTGCAGTGATGGCACACAGTGAGGGGAAGCCTTCCACTGTCCAATCAGTAGATCTGTTATTGCTGTATGCGTGGTCACTCATGTGTTTTCTTTTATCTCCACAGGTCTACGCACAATGAAATGGAAAAGAACAGGTATGTAAAATCTTCTCTGTGTGTTTGTGCATTTTTGTGCTTTGGTGCAGTTCCTCAGTCCCCAAGAATACCAGCTCACGCCACCCAAATCCCTCCCACACTGTGTAAATTATAGGTTGTCAATGCAAAATCTTTCCATTTTGCACAAGTGGAAGCAATCGAAGAAAAAAGCACAATTGATGCTTAAATGGTGCATACAGAGGTCCATAAAGAAGCTGATATAATTGTACGTAAACAATACATTTGTGTTGAAAGGCAACTTCATTTTTACATGCATGCAGACTTAGAGATGACGGCTTATGATCTTAATCAGATTGATGGGCTGTTTTTATAGACCTTTCCACTTCTTATCAGACTTCTCTGAACCCATCAATAAACAGAAGGTCTTCCTGTTTTTGTCCTTATGCTACACAAACCTATAAATGACTAGGAGTGTGAATGTCAACCAGGTTGCTCAACTTTCCACAGCAATCAGATTTCTTGATCCCCTCCAAACATGTATTAAGACATGTAAAAATACTCTTGGAGTATAATGTGTATAATTACCACATTAAAATCCTTAAAGTGGCATCTACTCCTCTCTCATTAAAAAATTCCAGAAGCTATGAATATGCAAATAATTTTCTTTTCAGAAGTTTAACTGCTGAGTATAAGATGCATCTATTTTTGAAAAGTCTATTCTCAGTGTTGAGACTTCAAGTTTCCACGTAAGTTGAATATCGGACCAGGTTTAGAGTCAAACTATGTGTGTCACAAATCATTCTCACAGGACCACCGTTTTAAATCAGATTTCCAGCATAGCATAGGATCTTTTTCTATCACAAATACAATAATGTTTGTTCATGTATTTAAAAAAAAAAGCTAAAAATGCACTGATTGACAAATCACTATTTAAAATAAGCTTTAATAATCCAGTTGTAACTACAATGTGCCTTTGCAGACAAGAAAAATCAACAGTGACCGGGACAACATGTTAACGTGCGTCAACATCCCAGATAATATCAGAGCAATGCAAGAAATCTTATCAAGGTGTTTGCATTTGAGTTAAGAGGCTGAACAGGAATATGATCTTTAAATGAGCCATATCATGAGCAAAATGCTCTTAACAAAGTGTAACCATACTTTACCGGCACAAAGTGACAGAGCCGGCCTGAAGCTGACTGTAGTACCACTGCTGAAAAATGTTATTGATATAATTCTGCTTTGGTTCAGTGTCAAAATAGATTTATGCCAACAGAAACCTCCCTCTGACACTAATGAAACAAAAGAAGTATCATGTTAGTATCAGGTGACTCAATATGCCCTTTAGCACCTACGAGCAGTTGATCTGCTTTCAAAAACATCCAACCAACAACATTTTATAGCAGTGTTAAGTTTATGTAATATTTTGGTCCGTGTGGATTCTTCAGTCCATTATTACTTTCTCTATTTCCTTCAGTTTATTGTGTGAATCAGTTATGATGAAAGCCAGTATAGATAGACAATGAGACTAATGTACTCAATGGGCATTTGAAGAGATATAAGTAATAGATAGATAGATAGATAGATATACTTTATTAATCCCAAAAACTGGGAAATTAAATTATTTAATGTAGTTTTGTCTATGTTAGGAAAATATGTGTTTGCAACACAAAACATTGAATAAACACTCGTTCTGCTTCTTTTTTTTTTTTTTTTTGGCTGAAATAGTTTTGATTCCAGGCTGTTTGTTGGTTGAACCCAAACAAAAATCCTGCTGCTGCTATTATGGGGCAGAATATGAATATTTCTTCTTTTTTTTTTAATCCCGTCGCTCTCAGTGCCTCCACCCTGCCTGTGCTAGGTGATCCAAACCAGCAGCTCAGTGGACAGTCTGAATAATATATGGCACTGAGGCATGTGCCTAGGATTTAGCCCTCTGCATGTCTGTGTGCAGGAGCGTGTGTGTGTGGAGACACTTCATACCAAATGAAGTAACACACAAGCAGTAAGTCCTAATTATGACTGTAGCACAAACATGTTACACCTGAGAACATTTGTAGCCTTTAGCCAGTGTCTCACAGCAGTAGCTTGATGATAGAAAGCCGTCACAGGCAGAGTCTGTTACTCATGCTGACCCACTGCTAGCAAGACGGAGGAACGCAGCAAGACCCCCACCCCCTCCATCGCCCCCAACAGCTATATTGGCTCAGTGAAATCTCAAACACACATTCAAAAGACTATTTTCTACAACTTCCCTTCCCTCTGACTGACATACTGGACCAAGAGCGTGCATGCGTGCGTGCGTGTGTATGTGTGTTTACGTCCGCATAACACAACACCAGCCACAACCACACCTTCAGCTACAGGCAGGGTTAAAGGGTGAGAGCAAGGACAGCATGTCCATTTATTTACTGCTGCTGATCAGAGAATCATGCCAACCTAGTTGTATTTTTTAGTGGATGAGAGGTTTCCATAGGACAAACCATTTTGGGCTGCAAGGGACAACGCGCATTTCACCTTATTTCAGAAAAAAAAACCTTTAAACTTGTGTGTATTCAAAATGTATGCATGTCAGAAAAGGACACAAGTGAATTCAGGGCAGAGAAATTTAGGTTTTAGCCACAGGCTGATGGCACACAAGCCTGCAGCTCTGCATACATACTTACCTATTGACACACTGCACTGAAGCCACACTGAACCAGAATAACCTGTTGCTGAAATAGCATCGTGTGTTTCTGCCACACCCACAGTGTTTTCTTTCGCTCAGACACCATGTGATCTGTGCCGTTTCACAAGCCTGCTGCTCATCAGTGTTGTTTAACAAACATTAGCTAGCCCTGCTGATTTTTTATTATGTCAGAACAGCACAGACGAGGACATTTCCCTGTTATGTAATGGCAATGTGCATGCCCTTTGGACTGAGTAAGCTGAGACAGGCACTCGGTTTCAGCAGTACTGATTTGTTTGTGCATGTGTAGGCTTCACTTGAGTGTGTGTGTGTGTGTGTGTGTGTGTGTTTTTAAAAGGGCAAGGGGTCAGAACATATTTGTGTATGATCACAATCAAATCGCTCCTTATTTGTCCAGTTTGAATAAACTCTGTTCTGGCAATGACGTTCACATTAGAATCACCAGCAGCAGACAGTAAACCAACAGCTCATCCAGCCCTCATCTGCCCGAAAAAAACATTTTCACACTCAACTGAGAACTGACGTACACACACCCACTCGCTCAGGCTTACACAGGCATACAGACACGTACACACTCTGCCGAAGCTGGAGCCGGAGGTGTGCGTTGTGTAACAGCGGGGTCAAGTGGTCACAAACACCCACCAGACCTCAGCAACTGCCAAGGCTGCCAGCTTAGAGCAGCTGAGAGCGATGCGGGAGGAAACGATGTAAATATTAACTGTGAGGGAGTATGGATGTTATAGACATCAATAATGAGTTCAGATCTGAGCATATGTTTTAGATGATCTTGTGTATTTCACAGGGTTTCTGCGGGTCTTAAAGTCTTAAAAAGCATTAAATTCAGTTCCTCCAAAAAAAGCTGTAGGAAGTAATAAAAAGTTTTGCATTTAATTTACAAAGGTCTTCAATAGTTGTGTTTGCGAGCTGTCAGGAGATCTGTCGCTACACCATCAGACCTGTAATAAACACTGTCACTACTGCAGGCATCTACTACTACGGAGGGATCCCATCATTTCATGTAGAATCTTACATGGTTGAACCTTTTTCTCACTACCTCTCAGCATATGCTATTACCTCTAGCATTTGTATACAGAAGCAAATGGAAGCATATAAACTAGCTCATAGAGAAAATACAAATACCTCATCTCTCCCTGTTTCAGTTTTGGGTGATATTTATGTTTTCTATATTTATTTGAGGTTTCACTCAAGGTCAATTTACTAGCTTGTCCCCTGAGATTTCTACAATATCTCATGGGCTTCATCATTGAATGGAGTTGTCATGGCAATGGCTTAGATGTCGTCAAGTAACCGAAGTTACACACTGCAGTCACCGAGTCACAACCGAGCCATGAGTTGCGATTGAACGCTCTGATAAAAAAGCTAATAAGTACCTGAGTTAAGATTTTTTTTCCCAAGGTTTCCCATTCTTGTTTTGTGTGTGCGTGTGTCTATGATTGGGAAGAAGCTGATCACATTTGACAGTTTTTCGCTCTGTTTTTTTCTCTTTTTCTCTTCAGACGGGCACATCTACGACTGTGTTTAGAGCGCTTGAAATCCCTCGTTCCTTTGGGACCAGACACCAATAGACACACCACCCTCAGCCTGCTGATGAAAGCCAAAGATCACATCAAGGTGCGTGTGTCCGTCTGTGTGTGTGTGTGTGTGAATGCCTTAAATGTTTTTGTCTCTTTTAACAAGTTTTGGTTGCTTTCTCTCTTCGAGTGATCGTATATCTTCCAGTTGTACTGTTGCATTCGTGTGTTTTATTTTTTCTTTCTCTTCCCACCCTGCAGAGGTTGGAGGAGAGCGATAGGAGAGCTCAGCACACCGTGGAACAGCTACAGCGGGAGCAGAGACACCTGAGGAGGCGTCTGGAGCAGCTGGGGGTGGAGCGGACCCGCATGGACAGCACTGGCTCCACTGTGTCCTCAGACAAGTCCGACTCTGACCAAGGTGAGCTTCACACACATCCTTAATTATGCAAAAATGTAGTAAACTGAGTAGGTAGAAGCAACAATAAACATACCTCTGTGGTCATTTGTGTCTTCTCAGTGGACCGGATGTTTTTGAAATGGTATTGTTCATCGTCTGGTGAGAGACATAAAGAGCCCCAGACCCATTTATTATGCAGTTAACAGCTGTCTTAAATCAAATTATGCAAAATAATAAAGAAATAGCCCACAGGGGGAATGTTTTGCAGGAAATTCAAAACAAGAAGGATTTATGATACTGCTCATTCCTGGAGGCAAGAAAGAGAAAAGATATCTGCATAGGTGTAATAAAACTGTCTTTTTAGTTTTTATTGAACAATTTAAACTATTTTATATGTGTAACTGGCATGCCTAAATGGACTGCAGCCATTAATGTTATTAGTTAAATGTGATTTTCTTGTGATGAAGTGTCAAAATGCAGTGAAAAAGGTGCCATATGCATAAGAATTTTGATGCTGCATCTATTTCTAAAAAGGGTCAGTGGGAAGGTTTTTGATTTACTGTGCTTCCTTCTATATCACTGCTTAGGCATGTATTTATGTAAGTGAAGCTTTACAAAAGACAGTACTGATGCAACAAAATGTATTTACTGCGCAAAAACAACTTTATTAAAAGGGCCGATGACTACCAAACATAAAGAAATATTTACAGTTGCCTTGTATCCACTTATAATATACAAGTGTAAAGCAGAGTTCTCATTTCTCATTTTAATCGCTCTGTTGTTTTTTCCTTGGTGCCAACAGAGGACCTGGACGTTGATGTGGAGGGGACAGACTACCTGTTGGGTGACCTGGAGTGGAGCACCAGCAGTGTGAGCGACTCAGGGGATGAGCGGGGCAGCCTGCGCAGCAGCTGTAGCGATGAGGGCTACTCCAGTGCCAGCCTGCTGCTCCTGCAGGACACTCAGGAGATGGCCAAGAAGCTGGGCTGCAGCCTATAAACAGCACTGGTCACTGCCCCAGCTCATGCCTCCTCCTCTCATCCAGTTCCATCCCAAGATTGTGTCACCACACCCTACACACCCTACTCCCTCTTTCCTCACCCTCCTCCCTACCAGGACTGACCAAGTCTGAGGCCTCCCCTCCTGCCGAGCCTTTGCGGACTTCCATTCAGACCGCAGCACCCACCCGCATCCAGCCCTTCATCAGTAGTCAGTCTTTACAGTGTCACGTGCTCTGCTCTGCACCAATCAAATGAGTGGGATTTGAAAGACACTCCACCCCATCTGTCCCTCTGTCCCGTCCGTCACAAACACTACTTTCAGCCACAGAATGTTACCACACAATATCCCACTGCCTCTTTTTCTATGCCTCAAGAGCCATGGGAAGCACTTATGAGATTTCAACCTTACTTCACAACACACACTCGTATACATGCTCACACATACATACACACACACACGCACACACACACACCTCTCCATTGCTCCAAGCTGTCCAGTCAGACAGAGTCCCAAAGTGTGATACAGATATGGGGCTTGTCTTTTCGCCGCCCCGCTCACCAGTCAACCATCTGTGCATGGTATTTTGCACTTAAAATTGCTTTTGTAAACAAAACTGTGTCATCTTTTTCAAACACTGTCTCTTAAAAACTTAAAGCCCCCCCACTACAGCTGTTGCAGCAATGTCACCAGATGATATCATCTAGTGAGTGTTTGAAAAACATGTCAGTGGCCTGCCTGTGCTGTGCAGTGCAACAGAGTTTGTGGACACTAAATAGACTGTGTGCTGTTAAACTGTCGGGGGGCCGACAGCAATACGTCCCTAAGTACCCAGGCTTTGGTGGGCAGACTCTTAACTACCCTGTAATTGTATGTCTACACTTGACATTTAGAGGAAAAAGTAACAAAAACAAAGCAAAAAAAAAACCTCGTGCAGCATGAGATTGTGAAGGGGCTGGGGGATACGGGAGGGTTGTGGGTGGGGTTTTCTGCCTCTCTCTGATGACTGTGGCGTTTTTACAGTATCCTTTTATCGTGTGTGTGTGCGTGCGTGTGTGTCAGGTCAGGTCACTAGCAGGAAGTTTGGAAACTTCTAACACCAGCCACCAGGCCGAATGCTGGTATATTTTGGCAGGTGCTGGTACATTTTTTGTACACTACTTCACTGCCCCGTTCACCAGGTTATTATCTGGAAGGGAAGAGCTCATCTACTGAGAGCAGTCGAGAGACTGAAGCACATTCCACTATGTAGAGAGGACAGGCAGGTAAGACTGACAGCATGATGAGCGGATGTTCCTGACAATTATTCATGAAGGCAGAGTTCAGTTGGCGATGAGTTGAGTCACCCTGAAACAGAACGACTGGCTTTGACTTTTCAGTGAGAACACTTTCTGTGTTTACTCCTGAGAGGCACCAAAGTGTTAAAAACCACAGATTTTCTTTCATTTGCCTTCATAGCTATTTATTGTTTGTGCAAAGATGAACTACTTTTAATGTAAATAGTTTACAGAAAGATGTCTATGTCTATCAAAAATGTATTTATTAGCTATACTAAATATATAGATGAATATAAAAATATATTTAATTAGTCATAGCCTATGTTCTTCTTGTGAGGTTTATTGAGAGTTTCATATGTGTAGTTTGTTTGCACAGCCTATTCAATCCATAGAATATTTAGAAATGTTTCTTGTGCCTCAAGGCTTTGTGTCTGTTCAGAATTTGGCACGGTGCTCCTAGAAAATGAAATGTTTTCTTTGTGGTTGATGAGTTTTAGCTGTTTTCAAAGCCATCTTGCCCCCTTTAAGAGGGGCAAATAATACAAGTACAAAAAAAAATAGAATAATTTATAAAAACATAAATTAAAAAGTATAAAAGTGAGAAGCTTATGACTAGATTGAGGACGGTGGTTTCTCTGGCTTCTATTCTATTTCGCCCAGGACCCTCAAACAAAATGGCCTCGCCCTTACAGCGAGACTATAGTGGATTGTTTGGTGGGGAAACCATGGGCAGGATGAGAGGATTGCAGCTTAGTTTGAATGTAGATGTCCTCCATCCTGCAGCATAGCAGCACAGTGCCAAAGGAACCTTCCGCTCCTGTGTTCGCCACTTGGGAATCTCTGTTGAAGCATGAAGATGGTACAACAAAAAATTATTTAAAAAAAAAAATCTGAAAAATAGATATTAGTCTTTGAGTGTGGAATGCTGCTTTTTATTTTGTCAAATGGAAACCTTTTCAAATGGAGAGGAACTGTGCAGCCACGCTATAAGGGGAACTAAAAGGGAAATGTATTGAAACGTAGGTGTGAGTGGGCAGGTGTGTTCACTGAAATGCCATCTGTCGATGCGTAGATGTGTGTACAGTGTGTGTGTTTGTGTGTGTGTGTTTATTTCGTCACTGTCTTCAGAGAGAATTGGTGGGGGGGTGGTTTAAAAAAAAAAACAACCTGTAAGGCAATGTCTCTGTTCTGGTTTTCTGTTCACTTATTTACTAGTAAAATGCAAAAAAGTCCACTTGACAAAGACTTCATGTATTAACTGAAGCATTAATGTCTGTCTGTGGGAGTCTCATGTCTTTTTTTTTTTCTTTCTTTTTTTTCTCTCTCTCCATCCATGGCCGGTTGTCTGTCTTCCGCCAATCTGCATGTGTGCGTGTGTTTTTTAACCGTGACTCCCTCCTCCACATGCTGCGTTGGCAACCATGGTGCAGGCGAGGTGGGCGTGTAGGGGGAGGAGGGGTAGTGTATGTGTCAATGATCACATGTAACTATTGCTCCTCCTCGCCCCCCTCCCCCCTCTCTTTCTACAAAGACCCTGGTGCTTTCATCATCTGCCTTAAGAAGCAGGTGTGGAATCTCTAAAAGAACAAGACTACAGTCAGACCAGTTGTTTAAGCTACAGGTTTCAGCATCAGGGGATCTCATGTTTGATGTGTATATTTGTTTTTTTTTGCACATTTTGTCCCTGCATACAAAGTGGCTAACATTGCCTTAAAAACAGACACAAATGTAAGACCTAACAGACGTGTGTGTGTGTGTGTGTGTATGTGTGAGTGAGTGAGTGAATGTGTGATGTGATGTATCGACATGTATCACAAAGGTCATTCCTTTTCATTGTGACGGTCTCAGGCGTGGTGCTTTCATGCATTACACAGTACACACAGTAACACAGACACACCACGTCATAGCTCCATGAACATTGTCGTCGCCTGCTGCCTTTCTCCTCAGAAAGGTCTTGTGTCTGTTTGTTGAGTAATAACTTTAGAGGTGAACGTTTTGTGCACTTACCTTTTTAAGAATTGGAAAATTTGGACACTTATCTTCTAAAGAAATCACTTCAAATGTGGGAAACCCTTTGGAAATGAGTTGTGAGGCAGCAATTTATATTTGCCAGTGATGTTAAAGGAATAAAACATTTGAAACCCTTGTTTACCTACCTAGCACCTTGTCATTGTCTTTATTTATTGTTCAAGACATAAAGTGCCTTTACAATCATTTGATAGTAAGAACAAGTGAAGGATTTTACCAAAAAAAGCCAGCCCACTTCTTCTTCATACAGTGAATAATAATGTGGAGGTTGAATCGACAGTAATGAGTGGGTTAGCACAACTGATGAAAAAGAAAGCCTCCATGAGGGCTTAATCCTCACCAAGACATCCAGTGTGGTTCAGCCTAATCTGCTGGCCAAATCCCAGGTTTGTATGATCACAGCCATCTGACTGCTGCTCAATAACCAACACAGAAAAAAAAACAGAGAATGAGAGGAAAGAGGGGGATGGGCATCTTGAAAAGCATCCTGCATCCCTTCTGGAGCTGTTTGACTGCTGAGGGAGAAGGGAGCCATAGAAAAAAAAATTTCCACCATGGATGGAGAGCTCTGTAGCTCCTCGCCATGCATCTATATATTTGTATACTGTAGGTCTTGGACTGCTAGTCTTGCCTGAGGACTGAGCTCCAGTGGGTGAAATGTAGAAATGCTCACATGTAACCAGTTCTTCCTACATGAGCTGCTTGTCTTCTCCACCATTTGCTCATAAATGCCAAAGCACCAGACATTTTGGGCTCTATTGTTCTATTGTAAAATCATCAGATATATCAGGCAGATACTGGTATTGGCTTTCGTTGACAAATCACAAATCAGCCAGGCTGGGATCCCCACTCTAATATAATATACTGGTTGTTTATTTGATCTCTTGTGTATTGTATTGTGTTTTTTTCTCCTCTAATCTGTTTCTTTTGAATTATTATTTTAATTATTATAATATTAAATCATCAGGTTTGGATTGTAATAAGCAACATCTGTAGTGTATCCAATCAAAAACAATCAACTATGTCAACAGGACTATGGCATGACCTCTCCAAAAAGTTTGTGTTCGGAGGGCAAATTATAATGCTAACTGCCAGTCATTTGTAAATGTAGGCTATGCTATCACTTTGTTTTATTTATATATGCGTACATGGAGAAATAGATAAATCCTAAACAGAACTTTAAGTGTCAGATTACATGTCGACCATACACACTAATGAGTGCATTCGAAAACATAACATTTACTCTGACAATGCTTTATATCAATATAGAATTAGAAACCTGAGCAGTTTCTAAAAATATCCACAACATATAGTGGCTGTGTTCAGCAGTTCTGAAAGCAGAGCTGTGTGTCCGGGAAGTAGACAGTGTCAAGGTCAAGAGAATGAGTCCATTTTGCAGCCAGGGAGGTACAGCAGGGTCAGGGCTTTCGAGGAAAGGCTAGAGAGAGGCTCAGCACAATGGAGTGGACAAGACACTGTCTGAATGTCTGGCTACTCAGGACCGAATGAATAATACAGTTTAACAGTTATGTTTTGCTAGAATACTCTACCATCTGTGTCATCTATGTACAGTGGGGCAAAAAAAGTATTTAGAAACATAAAGGGGTTGGAAACATCATGCTTTGGGGCTGTTTTTCTGGACCAGGACAACTGATCTGTGTAAAGGAAAGAATGAATGAGGCCATGTATCCTGAGATTTTGAGTGAAAACCTCCTTCCATCAGCAAGGGCATTGAAGATGATTCGTGGTTGGGTCTTTCAGCATGACAATGATCCCAAAAAACATTGCATGGGCAACGAAGGAGTGGCTTTGTAAGAAGCGTTTCATCGTCCTGGAGTGGCCTTGCCAGTCTCCAGATCTCAACCCCATAAACAAATCTTTGTAGGGAGTTGAAAGTCTGTGTTGCCCAATGACAGCCCCAAAACTTCACTGCTCTAGAGGAGATCTGCATGGAGGAATGCCAGCAACATGTGATTTTTTTCCCTCATTTTGTCTCTCATAGTTTAGGTAAACCTATGATGAAAATTACAGGCCTTTTTAAGTGGGAGAACTTACACAATTGGTGGCTGACTAAATATTTTCCTCCACGTTATGTATCTATCTACCTATTTGTTTGTGTCCTTTCTTAAGCACTTTGAACAAAAATCGCAAAAAGACACACCTCATGTTTAATCAGCACATGAAACAGGAGACAGACACTGCAATGCAGCTTAGCCTGAGCCAAGCACAACATGGTCCAGCTGAGTGTATTGACATAACCTACCTGCTGGTGTGTGTGAAGAAATGTTATCGACAGACTTATGCAAGTAGTGTGTTTGTTCGCAGGTGCGTGTCAGGGTCATAGGCCATGTCCTCGGTTGTCAGATTAGTCAAATCTAGCAAATTATCCGGGGCCTTCAACACCCAGCTTATTGTGATCTTCACCACTCCCGGTTGCTCAGAACAACCATGCTCAAACACATCCCTGCAAATGCACACACACACATACACACAGGTAAACACGCATTTTGACATGCAGACACCCAAGGCAGGGAACACGCCCGCATGACACACGCTCCCAAGGATCACAATCAAACAACAAATGACATCCGCCATGGAAACACACAACACCACCATGCCCTACACACTGAATCACTTGGAGGCATCACGTCAGCAATGGAGACCACCTAATGATTCTCCCCACAGCCATAACAGTTATATGATGATGATTAATTACACTTATTAAGAAGTAGGGTGGTAATTATATTAATGTAATAGTTAATTACATTAAACTCAAAATGTCCCATCAGATTTAAGATCAGGACTCATCCTGAGAACAGACGATTTTTCCCAAACAATTTGCCTGTTTGCTAAATTTGAAATCCCTGAGTTACAAATTATATATCTACAGACACACGATGACAAGATAATTAATTATTACAAATAACTGAAGTTACCGCTGCTGCCACGTGTTTAAATGTACACAACCTTAATTTTGAGAAGCTTGTAACGTTCCTGTTGCTGTGTGATGCTACAGGTAATTAATGATCTCTAAAGACAGACAAACAGTTGTGGGCAACATAGTTGGTAAGATGTATTGTTCTGCTTCTACAGACAAAGTAAAAGAATGTAAACTCAACGTACATGAAAGGTGTTTTATTATTTTTTTTCTCCTTTATTTCTTCAAGGATGTTTTAAATGAGAGGAAGCAACACCCGATATTCACACAGTTAGGGCTAAAAGCTTTGCTCAAGGGCACTGACTGAGCCTCACTGGATTCATTGGATCACCGCAATAGGAGCTCCGGTGCCAGTACTGGATGTTTCCAAGTGCCAGCAGCCTTAAATGATCATCTTCCATCACAGCTGACTGCTCAAATGAAGGGATAGAGATTTGAGTGTGTGTGTATTGATGTGCTTTGCATATGTGTGTATATATGCAAACAGATGGAGATCAGCATGCAGGAAAGGGAGATCTCAGGGGGACCTAAGTGAAGAGTGCACATCAGACAAGATCAGTGCATCCAAGACAGAACAAAAGCGAGGGAGCTGAGCGGCCTGCATGTGACACGTAGTAGAGCTCTTCACAGAAACCCTCACTTCAGTGCTTGTGAGTAACACCTGGTATATCAAAGCACCAAAGGGAAACCAATTTCAAAGGTGCAGTGCTGCTGGAGAGCGTTTTGTGTCAAGAACCTCCTTGGAGATCTTGAAATTTCTGAATTCTTAGATGCCATGATAGATGTACAAACAATAATGGCTAATGATTAAATTGTGCAGTACGTGTTGTTAAAATCTAACCTCTTCATTTGTAATCACTCAGATGGCTGCTGTTATGTTTCCATGCAATAAGTATATCAATACAATACAATCAATTAAAGTACATTAACAGAAGAGGACCACACTGACTGAAACATACATATTATTCACAGACACTACGTACACACAGCTGAGGTGATAGCAGTGTTTACGGTGTTTACAGTAGGTCTATATAGACGAAACCACAGTGAGGATAGTGTGGCCGTGCTGGCAGCATCTGAGACACCAGGAGCAAAAATGTTAGCGTAGCAGGCAGGTGAAGGGAGGGTCACTATACGTTACAGGCCAGGCTGAATAAATAATATTCTTGCTCTCTCAGCAGTAACATGGTGATATACTATTACATCATGCAGAGAGAGGAGGACTATATGTCTTTCACTCCGTACTGATAGATTCAAACATCTCATGAATCTCAAATTTGATTGTATTGCAAATAATACAAAATCTTTCCCTATAGACAGGTTTCCCTTTACACACAAACAAGGATGTGTGAGCAGCAGGGGATAAAAAAACTCATTATACTGTGCTGTATCTGAACATTTTCTGTATTCTATATGGAAACCAGTAAAGCGCTCATTCTTTCCTAAATAGAAAAAACCTTTTGTTTTGTTTTTTAGTACGTTACCACAGATTGAGAGATACAGTATGAACATATTTGTGCCTACCATCAGAATATACTAGGCAATATAAGTATATACTAATATGCCACATGTGTATTATTACTATCACTATGCCAGTGAGCCAACATGCTTATTAGAGGGCCCTGAAGCTGGATAACCGTAGTTAGTGATAGCGACACTGGCGACACTGCATGCGTGTTTGTGTTAATTTTAATGTTTTTATTCTTAACATAATATATGTTTTAGAGTTCATTTTCCAGCAATTGTTCCACCATTTGCAGTCTTACCAAAAACCCAGAAATCTTTATGTCTGTCTCTGCTGGAAGAACAGCGCCCTCTGCCTGTTTTGTGTTGTAAAACACCACTGGCACTGTCTGCATGTATAAGGCAAAGTAAGGGCTGTTGAAGGCTGCCAACTGTGGTCTTGTTTGTTTACACTCATTACACTTGTATTAAATTTGCAGTTTATGTAAAAACACTGCACAGTTCAAGTACATGCTGACCTCTAGGATACTGCACTGAGGCCATCTGCAGTAGTTTTGTATTACAGATGATGGGATACTTCAGTGGACTGAGTGAATGGGGATTTGATAGCATATTTTTATTAAGTAGATGTTGTGCTGTTAGTGGCTAGTTGCTGAGTAGGTATTTACACTTGTGTTTCGTAATTTTTATCATATTAGGTGTGGAGTTGTCAATGTTGTCAAGCTTAACATGTCCACATAAAGTTTGTGGCAGGCCCTGCATCTTACAGCGTACGCTGTGTTATTGTGTAGTTGGTTTCAGGGCATGCCTGGTTTTAGCTTGTCATACAAGCTCTGGGCATCAGGGATATCTCCTCCATGGGCTACAATCCAGTCTGGTGACCTCTTGAAGGCCCAACCCCTTGCCATGACTAGAAATTCCACGTTATTTCTTTGAAGCCATACTTGTAGGGTTCTGCTGAGAGGTAGAAGAAACTTCCCTTTTGTCAATACTGCGTTGCAGGCCCGTCATTGAAAAAATGTGTCGTTCTCTCACTACCTTCAGAACTGGATTGAGGTGGGCCCATATGGCCACAGGGTCATGCGTGGTGCTTGTTCACCAGTGGTGTAGATCACTCCACCTACTAAATCTACTAAAATACACATTGAAAAAGATACAAAATGTTCCCTTTAAAAAACACTTTAGGAGTCCCAGTAAACTTTGTTTGCCTGATCAAATGAGGCTTGCTGATACATTTTTACTATGTATAGCATGTACTGTTATAAAATGTCTGTAATAGCTGTTGTAATATGTGTAACATTATCAGCATGTGGCCAAAACTATGCAAATGCCCTTCCAGTCAAGAACCATGTCCACCCTGTCATGGAAGGTTTTCTGACAGGGTGGACAATGACAGGATGGACATTTTTGGCTAATGTTTGCATTTAATGAGCACATGGTGGACTGTGTACTGCTAAAATCACGTACATCCAAAAGGAAAAAAATGGTATAAAATGAAGGAAATACATTTTAAGAGACATCTTATTGTACTGATATGTGTGCAGACCTTTGGCCACTTGTAATAAGACCTCAGAGTTTAATTATTCTGCTACATTTTCATGATAACTGAGTGATTCTGATGAGGACACCAAAGACACTTTATAGTGATATTGACCCAACAGATGAAGGTGTTGTTGTTTCATTGGCCCTTAGTAAACGTAAAGGATGTGAGGCTGAGAAATTCACATAATGATAGAAATCAGACATCTCCGGCTACCTGTCATTTCCTGCTGAGTCACTTTTCAATAGGTCCCTTTTGTTACCGTGGACGACCAAAATGGCCGGGTGTCCGAGGTATAGTGCTACAGGCTTTCACTTTCTCTTAAACACACACACACCTAAATGGGTCTCAGGAGTGTGTTTAATCACAAGGTTTTTTTTGTCATGACAATTCTCTCTGTTCACCTCTCAGTCAGTCTGTGTGAAGGTGTATCCAGACTCTGCAGTACAGGGAGGAAAATCTGCTAATGTTTTCGCATCCCTGACAACGAGAACTTCAGTCATGTTTTTAACTTCACTGTAAGGCTAAAACCTGAGTTCACTGAACATTAAGTTGATGTTAGCTGTCATTATGTGCTGGGTTTGTACATCCTCAGTGACGTCCTGCAGCTTCATATCCTATAAACTGACAGCCCCAGTGACCTTGGGGAGCGACCAGTACAGCCACCAGGAACCTGCCCAGCAGGCCTTGAGTACATCTCATATGTCTACAATATATCCACAATCATGAAGAAGAATTAATAGAGAGGATGAGGTTTTTGTTTATACATGCTGTGCATCAGTTCAAGTCTGGTGTACCACTGATGCTTGTGTGCCCTCTACTGGTTGAAGTGTGTAAATAAAAATATAGTCACTCTATTGGTACTTTTTGACATTGTTATGGAATATGTATAGCACTGAAATGAATAGAGCCTCGTTATGCAGGAGGACATAACTGAAATGAAACCAACGGACTGATTTGTACTAAAACAACAGAATGAAACATACTGTTTATTTTTTACAAATAAGATTATTGAGACGGATATGTTGTTGCATCTCCTTCTTAAAGCAACATATCTTGAATTTAGGCCTTATGAGAAAACATATTTAGCATTAGACCATTTTTTCATCCAGTTTTTTTTTCCCCCACAAAAAAGCATCTAATTTTGAGACGGCTTTTATGTAACAATTTCTGCATTCATATTATATAAACAGCCTCCTAAGAGGTTATTATTTAAGATTACTTTGCATTTGGTCTGATGTACATTTTCACTGTTTGGGCCTTTTTTCTGACAGACATTGTGATTGTGAGCAGAGGAGGAGACCTTATGTGGAGCTTGGAGGTGGAGAAGCTGCAGTCCTGTGGGTGGATGTTCTCTCCTTTGCAAGGGCGTGGTCGCGCTCCTGGATCAGGACCAAGGCCAGCGACAGCTCTGCGCAGCATTTTAACACCACACAGGCTTGACAAAATTGTATGGGGGTAGCTCATTCTGACTCAGGACAACTCTATGCACTTTACACCAGGGGTGTAAAGGTAATACACCAAATAAACTATTTCTATTACTCTTTAGTTATTTGGGGGATCAAGTTAAGAGACAACTTTATACAGTATACTTCATACTTCAAGTAATGAAGTTGTTTACAGTTAATATGGTTTATATGAAAAAGCACAAATACAGGCTGTTTATGGAAATATAATGTAATATCTTTCTGATTCTGTTAATTTAATATCTTCTGTTGTAATGCAATGATAACGAGTTTAGCCACCATACAAAATATCACTGCATCCACATTCCAAGACTGTACGAGGTTGTGATGATGTGGGATGTAAAATCAGGCCACTTTAATGAATCTCATCCTGTATTCCGATATTGCGGAGGTCGGAGGGGGATGAGGGCGGATGGATGCAGACTGCAGCACCAAAACATACTCTGGCGCACAGCTCTACATCCTCTACATCGATCACATTTTCCATTCTGCTGGGACAGCAAAGAAAAACTGCAATGACAGTGGACAGTGGTCTAAGGTAACACGAGACAGTCCAGGGGGATGTTAAATGTACTGGGGGAAAGAGATTAAATACATGGTCTTATTATAATGTGTTTTATGTGCTGACTTAATGACATGCAAATAAAAAGTGATTCGAAAGTGTCCGTAAAAGTGAAGTTAAACAGATCAATAAGTTCTCAGGTCACAATACAGCATATACACAAAGCGTGGTCTTCATTTAGAGGGTTCGTGTGTTGATGCCTGAGTCACACGACAAAAAAAAAGAGGATCTGCATGAGTGAATTTGTGTCTCCCCAGAGGGTGGAGGCTTTCTGCAAAAGCTTGCAGGTTTCCCCTCATCTTCTGTTGTCCCTGCGTCAAATGATGCGCCGACGCCTTCACTATAAAAGCACCTGTCCTGGCCAGACATCACTCGCATCTCACTTACTCTCTCTCTCACACACTCACCCTCACACGCTCCTATACTTCACACACTTTCTCTCTCTGTTACAGAGCAGTCGGACCGGACGTCAGCAGGAAACATGAGTTACTCCAGCGATGTTTACAGCAGCAGCTCCTATCGGAAGATCTTCGGTGATGCCCCCCGGTCCGGTCGAGTGGGACTGGGCAGCACCAGCAGCCCGTCCCGTCCACACTCTGCGGGATACCGCAGCAGCCATCGCACCTATGGTTCCCCCTCAGGGTTCACCTCCACCACCTACCGCAGGAGCGCGGCTGCGCCCGGCCGCAGCTTCTCCTCCATGCCGGACTCCATGATGGACCTGACCCAGTCCACCGCGGTCACCAACGAGCTGAAGATCATTCGCACCAACGAGAAAGAGCAGCTACAGGGCCTCAACGACCGCTTCGTGTCCTTCATTGAGAAAGTCCACAACCTGGAGCAGCAGAACAAAGTGCTGGAGGCGGAGGTCACTCTGCTGCGGCAGCGCCACAACGAGCCTTCCCGCCTGCACGAGCTGTACGAGCAAGAGATCCGCGAGCTGCGGGCGCGCGTGGAAGAGCTGACGCACGAGAAGAGCCAGATGCACCTGGACTGCGCGCAGATGAACGACACGCTGGAGCGCGTGCGGGAGAAGCTGGAAGAGGAGACCAAGATGCGCGAGGAGGCAGAGAACACCCTGAAGGACTACCGGAAGGACGTGGACGACGCAACCCTGGCGCGTCTGGAGCTGGAGAAGAAAGTAGAGTCACTGCTGGATGAGATCGCCTTCCTCAGGAAAGTTCACGAGGAGGAACTGCAGGAGCTGCAGACGTCACTGCAGGCCACACAGGTAGGTTGGTAGTTTGGTTACCAATAAATATTTATCAGTGTCACACTGCCCAAAACACTGGAACAATAACTGCAAATCAGTTTTCAAAATCAGATCCACTAGACCCACTTCAACATTTAATACTGATAAAGACTGAGGCTTGAACACTGACCGTACTGTGACCTTATCAAAGTCGATTATGTTTTTGGTATTCTGTACTGGCGTCCTATCCCATATCATATTATGATATACCTAATATGTAATAATATAAGTACTTAGTTCCACTACATATTATTGTTTATATAATCTGAATGTTCCCTGCAGTTGTCTAGGATTTGACTAAGCCCTTACAAAGCTGTTAAATCTGAACATCATACAGTTTTCCTGTGTGCAAGACATTCTGCGTCCTCACCAAACTCGCCGCTGCGCACCGGATAATTGATGGCACTGCAGTTCCGTTCAGCACCACGCGCCGCCCTTCTCTCGTTAATCGGGGGTCTCGAGCGTCTCCGCAGCCCCCCTCCCCTTACAAACTTTGATACGCAGTTGATGTAAATCTCTACATGCTCAAACTGTTAGTGCCTTTTCTCACTGGGACGTAGGGTCTCTATGGGAGGGATTTATGAGTATTTATGTGAAAGTGGTGACATTAGAAATAAAATAAACTAACTTAAAGTAACAAAGCCGCTAGTGATGTTTCATTAAAGGGGGAGGGGGGGAGGGGAGAAATAGCGCATAATCCAGGGGTGTGGTCGTCCCAAAGGACGAACCCTGTGAGATACACTAACGCTAGTTTTCAATGTAGATTTGTAGCTAAAGTGTTTCAACAGCAGCAGAACTTATTAGAAATTTTTCTCCAAATGTCAAAAAAGTTTTTGAATTATATAGATTTGTGTGCACGAACAGAGACTCTTCAAGTTACTCTCAGTTTTATGGAGCTATTATCGGAGCTCATCATATTGCATATTAAGCATATTAAAAGAAGACTTGCCGTTTGGTGTGAATGAAGGCAGAAGGGAGCTTCTACTGCAAGGAATCAATTGATTGAATGTGTGGTGTTAAGTAAGTCATGCAGTTGAGTGATGGATGCTGGTAGATTTCTCCAGGGTTTCTCCTCTTGCCTGCAGGGAATATTATTGCCTTATAAGATATTGACAGCACAGCTTACTTCTGAGAGAGAAGCCTGAGTCAGCAGTCCATTCATCAGCCCTGCAGAGTCACACATCACAAGCTGCAATTCAGCTCATCAACATTCAGCTCACCTTATACATATATGTGCATGTTACCTCAGGGAACACACTCCAACTGCAGCACAGGGAAACACATTGGATTATTCTGTGTAGCATTGCATTTTGCAAAGTTTTCAAACAACACATAAAGATATATTATTGAGATTCCAACATCCTCACAATTGCGATCAGCTCTTAATCAGCAACAGGTAGTCCAGTGTGCCTTAAAAGACTTTTTTGTCATCCATGGTGAAATTCAGCAACACTCCTTTAAGAACAGACAAGAATTAAGCTTTTCTAACTCCTGTGACCCATTTAGGCAACTTATATTACTCCTATTGCTAGATGTATAGATAAACAAAATTAATATGGTTTATCTGAGTGTAAAAACAACTTAAATAACTAAAACATGTAAAAGCAGAAAGGAAAAGAAGTACAGTAAAATAGTTAAAATATGAAAAACTATGATTTAATGGTTAAGATAATAACCCTTAAATGCATCTCTTCCGCCTGTCCTATTCCCAGGTGTCAGTGGAGATGGACATGAGCAAACCGGACCTGGCTGCTGCCCTGAAGGACATCAGGGCCCAGTACGAGAACCTGTCATGCAGGAACCAGGCCCAGGCAGAGGAGTGGTACCGCTCCAAATTTGCCACTGTGACCGAGACAGCTGCCCGCAACCAGGATGCCATCAAGCACTCCAAGGAAGAGCTGAGCGAGTACCGCAGGCAGGTGCAGGCCCGTACCTTGGAGATTGAGGCCCTTAGGGGCCACAACGAGGCCCTGGAGAGGCAGATTGCTGAGATGGAGGATCATCATAACAATGAAATTGGAGAGATGCAGGTATGTACACGGTCCTTTATGACTCTTTAATAGTAAAATGTACCGAGTACTTGTTCAGAGTGACAAGACAAAAATTATTCAAACAATTCCTATTCACATAGGACATGACAAAATAATATTTCATAATATAATTTTTGTGTATGTGTGTGTGTGATTGTAGGATACCATTCAGCAGCTGGAGGGTGCCCTGCGCAGCACCAAAGGAGAAATGTCCCGTCACCTGCGTGAATACCAAGACCTGCTGAATGTCAAGATGGCGTTGGACATTGAGATTGCTGCCTACAGGTTTGTTCAGTTAACTGACCTGTACTTAGGCGTTAGCTTTTACACTTTTACACCCAAAGAAACATTGTTATATTTGTCAGAAATATCTCAAGATGAAATAAACTTTAAAGAGCTTGTCGACGGAGTGACTCATCTTTCCTGCAGGTATCTGGTCCAACTGCTCTGTAGCAGAGAGAGAACGTGTGGGGAGTTCAAAGACCACTCCAACATTTGTTTTAATCATTTTTAGAATGAAACTTTTCTGGGGTGTCTATTAGCCTAGATTTTAAGACACACACCATTTAACCCATATCTGTCTACACTGTAAAATATTCAACAAAGGCAAAATGAAAAAAAATCCTCTTAAATAGATTGACAGTATTCCATATATTACTTTTTCCCACTGTAACAAGATAGATGAAGGGAAGTGGCACAATCTAAAAACCTTACGATAATCTTACTCAGCAACAGTGATTGTACTCTGAGAAAAATATACTAAAACAGACAGCAGAGGTGCTGTCACTGATACTGCAGTGACATTAGATCTCTCAGGAGAGGTACAGTCAGATAATAATAGTAACGAATCCAGACTACAAGGTGACGTCATGTCTTGTCCTTCATCTCTGTCTGTGCAGGAAGCTGCTGGAAGGTGAGGAGTGCCGCCTCAGCTCCGTGGGCGGTGCCATGGTCCAGTCTGGTTACCCTGGATTCTCCTACATGTCAGCCCGCAGCTACCCCCTCGGAGCCTACAAGAAGTCTAGTGCCAAGCCGGAGGAGGAGGAAGAGGAGGCGGAAGAAGAGGAAGAGGAAGAGGAGAACGAGGAGGCGGGAGATGAAGGAGAGGAGGGAGAAGAGGGAGATGACCAGGAGGAGGACGAGGGAGAAGAAGAGGAAGAACTAGAGGAGGAGGAGGAGAAGCCGAAAGAGAAGGATGAGAAGGAGAAGAAGAAGGAGAGTTCTACCGGGAAGACCAGCAAGAGCTAAACTGCTTGTGTCACCATCATTATCATCATCATTATCATCATAATAATAGTCATCAATACTCATCACACCAATCACGTACTGTATATGGATCTGGTCCCTGTTCACATCATCTTTGTCACACACACACACACACACACACATCTGCACACACCAATTGCCTCACAGTTTCTGTGTTTACTCTGTAAGTCAAGTGATTATTTCAAAGTAAACTAAATTAGATGGAGAAAGAGCTTTAGACACGAGTAAATGTATTAGCAGACGAGTTTTACCAATTTACATAATCTGCCGAAGTCATCATGATTTTACATTACATAAGTGCAGAGAGAAGTGATTTTTTTTTTCCTCATACGAGCAACAGCAAATGTGCCAATAATTATCAATATTTACAACAAGAGCAATCAAAACATTGAAAGTAACAATTTTGTCAGCACAAAGACAAATAGATAAACGCACAGATCAGCGCAAGCACGAGAAGCAGCCAGTCCAACTTTTACGGTGCTATTTGATTTTTACATATAAAAGTTGGGGAGTACTGTAAGCAGAGAATTCATCACAGAACGAAGCTCTACCAGCTCATTCCTGAATGTTGGCTTGTTACACAGGGAAGTTTAAAGGAATCCAATGCTTCTATTTCAACTAAAAGTTCAACCCTGCATTCCCCACAGCAGGTGAATGCTTTTCACTACCCTCTTTGAATCGACTCCATTTTGTCTCTACATCTCATCCCACCACGACAAAATGAAATGTACACATTCACCACCGACCATTGGAGCCCTTTCCCGTTCTCTTTCAGTCACTGCAGTGTCACAGCACGGCAATAATGGCAACTCAGAGCTCTGAAAAACTGTATATAAAAATGTGCTGGCAGGGTGGGTTGTGTTTTCAGTTGTTGGAGAGGAGAAGTGGGTTATGCTGCAGCTTCTCCACAGGGAAGTACATCTTTGTGAATGAAAAATGTAAAGTTTAAATTGCTGCTACATATATTTTTTTTTTTTGGGAATATGAATTATCCCCCCTTTGATTGATTCATTTGTCAATGACTCTGTCAGCCATCTCACCTGATATTTATCTGCAAGTCTACTTCCTTCCTTCCTTCCTTCCTTTTCTTTCACTTTGTTTTTAGAGAGTGTTTTTCCCCTCACACAAATGTGGCGGTGCTTTTGTTTATTTTAGCTGGAATCGAGAAACAAGGTGAAGGTGAGCGTGGCTGTCAGTGTCAGGCAGCTGATAGTGACACTGACAGCCCTCCACTCAGACTGCAAGTGGCAGGTGGAGCCATATGCCACTGGGGTACAGTGTTGCATATAAGGGCTATTTTCACCATAACCCCCTCTATTGCTTCGCCCTGAACCATTAGTGTCATTGTTGCTCATCATTTTGCCCTCTAATGTGTTTTTTTTTTTCTTTCTTTTTGACAAATGAATGAACCGACGGGCATGAATGCATGGCCTGATTCTCGGAGCTTGAATATCTGCAGATGAGATAGATTTTTGCTTGTTGTGTGTTCAATTAAAAAACTTGCCTTAACTATAACTGAAAAAAACAAAACAAACCAACATGTTTTCACCTGCATCTCACTTGTTTCTGGGTAGGATGAGGAGTACTGACACTTTCCAGACCGTTCTGCTAAACAACTGTGACTGTATGTGCTGCTATCTCATGCAGTGATATTCCTTTCAAAGCCAAATAAAGACATTTATTAACCAAATATCACTTTGTGTCCATGTCTATAGTTCAATGAAAATGCATACAAACATATTGAAGAGCATAGGACTAAAATCAATATCTGAAAAAATAAATCTGCAAAATATTCATTCCAGAGTTCTCAATGTGATGAATTGAAAGTATTGAATGATATTATACTCCATAGTTGTTCAATTGCAGTCTACTGCAAGATCATCATTACTTTATCCCTAATACAAGCACACATTCTGGCAATTCAGTTCAACTGTTTTTATTTTACGCTTCAAATGATATTTCAAAAACCTTCCAGCATGAGTGAAGCAATGAGCTGTTTTGCAGTCTGTATATTAGACGGATATTTTCATTAAGATCTAAGAGTATCTGCTGCAATCAATGCGTGTCTGAACGGCTGCTGTATAGACAAGCGTTTAGGGGGAAAAAAACATCCTGAAGGTTTGCTGGTTGGAGCTGAAACGCTGCTGGCTCTATGATGCCATATCACTGCACTGAGGGCAATAACCACAAATGAACTGCTCCATAATTCATTTTTGAATAGACTGAGACCATTGGAGAAAACTTTCTTCAAAGGGCCTTGGTGCGGTTGCTTTGGTTCACACCTGACTATGATGGCAGTGTCAAATGAATTGTACCAAAGGAGGAAACAAAAGTACCATTCAACCAGACTAAACAATGTACGTTTGAAAATGACCTGAGACCTTTCTGTCCTTGAACCAAAGAGTTTAAGGGCATTTTCAAAGTCATTGTTTGTTTGCTCTGGTCCAATGTACTTTGTTGCTAGTCCAGGTTCATTCTCCAGCTAGCTGCTAGCAACCATGGCGGCATTATAAATTGCCCAAAGTATGTCCTAGTTGGGTCAGAACGAAGTTGCATCACATTCTCACTTCATATGAGAGCCTTGATGACAGTCGAGTGTGTTATCTGTCTGTCATAATAGCATGTTTTTAAAAAAAATGTGTTTACTACATGTAAAGTAGCCACTGCAGTTGTACAGTTACATCTTTGGGACAACTGATGTACCACTTAGCAAATGTACATTAGGTCTGGAGCATTTATCATTGAATGGTATGTCTGCTTATTTACATTCAACCACACAGAAATAACACAAAGTGGCTGCTTCAAGTCACAGGCCTCCCTGAATCTGTATACCTTCAGGCTGTAGTCGATGTCTTTGTGTTTATTGCAGAGCTGCATAGTGGCTGCTGGGTGATGGTATTGCCTCATCTCAACTCCTGTCTGCCTGCACCCACAGGTGAAAGATGGAGCTGGCTAAGATGGATGGCTGTTGCCAATACTTGCCCACCAGCACAGCTGTCACCAGCAAGAACTTCATCACAGCCTGATACTGTGTGTGTGTGTGTGTGTGTGTGTGTGCTAGCAAATAATCAATAAAACTCAGAAAAAGGGAGGAAGAAGGAGGACAGTTGGTAAGGACAAATGTGTTTGACTAAAGTATTAGGTGAAAAGGAGAACGTGAGTATTGGAAAACAAAATGCAACATGATACAGCAAAAGTAAAGGACAAGAGCTGTAAATTCTTCTCTTGGTCATGAAAATCAATAAGAAAAAGCTCTTAGAGACTCAAGACTATAAAAAAAAGATACGGCTTTAGATTCTCACTGTCTGTGTACTGGGTTTAACTGCATATTTACATCTTACATTTTGTTTCTTGTCTGACATCCTCTCTGTTGATTGGTCCAAAACTTTGATCCAAACTGAAATATATCTGAAATTATTGAATTGACTGGGACAAAATGTTGTACATACATTCATGACTCCAGAATATTTTGAGAAGTTTTTGTAAACCTGAGTTCCTGGTGCTATTCCAGCATTCCTCTCTCTGGATGTAGCTGGACTGATTAATGGACCATCATTCCTCTGTGATATGAGGAGAGTTATGACTCGGCATAATGGTGGGGAGACAGACAGGGAGCATGTTGGAGAGCAGATTTACTGAAAATTCAAGAGTCCGATCAATCCCAAAGCTTGGCAGGCTTATGGCCTGCTGCTGGTTTGACTGTGGAGTTGTCCTTGATTTGGCCGTGCCGCTGCTGTGTGTGTGTGCTGAGCTCTGCTGTCAGCAGATTCTGTTGTTGTGGAGGTGCACATACATAATTGAACTGCGCTCCTCCACTAGCCTCCTGAGACCCTTTGAGATAAAGCAATAAATACTCAACCTCAGCATTTAACAACCACCCTTCCTTGTTTCTGATGCTCGGAGTCCACAAGAATATAATTACATGTATTCTTTTAAATGAGTTAAACACAGAGATACTGGCAAACACACTCCTTAGTGACCTTGTCATTGCAAGTGCTGACATTCTGAGTGGACATTTGGCTCGCTCTGCGGTTCTGGGATGTTCCTAAATAAAGTGACAGTTTCACAGCATCCAGTTTGCACTAAATATAACATGGATATAATATAAACATCTAAGTAAAATGGAAGGAGTCTCTGTATGTTCTGTATGTATGTCTGTTCATCAGTTTTCTCAAAAATTGTTCATCTAATTCACACTTGGGATATTGTATTGCTGAGGATCCAAGGACGTACAGTGTTGAGTTTGAGCTCTTATCCCTAATTGTGTCCTGTGCATTGTACTGATGAATAGAAAAATGTTTTATAGTCTTTTCTGTTGAGAACAGCAATACAAGAGGCCAAGCAATTGGCCCGTTTCAAACAGATATATTTTGAACAAGCAGTGCTGTAAAAGTTAGATTTTGGCATTGGCCATCATTTGTGGTTTCTGTCAGTCTGACATTAGTCTCCAACACATTCTCAGTACATGGATAACTCTTTTCATCCATTGTTTCTCTATGTCTTGTGCTCCCCCTCTCTCCCTTCATCTTTCTCTCTCTCTCTCTCTCTCTCTCTCTCTCTCTCTCTCTCACTCACTCTCTTCCTCTCTCTGTCTCCCTGTAACTCCATTGCTATATATAGACTTCTGCATTGCAGATGTCCCAGAGCCCTGCAGTTCTGGAGGAGCTGTTGAAGAGTCTCAGCCAAAATGTTGGTTTCCTGACACACAGAGCCCAGGCGAGCAGGAACAGCTGACTAACTGTGCATCACAGGATGGGACAGTACAGTGTGACAGGACTCTATGTGCATGTGCAGTCTGCTGTATGGCACGACTGAGCAACGTCTGAAGCGTCACACTGCAGCAAGGATGAAGTGCCCCCCACAGAACAGAGTCAGAACCACTGCAGTCATAATCTTTGAGTGGGTGGGTATGTGTATCTGTGTGTGTGTGTGTCTCTGTGTGTGTGTGTGTGTTTTATGGCATTGCTGGATCATGTCTTGTTTTTTTAAATAAACTTGAGATGTTTTAAGGCCTTAAGGATGCTCAATGAATAATCCTACCTTCATAGCAGCATTACTTATACTGTGTGTATACCAAAATACATTATTGCCACGATGCAATATAAAATGATTGTAAATGAATCATTTGGGGGTCAGTCATGTAATAATGATATGTAATAATGACAGAACACCAAATAAAGCACAAATAAAACACATTTAAAGGTTATGTGTAGGATATCAATATTAACACAGTTATTAAAAAAAGCAAATGAAATAGAGTAAAAAGAACAGAAGGCAAATGAATGGTTAATTTTGATAGTCCAACTTGCAACTAAAACTACCAAATATAAAAAATTATTTAAATTACAGCCTGTCAGTTGGAAGAAAATTATTATTTTTTCTTTTGTGTCTTATTGGTTTTCAATAAAGGGTAAAGAAGAAATTACTTAAAATGTCGTTTTTCATTTCTTATCTGTAATTTTGAATATCACCTATACACAGTCTGATTTAATCTCTTATCTTTGGTACTGTACTGTACATGCTGAGTCATAGTTATGTATGTATGTATTTGGAAGACAATATAGGCAGAAAGTCATTCAAATCACTATAGAAGAGGTAAAGTGTAAACTGCATCACCCTGATGATGTTTACTTGTTCTGCTTCATTCATGCATGTTCCAATAATCCAGACCTGTTAATACCATCCATCACTGGCTATACAGAAAGCTGGATGTCAGATCCTATTGAACTGTTGTATTTTGGCTGCAATGTGCACCACCTTTAACTTCTGCTGCAACAGCCGTAGGCCATTAAGTATTTATATCTGCTGGCTGCTCTCAGGACACGGAGCTCTCTCTCTCTCTCTCTCTCTCTCTCTGTCTGTCTGTCTCTCGATCAATGTATCTCTCTCTCTCTCACACACTCACTCACAATTATACTGAGCTTTTGCTGCCACTTGGTGTTAAAGGTGCAAATTACAGATAGTTTCACAAACAGGAGCATGTCTCTGCTAACATCTATTCTTCAGGGGAAATATATATATATATATATATATATAGTGTCTGCTAAAAAGAAATACCATATAAGATGCAGTAAACTAAGATCAGAGAGGAAGACCAAGTCAATAAAGTCAAAGGGGGCATGTGACTTCTTTCTTATGACTGTCACAAGTGGTCTTAGGGCTGATCTTTGAAGTGAACCTTTAAATACTGCAAGACAGAGATTTGAGTCAGAATCCGATTGACATCCCTGAAAGTCTGTAAAAGATGCTGTATTTGCTGAACTTTTTGTAACAAACCTTTAAAAGAATCTTCACATCATGGCATTGAAAGAAACAATCCATTGGATAAGAAGATAAGTACACAGGGTGTCAAGATCACATAGATGTGACATACTACCACACATACTATCAAAAATACACATCAATGTAAATGATGCCAATGAGCAGGATCCAATTTAAGAATAAACAATATTATACACACACACACACACACACGTATATATATATATATATATATATAATGATTAATCGATTATTTGTTGCAAACAACTAATGTGCAAAATATTGATCGCAAACTTCCACAGCCCAAGGTGACATCGATTTCTGATTTAAAACTAATGAAGGTAGAAAATAGTCTAATATTGGGAGACAGATGAGTGTAATCTGCTCTCATGTTTAAATATATTTCCATTCAGACCTCTTCTAACATATAACTAGTCTTTGTTTTCTCTGAATTTTGGATTATGGTGGTGGAAGCATTTAAGTTACTTTATTCTGAAAACCGGATGTTGGCAACGATTGAGTTCTTCGAGTAGAAAGTGTAGTTGTGTGAAATCTAGCTAGCTTAGCAGGAGGAGAACTGTCAATCCCAAAGACGAGTTTGTTTCTCGGAGCCACAGGACCTTCGCTGTTGTCGTTAGGCTGCGATCTGCTAAAATGACAGAGCTGAGGCACCGTGGAACCAGAGACAGCGACCCAACGTTACAACAACAGCCATCAGAGGACAAGGTAAGTCCGGACTCGGTCCTGTCGTTTGGAAGCGAGGCTAAGGCTAGTTAGCCAGCTAGCTAGCTTGTTGGTAGTCCAAATGCCTTATCCCGTGGCTCTTGTAGCTATAGAGGAAAAATAATTTTAAAATGTACTTAAACCTGGTATTTTAAAGTTGGGTTTTTTTTGGCGTGGTTGCTTATTTAGTAGAATAACAATCACAATTTATAAATTGTTTTAAGGCTATACAAATCATCCGCCAAACTACTCGTAATGTAGACTTGATTGGCTGCAGCTTGTTACAGTCTTCCTGGGTGTGCTCTAGTGAAAACAACAGGCAAATAGAAACCATAAGTTAATATTTTGTCGAAGTTGGCTCTGCTTTCTGTATCGGATACATGCTGAAGTATAAAATAGCCCTGCTTGTGTAGTTAAAAAAATACATTTCAACCAGCGTTTTGCAGCAGGTCCTACATCAAGTGTTGTCTCCTATATAATAACTGGTGAAGACTGTCTTGACTTGGTTAACTTTTATTTTTTAAACAACGACGTTTTCTTAAGACAACAGGTTCCTGCAGCGTGTTTACTGAACGGCTGCTAACGGCCTGGTGCTGCAGACATGGTCCCTGACAGTAACAACATTAGCTTAGCTTCGCTGTTCAGACTGAAACAACAACTGCTTCAGGTCAAGCAATACGTGACTCGTGTTGAATTTACATAGAAAGAAAATATTTGCGTTGTTTGTGCTGTCAATACGGATGTATGTTAAAGTTGCGTCCCAGTGAATAGTCGGAGCCGAAGGAAGGGGCGTGGTGATGGATGTCGGGCTATAAGTAGGACGAGAGGACGTAATTACAGGAAACTGTACAACAGCTAAAAGCAGATGGGAAAGTGGTCAATGCATTAGCTCCATCCCTACCACAAAGTGCATTATAGATAGATAGATAGATAGATAGATATACTTTATTAATCCCAAAAACTGGGAAATTAGAGTGTAACAGCAGCATAACACAAATACAACACAATGAAATAAAAAGAACAACCAACAATTAAGATAATAATTAATAATTAAATAAGAATAAGATAATTAAATAAGAATAAGAAATTAAGATAATAATTACATAAGAATAAGTAAAATAAAATAAAATATAATAATATATAATATATGACCGG
Source organism: Pampus argenteus (assembly GCA_036937835.1). NCBI lineage: Eukaryota > Metazoa > Chordata > Actinopteri > Scombriformes > Stromateidae > Pampus > Pampus argenteus. The sequence goes on from CM072867.1 coordinate 16,355,313, forward strand.
ATTTTAGCTATTATTATACACGCTGATGGCCTGTGGCAGGAAAGATTTCCTGTTCAGTCTGTAGTTTGGCAGCGGCGGAACGGATGACGTCACAGGCTACCACTGCATCAGCTGACGGAGGGATGTAAACAACGATCACGATGGTGGACGTGAACTCTCCCGGCAAACAACACGGGCGCATCCCCACAGCCAACAGTTCAATGTCCGGGGTACAGAGACGTTTCTTCAGGTTGACATGTCCCGGATTGCACCACCTCTCACTCACAAAAAGTGCAATCCCACCGCCCTTCTTCTTCCGGCTTGAGGAACAGTCTCTGTCTCCACGTACCAAGCTGTAACCAGGCAACCCGACGCTGTTAGCATGGATGTGCGAGTGCAGCCAAGTTTCAGTAAAACAAAAAATGCTACACTCGCGGTACTCCCTCTGGGTCTTCACTAGTGCTGCCAGTTCGTCCATCTTATTCCCAAGAGACCTCACGTTTCCCATTATGATCGCTGGTACCGCTGGTTTATGTCTTTTCCTTTTATCCCTCCGTTTGGTACCAGACCTGCTACCCCGGCGTCTCCTTCGTAACTCCTGCGGGACCACAGGGGTTTACTCAGCGCCATCAGCTGTTCACGCGTGTACACAAAAATTGATCCGGTCATTTCCAAAACAAAAAATACTAAAAATTAACTACAATAAACAAAAAATACAAAGAATAACAAGAAAACTAAGGAGCTGCTGCAACAGGCTGCCACCAGGAGCGGCGCCAATTCGAACAGGAAAGTGAAGCTCATACAGAAAAATGTCTAGACGCAATATTACTTATCAGGTGTAATATAAATCAGCATAAGCATCAGGTGAGCCTGACCTTGTACCCTTGACCTCTCCACCTTGTACAAATACCAGAGCAGAACCAGGATTTTGTTTTTGTGGAGTGAGATTGGCCAAAATCCAGTGTATATGTAGATGAAGATACCGCCTGTGAGTCAAAGAACATATTCAAGATAAGTTTGTTACTGCAGGCCAAACACTGCTTCAGCGGACCCCATGCCAACAATGTAGTAATTATATTAAAGACAAATAACCAAGTCCAGTTGCGTTCGATTTAATCTCCTTGAGATAACTATGACCTGGATGAATGAGAATATTCACAGGCTTAATTATATCAAGTAAAAGATGGAAAGTCATCATTATTAAATCTACTCTGGCCCGACTGACCTATTTTATATCTGGATCAGCTTCATAAAGACCACCTCTAAAGTAAATGGCATTAGTTAATGAAATGAGGATGACTTTAGTTTATGTAAGGTACTTTTATTTCAAATGATCATCTGAGCATGTGCAGGTTTTGGCTATTTGAAACATTTTAAAACAGTTGGTCCAAAATATGTGTGGCCAATGAACTCGCAGTACAGCTTGGTGTCAGTGTCTAACGCTCTGGTTTTGGTCTAATACTCTAAAATCCCAGTAAGAATGCTGATTGAGCTTTTTCTAATGAATCTGTGATAGACGCTGGACAAAACAGACAAATAAAACAAGGTAGACACTCAGTGTAGCCCCTGGTCTACCAGGAAGAAGGAAGAAAGTCGGGGGAGGAGAGGGGGAGTGTTTATGTGACACAAGTGCCTATTTTTAACTCAAGCATCCTGAATGACGGATGTTATCTCCATAGAAACCAGCATGCGCAGTCTGTGTATGTGTGTGTGTGTGTGTGTGTGTGTTATTTTGTACACGCCTCTGCATTCATTCTGTCAACTATTTTACAGTGCATACTATTTTTTCATATAATTTGATTTAATTAAAAATGTGAAATATTAAATGTCTCTAAAGAATGCATTTTTCATGTTATGGCCTCTTTTTGTTATAAATGTGTAATTTTGTGTAATAACAGGAAGGTTTAGTGATGTAACAAGAAGCATTTCTTATTAAAACACAATTTGCATCTAGCCTACTAATAAGAAAAACATGTCATATCTGTTTTAACTTTAAAAGGATCTTTCTGAAACAAGAAACTGGGCTAATATTGCAGTAATCGTGGGGGCAATTCACTGCAGTAGAAACAATAAAGCCTATATTATTGCCAAATGAATCCACAGTTAGGCTACATTTATTAAGCCTTACACAAACAAAGTACAATCTTTGGGTGCAGCATGTTCTTTCCACTGTGAATTTGACTGCTTGTGTTTAAAGGTGCCGATCTTTTAAACAGTAGGAAAATGTCATTGCATTGTCACACGCGAGGTGGCTTATATAATACTTGTTTAACCTATTTAAGAAAAATAAAGTGTTAAAAAGGTAATAGTTGCAGAATTGTTCCCAACATGTCATGTGTAGTAAGTTTGCTGTCATTACTGTGACGATAGATGTCTGAAGATTATATAGCCCTTGTGATATTTAGTGGGTGACACTGAACAGCAAGCCAACCATCTGCTGTGTGGTTGTGATGTGTGAACAAGCCTAATTTGGTCACCAGTAGCAAAGAGGTCAGAGCGAGGTGGAAAAAAAAAAGTGAAAGAACAAAGTGAAGTGGAAAAATCTGCAACAGATGACATCCATCCTTTCATTATTGTCGCTTATTAAGAGGTAGAGATCGGTGTGTTTCTTAACAGGCTCCACCAGTGACCAGATGGTTATGAGAAATCAACAATATGGATGAAGATGATTTTTGCAGTGTTTAGCCACCCACACACAAGCCTGAACTGGCAGGCCTGCTGGTGTTTGCTTATTATATCCACCTCTGATATGATGAATATGTTTGTTCAATGACAAATCAATATTTGTTTGAGTACATATCAAGTTTGTAATTGTAAATTCTGTGCTATAAGCTTGCACATTTGCAGGCATTAACATTTTGTTGCCTTTTGACTTTTGACATCTTTATTGCATGTTCCTGTTCCTGAGCTTCGTAAGAAGGGACAGGACGTTCACCTTCTTTTTTTTAAAATTTAGATATCATTTTTTATTACTGTTTGTGTAATTTGTATGATCTATGCAGAGTTTAATTGTAGATCAAGGTTGAAACTTAATCTAATGTTACTGCTCACATATCATAACAATAATAAACTGATGCGCTCTGACTGATATTGCATTTAAAATGTTTAGAAGAACAATGTTGGTTTGTATGTCAGCTTCACTCATTAATACTTTAGGACATTTCTCAGCCAAGCCAGCTGTCATTTTTTCTGTGGGGAGCCATTTTTGTGCTGTGATAAATGGTGCAAAAGGTGGAAGCTGTTTTTCGCTGTAAAGGGCACAAAATACCATGAGCCCTCTAACCTAGATACAACAACACGTGATGTAGTTTGAAGCCCTACGTACAATCATAGTTAATATTCTTAGTGTAAGCCATTGAATTTTACTACACTGCTCAAACTGACACTAAGATGAAACCAGGAACAAACCAAAATGTAAATGTTTCTTAAATGCACTTTGTCTCTGGTGATACTGTGGTTTCACATATTTATCTAAATGTCAGTGTGTAATTTCTCCTCTGTCTGTTTGCCAGGGTTCAGACAGTGAACTGAAGGTGGAAAAAGATGGGGTGGCTGGCAGCGATTCCAAGGTGGACTCAGGGGTCCCAGAGGTGCCAGTCCCTCCTGATGACACCCCTGAGGTTCTAAACAAGGCCCTGTCTGGACTCTCTTCAAGGTACGTTCACTATTCAAGATAAAACCATAAGGTTCAGGGAAGAGAGCAGGCTCGGTAAATTTTCCGTGTGTAAAATGATGGCCAGAATAAAATCTGGAAGTATGTATTAAATAGAAATGTGTATGTGTGTTTCCCTCAGATGGAAGAACTGGTGGGTAAGAGGGATCCTCACACTAGCCATGATCTCCTTCTTCTTCCTCATCATCTACCTGGGCCCCATGGTGCTTATGATGATTGTGAGTACAAACAACATTGATGGGTTCTGAAACCCTGTGATAATGAGAGGGAAAAAAAAGTAAATATTTCCACCAATGTTATGACAAACTGTTTTTATTGTGGAAAATTGTGCAATCTGCTGTGTGGAACCAGATTCAAAGGAAAGGTGACAGTCAGAACACCTTCGCAACCAACAGTAACACAAAATGAACACAGGAAATGTGTATATTTGTATCATTTGTAATTGAAGTGGTATTATTTTGTCAGAAAAATGTGTCTCTAAAATCGTGGGAGAAAATCATAATAATCTTTCGGTTTAACTGTAATGTTTCTGCGATTATCCTTATATATTTACAGCCAGTATTTCAAGTTACCACCTCTTATTTGACAAAGTGTGTACATTTGTATTGAGGTTCACACAGCATGCTCAAAACACTTTGGCACACAAATGAAAAATCTAATTTTATGGATTAATGGGATCCTGACTGTAATAGCATATAGCTTTGCTGCTACTGACATTCGGGAATTCCCTCAAAATAGATCTGGACAGAGGACATGCTGTAGATTCCCCTCGACTCCCCTAACCACAGACATACACAGACACACACAGACACACACAGACACACACAGACACACACAGACACACACAGAGTCCTGATGCTCCAGTAGTTTGACAAGGTGTTTCTTTGTACAGGTCCTCTGTGTTCAGATCAAGTGCTTCCAAGAGATCATCACGATCGGCTACAGTGTTTACCACTCTTACCACCTGCCCTGGTTCAGGACGTTGAGCTGGTGAGGGTCCACACAGGCACGCTTGCGCACACACACACACACACACACACACACACACACACACACACACACATGCACTATTATACATTTTATAGAGGTGTCATGATCGGAGCAAATATCCTTTTTTCCTTTTCTTATGTTGTGTCTTATGTTTTATTTTATTGCAGATGTCCTCAGGTTTGTTTTTTGAACTGTTTAAATACTGAGTAGATGTAGATAACAGTATTAAGCCAATCAACAAATAATAGCAAAAATACTGTAAATCATCAGTGCTGTTGTATAGTAAGTTTGACTTTTAGCAATAGTGGTGTTCAGTATAGAGTGATGGACAAAACTAGAAAAGCTGTGAGATGTGTACATTTGCATTAACCCTCTGCCACCACAGGTACTTCCTGCTGTGTGTGAACTACTTCTTCTATGGTGAAACTGTGACGGATTACTTCTTCACACTGGTGCAGAGGGAGGAGCCGCTGCGCATCCTCAGCAAATACCACCGCTTTATCTCCTTTGCGCTCTACCTCACAGGTACAAACAATGAAGTACTGATTTATCTATTAGGTACACAGTGGCTCCATTCTGTGCCTGTATACTAATACTAACTAATCAGTACATTTGATTGCACAGACAGTCTTATGGTGCAAGCAAAGATGTCACACAAAACTAATAAAAAAAATTAAAATAACAAAAGGCAACATGGCATCAGGATCTGTCAGGACAGTGACTGATTAATCAGGTTTTTCCATAAACAAAAGTTCAAACAATATTGTGGTTTGAGTAGAAACCACAGAAATTGAATATTAAAATGTAGAATATGAAACTGGTTGTCAGTCACTGCACTAACTTCAGAGGTCCCTCTTCCTGTGCTGTAGGTTTTGTCTGAAATAGGTCAAGCTAAATTTAATCAGCTTGACCAGGGATGAGCTGGAGTCTGACTTAATCTTCTACCTCCTTACAGAGGTAGAAGATTACATTACATTTCTGATTATGTCTCAAATGTTTCATACATTGCTTGTCCTGTTGCAGGTTTCTGCATGTTTGTACTGAGTTTGGTGAAGAAGCACTATCGCCTTCAGTTCTACATGGTAAGCAGCACCCTGCCTACTCTTGGCTTCCAGCCTTGAGGATACTGCGTTATTGATGAGGCCATCTGAAACACAGGCCTTCAATTATTGGAGAAGTATTTTTGAGTGTTCTGTAGCCACTCAAATCCTCTAACTGCATTGTGGGATCTGATAAAGCTATTATCTGGTCATGTATTAGTTGAGGCTGTCAGCCATCATTGTGTCATTATGTAGTCTGATCTCATCAGTCTAAAAGACCATACCGGTTATTTTGCATGTTTAAACCAAATAACTTCCATATATACGTGTGCCTTTTCCAAAACATGCAGCCATATTTGAGCTTTTGTAATATTTTGTAGAATTCTCTCAATTTTAATAATTAATGAATTATTTTTTAAATAATATTAACTAAATTTTCTTCAATGAGAGCGCACGTCTGTATCGATATAGAGGAACGGTGAATTTATGTATATCTTCCACTCTGACTTTAGCAAACTCATTTTAATACACCACCATTCAGAACTAAATGTCAAAGTTATGAAGTGTTTACAGAGTTCGTGTATGATAATTATTTATAATTATAAAACCTGTATAATTATTAAACCCGTTGAGTTTCCAAACATCACTGCTTATGAATCAGGAAGAATTCACAGATCTCTCTATGATTTTAATACTATTGAAACTCAAATATTATTTTAACAATAATCAGTACAGACAGCTAAGTTTCTGCAAGTTGTGTACTGAAATTAACTAAAACCAATTGACCCCTGGAAAGAAGGAAAAACTATATTTTGTATACATATACTGTAGCGCCTTCACTATTGAAAATGAAGGCACTAACTCAACCATAAAAAGCTAATCTAAACTAATCCTTGTGTAAACATACAACATGAATCGTATGTTTTTCCACAGTTTGGTTGGACTCATGTGACTCTGCTGATTGTGGTGACTCAGTCTCATCTCATCATTCACAACCTGTTTGAGGGGATGATCTGGTAAGTAAACAGTCCCTTTATCTCTTATACCATATAGCTTAGCTCAGCCAACTCTTGATAATGTTTACTCATGAAGTAAAATGTAATTTTCTAGAAATAACATTCTAATCATCAAACAAACTGTAGGTACATAAAATGCATAAAAAGCATGTCCACATAATTATCCACTCAAATTGATAACTTTTTCTAATTTCCTTGTTTCATAAAATATATTTTTATTTATTGTCATATACATGTATGACTAAAAACTCTTCTTTGTCCGAATAGGTTCATTGTGCCAATTTCCTGTGTGATCTGTAATGACATTATGGCCTACATGTTTGGTTTCTTCTTTGGCCGCACCCCTCTCATCAAGGTTGGTCAGAATCATTCTAAGTTAGCTGGACAGATATTCAACACCTGATGTCTACATTATTTTGCACTTGAACACACATTACTGCTCAATACCTAAAGCTTCTGTTTGTAGTGCCAGTGTATATGCCAGTGCATATGGTGCCAATCAAAGAGATGAAGCACATCTTCAGGAGTATAATTTCGAGTATTGTGTGGTTCAGTGACAAAATAAACTTTTATTCAACACCTTGATTGTGTCCTTGACAGCTGTCACCTAAAAAGACATGGGAGGGATTCATTGGTGGGCTCTTCTCCACCATCGTGTTTGGGATCATGGTAAGATGTGGTTTTACCTCACACCCTGATAGTCTGATCCTCACACCACAATGCTCCCACTAGTTTCTAAAATGTCATGTCATAAAAGCCACTTGTAATGTATTTTATGCTAGTAGATAGCATAACTAACTAACTAATGAAAGGCTTTCCAGTTTACTTTCCTATTTATTATACGTGATATTTGTGTAACATAATTTGGGCAAAATGTTCATTAGTATTTTCAAAGAAATTGTTCAGAGACACATTCGATGAAAATACATACTTGATTTTGTAACGCGGCTCAATTAGCTGCAGCATTGTTAGCCACCTTTGAACTACTTTGAATGTGTCTCACTTGTTGCGAGTTTCTAGTCAGTGAGGTTTGCACTGTCCTGCAGGTGAGTGATGCAACTTTAAGTGATGGCACTACAGAGTAACTGAACCTCGCTCTCCTTCCAGCTGTCCTATGTGATGTCAGGCTGGCGCTACTTTGTGTGTCCGGTGGAGTTCAACAACGACTCCAACAGTTTCCAGGTGGACTGTGAGCCATCAGAGCTTTTCCAGCTCCAGGACTACGCCCTGCCCAGCGTCCTGGAGTCTGTCACTGGATGGGTGAGATTCACCTATAGACTGCAATCGTATTGATTATTCTTGGGGCTCAACATGACAACATAGTGTATGGCAGTAAACATGATGTTTATGTTGTGAATAATTAACTTCCTTCTCTTGTCCACAGACCACAGTGCGTCTCTATCCGTTCCAGATCCACAGCATCGCTCTGTCCTCATTTGCCTCCATCGTAGGACCCTTCGGTGGCTTCTTTGCCAGTGGCTTCAAGAGGGCCTTCAAGATCAAGGTAGGGATGAAGCACACTTCAGTGTTGGCCTTGTAAATGATCGTATGCCCTCAGTCACAAGTCATGTCTTTAATATCTGTTACTGACTGTACCTGCAACTGTCAGCCTGTCAGTGTTTCCTCTTTTTTCTTCATATTTCTGTGCAATATATTGTGTATTGTTCACACATGCATAGACCATATTTTATGCATTACATAACATCTGTTAATGTCTGTCATTAACTGATGTCTACTGTGTATTATGTTTAGAGACATAGTCCAAGTCTTTCCTTTGTCTTTTCAGGATTTTGCCAACACTATCCCAGGTCATGGTGGCATTATGGACAGATTCGACTGCCAGTACCTCATGGCCACATTTGTTAATGTCTACATTGCTAGCTTTATCAGGTAAACATAACATCTGTATGGAATAACTGCTATTTAATATATATGATATCTAGTATTTGACCTATTGTCAGTTTTTGACAAACTGTAAGATCCCGTACCGACATGTTTTAAGACGTGTACAAGTACTGTGCTTTGAGTAATAATTGATATGTTTTTTTTTTATTGTTTTTTTTTCTATAAGTAGAATTACCGCACTAAAATCCTTAAAATGGTATCTACTCTAACTCGTTGAAAAATTCCAGTATCTATGAATAAAAAAACATTATTTGTTTCAAATGTTTAACTGCCAGTCACAAAATGTGAAGTCCATTCTTAGTGTTTGTGCAGTGGAGTTGCATACTAGACCATGACTAGCTAAACTTTTTATTTCACAAATCCTGCTCATACTTGCACGTCTTAAACTCAGATTTAAAGTGAGCAGAGAAACTTTCCACTTTCAACAGATGACGTGAAAACATCCTTCTATTGTCAACCTCTGCACATACAGTAAAGGGGAAAGTGATTTCAGACTTTTGGGCCCTACTGTACATCATTCTGCACAATGAAACTCAAATTTCCAACTGAAGGAACAAGAACATATTTTTTAGCAGAGGAGGATAATCTCCTTGCAAAGCATGTTTGTGGCCACTAAAACTTAATACACAAAAAGATCAACATGTCAAATCTATAATTAATCTTTGCCCATATTAGTTACTGTTGCTACACCTGTCAAGCCTTTGAATCTAGCACTGCACATATGCAGTCTGTCATGATAACAATGGCAGATTTCATCATCCGAAATTAGTGGCAATTTCAGATAGAAGTTCTCAGCTTATTTTGGATAGAAGATGTGTGTTTGATTGTCTGTCCGCTTCTTCTCAGGGGCCCCAACCCCAGCAAGGTGATCCAGCAGCTCCTGGCCCTCCGTGCCGATCAGCAGCTCCACATCTTCAACTCCCTGAAGGCTCATCTGATAGAAAAGGGTCTGTTGCCAGCACTGGTGGAGGCTGCCGCCTAGATCCCGTCACAACCACAACGGCTTGCCCTGAAGGGGAGACCGGAGAGAGAAGGGAACCGCTCGGGAGCTCTGTGCAGTCTTGAGTTCTGGGAAACGTGCAGTGTTTCATGTGAGCGAGAACACATCCAAAAAAAAAAAAAAAGAAACCACAAAAAACTACAGCCTTGGGTCATTCCATGTCATTTGGGTATGAAAGTTTGTCCATACAGTATGTGAATCATGTTTCTTAGACCAGTGATTTCGGGTTGAGTTAGTGAATTACTGTTACACATTTCCATTATAGCCAGCTTGTATCTATTCACGCTGTTGAACAAAATGTTGGTCGGCTGTACATTTCTACCTGTATACAGGATAGCCTCTATATACCTATTAATGTGTGTTAATATTTTATTGTGTTTTTGTTTTAATGCACTGCTCTCAACGCCATTACTCACTGTATTGTTACCCTGCTGCCCCCTCCACCCTTTTAAGTTTGAAGTTTCTTTGTTGTGATTGTTTCTATTTATACATAGATGTTTTTTATATTTGGTATGTTCTGTTATATCTTAATGTCGTGTCCGTGTCTGTTTTATTCAGACAGTGTTTACCTTTGCCATCTGTTGTTTATCTGTAACAAGTCAGGCGTTGTTATAAGGTTTTGCATGTGTTCAGTGAGGTGGTGGGCTGTTATTTTAGCTTGTATTTGTTATATTGTTAGAATGGTACATCTGTAACAGGGCACGTTTTGAAGGCCTCTACACTGCCATTGTCTGCCTCTTCTGTTGAAACCTTGCCATAATCAGTGTCAGAGCAGAGTATATGACTATCACAGGTAAACATGATCTATTTGAGTGAAACGTGATCTCATGCATCTTATGTTCAAGTTGGAGCCAATATAATCAGCTACTGTATACACAGTTGGTGTTCATTCCTTAGTGTTTTTACAGTGTAGAGTTCTGTACATATATACACACAATGGGGCAGAAAGTCTTTAGTTAGCCAACAACTGTACAAGTTCTCCCACTTAAAGATGAGAGAGGCCTGTAATTTTCATCATCGGTAAACTTCAACTATGAGAGACAAAATGAGGGGAAAAAACATAAAATCCACATTGTGGACATTTAATTTTTAACTAATTTATCTGGAAAATTATGATGGAAAATAAGTATTTGGTCAATAACGAAAGTTCATCTCAATACTTTTATACTATGTTTTCTGTAAGTCTTTTTAAGGTTTTCACACACTGTTGTTGGTATTTTGGCCCATTTCTCCATGCAGATCTCCTCTAGAGCAGTGATGTTTTAGGGCTGTTGTTGGGCAACACAGACTTTCAACTCCCTACAAAGACTTTCTATGGGGTTGAGATCTGTAGACTGGCAAGGCCACTCCAGGACCATGAAATGCTTCTTGATGAAAATTACAGGCCTCTCTCATCTTTAAGTGGGAGAACTTGCACAGTTGGTGGCTGACTAAATACTATTTGTCCCATTGTGTGTGTGTGTGTATATATATATATATATATATAAGACTAAACACTGGCAAATGTTTTATTTGGTGGTAAAATATAAAAGCCTCTTTCCTATTGGGTTCATTTCTGCTTTTTTAAGTTTTCTGAATGAATTCACCTACAATCTGCAGTTGCAGTATGTAGGTGAATAAAACTGTCAACTTAAGCTTGGGTTGAATAAGGTTAAAATATATTCTTATAAAATTGAGAATCTGAGTTATCAACTCAATTTGAACTTAGACTATTGATTACTGAGTTTATAGTTTGCAACAGGTCAACCATAAATTCACATTCATTTTAAAGGTGCACTCCAGTTATTTGGTAGCATAAAGTTGGACTTGGACAGGGAAGCAAGGCTGTGATATCCTGACCTTTAGTCCTTAATACGGCTCAAACTCTGAAAACGCTGCATCCTACTTTTTCCATAGTGCTAATAATACTTATACTCCCTCAGTTTCTAACAGTATTTCTATTTAAATTTGTACTCTCCAAATCCAAGATGACATTATCAAGGTTATTTTTTCTGACTTAAGGAAGCTCCTGGAGAGCCTCATAAAACATATTGTACAAGTAAAACTAATCTTCATGTGTGCAAATCAGTGTCCATTATCATAATGCCCTAATAAGGCTGTAGAAAGATTATAAGAGTTTTTGTTGGTATTTTGGTCTATCCAGTCAGACAAAAGAAGTCTAAATCTATTCTATGTTGTCAATGAAAACCAACCAAATCAACTCTGAAGATGTGGAGATGTCGATGTTCATGTAAACCAGTCAGGACTGTTTCTGTACTCCGTGTTATCAGATAAAACAGCAATATGAGCACACATACAGTAGTCAGTGTAGCAGAGATGTGGAGGTCACTATTCTGTCTCTGTATAGTCATCTATGAAACAATTTATAAACGTACAATCATACAGTACAATAAATGACTGCTCAACTTAATCAGGGTCATTGTAGATTTTTATTTTTTTTGGTTCTCCTCATGGCATGGTTTTCCCATCTTTGATTTGTGTCTCATTTGAATGTGACTGTGATTGTCAACAGATTTTTATGATGTCATTTATTTCATTCATATTGTCGGTTTCACTTGTCTGCCATCCAACCAGTCTTGCGCTTAACTTTTAACTTTATTAAAACCTTTTCTAGTTACTATAATGTACATTTAAGAAGATGTTTAGAAATATGTTGAGTGTTCTTTAATATGTTTTATCTTTAGAGGAATATTTAAATTATCATCATTGCCAAATAGGAAAAAGTTTTGAGATAGAAAAGTGTTTTCTTTCTTTTCTTTGTGTGACTGTAGTGCATTTGGGTGTTTTCTAGGCTCTTTTCCTGGTAGTTGTTGTGTATCAACTTCTGTGCTCTCTGCTGCAGTACGACTTGAAGCAACACAGATCCTTATAGTGCTGTGTTGCATCACCTCCTTTTAAATAGACAAGAAGATTCATAGATATCTTCGTGTTTCTTCACCGCACCAGCCCTGTCGTGACTGATGGTTTTTAGGCCTGCAGCTCAGTTATGAGCTGCTATGTTTCTGTCTGTTGTTACAGACGACCACTAGAGAGAGCTGGCACTCCTGTGGTCTGCTGTAGAGTAATACTGATCCTACATCACAGCTCTTATCACTGTTGTTTGATACATTCCTGGTAAATTTGAGATGTGCTCACAGGCAGGCAGAGTAAAAACACCTTAAGTATAATTTAAAAAAAAGAGCCCTGATGATTTTTATTTGTTTGTTTGTTTGTTTCTTGGCACCCAGGATACACCTCTGTGCCATTTTTTAATCAACGAGGTGCCACTTTGCTGTTGTGAATCCTGCCCAGCAAGGACTTCTGAAGGAATGTATAAGAGTTGTGCAACGTGACTGTCCCACATATTGTAGGCTTCCCTCTGTGCACATGTTATTTTTGTGGTTATAGATTCTCTTATATGTATTCTTAATCTGTGCAATGGTTTGTGTTGAGTTGTACACTTGTCTAGAGAAAACATTGTACTCCTTAATGCTAAAATGTGCTTTGCCTTGGTTAAAATAAAAATGATAAGAAAACAAGAACATGTGGTTTGCTTTGTGTGACAAATTTCTTCCCTCATGTCCTTCTTCCCTATTTTGAAATAGATACACCTACCAGTATTATTCTATAATTGTGGCTCATTACTTTTAAGAATAATGAAACATTGCAGTCAGTGTATTCTGGCGGTCAGAATACACACCTTTCACCTTACAGTACACCTTTGCGTCTATCGCTGACTTTCTGCTGCAGCCTGATGTGTCGTTGATGCTCGAGTTTAAGCAGAAACTTGTTCACTGAAGGAGTTGAAACTAAGAAGTAAAAAACCATTTCCTTTGCGAAGACACCCACATTTTTTTTTTCTTTTTTCTTTTTTTCAGTCGTCATTTGAAGACTACTCTACTCCTTCAACACCCAGAACACCTTCAGTGAATCAGCCTGGAAGCCATTTATACAACTGTCAGCCAGAACAAGTTTGAACATGGAAGTAAAGGCATCATGAAAGGACACGTTTTGAAGGGCTGAAAAAAAAACAAGAAGAAAGATTAACACACAGGAAGTAGGAAGTGTGATCTGCGATACATCCAGAGTGTGTATTTTTGTGAGTGTGTAACATATGTGTAGGTGTGTGCATGTGTGTATGTGTGTGTATATGTGTGTATGTGTGTGCTCTAGAGGGGTCTATGTGTGAAATGATACACTGACCTGTGGTATGAGTTAAGGACAATGTCTCTGAAACTACCTCGCAACTGGGACTTCAGCACCTTCAAGGCTGAGACAGCTCGAATAGGTAAGCTGGTGGCCGTGCTGCATTCAATGACAGCCACATGGATTCAGAGCTATGACACTTCACATTTTAAACACTTTACAGTTTGTACATTTAGCTCATGTTGACGTCTTAAAGGGATGTAAAATTAACTTCAATTCTTCATTTGCCATGAAGTCCTTGCCATGTTTGTAAAGAAGAATAGTGTTGTTTTAGATATATATTTGTTTATATCACTGAAGTACCATCATATTGGTCAAATTAAAATGGTTTGATTGTTAGAAAATATGATAATTAGTGATATTTAGGTTAAAACATATCTGTACAGATCTTTACAGTTGTAACATTTTGATGGACAGCAGCACAGTTCTGCCGTTGTTCACATCCTGCATTTGCTGCAGAGCGAATCATTTTTTACAATCAGTGGTAGTGGTGTGATGAGCACAGTCAAAGGAAGTAGCTTCCTGTAGTGCATTTATTCTATCCGCTTCAAGTTTAGTATCTGTAAACCACTATTCTTATCATGTTCTTTTTTCAGTATGACCATCGATGTAATAGAGTATGAAAGCATCTTTTCCTGACTTATAACTTCCCTAATGATTCTTTTACCATAAGTTGTTTGTAGGACACATATCCTGGAACTTGAGTGACTTGAGGTTTTTTTTTAACAGGAAATTGATGCAAAACTGCGGTTTCTGCATAGATTTGGCTTTAATTAGCTGTATATGTAGCTGTGTCTATATATATATTAGTGTGTATGACATATTTATCATAAAGATTTGAAAAGACAATCACGAACAAGTGTACAAGAGTGCATGTTCATTTACAGATAACACTTGACTGCTTCTGATACAAACTCAGTACAACTGTTGCTTCTTGCAGGATTAAAGGAATAGTTTGACATTTTAGATGATATGGTTATTCACTTTCTTGCCAAGAGTTAGATGAGAAAATTGATACCACTTTCATGCCTGCCCTGGAAATATAAAGCTATAGTCTGCAACCAGTTATAAAGACTATAAAGACCAGTTAAAAAATATATGTATACACAGTGAATAAGTGTATAAATGGCAAGTTGTGTTTGTTTTATGGGCAAATATGTGCTTGACTTTCTTATTTCTTCTTCAGTTTTTCCTGTTTTTAGTCTTTATGCAGTGCTAAGATAATGTCTAACTATGTTGTTAAACTAAATTACTATTTTGAAAATGAATTCATGTCTGAAAGCTGCCAGGTCACGACGCATCAAGAGGTACAAATGCAAATCTTGATCTACCAATTATTTACTCTGCACGATTAAAGGAAATTCAGACCCATACACCCAATTCAGATATTCTTTAGGTGAATATTAAACATTTTAATCTGCTGACATGAGCATAATATCCATTCACAGTTCTGAAAAGCCTCCACACAGTTAGTAGAAAACTCTGAATATCGTCCTCCCCTGTAATCATCTTGACGTGAAAGTGTTGCACTTTATGTAAATTTCTTTAGATGATGGACATTGAATGCATCTTTGATGTGATGTGGGACTCTTGGCTCATAATGAATTGAGGCCAGTTTAAAAGAGCTGTGTGTTTGTCAGCTGAGGGTGTGGTGTCGGCCTCTGAGTGTGGGCTCAGTGTATCTCTTTAACTGTCTGCAAATCGAGGGAGGGTGATGCTATTAAAATTAGACCAAAGGACTTCCAAGCTTCTAGGTGGGGACCTTCAAATTGTTGCCGGCCCTCTGGCAATGATGCAGCAGCTTCCTGTTTACTTCAGCATGGCCCTTCTTCTTCTTCTTTTCTCTATCATCTTGCTTAACAAGATACAGTGAATTTAAGAACAACTGAGCGACTGGGCTCAATCTTAACCCAGCTATCTCTGCAGTTCAAGCACCCTGCGTGTTGCTCAGACTGTCTCCATCTGTCTCTGCTTAGCCACCTACACCTCTGCCTCTGTTCTTGGGTTATTGGGTTATCACAGTCACAAAACTTAAAAAAAAAAAAAAAAAGCATCAGTAAATTATGACATTCTTACAAATACTTCAGAATAGCATGACTTTTCTGTGTCGGTTTCAGTTCAAATTGAGACCACACAAAACCTAATCAGTGACCTTTCTAGTGGATTGTCTGACAGTCTCTTGCAGACAAATGTGATATATTTGTAGAACAATCAGAGCTGCATTCAAGCACCCTCCACAGGAAACTACTGGTCAGGTCAGACCAGTAGTTTCCTTTCACCCTGAAACGTTATGGGGGGGGGGGGAAACAAAATAGGTCTCAACCTTGAGAGGCTCATTGCATATTCATATTAGAAAGAGGAAGTGCTCTGCTGCAGATGAGTAGTGCTGATGTTCTGGCAATGTTTCACTGCTCTGGCTGTGAAACAGCACTGTGGGGATTGTTCTACATTTTTAACAACCTCTTTCTTGTGGTGTTGACCAGCGCGATCCAGGAGTGTGATACCTGGAGAGGGAGGCCCAGGCCCGGGCTCACCGCGCTCCTCCAGGTCCATGGAGAGGCCGCTCAAGGCCGGATGGCTGAAGAAACAGCAGAGGTCTTTAGTCAAGAACTGGCAGCAGCGCTACTTTGTGTTGAGAGGAACCACTCTGACCTACCACAAGGATGACAAGGAGACCACTGTCCAGGTAGGACACTGGGATTATGCTTTATTACTTACTAATGCAATGTATTTATTATGACAAATGTGATTTGTCAATAGAGACCCCTTTCTTGACATAAAACACATCTGCATATTATTCTGAGATGTGAGAGATGGACTGTTATCAAAATAATGTCTGTGTCTCTATTGTTGTTCATTTTGTTCTTTAACACACATGTTAAGTAATTAAAGCAGACTGTCACTGTAACATTTAGTAACCTAACGTTAGTTAGTTAGCTTTGTATTTAAATTGAAAGAGTACTCATAGATCAATTCTCAGGTTAATACGAAATGTGTCATTTATCATTTCTAATCAACACCACAAACACTCTAGCTGTGGCCAAGTGCATACTTCCTGTAAACAAAACAAAATGAATGATGCTTGAAGCCTCAAAAGCATCTGTCCGCATCTTGTTGTCAATGTAAGTCTAACTGAAAAACTGCTTTACTGTTTATTGTACTAAAACTATATGCAGGGATGCGTTGTGTAAATATGTAGACCATATCAATACACACAAACATATATATATATATATGTGAGTGTGTGTGTATTTGTTGTATTGCCTCTGATCTTGATTCTATGGATATTTTATTTCATATGTATGTAAACATGATGATATTCTTCCTCAGAATGACACTAAACAGCCTGTCAGTATGCTGTGTATGACTTGCATCATGAACTGAGCTTGTCATAGCCACCTCATGCTCCCATTTGCCGATTGACTTCCTGTTTAGAAATGAGTGGTAGTGAAACAGGAAGGGAGAGGACCATTAATGCAAATGTCATCAAATATGCAGTACACTGTACACAGAATCACTCAGAGTCATTTTCACTTTTGACCTTGGTTAAAGACATAAAGGAGAGAGAGGAGAAATGGAGAGAGAGGAAGTAGGGTGTTACAAAGTATAGATGCTACCTTGAAGAAAACAGTAATGAACAGTAAATTAGCGGTTGGTTTGTAACATGAAAGACTCTGGTGACGGTATACTAATGTGCGTCTTGTTTTTTGGTCTGCAGGGAATCATCCAGCTGCGGTTCAGTAAAGTCAATGAACTCCCCCCAAACTCAGATGACCCTGGGAAGTACCTCTTTGAGATCATACCACGTAAGTTTAATCCAACAATACTGTCTCTAGATTTTGTAAGCAGAGCTATATATATATTTTATATATATATATACCATTATTTTACAGGTCCAACTGGAGACAGAGAGCGATGTCCCTATGTGTTCATGGCAAACTCCCAGAGTGATATGGAGGAGTGGGTCCGCACTTTGCGTAGAGTCATTGGAGTGCCGACAAGTGGAGGTTCAGTAAAATCTTAAATTGTAACAATAAAGTATTTGCGCGCCCTCCCCACACTTTTTGCAATTTGGCACATGAAATGTTTTCATGCCCATCCAACCCCCAAAATGAAAATATTTATTTAAATACTTATTAACTTATACTTATGTATACAGATTATTCATACATTATATATAGTACTGTGCTGTAGTACTGTACTATATATAATGTATGATAGGATAGGAGCTTTTTCCCCACAAAATGTATCTAAATTATATCTATATCGCATATATCATCACATAGTGCAGTACATGATGTTAGCATGACATAAAAAATAAAAAAAATTTAAAAAAAATTAAAAAAAATAAAAATATATTCTGCCAACAAGTGTTTTAAGTCCAGTCACCACCAGTCAGTTACAATAAAGTATATTAATGTACTGTAATATATAAACGATAGAAAAATGGTGCTGATTTGAAAGTTCAAAATGGTTTCCTTTTATATACGATATGGACATTGCTGCCCCAGCATGTTAGGTCGAATCTCTGTCCCTGCAGTGTTTGGAAAGAGCCTCGTGGACACAGTGACGTATGAGCAACGCTTCGGGTCTCACACGGTGCCGATCCTGGTGCAGAAATGTGTAGAATACATCAAAGAACATGGGCTGAACGAGGAGGGCATCTTCCGCCTCCCTGGTCAGGACAACGCCGTGAAGCAGTTCAGAGATGCCTTTGATGCAGGAGAAAGGCCCTCGTTCCCCAGGTAACACATTAACACATAACATCTACACAGACTGGAGTCATACAGTTGTTTCCAAAACTTTTGATCTATTCCACATTAGCATTAGTAGTACTAGCAGAGTACTGTATGTATGTGACATATATGACATGCAAAGAAAATACTGAATATAACGTGGACATAGAGTGGTTTATTCACCACATAAATACAGTCACACATCTCATAAACACTTGAAAAGATGTCCTTTATTCAAAGTCAATACGTCTTTATTTGTAAATGTATGAGCATAAGAAGATCTGTGCTATATAAGGACAAAAATGCACTAACCCCAATAAATCAAGAGCATCAGCTAGGTTTTTTTTTTTTTTTTTTTTTTTTTTTTTAGAAAGCAAGGAGAGATGAGAGAGATGTAGAAAGGCTGATAGATTTCTGTCTGCTCAGAGGCGATACCACATCCTGTTCTGGCAGGCACACACATGCATGTCTGTATTACTCAACATCACAAGCTCTTCAGGCAGAGGATTGTTGATTAAAACATCTACTAAACTTGACTCTAATATGACTCAAAGTCAAGGAGCGCATGGCTGTAAAGGTCAATGACGTCTTATTTCAATTTTTAAGCCAAAGGAAAAAGTACGAGAAGGAATTTGTGGTTTTCCTCAGAATTGTCCAAACTTACTTTGAGACGCAGCAGGAGTTACATGATCACAAGATAATGAGACCACGCAAGAACCATCTGGCATGTCAGGTTAGATCCAAACAGCAAGGCATGAATCTGCACCCACCACATCAACAAACCAGGCCCACAAGTTCCAAGATCAGCAAAATTCAAAATGCTTTTTTTAAAATTCCAGTAAAATATTTATAAATATTATTATTATAAAATATTTACACAGATCTTTGCATGATAGAAAGCCTTTGAAAAAGACCTCCTCACTCATGGACATTTAAAGTAAACAGTTGAAAACTGTTTTTATACATTGATAAAAAAAATAAAACAAAGATCTATCATTGTGTGTTGAAGGCTTAAAATGTCAGCTACACAGTAAATGGATGGTTGTTGCATCTTCACCTGCAGTGACACAGATGTCCACACTGTGGCATCATTGCTAAAGTTGTACCTGCGGGAGCTGCCAGAGCCAGTGGTGCCCTGGACTCAGTACCAAGACTTCCTGGACTGCACCAGTCTGCTGGACAGCAGCAGCTCAGAGGTACGCATTTTAATGAGCCTTAAACATATGTGATCATCCACATTTGTGCACACATTTAGGAGAAGCTCTTGTGTTTCATTTAATCTGTTGCTCATGTGTTGTGTCCTCTCAGGGTAATGAGAACTTGGAGAAACAGATCGCCCTTCTCCCCAGAACCAACTACAACCTTCTCGGTTATGTTTGCCGGTGAGCACAAAGCATTGTGGGATATTCCAGAAAAAAAACAAGCCCCCAGTCCTGAGTCCCAGTCTTGTATCTGTCAACCGTGCAAATCATATCTTTTTATTCTGCAGGTTCTTGTTTGAGGTGCAGCTGAACTCCAAAGTCAATAAGATGAATGTAGAGAACCTGGCTACAGTGATGGGGATTAACCTGCTCAAACCACAGATAGAAGACCCCATAACTGTGATGAAGGGTGAGAAAGTGTCACCAATGTGTCCAGATACAACAGATCTGTAGTTCGTAGAGTGCCAGAAAACACCCAACTGGATGTTGTTGTTTTTTGAAGAGCTAAAGAAATAAATAAGAAGAAATTATAAGGATGTAGCTAATGATTCAGCTAATCATTGGATGTAATAACTCTGTTGGTCACTATGTGGAAACTACCTTGAAGCCAAATGATGTGTAAATACTAATCATATTACACAATGGCATGTGGTAATACTGCAGCAAGACTACATCCTTCTCATTTTTATTGGCTGTTTTAGTCAAACAACCTTTTATGGAAAAAAAACCCCTCAGAAGTTAGTCTCCTTTTGGTACCTTTGTAATATGTAATATTATAAGGGTACCTAAAAAAACATGTTGTGCCAACCATCATAGTAATGTTGCTGCTATTCTTTTTTACATTACAACTGACAGACGTTAATCAAAAATAAGGATAAAGACACAAATATAAAGCTTTTGGTCATTAAACGAGTACAATTTGTTTTGTCTTCACAGCGACTCCTCAGATCCAGAAGCTGATGACAGTGATGATCAGACAGCATGAGGCTCTTTTTCCACTTTCCAAAGATGTGACTCCCTCTCCTCCCTCAAAGAAAGCTGAAAGCCATAAGAACACTCCTCGAAGTTTCGTGGGCTGGGAGTCTTCAGAGGTATGAGCACGTGGTGTTACACAGGCATAGCACCAATGAGCCAGAGGGCAAAACACCACCCACAAAAAGATCCAATACAATTAGGCTTAGTAATACAGTTGTAAAAGTTGCAATGTATCTAGTATGAGAGTTAGTTATAACACTCACATTTATTAATATGTAACAATACATTTTTAATACATACACAAAGCAAAGAGTAAAGACAACAGGGTTTATGTGCTGTACTGTTTCTTGGCCAGAAGTGGTGACTTTCCAGGATCTCCCCTGGTTGACTTGTGGCTTGTATATCTGTAATTAATCTTTAGTTATGTGTTTGTTCCAGATGTGTGATAACTCTCTGTCTGAGTCTCCAGAAGAGGAGGAAGACAATGACAGTCCAGGTCCAGAAAAAGGAAACTGTGGTTCCTCAAATATCCCTCAGGAGTCTCTCTCATCTCCTGCAGACGACTGGCTCGGAAGTCCCCGCAAACGCACCCAGACCCTGCCCACCTTTAACTGCCCCCTCACTGGGATGGCAGCGAAGGCTGAGGCCCTCAGCCGACGGACACACTTCCAGGAGAGTGTGGAGGAGAAGAGTGGGACATTGTCAGAAGACATTTTTAAGATGCTGGACCTCCGGAGTTCAGGATCATTATTTGGAAGGCGTCAGGTGGGCACCAAAGAGGGGGAGGATAGGTCCACAGCTCGAAGAGGAAGCGACAACACTGCTGTCTCCCAAAAACCTGACAGTGATTCCCAGCCGGGTCAGGTCCTGTCGCACCAAAAGAGTGTAGAGATCTTGACAGTTAATTCAGGTCAGCAGGTCAACAGCAGGTCTGAACAGAAGAAAGACAGCCAACAGCTTGTTGACAGGTGAGTTCACAGAGGAGTCACAGTGTCTGTTTCACAACCAGAGACATTCATAAAGAGAGAGAAAGAGACAGAGAGAGAGAGAGAGAGAGAGCATGCATTGACATAAATTAAGCAGATTTAGGAAGGGCCCATTCACTGTAACTTTTCAGGGTCATTTCCATTGCCATTTCTGTGTAATACCTTCATTATAAATAAAAGTATCGCTATTTCTGAAAACCTTCTATTTTTAAAACTATAACTTAACCTAAAGGTCTTTAAAGGTTTTTTGTAAATACGAGTGCTATAGAAGCTTTGTGAAGTATGCACTCTACAATTTAAAAGTACGTGAGATTTAATGTCGTGCTTCCATAAGGTTATGGAAAATGTGAGAGACAAATTAACAAAGAAAACGTGATGACCCTCAGACTGTTGTGACTTTTAATTCCTAATATGAGTCAAACTCCAAAAACCGTGGATCCTAGATCTCCCAAAATGCAACTCTCTTCATTAGATTCTCTATAAACGGACATGTTTTTCACGCTCCACGAATTTGTGATTTCACTTGTGTAGGTAAATGCCCATTTGTTTTAAACATGAAGGATTAGCTATAGGTATTTAATCAAATGCAAATCCTACACTGCAACAGTATGCAATATGTAATTTTGTTTAATATTGATCCTTCAGTACTTTGTTTTTAAATTGTGGAGTGTACAAGACGCAATAAAAGAAAGATGCACTGCATTAGAAAAAAAAAAAAAGAAATATTTGAACTTCATTTCATTTGTACTGAAAATACTGGAAATAATCTCACTCTAACCCAACTCAAAGTAACTTGATGGGATGAGAATCTTTTGCAGTTAACTCAACAAAATGCTTCATTAATGTGTTTTGCACTGATGAACACCAGAACATAAATTGTTTTCATAATAAATTGAGTTGCCTTTTTTTCATCCTGTATATTTGCACCCTCTCTAACTTTCACTGTCTCTTGCAGTCTGCAGAAGGAGACCAATGAGCTGAAAGCTACAGTGGCTGAGCTCCAGTCTGCTCTGGAAGCAGAGCGCCGCCGTGTGGCTGCTCTGGAAATCTGCCTGAGAAATGCAGAACGCAGCCGGGATGAGGCTCAGAAACGCAATGATGAGCTGCAAAGAGACATTCAGCAGTTCCTCACCAAAGAACGACAAGCTCCCACCTAAAAGTCTGTTTCAGACCTGATACAGAAAATACAGTGTGGTGTTCCTGTTAGCCCTGTCGGGTCTGGAATATAAGTTATTGGCTCATTTGTTTGTGCCTTTGGGGCATGACAGATTGTTGAGAAGAGAAAAGACTTTTTATATCACTATTTACATTAAAGACTTTTTAAGACAACACAGGTTTCTTCCTCTTTACTGTAGGAGTGATGTCACTGTATATGAACTGCCTTAAGTTGGTGTAGCTGTTATACAGGACATGCAGGAAAAGAAAACCACAGTTAAAAGGTGAATAGCAAAAATTGAATGGTCATTTTGCAACTTCAAAATACAGGATTTAACATACAAAAAAAGAAAATACAAATACTATGTATTATAGTGTCTATCATCAGTATAGAATTTATCATTTGATGTTATTTCAGTGGTAAATTAATTAAACAGCACAAATCAGCATAAAGTGTGATTGTTATTGTGATTAGTTGATGGTCAAAATAATCTAATACCACACACTTACAAAACCCACACTCACAATCAATGATGAATTAATAATAGTAAAGTAAACATAGTGCATGATGGTCAAAACTGCGGGTAGAGTTAAACATCGGGCCTTTATTAATAAGATTAGGAGTCGACAGCCATGCTACTAGCTCTGTCAAACTACTTTGCAATTCTGCTCAGCTTGGAGCTATGGAGCATTTTTAACATCTCCCTCCCGGATATGTAAAATTGGCAACTAATTGCTAACACGCCTACAATAACAATTAAATGTTAATCTGTAAAAAAGTAAAAGTAAAACCGATTCATAGTACACTAGTTTGATTGCATTTTCTGGCCCAATAAAACTATGTTGGAATCACATCTGGAAATAATCACATTTGTTTGTTATCACAAAGTAATATGTGTTGCCAGTTTCAATCCAAAAATACTTTTTCGCTTTCATAAATTCACATTGGTCAGAAACAGATGGCTGAAATACAGATGTGCTTTACTGACGGCATTGACTCTGTGGACAAAAGGACATTGCCATTATCAAAAGCCTTTTTTATGGCCATCAGGAAGATGTAGCAGCAGTTTAACAGAGCAACAGATAGCGGGCATGTCTGTCAGCTGTCAGCCAGGCAGATGAGTAGCAGGGGCGGGAAAAGCTCATTCCTTCCCATCTCTGTGACCCACCGCAATCAGGAGTGTATCTCCAGGTCACACAAAGAAGCTCTGGAATGACAGTTGTGTAGTAGGATGAGGGTTCAGGTGATGAGCAGCGCAGCTTTTCAAATGTGTCGAGGAGCCTATGTATTGCATTACTAATCTCATCATAAAACATCTGAGCAGCCTCTTGACTGTGTTGACAGCATTGCTTATTTTACTATACATGGGGGAACATCTTTCTCCCTGAGTTGCTCAGTTTTCATAGCGGTCATTTGAAGTTGTTTAGGCTAAAGAGAAAGACCTCTGGCTCTCATGAAACCTTGTGATGATGTGTCTCGCCTGGCCTTTCTTGAGTTGTGCAATATGTAATGGTTTTTGGACTGCCAAAAAAAAACACTTTACACCAAATACAATGTTGCCAGAAGAGGCTGCCAGAAGAGGCTGCCTACAGAGAGCGTTTGAGCAAGCATAAGGGGGTGGTGATTGTTATCTGTAAATGTTGAATTAACAAGAATGACTATGTTGTATTGCTCATGAGCTACTTGAAATGTTCTGCAGTCTCAGTGTGAGCTCCGTCTTTTTTATCTTCAGTCACTGGGCTTCACACCTCATTGCATTTCAATTTCATTTGGACAAGTGTTGTCTAATAGATATATCCTGTTACATTCAATGATATCAACAGACCAGTAACAGTATTTTGTCAAAAAGAAATGGTCAATGGAGCCTAGACAGCGAACTGCAAAACTTTACCATTTACAAACCAAATAAACAAATAGAAGAATATCAACGCTGGAGCATCCACCCAAACAAAATAGCACTTCCACAAGGAAGAGGCTACAGGACAGTGTTTACAAAATCCTCATTAAGGAAGTTGTGAGATAACATGCGCTCATGTGCATCACACAAAGTTGAAGGCACGTACGCACACACACACACACACACACACACCAGCAAAGAGACCATAAGCACTGAGCAATGCAGAGCCCACCATATAATAGATAAGGGACAGAAAGAAAGAGCTGGGAAGAGAGAGCAGTGCCCAGAGAGAGACTGACACGGGAGAGAACACAACAGAGATGACTTGGATAGACAAAGCCAAGCCTATGCCACCCTGTCACCGGAACTGCAGCCCTGTCGCAAAGGACATCAAAAGGTGTGCATGAGAATAAATGCTGTAAGATCTGCACGGGAGAATCAGGAATACACGTCGCTGCGGGGAAGCTCCCACTGGTCAGAGCAAGGCTCGACAACACTGCTGACTACTACCGGTGAACCAGAACTTTCTTAGCCTACAGATGAAGTTGACACAATTTAAATTAAGATTTAGATTAAGGGGTTGAGAGATCACAATCAGTTTGTCTTACTGTTTCAACAGCTCATTCATAGACAAACAGAGATAAACTAAAGTGCTGTAGATTGCTTTTCCCATGGCGAGCATTTGGGTCTCTCAACTGGAAACCATTTGCAGCTCCAAGACTTTGCTCTTGCTGTTTTTCATCCTGCTGCTTCGGGGGCCTTTCTGTTCAGAGAGCAACCCCATTTCCAACACCCATAAGAGACATCAACCCACTTCGGGGCTGGGTGATGTGCATGGAGGGATAGTGGATCCTTCACAGTTAGAGCAGGACAGCAGTATGAACATGCAGAGCCTGATGGATAGCCTAAAGGAACAGTTTCTGCAGACTTTCAACCTTTCCGGCTTGGGTCCTCCTCCTCTCCCTTATGGAAGTGCACGAGAGGAGCCGCCTGAGTACATGATGGAGCTCTACAACCGCTTTGCTAATGACCGCTCTGCCATGCCTACCGCCAACATAATCCGCAGCTTCAAAAATGAAGGTACCGTACAGCTCCATATGATGATGTCCCTGTTAATCATATTGATTAAAAATGACAACTACTTTTTTTGTTAGTCACAGTCATGTTTACTGAATATTTTCAGAAAATGAAGTGAATTAAAATATATACTTTCTCTTTAAATATTAACCTTTTTTTTTAGTTGATTAAATCCTAGATATAACAACGAACAGGTTCCCTTTCACTTTTCTTTGCAAGCCAACATTCCCATAAAAATGCTGTTCTTATTCTGAAAAGTTAAATGTTTACTTATGGAGGATTTCAGGATACTTTACAAAACTTGACAGAATGTGCAGTTCAGTTCAGTTTATATTTTTTTCTCTTTCCCAGATTCATCTCCCAGTGTTGTAGGTGTTGGAGGAGTGAGACGTCACCCACTCCTTTTCAATGTGTCAGTCCCCCATCATGAACGCATCACAGCAGCCGAGCTCCGCCTCTACACCCTTGTCCAGACCGACCGCCACCTCTACGCAGGTGTCGACCGCAAGGTCACTATCTATGAACTGGCATCGCATGAAAGAGATGACAACACAACTAATGAGAATTCAGAGAGAGGAGATGGATTCAGAGGAGCAGCAGAGCAAATAGAGTTGGTGGAGCTGGCTTCACGTCAGGTCTACGGCACCGATAACGGCTGGGAGGCCTTTGATCTCACTGCAGCTGTTCAACGATGGAGCAAATCTGATCATGGCACCACTCATCGGTTGGAAGTGCACATTTACAGCATGACAAATGACGATGATGTACAAGGCATGACAGAGAACAAGAAAGACAGGGATCCACCTGAAGGAGAGATGAAGATTGATACTAGTCTCGAGGAAAAACACAAACCCCTGTTAATTGCTTTCTCTGATGATCAAAGCAGTGATCACAGAGATGACAAGCGTGAGCTGAATGAGATGATTGATCATGAAACCTCGAACATGGTTCTCCAGAATGACGTGGAGATGGGCCTGAATGGGTTATGGGGTGAGATGGGCAGGGATAATAATGAGAGAGGTGAGCCAGATGAAGAGGACCTGATCCAAATGCGCTCCAATCTGATCTATGACACAGCATCTCGCATTCGTCGCAATGCCAAGGGAAACCACTGCAAAAAACAATCTCTGTATGTAGAGTTCAAGGATATTGGATGGGACAGTTGGATCCTGGCGCCCACTGGTTACGATGCCTTTGAGTGCACTGGCATATGTTCCTTCCCGCTGACAAAGCACGTAACACCCACGAAACATGCCATTGTCCAAACACTGGTCAACATCAACAGCCCTCAGAAGGCAGCACGAGCATGTTGTGTGCCCACCAAGCTCGATCCCATCTCCCTCCTCTACCTAGATGACACAGGCGTGGTCACCTACAAGTACAAGTTTGAAGGCATGGTGGTGGCTGAGTGTGGCTGCAGATAGTCCATGCGTTGAGAGAGTTTGACTCTTAGTGAAGTCTTATATGAAGAGGAAAGACACATAACTAAGCTGAAAAGGGAGATAAACCAAGAATGTCTGAAACAAGAAGAAAATGGACAATGATTAGATTACCTTGAAGGGCTAGTCAATGGGACAGGATATGCACGACCACTCTTTATGAATCTATGTGTGCTACAAATGACAGGATGTGGACAAATATGTATTTTGTACTGAAAGACAGAAATGAATACTTCATGTATGAAGTCATGTTGCCACCATTCAGACAGTGAAGAGACATGCAGCAGTCAACATGACAGCTGCAGAAGAGAAAAAAGGCTCAAAAACGTCCCGAAGGACCCAATAAAGCACATTTCACAATGTGTACAGCCTGGTGGGAACCAGTGGGCCACTTGTCTCCCTCCCTCTCCTTCCCACTGTCTTCCTCTCCACTTATCTCTGGCCTCCCTACTTGATGCAAACACTAATCAGCACTTCGTGCGTCCTGCTGCAGTGAAATGTCCTCCCTGAAGCAACCTGACAAGACATGAACTCTCCAGGCCCACCTACTGCCTCATGTAGCCTCCTGATACGTAGGCGCTGTGCAGGGATCCTACTGGCAGGGTTATCTACCCAAACCCTGTTTCCAACTTCACATGCCTCCTCTCCACTCCCCCAAAGCTACAGCGATAGTAAGGTGTTGGGGGCTAAGAAACATGTATGCCACTACTCAGACTTGGAGAACTGGACGCCAGGTGGTGGGATGGGGGAGTGGGACACTACAAAAGGGGCAGGGGTTGTCCACATTCCTTGGCAATAAACAATCTGAACAGCCTCAACTCACTGACCTAGCACCATGTGCCACTAACAGATCTTGAGTCATCTATCACTTTTATGGTAAAGAAAAAGGCTTTTTGTGGACAGTTGTCAAAATCAAGAGTAGAAAAGAGGGTCTCATTCCCTTTTATTGAAACCCAGATGAAATAATTTTTACTTTTGTTAAGTTTTTTGATACCTCTGCTGCTTGTGTCAAATAAAAAAAAACTATTTATTGTTCTAATTTATTAATTTTTACAGAGTAGATAAATATATATGTAAATGTTCTAAGTTACATAGTGTAGAGCAGGTTTGGTATCCATGACAATGTGTTTGCACCTCAGAAAGAATTTTGTTGGGAAGCGAAATTATAAATAATTTGAAAACAATGAAGAGAAGGTCCTTAACTTATCCCCAAAAAGCCACCTTAACAATGAATTCATCACTGAGCGTTACCATTTCACAGAGCTAACTTAACATGTTATTTAAAATGCCTTTAGGATTATCTTTCGAGCTAAAATTAAATCTGTCAATTATACATGATCTATTCTCAACATTACAAGTATCAGTCAAAGCATCTCCATCTGTCAAGTTTTCTTTCCATTACTTTAGCAAGGAGCTGCTACCAATGATACAATGCATTGCTGACATTCAGATCATTTAGTCTGACAGTATCAGCTCACAGGTCATAGTTCATACATGACATACAAACAAAGGCCCATGGGAAAGTGAGTGGAAGGCCCGCTAATGAACAAAATGGATGGCCTGCTGCCTGCTGCTTACACTGACAGCTAGCAGATGCACCCGGCTATGATGGAAAACCTGTTTTGTGTTTTGTTTTTCATTTTCTCCTCACAAACATCTGGATGATGGTGACTTTTTTTTCTGTTGAATCCAGACTACAGGAGCATACAGTTGTTCTTTTCATGTACCAACGCACACTGAAGTTGTAAATAAAAGGATACAGATCAGATTCATGCTCTGAAACATGTCAAGCTTTTCATTATTTCTTTGTGTCACATTAAACATCTGTGAAAGGTGTAAAAAAAAAAAATCACCAAACTGCACCTCTAAAGCTAATTAAGACAGTTGTGAAGAGTCAGGCTAACTGTTTCCAGTTTTCATATAACTTGATATTTAACTGACTAATATTTGAGTGGTATTGATCCTTATGTCAAATTCTGGCGAGGGATTGGATTTGTTATGATAAGAAGAGCTGTAGCCAGTTTTTCAAATTATTAAAGGAAAGGCCTACATCACTGGGTCTACCACTGCTACATTGAGTCCAATATGAACTAAATGGTTATTTTGGAGGATCACCATCAGTATAATACAGCATGTGGTGTGTGTACACTGATATCTCATACTTGTGCAGTCAAACTGTGTGTGTAGTTTGAGTAGTCCAGTGAAGTTGCTTTTAAAAAGTCTTTGGCAATGATATGACGAGTGCACTGTGATGTTTCAGAAAATAAACAAGTCAGACACTGACTGACCTCTCATGTAAGATGTGAGTGGACATTGTCTATAAATGATTACAGACCAGGAGGCAAGAACATCAGCAAGTTCCTGCGACAACAGGCAGTTTGAGCAAAATAAAGTTCACTAATTGAATATTTACATAATGATGGAAGAAAATATGAATCTGGCCTTTGTCACTGAATGGCAAACTTTCAGAAAATATGATGAAATGGGAAGTCTAGAGTTTATGATAAGGATGTTCTGTGCTTTTTCTCCCACTTATTTTGAAGTGTCTTCATCTGTCAAAAAAGAAATATAATCTAAAATAATATTATGCTGGAGTTTGCAAATGATTTAGCCTACGTGATTAAATTAAGAGCACACCTAACAGAAAGTTAAACAAACTGAATAATTCAAAGTGTACAGACAGAGCGCCGTGCTTCAAAATGCCCTGTAATGCCCCGCTAACTGACATCATGACGTCGGCACATAAACGTTGTGACGTGTGTCTCGGTGTGAACGTGTGTTTTGGTGTGTGTCATCCAAAGCTGCATGACTCGCCCTGACTCTGATGTGAGGTCTGTAATAGAGCTTGATTGTTTCCGTTTTTGTTTATCATTTTATCATTCCATCTCTTGGTTATACCACCACCACCCAGTACACACTTCTTTGTCTGTCCTTGAGTGTCTTCATTTCCCAGAAAAACCACAAAAGTTTGCTCAACAAAAATATACAAAGGTAACCCCAAATGTGCAAAAAAAAAAATTGCTTTTTTTTTTTTCATTTTTCATTAAGATCATATTCTATTATCTCAAGGAAATGAAATCGAACGCAACTGGACTTGGTTTTTTATCCAGTTGCGTTCGATGTAATTTCCGGATGAATGAGAATATTCACAGGCTTACCATATTCTATTGCATTTGCATTTGACTCTGATGTTGCGTAACACTAAAAAGCCCACGAACTCAGTAATAAAAAACAGATGTTCACATGCTTATGCAAGCAGTAATGTTACCTTCAAGTGAAGACAAAAAGAACCACACATGGTCTTTATTAAGTGTAAAAACTTCCTTTCACCAGAGTACATTATTAATAAATATCTATAGATGACTGCTCCCTATAAGAAAAACCTAATCCATAAAACTATACCCCAAAAGATCCATCATTGCTTAAGTAAAGCAACGTTATATAAGTTCATATAACTTAATTATCTCTCTATACAGTTACATTTGACTCCTCATGGTGATTAATGTATTGCTAGACCCCATATCTCACTGTTATTTAAGAAGCTGTAGCATTATATATTTCACGGGAAAAAGAAAATGAGTAATTCCAGCTAAACTCTGTTGAACGCCACAGGATGGTAGAGAGGGTTCACTTCTCTGAAAACATGTGGTTTCAGTTTCACCAGGGACTGACAAAAACGGTTTACGAAGAAAGTAGACTGATGAGAAACATGAGTAAGTGTGTCACTAACTACAGCACCAAAGCAGAAACTTCCTGACCAAAACTCACTTTCTGTTTTGTTTTTTCTCTTGCTTATCAAGCTTCCACCACCAATGATCCTGTTTGGGAACATGGGATTTGTCCATTAACTTTCTGAACCTATGATTTTGATATAATTGTCAAGGAAACATATGTAGTCTTGTTTAGAGTATTATACAGAGAGTGACTGAGACAGCAATGGTTTGTTTGCTGTAAACTGTGAGTTCAAACAAAAAAAAAACTCATTTGTTTATGAAAAGCTGATCAGGAGCAACTAAAACTTGCAGAAAACATCCTTCATTTTTCATCTTAACAGTGCATCTAGCAGTGCTAGAACTTGAATATGTCCACAATGTCCAAATTGCTGCATGTAATAGTTTTGTTGCTGTACGTAAATGCAACAATCATGTGCAGCATGTACCAAAGAGTTGATCCCAGTGGGTGAAGTAGGGGGCGTAGTTCACACTGCGCATAGTATGATGGGCTTGGTGGAAGGGGGCTCCTCCCAAGCAGGGAAGCAGCCTGTGCAGAGCCCAGGGCATATCATAGCCACAGTGGTCCTCCACTGCCAGCCAGCTGTTGAGGAGGTGGAAGAGGGCTTCACTCAGTGGGTGGCAGCCCACCACCCAGGCGCTACTCTGAGCCAACAGTAGCAGAGAGAGCAGCTCGAATGAGCTGGCATCTTGGGCTGTCAGTGCAAACAGTACCATGTTCTGGTGGTGCTGCTGGTGGATGCTGTGGTAAAGCCAGGAAACCCTGGAGAAAAACACACAAACAGTTGTCTGCTTAGATCACAATCCTGACTGTCATGGAAAATCACTAATCCCAGAATGGACTAATGCCAGTGTGACTGTGCTGGCCTACTCATTAGAAAGTAAATGATGGTGCTAGATAAAAGGTTAAGGGGTCAGCAGTTTCCTGATATCATGTTTGACCCACAGATGAATTGATTCAACTCATTTTATAGACTTTAGAAGATGCATGTCATGCATGTCTGTCTGAAATTTCATGACAGTCCATCCAGTATCTCTCTAATCTAATTATCCCTAATTATCATAGTTTCCCTAAGGGTATTTCTTTTGCAAGTTTAAAACTCATTTAAGTCAAATATGATGATGAACCATGAATTGAATCCTGATCAAACAGAATACCTGCATAATGCGTCCAAAAGGTGATTTGAAAAACACTGCAGGCTGTTAATAACTCAGACATCATAACTGTGCTAAGACATGTGGAACAGATTCGCTATAGACCAACACAGCTTATCATAATACCATCAAAGTAATAAAGCACTGTGGAAGAAGGTTTTTTTTAAACATAAAATTCCTTAACAAAAATGGGTTAAAAAGGTTAACTTTGAAAGATATGTCCTTGATTCAACTCATGTGGCTCCCATCACTTACAATCTGAGTGTATTATGAAGGGATCATCTAATCCTCAGTATGAACAGGACGAATTATTATGGCGAAAAAAACCCCAATATTCAATATTCATTTGAGCACCTGTGTTATAGTACATTACAAGTAAACGTATATAAAATAGTCTTGCAACGTATCAAAATTAATACCCCCAGTGCAGCATCCAATGATAAACAGAGAAATAAAGGTGAAGTCCATAACATGCATACTGCTGACCTGTGCATGGAGACGTGCCAAATGAAGAAGACCGTGTCAAAAAGCAAAAAACATGCGAAGACTTCCACGAAGAGCTGCCAGCAGGACGGGGCCAGATCCGGCAGCGTGGGGCTCCGCAGGGTCTGTAACACGGCGATTGCAGGCAGGATGGTGGTCAGGTATTTGAACAACACCCTCCAAAAACAGTCATGCCACTGGCGGAGCGGTGGCGGTGACCCCGAGCCGGCAGCGACCCTCCAACAGCGGACACGCTGACAGACGCTGCCCAGCACGTCCAGCACCAGGAAAGGTGCGCAGAGCAGGACGTGCGTTAGAAAGCCGTAGGACGCAGACAGGTAAGGAGAGACAAGGATGTCCTCCTGTCCCGCTCTCACATACTGCCACAAGTCCTGGAGGACACGTCCATGTGCCTCTCTATGCGATGTAGAAGTTACATTCATCATGTTGCTTTCACTTATTTAGCACGATCATCTGCATCTTCCCACATGTAGTGTAACGGTGTTCCTGACCATTTCTATTACCGACTTCTATATTAAAAAATATCTCAAACAAACAATAAATGAATAAATAAAAAAGCAAAAAAATTGTAGCTGCTGTTTTCCCCTAACAGATGATATTCTCATGTAAATTGTATATCTCAACTGGTAGTGTACTCCACGGAGATTTTTTTTTAAAGGATGTTCTTCCCACACAGTGGTAGGAGGGGCCTCTGACATTATTCATCATTACTGAAATATTTTTTTTCAGCTGTAAAGGTGCGGCAGTAGTTTGTGTAACTCTCCGGATGACATTCAGCAAAAAAAAAAAATCACTGAAAAGTAGGGGGAGTGTTTAAAATGCACAGTCAAGACTCAGATTCAGATCACAGTTGTGTTTCTCAACTGGGTAGTTTTATAAAACATATCTTAAGTTTCAGAATAGACGATGAACAAAATGATGACAAATGACAAATTGATGACATTCAGCTTTCTATTACAGATCTTTGTACTTCAATGACTAAACACATTACACACATATGCCTTCTTGAGTCACCTTTAAAGGTTATTTGGAAGAAGGGAAAAAAAATCTTCATGTAGTCATAAACTTATGTATAAATACATTTGAATAAATAAATATTGCCAAATTGTGGGAAACTGAATCCTTCTATCTAAATGGTTGCTTTAGTCATTGAAGACAGAGAGCATTCACTGATTAAGATTTTGGTCAAGCTTTTCAATGAAAAAATAACAATGAATGAACATTGAACAGCCTCCTTCAGACAAATTTACATAGAGAGGTTGATAATATGTATCAGTTTATATAATCTAGTTACTACTACCTCTCATATGCTCCTGGTTAAAATTTGTCAATTTGATCCCCGCACTACTGGCAAAGCAGAGGTACTTTCCAAACTCTCTGAATGACATTATCTGGAGCAATGTGTTGCCTTAAGGCTCAAGGACAATTCACTACAGTGTACTGTACATTTGTGTTAATACAATAGATTTCTAACCAGTTATACATGAAATGATTACACAAAGTTATAAAAAAAATTGTTGAAAACTGTCAAAAGCTGGTGTATGTCTTCAGAAATTAAAACTGGGAGTTCAGAAGCAGCTAGCTATGTCGTGTCGCAATATGACCTTTTTTTTTTGGCTGCTGCTTTGAAAACAGTTGAAACAAACAAACAAACAAACTGTCTCTCTAAACAGAGCTCCACTGAACATACCGTAAGAAACAAAGTGCTACATACATAAAAACTGTACTCAGCAAAATGTTGTGCCTGCGTCAGACAGTTGCACAAATTCAGTTAATTGTAATAAGTCCCTTGTGCTCAAAAACAAACTTTATAAAACCAGAACAACTAAAAAAGAGTGATGATATTTCATATGACAGCCTGCAGCTACCACACAGTTCACATTCATCATGCCCGCATTTTTCAAGAAGTTCAGAGTCAAAACAACCACGGCCCGTCGTTCAGTGACACATATTTGGTCCTTCTGTTAGGCAGAGAAAAATTATCTTTTTATTTACCGTCTCTATCGGGTGAAGTCATTCAACATTTGGAGTGCATACACCCATAGGTGATGCTATCTTTTACCATTTGGTCTTCTACCTAATTTACAGTTGATCATCATAATGAGTCTAATTATCTCATTCGCTATCAGAACAGAGAAGAAGAACCCTGTTCTGAGGTAGGCTAAGTTTACATCCTAGTCAAATTTCTAGCAGTGATTCTGAGATGGTTGAGAAATACGGGCCCTGGTCAGCAGAGCCCTTCTGAGCCAGAGGGTAAATCTGCCAGCCTGTGGCTCTGTGTCCCCCCCAAACCCCCCCGGCAGCTAGTCCTCAACCACTGGGTGGTACTGCGGGTCCTGCTACCTTCCCTCCTAATCCATGTCTAGGATCTGTTCGTTCATAATGTCCATGGCTGCAGAGGCCTTGATGGAGTTGCCTGCAGAATCCACAAACATCTGAGGGATGTCGTTCCCAAAGTAGATTTTGCTGTTTGCTGCGATGGCCTGGTACTTCATGAGCTGCAGATACTCTGGTGTTAACTTCAGCTGCAAGAGTGACAACAGATTTCAAATGACAAAGTGGACTAGATTGTCCCTTTTTGTCCAGGCTAACATGGTGTGTGTCTGTGCCATCTCTTACCTTATTGGCTTCGGCAGTTCTCAGTGATGTATAGAACTCTGCATCTGCCCTGGCTTTCTCCCGGGCCAAGAAGGCGCCGTCTATGAATTGGAAACATGACAGTTAAGAAGAAATTCAACTATTTTTGCTTCATTGCTCAAAAAAGTAGGAAGCGAGCCTAAATGCTGCGATTCATAAAAATGCATTACGCCTAATAGTTGGTTCATAGACTTGGATAATAACAATAAAACAATAATGAGGAGTTCTCATTGTAAACAGTACAGTAGGTAAAAATGATTTAGGTACATAATCATATTTCTTTTTATAGCAATGATGTAATCTGTGGTTAAGAATGACCTCATAAACAGATAGGGGACTTCTCAGAAAAAGCCAACGCAGACATGATAACATTGATAACTGATCGTAACTAATATTCCGTAATAATGTGTCACAGCTCAGCTGATCCTGACAACACATGATGTCTGTTATTCAGAAGAAAATGTTAAATGAATCAAAGCCCGAGTCTCTCCACAATACCGACCTTCAATTTCAGAGATTCTCTTCTCTGTTTCCTTCTCCATGACTTTCTGCCCAAACTTGATCTCTGCCACTTGTGCCACTTTCTCAGCCTCTATGAGCCAAATTAATTAAAATGAAAGATTTCAGCTGTGATCTGTTCCATGCATGTCCCCCCTAAACAACCATCCAGTTTTCTTTTTACTTTCTGACCTATAACAGCTTTGATCCTTTCTGTCTCTGCCTCCTTTTCCACAACCTTCTGTGTCTGTTGTGAAATCAGCAGTTTTGTCTTCTCACTCTCCCTGCAAAGACAAACACACACTTGATTATTATATATACATATATACATCCACCACACAGGTTTTTCTTCCCGATGTCCCCAATTACACCTCTCTTCTCAGTACGGGGTCGTAAGAGTGCCTTAAAAATGAAATAGTCTGTTAAAGAATAAGAAAATAATAATAATAATGATATAATAATACATTTTATTTAAAAAGCGCTTTTCTAGATATTCAAAGACACTTAACATAAAAGAGAACGTCAAATCAGTAAAAAAAAAAAAAGTACATAAAAAGAAAACACAATAGACTGGGCTAAACATTAAAAGCTATTTTAAAAAGGCATG
Organism: Pampus argenteus; assembly: GCA_036937835.1. Taxonomy (NCBI): domain Eukaryota; kingdom Metazoa; phylum Chordata; class Actinopteri; order Scombriformes; family Stromateidae; genus Pampus; species Pampus argenteus. The sequence goes on from CM072867.1 coordinate 16,391,701, forward strand.
TTTTTAACAGAGATTTGAAAGTGAGTAAGTCGGTGCAGTTGCGGAGGTGTTTGGGGAGGGAGTTACAGAGAGAGGGGGGCAGCTGCGAAGAAGGCTAATGTATATAAAACAAATAAAAACTTTTTTTTTTTTTAAAAGTAACCATTATTTTGATATATCTTCACATTTATTTGTTCATTTATTTTGGTATATATTTATTCATATATTAAAACACATCTTTATTGCAGATAAATTAATTTTTTTTTCTTTTAAATGTTATTTATTTATTTTTATATAATGTAATTTATTTATCTTTACACCTTCATTTTTCCATATTTGTTACTCTACTGCTTTTGCTAATGTTTGAAGGTCCATGCTGTCAATCGATTGGTCTGGTAACCTCACTTCTGACATAACTTGAGCCATTTTAGTTCTTGATAGTTCTTTAACAAAAGTCAGGCGCTCAACTGAACAATGTAATGTGTTACTCAATTTTCTAAATGATCTATCTATAGAAAGCCAAATAACCAGATTGCAAAAACAAAATTAATCTACTTCCCAGAACATGAAGGAGGATTTACTGGAACTTGTTTTAAAAAAAAATCAGCTTGAAAATCCTGTCAACTATCTGTCAATGAAACCTAATAGAAGACTTCTACTTTTCACAGCCATGTCAGCTTGTTCTCCTTTTCTTCTTGTGACCAAGCATATAATGTTGATTCATGATGTTCACAGTGTCTTCTTTCTCTTGACAGTTGGATGAACATTTGCTCCATCCACTTGGGAGAGTAAATAAATACACAATACAGCCTTCTGAGGTCTGGGAAACATTCCTTGTTTGGCACGAAGGGGGAAAATAAAAAATAATTAAAAAAAGAAGATGACTTACATGAGCTCATAATTCCTGCGTATGCTCTCTGGGATGTTAGGTTTTGTGACACGGACTGCCTGTAGAACAGTTAGACAAACAGAGGCAAAGAATGAAAAGTAAAACTAAAACATGAAACACCAGGGGAGGCATACAAAGGTTGTGAGAGAGGAGCCCTGAGAGAAGGAGCGTATTTATAGAGCCTGTCTGTTAGATTATCAGCTTCTCAGAAACAACTATATTTATTATGTGTTATGATAAATGCTCCATCAAAGGGGATTTGATGGGTTTATGGAAGTTGATCTTTTGGTCTATTGAGAATGTTTTACGCTATATTTCATTAGATTGTCGTTACATTTATAACTTCAGTACTCTGGATCACAATGAAATATGTCAAATTGTTCTTAAAGACACGGGGTTAATTCAGTTATCCATTTGTTACCATCTAATAATTTTTACATAATAATCCCATTATTTTCTCTTCTTATAAAACATTATATATTATTGATGAATCATCCTGTACTATGGGGGGGGGGGGATACATAAACGTATCCATCAGCCACCTCCTGATTGAACAACACAGGTGAAGGAGGTGTGGGTGGAGGCCAACACTCCTGTGTAGCTCCGTACCTTACTATAGATTTATAAACATATCATTTCACTGTTACTTTAAGATTTTAAAGTGCTGTATCATCCTAAAAGAGCTTATAGTAAGGCAAAATGATGCTGTACACGATGCTTTGAGTTAAATGCCAACACTGGCATTGTCATTATCATCATGATGATGCTAAGCAGGTGCAACTCATTTCTTGATCACCATCTTAGTGACAGCATGTTAGCATGCAAAAAACAATAATATCCTAGCCATATATATCATAATGCTCAGTGCATGCTCACTGTACCTGTATGATGAGGCCAGGTGCCATGTTTGTTAGATCCTCTTGTAACGTTAGCTTCAGGTTTTCATCGATTTGGTCTGTTAGAGGAAAGGTATAAGAAGGGGGCTGGTGAGCTGATGAAAATTAAACTTCAGGACTATAGTATAGAGTATAGAGAGTAGTATAGAGACAATGCAGAAAACACTACTATGAATGATAATTATGCTACAGTTGAGCTATAGAGAGTAAAATGAGGCAGCTTACTGATATCAGGCAATAATTACTCTGTTTTTTTTTTCTAAGACAATGGAACACCTCATCATTACGTAATGGTTGTGTTTATACTGTAGCCTGCAGTAATGATGATAGATTTTTAAGTGGGGGCTCACTTAAGCAAAGAGAAAATACAACTATGTGCATGTGCACAACAGCTGTTGTCAGTAACCTATTACAGGGCACTGGCATTCTAGTGGTACAAGCCATAAATTCTAGACGTCTTAAACTATCAGATGTTGGATGATTACATGTTGTCTATACAGATTTGCCATAAAATTCAAATCAATTCAATTCTGTACTTAGTTCACACCCAGTCTGTCGCCCGTCACACTCACCAAACAAGCCGATGTAAACATCCTGTAATGAGTGAACACTGCAGAACTGGTTGAGCTCATGGTGAACTTTGTTGAATATCAAAGCTTTGTCGTAGTCTGCAGTAAAGTTCCTCACTATGTCGTAGACTGCAGAATCGAAAACAAGTGCTCAATCAAGGCAGAAATCATAACAAACACAAAACACACATATTTGGTTCTGCTGGATTCAGTAGTCTAATGTGCCTCTTAGTGCCAAGTTATGATCTGATGTGTCTGTTGCCAACAATAAAAAAAAATATGCTGGATGGGAGTTTAGGATAAATACATAGTTTACCTGCTGAAGGAACGAGGTAGTTTACAACTTCTATGCGATCAAAGTAAATCATCACTCCTCCACTGAAAGAAAGAGTTCCACATTTACGACTTGGCAAAAACATGTTAAACATGTTATAACCAGTGAGATGCATTATACAAGCACTATGTGGGAGTGTGTAGGGTACAAGGTACAGACACATATGATACTACTTTAGCCAGTAAACTCACCTTGTGCCACACGGTACATTCTTCACCTCATCTGTCTGCAGTGTCGTCTACAATGCAAAAAAAAACAAATATTCATGTTCGATTTATTATTTTCTGGGATTCCATTTGTCAGGAACATGATACAAAAATACCAGACACACAACACACGGACTGGGGATAAATTGCAGAAATGTGGACGTATAGAAAAAAAACAGATGTAGCAACAGGAATTCTTGTTCATGTCATGAAATGTAATCCAAGCTGAATCTCTATGAGACATGTCAGCACACCAACATTATAACCAATTACTCCAACCAGGCAGAATTATTGCAAAGTTTTATTATCAGGTTGCCCCAACAAGTCTCTAAAGACTCTCCAGCTGGTCCAGAATGCTGCTATGTGTACTGATAACTAACTAGGAAAAGAAATCATATTTCTTTCATGTTGGCTTGTTTGCATTGGCTGTGACATCCAGTCAGGCACCATCAGAGCCTCCATACCCTCAACTTTACTTTTTGATAAAGTCTTATAATTGGCGCTGGTTCAGGTTTGCCTTAGACCACCCCCTAGTTATACTGCTATAGGCCTAGACTGCCGGGGGATTTCCCATGATGCACTGAGCTCCTCTCTCCTCTTCTCACTCTCCATCTGCATGCATTCATGAGCCAGAGTTTTTGTGCTCGTGACATTGCTGACAACCCACCCTGGATTGTTATGGTGAATCATCAATTCATTGCTTACATTGTCGTCACATTTTTATTATTAGCCGTATTTCTATTTTTATTATTATAGTTGTTATTGTGGCTTCTGTGCATCTCTGTGTTTCTCTCTTTCAACCCATCTGGTCAAGGCAGCTGCTGCCAGCCGAGGAGTCAGTCACTGGATGGTAGAGGAGGTTGCACCAGGTTTACACCATCTGGTTTAAAAGTACTTTAGCTGACTTTATTAACATTCAGCACCAGAGCTGAGAACAGAGTGACTGTGCCTTATGCTGTCTTCCGTTTCCATCAGTTATGTATTGTTTACAGCCTGTCATCATATCACCCTGTGGTACTAAAAAACAAAAACAAAAAAAACAAAAAAAACAAAACAGGAAGTGATTCAACTGACAGAAAGTGAGTTAAATTGTCTTGACTCACCTGGACAGACTTGTAGGTGGTGATGAAGGGAAGCATAAGATGGAAACCAGGGCCGCTGGTGGTGGTCAGGAGAGCTCCTCCCCTGTGTGGCACACACGGAAAAAAACACAGGTGATTACATGAACACATGATGTTGGGTAAGATGTTGAGTCATTGGCAGTGTCCTCCTTATCTTCACTAACACAGGAAAAAGTTGTCTTAACTTGTCTGTATGATATTTACTACGACTATTTAAGAAGGAACAGAACCACAGCCGGCTTTTTGCCGATCTCAGCTCAGGTATTTACTGTTTACTGAGTCCTCACCGTTTTACCACCTTTGAAGCAGATGCTGTCCTCTCTATAAACTGTTTTACAGCCAAACAGTTTAATACTAATGTCTCAGACATGCAATTAAATACAACGATGCATGGTGCAGTCTCACCTGTAGTAAACTCCAGTGTGTCCCTCATCGATCTTGTGCACAGAGGCCAGAAGCCCTGCTCCTCCAAGAGCAGCAATTATTGAGAATATGGCACCCCACTGTGCCATCCTGGCAAGCACAAAGAAAACAGTTTGTAAAATTGAGTAGACACGAAGAGTTTCTCCTCGGGTGTTTACATGATATCTCTGTCCCTCCTTAAATACAGGTAACGGTCAGACTGCTTGAGAAGTCAACTCAAGCAGCAGCTTGTGTAGGACAATAGTAACGCGTTGGAGTTGGCTTCCAGTTCACTGGTTTATCTCCTCTCAGCTCCGGCTTAGCCAGGCATCATCCGGGACTCAGTGACCTTGCCTCTTAAAGAGGATTGAGGCTAGAGTGTGAAAATATTGTAACGACTCTGGTCATTAAATAAATCTGACGATTCCATCTACAACGATATCTACATTACTTTGTAGAAATACTGAAGTTTATTTGAGCTATTTTAAGGTGTAAGCTTTTTGGCAGGAGGGATTTGCAGAGGTACAATCTGGTGATCCTGCTGGCTCAACACTGGACTCGTCTCATAGTCACAGTGTTTATACATCAGATTTTTTACAATTTCCCTTTGTGTTTTACATCCTATTCTATATATATATGCTCTTTATTTTAGTTTTAACTGTTATTATTTGAATGACACTAGTCTGCAACTTTCTGTTTTGATGTAGGAAGCGAATACAAATCTTACATTCATACAACAAGACGTGTATGGCCACACTGTTAATGTTTTACCTTGATGTTGGGTGTGAAAAGGTGTAGCTACATACACCGTTACATCACTTCCGCATAAAGAAGACAGAAAGAAAGAAAGTCTGTCAACAGTGTCTCGGTTCTTAAAAATAGTTTGACATGTAAAACAATGTTTATGAGGCACAGATAGAAAAGATCCTCTGGCATGTAAATAATCACCCAAGCAGACTTGTTATTTGAACAAATGTTTAGCTTCCTCTTCTTCGCGGAACTAAAAACAATCATTACAGATCAAAATTCAAAGTGTAGACTTTCATCAAATGAAGATGAACTTTAGCATTAACATGTCTGCCGAAGAGAGCCAACGATTGTGATGGAAATGTATAACTAATTAGAAAAGCGAGTTTAAAAAATATCCAACCATTTGAACGGATTTCGGTTTCTAGGGTTTGGGAGCTAACTTAGCTATGATAACAGCCTCATAGAGAGGGCCCTCTTACATTTGGCAGACCTTTTTAAATGTACTATCTGCGAGCTAGATGTCAGTAACCTTCACTTCATTGTCAACGTTAAAGCAAAACACAACACAAGGCCAAGTAATGATTAACCTTAGCTAACGTTAGAAGTTAGCAACACAATCTCAGCAATGCTACTCTCGTATTAAATAAGACTGGAAGAGGTCAGATACTCGGTATGAATAAACAACACCGCTCATATGGATCAGCAGGTCTTACTTGTAATTTGGTCCGAAATTATACGGACACACAGTAAAGTAGCAGGAACCTCTTCTTCTTCTTTTGCGTTTATTGGCGGTTGACAAACAGTCTTCGGTTGCATTACCGCCAGGCAGGCACCTCATGTACCTGCCTGTAAACTGCTTCTTCTGCTTCTTCTTCGCCTTCGATAAAATTACTGCTCGGAAGCCACATTGTTGCATCAGCGCCCTCTGCTGGACGGCCAGCAAACAGCTTTTGTCTTTCAGACGTGCAGTGTGTGTGTTGATTAGACTTTACACAATTTCCTCTCTTGGGTCCCCTGGTGGCCACAGCCAGAGGCAGATAATAGTTACCCGTTTATTTGAATTTGAATTAACTTTTAGGCCTAACAAGATACATTTACCTAGATTCTCTATCGTCTGTATTTATTTGGAAAATAGTATCTCGAAACTCTAAAGAAAATTAGAGCTGATCCAAGTTATAAGCAATCATAGTAATGCCACTAAATAGTAGATTGGGGCCCTTCAGCTCCACACAGCCACATTGTGTGCTGTCCTCCTTTATTTATGTATCTATTTATTCATTTATTTTCATAATTTAATTACTTACACAAGTAATATTGCAAAGTAACACTGAATTTTGTGCCTCCCATAAGAGGAAACAGTTCATATTTTGTATTACTAGATCATGAAGATGCTCATCAATATTGTTCACCAAATAGCAACTTCCTAGATGGTATTCATATTTTTTTTCGATTTCCAACACAGCTTGCAGCTGTACACAGTCCATCTCCAAATTATCTTGTTAATTAAGCTTTTTTTTTTTTTCTGGATTTTCTGAGCTTGACTATACACCTCACTTCCCTTTTTCTTTAACTATGTATGAACTGGAACCCACAAAAATGAGCTGAAAGTCTTATTTTAATGATCCCACATAGCATTTGCATTGCAAGTATTTCCCTGTGTCTAGTCTTGCTTGGTATGACAGTAATTCTTCACTTTTGATAACAAACCTGGGATCAAAACAATTTACTTCAGTGTCTGCTAATCATAGTAATGGCCATTAAAGTATAAATATCATGTGTACTGATTACTATTACTATTATACTTTTTTAAGCAACAACCTCCAGGTATTGTAAATACAAAACTAGACAGTGGCTCACTGGATTTCATACTTGAACACATTATGAAAATTAAGGACATCTGCTAACTGTTTCTCTACCTACCCGAAAAGTCTAAAATACACTTAACCCAAATCCAACACTGTGGCATATCTGTGGCAACAACAGTCTCATGTGCTTTTTGAATACTTAATGTTGTAATTTTTCACTTTTTTCTCATTATAATAGTGATTTAATTTAGGCTGTATTGGAAACTCATGCATGTCATTGACCACAATTTTATTAACATATTTCATTCCTTTCAGTAAAGATGTGAAATTCATGAAAAGTGTTTAATCCACCTCCCTAACTTGACCAGCAGATGGCAACAGAGACCAGATGACAAGAGCTGCTTAATTTCCATGAAAATCTTTCAGAGATGGCTGCAGAAATCAACTATTTCAGTCTGCCATCCATTTCAGATTTTTATAGATGTTCAATGCTATCCGGCACCAGGTGTTTATTTCAATCTTCCTTTCATTTGCAGTAGATACAACTGACTGAAGGTTGGAAGTTGAAGCAACAAACAGAAAGTTCAATCAAAAAGGGAATCATTGCAAAAAAAATAATCATTTCATCGTTAGTGACCTACAGCCCTCAGGGTCTTGACACTAAAATGGCTGTGGCACTTTATTTTTAGACATTGGGCCTTTTGAGAAATTTACAAAGGACCAGAGCTAACCCCTAGATACTGCAATGGCAGCTCTGTGCTGTGCATTTTAAACAGGGAGGGGCAGGTGGAGGGTTGGGGGGGACAACAGAGCAAGGGAAAAGAAGTTTGTCAGAGTTCATTAAGTATCAAGGGAACATCGCTGGAACTGGCAGCATAAGCCTCGCCGGGGCCTTAGTGCCATTAATCACGACTGACAAGAAACCAGGGGCCGAGGGAGGAGGTGGAGAGAGGGAGGGCAGCTCTGCCAGAGACTCTGGTAGTGATTATAGAGCGGGGTCCAAGCAGTCCTGACCAGGGGTGTTGAAGGTAAAGCACACCACAGACAAGGCTATGGCGTTCACGTACCTTAAGATCACACTCACATAATCACAGATCGACTGAGAAAACACACAGATAACTTTAGGAAGAGTGGAATATTTTAGTTTGAGAGGAGAAGTATAGCACAGTTGTGGAGGCTGGATCTCTCTCTTTGTGTATTTCACTCTCTCTCTCTCTCTCTCTCTCTCTCTCATTTATATGAGCCGAGCCTCTGGCTTAATAGCATGCAGGAGGAAGAGAGTGGAAGTGCGGTAGTAACAGAGTGTTATATATCTCTGTCGGTCTGCCTTATTTTCTCCCTGCACCCCCAGAAATCTCATGGTAGCTCGCCACACTGCTGCCACCCTGTAAGAAAAAAAAATAAATGGGAGAGAGAAAGAGAGGAGAGAAAAGAAAGAGGAGAGCTCGTGACTCGTGAAGATGGAGGCCTCTGTTAAGTGCTGTGCTTGAAAGCCCGTCCGGCCTCATTAGCTGTCAGTTGTAACAATACTGAGCTGGCAACGAAGACTGCTCCCAGTCTCGGTGCCATAAATCACAGGCTGACAGGGCCCTGACAGGGCTGGGAACCAACACACATGCAAGACTTGCTTGCTTTCTGTCTCTCTGCTGTTCCCCTTTCTTTTCTCTCCTCTCCTCTTTCCATTGATCCTTCTTTTTTTTCTCTTTTTTTTGCTCTTTATCTTCTACTCCTTTTCCCTTTCTTCTTTCTTTGTTGGTACCACTCCCTATCTTTATCTCTTTTTATCTATCTCTCTTTCACAAACACTCGCAGCACATTGTAATGTGTCAGCAGACAACCCTGGACACATGCTTGCCTTTCGCAAGCACTTTTTTTTGTTATCGCATACATAAGTGTGTTTGACAGGATGGGTTTGGAAAAGTCTTGTTCTTTGATGGATGAGATGTGTTCAGAGACACTGTGATGCATGTGCTTGTGTGTATAAGAAAAGCTTTCTTGTCATTTGTTCTCCCTCCTCATTCTTGGTTTTTCAGATTTTTCTTTAGTATAGCATATTTTTGATTGTCCAGAACACTGTAGGTCTAACCACAGCTGTCTGATTGCAGTCTAGGAATTAAAATGTATTCTATTGTTGCAACCATTTAGATTGTCAGAGGGTAACAGAGCTATAAAAGCCTAATAAAATACTTTATATTATTAAAGCTGGACTGATTTAGATTTTGAATGCATAAATATTCTTCCCATATCAGTGCAAATCGCAAAATGATGAGGACTGCCTCTTCTTCTCTTATTAAGCTTAACATATTGGCAAATTGGGTTATACACTTTTTTGTTGAGAATTATAAGAAAAATGAAATACCATGCTCATGTTGGTACACTAAATATGTAGCTCGTAACATTTAACAAAATGTCAAACTGTTCCTTTAATTTGCTGGTAAAGTTTCAGACTCTTTGTTTAATTTAATTTCTTCTGCCTCAAGTTTGGACAACAATGAAATATTTTCCAGTAGAATTCCTCTAATTTATGGGAAATATTTAACTAGTGACCAAAAACAAATGGAATAATATCTTCAAAACTTTGGGATGAAACATTAAGATTTTTCTTAAACAGCAGTCAGTGACTCCAGAACAAACTTGGCATTTCACAAAGCTGACCTCCACTTCAGGTCAGAGGAGGAAACAGTTTACTAATGTCACATTAAGAGGCCACTGACATGTCTCACTGTGCAGCTTTAAATGTAAATGTATGAGCGTGTGGAGGAAGTTATGGTCTGTTTGTATCCATGAGGCCGAGCAGGAGCTGCTAAAGCTGTCTGCCGGCATCCATTATAGTAATGTGTGATGATGTGTGTGACACAACTGGACCAGAGGGGAAGGAAGTTGAAGAAAGCAGGGCTGCGGGTCATTAATCATTAGTCTTTGACACATGAACACATACATTCCCTGCACACATGTATCCATGAAGGTTGTGGTTGGATTGGTGGATTCAGTATGTATACACACATAAAGTGAATATATACAGCATGTGAGTACATATCCATACAGAGCGAATGAGCTCACAGCTGGGCTATGTGCCTTGGATTTTGCTGGACTTCCCCTCTCAGCTCACGCAGACTTCCTCCTTCCAGATCTGCATATTTGTACCCAAACCCAACAGGACTCATCTGGATCTGACTTTGGGTCATCTCAGCTTGGAGTCTGCATTTTATTTAATAACGTTTAAGTGAAGAAATGTCCCGTGCATTTGAGCTCAGTAAATGCATCCTCAGGCTTGGCTCTGATCTCAGCATATAGGTATCTGCTGTTGCTAACTTTATATGTCTACCTTTTAATGCTGGGGAGGAAGTGCACAATAGATTTATGAAACGTTTTCACTGAAAACTGCTGCCTGCTGCAGCCAAAAACACCACTATGAAAGTTAAGACAATAAAATTGCAGGGCGTCAAACCAAAACAATGATGAAAGATGTTAAAAAGCTATGAGACTATGAGTCGAGTAATAATTATCTGCGGGTTTGTCACTACGAGCGACCCCTTTTCACATTACAAATAATCATTTGATTCATTGTTCAAATAAAAGTATTGATCATAGCAACTTTAAAGTGAGAAATTCATCATCAACATGAATTTTTATGACACCAATAACTCACTAATCTTCACTTTAAATGTTTGGACGCCTTGACTGCTATCCACCGCTCTTGTCTTTTCCTCTCAGTATAATCTGTTACCATTAATGCTAAAGGTTTAGGATGTCCTTCTCTTCACAGTGCTGCAGTGTCCCAGAGGAGGTTCCAGCACAAAGTTACACAACTGTCCTTTCTGTGCAGTGCAACATTAATCTTCTCCTGGCTGCAGAAATCTCCCTTTAACATCTTCCTCATGGTTGTGCTTTTGCTTAATAGTGAAATTTATTAGAGGATGTGTGTGTGTGTGTTTGTGTGTGTGCGTGTGTGTGTGTGTGTGTGTGGGTGGACAGGATAATTGGTCCTATGAATTTGCTTGAGTCTGTTCAGGCCAAACGAAGCTTCAGTGTACGTACAGTGTGGTTCTGAGCTCAGCTGTGGGGGTGTGGGAAAGCGATCACAGTTGACTTCAGAGGAAACTGAGGAAGAATGAGGAAATTACAGACAGATAGGCCTAATGGTTGTGCTGAGCGAAGAGGTTGTAGGGCCAACAGCTGCTGGCCATCCATCTGGACCAGCCTGGAGAGCTGGACTGGATGAATCTGCAGCGATGAATCCACCTTGGAGTTCACTGGGACTTTCCATCAGAGCAAGGTCAATACTTATTTACAATAAATTGACAGAGTTTGTTTTAAACTCTTTTGAAGGCCCAATTTATTCTGATGCAAGAAATGAGTGTGGAGAGAATCTGGATTGTTGCAGCAGTAAACAGTAAGAGGATAAAACAACTTCCAAGCAATAATACACTGGTTCTGTAAATGTGCAACAACTATCAGTTTAAATGATATTAAATTAAACCATTTCTGTTATCTCAGGAACCACAAACATGAATTCGTATTATTTTTTTTATGTTTTTTTTTTTGTGTTGGGACACTGTTGGACAAACAGTGTAGGTGATGCCGTCACAGGTCCTTTCTGTGTGGGGTTTGCATGTTCTCCATGTATTTGCGTGGGGTTCGTTGGGTGCTCCGGTTTCCTCCCATCATCAAAGACATGTATGTTATGGTTAATACACCTGCCCACTTATCCTAATGCATAGGATGGGTCAACTATGGGGGGAACAATTTTGTTCCTATGTATGTCAGTACTGAGAAATGACAATAAATGAATTTGAATCTTGTTAAATTAATATTTCCCAGAATGATGAGCTACTTTACTGGTTAGTAGATCAACTTCACCAAATGACTGGTAAACTCAGTGTAGGGGTTGAGGAGAAAGGTTGGAGATTTTTATTTGTTGTCACAACAAAGTCAGAATCTTTCCACAATGCAGTGGCTTCACCAGAATCGCTGGGTTTTTTGCTTTATTTGAGGTATTACTGACCACTATCTTGTCAGGCTAATGCAATGCTTGGTTACATGCATTGTGTATGTGTTTGCTGAGTCAGAGAGAAAAAGAGAGAGGTACTTTTCTCATTACATTAGAAAATAATGTTGGGCATGCTACATGGAGCTAAGCTACCAGTTATTTTGTATTAAATGTAGCTTCAATATACTGATGCTAACCCTCCAGAGAAATGTAGCAAGCTGAGTTTTTTTTTCTTTTTACAATAAACTGACTTCATTCCAAGTCAAAACGATATCAGCGATCCATAAACTGTCAGTCAACAAATGTAAAAAAAAAAAAAAAAAAAAAAAGTTCAATTGTTTGTTAAACAAGAAGTTGCACTCACTCCTCCAAAACCATTTGGTAACAAAAACAAACAAAAACAACGTGCTCAACATAATAACAAAACGCAGATGTCAAGAGTGTGCGTATGTTTATCTATGTTTATGTTAGTGTGTGTGTGTGTGTGTGTGTGTGCACCTGTCTATGTCCAATTTAGACGAACTGTAAGTTAACTCAAAACTCAAAAGGCGACTCCGTGAGGATCAGTTCCTCTCCTCACATCTCACTATGTCACATGATGATGAGTGAGCTTTACAGATGCTGGCAGATGGAATTTGTTCCCTTTGGACAGAGCAAAGCTAGCTGTTTCCCCCTGTTTCCAGTCTTTATGCTAAGCTAAGTAGCTGCTGACTGCAGCATCATATTTAGTGTACAGACATAAAGGTGGTATTTAAGAAAGCATATTTTCCAAAATGTTCCTATAAGACCTCGTCTACATTAAAAACATGTTGCAACACTGTGCTGTTTATAGAATTGTAACTGACTACTGCCTTGTTGTTTAAAGAGGTCTTGTTAAGTAAATAATACATGACACAGGCCTGATAAATATCAGTTACGGTTGAGCAATGAGAGAAATATTGCTCATTCTGTTCCAATCTCATCTGTGACGAGGGATATTAACAAGTGACAGATGAAAGTCCAAGTACCTTTGGACAGCTGTTTGATTCATTCTGGATGTAACATTGATTCTGGTGTTGATGTTCAATCGTGGAGCCATAAAATAAAAAAAGTCTCAACTAACCTTCTCTGGTTTGTGTTGATGATTTGTCAGAGCAGAGGGTGAAAGCTGATGAGGAGAATTTACTCACTGCTCTCCTCTGTTCCCTGATCCCTCTTCAACTCCTATGGTCATGTGCACTAACACGCTCCTTCTGCCCTCCATACACGCCCCTGCCACATCACCACACATGTGCTTATATGCGTGTGCACATAGCACACACACACACACACATGCACATGCACGCAGATACACATGCATACAATCAAGCATGAATGCATGCACACACAAACTCACACGCACACACCCTCTAACCTCACTATGGTCTCACACAGCAGGCCTGCCATAAATCAATGGGCAGGATCGTGTCTGCCAGTTAGACTAAACAAGAGCATTTGTGAGGATTTGCTCTCACCCATTAATCATCTTGACAGCTTGAAAAACACATTTCCCCTTTAATGACTGTATTTGGATAATCAGCTCTGTTTCCTTTCCCGCCCTCTCCCCTCCCCATTTTCTTTTTTTTTTTCTCCCTTTTTTTTGCCACAAGCCCCGTCATAAGCATGTGGATAACACACTATTGGAGGAGGAGAAGGTGGAGGAGGGCCTGTAGAGGTGAGGGAGGGGTCTCTCTCAGCGTCTCAAAAAAAGTAAAAATAATCATGCTGCCTGTGGAAAAAAAAACATTTTTTTTCACCCTCACTCAACAAACCGCAAGGTCTCTGCTAATATAAACCTGTGTATGCGAGGACACACTCTCACTCTCATGGTCCTGCTAACTTAAACACAGAGAAACAGATATGAACCACCAACGACTTAATGTGTAAAGGTTGTCAGGAACCTTGAATTATGTGGCACAATAAACTCATCCAGTGATGTGAAACGGTCTGATGTGAGAATAATAGCTGATTTGACCATGAGTTCCTGCAAGTAGCGATTAACAAACCCGTCCATACAAAACCACTATTTTTTTATTATTATTTTTTTTTAACAAATAATTTAAAATGGTGACGCTGACAAACTGGTGATGCATTACTGATCACACACTTTTAACATGGTGGGTAAAATGACTTCTGTGTGATTTCCCATCCGTTTGTTCATGCGTCTGAGGGACAGAAACTCAGAACAGCTAATTACATTCACTGTGAAGGAATCAGGCCACTTTGTCACACTGGACCAACAGTGTTCAGGGACTCTGGAGCTGTCAGTGCATCACCTTAGGGAGACTTGGGGAATAGAGCTGAGAGAGAGAGAGAGAGAGAGAGGGTCTAAAAATCTACTCATTTTACACAGCCACTTCTTTGACTGCCAGCCTAGAAAGGATTATAAACCATATACAGTATATATCATGGTATTGCACATACTGCCTCAATGGTAGGGTGTGTGGGGACACTTAATGGAAGTGAGCAATCATGTATTTATTTATTTGTACCTGCTCTTTCTCTGCTATGATAAGTAAAACAGTCTTCAGTTTCAACAGCTGTGAGAAAGCCCTGTTAGCTGCATTTTCATTGGGAATGCATTAATGTGGAGCCATGATGGTGGTTAATGTTTAGTGACAAAAGTGCTTTAATTAAGGTTAGGGAACAATTATGATTTTTATATTACATTATCTTTCCCTAATCATACCCAAAGTACAGTGAGAAGAACATATTTGGTGTTGCAAATTAGCAGGATATTAACGTAATTAATAAAAGACAGGGTTGGCTTGTACAAGCTGATCATTGGTAAGTAAAGTATTAGCTAGCGACAGTTTCATTTGAAAAAAAAAACAACAACAACAAACACATCACAAGTTATTGTTGAGCCCACCTTTTAATAACATTATTGTTTTCATGTACACTTAATGCATATTTTACCTTATTATAGCTTGAATGTATCTTTATTTAGGCTCACACAAGTTCACATGTATTATTGGGAGAATGTGTAATGTGAATGTGAATGTGAATGTGTATGTATGTATGTATGTGTGTGTGTGTGTGTGTGTGTGTGTGTGTGTGTGTGTGTGTATGGGCTCCTACAGTGTGTTGACATGTGGAATAGTTTGAGCAGATATGAGACAACCACTTCTGAGTACCACACAGCTGAGTGATGGAGGCATACAGGGACACAGGCAGCCGAAGTCATACACATACCAAATATCATGTGGTAAATGATTGAAGAGAGACACTATGATGTCTGTGATTTTTAAATGCTTAGCTAAAGGCCTTGAATTTACATTACAACCAACAACATAGCCACACTCACATTCATAGTTATGGGCAATTTAGTTTTTGCTGAGGTGGCACCATTACTGCAAATGTGACGTGCGTATTCCTCCTCAAAAGGCAGTTCTGCTTTTAAGTCTTGGCTGGGCAAAATTTGCATATGATGTACCCACCATTAGTAGATGATGGATACTACTTGAAAATGTTAAGTTAATGTTATCTTTCTGTTTCCCTACATACTGTGACTATGAGGATGCTGCAAGAAATGTAATCACTATCATGGTGGTCTCTGAGTCTGTAGGCTTCTCCAAGGAAGAAATACAATGGACATCAAACCCATAATGCTTAAAGTAAGTACATTATAACCACAGGCTGTCCCAGAGTGGAAGAAAAAGCCATGTTGTCAATCAGAGCATTAATCACAATTGTCAGCGCTGCCTTCTTCTACCGCCAAGGCACGTTCATTTTCAAGCGCTCGTGACATCTTCGCCGCGATCGCCCAGTGCGGAAACAAATAGAATCCAGCTGGACACGTGGTTCAAGCGTCGTTAGCAGTGCGCGGTGCTGCAATTGAAACATTCATTTCTCAACCAGTGGTTAGGGAGGGTATGTCTATTATTGGTTCTCACTCACACCACTGGAACTTTGGAGGGACCACAGCAGCTCTGGGCAGCTCTCCATGTCGGAGCCAAGTGAGGTTTGCCAAGGTCAGAGCTGGCCGAATGTTTAATCAGAAGGACTATTTCTCTGTCTGAAAAAATAACTGAGCTGACAGGCCCTCTCATTAATCAATAAATGAGTCAGACCAGGGAATTATATGAGCATCTAGGGTTTGAATTCATTTTTAATCACATTGTGTTTGATATGTCTTTTAATGCATCACATTACTCAAACTACAAGAATGCACATCACACAACATTGGATGTTCACTGAAGTGTAAAGTGTGTGAGATACTTTTACTCACAATTCACAATACAAAATAACACATAATCGACATTACGTAATGGCCCTTTACCCGGTCGGTCAGCTTACACTGTTGCTTAGGTATGAACAATGATGGTGGAACCGGCCCTTGGGGAATGATGCGTAGTGCAATGTTGAGCTGGACGAGAAAGAAGTTGGTGTTTGGTGCAGTGGTGAGAAGCCTGAAACTGATTTGTATCGAGAGTGATTCCAAGGAACTCGAGGGATGATGTGTGTCGATCTGTTTTCTCAGCAGACAAGGGGATCCTTAGGTTGAAGAAAACACTGGTGATGTCCACTTTTGAGAGGCACAACCTTTTGCTAGAGAATTTGATGAGGGAGATGGTGTGATTGATGGCGGTGTAATGGAGAGAACACTCTTCACTGGGAATCATGCTGTTGGTGGGGATTTGTACTGGCATGATGCTAAAAGGTTGATGACGATGCTTTTCTTTCCGGAGTATTTTCTGGTTGCGATACTGAGCGGGTTGATGTGGAAGGTGGGAAAAGGAGGATGAACGAACGAGCCTTGTTGTATTATGGTGTAGTGGGCAGTGAAACTGGACTGTGGAGGGCCCTGTGTCAGTTGCTCTGGAAGGAGTAGGCTGCTGGTGTTGATGAAAATCTGGGTGTGAGGTTGAAGGAATCCTGGTGCTGGTTGATCCATCTGAACTGGGTGATTTTGTGGAATATGGACGGTAATTGGTGGCTGAAGCCCTGGTGTTGCTGTCGTCATTTATTTAGTTTTTAGTTTTGGCTTCACTTTCTGCTGACTTTGAACTGGATGAATTAGTTGTATTAGTCCTTTATCGCGGTTAGGCGCAGATGACGTCACCCGGAAGCGACAGGTAGCCATCAGGTTACTGAAAAGTTTGGCTTTGTTATCGGTGCGATGTGATGGGATCCTCTTACCTTTTAATGTTTTTAGGAGGGAGGCCACGGTCCGGTCGGATATTTTTGAAGAAGGCTGACATCCAGGGGACCTCACTGGAGCGCAGTAACGCCGCCGCCGGCCCCGTGTTGTGGCCGGATGGAGTTACTCTCAGGCCCCGGGCACAGTGGCGGCGGGAAGGCTTTCAACTTCCGATGCTGTATCAGCCGATATCCGCTGTTGGAAATCTTCGACTTGGTCGTTCTTGATGTAAGAAAAGATCATCGTCCGATGGTGACAACGAGATGAGTGAGTAGATGAAATATGATGCATCTTAGTAAGAGTTGCTGCTCTTGGTTCTGGCGCAGACGGTCAGATTGGTGATGAGGAAGCAGTGTGGTCCTGCTCCTGAAACTTGCTACTTAAACTTCAATACATGTGTTGCCATGAAATCACGAGGTTGAATTGTATTGACTTACACAGTGTGTTGACCCATACCACCACCAGGTTTTAGTATTGTTTATATTTAAATCGAGACAGGCAAGCAAATGAAGCAAAGATATTTGTTTATTATATAGATATAGATTTTATAATTGAGGAATATGGGACCTGATCAGCAGCAAGATAAATCTTCCCATGGAGTCCAGACCCTGGTGCTGGTGGTGGCTGATGACCTCTGTGCAGACTGGGTCGAGATGGGGAGGTGGTGGTGGCGTGCATAATGGCAGCATGAAAGTGGTAAAAGCAGAGACACATTTAAACAGAAGAGCCACAAGACAATAGGCTGACAATGGAGGTGTGTCACCATATTATTGGAGAGATGTGAACAAATGATGAGAACAGCTGATAGCTGTTAACATTAATTGAGAGTGAGCATGCATGAGCTGTGAATGGCTGGATGAATGAGAAATATGACTACACGCCTGAGTCTTCCTGAACGTTTGCTAGAGCGCCATGTGTTTAGAAATGATAGAGCCATGAAGATGTTGATAATGCTGGCCCACTTGCCCCCAGTTTAGAGCAAAGGATAGTGTTAAATTATACTTTTAGTGACACCATAACCCCACTAACATCAAGCTAAGGGAATGTCAATTATGATATTTTTGTCAGTGTATTAGCTGTACTCCACCTTTGGTTTCCCCCTTAAAACTATGAGCTCATAGTCATCACGGCTTCTGTCAGTCCATGGACACTCACCAATCTTGCCACAGCACACTCTCCAGATTTCATAATTCATAATAACATTTCATAATGTACTTTTCATAATCAATGATGCATTTATGTACTGGTGGAAAATATGAAATCTGGGTTCTGGATTTGACTTGGCTGTTTGATGTTTTTGTATTTACATGTTTGTTTCTAGGATAATTGAACCCACAAAGCAAAACATTAACAAACCATTATGCTGCAGATTTTTTTTATTGAAGAAATAAAAAAACATCACTAATGGCCCTAATAGTTTTGCAGTCTAGACTATTGGTGTTCAAAATCCTTTAATCCTACCCTTAATATGTAACATTTGCAAGTATAAAAATACAGTTGCAGAAACAAGTTGGCACTCTATTGAAATATGAAGTAACTTTCTTATGTTTTACTGTTCAAGGAGACATAACTGCACCGGGTAGTTTGGGAGGAAGTTGCTCCAACTTGTACACAACCCGCTAAACAACCTGGAAGTCCTTAATGTGGCTGTTGGTGTGGTTATTGTTTTCATGAGTAGCATTACAGTATGACCGAATGTGGATGTGAATGAGAGGGGAGTCGAAACAGGCATGTAAAAGAGTCAGTCACAGGGTTTATGTGGAGAAATAAAGCAGAGATTGTGTGACAGGCCCTGATGAGGGATGTGTTCATGCCATCTGGGTTGCTTTAACACTGCGGTCACTGTTGGATGCCGAAAGCTCTGTATTGTGTCCTGATGTTAAACACAGAGGTGGTAGTCATGGAGTTGAGGTTAATGTTTTGTTTCGGAGAGCGAGAGAGGAGAGAGAGAGAAAGACTGAGTACCCTCCTCTCTCTCTCTCTCTCTCTGTCCTAGCTGTCAGCAGCGATGGTGAGCCGGGGTAGAGCTGGCGTCTAATTGAAGAGCAGCTCCACACCCTGTCGTCATTAATCACCAGGCCTGTCAGCCCGCTGCTCAGGACCTCACAGTGGCACTCTGCACTGTCTCGACACTGACACACAGAGGGGAAAATATTAGTCCCCTCCATCACCATCACCGTCTACTGCAACTACTGCTTTGATTACTACTATCATTCTAGTACCATTGCTATAGTTACTCCTGCAACTACCATTACTGTGACTGACTTCTACACCACTGCTATTATTTGCACTTCTATTGACACTATTGTGACCATAAAGGAATAGTTCAACATTTTGGGAAATAATTCACATGTCTTGGTATAATTACTATGAGAATATTGTTTTCTGTTTTATGTAGGGATTAAACAAATGAGATATAATACATTAAAGTATTGAGCTTTAGAGGTGCCGGATGGACAAAGCCGGGTTAGATGTTTCCCCCTGTGTCTACTCTTAATGCTAAGCTAAGCTAACAGACTGCTGGCTGTAGCTTCATATTTCACGGACAAACATGAGAGTGATATAAATTTTGTCATCAAACTCTAAAACAGCGGATATGCATATTTTCATATAATGTTAAAGTATTCCTGGCATTATGAGATGAACTAATATGTTTGTACTTGATAGTAGCTCCCCTGATAGTAAAGAATAACAAATGGTGTTTTTATTTTTATTTTATTTATTATAACTAAAATCAGTTAAACAACCCAGGAAACTATCAGATTATTTTTTTTTAAAAACGGAATAATTTATTATCAAATTACATGGGAAATACATGGGTATTCTTGCAGTGAGTCAAACTGGCGCAAAATGTTACTAAAATTATACTGACTCCTTTTTAATGCTCCAGGAATGACCTTGAGGTTTGGTGCTTGTTTGATTTTTTAAATTTTTTTTAATTTTTAGGATGACTAGACTTAGATGTTAAAACAGGAAAATTTGGGTCACCATTTTTTGGAAACAATAACTAATAATAATAATAATAATAATAATAATAATAATAATAAATGTGTCCCTCCTGGACCTTCCTTAGACAGGACCTAGACTACCAGAATTTAACTGCACATGTTGTCACCCTCCGTGGACAAAGGATTGGGGGCCGAATACACATACTTACACAGGCACACAGTCTCACACAGGCGACATAAATGGAGTGTGTGGGTGTTGACTCAGCTGCGAGAGAATGTCAGGGGGAAGAAGATTGATGAGCGAGGGGATAGTGAGAATAGTGAGGCATTTGATGAACGAGTGTAAACTGGCAACAGTGAAATTAATTCCACCTCCCCGACAAGATTGAAGGTTCTCCCCTCAGCATGACCTCTGCTGTGAATCATCTTTAGACTCAAGCCAGTGTAACCACTAATCTATCTGTAGTTTGTAAAACAGCATCCGGTATAGAATTCATATAAAAAGCTAGATAACGTAAATGCATATTTCACTGTATGTCCAAAAACCTGCCTTACTTAAAACACATTGCACCTGTACTTCACCAACACAACTTTAGGGGGCAACACAATCCAGTGTATCCGTAGTGGCACAACTGTGTGAAAGTTATAAAAGAAATATGTTATGCACTAAATGTATACGTGCACTAGAGCATTTTAAACCAAAAAATATCCTTGACCTGTTTTGTCTCCACTGCTTTATAAACGCCTTCAAAAAAGAAAGCAGCAGCCGTAAAGTAAGTGTACAGACAGACTGCCCTATTCCACGGGAGTGCATGGCTCCAGTTTCTAAAGAAGAAAAATAAGTGTAGCGTCCCAAAGAGCTGCCCAGAGCAGTGATCAGGGCGCTGTGACCTTGCTGGTGCGGTAGGGCTGGATGTGGTTTGGGAGGGTCATCCATTTTGTTAATGGTCCTGTCAAGTGACACCTGTGCTCGCCTTTCCCCTGTCTGGAGTGCTAATGAACCGAGAGAGTAGAGGAGACTGGGAGTCGGGGTCAATAGCCGCCTCAGAGACTACAGCCTCTTCGCTCTGCGCCACCTACACCCTTGTCAGCCAAATAGAGTGGCTCGATGACTCTAATGGCAGTGGTGCAGCTTTAAGATAGAACGACTCCTTCCCTTCGAATTAGTATCTTACAGCTCTGAGTCAGTTAAACCACAACACGGCAGCAAACAGGAAGAGAATGCCTCTTCGCTACAGGACGGAGGCCTCCCTGTTTGTGGTCGCCCCTCACTTCAGGGGAGGTGTGAGGACTTTGATGAATATTTCTCTATTAACTGCCTCCTTTTGTCAGCTCTGGCCTTTTGTGTTGGAGGCCAGTCTGTCAGACCCTGAGGAGATCCTGGGTCAACACCTCCCTCAGGTCATTATTGAAGTCCCAGTGACCCAGCGGCCACTCCGCACAGCCATCCACTCTGCTGAGGAGGCTGTTTTCTGGCTCCGCAAACAAGAATCAGCAATTAAAAGCTGCACTCGCAACAACAAAAGCAATATGGGTGATGGAGGGAGGAGAAGGGGTATGAAAGTCCTCAGAGACTAGCTAACAGGGCTAATGTGACCCAGCCTGCCCTTCTTGGGACAGCCATGTCAACTGATATGAGCCATGAAATATTACACATAGCAACATTTGTAATGATGGATAGACCAGACCTAGATAAGTGCAGTGTGAAAGTTTGGCAAGATTTACTTCATTTCCGATGCTTGTGACAAAAAGCTACACCGTGGTACAATACATATTAATAAATGAGGAAAAAACAAGTTAAAACGCAATCATGTGTCATTTATTTAATAAAATAATAATTTCCCTGTTGGTTGGATAGCACAGCCATCATTAATTGTTTTTATTTTTTCATCTTTTATCTTTGTATCATTTGTGTCAGTGACCCCCAGCTTGCTAACCCATGTAAGCTTGAAAAAATATTACATCTCTGCATATTTACAAATAAAAATAATGGCTTTGTTCAAGATAATTCTCATTGACATGCGATTCTCCAGAGTCTAAATAAGCAGTAAAAGATGAAGACAAAAAAACAGCAGAAAGGGAAAGGAGATAAAAGAGGTCCTTAGAAAAAAACCTCATAGTCCATCTTCATCATGGTGCAAGATTTTTATTTTTAGAGTGTATGATAGGCATAATGGTACTATACTTAAATCATTCTTTTTCAGTTAGAATACTTAAGAACAATTTATTTGGACAGCAAAAATTCCCCCCAGAGTTGAATACCAAGCGCTTGAGTGAAAAATAAATACAGACTTTCAGTTCTGGGAGACAGATATAGAGAAAAACAAAACAAAAAAACTAAATCAAGACTGTTGTAATAATCCCATAATTTCATCATTTTTCAAGCTATGCTTCTTGGCGTCTTTAATGGCTCAAGTCTCTTGGTTCTGTGCTGCAGACAATCCATTACAGAGTCTTTTGCCTTTGGAGTGCCAGTCACAATCCTGAGGCTAACAGGTGGTATTCCTGGCAGACAGGTGAGCAAGCATGATGCCCTGTACCGGTGGTGACCCCAATCGGAGGAATCTGTCTCCAGGGCTGCACTAGAGAGTCCAAGCTGGTACCTGCAGTCTGTGGACATTGACATTGTTTCAGATGTCACTGGTATCCAAGGGCTGAGGCTGAGCCCAGTCTCTGACTGTAGAGGGCATATGGGGAGTAATAGGCTGAGGAGGGTAGGGATGGCATGGGAAGCCCTGGGGCTCCATGCAGGTGGGATTTGCTATAGGGGTGGTAGCGGGCTAGGCCCAAACCAGGGGAGCCTCGGAGGGAGAAGGAGCTAGGCAGGGTACCTGGGCTGCTGGGTGGCGGCAGGTGGAGGTGGCAGGAGGCTGTTGATGAAACTGATGATGGGTAGGCTGACAACAGCTTACTGTCCACCATCCCAGGCAGGGCTGTGTGAGTACGCAGGTGAGCTAGCAGCTCCTCAGATGTGGCAAAACGTTTGTCACAGGGGCCTCCGACAGACACCCAGTTACAAGCATGGGGCTGCGGTTCATTGGGGAGCATAAAACCATAGGTGTAGAGGGGGTGGGAGAGGGAGGGGGTGGTGCTGGAGGACAATGAGCTGGGGTGCAGGGAGTGGAGGTGGTGTGAGGGGTAAACCAGGGGGAAACCAGACTTTAGGCTGGAGGGATCATGGACACAGGTGGAGCAGTTACTGCCTCCTAGGTGTGGTGCATTAGGGTAAGTCAGACAGTACGGGTCCCGGCATAAACCCTGCATCAGGGATGGAGGAGAAGCTCCGGTAAGCGGGCTGGAACTGGGGTGCTTTCCTGCAAGTCCCAACCCCAAACTAGACTTGGTGTGATCCAAGCCAGGAACAAACTGTGAGGGGTAGCCAGCATAGGCCCCCACAATGGAGCCGTGGTAGCCCATAGTAGCAGGAGGCAAGGGGAAGACAGAATGTCCCGGTTTAAAAGGGGAGACAGGGGCGATGTGCCCGGAGCTCAGGCCAGGCTGTGAAGAGGCCTGTGGGTCAGCCTTACTCTCTGGCCGTGGGCTGCAGGCAGAGCTGGCATTGCTGGAGTTGGAGCTGGCCCGTATATGGCTGGAGTTGGCTAACTGAGCCCCGTCCATCCCTGACTTAGCTGCCTCTGAGTCTTTTTTGCTAGGGTTGTTGTTGTTACTGTCCGAGCTAGCCTGCTCTGAGCTCGCTGGTTTGTTGTCCATGTGTTGGGCCTGTGAGTGTGATGGCGGCTGCAGTGTGGAGGGAGAATGGCTTTGTCTGTGGGGCTGGCTCTGAGTGTGCAGGGGAGGGGAGCTGGAGCTGGGTGACCGGGAATGGGGAGGAAAAGATGGACATGAAGCACTGCTGCCGCTAGAGCTCCCATTTGGCACTCTGAAAGCTTTATCTGAAGGCCCCTTTGTCACCAGAACGTCCTTACGACAGTCGCCTGATGATTTGTTGTAAGGCTTGAAGCTGGACTTGTCTTCCAGGGACTGGTGCTGCTCTCCAGGCTTGGAGGAACGGCTGGAAGACTCCTTGTCTCCCAGAGTGCCCGAGGAGAGGGAGGCCAGCTTGGAGGAGGAGGGAGGGTCTGGTTTGCCAATTTGAGAGCATGTCTGGGCCAACAGAGCCAAAGGACTCTTCTTGGCATCAAGCTGATGAGGAAAAAAGAGAGCAAGAAACGTTAAACAAAATGTTTTTTTTTTTATGATCATCTTTTTTTATATTATTAGGTTAGTTCAACTCTATATTATACACTATATTATAATTACAATTGTAATATAAATCACCTAAATATAAATTACATTATTCTTAGATTTCACTGATTATACACTGATTATATAGTAGACAACCTAACAGAGCCTGCAAAATATATGTATATATATAAATATATGTGTGTATATATATATATTATAAAAATAACATGAATAAAGGAAGGCAAGTTAAAAAAAAAAGAACAAGGAAATTAGGAGACACAACAAATATGTGGAAAGATACAATGTCGTATTTTATATCCGTATAATACATAAACATATTAGACATATTCTGTAGATATTATTTTATGTGATCCGCAGTAATTTCCTTCTTTTTTTTAAAACCCAGATCAGAAGTTGCCTCTAATCCCTGTGCGTAAAATGGCGCATATACGTGTACTTGTGTATATACTCATACGCCAAACACAACAGCTGCCGTTGTTGTGTACATGAGTTTATTGTCATATTTAAGTAATGACAGAGCTTGGGGAAAATGTCAGTTTTGTTTTCCACTTACTTCAATGCTGACTGGCGCCGATGTGAGGGGCTGGAGATACTCCGGGTGCAGCAAGTGGCCGCTGTGCGCCGTCAACATCTTTACGATCCGGATGGGTAACCTCTTAGCCTGGCGAGACGGATCCGAGACAGAAGAGCAAACCGTGAGTGTGGAAATCGGTCGTGTCTTCGCTCCTGTCCGGTATGGATCACCGCTGGCGTCGGCGGCGCTGCGCTCCGGGTACTGGCTGCGTAAAAGCGGTTCAGATCCACCGGGGGGATCTCTCATCTGGATCGGGACACGAGGATGGATGACGGCATGTAACGAGTGCACGCAGGGTTAAAATTCATTTATCAGCACGGTTCATGATGACAAATTCAACGGAAGAGAGTGCGGTAATCCAAAAAGAACATGTGCGCAGTGCGCGTCCTCCGTATCGGACCCGGGGAGTGTCAAAAATCGAACAAATCGCCCAAATGTTATCCTTTTATCAGGCTCTTCAATATCACAAGCTAATTCCTAAATATTCCTTCATCCAGTGTTTGGAAAAAAAGAAGAATCGAGCCAAGGCACCATGAGCAGTCACTGCTCATCAGAAGACGGGACAAGTGTAAGGAATATCCCGCAGAGGATAGTGTGTGACAGTCCTCCGGTGTGCGTATCTCTCTCCCTCTGCAGCAGGCTCACAGTATCTCACTTCTTCCACATACTAACGACAGGGGGAGGGATTTCAAAGCAGGGAGCCGCCGTCCAATCACAAGTGCCCGCATTCATAACCAGGGGCGGGACAAAAGGGGAGGGGGCACGGTTTGTCTCCTGGCCTCACTCTCATGCCCAGGCTGTAATGTATGGGTGTAAATCTGTGTCAGTGACCTCCACAAGCCATATGCAAACTAGACATTCAAAAACACGAATAACTGCAACACAAATATGACAACAGGAACGCTGACGAGAACTGACAAGAGACAAATATCCCCAGAGAGGGTCAACGAGGGTGAATTTAGTAGTTTTCTGTTAAATATATATCTGCCCGTTCTTGTAACTAGGTGCATTTAATTCAAAATAATAACCTACTGTCCACGCGCATTTCTGGTATGTTAATGGATTTATTGAATTATAGCAACCAAACTGCCACTGTTACCGGACTTAATTTAATTTTCCAGCATCAAGTAAATTCACATGATTCAATTTTCCTGTCTTTCGCTATGATAGTGAATGACATGTTCAGTTTTTTTTTTGCGTTTATAGTCGCACTCCAAAAACACCTAAAATGCAGAGTTTTGCGCATACATCTGTACTACTTCTTCAGAATCTACATAAACGTAAAACAGAGAAAACTAAAAAAAAAAAAAGACAATAGCCGACGGCCTACTTTAGAAAGCCTAAGTGAATTTAATTTTCCATAAAGAACAACAAGCTGTACTTTTATGGGGATTTCCATCCTGGTTGGAACGCCCCTTTAACTAATCAGATCCCTTGGCCAAAGCTGCCCAATCCATAATCCAAGATATTACAACACTGCTGCATTCAGACTGTTTAAAGTAGTGTCATGGATCATTGATTACCGGCAAAACTAAATCGGAGCAAACCTTTTCTTATGAGGTTTAATAGGTAAACTTGTATGACATTTCACAACACAGGCTGGCCTTCACATCCCGAACTGCTGCATATCAGCTGGGTCCTTGTTTATAATGGCTGCTGCCATTTATCTGAAAGGCAGTTTGAGAGGATGAAGTCACTTCAGTCTCACTCAACAGCATCACTGTTTGACCTGTCATCATTAGGCTTAGTCGTCACTCGTCACCCACACACTGCCACTCATGCTTCAATGAGCTGCACAGATCCAAGAATATGTGAACGCAGACGTGCACGCCGAGCTTAAGTGTTGTATAATCTTCTTTTGAATCCGTCTGTTTGTTTAAAACTGTCTGTCGCCACCTCGGGCCGAGACACATAAACAGGTGACGCATAACAACTGCTTTCTCGCTGTGCGATTTTAAAGGTAACGCTGAGAGCTTAAAGGGGATTTCAAACATTTTTTTTTTTTTTTTTTAACAATGTGGACTGCCAGTTAAACCGTGAGGTTTCCGACTCACGCAGTCACCCACTTGTTAAAAGGGTGAGTGGGTGAGTCACCGCGGTGTAGGTGGGGTTGCATAAGGAAAGCGGGGCGTTTAAAAGGAGACCAAAGAGGAGGGCATTGGGAAAAGCCAGACAAAGGCAGCGAGAGAATGAAACAAGGGAGGGCTCAAACAACAGGGAGCAACTCCTTTCATGTGTCCCCTTGATGTAGGCTGGTAACAGCTGTTTTGGCGTGTTGATGACTGATGGCTGTTTCCTGTTGTGGATATTTTAAGGGGACAGCTTTCCCGTTAAAGAGACTTCTCAGCATGTCCAGGTCCCGCCGGCCCTCAGGGCATTTCCATGCCCTTCCATGGCTGTATCAAAGCAATGTGTTTGGCTGGAGCAGCAGCCAAACCAAACCCCCAGGATGAGGCTGAAAGGGGCTGAGGAAGAGTAAGGAGGGACCCCACATGCCCCTGTGATCCTGTGATTTATAGAGCCGCTGAGGCCTGTAATGGACGACATAGCTCTGTGGTGGGGCCTAATTCATCCCTGTGTTGAAAAGCTGCTGTTTGCCTGACTCCAGAGTAAATATATAACACTGACATTAGGCAGCTGAATTCTTCAAGCCTGGCTCAAACAAATCCTCATCTGCTCATTTGTCTTTGCTCCGTGTTTGGAAGTGCTGAGGTGTTTTTGTGGCACACATGGGGATTAGTGTTGTGTAGATGCTCAATGTGATTGTTTAATGAGGGGCTGACATTGATGTGAGCTCATAAGAGTCTTGTTTCTTTTTTTTTTCTTCTTTCTTCTTTTCAAGTTATTATACTTCTACAGGCCTTCACTGGTGTCAGCCAGACTCTGACAAGGTCTGGCTGCGTGTTGTACTGTACAAAGAGAAGGAGAGAAAAATGATAAAAGCGCCAGAGAGGCAGAGGGGGGAAAGCGAGTGTAAATAACTCCTATTTAATTATCTGTGACTGACTTATGGGGTGTGTGAATTGGGAATAGAGGCCCGAGGCTGGGGCTCTGCTATACCCCTCGTGTTTTCTCCAGCAGTAATAAAACCAAGGAGGAAAAAAAAAAAGTGGATTAAGACAGTTTCATGGGGTGTAGCAGACATGGCATTTAGACCCAAACACTTAAAAAGCCTTGCAGGCAACATTCCAGCCAGGACAGAATGTTGAAACAAGGATTTCCTTGAGCTGAAAGGTCCACAAACAATATCTACACAGTGTACTTAATGTATTCACACTTTCTCGTTTATCTTTCTGTGGTTGCCTCTCCCTCTGTCTTTGACATACACATACTAATCCTTCCACAGTTACATGTGCATAAGCTCAAATGTGAAAATGTAGCCTGGGAACACAAACAAAAAACATACAGGCCATACGGTGCGTGATATCATCTTTAAAGTGTGTGTTTTTGTAGATTTTGCAGAGTATCATCTATCTGACTACATAGTGGATCAGTGTGTGTGTGTGTGTGTGAATGTCAGAGCCAGAGCTGTGGTTGACATCCTTATCTCTCCAGTTTAGGAGGGAGATTGTCTCTCTTGTCAGCTCGTCACGTCTCGCAAGCTAACGCTCTTATCCACTCTGCCTACCTGTCGTCTATCTGTCTGCATTATAATCACACCGGGATAATAGGCTTCCCTCTGTGTTCACAGATTGGCACTTTTATTTCCGAATCCTACACCGTGCAGGGTTCCGCCTTGTCGTACTCACTACACCTGAAACACATTCACAGACAGGCACGTAGGTTGCACACCGCCCACACCCGTGCAAACCTCAAGTCCTCTCTCCACACTTGGAAACAAAGGCTGTGATTGTCCTCCACACGGAGAAGTTATCAAGAGCACGGAGAGAGGAGGAGGAGGAGGAGGAGGAGGGGGGGAAACGGCCTGAGCTGCCAGACAGAGTCTGCCTCAAATCAGATTGTCCTACATTGTTGTGTGAAATTTCAGATGACATCAAAAGATGTTGTGTTTTTTTTTTTTTTCCACTGGTCTAACGACAGAGGGGGATCATTTTGATAGAAGCACAATCAAGGTATTCACAAGCTAGACCCATGACAGGTCTGGTTGACGGAACAACAACAGGCCGTGCAAAGAAAATTTCCCCGGCACATTCCTCACGCTTGTTAAAGTCAATGCTGCTTCCTCTACTCACGGTCAGAGTCACCGCCTCTGTGTCTTCATCATCCGACCTTTTGTTGAGCGGTGAGCTGCTGGGAATATGCATTTTGTTTTTCCTCTCTTTCTTTTTAACCACTTCTCTTATGTCATAAAAAATAAAACCGCAACTCATTTTTTTCATCAGTATAATTAAGTTGTGTTTTGAAAAGAAAAAAGTTGCTCAATCTGTCAACGCTCAAATGTAGACTTACCAGCATATTAAAAGTATGACTTTAGCTTTTGTAACTAGATAAACAAACAGTTTAAGTTATTGGAGTTTCAGTAGCCGCAGAATTCCTGCTTGAATGATGATGAGGGGCGGGGCTCAGCAGTACATGTCAATCATCAACAACCCGCGGTGAGACCAAGTCATGTCAGCTGCCACGGCTTTGATGTGACAAGGGATGGTATTGCTCAATTAAAAGCCTATCAATGTGTAAGTAAATCAGCCCCTTTCAGTCTTGACACATCAAACAAATGGTTGCTGGAGCAAGCAGCACATGTCATTAATTTCTCATGTGCTTGCCAACCTTGGGTCACCAGAAAAACTTGCAACACTGAGAGTAGTAAATACAGGAAATATGACAAAGTCAATATACAAAAAATGTTTCAGACTGAATGGAAAACAACACATGAAGTTGTTTTTTAAAAGTATGCCGCTTTATTGAGTTTAACTAAATGCGGTATATCAGAAGCTGGGATTTACTTTTATGAATTCTACTTCAATAAAAAGACAGCCGTTTTGAGAACAGGCAGTAATGGAAAACGCATTCCAGACACAGACCACGTGTGGCCAAAATATTTTTCTCAACTGGGTCCTTGTGGTGACAAAGCACCATGCTTGTCCCTGGGAGTAATTCACTGGCTCAGATGAATACATGAAAGTGAAGTACTGCCATATATCATGCTCCACCCCACCCCCCAATGTGCTCCGCGTGAGCCTTGCAAAGTCACACACGGCTGTTTGTTATGCGACCGTGCATTCTCATTTCAAACTCTGCGTTGAGGGCTACGGGCCAAGCTGACACTTATGAAATATTTCCCTTGCTGACCTTAGCTACTGCCTCAGCTGGAGAGATTAATCCTCTGTCGGCAGACACTGGGAGCACACTGCAACAGCAGCAGCAAAGCAATACACACACACACACATACACACACACACACACACACACACAGCCTCTGGTGACTGCAAAACATAGCAGTAGCAACAACATCAACAACTCTGTTCTGGTAGTGATAATTACAGCTTCTGTTGATTTATTTATTTCTTGATAGTGTACCAGTTTCAGAGGAGGTGGGAAGAGAGTTAGACATGTAATGAATGTTATGAAACTCATTCATACAGCAAATATTGCACACACACCCAAATGTGCAGGTGGTGTAAGAATACAGCAGATAACAAAAAGCTGTTGGACAAGCGCTCTTGTGTAATTTAATCCTTTAATGCATCCGCAAACGGATGTTTCGCTACTCTTGGTACGAAAAACAAAGAAAGAATCTTAAAAGCAACTTAGCAACCAAACTTAAACACTTGCATTTTAAATGCAACTGATTTAATAACATTTAAATAATTTATTTAAAAATAAAAATTCTGGAAATTTGAAAAAACCTGATTTTAAATATTTTTTGGGCTTCACAAAATTAGAATGTGTTCAATGCTCAAAAAGCTGTATTCAAGTTGTTCAAATTCGTCGTTAGTCGTTAGCATGCAGAAAACTCTATGAACATTAGCAATCACGACACCAATATCTTCACCCTTTTCTTCTTCTTTATGTATGTTGCTCCAATCTCTGTACAGTTCTGTCTTCTCTTAATGTGCAGCAGCAGATGACTTGGCCAAGTTTGGTCTTTTTATAAAAGGTTACTTAGTTGCCAGGAGAGAGAGCATAAGCTGCTCTTGCAGTTCCTGCCAGAAGACTGCACTACCGGCATATCGTAAATTACTCAAGACAACGTACAAGAACTGGGGTGGCTGTGGTGGATGGGAGAGGAAGGAGAGGGGAAAAAGAGTAAGTGTAGTTTTCTTTTTGGTCCATGGTGATGAATGAGTTTCTGAACAAGGCAGAAAATACATCATATCACCTTTAATGGGTACACATTTCTGCAGCCATAACTCAGTGTTTAAAAATAGGGAGGGGAGGGTGAAATACGACATCATATATTCCTCCCAACGACACTTTTACGAGCCCTCCCTGCAGTATAAAGGCATTGATTGCTATTTCAAAGCTCCGTGTTAGAGTCAGAGCTGAGTACCTCCAGCTGCCAGAGATGAGGAAAGACAGAGAAACTCCTTTAACACACGGAGGCCCCCACGATGCCTGGTTCCATCGGCTAAAGCTTAGGGTTTTTTGTGGTTCACAGACTGGTTTCTTATATGGAAAAATCTGTTATCACAAAACCAGTGTTTCAGAGTGATTAGATGTTTTTTTTTTTTACTCACCATGGGTTGTCATAATGTAGGACAACAAGTAACAAGTTGTTGGTTAGTTAGTTAGTTGTGGGTGATACAAAGCATTCTTCCAGTTACAGGAATGGTTGATGGGGGACTGATACAGTATTAGAAGACTGATTTTTTTGGTATAACGGGAGTCTACAGCCATGTCTGTCAGACTGCACTTAGACACAGCAGTGCTTTGAGTTAAATGTGAATGTTACCGTGCTGTTTAGCACGTATAACCTTTATAATGTTCACCATCTTAGTTTAGCGTGTTAGCATGCGAACATTTGCTAAATTTTGATCAGCTACAACAACTGAGCAACTTCCAGGTACCAAATCGAACTTGAGCCATGTGACTGCTATCACTATGGAGACATGGGAAGAGGATAGACAACACATGCACACAGGAGAATTTAGAAGCAGAAAATCATCCAATTTTACAGAAGTCAAGCAGGCCTCTTTTTATTTGAGTATGATTTAGCTGTGAATTAATTATAAAGAGAGAAAAGCAGAAGGCCAAGAATTGAGCCATGTGGTACTCCATATTTCACATCAGCAAATTTAGATGTATGTAGTATGATTATAGCAGACGTACTGTTCTTTCAGATATGTAGGACTTAAGCCAAAAGAGAGCCAAGCCAGAGATACCAAAATTACAATTTAGTCAGTCTAGTCAGTATACAGTAATCAGTGATGTTAAAGGCTGCACTAAGATCCAGTAATAGAAACACAGAGGTCAAACCTGAATCCATAGCAAGAAGATCGTTTACTACTCTGGATAGAGCAGTGGAGTGACAAGCCCTGAAAGCTGATCGAAAAGGTTCTTATAGATAATTGTTTGATATATGGGTCACAACTATCTGTAGTACTTTAGAAAAGAATGGAAGATTAGAGACTTAATAATAATATGATAATTTAGAGACCTGGGATCGAGGTGAGGTTTCTTAAGTAGAGGTTTAACCACAGTCATGTTAAAGCTTGTGAAGACAATGCAAGGCGTAAGTGATAAAAGTAAAACACTTCTAATTATGTCTCCTTTCAACCTGCTTTAGAGCACATGTTTTTTAACCAGGATGTAGACCTTTTTAATATCCTAGTTTTGGTAGTAAGAGGTGCTGAATCATACCTGTGAACGTGAAGGTTTCCTCGAAAGGTTTCCTTTGTTGGCTCCAGAGATCATCTACCTCCAGAGGTACCTTTACTGCCTGCCATGCTGTAATCAAATGAACAGTTGATGTGTTTGCTTGTTGGGCATGCTTATGTTTAATAGACCTAGCGTGGTTAACATCATTTTTCCCACCATGACCAACACTAAAGTCCAAAACACATGCCTTTTGTTAGGAATGGGAAATGGTCTTCCAAGTATTCAAATATTTATACTATTAT
This sequence comes from Pampus argenteus, assembly GCA_036937835.1. Classification (NCBI taxonomy): domain Eukaryota; kingdom Metazoa; phylum Chordata; class Actinopteri; order Scombriformes; family Stromateidae; genus Pampus; species Pampus argenteus. The sequence goes on from CM072867.1 coordinate 16,424,552, forward strand.
ACTTATTTTTGCTGGTGTCTCACCCTATTTTTTTTATTAAAATATAAGTCCCTTTTATAGCGATTTCAATCTAGTACTTTGGTTAGTGGGGATGCCCTTTAGTTTACATTTTGGTTTGCATTTAGACATTTTGCAAATAGCCTGTGCCTTCAAAAATATTTACCTGAACACTAATTCATCCAGTAGACCAGAGAAGGCTATATTTAAGTGACTGGTGAAATTTTCAAAACAGCCTGTCTCTACAGTGAAAGAAGCCTCAGGACGTCAGGCAACTTCTGACCAATCTGACATCTGTGCTGATATTGACATTGACAGTGATGCTTTAAATTTAATGAGAAAATGATCTGCTACAGCTTAACTTAGTAAAAAGCAGCCATTGTATTTTATCTAATGGTCGCTCTACAGATCAGCCTGTTTTCAAGTCTATTTTCAATTTATCCTCCAAACTTGATACATGATAAAACATATACACCCTCAGTAAAAAGTAAGACACATCCTCAGCTTACCCAATACCAGTAATCTGGTACTTATATATAGAGGTTGAATGTTTCTGGCAGAGAGAAAGCGACACACACAGAGAACGAGACAGAGCCGTTGGTCTAGTAAAGATGTGTGAGAGGACGGAGACACAGTTAAGAGTGAAAGACTGCTGACTGGACTCATGGCTTTGGCAAATTTTAAATTCTTTTCAGTGAGCAGTTCCCAGATGTAAATTTACAGTGTTTGTGCGTGCTGCTATTAAAACCAAACCTGAGGCCTGGCCAAGGCTGTTCATTTCTGAAGGCTCGTAGGACAGACCTCCTGTTCCTTTAGTAGTGGGGAAAATGACAGACAGGAGACAATTAAAGTCTATACATGTGTGTCTAGTCTACATCTTAGGATCAGATTTATAATTTTGGTTCTAGAAAGTAATGTTGTGTTTTGTTTTTTGTTTTTTTTATAAGATAATCTACAGATTGAGTGGAACAGGAAGTAGAGCTCATGGAACAGAAACAGTAGTTTGTAGGAAGTAAGGATGTTGACCTGACGGTGGGTGTGAAGTACACCTGTCTAGCTTTGTCTCTGTATTTTTGCCTGTATGCCATGTCTTCATTCACTTCCATTTAAGTCATCTTACTTTTAAGTGACTTTATTTTCTGTCAGCAGACTTGACCTTATAAGGTACATTATGGTGGTGTGTGTGATCTCTTTTTTAGGTGACCTCATTTTATAACACAGTTGTAAAAGTGTGTGTTTGTGTATGTGTATACATGCACACACACCTGGGCAGCAGTCAGCAGCAATTTCATCACTGCTTTTATTACACAAAACATAATGAGAAACACAGAACTTGTTCCCCCACACAAACAAAAACTCTCTGTTTTCTCTGGAATCAATTTTGGCTTTTTTTTTTGTAAACTCCTCCTTGTCTAACAGGGAAAACTCACATTATGTCTCCTGATTTATGGTTTGTGTTGTATCTGTTTATCTGTTGTGTAGCAGAGAGAATATGCCCTTCAACAGGAAGATCCAAGGACGAGCCCTGGAAGGCAAACACTATACTGAAGTGTCCTTGAGCAAAAGGTCTGTCCCAGCTGCTGCTCTGCAGCCATTGTGACCTCTGACCTTCACAGTGTAGTAGGGTAAGCAAATGGGAAAGAAACACATTTCTCTTCATTGGTCAACTCAATGCATTATGTTCAACGTATTTATAGATTACTTTTTACTATGTTTTAAAAATGCCTTCATAACTCAGAGGTTATTGAGCATTAATTACATTACAAGGCAGAGAGAAAAAGAGACATGGCCACGTAGACAGGGGGATCCTCATGCATTTTTTTTTTCCATTTTTTGATGCTATGTGACCATGGCTGTTTCTACAAACATAAAAGCCTTCATAAGTACTGTAACAGTTGATTCTACTAGAAAACAGGTCCTTATTTAAAAAAACAAACAAAACATTATTACTTTAAATAAACTACGCCTCAGGGAGAAGTACAATGTGCATTTACAGACCATGTTTTGACATAATGTAACATGATCTTGTAACATTTTGTATTAGATCTGATGAAATCTGTAGAAATGCCAGTTGTAGCCACGGCCTTTCTTTCTTTCTCCCGACCACCCACCTCTGCCTCTGTCCAACACCGTCAAACGTCGGTCTATTAAAATCTGTTCTGGACAGCCGCCATAGGCACATCATTTATTTAAGCTGAGGCCAAGGAGAGTTATTGTTGTGTAAAATCCCAAAGCCTTTTAGAGGATCAAAGTTTCACAACATAAATCATGTTTCCCTGAAGATTCAACACAACACTCCCTCTCTTTCTCTCTCCGTAGCACACACCTGCATGAAAATATGCATGGTGCACATACGCTGGAAAGAACACACTGTACTGCAACACAGAACAAACAGGCACAGGCAAATATCCCTCTAACACTGTTTAGGGCGAAAAGGGTCATAAACTCATTATTTAATACCTCTATGACGTTGCGTGTTCACAAAGTCAATGTTATAATTGTTTTTCATCAAATGTAGTTTACATATGAAACAGCCTCTCGTTTTGCTCCAAGTAATACGAACATCAAACCGCATCTAAAATACTCATTTTGTGTTCTCAACTTGACTTCCAGCCTCCTCTGCCTTTTCATTTCTCCACATTGATCCTCTCCGTGCCTCTTGTTTTGCCTGCATTCTGCCCCAGTTTTGCCTCTCTTTATTGTTTTCCGCTTCTTGACATCTGAGGACATCATCTGCTAAGAGATTTACTGCTTGTTTGACCCTAAGAGAGAAAGATGACGGAGGCATTACGCCCTGCGCAAGTGTATGAATGATTTCTCAGGCTCACCCTCCTTTTTATATCAAGCGCTGAATAAAAAGCTGGCAGGATTTACCTCTTCATCAGATGAGAAATTTTAACATCGGAGGGTAAATGTTGGAAACAATGAAGAGGAATTGAGCCTCTCTACTGTCTTTATTCTCATTCTTTCTTTCTCTCTGCTGGATCAGAGTCATCCCTCAGGCCAACTCATTATTAGAGGCAGAGCTTTCCGGAGTAAATCATCTGCTTAATTCCTCAGCTTACTTTCTCACTGCCTGTGTTTGTCATCATGCTTTGAGGCGCTGCTCTCTTTGATGAGCCAACCAGGCCGACATGGCGTGCCGTTTACTGTGAGACTGACAACAATAAATTACAGTTGCTTGTGATCAGTTATTATGTAGATATAGTAGTGAACATGTTTCCCATTTTTTAATAAATATAATTGACTTGTAACATTTAAATTATAGGTGTAATTCACATTCACAGTGCCTGACGTCGTTTGGAAGTTTTTTTTTTTATAGTAGCTTCTGTTATGTATTTGTCATGAGTCATTTCAGCATCATCTTTTAACAAGTCACTAAATCTTTTGTTTAGATATAACATAATAAAGCAAATTGCCAGTGGGTTGGAGAAAATTCACTTCTGTGAAATTAAGTTTCACTGAATTCAGGAAACAAAATTAAAATTAATTTTTTGATAAGAAACCAGTGTCTACATGCTTGGGGTATGTTTTGTGGTCTTGACATTTTGGTCATAATTGTAATTAACCAAATAGAAGAAGTTAAAATTTTAAATTGTGACAACATCCCCTACAGTCTTGATCAGAAGGTGTGATTTTTTTTTTTTTTTGTGTGACATAAATGAAGCTTGATTATGGCACTCAGCACGTGTTGTAATAATATAGACAAAAAATTCTGTGGAGCGTAAATCACTGACTGCTATTGTTAGCAAGCCAGGCTAACTAGCTTCCACTTTGTGAGAGGAGCTTCTACGTTTGGAGTGGAAGCTAGTTAGCCTAGCGTACAAAATGGTGTTTAATTGGTTTTAATTTAATCAGTTCAACTTTCCTTCAGTCTTGTATTTAATTAGCATTATTTTTAATTCTTGCCACAACTTGAGTGTTTTATGACTGAAAATGAAGGAAATATTGACTGTACTGAGGCAACTTACACCATCCAATTATAATGTTACCTAACCTTCATTAATTTATGCAAATGTAACTATCTTGCATATGCTGTATCAACTATTTATGTATGTATTTAATGTAAGTTGCGGTCACCAGGATGAGTGAAAATTCAAAAAAAGTTCATATACATGTGTGAATACTCCTCCTCTTGTAAATAAGAAGATAAGACATATTATGATGATACATGTGTAGCTGTGGAGGCGAGCTTCCTCCATTCTTCTGTGTGATCTCCCAAGGCTCTCATTGGCTGGCAGATTGTATCAGCAAACACGGCAGCTGTACGTACTGTACATGCTGCGAGACAAAATGGGAAGAAGAGGGTTTAGTGATAAAACTGTGAAGGATTATCCGTCATTTGGCGGGCTTGTGGTGATCTGCTATCAAAGCAGATTTTGCGGGGGGAAAAAAAAAAGGAATGACAGGAATGGAAAGATGATGGAAAAGGATGGAGAAGAGGAAGAGAAGTGGAGGCGGAGGGGATTGAAGATGGCAAAGGGTGGGGGGAGTTGTCACGCTGGAAGGATTTTGTCTTCTGTTTAATTTCTTGCCCTCTTCCCCTCCCTCTCTGACACCCCCTATATCCAATGAGCTGAGTGTCAGTCACGTTTTGAACTTGCCAAACAAACACTGTGGAATGATTGGAGCTGTCAATCAAAGTGATGTGTTGTTTGCCACTGAAGGAACTAGGAGAGAGAGATGGAGGTAGAGGAAAGAAGAGAGAGTCATAACTGTGGAGAATATATTATGTCTTATAGGATCTCACTCAACATTCATGCCCAAGATCACAGTGAACTTTTAAGGTAGCGAAATAGATGCACGGGTGTACACGCCTTCTCAAACATCACACGTGTGACCTGAAACGATGCAACTTTTACCGGTGAAAAGTTGAAAAAGCTCTTGATGCAGTCTTCTGTGCACATATGTCGGCACAGTTTGTTCTTTGTTGTCAAAAGTTTTGGTCTGTGTACAATACAAGGCCTTTGTAATACCCAAACTGGAACTGTAAACAACCAATTGGATGTGCAGACTATGCCGTTTCAGTTTCCAAACTGTTTCGTTTTGGATAGTAATGCTGAAGTTGAAGTTGAGTTTGGTGAGGACACAAACATCTTCGCTTCCTTTTTCTGCATCTAACATTAACCAGCATGAGCCTAATAGCATGTGACTGGTGCTCTCCGGCCCTTTGACTTGCTCAATATATTCACTTCAGCCAAACGCCCTTATTGTGCTAAACTTGTCGCCCCACTGACAAGCTAATATCCTCATTCCTGGGAGTTGAGTGGTCGTCTCTTGAAGTTTTAAAGGGAGGTGTGAGATGAGGCACCTTCTCTCATCAAAGACGGCACAGTGATCTCTTAAGCCATGACACTCAGCACTGAAGGTTACTGAGTGCTTGGGGTGATTTTATAGCACCCAGCTGGCTGCCTATTCAGCAGGACTGACAGAGGGGGTCCAGGAGGTGAGCTGCCCCACAAGAAGCAATGAAGGGGGGGGGGGGTTGCTCATATGAAAGACAGTTTACCTTACATATTAGCAGTTTCATATAGTTTTCTCTAAGAGTTCACTGTTCACACTGTCTATCAAATTGAACCCAACCTCTAACATTCATCATCTGTCTCTTCAAAAATAAGGCATATGTATCCTCCCCCGAGAGTCATTTCAGCATATGCCATCTTTCCACATTGTATGATTGTATTAGTGAAACTATATTTTTACAGAGTGAAGCATTTTTGTCTTTATCATGCTGTCTCTATATGTTCACCATTGCCTTTGACTCAATGGAGTCACTTTAGTAGGATGTAATTATGACATTAATGTCAGTTGAAATGTATAATCTGAATTTTTCCTTTTATTTTCAACTGAATATAGCACTGCATTAAAAAGACGCAGCGGGGCTGATGTGGGCTCTTGCTTCAGGTACTGATGAGAGAATGCAATAAAATCCAGTTTGAAGAACAGATCTATGACTTTTAAAGCTGCGAGATTACTGCACAGAGGTTTATAATGCATTGAAAATGTTCACGGCAGCAGTAGTTTTATCCTCAGTGCCAATGCAACAGCAATGTTGTCAGACAGGTTTAATTGACATCTTAGTACAGACGTTCATGGATTGCTCATTACCTTGGTTACCAGGTAGCATTTATGAGACCTCTCTCTATCTCTTTGATACTCCTTCAGCTTTCTTAGAACATAAAGATAAAAAATACAGTGCGTCAATGAGAATTGTATTGAAGACACATTATAAGTGATGACACCTGTAATGACTGAGAACGTTTCAAAACCAACACGAAAAAAATGAAAGTTGTGTTCACAAGTAGAAGGAGTTGTCCCGGAGAACTAAAACATGAGTGGACAATCTTTGTCATATGACCCCCAAAGGAAAAGCCAGAATCATATGTAATACCTGAACCATAGGCAGCACATTTAACGTTAGCACAGCTGCTTCCCGGTTTAGTGTGGCGATTTGTAAAAAAAACACTTGGAAGAAAAGAAAAGAAAGATACTGAATCTAGAGAGGTTGTTGGCCAAATTTTCAGTGGCTGATTAAGAGGCTGTTTTGCCCACTGGAATTCAAGGATATCATTAAGATGCTGAATATTACCACAAAATATTATTAGCTATTTGGCATCTTCTGTTGATAATATATTGGCTGAATTTTAGAAGACAGAAAATTAAATTTTGGCAAAACATCAGAATACTTGCCTGCAACCGCCTTTATAAGAACAAATTAAAATATTTATCTACTCTGAGGTGCGTTAGCTATGCCAAAGTGGAGATGGATAGGCAGGGGGAAGGGACGCAGGAGGGAGGGAAAAGGTGTAATTAATGTTTCACAAACTCAATTCGTTCCCTTAAGGCAAACTCTCTCCTCGTCATCTTTCTCTTTCAGAAAATTAAATGATTCTCTGCTTGTCTTCCTTTTTTGCTCCTGCCCTTCTGTCACCCGGGTGTCTTTGTGTGAACTTTAAGGGATTAGGCTTGTGAGGGCTGGCTGGTAGTTATGGCTGCAGGGAGGACTCCTCAGGTTTCACTCAGGGCCGCGTGTCTCCCCAAGGCGACAGGGAGATGTCAGCGTCCGTCAGCCTCTGTCTCTCATCTAAGCTCTGTCAGCGCCGGCTTTGCCAGCGCTCCATCACGGCTCTGTCGCTTCTGACTTTCCTTTTGGCTTATGATCTGAGACACCCAGACAGTGCAACTGGCTTCACAGCCCGTCTCACCACCCGACCAACCCCCCCTCCCCCCTTCAGCGCTGATACCTTCCGTGACACAACAAACACAAGGTCAAGGTGTCTGTCATGTTTCAATATGTGGGTTTGAGTGTAAATGCAGGAGCGCCGCATTGTTGCTGGTGCATGAAAGCTGGGCGTGTCACCTTGCCTGTGTGTACGTGTGTGTGTGAGCACAAGTCGGGCTGTTTTGAGTGACAGTGTGAGTGAGGTGCAGCCAGGCGGCGGCTCTTTGTAAAAGTGCACCTAGATTCTCTTCCCACAAGTCCCTCCTGGCAACAAACTGTCACGGCTGACAGCCCTCACAAAGGAAGGAGAGAGAAGGGAGGCAGTGGGTACGGGGATTAAAAAAAAGTTTAAGAGATGAAATTAAAGCAAAGAAGGGAACCTGACAGCACCTTGAGAAGAGGCATTGTCTGTGAGGGGAAATATATCTGTGCGAGCGGGCTTTGATCAGTGGAGGATGAGAGCAGGGAAGCGCTTGTAAAGCTCACTCCTAAAGCCCATTGAAAATAATGGAGAAGAAGAAGAAAATCAGCCCCAGAGTTACTTTCCACTCAGGCTCAGAGGAAATATCAGTGTTCTCATTAACAAGTACGGCATGGACTTCTTTCTTTTATTGTCTTCATGGTGCACTTTTCCTGTGTGGGACATTCACTAGCTCTCCAATACTTTCCTCTACTTGCTTGCAAAACATATCAAGGTCAAAAGACAAAGATTTAGTAAAAGTATGCCTTTTAGTATAAAAGTGTTTTGTCAAGAACAAAACAACTAAAGGGTGGTGGAGGAGGTGAAGGAGAAAGTTTTGAGAGAGGAACCTTTTGAAACACATGAAGGAGGAGACAGAAAATGAGGAGCTGGAGGGAGGAAAAGGGAAGAAGAAGTGGAAGTGCTGGTGGGGGTGGGAGGAGATAACCACCTTTATTTTGTGATTCATTGTCAGGGGGTGTAGCGGCCCGGCTTTCTATATGAGGAGGGAGGGAAGTGGCAAGGAGCACTGCTCCAGTGCCCCTTCAATACTATGCAAGCGCTTTGATAGACAAAGCAGTGCTGAAGGGGAACCTCCTGCTGGCAGGATCTGAGGAGGCTGTTTACAGAAGAGCTTGTCTGATCTAAAGCCCTGCTCGCCCTCTTGTATGGAAAACACTTGGCCTTTGATGTCTCTCTCCCTGTCTCTCTCTACATTTCTTTCTTACTCTTATTTTCTCTCACTGCTGCTACTTCCTCTCATTGGTGGTTGTCAGGATCTGCATTGGATTTATTCAGTTTGAACCTCAGAAGACATAATGTATTCTGCTACAAGTTTTAGGGATGCAAATGTATAACATTTCTTTAAAATACAGATCATTGACTGGCACTGAGTATGTAATAATGTGTGTGTGTGTGTGTGTGTGTGTATGCGGAGCGTGCAAAGTGACAGGGTCACACAGGGCTTGTCAACAGGCGGTCTACTTTAATGTGACATATTAATGCAGCTTGCTGTTGCCAATAACTCTGCACAAGCGGCACATGTGTGCATGTTTATTAGAGTCTATAACGTTTGCTCTCTTGTAAAATATTAAACCCTTGCTTGTGTTGGGACCTGCTGAGTGTGTTCATAAAGCAGCATGGATGTTGTTTTTCCAGCCCCCCCCCTTTAGATACGGGAGTAAATATGTTTGTCAGTGGGCTTGTTTGTGTTTATGTGTGTGTGTTTTTGGTTATATAAGTGAATTTGCTATCTCGTCTGTGCGAATCATTGGTATTCATGTTAATATGCGTGAGTAATGTAATGACCATGGATGTATACATAAGTATGTTTGTGTGTGTGTGTGAGTGAGAGAGACGTTTACTGTAGCCCTTTTTTCAGGAAACTTTTCTCAGAACATAGGAACCTTTTTCAGGAATCCAAGAGCTTTACCTGTGTTTCAACTGGAGGAAGAAGGCTCTAAAGTTAATTCATCAGCCATAGTTCTGGGTGCACAAAATGTCCATGCTCAGGGGATAGTACTTTCCAAAAGCCCAGGAAGTATCAAGGCAGAGTTTGGCTGCTGAATGAAACACAGACCTCAGGCTGCTACAACTTGTGTTCCTGATTCTCCTGGTTCCTGTTTTCACAATAGGAACTTCCCCAGGAGACCATGAAAACGCAGGAACTGCATTTTGACTTTGGCTTTTCAACTGGAACTAAATTTCTTACTCCAGAGGTAGTACTTTCCAAAGGCCCAGGAAGTATCAAGGCAGAGTTTGCTGCTAACGTTGATGTCTGCTGGTTTCAGTTCAGCACTATGTTCAGGCCGTTACTAATTCAAGCTGTTATGTGCAGCCAATTATTTTCAATAGACTAATTGTTTTATGATCATTATACTGTTATGTTTATGTGGGTTCTGCTGTCTTTCAATATGCTTTTATTAAGAAGGTAATATACTTTGCATTTCGGCTCTCAGTCACTGTGCTGAACACCTATACAGTAGAAGAAAGTTGGAAATCCCTGCACAATAAATAAACCAAGCATGTGGGAATTCAAACCTTTGTATAATTACATTTTTCTATGGGCTTATCTACCAGGTGTGCATTAGACAACACCTCATTTGAAATAGTTGCATCATAGCATAAGCGTGCTCTAATATCAACTATTTTATTGAAGCGGGGAGCCCTGTATCCGGGGGGATACAGGGATACGGTCATTCAACTGCAACATAAAACTGTTTGTTCATGCAGAGAGTTTGTATGACAAGTGAGAACACATGTCTCTTTAGTGCCATTATTTTTCAACTCCGTCCTGTTTCCCAGCAGTGCTGCAACCACTGTGAGCATTCGCACAACCATTGTGTGAATGCCAAAACCACTGATGTACACAGACATTTAACCAGCAATGTACCATCTTTTATGTCTGAAAAGAGTTATAGAGAGAAAAAAGGGACTCAGAGAGGAGAATAAAGTGGTGTGTGTGTGTATGCATGTGTGTCAGGGGTCTGCTTTTCAAACTAATGGTGCACATTATTGAAACAACAGATCACTCTGTTCTGGGATTGATTTATATTGCCTGTTATTTCACTTTAATCTATGGACATTATCTACGCAGGATTTATGGACCATTAGCTCTATGAAAAGCTGGAATGTAAATGAGGCATAATAAATCAAGTCAGATGAAACACTCAGAGCATGACAAGTTACTTGCACTCATATGGATGTCTTGGTAACTGCGTTTGGATAATCAGGTCCTTGTGCTGTATCATTTGTCCTTTGTAATTTGGCCAGCATCATACTAGAAATAAGTATGAATCATGCTGACGACCAATGGATGTATTGCCCTTCAAAGGATTAGTCTTGCATTAACAACAAAGTGACAGAAATAAATTGCTCAAAGTACCTTACAGAAGCACGAGACATGTAGGATTTGGTAAAGATGAGGAAGAAAACATACCATTTGCAATGTGACTGCCATGCTCTATTAACAGCACTGAGCTACATACAAAATAGAAGCCCTGCCTCTGGCAATGCAGGTTCTTTACCTATGTACTTACACGAGAGAGGCACATTACTCTCTAGGATTGAAAATCTATGGTGTGAATATAATGAGTAGTTTAAGACCAAACTGTCACACTGTTGTGCACTTAATGGCAGCTTTGCATTGACATGTTGGGTAAGTGCATGATATTATTTTTCTGCAACTGCGAGTATCAACATCTCATCATTCTATGCTTCACTGGTAATTATTACATCTGTACTCAAATATGAATTTTCCAGGTGGAATCTATTACGCAAGTTTGAGCTTTGAGGTGATCAGTAGACATGAAACAACATCTTAATTTTGTGTAATTACTGGTGGGTGGTTACTGGTTAGTACTGTAAATATTCTGTCATTGTGCAGCTCTGCACTCTTTCACCCTTTTAAAAAGGGTCTAAAATATTTTTATGCTTCCACTGACAATATGAGCTTCAAATCTGGGGGTCGTCAACTGATGATTCAAAACACTGACGTTTAGGGGGAAACTCTAGTAATGTACCGTGTTTCCTCAAATAGTTGCTGGGGCCTTTATTTAACTCAACTGCAGACGGTACCAGACCTTTGTTGGAAACAGGCTTATATTAGAGATAGGCCTTTATTTCTAATTGCCTCTAAATGATAAGTACATTTGCTTATTTTATAGTACTTCCGTTTGCTCTGTTTGCTCTAATTCTATTAGGGAGCTACTGTTGCTTCTGAGGCCAACATCTTTGAAAAATTTGGGCATGGCTATGGTGAAGATGGAATTTCATCTATAGATCATCAACTGACAGCAAGATAGTTCTCTGATCGTGGGCGATATTTATCATTCACAGAGAAGATTGAGATGAAAACTTATTCAAAGTGACAGATACACAGCGGGTGTCTTAGGATTTCAGTATGGCTACCAAGGCCCAGCGTTCCCCTGCACCTTCTTTCCACACCCCTCCTCCTCTCTGTCTCTCATCTCCGCTTATTTTTGTTTCTTCTGTCAACTGATACTGAAGATTCATCTAAAAGAGCAGCTTGAAGCCTTCAGCCCTGACAGGTTGCTGGGCTTTATCACCATGCTGATGATCTATCGGACAGAGACAGATGGAGAGATGGAGCAAGAGATAAATAAATGAAGGGAGGGAAAGGGGAAGAGTGAAAGGGAGGACAGTGATTACTCAGGGGAGGCTGGATCTGAATAGCTGTAAAAACAGATTCTCCGGAGTAGAAAAATGGGGGATTTCAACTTGATTGCTCAAATGTTTCAGCTGCTTGCACACAAAAGCCCAACTTCTACCAATTTCTCTGAGTCATTCCACTCAATTGGAGGACAATTGGCTCTGACTGAACTCACGCCCTGCTCCCCCATCCCATACCCCTCCTACCCTCTCTTTTCCTCTTGTCAGTCTGTATCTCCTCAATTTACCCCACTCGTGGAGTTGAGCGACTCTGCAGACTTTTCCTGCACAATCCTCCCCCTTCCCCCAGCCGCCTTTCAACACAGTTTCCACATCAACCAGTGTGACAGATTGGACGATGAGGCACATGACATCAGTTCAAATGGGAGACAAGAATAAGATTAGACATGTGATTCAGTGTGAAGAGGTCAGTGGGAACGATTGCCCCCAGCCCCCATAGACACATACCCTCCATCCACACCCTAACCAATACTAATTGTAAACATATGACCAACGCTCTTCCATGCAGTGGAATGGCATCTCCCCTGCTTGCTGTGACATAGACTTTCAGCCTAGTCACTATCAAGCCCCAATCAAAACAGAAATATGAAGAAATACCAAGGCCTGCCGCTGCAGTGCGGTGGCTCAAATTGAAAGTGACAGCTTGACACATAATATTGCACCCGTAATGTGATTAGGCCAGCGTGGCACTCTCTTCTTAAACTCCCACATCCCAAAGAGCGAGCCTCACGTCCAACTCCGCCAAACACACTCAGGCTCTTGCCTCTAAAAGGGGGGCAGAGAGGGCCGTCATGTCTCCCACTTTAGTTTCTCTTGCGATGCTTCATGCTTTGAGACGAATTGAGATGATGCCGCTGTTGAATCATAGCCCCCTGGAGGGGAATTGCAAACACATGTAGGGGGGTGAGAGAGGGAAGCTTTTTGGGTTTAAAGGCATCAATGCCAAGAACAGAGGAGTTGAGTGGGAGAAAGTATGCAATGGTATGGATTATATCAGCCATTATCAGAAGCAGAGCTGGCCCGAGTCCTCCTGTCAATCCATGTGATGTAAATGAGGAGTGACATGACAATGATATCACCCACAGCTACTCTTGACAGAGTCCAGAGGTGAAATGAAATATCACCGAAAATAATGAGAAAGCCAGATGAAGAAATAATGATTGCAACTGATGCATTACAAGAATAGGCTTTTTATAAAGTGTGTTTTAAGGCTTGAAGATGAACTGGAAATGTTTTAGAGGTTGACCATGTTGCAAAAGACTGCCAGAGACAGAAATGTAAAAGTGCAGTAGGGATCTTAGCTGGGGCAAAATGTTAGAGCTGAGTCTCGCAGGAAATTCAATAAAATACTTCAAAAGACCGTATCTGACTTTGAAAAATCACAAAATTATAAAATTGAGCTGGAGAAATGAAAAAGAATTATTGTATTTGGCAAGGGCGAGAGGGAACAAGAGCCGAGGGCCACATTTCCAAATGAGCCGTCACAGAATGAGAGATCTTGGCTCCGTTCACGTTTAGCATAGAGGGGAGCTCGTACACACTTCCCCTAGCCTTTCCCAATGAAGTTTCCCTTTCTCTTGGGGAATACCCTATCATGTTAGCGATGACAGAATGAAAGATGTAGCGGAGGGCTTAGCGGGGACACAACTTGGGAAATGAATGGATGACAGACCTAGCAGTTGACAGGCAATTGGGAATCCAAGTGAGCTGCATCGGTTTGCCAAGCACAGTAAAATTGAAAGGCCTTAGGTTTCCAGAAATGAGGGTCATTTCTCAACTGTGTTTAAAAATGTGTCAACAAGCAGAAAGATGGACTCAACCAGCCAGTTTTCGTGCCCCTCAAACCATTTACATGCCTCTAACTGAAATTCAGAAATGTATTTTTTTTTTTAAGATATTGTGAGCCATGCTAAAATCTGCAATATGTGCCTCATCATAAAAGCAAATCAATGTTCTACATCAGCCTCCAAACCTCTTGCTCAACTTCTTCAAGGCGCATTTTCCTCTTTCTGTGCAGTCTCCTATCCCTTCAACTCCCCTCCCCAGCCTTTTAGTTTAAGAAAAGCCTGTCAGAGGAAATCAAGTCAAGGCAAAGACATAGTTGAGCGCCTGTGACAGGCTGAAAGCCACTCAAATGGGTCTATAATGAGTCTAATAATGGTGTGGGTAAGCATAATTTACCAGAGCTGAGGCCCCAGTGAGGCTGAGGGAGCGGAGGAGAATGATGACTGCAGTGCTGGTTGGCAATGATGAGCCCTCATTCCCAATGATACAACAAGGCCGGAGCAGAAGGCGGACAAGCTCCAAACCCGCAAGTCTCTCTGCGGGCTGGGCCCTGGGGGCTGAACCATGGCCAGACCTACTCATCACAGAGCACTGGACTGGAAAATCACACATGACTGGTTGCTTCCAGAGGGCCCCGGCTGGCTCGACGGCTCGACTGTCTCCTTTGAAATAGAGAGCTGGGTGACCTCACACTGCCTAGGGAGTACATGTTAACCGCATCTCCCCTTCCTCGCGCACGCAATATGTGTGGTGTAACTTTGTTTGTGTGATGTTTGTGTGTGTGTGTGTGTATGGGTGCGGGGAGGGGGCTGTGACAGGCAATAGCCACGAGCTAATCACCCCCTCAGGACAGGATAATCAAAAGTCCCTTGACAGAAACCAGCAGAATGATGTAAACAAACAGACAAACACACACACTCATAATCAGAAACAGCAGCAGATATACGTATGTCCTTGTTTATACTGCTGGCAATGTCCCAGTTGAAGACAGGGTGTTGGTGAAAGGTGGCTGTGGCCCCGGGTCTTTCCCACGAGGCTTCCACACAGCCCGACGGCTGACCTCCATTCTCCTTCAGCTGTTTACCCTTCGCCGTGAATGTCAACTACTATTGTGCTCCTACCTTTTGAAAACATGTGCTTGTAAACATTGCGAATGTCGGGAACTGTCAGTGACAGTAGTAGTTTCAAAGTAGACGGAGCTGCTATCTCCATGTTTGAATTATTATAGTTATTATTATTATTATTATAACATCAGATTATTATGTGAAAACAGTGCTGCTTCAGGTTCTGCTTTGTGGCTATATAAAGCCAGCACATTTGAAAGTTCTTCAGAGACAAAAATAGCTAAAACTAATGCAGGAAACATGCCTGAGGATGCAGATTCTCCGTCATAAGGGGTTCAGCTGCTGCCAGATAGCCAGGAAGTACAGATGCAGTCCTTCAGCAGTTATACACTCTGCAGAAACAACAACAAACAGCTTGGAAGGCAAACCAAGATCTGGGAGTCCAAAGATTTCGTCAGCAAGAAATGGCTGCATCCTAATCAACATGACATCACAGGAGCTTCAGCAGCAGTGGTCAAATCAAACTGGTGTCCAGGTTGGTTTGGGGATGCATGAGTGTTGCTGGTGTTGGTCATCTCACTGTCTGTGATTGCACACTGAACTCTGCCAAGTATTGTGCCATTCTCGAAACCAATATGCTTCCTTCTGCATGTACGTTTGAAACATAAAAAAGATTTTTACACAAATATTTAATTTAATATTGGATAAAATTTGAAGGGTGTCCAAAAACTTTTTTACACCACTGAATATATCAGGTTTTACAGTTATTTCTAAGGTTTGTGTGTTTGAGGATAGATCAATTGAGGACAGGAGGTGATGAATACTGTTTCTAATACTGTTTCTAAGACTAAGCGAGATTCTTCTAGTTTAGTGTAGCCTCATCTGCACAATTCACACACACACTCCATCTGTGAAGCAAACCAGTGACAGCCTATGGCTAACGTAGTAAGCCTGCTAAGCTACAACACAACTTTAGAATTACCACAGGTCACGTTTCTCCTTCTCCGGAGTGTCAGCTGATCACAAAGCTATAAACCCTCCATTAATCCCAGTAAGACAGCAACCCCCAAGTGTAGCAGTTATGGAGCGGTACTGGATTAGTAACTGTAATATAACTACTAAATTTCAAATTGTACTCTATTACACTACTCGTTATTGAAAAAAGTAATAATATTACTGTAATGCATTGCAAGTAATGTATGTGGGCTCCATTAAACAATATATTTTAAACATGTGGGAGTCGTATGAAATTGTTTTGTGGACAGATCTGAAAGCAGGGGTCAGTAGTTTTGAGACGCCTGCTTTAATATAACTAGAGCAATAGCCTGAACTTCCGTGGGCTCTGCTATGCCTGTCATCCAGGATACATAGTCTCAGCATTTGTTTAAAATATGTACAACATCTCCTGTTGGTGTTTTTCCTCTTTATGCCAAGATAATTAGTTGGGCTGTGTGACAGGAGGCTGTGTTAGCCCCGAGCTGTGCGGCAGAACAGCACAGTGTTTGTCACAGCTGTAGGATGGCATACACAGCTGGGGAGTGTGTGTGTGTGTGTTTAGGGTAGTGGCAGCAGCAGAGCAAGGGGTTGTGGGAGACAGCCATCAGGGCCAATGCAGTGCCTCCAGTGAAGAAGGTAGATGCGTGGTCCGCCTGGCTTGGCCGGCCGCCACCTCGTCAAAGTCACTTTCCCAAAGTTGCGATGACGCACGGCGCCCCAAGCCGTCGGTTTATATTACAGTACCAGTAAAAGGGATAATAGCCCGGTATTTGACATTTCTGTTTGTGGGAGCGGTGAGGGCAGCAGAGTTAGACTTAACCTCTTTCAATGAAGTTTTTAATCGCGCCAGTAGTTTAACTCGCTGTGACTCTCTGCTTTGACCATGCCTCTGTTTTCTTGTCCCTTCTTCAGTTCTGCATCTGTGTCTCTTCTTTGATGTCTCTTTCTCAAACCTCTCTATGCAACCTCTCTACGCACACACACTCTCCCTGTTGACATCTCCCTCTGTCTTCCCTCCTGTCTGAGGACAAGTGCGTCCCGGTGTGTGTTTGACACTCTGATTGTGTCTGATGGCTAAACTGAGGAGACAGGCTGCTGACAGACCCTGTGCCAGAGTGGAGTATGCCAAGAGGGGAGATTCATGAAAATATGCCCTGTGTCATTTCCTCTCCATTTCCCTGACAACTTCACTCTGTCAAAAATCCTACATCTGAGCACATGGGTAGTTATCTGTGGGAGATTGTGTGTGTGTGTGTGTGTGTTGGGGGGGGGTTAAGATGTATCAAAGTGTATGTGGGTGGGGAATATGATATGTGCGTGTGTGACAGAGGAACACAGAGACAGCAGTGAATTATGCCCATGTCATCACAACAAAGTCTGCAAAAGTTGAAGCCAAATGATGAAATCTGTCTACCAGGCATGTCTATGAATGCATCTCTATCTCAAAGTTCACCTTTTTTTGAAACCGCACTTTTCCTTCTGGTGTGCACGGTCTTCAAACGGCTCCCCAAATCTACCCCGAATTTAATCTTTGATCCTTCCTCTTGGAATGCAGGCTGAAAGATAACATTTCATGCGAGGCAAAGCGGAAGAAAACAGCCTGCAGAAAGCCAGTGCGCTGAACATGCTCGCTGTCAGCCGCTTTCGCTTAATTTGATGCCTCTGTCTCTACCGCCGCCAGTTGAGTCTAATCTCGTTGAGCGCTAGAAATGAGTGTTGGTGACAGGGATGTCAACAGCGGTTTGTTTCGAGCTCAGCAGGAGAACAGTACCTGCCTGTGTGTCTCTGTTACACAAGTGCCTCCAGTCTTCTCCCCCTTGTGTGCCCAAGTCAGTTGGCGTTACTGTCAATCCCACAGGCCAACAGTGACGTGCTTAATCGCTCTACACCGCTTCTCTACACACACACACACACACATTCATATGTCCCTCTGGCTGACAGTTTAAATAAAATGCTACCACGCCACACATTTCAAAACATCCCAGCTAAAATCTTATGTTTTCCTTTTGGATGGACTCTGCAGTGAGTGGCTTCCATCATGGCCACCAACAGGTGAGAACGTACAGTATATGTATGTGTGTGTGTGTGTGTGTCTTAGAGAGAGCGCTGGCAGAGGCCCTGACAGTTTGTACTGGGGTCATGTCAGCTTGTGTGACTCTACAGATGTTGAATTCTCTTCTGCTTGCTGTTGCCTGACCCCAGAGCTTTTCGCCTCCTGCTCTCTACTCCTGCGGCTCGATAATTCCCCCATGGCTGTCAATCACTCAGAGGGGCCTTCTGTAAAGATATCCTGCAGAGAGACTGGATGTGTGTGTGTGTGTGTGTGTAGTTGTTAGCCAGGGTCACAAGTTCAGAGTAAACTGATGAGGGGAGTCGTGCTTTGAGTTTAGGAAGAAATGTGTGTGTGTGTGTGTTGAGGTGTGAGTGGAAAACTTTCAGCACCATTAGGCGGAACATGCGTGTGTGAGTAGAAATCCTTGTGGCGGCTGAAACAGCAGTAGCGCAGGGCAGATCCGGTGCGGCAGCAGCGAGACAGCGAATCCGATTCATCCTGATCAAAGGCTGCTGTCAGTGACAAAGGACCGTTTGTTTAGCCTAAGCATGACATGTATCTGAGAGCCATAAATTACAGGGGGAATTAGAGGAGGTTTGGTAGATTTCATGCTCGTGTGCCTGTCTGTCTCTTTGGGTACAGCTCACACACATACACATGTATGCATTCATAATCACGCAGACCACACATGCACACATACACTCAAGGGGTTGGGGTAGAAAAAATGAATCTGTATGTGACTCTAGAGGTGATGATGAGAGATGGGAGCTTGCATGTGGATGAGAGGGCTGGGAGCCGTGTGGAGCTTTTAACAAAGAAAACCATAAAATACACAATTGCCACTGGTTTCATCACAAAAATATGGTTCTGTTTTGTGTGAAAATTTCCGGTCGATCGGTCGGTCAGTTGGTCCATCATGTTGGTCTAGACTCCACCAACCAACAGGTCAAAGTTTTTACTAATACAGTGAAATGTCTCATGGTGCAGATATTCATGTTTCCTACACAGTGTAACCTCATGACTTCGGTGATGATAAAGTTGACATTTGTAGTTTTGAGCGAAACATCTCAAATAACTATTAGATGGATTGCCCTGAAATTTGGTCCAGATATTCATGTTCCCCCAAGGTGAATTATTATAACCTGCAAAACAAATGATATTCCCATCAGCCACAGCTGTACTTTGAGTTAAATGCTAATAGCTTAAATGCTAGCACGCTAACACACTAAACTAATGGTGAACACTATAAACATTATACCTGCCTAACATCATGTTAGCATTGTCATTGTGAGCACGTTAGCATGCTGATATTAGCATTTATATACCAGTAGTCTGACCTGCTATCATGGCTACAGACTCTTAGTCTTGTCTGGTGGTTCTTTTCGCCTTTGATATCCGCTTTGTTGCTACTAGCTTGCTAGCTATTTTTCACACACTCTCAAACACAGCATTTAGTGTTAGTGAGTTAGAACTACAAAAAAAAACTGAGGCATGTCCCGTGCACTCTGCTTGTTGTAGCTTGGAGGTTACAGATTATTGTGACAACGAATACAATGAAGCATCACACCAGTTTGTAATCCTATTTGTACTCTACAATCTGTCCTTGCACCCCCCAGGTCAATACAAAAGTACCACATGGGACATGAGTACCCCTGGTTGGGACATGTGCATTATGGGTGTCCTGCTGCACTGATTTCATGTAGCTGTCTCTCTGTTTAGCCTGCATGACATTTGTTTGCCTGAAACTCTGGACCTAAGCGAATCATCTCATCTGTGTTTATTCTGCACTAGCATGTTTGGCAAAAAAACTTGTCATTAGTAATTATCCCACTTTCAGCAGAACATAACTGCTGAATTAACAAAAAATATAAGTTGTTGAGCTAATAAGCCATGAATGTTGGTCTGATGCCTGGAGGTTCTTCAGAGGCCAAATCCTTAAGACAGCAACCTGTGGAGATGAATTGTACTTAATTCAAGCCTATTTTTGTGCAGGGAAATTGATGGATTTTTGGTCGCAGCACACGTGATGTACAGTCGAAGGTTTTTAGTTTCCAGAATTATCTTTTCAGAATACTGCGCGGTACTGGGAAACACATTTCTGGAAGCCTTATGGAAAGAAGGAAAAAAACCCCCCGCTGTAATGAATTTAAACGGTGGAAAAAAAACAGCCAAGATTTGACAAATTAGTTTGAACACTTTTGACTGTCAAGCGGTTAATTTATGACTGAGCAAACTTCCAAGTGTTTAGCTTGGACACCTAACACAGAGGCCCACAGCTCTTGGAGGTGACTGTTATATGAAATATGGAGGCAGCCTTGCTATTTATTTCTTTCTTTCCTCGCCTGGCGCTTTCATGGCCCTATTTGTTTTAATCCTCGCGAGTGTTGTAGGAGAAACCGATTCCTGTTCACATTAATAAAAATAATATTTTGCGGAGCAAGGTCTAATGGTCAAAATGTCACATCTATGACTCTCTCTTTTTCCTAGCCGCAGCCATAACTCAACAAACTGCTCTTTTATTTATTTCGCTCAGGGCCGCCAAGGACAAAT
Source organism: Pampus argenteus (assembly GCA_036937835.1). Taxonomy (NCBI): domain Eukaryota; kingdom Metazoa; phylum Chordata; class Actinopteri; order Scombriformes; family Stromateidae; genus Pampus; species Pampus argenteus. Next base: position 16,444,870 of record CM072867.1, read on the forward strand.
CTCCCTATATCTGCAGTTTGTTGGTCCTGCCTGCATATATCTGGTGGTCCAAATTAGGGTTTATGGAGCTTAGATGACAATGCCAATAGATTTTTTCCCCTTTTAACATCTTTAAATATGCCAAAAAAAAGAGCTTCTGCAACATGTCGTCATGTCATGTCAGTCACATTTTTAACTCGCGTTTTATTTCATTTATTTTATTTCAATCTTTTTAGTGGGTTAGCAGCTCTTTAAGGCATAATGACAAAGTTCAGTGAGTGTTTTCAAGCTGTGACACCTGAAAGCTGTTAAGAAGAATGCTTTAGATTCAGGAGACTTTATTGCCGTTTACACAGGCACAGGGTACACATTCTTGTGCAGTCTGGTTATGAAAAAAGAAAAATTTACAATAAAAACACTACATTTTGGATTAAATTAAAGTTTTAAAGTAGCAAGGTCTGAGAGATATTCATTATTCAGATCATTATTTACAACAATCATTTACATTATGATTATTATTTTTCATACAGTTGGTGGAAAACATTGACTGATGCACAATGTATCAATCCCAACCTCTTTGCAATTGTCACTGTTGTGCCCTTTGACTTTCCAAAATGCTTTTATTCTTCAGCTGTGAAAACGTTAGAAGCTCTTTATCTCCCCATTCGACTCTCAGCCTCTCCCGCCTTCCCTCCCCTCTCTCCCTTCATCCCTCTCTGGGATCACTCCCCTCTGAGGCGTTTGACTGAAAACATGCGCTCTTTAATCACTGGGGTGACAGTCCCTGCCCTGTGTTTGTGCCTCTGCCCTGCTGCAACAATAAAGGCAGGGTCACGCTCAGTGTCAGCTCTAGGCGTGATGTTTGAAGGAGGGAGCGAAGTGAAAAGAAAGAAAGAGGAAAGGAGGAAGGGGGGGGTGGTCAGGAGCTGAGGGGGAGAGGAAAAGCTCAGGGAACTATTGCAAGCCTGTCTACCACAGGAGGAATATTCCTCTCAACAACAAAAATGGAAGAACTCATTCAAAGTCAACAGGATTCAGGGTGTTGGGGGGGAAAGGAGAATTGTTAGTTTGAGTGACCGGAGGATCATGAGTATATGAGTGTGTGTTGAGATCTAGGGTAGCAGGGGAAGCACAGAATCCCATGACCCCATGACCTGGGGGACCTTGTGCTTCTGTTTGTCTGGCTGATTGACAAATGAAGGGGCAGGCAGCAGGGGGGCTGGGCCCCTCTCTCTGTGTGCATGTGTGTGTGTGTGTGTGACTTTTGCTCACTTGCTTTTGTATTAGTGTATATGTCTGTGAATCACAGGGACAGGACTGTGACTGGTATTTCTGAATTATTAGGTGTGCATTCTGAAGTATGTATAAATGCACTTATGTGAGTGTTAATGCTTATGTTCGTGTGTGTGACCGTCAGTTTTGTTTGTATTTAAGTGCATATTTGAACATCACATAAATAGGTGTGAGCCTACATCTCACAGGCAACATGTAAGTTTGCATTTATGTGTGTGTGTGTGTACTTTGTTGTGTGTGTACAACTTTAAGTGTGTGTGTGTGTGCGTGTGTGTTTGTCTCTGCATTCCTGTGGAGTTCACGATGAGGCCAGGCCCCATGGCGCAGCGCCGGGAGAGCCCATTAATTACAGAGCAGTGACACCAGGACGGTCGGGGCCTGTAATTGATGCCTCCTGTGCGGCAGGAGAGGCACTCAGTCACGCAGCGAAAGGAAAGGGTCACCCTGCAGACAGCCCAGGGTGGGTGGTGGTCAGCTGGGAAAGGGTGAAGGATGATGGTGGAGGTAAGGGGGCATCAGTTCTTGCACTAGTTTTCATGGTCATTTTTTTTTGCTGCTATTGCTAAAGCTTGTTGTATAACTGTGTTAGAGTGACTCATAATCACTATCATCATTACCACCAAACAGCCAAAAACAAAACCATCTTTATTTATGTAGCTGACAACAAGAGCAGTTGCAATTTGCTCTATATAAGAGTGATTAAGCAATAAAATATAGAAACAACAGGATATCTAAGCAAAGATTTGTTCATCAAATCGTTCAGTGCTTGATTGGAGTTCTGGCTGCATAGTCAAACTCACTGAATTGAAACATGGCCGATTATTAAAAAAAGATACTTGGTATTATTTCCTACTTCGAGACTTTAAGACATGAGATGGCCTACCCTGTGTAAGCAGTAGTACTGTACATACTCAGTTGCGTGCCAGTAGCGTCATATTAAAGTAGGCATTTTAATGCCAGGTGTGAAGTGACGTACTCAGACCTGTTCACTTGTGAATCACCCAATTACGGATCACCCAAGGTACATGTGTGAACAGGACCTATCAGGTAAAGTGTTGCTGGGTAAACAAAGCAGACCCTGCTGAATGGATCAATAAACTGTAGTTTATCAAGAAATACCCCTGATAAATACCAATAAAACCAAACAACTGTCATTATTCCTTCAAAAGAAGGATTTTGCGTTCATCATAATTATTTTTCACATAAGTTGCTGGGGAAGTTGTTGTTCAGGGAGGTGGACAGTTTTCTATCACACTAAAGTCAAATCAACCACATTAGCCTTTATCAACGATGAAGTTCTCCCTGAGAAATGAGCAACATTTCAGGCATAAGCCTGGAGTATAAAGGAGAGTGTGCCTCGCTGTCAGCTGACGATGAGTGATTGCCTGCCAGCCAGATGGACTCCCCCTTGTCAAGGTCCTTTCACTTCCTGTGGTTGTCCTTTGATCTGCCTGATGACTAATGACTACCCTGTGAAGAGCCAAGGAGGCAGACACGGGATCCCCATGTATGTGTGTGTGTATGTATGAGAGGCCTTTTACATGCTGCACGGGGGGTCCCTCTTTGGTGGCTTTCAGTGTGAGGGAGCCCCCCCCCCATCTGCCCTTCTTGCTCAGCTTGCTCTCCTGTTGCAGCAGAAGAAGAAGAAGAAGAGGAGGAGAGGTGTCTGAGGAGACAGGGGTGATTGAGAGGGGACAGAGAGGGAGGTCAGACACAGGGCATCAGGAGACACACTCAGTAAACCACACGCTGTGACAGGACCTCTTCAGGAGACTGGATACCCTATCTGACCTCTCAGAGTGGACTGCAACACTTGCAAAGCACTAAATTCTGAGAGTCTGCACTGATTAAAGTGAGTCAATAAGGTTTAAAGTGGGTAAATTCACAATGTTGGATTTAAATAGAATTGAAGGTTCCACAAAGAGTTTGTCTCAATAATTCCTTATCTGCCTGTCAAATCTTTCTCAAAAGTCTCACGATAAATGTTCCTGGACAGTAATTGTTTATCTCATGCTGGCAGCTAAACGTTCTCTACCCTTTACCTTCACAAAGACAGATAGAAAGATGGCATCCTTCCCGCAGCACTGATGGAAAGTGAAATGTGAGAAATGAGAACCAGGTGTGTGTGAACGGTGGGGGTAAGATTGAGCAGACAGAGAGGGGAGGGTGTTAGGGCGTTTATGTTATAAGCTGACCTAAGCAAAGGGCCAACAGGTCAGTCAGAGGTCAGGGTGTACAAGGGGAGGGGTGAGTGGAGGTGAGAAGGTTAGAGAGGTGAGTCCAGAGGAGGGGCTGGGGTTGTGTTAGTTTAAACAGGTCACCTCTCAGCCAGTCGCCTGGGGAAGTGACCCCGAGCAGGCCCTCTGATTGGTTACCGGTTAGCCAACAAGCATACTTTCCCTTTGGCTAACTGGTGTGGTATGTTTCATGTTGATTCATCGCTCTGGAACCCAATGAGTGACAGTGCTGCTTTGGCGGGATGTCTTTATCTTGCCAATTACTGTAGCCGGGCCTTTTGTTGCCTTTCCGCCAGCCCTTGGGAGAGATCACACGGGTTGTCAGTCAGAGCCGCCTTCCCACAGAGACGCCGAGTGATTGACAAGCACACGGACTGACAGATTGCTGCGGTGGCTGCGTGTGTAGTGTAAATGACTGCTGCTGTTTCAGCATGGGGATAATGAACAAACATATTTCTGGTTTCACTTCACCTTTATGCAATATGACTGATGAAAAATAGCTTAGGTGGAATCAAAGTGAATTAAAGTCATGGAGTGCAATCTCAGTTGCTATGTAGGCATTTGAAATGACACTCTGAAAGGAGTGACTCATGCATGACAGGCACAAAGTGGCTGTTGTCGGGACTGCATATGTGAACTTTCAGCTATGTGACAGCCTGTCTAACCACTAAGACGCCCTGTCTCCAACCATGATTTCATATTAAAACCATAGTTTTATTATTAAAACCATGACAAAAGGTAAAATTCTACCTTCGCTCATGCAGTTGACTGAAACATTTCAATGATAAAGCAGCACCTTCACAGGCTCTTTGACTCAACTGTCAATGAATGATCACATTGCACCAGGAGGGTCCCAACCCTTATGCAAAAGCCACACCTTTTGACATTTAAATCAATAAGCTTGGGCTGCTATTCGTCCCCAGGACTCCAGTGAACTTTTAACACCGACAGCGGCGCTTTGAAGAATGCAAATATGATCCACCCCTCTCGAAACGTTTACAAGGAAAATCAGCGGCGGCAGCAAAGTATCTAAACACTTACAGATGATTTATCACCCACAGGATACATCGGCTCGGGTTGAAAGGATATGAGGAGCAAACCAGTCCGGGTTCAAAGATAAACAGGAATAAATCCAGTGAAAAGGGGAGGGAGATCAGTGGGCAGTGGGCCTGGAAGGATGTGGAAATGGGATGAGGTGGCAAGAGGAGAGTGGTGGGTAGTAGATTTATGGGTCTTTTGGTATTTAAATCACCCACATACAACACCCTTTCTTGTGAAATCATGTGCTGCGTTCCCACCTTTCAGTCCATTAAACCCCCAGGTGGTGACTCTGATACTCTGGTGACATGGCCACATTTTTTAACCAGAGCCAGCCATTGGGATTGTTTCACCTTTCTCTCCTCCATCATGGCCAAATGCCAGAAGAGAGTTGAGAGCACGATAGCTGACAAGTCAACTTATTGTCTGTAAGTAAACTTTTTGTACCGTCAAAGCCAGTGATTAAAAAAAAAACTAGTATAAAGTGTGTGGGTTTGTGTGTGTGCGTGTGTTTGTGTGGTTGAGGGGGGTGTCTACAGGGTGTTAAAATGATGTAATGACGGTCGCAAGCCATGAAAGGACGCCTATGTTTCATTTTTTTTCAGGCAGTGAGAAAGAACAGGAGGAAGGAAAACAGAGACGTCTGGAAAGGAGAGGCAGCAGGGAGGGAGGGAGGTGAGGGAGGAGGTGAATGAGCAATATATGAGTGTTGAGAGAGCGGAGGGGAAAAAAAGAAGGAACGCCAAGGCTTCAGGTTTGATGTGGGCGTTTTTCTGACAGCTATAATTCTCCAGCCTACAGAATTTCATCAACACAAGTTGTGTTAAAGCTGTGCCGCAGGGCTGCGGCCCTTTCAAGTCCCAAGCTCTGACAGGTAGATTTATTAGTCCTGAAATTTGTACAGATCAGACGTCACTCATGGCAAACTGTCAAAGTGTCAGTGTTGCAATGTTCCTGCAGGGGCCTTTTGCTTTTTCCTAGGCTTTTCAGCAGGGACAGAAGATTTTTTCACCACCACTTTACCTCAAAACATTATCACTGTGTGAGCCAGAATAAGGATGAACAGGATTCATATCCCACTTAAGTCTCCTGATCCAAACATTTTTGACATCAGGCGGAAATAAAGAGTGACATGAATCATGAAAAAGTACATTTGTCTAAGATTAGAAAGTGGGGATAAATTTAAAAAGTAGTATCTGGACTTTTTGGAAGGCCTAAGAGGAACCAATTTGGGGTCCGGTTACACTTTCCGGGCATGAGCACAATATTTCAGTAAAACCTGAATCTTTTGAGCTTTAGTCAGAAACGTGAGCCAGTTGGTCGGGAGAGGAGGGCAGAAGGATAATAAATGAGGTGGAGGTGCTAAGTGACACAGAGGGGAAAAGGAGGAGGAGGTAAACACAGGGTATGTGCAGGTTAAATTCACACTCCCAGATTTATGACCTGGTGCAACATGTTGGTTCTCAACAGGATGGCTCAAACTTCTGAGGAAGGTGTGTGTAAAAAAGAAAAAAAAAATGTGGCCAAGAGTATGTTGCAGGGCAGGAGCAGGTTGGAGGAGCCTGGCGTTGTTTGAGGAGAGAGAAAGACGAGGAGGGCTATTTGCTGGAGGAGGTAGGAGGTGAGCCGTCTCTCTCTTGGCTGCCTGTTAAGAACTTCCTTCAGCTCGACATCTGGTTCTGATATTTCAGAGTTAATTAGTCATATTGGGGTTGTCTGAAGATAAATTTATCATCCAGCAAAGAACACAAACATTTTGAAAAATGAAAGGAAGTGAGGTGACACACGGCCTGACATTTAAATAAATCATTTCAACATGATTAAAAACTTACGGCCTGTTGATGGGAGTGAGCAGCTCAAGAGGGAGGGTGGGAGTCGGGGGGGAGAGAGAGGGCCTATCGTACAGGGAAAGCCTTGTCTCAGCGTTTTAATTACTGTGCCTGATGTCTGTGGCTCTCCTTCATGTAACAATGAGAAGTAATTCATTTGTGGAGGCAGAACATCTGTGACACCTCTTGCAGCAGCTTGATATGTTATTTTTATGATGTGCTACACTAAAATTGAGTGGCTCATGCTCCTTTGATTTTTTTTTTTTTTTTAAAGAATAGGTTTACATATTTCAAGACAACCTAATACAAGACTCACATGCCATTACATTAAGACTTACTGATAGCTGTAATTATTTCCCTGTCCATACTGGCCTTGATGGGATTCCTTTTGGCATAAAACAGACTGCTCACCTGGACTTTTATTCAACATTCCCATCTTGAACAAGTTGTGTGAAAAGGATTAATACTTAGTCTGACATCCATGGACAATCTTGCACCTTACTGGTGGGATCCACTTGACAGTTCTATTCTTTCTAAATACTAAAACCTTCATGGCTTAAATAATCTAAATGCAAAGACCATTAACTGTTTCATTGGTCTTTTATAATGGTGGTCTGTAGGGAAAGTGTTTTGTTGACTACAGGGAGTGTGTCATGTATCTTGTATCCAGGATCTGAGTTGCAGCTACTTTGGACGGCTTCATGGTTACTATTAGTAGTAGGTTAGTTTCAGTGTGTGCTCAGAGTAGACACAAAGAGAAGTTTCACCTTGCACACAAAACTGTATTTCTTGCAGTTTTTCTTTATTTGACAAAATTGGAGTGAACAGTATGTAGAAGGAGGAATTATTGCAGAGATAACTCTCTCACAACACATGTTGTGTGAGTGTTGATTTAAATTGATACTTTAAGATCCCAAATCTTCTGTTTAATTTGCTTTTGTTTTGTTTGAATTTTTTTTTTGCTTATATGATTGAAATGGCATTAAACAGAAAGTAATTCAAGTGCTTCTGCACACAATAATCACAATACAATGGATTAAGTCAGCCTCGCGGAAAGGCCTGAGTAAAAAAAATGACTGGCAACCAAAATGGTGTCTGTCAAGAAGAAAAAAGGCAAGATGAAAGAACATGTCAAGAGAAAGATGATATCTCTTCTGAGCCTAAGGCAGATGCATGCATGCACACACACACACAGCCAGTCACACACACCCTCTGACAGAGTTTTAATAAAACCTGTCCGACGCCCTCTCCTTGGGTAAAGTGTGAGTGATGGCCTGGATAGACTCCAGGGTGAGCTGCAAACAGACACACACACACACACACACACACACACACACAGGTGAACAGACAGATAGGCAGACAGACAAAGAAGATAGGATGATCTGCTCTGACTGACACTCATGCCTCGCGCTTGGTTTCACCCTAATACTTGGCTGCCTGTGTTTTGAACTCACTTTTATGTATGCGTTTGTGTGTGTAAGATGGCATACTTGTACAGTGTGTTTTTGTATGAATATGTCCTAATATGCACATATACTGTACCTGCAGGCCTTTATCTACCTGTGAAGACACACAGTGTTGCATGTATATTAATGGATGTGTTGTGGAAGCTATCGAATAAGGCGAACAACTCCTTGATGGAGACACTTTTTTTCTGGGTGGTTGCTCTTGAATCGCTGTGGAGGGACTCTTTATCAATATTTGTGGAGTCAAGAGGGTGAGGTTGTGTTTGATGGAAGGCCTCCAGCTTCTAATTACCTGCAGGATAAAGTGTGTGTGGTGTGTATGGTGTATGTGTATGTGTGTGTGTGTGCTTCTGAGTGAGAGAGAGCGAAAGAGGCCAGACCTCCATAGAAGAGGCTGTCTGTTTGATGTAATCCTGCCTGGCGAGCCAACAAACTGCTCTGCACATCGGGCTGACATACCCAAATAGCTCAGCGATTTCTATCCCCTTCAGAGTGTGTGTGTGTGTGTGTGTGTGTGTGTGTGGTCATTAGCAAAGGCACAACAAGACCAGCAAGATGAGCCTGTGCAAATGTCATGTGAGTAGGGGGATGTTGACTGGCCTGTCATCATTGTGAACTTGTCAAATGGTGTGCGTGTGTGTGTGTGTGTGTGTGTGTGAGAGAGAGAGAGAGAGAGAGAGAGAGAGTAAAAGGAAAAAAAAGGAATTTAAAAAGTCACCAATCAAAGATTAAACCACAGGTGGAGGTCAATCTCTCTGCACTGAGGAGTGAAAAGACCACAGGGACCTGCACCTCTGTTATGATTTTTGCTGTCAAAATCATTTGTTTACACTGAAGCAGGCATGGACAAGGTCTTACTGACAGTGAGAGGTCTGTACAGAGACAGCAGAGCGTCTCCAGAGAAGACTGGCTGGTCACCGAGAATCAGCATCAACACCTCACTGCCTGACACCCTGCTACAGGACACCTCCCACACACACACACGATCACACACACAATCACACAAGTTTGCACTGCTATCCTTGCTAGGACATTGCATTGACTTCCATTCATTGTGGGCAGCCCAATAGTTACTTATATTACTAATTGACCTATTTGACTTTACTGGTAATGATGTTGCATTGTTATCAAGTATATGACAATAAAAGAGTAGATGGACACACACATGAACATGAGACAGTTGATAAAGGAGTGTGTATTTCTACCTCTCACCATTCAATCTTTATACACAATCCACAGTCACATAACTCCAGTAACCATAAGGAGCTATAAGCTGGCTGGAAGCTGCATTGACTGATCCTCTCTGTAACTGTCTGATCACTTTTCGGCTTCAGTTGGATTTGTGTTTGTGTGTCAGTGTAGCTGAATCTCTCTCTTTATACCCTATTCTTATGTGTCAGTATATGTTTCTCAACATAAAATATTGTTTTACAGTGTGTAAAATATGTACCGTGTACATGAGCACACATCATGGGAAGCATCAAGACTAAATTGACAGATTTTTGCTCATACTGGGACTTGTTTGCTTTAGAATAATTGCCAACTGGCCATCCTGGTTTGCCCACCTGGTGCAAACACACACACACACACACACACACACACACAGGCCCACTAGCTTTGTCAGCAGAGTCCAGTCGGCAAGGAACTGGCTGTCTCTGCATGCTGGCTTTGGACAGTAGGAGGCTGGATTGTTTTACCGCAGCCTAATAAACCTGCTACTTAATTTACAGGCTGATGAATGGGTACAGGCTAAGCGGGGTGATGGTGCTGACAGGAAAGAGATGACTGTGGTGGCCAGTCTCTACGCCACAGCGAGGTGAGGTAAGGAAAGGACACAGAGTCCAAACACTCAGGCAAACAGCCTGGGAGACACACACACACATGCATGCACGCATTTATGAACTAATATTAGAAGTAGAAAAACAAGTATAATTTGAGATATGAAATATTCATTCATATTACTTTATACTTACCCACTTTACTTACTTTTTACTATTTATATTACATGTCAATACAATTACATGTGACAATATCTTTAGTAAGATACAGTATTTGACTTTGATTTGAATTCATAAAGAAATATAATAAAAGCATAATAATTAAAAAGAAATATGAACAGAACCTGAATATATGAATGGAGGACTTCGGTACAGGTCACAAGTGTTCACTGAGTTATTTGATAGTATAAAAGCTGGGTGAATCGCACATAAGGCGTGTTCACTGTGACCAGTGAAGTGAAACAAATTGCACGGTTGACATGACCCCGTTTGAGCGTTGTTTTTTTCCTAAAGGTAGCAGTCTAATAGGAAGCGGATGCAAGGATGACCACCAGAAGCACATTGCTGGATGTATTGACTGTCAGTGATCCATCAAAGTTTCCTCCTTCTGACGGTTCAAAGCCTTGAAAGACAGGAACTCTCCCTCTTTTCACTTCCTCTCCACATAAACAGTAGATGCGTATGGTCAAGATGATTTTTTTTTGTTTTTTGTTTTTTTTTAAACTTCCTCTCATGACTCTACCATGATGTTTCAAACCGTGTCCATCAAGTCTTTGAAAAATATCTGAGACATAGTGATAACTACTAAAGTTTTGCAGAGGGAGTGACTTTAGTTCCTCTATTAATAACGTGCCTAGTATGTGTCTGAGTCACAGGGGAACATTATAATCAGTTAATCGAAAGACAGTTGATGTTTAGCATGATTGCTTTTGCAACCAAACACCAGCTGCTCATTTTAAGCACTCAAGGGTGAACTGTGGTTGCGAGGTTAGAAAAAAAAAAATCACCCAGCAAAATTTGGCCTCAAATTTTGATTAGAGCTCAACAACAAAATACCAGTTATAACTTGCATCACTTTTACTCTAGAGTTACTTCTTAAAAGCTATCCACAGATAGCATTAGCCTAAAAGCTATCCACTTACCGTATTAGACTTTTGTGCATTAGTATGGTTGTTGCTCTGCTATATTTACTGCTCTAGCTAGCTGGATTGGTGAGCTAATAGCCTAGCAACAGACACGTTATTATACTCTTATTGAATAGCAATGGCATTTATTTGTGGACCTGTGGATCACATATTGAAGTCACTTTCTTCCTCTTTACTGTCCATTAAAATATATTGTGATTATTCTCACGCATCTACAGCAGTGGTTCCCAAACTTTTTGGATGGTTACCCCAAATTCTACCTGGTACCCCTTTTTACAATTTGCATAAATCAAAGAGGACTTGAGGCTTGGGAAGATTAAAAAAAAAAGCAGAAATATATATAATTTTGGTACCCCTTCGATTAATCCAGTGACCCCTTGCCGGTTCCGACCCCCAGGTTGGGAACCGCTGATCTAGATCTAAGTAAATATACTGTTGCAATTAACATAACTCTGCTCTGTAACTTTAACAGTTACAGAGCAAACTTTGAATGCATTTTATAAGATACAAACCTCACATTTATTTAATATTTGGCAGTCATTCATTGGAATAAGTTAGAAAATTTAACACAAGTCATGTAGTGACTAGTGTTGAACTAATTTTTTAATGCATTTTCCAATGAAAGACCCCATTTTCATGACTTAACACTTTTACCTTATGATTATGCACACCATAAATTTTATGTCATCAAGATTCAGTTTACAAGGTGGTAAAAACCTATTCTGCAATTAAAATGATGGGTAAACAGAATTCAGCTGGGTCTCCCCTCCACTACATTCCTGTGGTCCTCTTTCCACTCCTGTCTGTGTGGACTCAAGCCCACGTGTGCTGGTATGCACCATCAGTGTCACAGCTGTGCTGCCTGTCACTCAAGAAAGGGCTCGATGAAAGGAGCCCCATTCCTCCTCACTTCTCCCCCTCCCACGCCCATCACCTCTTCTGTTCCTTTTTGGCCCTGACAGCATGGCTGACCCCTTTCCCCCTGTCAGCACCCAGGTATAATGTGACCTGTCACTAAGGCCCATTCCTCCTCAGGCAGAACCCTGCAGCTGGCTGATCTGTGGTGAGGGCGGAGGCAGGAGGAGTGGGGTTATTCTGTCAGGTTGTGTGGTTCGGGTAAGAGTTCACAGTAGCATTGATGAGGCAAGATGATTTGATTTGTTTACTCTAAAAACATATTGTATCACTTACTCAGTAGTATCTGGTAGGATAATTTTGGTCCTGGTCTGTCCAGGTTAGTTTTCTCCAATTCTCCAATCCATTACAATAGAGATGAGTGCATCTAAAAGCAATGGAAACTTACATTGAATAGCAGCTGATCTACATGATCATTTCCTCAAAAGACCATTTTATTTGTGTGTTATGTGCAGAAACTATCCTGACAGAATTATTGTAGTATGCAAGAAATCATACATCCATGATAAATATATAGGTCTAATAACAAGAATGGACATCTACAAAAACACAAACCCAGAAACTCAACATGCAAACACACCAAGCTACAAAGAAATGTCCCTTCCTTATGCCCCTAATTTATTTAACGGGCCACTCGGGGAATCTCACAGCAGTATGAAGAGAAACAAGAAAAACGTGAGGATGAAATGTCACAAGAAAGAAAGGTAGTTACAGTGGAAGATTTCTTGTTTGGGGGTTTTGTTGTCAACTGCCAAAAGGAAGGACCTAGATTTCTATCAGTGCTGCAGGGTGAGACTGTGAGGGGACTGTCACACAGGAAGAACACGCTTTACCTAGTGGGAACACAATGCTGCCTGACATTTTACTATTTGCATGTAATGATTTACGCACACACTTAGCATTTAACCATGCCACAGGGCAATGTCTCGGCCTATTTGATGGCTTTCCCGCTGCCAACAACACTTGTGTCATGTGAACTGAATTTGACCCGACATACTGCTGATGTTTCTACAGTTACGCCCTCCAGCTTCGTAGCGTTAGACCTGTCAGCGTGCAGCCAGTTGCACAGTTATTGTGCTGTAGTGTAACATAAGTCTGTTGTGCCCAGTCATGAGAAATCCCAAGAGTAACCATGCTCCACCATGTATTACAGTACATGTCTTTGTTAAATCCGATTTATTCAAATGATGGGTTGAAGGCCTTCTTCCCAGGTGTTTTATTCAATGAGCACTCCTCCATTTCATCGACACTCAAACACACGTCCGTACATTATATACACACAGGTGCCAGTGTATGTTTGAGTATGGGGTGTGTGATTCAGTGCGGTGCAGGCTGTGGATGGGCCGACCCCATTAGAAGCAAGGGGGGGGTTGTTGGCTCTGCTGTGGCCTGGGCTGCTCGCTCGCAGGATAATTTACGGCCCCTTCATCCTGGCGGAATGTGTTTGTAGCCAGGCGTAATGGAGGCCATCCATTCTCCCTGTCAGGATTGGGAAACACTTTTTTAGCTGGCTATGGGAGGAAATGTTTGACAGCGAGAGGGCAAAGCTGTTTCTATGCATGGTAGCTTGCAAGCAAGCTTCTGTGTGTTTGTGGGAATACGGGTGTGTGAAAGATTCTGTTTGTTTTAAGCATTTCTCATCTTTTGTCCACTTATGGCACCATAATTGCAAGGGCTGCACAGGCAACTGTACGTTTAGGCACGCAGCTTTTTAGAAACATTCACATGTGGTTGTATTTCATCAATGAAGCCTTTAAATTCTGTTTATTGCTCTGTCATTGAGGACGTGCTAGTCCTAGGAAGCTATAGCGGCTTGTAATCGACACATCAGTGTATCTTCACTCCACTTCACAAACAGTCATGACATTTTACAAGGATTGACAGAATATCCAAGCAGAATAATAACATCTTATTGATTTCTTCCATAGCAACAAAGCCTTGTTGTGAGGACACAAATTTGGCAAGAATAAAAACAGCTGTGTTCTGACAAAGCCCTGGAACCAACCTGACAAAAAACAGCTGCACGGAGAGCAGCAGACAGGAAGGACAATTTTGGTAAAAGACTGTGTCAAGAATAGAGGCAGACAAGGAGCAGCCCATGAAGGGTAACACTGACACTAAATCTCTCGTCCTTGGCTCGTCTTTGTTTCTGAATTACTCCAAGGCGGCTGTGGGAAGTTCTGAAGTGATGGAAGTCAATGTATCACACTTGACATTATTCACAGACCTTGTGTTGAGTTTGCCGGCCCCCCTGAGAATCTGCAGGCCTCGGGGCAGACATGGAGGGAGCTCGAAAATGGCTGAGCAGCATCACCCCTGTTCCTCAGAAGAGCTGTCGCATCAACCTTCAATGAGAGCCAGAAAAGTGAGGGAGGGGAGCACATGGGAACAAGGGAAATAAATCAAAAGCGCACAACACTACCTGTATGTGTAGCTCTTGTGTGTGTAAATGCGTTTGTTTGTATGTGCATGCATGCATCTGCTTGTGTGTGTGTGTGGAGTAGGTAGGTTGGCACTTTAATTAATTCCCCTATCCCTTCACACCGGTAGCTCCTCCATTCCTTGTCGAGCATTGGCGGGTGACTCTTGTTAGCTGCACAGCGAGCGGGGGAAGTGACTGCGCCTGACAATATAATTTACATTGTCTGTAGAGAGCGATCGGAGCACGGCAGCCTTATTTATGCCACATTAGGGGATTTGCTCGTGCTGCCGTCTCCAGGTCCAATCCATCAGATGGCTGTTTTCCAATGCCGCTTTATTGGAACGTGCCCTTGAGAGAGTGCTGAGTAGTGGGGAGTGTGTTTATCTGTGTGTGCAACAGTGTGTGACTGTGCTGTATGTGTGTGTGTGTGCGTATGTGTGTGTATGGATGAAGGCTCATGGGAGTTTTTTGTGTGTCTGTGTGGACTGTGATATGTCTTTGTGTATGCGTGTATGATCCTGCACCAGTGTGTCGATTCAGTTGACTGACTGTGGCTAGCATTGTCAGACAAATGGACTCCATTCTCCGACAGACCAAATTACAGCTATAACTTCAGAAGGGGAACAATGATTACTACGCCATTGTCATATCAGTGTGCCTGCACAGCAGAAAAGTGCCGACTTTCCTGCTGTGCCAGGGCTTCTTATCCAATGTGTCCTCTACAGGAACACTGAAATCCTTCCTTCTTTGGCTGTCAGGTCTTCCTCTATTGACTTGTCTCCCTTTTGTAAAAGTCCCAAATTACAGGCAAGTCATTCCTCAGCATGCATTTCACTGGATAGCTGTCTCGATAAGTGAGTTAGATGCAAAGTGACACAGACACCCACTCGCAGTAGAAGCATGTCACGAGGCTTAGTGTACTGGAATATGCATGGGAGCGTTCTGGCAGTAGAACAGTGTAATGAACGACACCAAGGAGCTCATTTTTCACAGGGAATACAAAATGTCGGGTCCGGAAAGACATGTCAGAGCTGCGAGGCAGCAACACATGTGGCTGCAAGTGCTGCTCATTAATCATAAGCCAGGGAGCGTCGGCAAGGGGACCCATATCCATCTGTAGCGTACTTATGAGAGTATTATAAACGTGCAGTGCAGCTGGTTGACTGAGAGAGTAAACAGCAGAGCAGTGTACTGCAGAGTGTGCCCTTACAAGGGCACTGAGCCTGAAGCACCTGTTAGGATACAGTGAGGGTGTATTGGTCACCTGGCCTGCAATGCTTCCATAATACATAAACTCAGAACTATTTAGGTCAAAAACAGCCTGGCTTCTAATTTATCTCTTGTCCCATTATCCTTTTTATCATTTTACTCACTTTTCTGTTGGCAAGAGGCTATCACTATGTAGAACATTAATGGACTGATAATACTATGAAAATTGAGTATGAATATGATATATGTTAGGGTTAGACCTTTTTAAAAAAATCTATCTGCATTGATATATCTGATTATAGAGGTAAGCTCAAAATGTCATCTGGACTGTCTCAAGTTGCTAAACAGACGGAAAAGGAAGTCTTGACCTGGATATCCATTATGTAACCCTTCTCGATCCACTCACTGCACCAGATATTGCCCATTGCTCATCATCAGAAAGATAGCAGACTAGTTCTGAGATGAGCAAAGTACTAACAATCAACAATAGTCAATTTAAGTACATTAAGAAACAGGTTGGTGCAAAAATAGGAACAATATGCACCTTCTCTACACCCAACCTCCTAACCCAGCACCCTTGCCCCCTGCACATCCTGGGGACATGGGGCAATTTAGCCTTTAATTAATTGATGCTGCCTCCTTGCTGTGAAAAGACAATAAATGAGGGTAGGGTGTGGGCCATGTTGCTGTATCAGTGTGTGTAGCTAATGACTGTACAGGACTGTGAAGGGAGCGTGGTTGATAAATTAGGCAGGAGTGAACTTTACACCCCACCCTTACCACCGGGAGTAGCAGGGAGGGGGACAGAGAGTGCAGGAGTCGGAGAGAGGGGAAGGAGCGGGAGATGACAAGGCCTATCACGGTGATGGAGTGGCTGTGCTACTCTTGGCTGCACACTGCTGTTTGCTCTCATTCTCATTCTCCGCCTGTTCAGACACACAGAGACAGAGACATGCTGCTTTTCAAACATATGTCTGCTGTATCAATCTCTCCAATGTACCACAGCCCTTGAATAAAAAAAAAAAAGCAAAATAAACCACACCACTAACAGTAAAAGAAACAGAACTGCTGTATATACATACACTACACTAATCCTACTGTAGCCTACTAGGAGAGAAAGATCAGTCTTCAGGCCACATCATCACACATGCACACAAACACATTCATGTAAAGTCAATGTCCAGACACCTGGAGAATATAAAAGCTATGTTTACATACATGTAATAACTTTTATCCCAGAGTTTTCATCTTCAGAGTCATCCAAACTTTCATAACATAAAGCTCAGGATTGCAGGTGCTGTGAATAATAACATTTACTTCACTATTGCTCCAGCTCACTGACTAAGCCAAAGCTTACCAATACTTATAAGGTCAAGGTCAAACCCAAGGTCAACTTTAATGTAAATACATTTGTCACAGCAAAAGGAAAAATGTGATAATACATACATAATATTCTGAAAGATGCAAATATTACATATAATGCAATGCAATATAATGCGAGTCATGCGGACATTTGTTGTCTCTTCACTTGTTTCCTGTCTGCTTCTCCACTATCAGCTCTCCATTAAAGGCAAAAAAAAAAGAAAAGTGTTTTGACTCTGGAGGGAAAACTAGTGGAAGATAAGAGGTGCAGTTGGCTGCCTTATTGTTGTGACAGAGAGGTAAAAATAGAAGGGAAAGAATGATGTTATCCCAATAAAAGGAACATGCCATTACACGCTTGCCATCCACAAACCCCTACGAAGGATCACATTACAAGTAGCCAGTTTGCCTGGTTCAGGTATCTAATCTGGCACCCTGGTTTACATCCAATGTCTATGTTCAATACCAGTTCAGGTGCTCTTTAAATGGCCTCTTATTGTGGAAAAGCAAAATGTAAGGCCGTGGTGGTCCGGGTGGTGTATAGATTTAGCATACCTTTGGATTTAGATTCATATGACAATCCAGCAGTTATTATTTGCTGCTTAAAAACTTAAATGTACGAATGGACAAAGTATTGATAGATGGTATGGGCAACTTGTTTGTAGATCATTTCAGGAAGCTAAATGTGGGATACTTACCTTCCCTGCAGTATATATACACTTCCATTCCACTCTGTGTTCCTCTTTCCCACCGAAGTGATAAGTGATCAAACAGGAGTGCCTGCACACTTTCTTCAGTCTTTGATGAATGAAGTCATCATCAGATATTAAAATTAATGAGGGCCATGTTATGTTTTAAAAAAATATGGCCCTGGCCATATATTATTCTAAAGGACAAAGCAGACGTTATTCGCTGCTGGCTAGATGCTCCCACTTTACACACACTCCTCACACACACACACACACAGTTTCCCTTTCTGTCCCTGTGGAGTGCAGGGTTGTCACAGCAGTTAATTTAGGGGAACAGAGATGAGGGTTACACGGAGCTTTCAAACTGGCTCTGGTGGTTGTGGGGAAATGGCTATGCTGCACTGAAAGTCGCACCTGCGGAGAAAAGGGCACACACAGCTGGGGAGCGTCCATATAAGCACATTTGTCTGTGTGGTTTTGCTTGTGGTTAACGGTATGTTTTTGTGTCTCATAACTGTAATTTTTTTTTTATCCCCACAGGTGTGAACCTTGACCTAATATTCTTTGCACTATGCTTAAAAACAAAGAGTTTTCATCAACAAGAACCAGAGAGAAACGTAAAAGGGAAGACGTTAATGAACTGCAGATGAAGGAAGACTTATGTTTACTAACACTCATGTCCTTCTAATTAGAAATTACACCAATCTCCCAGCCTGTAGAGTCCATGGTGACGGGTTGAATTTACTGACATTAACATAGATTAAAAAAAGCTCCCCGGATTGATCTGAATGCTGTTTTACTCCTTCATATCGATTTAAAACTGTTGCTTGAAAAGCAGTAATTAATAATGATGATAAAAATGCCATAGATCATTAGCATCAGTGCCTTGAGTTTTTTTTTTTTCCTCTCCCTGTTTTCTTTCTTCTCTTTCCAGACCAGCCTCCAACAATTAGGTTTCCTGCATGTGACTCTTACCGATACATTTGCAGAACTAGAACAACATTTTTTTTTTTCAATGATGGGAATGTATATGGAACTCTTTTCAACGTGATTTATGAATAGATTGTTTATAATAAGCAACCTAATTGCATGAGCTATTAAAATTACATGCAGCCAAACCAATTAAGGTGTCTGGCTCTGTGTGTGTGTTTCCTGTGGGGGGCATTTAAGGTTCATCAGCAGTTAAGGAG
Organism: Pampus argenteus; assembly: GCA_036937835.1. NCBI lineage: Eukaryota > Metazoa > Chordata > Actinopteri > Scombriformes > Stromateidae > Pampus > Pampus argenteus. Next base: position 16,463,422 of record CM072867.1, read on the forward strand.
CACAGTGAGTTTATTGAGATGTACAGAAGATCATAACCACTGAACCATTACAGCAGTACAAATGTATATGTACTGGTTTATTTTTATGAGGATAGGTGGCGTATGACTTATGGTGGTTTGGAGCATAATGCTAGGAGGCACTAATGCAGTAGTGGTAGTAACAATCTGTAAACTTCAAGGCAAGCTCCCCAACTGCCAATGTGCTACAAATTCTCTGCCTTTCGGATTTTGCAGTATTATAGTATGATTGAAAAATTTACCTCGAAGCAGATATCAGCTATTTCCAATCAAAGTGCAGAGGAGTAAGTGGAAGGCTGACCTCGGTCTTTGGTTTGATCTTTAGAGTCGACTTTATTTACTTCTCCTGTTTCTGTTGTTTTTGTGTTTACTGTGTTGTGCTTTGGCAACAGCAGCTTCCCATTTACCTTTTAGACTTATTTTTCTTTGCAGGAACCTAACAACCCTGTAACCTGAGACCTTTAACAATGAGTTCATCTGTACATTTCTGCTTTATTTTACAAATCCCGGACACTAGAGATACAGTACAAGCCAGTCATCTGCCCAATGCTGTTTGTATGGTCTTTAATCATGCATTCACATTTCTCTTAATTGTTGTGGCATCCTTGTGGACCTGAACACCCCCCATATATAGGATACTCCTTACTGAAAGACATGCAGGGTGACTATGACCAACACATCACCCCTGACAGCAATATCCTGCAGGTGAAACAAAAGTCTTTAATGCTGTTTTACATACATTTAAGTAACTGTTAAAGTACTGTAAAACTATAGAATGTGATTAATGTGATAATGTGATATTTAAATGTATTATAAAATCAGATGTGGACAACATTGACTAATCAATATCCAATATTTAATCCCAGACTGTCTGATTTACTGTCCTGGTATGTCCAGCTCATACCTTACATGTGCATCTGTGTTCTTTCTTTTCTCCCCAGTGATAAAGAGAAAAGGAGGGAGGGTGTGAAAGGACTGCCTTGTGAAGATAAAGCTATTTGGTACTGTCACAAGTATCCCATTGAGGAAGGATGGGGGGAGCTGAACAAGCGAAGGGAGCGATGGAGGAGTGGATCAGTCCATCCATCATGACCATGCAGGAGTGACACAACAAAAGATGAAGTGCCGGGAGAGGCCTCTCGGCTGCAAGGGGCTGGGGAACTCGAAACAATATTTTTTGGCGCCTGTCAGGCTGTCCAATAAAGGAGGCCGATATATGAACTATCTAGCACTGATGTAATGCGCCTCATAAATCTGCTTTAATTACTCGGTGTGGGGACAGCCAGTGGGAGCCCGCGACTGGATTTATGGCGTCTCCGCTTGGCATCTTAACGACTCTGTGCTTTTAATATCATTACCCTGTAATTTATTATGCTGCCAGGGTGCACACCCAAACCTTCAGCATAACTCTTGTTTATTTATGCCTGTTTAAAGGCCACTTCAGTGACACAGGCATTTAGCACATTTCAGTTGGGCTTTAATCATTTGTCCTAATGAGGCCATTATGCAGCGGTGTCCTCTGGCTGGCTCCAACTGTGGCTTGATGGTTTGGGCCAATCCCTGGGACGCCAGTGAGGTGGTAAGACAGAGTTTGCTGGGTCATGGTCCTGTGTTTGTGGGTCTTGCTCCTGCTCCAGATTCAGTGCCACTCTCTGGGAGGCCAGACCAACACTGGGCCTGAATGGCAGCATTTAGTTATGGGTGTTCTTGTCCAGCCAGACTCACGTCAGCCACGCTGGCAGAAAATGTGTCCGCTCTTTCTTTATCTTCCTTTTCCTGTTGAAAGATCCTGAAAAGCCCTCACCGTTCCTCTCCGCTGTCCCTTCCATTTCCTACTGTTCACCTCTCATTACCCCCTCACATCTCCCTTTTCCCCTTTCATCCAGTTTACACCCTTCACCACATTTATCCTACTCTACTCCTCACTTGTCTGACTGCTGAGGAGAATGAACAGAGGAAGAGGGTGGAGAGATACAAGGGGGAGGGGGGGATAAAAAATGAGAGAGGGGTGAGGACAGGCTCTGGGTTTCTACTGCCATGTCATGCTAATGGTTTCCAGATCAGGCTCCATATTACACCCAGGCAATAGCCCGTTTCAACCGTCTACCTAATACTAGCTGCTAAATGCCTGCGCAACCACTGGTGACAGTGACATATTTGCATCCCTCTGCAATCTGATACGTCTGAGTTTGCCACCATACTAAAGATTTGATTAATGTTGTTCCATTTGGACCCTGTAATTGCCTGCGACTGGAGCGTAGAATAATCAGAAGTTCCTGTTCAGAGCACCGAGCGAGTAGAGAGGGAGGGAGAGAAAAGGAGGCAGCAATGCTAACGATCAAGCTAGTTAATTAAGCCTGCAGCACAGTGGCGACAGTTACTGATGACTCCTATGACAAACCGCCCCTTCTCCTTTCCTCTTCCTCCTTCTTCTCCTGCTCTTTTCATTTCCTCTTCTCAAACACCCACTGCCAGCAAGGTAGTGATGATTGCACTGTGATCTAAAGACATCTTGTACATTTTAATTCTTTCATTGAACAGTGATGATTATTCAGTGGGCACGTGCAGTTACATGGATGAAATATATTGTGCTGGCATGTGTAGGTTTAAGGGTGGTGTCTTGTCCAGGACGCAGCTTAGCACAGACACAATGTCCCGGGAGACACAAAGACAGTATTTTGTACAGAAGAATGTAGCTTTAAGACAGCCCCTCTGTCCTGATTGGTTAGCTTCCCAAAGCTGCATCCCACCTGACTTCTGGCCGCTTGTGAGGCTTCAACAACAAACTATGCAACAACTTTTTCCCTTCTATACTCAAGTTGTCTAATGTTCTCAGTACATCTGTACACATTTGAATGAGCAAGAATCCAACTAATGCAAACAACACATACCACAACCATAGCAAGCAAGACTATGGAACAGATGGACATTTATGGGCGTGTGTGATGAGCCGACCTGTTGGCAACGTTTTGTCTTGTAGGAGGCATTTCTACATGCAATAACAGCGTGGTACTTTGACCTTGTTTAACATCGATATCCAACATCATATTTGGTTTCATGTTTGGTGCCAAAGTGCACTGTGGTACATTTAGCAGTCATGTGACCCTTTCCTTTTGTCAGCAGCTTCAACATAGTAGCTCAACCTATGAACATGATGAAAACACTTTTTTTTTTTTGAAAACTAGCAATGTTTGATGGGAATGCTGGTCTGTGTTCCAGTGAGATAATTACAAGTCAGTCGTTACGCTGTGCATGTGACAGCTTATTTAGCTGATGGCTGTCACTGAACTGTAAAACAGCAATTAAATGAGTGTGGGATTCATCATGTTCATGTTGCAGCCTTGTGTCCTGGCATCGTTCTCAGACACAGGATATCTTCCGTAACAGACAATCGATCAGAACCTGTCAAGAGAGTAAAACTAGTATTTCCCTATTAAACATCAACATTATATGAATATTTGTTACGTTTGTTCTCTCATCACCGTGTGTCAACATTGTTTGTTACTCCATAACATTCTTCATGTTCAGGAGTTATATCCTGGTTCCACTTGTAGTGGTATGATATCATACCTCAGTTGGGAACATAGAGATCTCTCTCCATCTGGGCAGACATCATTTTTTGTTTTTGTTTTCCCACAACTGTTTTATTAATTTCTAACAGCTTTTTCTTAGGAAAAGTATAAAAGTATTTTGGCTCATACTAAATAGGGTAATAGATTTTGATAATTTATCAAGATATAGAGCAACAACAAACAGTTACTTTAAGTTTTGGCTCAACTGTTTCACACAGTATCATCAATAGTAGATAGTGCTTCATGATTTCATGACTATATAAACAAGCTTTATTTGTGTGGGACAGGTTCCATTTGTCCTGCTAACTAGTTTCCATCAAATAGTATTTATAGGACAAATGATAAATACTTAATCTCACTGTGAATTGGATTGTGCAACATTGGGAAGGCGTACCCTCTGGTTTGTGTTGTTGTTAGCCTCCAAGATAAATTCACAATACACAGACCAGCCCATTGTAGCTTTTTCACCCAAATATGGCTGCTTCTTCAAGTGTGTGTGTGTGTGTGTGTGTGCGTGTGTGTGTGTTGAGAGAGCGGAGGTGTGAGAGTAAAGGTGTTGACAGCAGATGAGTGTTGTGTTTGGATAAAGCCTCCCACAAAATAAGAGATCGCTGTTTTGTCTCTGTGTGTGTGTGTGTGTGTGTGTGTGTGTGTGTCTGTGTGTGTACATAGTCGGTCCTGAGCTACCACCCAGAAGACTAATGACAAGACAAACAGCAGGTTAATTCTGTCTCTCTCACTACCTGTATGTTTATGTGTTGAAAGCTTTCTGCCTCTCTGAGCTCCCTGACAGTTGTGACATTACTGAACAGCAGGGCCAATAGTGTGTGCGTGAGGTGTGTGTGTGTGTGTGACTGATGACAGCAAACAGAGAAAAACAGCATGTGCAGCCTAGGATAGCCTGGGAAAGGAGGACAGGGGGAGGAGAGAAATGATTCATGTGTCGGGGAGGAGGAGGGGAAGAGGAGGGGCGGCTTCTTGAACTGATGCTGACCTTAGAGTAACCCTTCTGATCGCTCTCTGACCCCAAATCCCTCACCAGGGTCCCTGCACAGGGCAGGTTAAAAGGTGGACTGGATGGACTTATAAAAGATTTTTAAAAAGGTGTTTGTGCTGACATTTGAATTGTATTTGACTATATTTCTTCAGTAGACACTCATCAGATGAGTTTTCTGCATTTAGTACCCTCAAAGTTGCTCTAGCATCATTAACTTATTGATTAAAATCAAAAGGCACATATAATATCTCAGGGATTTCTGAAAATATGTGTGGGTAGGATTTTATGACAAAATTTTTTATTTTTTTTATTTCAACTTTTGTCTGTGCTTAATTACAATATTAAATTACAAATAAAACTTGAGTCACAAATAATATTTAGTTTACTTCAAAACAACACTGCCATAATCATTCTAAAATTGAATGTCATTTTATTTTAAAGTTGGCAAATGTGCAACCTAAATTTGAAAATGTAATTGTAAAATGTACTCATTTTAACTTTGAGTTAAAGCATAAGCTTTGCTCTAGAAATTTAATGAATGATTCTACAGCTGGTTTTAATTTTTTATATTTGATTACATCCATACATGGTGGATGGATCAGTGATATTGTAGGCAGCCTCCTCTAAATCTTGGATTGTCCTTTTAGGAAATAGACATTGGATGAAGAGAAAGACAATGACACACACACACACACACACACACACAGCATCACCTTGTTAAAATCGGGTGCTTTGCTATTGCACTTCTCTGGGGCCTTTGACATAGGCTCACTAGAGGGGGTCTCACCTTCTGAAAGATACCAGGCAAATTAGGCCCAGTTCAAAAGGTTCTGGGTGTCCCATCAATTTATAAAGAGGATGATTTATTGTCCAAGTGCTCCCTCCTTAAGCGGAGGGCTAGCGGAGGAATGGTAAACACTGACATAAATCTCCAGGGATTTTCCCAATTGCAGCTCTCCTACTTCAGCTCCCTCATACAATCTCTTGCTTTCATCCCTCATTCCCCTGAGAACCAACACAAAATGTCTAAACAAACCCACGTGTCCTGTACGGCAAAAAAAGCAAAGAGGCAAACTCCCAAACTCTTTGCTCCTACTGGTACATAAAAGGGACGTGATGACATCTGGAAAGACAAACTGTTTTCATTTCTTTCATATAATCCATTTCAAAATATGTTTATTCTCTCGAAGAAAACTGACTGCAGTGTCCTTCAGTTTCATTGTGTAATGTTGATAAGACTGCATTAGTACGCTAATGGTGTGTCCAGACTGAACAGACAGACGAGCCTACCGGGCACAAGCCCAGGGGTCCATTGTTTTATTATCTCTCCATGAACATGGGAGAAGATGAGGAGACATGAATATTGAAAATCAATCAAACTGGGTGAAAAAGTTGTTCTTCATTCATGATCAAAGGGAAACAAAGAAAAACTGGAGGACAATAACAGAAAGAACTGAAGTTGTTAAGGTTTTCAGAGCAGACAGAGGATGGAGATGTCAAACACACCAAGTCTCCCCTTGAAGACAGATAGTTACAGCTGGATAGCTACTTATGCCACTATAGGTAGTTACAGCTAATGGCTGTAAAGTCAGTACATCGTACACAGCCAGCAAACACATGCCAGTGGTGCATTATCTTTCTGAAGGTACCTTAAAGTTGCTCTATGGAGCGTTTTAGCATCATTTTTCAACTCTTGATTTTACTGTTTTGCTGACTATACCTGCATGGCACCAAACAACGGACGGACAGAAGTTAGCAATTAGCTGGTTAACAAAGACTACAATATTTTTTCTCAGTAGTCGGTGGAGACCAACGTCGAGCTAAAAGGAGAGCGAATATTGGACTTGCATTCATCAGGTAGCCAGAAATGACTCAAATTGAATCCTTATGTAGTTTAATGTTTTCTGGATGTGAAATTTAGCTAACTAAAAGAAAGAAAGAAAGGCATTAGACTCTACAAGTTTACAAAATCAAAGAGGACTGGAGCAAAAGAACTACTGCTCTGCTTTCTGTTTGTGTCTTTTTGTGCGGAAATCGGTCGGTTACTCGTCTCCACACTGTATTTGTTCCCATGAAGTGCTTCATGTCAGAAGGCTCAGCTGTTTGGACACTGGAGCTTGGACTTGTTGCAGCTGATTTATGGGTCTGGAGCGTCTAAGAGACAGCTAGCAAAAAAAAAAGTAACGAACAAGAGACAAACAGAGAGACAGTGCGGATGAATAGGCTTTGATCACTTGTCTCCTTGCCTTCCTGCCAGTCTGCCTGCTGGGCTGTGGCTCTGCGGTGTGTCGACCCCCTCTGTAATTACACTTTACGACTTGCTCCACAGTAAATGCTACATAAATCTCGCGACGCCCCCCGATTCCACCCCACACCCCACACCCCAGCCCTTCTCACACACACACACACACCCCTTATCATGCAAACATCGTAATCCCTGCCCGCAATTTCCTCCCTTTATTGGCAGTCACTTCTGATTTAATGGTGCTTTGATGATTGCACAGTAAAATGCTACATGGGGTGAGATTGGTCCAGATTGCATGGTGGCAGCGTGTGTGTGCCTGTATGTGTGTGTGTGTGTGTCTCTGTCAGCTCTCACTGTCAGTGTGTTTGCTGACAGAATCCAGGCATCGCTAGTTTTGCGTTGGCATCCATCAATAGAGGCCTGTGCAGCCCAGCCAAGCCTGTGTAGCCATGCTGTTTTTTCTGTTTTAAGTCACTGTAAACACCCGTCCCTTGTTGCCTCTCTGGCACCAAAGTAACTTTGATTCTCAAAGACACACAGTTTTATACCCAGTCATCATCTGACAGGCTTGTCTTTGGCCCCATTGGCCTCTCCTGAGTTATATGTTGCTAAACCAGGGTTGCACAGGGTGAAGGTGCATTACGTTCCCCAGCCAATCAGGATATAGGGTGGAGCTTTTTGCAGCCTGAGTTCAGAGTAAAAAAATATAGTCGAGTCATTATAAATGTAAATGCAATGAAATGGTTACAGATACTTTTGAGTAAGTTGTGTTTTCTTCGATATCATGTTTATAGGGAAAAACTATCTACATCTATGTTTTACTCTGTTTACTCAAAAGGAAAAGTGAGTAGGAGGGATAGTGGTCCAGATTTTTTAGATTGGTGAGGCTAAAAACTTATCTATATCGTCACGAGATTACTTAGCTGATGTTATTCTGTGTTTTCAGATTTCAGATCATTATTTTGCGAAGCCCCAGAATGTAATAAAGCCGAGTTATTCTTAAGGCCAGGTGTAAGGTTACCATAGAAAACGTTCTGTAAGGACCCCCATGGTATTATCCACTTACTGTAGGAGGGACATGCTCCCATGATGTTTCAGTACATTTCTGAATTCAATACACTGAATGATGCTGAATTCACATAAATGCTGAGTGATAATACAAGAGGAGGATGGATGGATCCCCCTGTATGCAACCATGGGTAAAACAAGACACTAGAATCCTGTGACGAAATACAAAGTACTTTAACTTCCCATCTATCCATGATCATTTACTAAGCTCTGGTAATGAATAGCAACAATACAATAGCTACTGCAAACTGAATACAGGTTGCACTAAGGGGGTCATAATGGTGGGAATATTATTAGACCAGCAGAGCACAGAGAAGAAAAAAGGAGTGGGCAGAACCATCTGTCATTACCGGTGTGTGTGTGTTTGTTTGGTCACCGGTCTTTAGCCTGGCTTCTTCTTCTGTCACACCTCTGTCATCGTTCATCATGGACAGCTGGGCCATGGGGTCAGAGTGTGTGAGTGTGTGTGGTGTTTTTTTCTGTGTGATTTACTGGAGGTGCATAGTGGGAGCTGAGAAGGACGAGCATTACCAAGCCAACTGTCCTTCTATGGTTTTACTAAATGATATTTACCCTTTTGATACAGGATAAATCCAAACAACCAACTGGCTTGACTGGAAACCACATTTTCATATTCTCAGAGCTGGAGATTTCCACTGAAGTCAAATCATTTTCAGTAAGCAATCAAACTGTAAACACTGTCAGTATCGCAGTCATGCTCTATGCATTACGCTGTAGGCTAATGTGAGGCGAGAGCTGGTAATCACTCATGACACTATAAGCCATTTTCAATGCGATTTTAAGAATTATATGTACAAATAATCAGTCTACGAACCAGTTTACAAGCATGTCTTTGCTAAGATTTATGCAAACTTTTTATGTGAGTAAACCAAGGTAAGGTGTGTTTACATATGCATGAAAACAGCGCTAACATACTAAAAGCAAGCAGATGGAAGATTATTATTACTTCTTTGCCAGAAGTGTGTTAAACAGTTATAAAATTTTCTTTAATAAAAGTAAGATGTCATTTTACCACATAAAAAAAGAGTCAAAACTACTCAGTTAATTTTGACAAATAGAGTTTAGAGAGTTTCATTTAGTATGTGACAAAAAATAAATAAAACAAAGAGATAAAACAAACCATAAATCAAATCCATCCGCCAATTTTCTAATGCGATGCTTACTGTAACAGCCATGGTCATAAATGTACAGTTATTGATTGATAGCACAATAATACAAGAAAGTACAAACACCTTAAATCTGCACTGATCAATACTTTAATATTAACATTGGTTTCACTTGTAACGTGAAAGGAGTCATACTTAGTGACCAAACCTTGTTGGTCCCCTGAAGTCTGTGGAGCATTTTTGTGTTCAATTTGGTTTTATGACCCACACCGGTCATATATATATAAAATTAACATACCTTTTTGTTCTGTATGTTGTTCTTGTTTAAAATGAATGACAATGCATCATGTGTTTTGTTTTTTGTTTTTTTTTTATTTCAGAAGAGTAGATTTGACTAAACACAGAGTAGCCTATAAAAGAAAATTAACAACTTTGATGGAAGTATGTGGGAGGCATTTTCATTCCACTCAGATCCATTAAAGAAAACCAGGCTGCTCTAAAGCTGCTCTGCTGTCCTGGGGTGTAATGTGTGTGTTGTAAACATCAGCGTGCCACCATATTGTCTGGCAGCAGATCATATTTTACCATGTTAACACACCATCTGTTTACCCTCATAAGCATTCATTACACAAAAATGAGTACACAGCAGGCTGCCACATCAGAGAGCGGTGGCACGCACACACACACACACACACACACACACACACATACACACACATACCGACACAGACTGAGAAACACATTCCCATATGGACTCACACAGATAAACGTATAATATATGAATGTATACAGATAAGTACATAAAACAACATATACAGTATGTTGACATAAGAAAAAACATAAAGTCACACATCTCAAATATGTTTATGCAGGTAATTTATATGTGTGCATGCAAATTACACCCACACACACTTTCTCTCTGTCTTATTAACACACACATACACACATTCCTACCAGCAAACATCTGGTCTTTAATATTAGTCTCAGCTTTATCTGTATCTCTGTCTGTGTTTTTTCCCCAAACCAAAACATGCTGTTTTTATAAAACCATCGCTGTGGAAGGCATAGACAAACTACCTGTTTTGATGAAAACTGTGAAATATAGTTGAAAGCCTCTGAAAAAGATAGTAAGTGGACTTTAAGTTGATTGTTTTGTCAAAGCAGTATTTCCAGGGTCACAAAGTAGAATACTGATTTATTTACCTTTTCCATATATCTGTATATATCCATGCCATTACTACTTATACTAGCTATAATAAAATGTTTACCTTCCAGTTTCCCTCATTTTAATAAATAGAGATGAAATGTGTCTGGAGAGAATAAACAAAAGTCCCATCAAAGATCATTCATGACTAATACTCACTAATCTAACAGTGTATGATTGACAGCGCGTCTAATAATCTATAACATTGATCAAATAACAACAGTCTTTGCTCTATTTCACCCGAGAGAAGTCACTTAGAGGTTTTGTTGACAAGTATATTTGAGACTTAAAGGAACATTCTGGTTAATTACAACTTGGGCCTTAATCTTGGAACAGAGTGTAACTGAGCTCAGTTGGACGTCATTTATTGGACATTAACATTTCTCACTAATATTTTAATGTGTCACACTGCAGCCATATTCATAGTATGGACATTGATATTAACACGCAATATTTGTGCACAGTGCTAATCTTAGCAACCTAGCATATCTCTCATGAACTATATGTATAACTATAATGTATGTAAATAGTAAGAGTGCCATTGAACTAACATACATAGAATAATACCAGCCCGTCCACACAAGAAAAACAACACTATACGTCATAAGTCACCAAAAACAGGTCAAAACTATATAAATAAGACCCTGGTTGTTTAAAACTGGAAGTATCCCTTAAAATGTTTTGGTAAATTCAAGCTTCTGTCTCTGCATCTCTTTTCACAGCTGAATATCATTCCTGTTCTCCATGACCTGCACCTGGGACGTCTCGGACTGAGCTGCCAACAACAGACAGGCTTATTCTAATGGATATGAATCACTTAGCTCCTGCTTAGTGTGGGGTTATTTACCCATATCAGTTATGTCTCCAGCTGTCAAAGCACACATTTATAGTAACAAGTAAACAGTTGCTCTAAGTTTGTTTGTGGCTAATTACAAAAATGGTAACGGGAGAGGGAGGGGAAAAGAAAAAGGGTCAGGGGATTGAAGGGGGTTGTGGGAGAAGGGGAGAATTTTGGCTGGGCTGACAGAGGTCCATTCATCCTCCATGCTAGAGCAGGCAGGGAACTGGCACGGAGGGATACAGCCCATAACAGACCATCACATCCTGCTAACACACACGTATACACACACAGAAGTATCCACATACAGCATAGACACATCAACATACATGTTTTCACTTCTGTTAAGGCATCATGTTGCAACATCTGTATATGTTTGTGTTATATTCAACAGTCTCACACTCACACATTTACACATGTATGACTATTAAACAGATAACATAGGATCTAACACTGTGGTCTTTCTATCCTAGCTCAGGGAAACTGCCCTGTTTCCTTATCATCATACAAAAACTGCCCTGCCTCCCCTCTTTCACCTCCATTCTTCACTCCTTGCATCTCCTCTCTCTTTCTTTTACAGTCTTTGTTTTGGTCTGTGGGTCTAATAGAGGATGCACTCTAGCAGGCTAATGATCGCCTTGGCCGGGGGTTATTGATCACACCCATGATTGATCTGAGGATCCCTCTGATTATTGGGTCATTAATCAGGCCTGGATTACCCTATCAATGGAGCTGCCACTGACTTGCCCATGTCTGGAGATGGATGACTGAGGAGGTGGAGGAAGTGGAGGAGAGGAGAGTACTTGCAAGGGGAAGGGAGCTGCTAAAAAAGATCAGCAGGGATGAGTATAAATTCAAGAACTGCCACCATGTGTTTTCTGAATACTAGCCCCATCTATAAATGCACATAAAATTTAATACAATACTTTCTATGATGTTGATGAGAAATGACGTACTTGTCCTAGATACAACTTGTGTGGCTGACATCTTGATAGGTTGTAATCTCTGAATTGTTTTGGCTAGAAGACCCATAAGCAGGGAATCTAAAATGCATGTATGAGTTTCTCTGAATCATACTGGGAAAGAAAGCCTCTAAATTCAGAGACAGTTCTTAGTTGGTGTGGTTTGCGAGAGCTAATCTTTGAATCTATTTGAGGATATACTGACTGAATTCATTGAGACTGGAAGCCAACTGCACCCTACTCTACACTCTCTATTTCTAGATGAAATAGAGAAATGGCACATTCACTGACTAAAGACACCTGGATGCTTGTTTTTTTTAAAGAGATCACGAGAGAAAAATAGCAATTCTCCCTCATTCAGTAATTTATTTAATTAACTGTGTGACAGAGCCTTCGGAAGTGGTCACGCACTGTACAAGTACACACACACACACAGATTTAGGCCCTCAGACCTCCCTCAGACATCTCTATAGGAAAATGTGTATCTGGGGCTAGCTGTGGTAAACAGTTGAATATGACACTGTGATTATACATAGTCCACATATCTGTGGCGGCTTCTCTCAGTATTATCACTGCCTCAATCTGCCTGTCTCTGCAGATCACAGGGACTGACTGACACATAAACTCAGCTGTTCAGCTGTAAGTGGATGCAACTGTGTTTCACAGAGTGTCTATTGTTGGGAATATTAAAGAAATCCTCCAAGGGATTTGGTCAACAGACATAAACAGTGAAATTATGCATGTGTCCTAAATCATTCACTGCGGAGCTTCATGTTAACTGTTTAGCACGACACTGTGTTTGGGAGGTAGAAGCCCTCTGGCAAGACTGCCTCACATCAAAAGCGAGACAATGAGAATTTAATCATAAATGACATGCAGTCTGGCATGTTTTATCAGTTATATTGGTACAATTTACAAAAAGTGGATGCAAAACTAATCCATGGTTTTAAAATATCAGGATGACGGTTACCATAACATCCTTTTAGATCTTGTCTTGAAAACCCACAATGACATTCAAGGATCAGGGCTTTTGTGGCTCCCACTGGCAAGATATGATTCAAAACATACACAGAGAGTGGAAGCTCTTTATAGTAATTGTCTGCATGTTTCAAAGTATATGACAAACTGAGACAAACTTGATAATAATTAATAATAATAAAAATAATAATTTGCATTTAATTAATATTGTGTCAAATCTTTCCACCTGAGAAAAATCAGTCTCTGTAGCGGCTACGTCCTCCACTTCTTTCACTGATGGTTAGCTTGTCGCTAACTTTGTCCACCTGTCTGTTTAGTCCTAAGCAGATTGTGTACAATTGGTTTATCAAAGCTCACATAAAACAGGATTGATGACAGCGACGAGACTGAACCAGCAGCACGATGCTGAACGTTGTAAAACTAAAAACAATGAGCTGAAATACATTAAACACTCTGCACAGCTCATTTACTTGAATAAAGCAGGAACCTATCTAATAAATAATAATGTATTATTATATATATATGCTAAAAAACTAAAAATAAATTAGAGTACAATTGTACTTTATTGAAACGGTAGATAGTAACACGTAATAACACATGACCATATTCTCATACATTACTGACACTTTGGAAACAGAATCTGAGTGAAAATGAAAAAAAAAAACTCAAATAATAAAGTATTACAAAATAAAACTAATTCCACTGATTCTGATTGTACAACCCTCCCCAAATTATCGATGGCTCTTGCTGTTACTAATTGGGCAGCCAGCAAATCTTTCCCTTGAGAAAGGAAGGAAAGTAGTTTCTCAGGAGTGAGTATCGATAGGGTTGTGTGTAATGGTCCCTTTTGTGTCTGATCTATGTATGTCTCTTTGTGGTCCCAGTCCCCCTACTGAGAGACAGACAGATATAGGGCCCATTATGGATGAATGCTCGGCTATGATCGATTACCTGGGGGACTAAACACAGACCATCCATCGATACATGTTTCAGTGCAGAGTACACACACACAATGCCCTATAATTTCATTTATCATTTATTACAAAGCAGAGACAAATCCCAGGTTATGGAGGGAGATAATGATAAAAGACCATTGGTGTTTGTGTCTGCAGGTCAGTTTGCAGAGAAAGAAATGACAGAGTTGAGACAGATATTGTAGAAAGGATGCTGCTTCTTCTTCTTCTTCCCTCTTTTTATTGAGTGTGTTTCCATGCTTTAACTATTACAGATATTATCTTTTTTTCCCAGTTAACTTCACATTAAAGATTAGCTGTTTCCATGCACTGTCAAATCCAACTCATAACTCTGTACAAGTGCACAGGATATTCTGAACATTATCGTTTAGACAGACCATAAAGACGTACTGTGAATAGGACACGGTAGCCTACTTAACAACGTTGTGTTAGTGGAAGCACTAGCAATAGAAGCAGCATTTACAAAGAAAAGAATACCTAACAAAAGATGCTATTATGTTGCATTATGGGAAATGTAGGATCCAGTGTTGCCGCAGTTTGACCTAAAATAGTCAAGATATCCAGTCAAGTTTGACCGTTCTCTTGTACTGAAGTAAAGCCATACAGTATATATAATAATATATCAGTCAGAGGGAAGAAACAAATGCTTCTGCTTTTATACTTTAACTATATTTTCCTGCTAACACCTTTGTACTTTTACTTAAGTAGATGTTTTCATGCAGGATATTACTTTTTACTTAGGTAAAGGATCTGAATACTTCTTCTACAACTGCAGAGATGCTGTTTATTCTTACTCTGTTTTATCAGTTTTACAGTGGCTCTCTGTGGAGACAAAAGTATTAGCCAGTTGTCACACTGAAACTGCATACTGTAGGTAAAATGATGTGCAGTGGTTTTGAAGTAAACCATCTTATTGAAGTCTTGAATCCCACTACTTATAAATGTCCTATACAGCAGCTGACCACTGAGTAGCCCCAGTGGAACAGTTTGGGTTGTTTTGCTCAAGAGCACATGTACTAAATTGGAGGAAGGAGAGAGTACATGATGTTCACTCTCTCTGACCATATTTTAGTCAGTTGGTGCTGGGATTGTGATCACTGGCAGCCATTAGGATTTAAGTCAGCAAAGTGTGTGTTGTCTCAGGGTTCAGCTTTCCTTGTAATTGTACACAGAGTAAAGTACTGCGCTTTGCAAGTTGTTTTGTTCCCATTTTATCCTCTAACTTTTGACAAAGTTGTTTGTATGTATAACTTGAACTATGGTGCCAAAAAGCCCCACAATTTCATTCCAAAACTTGTGTGTATGCGTGCACACGTGTGACGAGACACTCCCTGTACTGCTCACAGAGATTAAATTTCAAAAGAATCAAAAATACACCAGACAGTCTTGTAGGATAATCAATCACCACACCCAAGATGTGTGCGTGTGTGAGAGAGTGAAGGAGAGAGAGAGAACTTAGAAACAGATAGAGACAGAGCAAAAGATAGGAGGAGGGAAAGAGGTGTAGCCAAGAAGGGGGGAGGGCTGCGGGGGAAACTAAAATACATACATATAGTTGGGAGTGTGGTCTGCGTCTATGTGTCTGCACTGGGGAATTGGAGTCATAAATCAAACAGCCTGTCAGAAGTGGTGGTGGGGTTGTTGGAGAACATGAAGGGAGGAAAGTGGTATGGGGGGAACGGAGGAATGGAAGGAGAGAGGAAGAGGTGGAGAGCCTCAATCATTCACACACTGAGCCCGAATGCAATTTCCCTTGAATGTCAGAGAGAAGCAAGGTGGGGCAGATAAGAAAAATGCGTGTGTGTGTGTGTGTGTGTTAGTGTGTGTGTGTGTGTGTCCCTGTCCCCGTCCCTGTCCTCGACCCCAGGACGTGAGACACAGGCCCAAATCTCATTATGCTGACATGATAGAATTTGCTCTCTGTGTAACCTCATTATCCTCACTGTTAGATAAGGTGCTATAATTGCTCACAGCAACAACAGCCATACAGAAATGCCTGTTTCAGTGTGTGTGTGTGTGTGTGTGTGTGTGTGTGTGTGTATGTGTATGTCTTATCCAGTTTGTGTTTTGAGGCCTAAGTTGGTTTGCTTTGTACCGGGCAACTATCATATTAAGCAATGATAAACTCACATAGGAAATACAATAAATAAGATAAATACAGAATCATCTGTGTCCAACGAAACATCCATAAAATCTAAAGTCCAGGATACTGACCAAACTACACTAACAGACGTTCGTCTTTTATGCCTTTTATGTGTCACCTCTGTGAACCTTTTTCAGTGACATCACATGAATCCAGCTCATCTACATCTGCAACCCTTTGTGTGAAGTCCCTCTTTAAAGGAAGAACATCTTTTGGATTAACTTCATCTGATGAGCTACACCTATCAGATATTTGCATCAGGTCAAAAAAAAGACAATCTGGCCTGAAACACACACACACACACACACACACACACACACACACACACACACACACACACACACACACACACACACAGTCCTGCATGTGCTTCTTCTAATAGTGCTCATTAGATTAGATCACATATTTGTCATTCAGCTTAGTATGCTAAGAGGCCCGGACCTTTACAGTTTGCCCTCCATCTCACCTCTTGTTTTCCCACTTACACAAACAAAGTCACATGTATGTAGACTTCCTGTGATGTGATAATAGTACTGTGACTTGTTACTACATCTACTCTTTTGACATTTGATACATTGCTGGTATAATAAACTTTCAGATTAGTTTTGCACAACACTGCAACTTAAAAAAAAGTCTGCAGTACCAGAAAAATTGTGATTGCAGGAAAATACAACCTTGCTCCAAAAAAACCCCCAAAAAACTAATTGTTGGGAAGAATAGTTTAGCAACAACAAAAAAAAGTTTTTTTATTATGTACCAGGCTTCTATATTACACTATGTACAAAAAGTATTTTAGACTTGATCAAGCAGAAAACTACTTCATCAAAGTCACCACAGAGGTCAAACCACACTCAATGTGAAAAGAGAAGTTCAAGTATATAATCCGTTTAGTACAGTTTTGTTCTGGGTGTAATTTTGTTATAATAAAAGGAAAGCAAAGTAGAAAAACACACGTGAAACTAAGCGCAAGGAGGGGTTTTATTCTTGACAGACAATCAATTGTGATAAAAAAAAAAAGAGTTTGTGAATTTTTCCATCAGCTGTTTCTTTTGAAGTTTCAGTCTCTTCCTGCTGCTCAGCGTGTTCAAAAGATGTCTTGGTGAATTTGAAGCTCAGTTTTTTTTTGCCAGTTATTCTCAGTCTTTTTTTTTGCTCAGTCTTTTTGGCAGTTTCTTTTCTCGTTCCTTTTCTCGTGGAATTCACATTCACCAAGGTGCTTTTAATTTCCTGGCCATTGTTTTTGTTTTCACTAGAACAATTATATCACGTCTATTTTAAACTGCAGTTGAATTTTTCCACAAGATCCTCACACAGTGAAGCTTTATTGACTTGTAGCAGTTCTGGATCCACTAAATCATATTTAATATCACTGGAAATACAGAAAATAATCATACAACACAAAATCAAAGGATAGATGAAGATGAGTATAACACCAATTATTTGACACAATTGATCTTTTTCGGGTTGCTAAAATCAATTTCTAAACTTAGATCAAGTTGACCACATGTTTAACTACAAACTGTTTAGTACAATTTTACCATTATGAAGTAACTTTATGACAGAAACATACAGAAATGTGCAGGACAAGTACAAACACTCCCCATTAATACCAGAACAAGAAGAGAGGCTCATGGGAAGTCCAGACATCCCAGATGCATGTTATCCCTCACCAGCATTTATTCAGCTGTTAGCAAAGCCAGCAAATGTATCATTCTGGTAATAATAGCAGTTTTGTGGTTGAACCCATCGAAGCTGAATAGTATGCGGTATGTGTGTGAGTCTATATGCATTGGTTCATACACTCTTCGACCACCCACAATACACCTCACTGGATGTCTCTCTCACTCCTTTT
This sequence comes from Pampus argenteus, assembly GCA_036937835.1. NCBI lineage: Eukaryota > Metazoa > Chordata > Actinopteri > Scombriformes > Stromateidae > Pampus > Pampus argenteus. The sequence continues at coordinate 16,481,400 of CM072867.1, forward strand.
TGCCAAAAGCAGCATGGAAAAGCTAGCTTTATGAGCTTGTGGGCAGCAGAGGAGAAGAAGGGGAAATGTAGATGATTTGTAGGGAGACCATAATGGAGACAGATGATCCCTCTCTGAGTCTGTCTGCTGTTGAATCAGCTCTGCCACCCAGTAGAGGAGTGTGTGCTCTCTGGCCTGGCTCTCTCTCTCTCTCTCTCTCTCCCTGTGATTTCTGTTTTCATACCTCTCCTCTTATAGACCTCAGCTGCAGTCCACTTTCAGCTGTATCCCAGACCATTCTGAGCACGCTCCGCCTGCATTTTGTGATTCAGCCATAAAGCACACAGCACAGTGCATGATGGGAAGGCTGGAAGCAGGTACAGTAGGCCTCAAGACTTTATTGAACTAGAAGCAGTGTATTTGGTGTTTTATCTGGATACGTTTTCAATTGTTCCTACCTCAAACATTTAAAGCTGTTGGCCTAATATTATGACATTATAATATCTTCTCTAATGGAGGAAAATGATTTTATAAAATCATCATAAATTACAAAAGTGTGCAGTCACTGGTTGAACGTTGAATGTTACTTTATACATTTTTTTGCCGGAGTCTCTTGCTTCTTTAAAGAATGAAGAAATGTATTTTTAACCAATCTTTTTATGTCCACCTCCATAGAGAGGTCAAAGGTCAGGGTTAACTACAAATCAGCAGCCCTGAAGCAGGCAGGATATTTCAGTGGGACGTATTCTTGAACGTGGGAACTTTGTAATCACCAGGCCACTCTGCTGTTGTCCATTTAGCACACTACATAGTATTGTATGCTAATTTGCAGCAAGCAGACACTTAGGTGTCTTCTGTGCTCTGCCGTCTTCTTTTCTGTTCCTCTGTATGTGCACAACACACAAGTAGCCAGCGTGGTTATAAGTACTTGAGTGATACCTCTCATACCCATAATCACAGCAAAGAACGCAATTACAGCTGTTGTTGTAAGGCATTTAGATCGTGAAATAATAAACGTTATCATTTTTTCTTTAAGTAAGGATTGATGATAATAGGAATACTGCTCAAATATGGAAACTTCTTTTCACTGCAGCAGAAAAGCAACCAAACAATAAGTGGAAGTGATCAGTGGTGACTGTTTTTAAGTTGAGTTGGCTTCAAGTGTAAAACAAAAAAAAAAGTACAATTACAGTCATGATTAAATTAAATTTTAACACTGCCAGCTGTGGACTTCTGGGAAGTGTTTGGAAGGCCCAGCTGTGATCTTTGGCTAAAAGCCACCACGTCCACCAGAGACAATGTAGGAATGTTTCTCTAGTTGATTTTAATGAAAAGAGACAGCAGAAAATGAAATGCGGATAGACTACACATTCCAGTCTGTGATCATCACAAGGCAAACAACCACTGATACAAACAAATAAAACGAAGGCAATTCCATTTTTAGTCTTGTAATGAAATGATTCTGTTTCCATGTAACTTAAATCAGGTACATATTACTTTTTAAATATTAACAATTCATTAAAAATATGCAATTTAATATCCACTTTGTATTTGAGTCTTGCCATTTCAGACTTCACAAACACATAAGTCACCATTTGACCAATGAGATTACAGGATTTGTCTATGTCCTGCCCCCTTCTCAACCAATGAAATTGCAGGATTTGTGTAAAATCCTTCGATAGCATCTTTCTCTTCCTCATCCAATGAAAAGGCGACCACGTCATCTGTTGTCTGTTTTAACCAAATGTGTATTTACTATCTATAGTGTCTATAGTTTTTTGCTGACACAGTTGTTCTTGTGGTTCAGGGATACGTTGAATAGAAGCATTTTATATAGGCGTCCCTTTGCCTGCACCTCAAAACTCTCTCATGATGAAGATGATCCATCTAGTAAGTTATATCATTTATTTTACATATTATTTTTGGTGTTACTAATATTCTAGTATGATGTGAATGTTTTACTTTTTTGCAAATGTAAGCACACTTAATGATTTATACATATACAGTTCTTTTTAAATTATAAATTATATCTTTTTTTTTTTCAGTTTTTCTGTTATCACATAATAAAGAGTGTTGTTTTTTAAAAACCAAGTCAAACAAATATCCCTAATCCATCTCTTTCCACGGTCAGAGCCAGCCAGTCCTCCCCCGGCTCATGGGTCGGATGTATGTTAACAATGAGGTAAACTAAGGGTTTAAAAGATGACATCAGCAGCGGTAGCTGATCCGCGGCCCACACTCTGCAGAAAGCATCACCCTTTAAGTGAGTCATTAAACTCTCCAGCTGATGACTGATGTTTTTTTTTTTAAATTTAGTAATAATCCACCATTATCTGCCTTATGGAGTTAATTTCCAAAATAGACTCATAGCAGGTGTGCACAATCAGAGTACTGGTGTGAGGTAAAGGTAAACTCTGAATCTCATCTTGGTTAAACTGAGGCTAAAAAGCTTTGGCCAGCACCTGTCTTCTGTCCTGACACAAGGTCAGGTATTTAACGTCCTTATGAATAAAATTGAAGGGAGACAGATTCCCGCTCCCTGTAAAAACTTTGTGGTGCACCATGCCTACCACCACATACTTTGGCGTAGTTCCCAGAAAGAGGTTTTCTTGGTTGCACACCCTAGAGTCTTGCGGGATGGAGTAGGTTTTCACGTTCACGCGTGACAGCAGTGGGTAGAGAGCGTGATGGGGAAGCACAGTCGCCCCCAACACTTTCAAACTGTAGGTGCTGTGGTGGCTCCCATGAGGCAAAAGGCATCAGATTGGTCTGCTTAATTCTCAAATCCACAGAGTTCAAAAGAAGCCTCTCGCTGGATAATATATTGGTGTAGAGAGGTCCCAGAAGGTGGATCTCGCTGTGAAAGCAGCTCTATGATTTAGACCAGTGTTGGGATCGCCACAGAGTCCATAGAGCCAGCGGTGGCTTTGTAAAATAACCTAAACTGTGTTTGTAGACTAGCTTCTAAAACGTTGAGCAGGGTCTTGATCATAGTAAGGATGAGTAGCACTGGACTGAAACATCAACTGTCAGGTTTGTCCCATCAGCATTGGTAATTTCCACCCTCAGGTGGAGTAAGGTGTCGTTTAAATACAGATACTTTTCATGGTCCCTGGGTATAAAAAATTATATGGGGGCCTGTATCTGTAATAGATGACAGAGGCATTACCTCTGTATAGAGTTACTCATTGATAAACAACTGTGTCACGCGAGCTGAAAAGTTTTTTTATACATTGCTGAGACATCTCTTTTTTTAGTGCTACTAAAGATCAGTTTATTTTAGAAAGGCATTCATCTCGCGTGTAAATTGAACCAGGTTGCTGTAATAACCTCCTCTAATCTTTAATTCTGGCTCTGAAGTGTCAACTCCGCTTTTTTCTCCATTCAAAGAATCCCGACTCTATAGACACGTCCAAGTACCTGCGTGTATTTCTGGCTGTAAAATTTTTATTTGTTAATTTGTTAGTTTTAATTTGTCTGTTTAAAGTTTATTTTTTTTTGTTTGTTCAAAGGGATCAATAAAGGCTCCAAGTTTAAAGAAATGGAAGAAAAATAGAAGAAAAGAAATTTTTCTGTCAATTATTTAACGGTTTGGAACCGGGTTAGATCGCTCCCTGTAGTAAAGCGATTGATTCCATGTTTCTTCATCAAACTCTAAATTTGCTCTTTGCCAGCGTCTGTCTGTAATTTTTCAGGGGTCTGACCCTCTACGGTCAAGAGATAATTGTAATCGTTGTTGTTTAAAACACTTTGTTCTGTTTAAAATGTGCTCAGGCAGGTTAATGAAGAGTATGAGCATTCTGCTCTGAGAGGAATTCTTTGACTTTTTCAATATTTACTTTTTTACCAGTTTCATCCTGCACAGCTCTGTGTTTTCTATCTACCCTCCAAAACTCCCCCAGGAGAGACGGGTTATAATACACTTCATTACATTTTTCTCCACAGCCCGTCAGTCACGTCCTCCTGAGTCATTCTCAGAGATTGTTGCTCGAGAGGGGTGTTGGTGATGCCAATGTTTGCGTGCAAGGCTGAGGTTCGTTCTCGTCTTGGATAATTGAAGAGGAAGATGAACAGCATGGAAGGTCACGGGGTGATAGAGATTTAAACAATTTTCTGCAGCACTTTGGAAACTAACCTTCCTCTGCGGTGAAGTTGCAGTTGCACACAATGGTTTAACCGCTAGGCTTGTTGGTCTTACTGGTGGCAAATGCCAATGGGACCTTTTTTTTCTGAATTAAGGCACAGGCACAGATTCAAGTCTTAATTCCTGGCACATGGCTCGTGTGAATGTGATTAGCATTCAATTTTGCATTCTTCCTGATCTGATCCTACGTTTGTGCTGCCCAGGTGCAACGTCGAGGAGAGACTGAATAAGCAGGTGGAGTTAGGGTGAACTTCAGTAATGACCAATCCTAGGAGCAACAGGTGAAACAGAAAGGAGTTCACCTCTGCAAAAGCACCAGAAGTTCCAAAATATAAATTCAGGACACCCCAAATATTTATATACATCACTCCAAATATGCTGGCAATGGTAGAACGAAAAAAAAGTGTTCTTATCTTTTCTGCCTCATATTAACAATTAATAAAAAAAGTAAATTTTGTTCCAAAATGAGCAATGAGCCTTGTGTGATTGCTCACTGCCATCTGTATGTAAAATAAAATGAGTTACCAAAATGGGTAACTGCCAATTCACCCCAGATCCACAGAGGGCTCAAAGTGCTCCAGGCTCATCGTGATTTAATTAGTGCATATGTGTTTGTAACTAACATTTCCATTCACAATAATTGCTAAGGGCAGTGCCCATTCAGTGTAAGGTTTACATTGTTCTCCATCCACACAGCTCCATCTGTGGGTTTTCTCACGATCATAACTATTGAACTGGAATAGAGACGTATGCCCTGCACACCTGTGCAGGTTAATAGTGAAGTAGTGTATTCACTTATGAGCAGAAAGTAAAAGGAATGCGTTCCTAATGTCATTTCCACTCTTTGTGGTTTCAGAAAGTGCTTGGCTACTGCAAGGAAACATCAGATGTCTGTGAAGCTTGTTGGATTTAGGTGGGAGGACGCAGTATTTGGACATAGCTGAGCAGTCTCATCAGTGTGACTGACAGGCCAGCTGCTGTCCCGCTGCAAGCAGGAAGGAGGACAGGAGGAGAGAGTCTGACAAGGATGTGTGTGTGTGTGTGTGTGTGTGTGTGTGTGTCTGTCTGTCTTTTTGTGCGTGCCTGCATGCCTGAGATTTGAAGTCACTGTGTCGCCGTCATCTCTTTTGAGAAAGTCCCACATTCTGCCGCTTTGTCGGTGCCTCTTGCAGCAGGGCGGGTTGACAGGCTCTGAATGGACATCCCTGCTGTGCAGTGGCGGCCTGCCGCGTGGAGTCAAACCCTCAGCAGCCCTTATTAGTGTCAGCGGCTTGCAGACATGAGGATGAGGGGCCTCCGGCATGTGCACGATCATGAGTGTGCATGTGTCTATTCTTGTGCCTTTTCTTTTCATTTCATCATTTTTATTCAGCCTATTTTGATGTTTTGGGAAAAAAAACTGTTCATCTCTCATGAGGAATAATTGAATTGAAGTGAGGGCCAGAGACACAGGAGGTCTGCGAAAGAATGTGTGTAGGAGAGAGAGGGCATGTGTGTGTGTGTGTGTGTGTGTGTGTGTGTGTGTGTGTGTGTGTGTGTGTGGTGTGTGTGTGTGTGTGTGTGTGTGTGTTGCCATGTCAAATGCCACCCCCACCTCCTTCTTGTCCTCCCTCCTCTCCTTTTCAAGTCTGACAGTGATTAATGATCCTCAACTGTCAGGTACATTACTCACTATGCTTTCTCTCTTTCTTGCTCTCTCTCTCTTTTCTTCTTCTCTTCATAGTTAATTCTGTGGGACCTGATGGGGTCTAATGAGAGGACAGCATGGCCGGACTAAGTAACAGTGAATAACGAAGACAGAAAGAAAGAAAGAAAGAGCAACCATCTCTCTTTCTCAGGAGGTGAAGCCGACCAGAAAAGACCATTCACAACTGACCCAGTGCTTAAAAGAATAACACCACTAATGAAAGGCAAGAAACATAAACGTGAGCCAGAATACATTTACTGCTCCAAGTGTGTGTGTGTGTTTGTGTGGCTGCGCATGGGTGTGAGTAAGGCCCAGTCTTCATGTGTATGCGTGTGTTTTTAGATGTGTATGAGCATGCGTGTATGTGGGTGCGAGCCTTGAATGTGCCATGTGAGGGCGTTTGAAAAAGGCCAGGCGCCGGGTGTCAGGCGTTGCTCTGTCTTTCCTCCCCCTCTCCTCTGTAACCCCCCCTCCTCACTCCCAGCCTGATGATGGATGACAGTGAATAAGAAGTTTCCTCTCCTGGACTGCCGACTGGAGCAGGCTGCTGTCAGAGGACTGGCCATCTGCTTTCCATTGCAGGGGCCAGCGGGGGCCCTTGGTTTAGGCCCGGGTTTTGGCTGCAGTGGCAGCATTGTGGGGGCTACAGAGGCATCCAGGCTTTGAGGCAGGGTGGGCTGCAGAGGAATGAACAACCCACTGAAACTGACAAATGAAACATATGAAATTGCACATTCTCAACTAAACTGGAATTATGATTAATCATTCTAGATCAGTTTTTAGTCCGGGAGCTCATGTAATTGGGATTCTTTTCAACACTGGCATATATCATTTTCTGCTTGGTAAATGTCTACCTCGTCCACAGTTCTTCAAGTCTGAAATTACTACTTCATCTTATAATGCTCCAGCTGGAACTAACTTCTCTGAAATGTTTATGTGTTTCCAGCAAAACCACAGGTGCCTTTTTGCAATCAGTTGAGTTTCGCAGAGTTAGACAAGAAAACCACAGAAACATTTTAATACATCTTATTCACCTCTAGCTCAGTCACGTGTGACGCAATCAGTGGATTCACTTGCACTGGGTGAAGTAAAAATTTTGAATGAAGTTCAACTTTGGCGAGCTTTAACACGCAATTGCTGTTAACCAATAGCAAGCTGTCTTGACAGTGTTGACCTTTTAGGGTACGCTTCAAAATGAAGGAAGTTATCGCAGCATTTTCCAACATAAACTGATATGTCACGTCAGATCAATTTTCGTCGGCAATCGCGATTGTTCAACATTGCAGACAACAACTCCCATCATCCTACGCTACTTCACAACATCATCAAACTCTGCCTTTTGTTATCGTTTTGATTGAGACCCCTAGTGGCAGAAATTACATATGGTACATTTGAACTAAATATTTTAATCAGGGGTCATGCAGGTTCACACCGAGCCAGTGGGAGTGGGAAAGGTTAGAGAGAAAGTAGAAGAAAAAAAATCAACTTTCCTGCCCAACATCTTGACTGAAACATAGACCAAAACAGAAATACTCTGCAGATTGTCACTATGCAATGAATACACAGATCATAAAGTCATACAAGTTGAACAGATGTTTACCATTATATGGTACTTTTCTATAATAATTGTATTCTGTTATTCAATTGGGTTTAGACAATTTGGCCATACTGTGCAAGCTAATGTAGTACACTAGTAATAGATACACAATTTAAGTGAAATGGAAAGATGGAAACAAAAGAGTAAAAGAGAGAGAGAGAGAGAGACATTTGAGGCCACAGAGCCACAAATGTGAATGTCTTCTATGTCCGTCTTTGTAGATATAATTTAATTTCACTGAACATGACATTCTCCATTTGTTGAATGCTTTTATGTATCCGTACATATTTAGGATTTTCTGACTTTCATCCAGGGAATCAGATGGCTTGGGAGGGTGAGGCTAAGGAGAGAAGTGAGAGGAATAAGTGTGTCCCGCTGGGTATAGTCATACATATATAGTTGTTATATATTGTTATGCAGCAACACTTGACTTTAAGTCCCCCTACTTAGCATGTATAAGCAGTGTTTTTATAAGCTTATAACACACTATAATGTATGTATTTGTCTTATATACATTAAAGAATAAAGCAGGTTATGGCTTGGCACTCACAGAAAATTGTATCAACGTAAACATTCAACCGAAACCATAATCTTTCCTGAACTTTATCCTCCAAGTGCTTCTGTTACCTAAACCTAACTCTTACAGCACTTTGTACACCCACTACCACATCAACCACCTCTATACGATGTCTGTAAGATGCAGATGTTGAGGGTGAAGGCTGTACATACATGATAAAAACTCATGTCAATCCACTCGCACGATGTACATTTAAATAAAACAGGCATGTAGATAATCAACACAAATTCTGTAAAAGCTCTCAAAGGCTGTAAAAAGAAAGTAGGTCTGAGGAGGTGAATGATCGACTCCTACATGGATGGTGTCCCATTCTTTTGACTGTCCTCACAATGGGAGCCAGTGCTCAGTATTGTGCCATGCTGTTCCATTGTGTTGTCATATAGATGGATGAGGCACAGAGCAGATACAGAGGCCGTGGCCAGCTCTATTATGTATTACATTCTGCTTGTGCACTCACTCGCTCTTGTGTTACACTTAGTCCCTGTCTCCCAGTCCACTAGCACTCCTCCCATCGGCCTTTCTCTGCTTTTCCAGAGCGACAGACAAACAGACGGAGAGACAGACCGGCAGGCAGAAATGCTCATTGTTCCCTTGGGGGTCTCCATTGATCCTGCCAATCACTTCATTTACTGCCTTATCAATGGCGGCTCCCACCTCTTTCCTCATCAGCCCAGATCTCCATCGATCTACGTACGGCTGAGTGCACATTCGACTGGAAGTAGGAAAACACACACTCATACTGTATGTATAAAGCACTTTCACACACACACATACTTAGATAGAAACTAAGACACCCAAGCCTAGAGACAGCACATATTTTGACACACATACACACACACACAGAGAGAGAGAGAGAGAGAGAGAGAGAGACAGTAGTTAATCTCAGTCCCAGTAAAAGAGAGCAAAGAGAAGAAAGAGGAAAAAGCAAGATGTCACAAAACTGGCAGGCATCTGATGAGTGCATGAAAACCCTTATCAGTCAGTGACCCACAATCACACACACACACGCATGCACGCACGCACGCACGTACGCACACACACACACACACACATACCACCAACCCACATATCTGAGATTTCTATTGTCAATACTTATTGGTGTGACAGGAAGACATTCAGTAAGGGTCAAGAGAGCGTGGAGGGTAATCAGAGATGGTGCATTTGTTAAGACTTGTTAAAGAGTTCAATCTAATTTTTAGGGTACATACATCTTTATGATATACACGTATATCAAATATTATTAATCTGATGGAAAATATGTGATATGTGCATAGTAATCTATGGTTGCTTTTCCTACAATGATTATCGACTGTAGGTTAAAGTTTACCCACCTCTTTATCATTCAGCACTATCTTGCTGCCTGGGCATGAATCACAGCAGTCTCCTGTGTTTCTCCTGCTCCCAGGCATGTCTTAAATCTAAAAAAAGAACAAAAGCTAAAGGAAATGGAAAGCCCACTATCCTTAAAAAAGGAGAGGTTATATGGGAGGATTGAGTGGGTGAGACAAATATCAGAAACAAAGAGAAAGAGAGACGACAGGATGTGTGTGGGAGTGGAGGATGAAAGCAGTGGGATGTGGATAACAGAAACACTCTGGTATGATGATTGATGGTTATAGATAGAAGTAGCGATTCACCTGGGAGTGTTTTTCCCATGACATTGCACAATCATTGCTGATGACAACTCAGCAGAGCTTCTGTATTACTATTTTCAGATCGGTTTATATGTACGTATATAACTGCTGAACATGCATGTTTCACTAGCCCTGATTAAGTGTCTGAATAAGGTAAAGATTTATTGCAGGGCTGTTGTATGGGATTGCATTAGAGGGTACACTGTTTCTCTTTCCCAGTATTTAAGTGTAACATGCTGATATGTCACAACACAGTGACCAAACTGAATCCTAAATTTATTGCAAAATCTGTGCAGATTCTGGCTGGATGGGTTTAATTTTTCTCTGTATTCTGGTTGTAGAAGCTACCAATGTGTGTTTTCAATCCAATAATAACAAGAGTTAAACTCATGCTCGGTTACAGCTCAGCTTTCTTTGCCTATTTACTAAATCCAATATCCCAAAGTTTCTTACAGTCAAAACAACAATAATCCAACTTCAACAATAGCCGTCCTTCAGTCCAGAGAACTCTATTGTATCAGATAACATTCCTGTCCTGTGCAGCCAGGCTCCAGTTTCACCTTAAAGAGCAGCTACTTTATGAATATGTATTGCATGTATATATAAAGGATTAAGATCTCTCCTCCATTTCCTCACCACCTCCTTCTCTTCCTCACCCTCTCTGTCTCTGCTCTCAGCTGTTCAAATATTGTCTTTCTATTTATACTGAGCTTGGAGAAATATTTACCCTGGGCCACTGAAGCACGGTGGATATGAATGGGCATCATCTCAGCTTGTCAAATTAGTTGCCGCTCACTGCCTGCTAATGTCTCTGTAATTGGAAAGGCTGGCAGTGCAGCCTGTCTGACTGCTGACTTGGCATGGACATCACGTGTTGCTGCCCGTCTCAGAGGGTTGAGACGCTACGCCACAACCAGACGAGGTCACCTTACAGGGCATGTTAAAAGCATTTAGATGACATTCATGTCCACAATGACTTACAGTAGCTACGTTACCATATAGGGGCCTGTTTTACAAAAGCGATATGTGAGCACTGTCTGAACGCATATTATACAAATGGTGTCAGTGTTATGTTTCACAAAAGGTTGACACTGAGAAAGACTCCTGCATGCTCATGTATGGGCTGAAAGTGTGTCATTGGTTTAAATTAGTGAAACATGTCAAAATGAGCAAGAGAAAAAAAAATGATTTCATGTTGCAGCTGGCATGTTTTCAAATTTGGTGAATCGGGCTCAATGAACAATGAACAATCAAAAGAACAATGATACTGAAATCAAAATAGGATCAATTTTTGGTTAGAAAAAAGGAAATTAAGGTTATATATGAACACTGTAGAAAACACTGGCTGCCCAACTTGATGAGACCTACCACCTTGTGCCATTATTACTTGCAAAGTTAAAATAGGGCCCTGGGTCTCTCTCTCTCTCTCTCCATCAGCCTATCCTACCACTTTAGTTCAGAGCGAGATGTGTTAAAAAGTCAAAACCACATTGCTGTGAAATGTATCATATATAGAGCACAGATGGTCCTCAGAGGATAACTGTAAAGGGTTTTAATGATTCCTTGACTTTTCCTCCAGTATCACCCTCATGGCAAAAGTTCAATATGACCATTTCAAACACTTATTGTCACATTTCTATGAGGATATTTACAGTCCCCAAAGGATGATCCTTGATAACTCTCACGACCTGTTAAAATTAAAACACAAATTTTGGCTTGTGTGCAAAAAAAAAACTATTTATGGGCCAATTGCTGTGGTGACATTCAGAACAACAAACTTTTCACACAAGATAAATTATTTTTAAATACACTTCTATGAAGTATGCTGAGCTCATTCACCCTTTCAAGAAGATAAACACTTTAATGACCCCAAGGCCATTTTTCCAGCATCTCCCTGTGCTTTTGTTTTCTTAGCTCCATCACAAGTAAAACCCCTATGCCATAATAAGAAAAGCATATTGTTTTTTTTACATCCAAAAGTTTAGTATTGTAGGTAGCAGTTAAAATTACAGGCTGGCATTTATGATCATATAAAATATATGAAAAAGTGTTTGCCCCCTTTCTGATTTCTTTTTTTTTTTTTTTTTTTTTTGCTTTTTTTTTAAAATCAAATTTAATTTTGAATTTGTTTAAAAGATATGCATTTGGCTGTAAAAACTTTCAATATGTGTAAAACATCTAGTATTTATAGTATTACTGTTCATTTTTATTGTTTCCATTTTCTTAAATGGACAGTTTCAATCAACTCATGGTATCGGTCAATACATAATTCACACCAACTGCATCTAAAACACAGCACACATGAGGCACAAAGTACATAATTCTGTCATGAATAATTCAAAAGTAATAAATAAAACTGTGAGGGTAAGAGAGGAGACCCACAGGAAATAAAGCCCAAGTGGGTGTTTACCCTTTAAAAAAAATCTGAAAGAGAGCAGGCAGTGAAGCAGAGATGGAAGTGGTTAACAGCGGAGAGTGAGCAAGGGGGCTAATGGAGAGCCACATTTCCTACTAAAAAGGATCCTACTGCAGACAAGGAGATGGGCTCGAAAGTGAAAAGAGAGGGGCGGAGAAAGGAGGGAAGAAAAGCGCACAGCGCTGATATTGATCTTCTGCCAGAGAGATTGATAGAGCAATAAGGAGCTGAGGAGAGGAGAGATGAGAAGTGGAGTAAAGGAGGAGGAGGAGGAGGGCAAGGTGAGAGAGAGGATTGCAGGGTGTGAGATGAATGGATGGCAGGGAGCGAGGGCGGGAGTGAGAAGGAGAGATGGTGAAGAAAAGATAGAGGGGCTGAGAAAGTGATAGACAGCGGATGAAAAAGAAGGAGTGAAGGAGGGGGGTGATGTTAATAAAGTAGCCAGCGAGTGACATCATTTGAGAGGTGAAAGATCAGGTGTCTCTCCCTTAATTAGGTCAAGGAGAGCGGCGAGATGGGGTGATGGATGAATTAGAGGAGCTGGGTAGAAGTGATGGAGACAGAAACAGAGAGGAATAGAGATGATTGGATTTTATGTGTAAAAGGGAATTGTGTGTTAAGCTAGCTAAGACACTAAAGGTGACCCCCAGCTGCCTAATGGCACAATACATATTCTTTAATGAAGTCACCAGAGCAGTCACATCTAACTACAGCTCCACTGGCAGCTCATGTGTGCTAAGTGAAGATATCAGTGAGTGTATGTGTGTGTGTGTGTGTGTGTGTGTGTGTGTGTGTGTGTGTGTGTGTGTGCGCACGCGCATACTCAGACAGTGTCAGTGTGACATGTGAAGTGTAGCAAGGGTACCATTCATCTGCAGCCACAAGGTGTGTGTGTGTGTGTATGTGTGTGTGATGTGTGATGTGTGATGTATGAGCGTGTGGTGTGGTGAGTGGAAGACCAGTGCAGCCATCACTCAGGTCCAAGGCCTAATGGAGAGTCCTGGCAGACAGCTAGCTGATAGATGGCCTGATCACTACACACACGCACACACACACAGTCATCTGATAACAGTACTAATGCCTGACCTCACTCATTACACGACCTTCAGGAGCAACCGGGGAGAGACGGGGAAGGAGAAAGAAAAAAGAAACAGCAGTGTGTGTGTGTGTGTGTGTGTGTGTGTGTGTGTGTGTGTGCGCGCGCGTGCGCGTGTGTGCGTGTGTGTGTGTGTGTGCGTGTAAAAGTGCAGAGTGTGTATCGTGCATTGTGAGTCTCTGGCATGTCTACATGTCTGCCGATATGATCTCAATTTCCCTGTTAGTCCCTCTCCCCAGTTTGTCAGGAGCCATTAACATCACCAAGGATCCCTAACTTCCTGGACACAATGACACACACACACACACACACACACAGTAATATATAATACAATAGTGCACACACTCTCAATTGCACTAATGCAAAAGTATGATCAAGAGTGACACACACGTATACACACACACACACACACACACACACATACCTGCAGCAGACACTGAAGCCACATGTGTTTCGTGTTGGAGTGGGCCACAGTACACGGCTGGCATTCACTTTTCATTAGCTTCTATTTGAATGAGATGCTCAGAGACATTAAGGTAATGTTACAGACCAATAAAGTATTTAAAGGCCCCCGGGTGCCTGTGCAGGGGGGCGGCAGGGTGGGGTGAGGACACCAGGGGCCCGGAGAGGAGGAGGTGGTAGGAAGTTTGAGGATGCAATTTAACATTTAACAATATCTTACTCATTTCACCTTTCAACAACTTTGAGAAAAAGAAAATTTAACATTCGTTATTGAATATTTTGAAAAATGCAGATGATTACAACCTTGCAGATGTTTCTATTCTGTAAATAGCAACATCCATAATGTGAGCCACAAATATGTCCTAAGACATTATCATCACAAATATAGTGCATAATGGGAGCCTGGATGGGTCAATAGGACATCTCTCTGTCTCATCACATCACAAGTGACTTTACCTTTTACTGAGTCAGACTCCTAAATATAGAAGTAATGAATTAAAGCTGATGAACTCTGTCAAATGCTGTTTTGCAGCATTTTGATTTACCAACAAGTACTGCTTGTGTAGCCAAATCCTGATATATCTTATTCCTCTGTGCCATTGAACTTCATAAAGAGCACATCAATAATCACAGCATTGAAATGGGTTATATATACCGTATACCTTTATTACAACTGACATAAGCACTGCAGTTTATCCCACATGTACATTGTAAATACTCCAAATGCACAAAATGTGTGTTAATCCACAGATAATAGCATACCAACAGTTACCATATTGTTAGCATTAGAGATAGCATTAGCGATAACTAGTTTATAATATAACTGCACTTGAAACAAGTATAAGTTTGAGTATGAGTATGAACTCTTTATATTAGCTATACATTATAAACTCCAATTCAGTGACACAACAACTTATACAATAATGAGGGTGTATAATAATGAAAAGCACATTTCAAGAGGTAATTAAGTCAGCAAATGGACTGAATAATGTCATTTACACAGCAATCTAAAGTTTACTAGCATTAGCTTATATTTGCCACCATTATGTACTGGCCATACCACATCAAGTAAGGTTGTAGCAGCAAAACCCCTGAGTGTACTGAATGGTGCATAGGTGTGTTTTATTGATAATCAATAAAACATTTCATTGTGTTATTTTTTTATTTCAAAATGTACATCATCTGACTTTAAACTAATGTTTCTGTGGTTTTCATCATTGAATTTGTCAATGATTTACTATGAATAGGTGTGATTATTTTTGTTGGATGGTTTGTCATTCAAACCATCCAGCAGGCTTTTGCAAATACAATGAATTTTATCAACAATAAATATCATCTTCAAAATGGATGTATGCTATTTGTTCAGTTGTTGGTCTTTTTGGAAATAGTTTTTTCTGTATCTTCTTACAACAGAAACTTGTAGCTGAGGCGTCAGAGAGGAAGACATCAAACATCAGCATAACAAATACAAGCTTTCAACTTAAATGACTGCAGACACATTAGGAATGGATCTTGCTTTGTGGACAGCGGGTATAGTCTCGCTCCATTGATTTCTCACCAGCTTTTATTGCACTCCATCGACGGCTAATGCCCCTAAGATCCTACTGCAGTCTGAATTATTCAGCAGGAGTGTTTTGTTTTTGTGTCAGGGCCACTTGGGTAATTCTAGATCGGCGATATTTGATGATCTACTGCAGGAGTAAAATGTCTATTCTCAGGGTAGCAGAATGACTTTTTTCAATGGCCATAGCGCTGATGTGTGTGTCGGCTCATGCAGAGCGTCCGTATCAGGTTGAGGAAGGCCTGTGACAGTGATATTTAGCGTCTGGCTGTATTCCAATATTGTCCCAGGCAGCATCAAGGCTTTTCATTTCAAAATGGGACAGACAGGTGGAATGAGACGGAACAGGAGATGACCGCCGTCTCAGTATCACAGGGGATTAATAGAGGCATTGATGGAATAGCTCAGAATTGGAAACAATAGTCAAAGATCGAAAAAAAAAAAAAAATGCAAGAAGAGATGAAGTAAGACAGCAGACAGAAAACACAAAAAGAGAGCGTAGCACCAAAGAGAGAATGAATAAAAGCCACTGAGGATAACACAACAGAACAGGAGATATAAATACAGAGAGAGAGAAAGAGGCATCCAGAGAGACGGGAAGAGATGAGAAGAGGGGACAAAAGTGCTTTGGTTAAGATTCAGGGCAGGCGGTGGCGCAGGGCTATCATTACCATACATCAGGACAATAAATGAGGCTTTCAGCGGGCCGTAATAAGAGTTTGATAAATCATCGGGGCCAGAATTAACTAGACGTCAAAACAATGTGAGGGCTCTGACGGATGGCAGAGGAGGGGCCGATGGCACAGATTAGTCTAGCTGGAAGTGAAGGAGCGCTGAAAGGAGAGGGAGGGGTGGGGGGGCGTGAAGAGCTGGGGGAGGAGGGAGGAGAGGTGAGGAGCACAAGGACAGAGGCATGCGGACTGTTAAACAGAGGAATGAGACGAGGTCTACTCTGTCACGTTCATGTTGATGAGGAAGTTTGCATCACACCGCTGTGGAGACGACAAAAGACGTGTGTGTATTTTGTGTATGCGTCCCACTTGTCTGATGGGACACTCCAGCGGGTTCATGTCTGCTGATCTCTGACCTCTGCACTGTGTGTGTGTGTGCACAAACTGTAAAGGTGTGTGTGTCTGTGTGCATGTGTGTGTCTGTGTGTGTGTGCGTGTGTGTGTGCATGTGTGTGTCTGTGTGTGTCAAGCTCTCAGCACCCCACAGCTATTCCTGTTGGTTATCATGATGAGAGGTTAGCGCAGCACTGCTACTGTCCCCATTCTGCGCCCCCCCTCCCTCCTCCTCATCCACACCCCCAGTGGGTAGCTTTAATTGCCAGGCTCTGACCTTTGCCGAGCGGCAGTGACAAGGCCTGTCTGCAGCGGTGGGAGGTGGCAGCGGCTCGATTAGCTGTGACAGCAGAGCCGGGCGATCGGAGGGGAAAAGAGAGAGAGTAATGAGAGCAAGCAGAGGCCCAGCGCTGGCTAATTGGAGCCCCTCATCCTCGGAGCAGTGAGCTAGAGAACAGTCACAGTGGTCTGGGGCATGGTGACTAGTGTGTGTGTGTGTGTGTGTGTGTGTGTGTTGGGGGCTAGGCTAGAGGGAGAGTCAAATCCACTTTGCTCAGCTTGAGAAGAGTGTGTGTCTGTATGCATGTATGTGTGTGTGTGTGTGTGTGTGTGTGTGTGTGTGTGTTTTGGAAGCGTACATTGTTTGTGTGTTGTGGATGGGGTTTACGTTTCATCATATGTGTGCGTTCAATCCTGTCTGACATGCATCCATTCAGCCAGTCTGTCTGTCTGAGGTGTGTGTGTGTGCGTGTGCTTGGTTAGATAACGACTAAGTGGAATAGACAGGTAGATTGAACAGAACGAGGCACAATTACCAGGTGACACTGAGAAGATAATGTTGTCCCAATCTAAGACACCCCACAGCCTCACATCTCTCTCACACACACATACACATACACACGCTCACACACATACTAGTGTTTCCATCACTTCAGAGAACATTACACTGACTTACATTCACTTCCTGGAGACTTATCTTAACCTCTCTATAAACACCACATGTCTAACCCTAACCTTCACATGACCCTAAACTTACCTTAACTTTAAACCAAGTCTTCACCTTAAAATCAATGATTTACATTAAGGGGATTTGCGTTTTGGCCCCATAAAGGGGGACATTTACAACATGACCGTGTAAACAGATCTATGTACGTGGTCCACACACACACACACTGACCTGCATGTACTTCATCCTCTTCCTTTCGCTTTCTGTGTCCTAAAGGTGAGAATTAAGTTAACATCATACGATGAAATAGAAATGTAATGCTGCATGCGTATATGTTTACGTTTCATTGCATCTTTTTTAGCTCAGAGATGTTTCATTCATCAAGCCAGCAGCACTAATGTTAGACCTGAGAGCAGCTGAGTCTGTATTTTCCTGCATTTTGTCATTTGAGCTAAATGCTAACATCAGCATACTAACATCCTCATAATAACCATGTCAGCCATACCAAACTGGTATTATATTAATCGTCTTAGTTAGTTTAACATGTTAACATTTGCTAATTATCACAAAGTACAGCTGAGGCTGATGAGAATATTATTAGTTTTGCTGGTATTTGGTTATAAACCAAAGTATTGGAGAATACACAAACCTACACTCCCACACACAGTATTGGAGATCTGATGGTGGTGCTAGATGAAAAAAAATTACGTTTGAAATGAATGTCTGAATCGTATTTCATGCCAATCCATCCAAAAGTTATCACTAAAAACCCAAAATATCAACGTGCTGCTAAATGAAAAAGGGGATCACTAAAGCTAGTGGGTGACATGAATATCAATCCATTGAATAGTTGTTGGCATAGAGTGGTGGACCAACACTGCTATTTCTATAGCCACACTGGTAATATGGAAAAAAGCAGCACATCCTACCAGTTGACCTTATCTTTGAGTTACTCTAAATGAGGGCACCAGCAAAAAAAAAAACGTAAAATCAAAGTTTCAGTTTTGGGGTTTACTTTTTTTCATTTTAGCAAAATGTCAGAGTGAATAAACATGAGATACGTGCAGCTTCTCTACTGAACAACAGTCAGCATTTTTAAGCAGTTTTTTTTTTTAATTCAATTGCAGTAACAGATCTCATCTGCGACTGAAATATTTCAGCATTCTTTCCACCGCTGATGAAATTACTCAGCAACTTGGATCCAATGAGAATCATCACCCTTCGGATCAGAGTTTATTGAAATGCATGAAATGAATCAAAGATCTTCTGTGTCACGAGACAGTGTTGGAAAACCCGGGGCTTGGCTGCATCAGATCCACAGTCAAAACACATATCAGACTCAGCTCATTTTGTCACATTTCTTCTGCATTTATAAGACTTAATCGATGACAGCAAAGTGGATGACAGACAGAGAGGAAATTAGTCGTAACCCACACTCAAAACCCGCAGTGGCACAATTACGTGTCACATCGCATCAAACCTCTGCTGAACCTGGACCACAACCTTCATATCTAATCAAAGTCGATGAGTAGAAAATAGTTTAATCAGATTCATCCTGTAAATGTACTCCCACCCTCAGCTGCTTGTAACATTGCACACAACTATAAAGTGATCTTAATGCTATAAAGCATTGGGTTAGAAAGATTGCCCAATGACTCAGATCCCAGCACTATTTGGGATGGGCAGCCACTCTATTCTGTGATAAATATGATACCTCTGACAAGTCGGACTAGTGAGCTAGAAAATAGACAGAAGTAAAGGATCTTATTTGAGTTAAGTTGACCCAGGTGAGGCTCAAAAGAGGACAAACACATGCTTGCTTTGTGTGAAAATGCAGTATCTTTAGATTACAGTATTTCTGACATGACTGCGAAGTCATGCAGGAAATCTCTAAGTACAGAGTGAACAGGTACTACTTCCCTTGCTCTGTTGGTAATATTAACTAACCATTTATGGCATGGTGTCAAGTCTTTGACTGACAAACAGCGGTGTAATGACAACCATCTGGCATGGTAATGAAGGTAGCAGTGGGAATGAGATGTTTTAATTAATGAAAGCCACTCCATTAGCTCTGATGAGTGGCTTATCAGCTCCGGCTCATTATGCAAATGGAATTAAGAACGCCGAGCGCCCTGCGTCATTAATAACAGAGCTGTTAAGACGTTTGGTTCAAAGTGACTTCCTTTGACCAAGGATGGCCAAGAAGTCATCAGCTGTTCCAACAATGACATAATGCAGCAACAGACTTTATGCATACAGTAGATATACATTTAAATGTGATGTTTATGATTTGTACTTACATGTACTATTCATCAGTATCTCCATGTTCCGAAAAAAAAACAAAAAAACAAAATCTGAATCTAGGAATGAATTTAAAGCTGCTCAAATCATTTTTATGTAAATAATCAATTATGATGTGTAATGTTAAAGGGGTTGCTGGCAGTGATGCTCTGTGGAGCTGCTTCTATCAACCTCGACCAAAATATTGCTAAAAGGAAAGTGGATATTGGATTTACATTCATTAGGTGGACAGTACGACAAAGTTTTTCTTCAGGTTCACAGGATGTGTTAATAGTCAACTCTTTCAGCTTGTTCTGCTGCCCACAAGTGGCCAAAAAGAAATCTCTGAATGTAGCTTTATTGTTGTTATTAGATGTAATAGTAAATACTTAAATAGTATTACAGCTTTGGGAAACATAAATAGAAAAAAGAGAAAAAGTTTATTTTTTTCTCAGTGAATCTAAATGAAGAAGGTCGTGTTTCAGCAGGGGGCGCCATAACCTCCATTTACCTGCTCGAGCATTTAAAAAAAATGGATTTTAATTTTTTTTTAAACTTTTCATTGCAATTATATGGCTGTGCATCTTTGTCTATCTATCTATGTCTATATATCTGTGTGTGTGTGTGTGTGTGTGTGTGTGTGTGTGTGTGTGTGTGTGTGTGTGTGTTCACATGGGGTGGAACACACATGGGGTGGGGTTGTGTGCTTCTTTTCGACCCTGTGGTCATTAATCTCACTTGCTGTCAGGGTAATGGACACTGATGGACAGGATTGTGTTTGCTCGCTCACTCTCTCTCTCTCACACACACACAAACACACACACACACACATGCACAAATACACGAACCTACACTCACACATACACACCAGTACCTCTCAGTGCTGACAGCTTTAAACACCCCCCCAGCCCCACCCCACACACACACACCCCACACACAATTCAGTTACTCATTCACAGAAGCTGACGGCCATTCACTGAATAATCCAAAGCTTGCTCGCTTCTTGACGGTGCATGTGTGTTTGTGTGTGTGTGTGGTGTAGATATTCCTCACGTTGTGGGGACGTAAATCTATTTACACAGTTATGTTGTCACGTTATGGGGAAGAAAAAAAAGTCTCCTTAATGTAAATCATTGATTTTAGGGTTGAAGACTTGGTTTAAAGTTAAGGTAAGTTTAGGGTTATGTGAAGGTCAGAGTAAGGGTTAGAGTTAGACATGTGGTGGTTATGGTTAAGTTAGAATAGGTCTCCAGGAAATGAATGTAAGTCAATGTAATGTGTACTGAAAAGATGGAAACCCAATGTGTGTGTTTGTGTTAAGTGTTCACCAGTCAGCTGTCACTCCCTCTGCTGGTTAATCAGAGCACTCGACCCTTTTTCTGTTTAAATTGGTCAAATCTACCATCAGGGCCTTCATTAAGTCACTCTCCCACAGGGTTTCCACAATTCTCTAAAACATCTGTATGTTACATTTCCAGAGTCACAGTGAGGTTAGCAACACCCCCCCACACACACACACTAACCATGTCCGCTTTGTCCAGGCTGCCTGCTTGCTTCCTCTACATTTCAAAGCAATTATTCTATGTTGATTTAGCTGTCATTGGGGGCATGTGTTCGAGTGTGATTTATAGAGCACCCGCCTGGTGCCAGTTGACTTGCGATAAATTGCACAATATTCCGAAAGGCTCATTTGCTTAGCGCTACATTAGGGGGCTGATGATTGCTACACAAAGCCATGTAAATGAGTTCTGAGAGGGGCCCCATCATTCAACATGTCATGTAGCCAATCCCATTATTATTTATGACTGGAGCTGGGCCATGTTTCCTCAGAGGCCAGGCGAGGCTCATATGTGTGCTCTGACAGCTCAGCTCTGACTCTGTGTGTGTGTGTGTGTGTGTGAGAGAGAGAGAGAGAGAGAGAGAGGGTGATATAGACCATATCTGTGTGCAGAGCAGGAAGGAGCCAGGCAGTCTGTGTTATCTGCTGGAGGGTGAAGATTAAAAGATGGTAATGATTGTACATGGTTAGATGGAAAGATGATCAACTAACTTGTTCAATCTTCTTGTTTTTCCCTCTTTCAGTCTCTTTGTCTCTCATGTAATAATACACACACACACACACACACACACACACACACACACACACACATACACACGCATACACTGTCTCTCTCTTAACAAGCTTATAAATCCAGAGATGTCTCCAAACAAAAGCCTCTTCAGTGCACGGACGATGTAGGAGTTCATTGTGTTTATTCACTCTTATCTCCGTCATGTCAGGACCGGCGTGAAGAGCCTGGGCCTGGGTCTACAGTATTTGGCCTTTTTTCACGGTCGCTCAGACATGTCATAACACCGCTACTTAGATTCACTGCTGTCAAACATGTCAGCTCTCCAAACCATAACAAAGATAACAGAGGCTGTGCTCTCAGATCCATCGCTCAGCAAGGGGATATCTGCATGTGTGTGCGTGTTGACATTACAGCTGAGCTGTTATTTGATCAGAACGGTGATCTAAGTGTCTGTGGTGATTAGGTGTAATCTGCTTTCCAGGGCTGTGATCTATGGTCTGCAGCTGTATGGGGAGGGTGTGTTATTTGTGTGTAGCAGGCAGAAATGACAGCTGTAGACAGACAGTAGAAAGTTGTGCTTTTCATAAAGACATGAAAGTGTGTTGTTGCAGCATATAGTTAACCGGTAATCCCTTAACACCATGTATATGTATACATGTACAGTGTATGACCCCTGACTCTGTTGCAGTAGGTATTATAATATCATCCAGTTCATATTTGCTACTATTATGGAAAAATAGATATAATGTTAGCCCATGTAAGCCTATTTGTTCTATTTGAATTGCAAAGTTAAGATGTGGGTGGCGGCCGTGCATCCCAGGCTGTGTCCAGACTTTCTCTGTTGTTCACTCATATAAACAATAAATTGTTTAAATTTCTATATCCAACCAAAGCATGGAGTCATCCAGAAGGAGACAGATTATCTATCCATTCACAGAAAAGGAGCATACTCTGAACATAATACAGTATATTTGTTGGCCTGATTGTCTGTTGAGAATTTGCTGTCATGCATTAAGATTTAAGTTACTTGTAAACCCACTATGTAATCATCTTTTTTTCTTTTTTTTTTTTAATCCTAAACCATGATCCCAAATGTTACAAGAGTAATCATAACCACTCGCATGCAACAACCATCATGAGCAGTTTGCGAATTTGTTTCCATCAGCAGTAACATTATCTTGGTAATAATCCAAGAGGAAACTTGAGTCAAATTTCAGCTTCCTCCAAATCAAAGAGGGGATTGAATTTGTTGCCCACACTGATGACTGACGCTGGTTCGACGCCATGCCTACTGCTGTGTCTGATAATTGTAAAATACACACCAGAAAGAAAGAAAGAATATCACAGGTGAGGTGCTGAGGTTTCTATGGACACATTTCTTGCCTTGAGGGTTATCCATTATAATCCTCTGTACCTGCTTGTGACCACAACTTGGATTCGGCTGACTACAGAGGGAGCAAACGACACACTACCACTAAGTATTAGGTGTATTACTTTAACATGTTGGGAAGATTCATTAACTAGTGATACAAAGTTATCTGAAAAAAACCTCAAGCATTTAGTTTTCAGAGAAGTTAAAGTATTTTCAGCTGTTCTTGCTCCATTCATTTACTCCATTATCTTTCTTTCTCTCTTGTTCTCTTATGCTTGCTTACTCCTCATGCGTCCTTCATTGCCTCTTCCCATCTCCTCCTCCTCCTCCTCCTCCTACTCCTCTCCACTGGAGCTTTTTGTTTTTTAACGGATGAGTTATTGACTTAAGCAGGGCCAATTAATCAGGGTGTAATGGGGCTGTAGGGAGGCCCAGGGAAGCCATGCATCATGGGCCAGAGATGAGCTCTGTCAGCCTGCTCATACAGCCCTCCTCAATCACTCCCACATTAACGCCAGGCAGAGATGAGGAGGAGGAGGAGGAGGACAAGGAGAAGGAGAAATGAGGATTGGAAAGAAGAAAACAGGGAGGAAGAAAGAGTGAGACAAGAGATGACGAGCATATGGAGCACGTATACATGCAGGATAGATGTGAGTAAGACAGGGGTGTTTGTGAGGGACCACACGTAGACTGTAGACTTGCCACCCAAGACCATCAGCACTGCTGTTGTATTTGGCAGCCGTGTGTTTCATCTGATCTTACCTCCGGTGGCCTCTGAGTGTATGTACGTATGTGTGTGTGTGTGTGTGTGCGGGTTTGTGGCGGTGTTTTTGTGTTGTGTCTGGTTCAGATGAGATCAAACACTTGATTGCACTTTATACCCAAACATGGCATACCAGCAACATTATAACATACAAACAATGTGAAATATCTGCTGTTACTGCATTGAGTAATAGCAAAATAATCAAGATAATAATCTTCATGAGAGACATTGCAATATATATTTCTGTGAGCTCTGTTCTGTGAATGTGTGTATGTCAATAGCCAGTGGTGGGAGAAGTAATTATTATGTCTCTAATCTTTTCTCTAATATTGACATTTTTATGAGTATTTGTGTAAATGTACTCATAACTGTAATAATGCTATGCTAATTTTATATCATCCAGTGTTTCCTTCTCTAAATTTACGAGTTTTACTGATCAGACTACCTGTACCTTCCTCATTATTAATAACAAGTAAATTACCAAATGTGTTCAGAATATGGGAGGGACGGAGGATTCAGTAACAGCTGGTACCCACATTGTGGCCCACCCCCCCATAAAGACCTGCCCCTGGGCAAAAGCAGCACTGCGGCAGTGGGTTCATGTAAAATTCATAGCCGACAATGTCAGACACATGTTGTTCCACTCAGCCTGATTGATTTATCTGACTTCTATTGGTAGAGCCTTTACAAATATCACGGACATGTGTCAATCAATGGCTTTAGGCCTACCAAGCTGCTGTGTGTCAACTCATAATCCCCCCTATCACGACACAGTTACACTGGAGTAAAATATCCACTTAACATGCCGTCCATCACTTTTATCTCCTTCAGCTAGTCCTCTCCTTCTTTTATGTCTGCCGTCTGTCATGGTGGAAGCTGAAATATTGCCTTTTAAAGTATCCCCTTTTTTTTCTCAGTTAAATCAAGAACAGGATGTGAGATAGAAACATAATAGCTGCCATTTTTATCCAAAGGGCCTCCCGGTACTATGAATGCATACATTTTTAATATGGGTGGCCGTGAGAGTTGATCTCTTGACCCGTGGCAGTGTTACTAACATGCTATACCCACTGACCTTCAGTGGACCAGTTTCACCCTTAAGATGCACAAAAAAAGGTTAACACATTTTGTTATTTATGTGATCAATGATCAAGGATCAAAACTTCACTGTGAAACCCTTTTGAGAATTGGCAGCCTTGGACAGAATACTGATTTTTTTTACCAAACTACTTATAATGGCTACTGCAAAGCCAAAAGTAGCTCAGCAAAGAGTATGTAAAGCACTTCCCCTGTAGTGGAGTGGAGTGGAGTGGAGTGGAGAAAATCTGGTTTCCGGTGACATCTGCAGTGTTTTTGCCTCGGGGGCTGAACGGAGTTGCCAAGATAAACTTGAGGGAATACAGCAAAGACATAAGTGAGATAATTTGAAGAACAAACAACTGTCACACATTCACTTCTTTACCCTATCCTCTAAATGCCTGCTTACATACAGTATATCTGCAGGATTTATCAGTGCACAAAATTCAATATGTATATTAAAGGCTCACACTTTGTTATGGATTTAGTACAGGTTGGATAACAAAACATCTTCCCATTTATTGCATGTGGAAAAAAGTAGATTAACAGAATTATATAAGTATATAGACTGATTGATCATCATATCTGTGTACCGAACTGGTACAAGACACACAATGTAGACTGTGGAATCTCAGATACTGGGCTGTAGGATATTGTACATAAGAAATTCACCACAGGAAATTAAACATTACCGGTATATATAGATAGATATATTACATAAAATATGAAGGATGTAGAGTCAAGCATAATATGATGTGGAACTTTGGATGTAGGATGTAGGGCATAGAAATTAGTGTGTAGGAGTTGGCACACGAGAAATTCCCATACAATAAATACAAAAGACAATTAAATACTGTATAATACAGTATACTGAAAAGGGTAAAAATGTTTCTAATTCGTCTCAAAAATTGTTTATGAATCCAGATGTGTCTCCGAACATGAGATACTTCAGAACGGTGACAGTGAAGATTATCTTCACTGATTTACTATGAGTACAGTCTTCTTGTTGACAGACACACACAAACACACTTCACACACAACTCTGTAACACTTCATGCTAGTTTATGAATGTATAGCGGCAGTGCCAGTAACTGATATTACCTTTTGCGAGTGTGCATGCATGCATGTATATTTGTGTGTATTGCATCAGTAGGCACGTTGGCGGGAAACAGAGCTGAGAGAGTTGATTGTGCCCTCAGATAGAGTGACATGAGAAGAATGGTGGTGGTTAGATTTTCAAGGGATGGGGGTTGTTGTTATGGCGCCCCAGGGCAGACTGAAAGACATGTTTTGAAATGTGGCCCTTAACGTCCATAATCCAGCTCGATCTGGCTGCTTTGCACAGCCAAACACCTACTGTATATGTCAATTTGGCATAACAAGCATAAACAGAGCAAGAAAAAAAATACTTTTTTTTGCTTACAGTCAACAATAGTAAGTAAAATGTACTCTCCTCCTACTGCGCTAACAATCAATGAATGTACATTTTTACATGGAGTCAGTCCAAAGTCAAAGTCAACGCTGGAGGAATTAGCACAGGTACTACAACCAAGACCTTTACTGAGAAAACAAGCAGCCTCCATCAGTGTTTAGATCACTTTTAGCAGGGTGTGCTGCTGTGTCAGCTTTTTGGGGGGAACACTGCAGAACTGCACAAAACAGAATCACAAACAGATCATGTCTGTGGCAGATGGTGGAAAAACTTGCCAGATAGAATCAACACCAACATGTCTATCTCCTTCACGGAAACCTAAAAGAAAACAAACAAAGGTGGAAAAGAAGAAAAGAAGAGTGAAGGAGAAGCCAAAACAAAGCACACAGAATATGAACAAACCTCGCTGTTAGCAGATATGGTTGTTGGCATTTTGTGACTTCCATCTGCTAAATAATGAATGGTCATGGTGTTTTTGACGGTTGTGATATAGCTTTAGGAAAACATTTACAATATACAATCGTATTTGCATGTAACAGAATTTCAAACCCAGTGTGTTTGTTGTGCTGATAATTCAGTTCAGCAGAGTTTCATGATGATGTCTATCCAAGTCTCAAAAAGTGCTTCAACTGTCACTCATCTTAAACTAGTACAATTCATTTTACAGTAACACTGATCTTTACAGTGGTACATAATACACCTTGAACATTTAGCACTGCAATGTATTTGGATAGCAGCTGTGGTTAGCAGCGGTGATTTCTTCTTATATTACTGTCAGTGCAACGTAGGCAGTCTCTCTGTATGAATCATTTCTAATAACTAAACTCTTCTCTTCCTTGCAAGGTCCAGTTAAGTGGAAGCACTTTTTCACTGAGAAAGGAAGTGTTTAAAAAAAAAGTCCTTTTGCATGGGTAGGGCGCAGGACCTCCTTTAATGGCCCTTGGGTGCTTCCAGACCTAAATTTGAGGACTGGAAGCCTAAATTTGAGGTCCAGTGGAGTAGACAACCCAGAATTGAACTGCAGCATTTGGCTAATGACTGAGAATATACGGATAAAAGGAAAAAGGAAAAAAAAAAATCAACCCTTTCGATTCTATTTCTGTTTCCTTGCAACTGCCGGTGACACACATACACACATATCTACAACCCCATCCTCCACACCACCCACCCACCCTTTCTCTCTCTCTCTCTCTGGTGGTTTATGGGTAATTCGAGTGACACATTTAAGCAGGAGCTGTCAACCCTGTGTATGTACCACTGAATGGCAGAGCCACTGAACACTGGCGACAGGCGCACGCACAATCCACATACATATCCTACCCTCCATTACTGTGTCACCCGAATACTGCAGAGGCCTCACTTCAATTTGTCCTCTGAAAGCATCTACACATACACACACACACACCATCCATAAGAACTACTGTCAAACACAGACATTCGGACATGTAGCATTGACCTTGGCTGTTATATGGTCCCCTCTGTGTGTGTGGGTGTGTGTGTGTGTGTGTGTGTTCATATACATTCAGGCTAAAACTGAAGACGAGAAGGAGAAAAGGCAGAGGAAAAAAAAACTGGAACATGATGCACAGTGCTGTCAGAAATCTCCTCTTCTTTGCTGACATTTGGATTTACACATCTCATTTTCTTGAGTGACAAAGTACATAAACACATGCTTCAAGTTGAAGAGCTTGGCAAGCTGCTCCCTTCCAACACACATGCATACATACAGCCCTGGTTCTTGCGTTTTTTGGATGAATTTAAGAAAGGGGAGGGGATGTGACATTTAGTCTTTGATCCATGGAGCTCTCTTTTAGTCTCTGCGCTCGTGATGACTGATGAGTCAAGTTAGATGGGGTTTTTTTTTTCTTATTTGGAGCATTACAGACAGTGGTAATAGAGGGAGTTAGACGCAGGCTGCCTTTGTCCTACATAAGACTTCAGTACTGGCTCTAAAGTTTATGCATGCAGGAAGTTGCTCAGGCTGAGCGACAGCCAACCAGTGTCCTTCATCGCCGTCTTGTCTCCGTCTGCCCATCGGCAACGCTGACAGCT
Organism: Pampus argenteus; assembly: GCA_036937835.1. Lineage (NCBI taxonomy): Eukaryota > Metazoa > Chordata > Actinopteri > Scombriformes > Stromateidae > Pampus > Pampus argenteus. Next base: position 16,509,611 of record CM072867.1, read on the forward strand.
TAAATGATGAGGTGACACACACCTGTCAGCGCTGAGTCTGACACACCCTGACAGACAGACAGACACACACGAGGTGGATGAACAGTTCACCAAACACAAACAGAAACGACCGCAGAGCTGCAGACACACAAACACAAATACACCCATATATATAAACATACATTACAACATGTAACTGTCCTGACCTGTATATCACTTTTTCTGCAAATGGATGTACAATTGTGTGTGTGTGTGTGTGTGTGTGTGTGTGTGTGTGTGTGTGTGTGTGTGTTTATTCTGGAAGTAGTTGCAACTGGAGTGGAGTGTACCTGAGAGCACAGTTTCATCTTTATTTGCTTGCTGGATTATTCAGGTTGTGTTTGACTGTAAATCAGTCATGACTGTCTGGCAAACACACTGACAGCCACAAAATCACCTGCAAGTCTATTTACACATGCCAGGAATCTGACTTGCTGCTGAAGCTGTATACAAAGTACATAATAAAGCTGTCAAAGTTTTAAACAGGGTGGCAGGGCTGTGATTAAAAGTTGGCACAGTAAAGTTTCTGTAGCGCTAGAAGAGTTGGGCCGATATAATGGTTAGTTCAGGGTCAGGCCAGTGAAAAACAGAATTTCAGCTGGTCTGATATGATAAATGTATTTGCTCTTATTATTCAACAGACTTGACAGACTAAAAAGTATATTTTCAGACTTTCCTTCACAACACATCATAACACATGCAGTTTTATTTGTCCACGTTTTAAGATATATGTCTCTCTGATTTCTGCTTCTGCCCCTAAACAATGTAGGACAACACAATTAAGGTTGTGGTGCTTATAGTATTGAAAAATGATATATAAAATATTCAAAAGCCCAAAACAGTGTCACCCAATACTCTAGTTTACAGAACTGTGATTTTCAAGTAGGAGTACTACTGTGTACTACTGTCTGTGAAAAAACTGTACAGTGCATTATATGCCACTAGGGGGTCTTTGTCAAGTCTGATAGGATATGTCTCATGGTTCTCCCAGGTTGGGCTTAATATATATATATTTTTTAAGTCTGCTTTACAAAATGTGGTATTGAGGTATGGACAACATGGGCATTTACCTGGGAGGGTATAATGAAATATGTTATTGAGTTGCATTATGGGAAATGTAGGATGAAACCTTTTTGGAGCTTAACCCATACTTGCGATTAAAGATCAGCCTCTGCTGCATCAATTTTGACATTTGACAAAAAAAATCAGTTTTTCTGGAGTATCCTAAGTTTATAAAGTGCAATACTAAATCGCTCGAGTGTGCCTTTAATATCTTATGATGGTATAAATCTGTTCTTCAAAAGCCAAAGACCATTATTAGTTAAGTCCTAGAATGCATGTGAACTGGGTTCTTTGAGGATAAGAGGATTTTCCCTGGTATTGTCAATCTCTTTCTTGAACTACTTTTGAGCAACAGTAAATGTATTATAACCAGGGCTCCAGTCATAGGACAATTATTCCCAGTCAGAAAATAACAGCATTTACAATATGGCATATCTAGTAAAAGTTCTATATAAGAATGTCTATGAATTTTGGAATATGCAAAATATTCAAAAAATATGTTATTATTATTATTTTTATTCTTAAAAACCTAAAAGGCCTACTAGTTTATTTAAAGGTTGTAGAATTATCACAGAAGTAAGTCTTTATTATTTAAAAGGATGTATTGTATAACACTAATAAGAATCATTGGGGTGTGCTGAATAGATTGTGTATGAATATTAAACAGGAACATAAATTAACAAAAAACTAAACCAGGGCAGAGTTTCTGGATTTAATATCTAGCACAAAAACTTTCATACTAGCCTATAATATGCACTATACGACTGGAACAAACAAAGCATTACATGTTTGATGTCACATCATATTATTATCAACATTATTTAATAATCATACTGTAGGTTACCAATCATCTTCGTTGGAACACTGGACATGGTGACATGACGTCACTGATTTCAGATATAGCATGTATAGATGTGTGCATTTGTATTTTTATCCTTATAATAAAGATTAAGCGACAAGATATACATTGCTTTCAGTCAGACATGGTCAGTGTTTACTTACTCAGTGCTATAAACATAAATAAATAGATTACCTTGCTGCACCACTAGAGGGATTCAGGTGCCAGAGCTGAATCTAGATAGAATCCAGACTAAGGACCAAAACAGTACAAAATGGGGCCAGAGAGACATAAGAAATAAAGTACTTGAAGAAGTTGCTTTTTAAAATATCTGCTTCATCTTAGCTTACAGTACTAGGCTCATGCTTGCAGTAACTGGTCACTTCAAACAGCACAACAAAGAAGAAAGTCTTATGAGCTGTAGAACTTGTGCGGGGGTCAGTAAGGTGATGAATCTGAATTTATTCCTTCAGTCTGTGCGTCAGACTTCACTGTAATATAAAGAATAAGTCATATTTACTCCCACAAAAAACAATGATGCTGATAGTGACAACTATAACTTATTTTGACTCAATCCTCCATATACTGGAGCAATACTCACTAGAGCACCAAACGTGTATTAATCTGAAGCTGAAAATAGTTCCCATCAAATGCACTATTTATATATTTTGAGTAATATTTGCTGAAAAAATAAAACTACAGTGCCAGTACCTCTTCCCCTCAGTGAAGGTGTAGTTCAGTTATAATTGTCCCTGTCTCATAACAGAAACCTTCATAACTCTCTGTAGCCACCTTGTAGTGTCAATTCAAGCTTTAATACAATGTTAAATGTGATGTTAAAATAGATTCAGCAAAAAAACATGTATAAAATAGTGGTTGTTATTTGACTACATGTGTTGTAAGAGAGTATCCTCTTCAGCAAACACTGCTGTATCTTCTTAAAAGAACACATTTCCATTTGTCTGCAGTCCAGACAGTACTTTTCCATTTCTCGTTGCTGTGGACTTTTCTTTATGTCACTCAAGTTATATTTAGACTTAATTAATAGCGATGGAGGGAATGTGTTATTTCAGCCTTTAAAGCAAAGTATTATTATCAGTGTAACTTCTATGCTCTTGTTACAGTGTACTGTATTTGCCTGCACAGACATGCACAAAACTCTCCAACACACACACACACGCACACTGTTCAGTGTATGTGTGTGAGTGTGGTGTGACAAAATGCCTTAATTATGGATTAATTGTGTCATTAGCAGGTTTCTGCTGTTGGCACCACATTGGGCCTGTCAAGGTTAATTACTGGAACATGTTTATTTGCTGTCAGCCACTGCCGCAAGCTGTCACTTGCATGGAAACACAGACAAACACACACAGAGGCTGTTCACTCAAACAATTCACAGGGCACCTCATGTCCCTCAAGTCTTCACCATATTCCTCAGCTATTTTGTTTCTGTTTTTGCACACGCAGTTTCCCATGATCCAGAATCATGGGGTGATTCTGTGGGCCTATTTCTTACTACAGATGCAGTCCCCATCTCTCAAAATTATGCTTACTAACAACAGCACTTAAATGGGTCTGCTTAAAACATAGTGTGACCAAAACAGTTTATATATCTTCAAATAACTAGCTTCTATCATTTTTACATTTCTGTTTCTATGGATAGGATTATATTGTATTTGACTGGTCTGCTTGGCAGGGAGTAGGTGTTGTTTTCAGGTTCACAGGTCTGTTATGTTTTCTTTGTTACATGACTTAGATTGGCTTGTTACACTGAGAAAGTATTCAATCTACTCAATCAGACAGAGTCATGCATGTACATTTATTTATGAAGTTTAAACATGTTTAAACTAATAGATACGGTCACTAGTCTGGATAAAGAGTGGGTTCATGAAAGGAAAGGAATAGGAAAAAGAGAATACCATAAATCACCACCTATCAGAAGAATACGATTTAAATCACTGACATGACAGTGAAACAGCAATAATGGCCAGTATGTAGTATGACTTATTAAAACTAGCCCAAAAATTGATCCAGTTACTCCCCCTTAATAAACAGCAGCTGGCTAGTTGGTATTTGTGAGACTGGCAACATAACTCTTCAAGCATGGACTTTTAACCATGACAACTCAGGAGTATTAAAAGATGGGAAAGGAAGTAGGACAGACTAACAGAGAAAACGAGCATGGTCGCTTTGATTGATTTCAGATGTAATCTGCTCACTGACTCATGTCCTGTCATCTGTCTCTCTTTTTCTCTCCATCTCTACTAGACAGACAACGGCCATCCATTAAAGTCCAGTCAGGTCCCGGCTGAACAGCTGTGAAAAGATAAACCATTTATCAGCCTGTCAGTTCTTGCTGTCTGGTTGTCCAAGACCCAATAACTCTGTAACACACATATACAGTATACATAGTGTTTGATATATATTTTTCACTGTTAGAAATAAGAACAAAATGTGTCAATACACACTGAGACGAACAAAATTTAAAAAGTGTGTTCACAAAACACACCTCAATCAGTCAATTAACATCCTGACACTGTGACTAACAGGCTGAGACAATGACAATACGTAAAATTATAGCAAAGCCTGCCACCTGCTCCACAGTCCCATCCAGGAAACATGGACTGAGGGCGCCATCTACTGCACAAGCCCGCCATCACACCATGTTATCATGTGTTCATATCATTAGGAATTGTTTAAGTTAACCCCAAAATACAAACAAGAAGTTTGAAACTGGTATTGGCTATTCACATGCACGTGTTTGAATGTTTAAATGTGATCTTTCTGTAATTCGTCACCAGTTTGACTTGCTAAATAGTCCTTCTTAAATGCCATTATCACATTAGTAAATATTAATACAATCAGTCAGGTTTGCATTTTATATCCCAACATTCATGAAATATAACTGCTTAAAACACAATCGCTGTTTAGAAAAGACCCTTTTCAAGACATATTTTGTTACAGCACAGGTGTAATTAATATCAATAAGGTGCTGCAGTTTCAGGTTGCTGGTACTGTGTAATGCATACTGGCTCGCTGTCGTCATGTACTGAGATATTTGATTTAATACAGCCGTCATTACCGTTATTGGTAAAATCATTCAGTGTTTGGAAACAATAAAAAAGTCTTACAAGGGTGACAGGCTGTAGGCATGTCTTATGTCTGGAATCACAAGTTGTACTATTAATTTCATGTCATGTATGATATGACATACTGTCTTGTAGCTCTTGGTGTCACAAAATGGTCCAACTATAGGCCATATCTTGCATGAGTGCAACAGTAAAATGCCCAGATTTATATATCTTAAAATTAAATGTAAAAGTAAATTATCTCTAATGTTAAAGTACTAAACAGGTCATATGGCTTTGAAACTTGATCTACTTACCCCGCTTCTATCAAAGTAGAAAAACAAAATTTAGTTTCTGAATCAATCCATGAAAAAAAATGAACACACATATTGTGATTTATGTGCATTAGCATTTTAATTGGACAAAGCAAGAAAACATTGATTACAGTAGCAGAGTCATCGGTTCTCAGGGCTAACACCTTTCTAAACAAAAGGGTCTGAAAATGTCTGTAGGCACTGCCTAATTAAAAAGAGTATCTTGTCAGCTAAAAGAAACCAGCTCTATAAGGCAACAGTTACATTGTAGGCCTCCCCCATTTCTCTGGCAAAAAAGAGCAAGTGTAAAGGTTGAATTCACTCAGATGTTTGATATAAAATACTGGCATTTCAATAGATATTTAAAAAACATCATTAGTGTCAAACATATTCACCCCTTTAACATTTGAAGTGTGTTAAATTTTAAGTATGCACTGCATGGCAATGCTGTCTTATCCCTGCATGGAAGAATCATGTGTGTTGCACTGTGCCAGTGTCACATTTGATAGTGCCACTCTGCTACGTACAATGTTGAGTTAACTGTTGAGTTATCAAAACAAAAAAGAAAGCAAGCACCCACAGTTAACAGTAGCATTTTACTTACATCGTTTCAAATGAATGAATGGTTATTTACACGTGGCGAAAAGATTTGAGGCTGTCCGAAAGATATGAAGGAGAAATGGAATGCCAAAAAAAAAAAAGGAAAACGCTCTTGGTTGTCAAATTTGTCCCAGTACAAGAGAGGAAAAACTGTGCAATATTTATCTGCCCTTACAGAGAAACAGCAGTGGCAACAATCCCTGCAATTGATTTTAATCCAAGAGAGAATGAGAACAAATTTAACAGATTTCCATTCCTCAAATAATAACTAAGGTTCATATCTAAGCACGACTCAGACTTTTAACAGTTTCTTAAAAAAAAAAAAAAAAAAAAAAACTTTCGGAGAGGAAAGGTGTGAAAATGGAAGCAATTTGTAAAACCCGGGAAAAAAAAAATTTCAAAAGTTTCTCCTTTACAGTTTTATACTCATTTACAGTTAACTTAAAAATGGTAAGAGCCCTGGTTCATGGCCAGTCTTGCCTACCACAAAGGGTGTGTGGGTCAAATCGCTCCTCCCTGGCTCCCCCCTCCCCCCTCCCCCACACACACACCCACCCAAAGAAATTCCATTTACACCACCTATAGACGTCAACCTTCCCATTAGGTTCCACATCCCAGTAAGTCTTAGTCCTGCCACAAATGGAGGTGGTGTTACACAGCCCCGTGGGGCACCTTACAGCCAATAAGAGGCTGATGGTTGACAAATCTCCCACCCTGCCCCCTTATCAGTGTGTAGGGTATCCTGCGGCTCCCATACCAGGCTGGTTGGCTAGCATACTCCCATTCAATCCCTGTGTAGGCTCCATAACCCCACCGTTACTGATGGCGCTCATGCCAGTCCACCCAGCACTGGCCGGTAAGTGACTGCAAAAAACGAGGTAAAGAGAGAGAGAGAGAGAGGGAGAGACAGAAAGACAAAATGCCAGCAGGTTAGAAGAGACAAGGCGAAAGGGAGCCAAAGGGACGGTATATATTAGAGCTACTAGAATTTGGACAGGCTAGAATGAGAACAAGAAGGCAAACAGAGTTATCAGAAGTTGTGAGGGTAAGGCAGGCTGGGCAAAAATCAAGCTAGCAAAAAAGGAAAAAAGGGGGAAAAAAAACAAAAAGTGGAGGGCTCTCGGGTAGGTAAGTGTAATTTGATTGAACATGGGTGGACAAGCAGACAAAGAGCATACAGGCTAAGCGCAGGAAGCTAAATATTACTTTGTACCCCACCCCACAAACTGTAATAAGCCTATGCCTAACTCACACCGTAAAGAACAGTTTTGCAACATTTCTACATTTGGCCACAAATAGCAAAGACGTAACCTAATTCAGTGTAAAGATTGACAGCTTATACAGGATAAAGTTTATCTTCAAATTTCAAGTCACGAGAGGCCTGACCTCCGTCTTAAGAACTGTGCATTTACTGTACATATGACAATCAAAGACACCATCACTGCTTGCAGTTACATCTACCTCACATCTTTGTACATAGCCTATTTATACAGCTGTTCACCAAGGATGTTAGACGGTCAATAACATATGGCCTTTTCCTTTATTTTGTCTTGGGTGCACAAAACGCCACTACACATAGGCTGTCTGAATAAAAACAAAATTGGATTACAACCTACAAATGATATTTAATGTCCAACTGACATTCATATACAGATCAAATCTTCACGTCCTTGTAAAAAATAGATCATTGAAATCAAAATGAAAATAATGGAGAAAAAAAAAAAAAAAAAAAAAAAAGCAATGACATGAATGTTGACATACAAAAACAACTTAAAGAACACCATCCTTACACACAGTGGGACAAAAGGGAAATGCAATCATCATCAACAAACCATCTCTGGGTGAAGACAGTGAGCGAGAACTTAGATCTGGGCTTTTTGAGTTTATATGTAGTATAATATGTAGTCAATTATATGTAAATCCATTGAAATTCAAAAGTAAGCTTTTCACTAGTTTAAAGGCAGTTTGATAATTATCTTCGGAAAGACTGGCGGTTTTGAAATATTACGAACTAGAATTCAAGTGACAGAAACAGATCAGAGATGCCATTTTGGAACAAAACTTCAATTATCAGAATGTGCTGTGCACACTGAACATGATCAGCAACAAAATTAAAGTTCAGATTGTTTGGTATGTATGTATGCTGTTTTTTCCCCTCAATCTTCTTAAGATGAGCAAGGTGAGGGGCTGGTGAAGGGGGAAAAGGGATGTGGTGGGGTTGGAGGAGGGAGGTAATGGCTCCCTCCTGTGGCTAGAGCTGGCTCTCGCTGCCCCGGTCTTGATGGGGGTACTCTGGTGGTGCTGGAGTAGGAAGAGGCGGTGAAGGGGAGCCCTGTGCACACCGTGCTACTTACTTGAAGCCCTGCTGGTTCCAGGCCTGGCCATAGACGCCATAGGTGGGGACCTGCCACCCGTTGGGGACGTACTGGCTGATCTGAGGCCCGTTGCCGTACCACTGGCCCCACTGGCCATAGGGCTGAGCTGCAGGGAAGCCCATCTTGTTCTGCTGCAGGGCCAACAAACAATGGTTTAAGTATGGCTTCATGCATGAGATCGAGCCACCAAAAATACATAACTCGCTAAGGTTTAAGTACTATCTTTTTTTAATCATCAACTAACACACTGTCAAACTATTCATATTTCAGACAGAATACACAAATCTGATAACTCTTTTGAGTGCCATTCAGGGATTGTACATATGATTACATATCACATCTTCCTGATTGATGTCCCATTAAAATACTAAACCATTTCTTGGTTTGTGGTTCAAATCTACTAATGTTTTAAGTTACAAACAGCATTGTCAGATGTCATCTTATGTAGCCCTCCGTTTTATTTCTTAATACAAAATTTTGTATTTCCTTACCTGGGGCATAGGCATCTGCTGCATGGGGTTCATCATGTCCGGGGTCTCTTTACCCCAGTAGCATTTGACTATGTGGCCCTCTAATGCTGTACCATTAACTGACACAATGGCATGGGCTGCTGACTCATGGGAGTTAAACCTGGACAAAAACAGATAGAGTAAGGAAATAATGAATATTTACATCATGTATATTTACTCAGTAAAGATGACATGAACACTGCTGGAGATTTGTTCCATTAACAAACAGGATGAGTATATTTGGCATGTTGCTTGTTCACTAAAGAAGCATAATTAAAGTTCATACTCAAAGCAGGTTAGACAAAACTTTGCATTCATCCATATTGTTCCTACCACAAGAATAAATAAGAGTCCAAAATCTTGCATAAATATATACCATGCTGGTCATCTCACTGTAAACATTTGATATCAGTTCTCAATCAAGGTCCTCAGTGATCAGGGTATGGCAGGTTTTCTCTCCTACCTTGTAGTGAACTACATTTCCCTACAGTGCTGGTGTCAGCCCTTTATATGGCTGATCACTGGCAACTAGTGCAGCATACTTTGACCTTGCTTAAAAGAAAAAGACTGAAAGGAACATCAATATGAAACTTCCACATACCTCACAAATGAATAGCCTTTGTCAGGGAAAACTCTGATTTCCATAATTTGTCCAAAAGGAGAGAAGGTCTGTCTCATCAGTTGCTCTGAAAGTCAAACATCAGATATAATTTTTATGTGGGTTGATGTGCCATGGAAAAAAACATTTGCTGCACGAGAGACATTGCATACCAACATGTAATATGGCTTCCTGTCAGTAGTATATTTGCCTCATAGGTAACGACTTTGCTGATAAGACCACAGTCTTATCAGACAGACCACCTCTATAAACTCTGAACATTTTTAATGACTTAGATAATGCAGGTGATATTTTGTCTTTACATTATAAACAATGATCCCCCTGAACAGAATAGTGACTTAGTTTGTTTGCTACCAAGTATTCACAGTTTGACTCCATTACACAGAACACCATTGTCATCCTGCTTCTGTTTTTAATTTGACAAGCTGTAAGTCAATAACTACATGGGCTGTGTTCATTATAATGATGGAGTGCATCACCCAATGCAATGGTATTACTCTTATGTGTTTTAGTTGCTACTGGACATCATTTGAGTGGCACAGAAGCTACATTGATAAAGACAATACTAGTTAGAAGAAAATTAATTGTTGATTTTGGCCTCTTTGAGGGACTTTATGATGATTAAAACATAGAATGACTTTATCCTTTAAAGTAGTGCTCATTGGCATATTTGCCATTTTAATTTTAACTCTTTGATCGGTTTGAAGAATTTACGTAACACTACTACTGTCAGCATCATTAATAATGATAAAGGTATGCTGACCTGTCAGTCCTGTGCTGACTCCGCCACAGTACACGGTGCAGTTACTGGGGCTGGACTGACTCACTACTTCATCAAAGGATAGGTGCTTGGAGTTATCTGCCAGGAAAAAAAGACAGACCATGCTACTGTTAAGACACAAATCCAACATCCTGTGGAAGCAAGCAAATAATCCTGCTTATTTATGACAACGCACTTTCATAGGTGGTCTTTGGGGCCGGGGGCTTTCTTGTGGCCCAGTTAGTTCGGATCTGTCTGCCCCCTAACCACTGACCACCCATCTGCTGAATGGCGTTCTCTGCATCCTGCAACCAAGAAAGAATCTGGTTATTCCATTCAGCTGCAGTCTTAATACTGTTTGATTTTTTTTTTCTGGGTGCATGCTTATGGAAATTAAAACACTATGAGAACCCCGCCATTAACAATGGTATTAATGTGATGTTGCTCCAAGAACAATCATTTGGCAAGTTAGGTTTCAAGTCTACCTACCCATTTGTTGAAGAAAGACACAAAGCCATAGCCTTTAGATTTCCCTGTAGCCATATCTTTCACAACACGGGCATCTCTGTAAACAACCAACAGAACAACATCAGAAACAATATGAATGCATCACTGTAAGTTTCTAAATAAACTCTCTAATTGAAATTATAAATCCCATGTCCTGGAGTGACTCCTCTATGGAGGTAACTGCCAATGGTTTCTTTAATTTTCTTTACTCAACAGGTTTTATTGTAATGATTTTAACATTAGCTTGATACTTACGATATCCTGCCGAATGGACCAAAGGCAGCTTTGACATCTTCTGTAGTTATTTCTGGGCTGAGGTCTCCAACAAACACATGAAAATGATCTGTAAAATAAAAATAAAAACACATTCAGACATGACATATCTTATGATACACTACATTTCAAACTTTTCCAAGAATGACTTTCTATCTGAATATGCACTTTGTTAATAGTGAGGACAAAAGTAGTGTCTTGGAAAACCACATAGACAAGTTTTAGAACATTTAATATTGCAGTGTAACTACCACTACATTAAACAATCAAACATTTTCCTGTAATTTGCAGCATTTCTGTATTGGTGAATCAGATTTTTCCAGTCCATCAATGTAATACTGTATATATTCCCATTGTGAAACCCATGTACTTACTACTTGTGTCTTTTTTCTGGCTGGTTGGCGTCGTGGCCCAGTTGACTTTGACTTCCTGCAGAGAAGGGTAGAAAAAGAACAGGCCAGGTGGGGTATGTTTACATCATTTACAATAAAGCCTGAGAGTAGTATCTACTATAAGGGTGTATATAAGGCCGACTTAAAAAGGTACTGAAAAATGATCAAATCCACATTAAAACAGACTTTAAAGGTAATGTGCTGTGGCAGATGCTAGGAGATGCTTAAAATACATACACCACCCTATGGTCTAAAGATTATGTCTACAACCAATTGTTAGTATAAGTTAATAATAGGCTCTGAGAAAAGAAAAGAAAAAAAGTTGGATTTAAGACTACATTACCAGCGGGCATTGAGACAGGAACTTTTTTAACAATTGGCCTATCAACTTTTGACTCCAACAATTATATAACTGGACATGGGAATTACTTAGTAAAAAAAACAAAAACAAAACAGGAGTATACAGTAACCACGAAAGAATGAATGAATTATTGCATCATAAATGGACGATGTATTGTAAATTATTCTGACAGTGTGTCAGCCAATAAAAACAAATACATTTATTAGTGTATAATATCTGGTGGCTGCCAACAACTCACATCATTTTAAACAGAGTGGTTGTTGACCTCAACACCAAATCCAGAAACTTGACTCATTATTATACTGCCAAGCAACACTTTAATATTCTTTTATCAGTCCCTGTGGTCTCCTAAATGTTGCAAATTAAGATGCTAACGGTCTACTCTATTGTTCTCGATAACCGGGCTATCCAGTTACTCTCAAACATATTGTTACGCAACCTTCTTACATCTACCCTGAAAATTCTATTTACATTAAAGCATTAGTAGTAGTATTCATAGTAGTGTTCAATAGACATCTGAATTATGTTCTTTCTTATATATCATCTCAAAGCTCAAACTTCACTTTGCTTTGCTTTATACATTCAGGTCATTGTCATAGCTTCCTATACTTCAAGACTAGTATGTTTAGGAAGCAGCAATATGATTGGTTTTAACAACAGAAAGATTACTTTTTGGTAGTAGTAGTTACGGTCAAGATCAGACTTGGACCCTGTGTTGTTTTTTTCTTGTTTTTTTAAAACGGCACGCAACATATATTCCCCACACCCAAAGCCCACCCGTCCCCACTCACCCTGTAGATACGATAGCTTACCTTACCCATTATTTTCCTTCCATTCATCGCTGCCAATGAGGCAGCAGCATGCCTGTGGTCATAGAACTCCACAAAGCAGTACGGATCATTTCCAGCCGTCTGTTAACGGGAAAACAAGACTGATATTAAGTCCATGGTACATGCATCAATTTCCTCACTGCAGATGACAAGAGCTACCTACTGTAGTTTGGAGCGTTAGGACTGACATAACAGACTTGGAGAGGAAAAGCAATAACGCACATCTGTAGATTCAGACTTTCACAAGCATCATAAGCAGCACCACAAACCTTCAAGCCACTGTTGACTGTCACTTCGTACAGCCAAAAAAAATATATACCATGGGGGGGTATAACACTCACATCAACTATCATTTTACAGCTCTTGCAGGGTCCTATCTGTGTGAAGACCTGCAGAATAAGGGGCTCTGTGACATCTCTGGACAGATTCCCCACATACCTGCAAACAAGGAGAGAAATGGGGGGAATTGAGTCTTTGTCAAACAGGAAGTAGCATGCAAACAAAGGCTAGTTAACCGGGCTAGCCACAACCCACAACAAATCCTTGTATTAACATAAAAACAACATTAGTCGTGGACTAAATGCTAATGTAGATAGTGTTTATTTTACACATACAACTGGACTGGGGTTACCCCCTTCGTGGAGCAGTCCCAGGCCGTCTCTCTGAGCGTTGACGTGGCTTCTCTGCCAGCTAGCTAAAGATAACGCTAGCCGGTACGAACGGGCCTCATGCTAAGTGAGATGGCTGCTAACGATGGTTTACAAAATTACATCCAATCCACGGTGGTCTAGTTAATAATTGCTCAGTTATATTAAAACACGACTGCTTTTCTGGGTGTAACTTGGGTATCATCCCAGTGTAAACGTGTAAGCATTTTAGAAGTGGCTTGTTAGCATCAGAAGCTAACGAACGCTGACATTAGCGACCCAGTCAGTTTCATTTTCAGAGCCGTTACCGTGTATATATACGGATAAAACACACAACTTTACATTCATATCGAAACATGTTGTGTTGTTTTGTTACATTTTGATAAGTCGCTATTGTCGACATGGAAATATAACGACGAATACAATGTTCGTTTGTGACTACATTGCAAGGTTTTACAGTTTTTTAACTAAAACAACAACGTGGAAACATTTCGGACGCGCTGCAGTTAGACGGTGCCCTTTCGCACTCCAGGACGTAGACGGGGATCCCGCTGCTACTCACAAGGTTCTGGGTTGATCGTCCTCCATCATCAAGGTTTTAGTGGTCGCTTCCTGAGAGGTCCTTAATTCAATGACATACAAATGGTTTGTGGCTGAGCTCGAACGACGGCGAACGTAAAGGTTAAATCTACTATTTAAAGATGAATCTGTGGCCGACTCTGCGCTCACACACACCGCAGACAGCCTCAGTCTGATGCAAACAATAGGAAGTTGAAGATGGCGGAGGAGCGGCGTCAGCAGCGTCAACCTGCGCGCTGAAATGAAGCCAAAAATCAAGCGCTCTTTCTCCCACACACAGAGATGTGCCTACACATCTGTGTATGCATAATATGAAAAACACACCGACTCACTGGAAGCGTTGTATAATGGTGCTGATTATTTCTTATTAACCTAATCGTGATTGTAGCACAATCAGGCAACGTTTGAGGACATAACAGCTGCACACATCTGGGATGTGCAGCTAGATAGACTAAAATGTATCACACAGAGTGGTTGTTTTCAGTTACCCTAAATATAAGATGCTAAGTTAATATCTTTTTATTTATTTTTTTTTTATATCCCAGAGCAAAAACACGTGCGCCGCCCGGGAATCGAACCCGGGTCGCAAGAATGGGAATCTTGCATGATACCACTACACCAGCGGCGCCCATAGTAAAGCCGAGGGTACTATAGCTTATCAAGAGTCAATGTATTTTGACACTACATTATATGATAGTGGAAGTAGCAAGACAAAGAATCCATTTGGTGCACAGAGCAATACATGATGATAGGCTACTAAAATAAAAGCTTGACAAGTCGAGTTTCACCTGAACGTGAGAAACAAAAATATACATTTTATTTAATACTTTATTTTGTTTTATTAGGATTTTATTGACATCTAATACAAAAAGTAAAACAAGTTAAAGGTCACATTCTATATACAGAAACAGATAAGCCCTCTGAGACAAATGTATTTTGTGACTTTGGGCTATACAAATAAAATTTGATTTGATTTGATTTGAGATATGGCAGAAAAAACATACACAAAAAAAAAATCATATGAAACATCAGAATGAAAATCTGATAAGACATGAAAATCAGGAGGAGTTAAATATGTTGGTTTGTCTGTCTGAGGGAGAGGACTGGATTTGGGCCACTGCTGTATCTGATATTTTGTTATATTATCCTGCTTGTCATAGCCAGTTTATTTGAATACATAACCAATAAAAGACAGTTGATTTGAATCATAGTGAGAATTAATATGAAAAAGAAACATGGCTGGCATGAAGATTCAGGGTTTGAAAGAAGATGCCTGGTGTGGAGCTTTGTCAGAAAAGCACACTGTGGCAAGATGGATTGAGAATGAAGTGGGCAAAGTTAAACTGATGAGGCTTGATAGTTGTTGAGTTTTCCCAAACCTTTGCAGTAAGTATTGGGCGTTTAGTCATAGTTTGTTTGTTTGTATGTAGGAGGAATTTTGTCACTTTAGTAAATGTGGGGAGAATGATTGTGAAGGAGACTGTACAAAGGATCCCAAGTGTCATCTTTGCAAAGTGAGTCATGCAGCAATTGGAGGCAAACTGTGTAAAGCGAGTAAGGGAGGCAGAAATAACCAGGGTTAGATCTAAGAAGATTTAAGCATGAATAAGTAGGTAAGATATGCTGTGATGTGACACACATAGCTGAGGAGGATAAATCAATGAGGAAACATGCTTAGTTTTACTTTAGTGAGGATCAGGTGAAGTTTTCAGGCTTGTTGGCAATGGTAATTAACTGTACTGCTGGAGTAGATTTAAATAATTGTAGACGCATCAAGGTGAATTCTGGGTGATTCTGGTTCTGAAGATGTGCAGCAGCTGTTGAGAAAAGCCTTTAATTTAAGCCTTTAACACTTGAAAAAATAGAGAAGTTCTAGCTGAGTGGGAAATTGAAGAGAATGGGGTTATTATTTTAGTTAGTGGATATTTCAAATAATAGTTAGTAGTAGCAGTAGTAGTAGTAGTAATTTAAATCCAGTAGATGGCGGTAATGTAACATTTTGGATGACAACTTCCACTAAAACAAATGAAAGCAAGAACCCATAGACATATATACAAGAATCAGCATTCAGCCTCAACTCTGCCAGAATAACAACACGAGAAGAAGACCACAAGGAAAGATCTGAGTCTTCCGGTTTGCTCTTTCAAATCTAATTTTGCAGCTGAAGTGAATTTTTTTACACAGCTGGCCTGTTTAAAAATATTGCGAACCCGTGTCTGTAGAGGGCTGTATTACGCTTTCCAGTGCACAGCTTACCGGAAATTCATTAGAAGAAGAAGAAGACCGGAAGGAGGGTGAAATGGCATCAGCTGCTGGTTGTGAACATTACACGCGTAGCTGCTTATTGAAAGTGAGTTAACTTTGTAAACGTACCGTTTTAATCTTCCTTATTAATAAATATAACAATAATATTGGGCATGCCGCACATGGGCTATAACCATGGTAACCTATCAGTGTATAACGTTATGCAGCTTATGTCATTACGTTAGCTGCGTGACGAGTTCATTGTGTATCAGATGATCTCAACCTTTCTGTGATCGGTGTCGATACTCGACATGTTAGTCATTCATGTTGGATCCGTGAAACGTTCACTGAAAGAGGTTTTATTTTTTTATTTTTTGCTGTAATCATTTCTCCTGTTCATCATACTTTCTATTATAAGATCCCTTCATAATGTAATGTAAGTGATCTGGGACAAAGTCCATATAACTCATTCCGTGCAAAAAAATGTTTGTAAAAGTTTACTTCACGGTTCAGATAAATTCAGATTGCTCAAATCAAGTAGATATCCTTAAAAGAGCTAAAGTCCCTCTTTGTGTAACTATACATCCACTGCAGCTCAACAGGGACACACTGTGTGAGTAAACACAAAGCTGGAATTTGACTGTAAATGTGTCAGATATCCATTTGATATGACTAACTCAGACTGTTGAAGCCTCATAAAAGCTTCAGATGAACGTTTAAATGCATTTTTGCACATTGAAAGTAAATTTGAAGGTGTTCATTTGGGCCCCTTGACTGTTGTTTTATGACCACACTTGGAAAAACTGTGACACGTTTAAGTTTTCACCATAACTTGTGATATGAGTTTAACCACTCACCACTCCAGGTGTCGCATGCAATCACATGTTTCTATGTACTGCAGGCACCTTGCTGCGGTAAACTGTACGTGTGTCGGCTGTGTCATGATGCAGAAGAGAATCACCAGATGGACCGATTCAAAGTCAGAGAGGTGCAGTGCTCTTCGTGTGAGACAGTACAACAGGTAACTCCAGAGGGATCGCTTCACATTGTTTTTGTGTATGCCATGGTTAACCCACAATGAGGGAAAATAAATGGTCAGATTTGTTTGCTCTCATTTTTTTCTAGGCACAGCAGACATGCCAGAAGTGTCATCTGCAGTTTGGAGAGTATTACTGTGACATTTGCCACTTGTTTGATAAGGATAAGAAACAGTATCACTGTCAACCCTGTGGAATATGCAGGTAAGTAACAACTACATTTACACTCTTATATTAGCAAACTATTACTATTAATTACTAATTACTTTAGTACATAAGACACTAACAGTGATAAAGATATTTAGGGAATCAAATACCTTTTTTAAATTTGCTTAAAATGTGTGATTTACTTGCAATGAACACAACTCAAAGAAAGCAGATGCACCTGTGGTTGTTTTTATTATAAATTTTTACCATTATGGTACTACATGTATATGTTTTTATGTCAGTGGCACTGCAAAAAACGAACAAACTGTGGTGCAATGTTGCAATGTACCGTATCTGTGATATTCCAAAAGCCCCCTTTTTTGTCTTCACAATTTTCATTTCCCTCTTTTACTCTTTTAGCATTTAAATGATGAGATATGCAAAAAAAAAAACTAATACAAACCAACGTTGTTGTTGATGGGTATTGCTTTGGCTTTGATGTCAGTCACATAACCGTTGGTGTGTTGTCCTCCTAACATACTGTGATTTTACAATTTAGTCATGCTTGACATGTTTGTCATCTGTGCTAGTGACTCTCCACTTTGACTCTTACAGGATTGGGCCCAGGGAGAAATATTTCCATTGCGAGAGGTGCAATTTGTGTTTAGCAGAGAATCTGCAGGGAAACCACAAGGTGATTATAAACCTGTAGCTGTTTCTCATTCACCCAAATCATAACTTTATGATATATGAGTGTCATCACTGCTTGCTGTTTAACATTGTTTTCTATTGTTTCAGTGTGTTGAAAATGTTTCAAGGCAGAACTGTCCAGTCTGTATGGAGGTAATGAAATATATAAAAATGTCCGTGGCGTTGGATGGAGGAGATGTTAGATTTTAAAATGGTCATTTACTTTATTTAAAGTTTTATATGATTTTTTTTTTGTAATCACAGGACATCCACACTTCAAGAATTGGAGCACATGTTCTTCCATGTGGCCACCTTCTACATAAGTATGACTCATTGTTGTCTATACACTATCAGTGTGGAGTTGAATAATTGAAATGGGCTTATTTTGCTATTGTGCAAGATTTGTATCTATTCCAACTTTAATTATACTTAAGGACAAAACGTTAATGTAGGAAACACAAATTTCATAACAGATTGATTACTCAATATCCTGTGTAAAATAGGATGTTGTTGGAACCATGAAGAGAAGACAATTTAAAAAGGTGTCAAAATACAAATACATCAGTGATTTTTCTTTTAAGCCTTGAATCATTGTTCAAGCACCATTATGACATAAAGGTATCATTGACCCTGTTTGTTTACATTTTCTGCAGGACCTGCTTTCATGACATGACTGCAACTGGGTATGTCCAATGAGTTGTTTTGCCTGGTAATTGTATAGTTGAGTAAAATTTTGATTTTTTTGTTTGTTATAAAGACAATTGAGTGCATAGGTGAGCTCCTCCACTGAATGTACTGTACTGTCTCCTCATTGTTATAGTGTGTATCGGTGCCCTCTTTGTATGCACTCTGTCTGGAACATGGAGGATCAATGGGATCAGATAGACTTAGAGATCAACCAGTCACCGATGCCCACTGAATACCAGGGTGCAACTGTCAAAGTAAGACCTCAGTAATGCGATAAAATTCACATGTAATTAAAAAGTAATAAAAGTAATAAAGTAGGGTTTACGTTGTGATTGATGTTATCAGTGATTGTCTTTATTTGTAACCCATTACGTTTGTTTTACCTGGTTATAGATTATATGTAATGACTGCCAGGCCCACTGCACAGTGCCTTTTCATGTCCTGGGGATTAAGTGCAGTGGCTGTGGCTCGTACAACACGGCGCAGGAAGGAGGACTCATCCAGCGGCCTCCACAACAGTAGCCAGAGGCGGACAATGAGAATCGCAGAAATGGAGCAAGATCAACCTGAGCGTTACACAATGTTGACATTTATTATTTTAGATATTTGGCTGGTGGGATGGATATGCAGGGAATCATTTAAAGAAAACAACATTCATTTGCATTTGTGTAAAATGCGTGCAAAAAGGTTTGAGTCAAAATTTAAACTTTAAAATTGTAATTTTATAATCTTTGATCAGAAATATATTCTGCAAATAATGACATTTATAAAATTTCTCTAACTTCATGTCAAATTTGAGTCATGCGTAATTATGTAAATGTAAACCAAAGGCTAGCCCAACCCTCAAAATTCAAAGCATAAGACCTTGCAGCTCTTTTGAACCTGTAACATTATCTAGTATTATTATTTTTATTCTAAAATCATACAGTTACAACATACTGTACCTACAGTAGCTTCTGTTGAACTGTAACAAAAAGCTCTTTTGTGCTGTACTTATGTTTGGCAGTAATAAAAAAAACATATAAACAACAAAATTACGATGAACAGTTTTGTATTATCTTGTCTTGTGAACAATTCAGTTCATTCAATCATTCTTCATGATTTGAAAATAGTAATGTTTAATCACATTTTTTTGCTGCTGACAGGAATACATTTGTGTTGTAAATTAAATAGTCAATTCATGTGATACATGAAGAAAAAAAAAAGAAATAAACTTAAAAACACAATAAACAGTTGCTTAGCACCATTACATAACATTGAACTAATATTGAGATGAATCCTAACCTTCAAGAATGTGTGAAAACAAAAGAATAAAACACTAAACTAATGTAAATGATATTAGTGGATCCCATTTATATATATATATATTTTTTTTTAAAAAGCTATTAGGGTCAAATGCTATCTCCTCTAGGTTGATCCTGCTCAGGCATTGCAACCTGGAAAGGGGAACAAACAGGAGCACCAGTCAAGACTTGGGATGTAGAGAATACTGGTGGTGTTGGTTTGATGTGTGATGGAAAGGGAGGAGTGGCTCCCTCAGGGAATCTTTGGTATGCAGTGGGGTTGACTTGTGGTTGATTTGTGCTACCAATATCTATGACAATGTCAGTTCCTGTAAGGCCTGGGTGTAGTGAGACCTCTGTTTCTACAACACGCGCAATGTCAGCGTTGATTGCAGGATCAGAATCAGGCATATCCTGAGCAATGTCTACACCCAGGGCGGTGTGTGAAGGGTCATCTGGCATGAGCTGTAAAGCATCAGTGGAGGTTTGCGGGTCCTTGGGGTCTGACAGGGTTGAAGTATCAAGCGTGGCTGCAGTGGGTTCTGAGTCTGCAGAGGGGAGTAGAGCAGCCGTGTCTGTCAGGTCATTCTCCTCCACAGAATCTGTAAATGCTTCCTGCAACGGCTCCTGTGAAGGCTCAGCATGAGTTGCAGTCTCCTCTGATGAACTGAACTCACTGGACTCTAATGACTCCTCACCCTCACTCAGACAGACCTGGTTTTATAACAGGGCATGTTATAGGCATTGAAGTCATCTCAGTCTGCTTTACAATTATTCACAGAATAAAATAGTTACTCACTGGTTTAGACGTTACTACAGTCACCATGAGGAAAGCACAAAGTGTGATCCTTAGTATAGCCATTGCTCTTTCCTGTATTTGCTGGAACAAATACAACCATAAACACTATATTGGTTAATTGAAATGTAGTTGTTTTATACTAGAATGAAACATCAGTTCATTAAACAAATATACGTCTTACATTATAGGTTTGTCATGAAAATTAAATACATTGTTGAGCACTGTTGGTTTAAGGCATCAGGATCTACTTACAGAAAAGTAGATAAAATTAGGTAGAATATTCAAGCCATTATTTTTTGAAAGATAGTATTCCAGTTTTAAAACGTACCTTAACTTTGGGTATCCTCTTCTCCCTTCACACCATAGAAATATGCCAGACCAGTTCTGAAATGACTCAACTCAGACAAAAGCAGAACAATAAATGTTCATTTCTTCTTAGATGTGCACAGATAACACACAGCCAAGTTAGACATCTTCTTATATAGCTTTTCATATGCGTGGGTGGAATATAGTAGAAATCAATCATTCAAATGGCACATTCAGTTCATGTTCATAGCAATATACAATATACACACACTACTGACTAACAATTGAAACTAAATCATTAACCACCCCAGACACACTAAAATTAGAGAGTCCTAAAATAAGAAGAGAATAAGCAAACCATCATAAACATGTTTTTTGTGGTTTTGGTGTAAACAATGGAAAGAATCTGGTTTAGACACTAAATGTATATTAGTTTATTGGTCACATCTCATCATTCAGCACTGGCAGCAAATAAAGCTGTCTTACAGGGAGAAGAAAAAAAAAAAAGTTCAATATACTTAAATCCGCCACTAACTCCATTGTTGCATTTCCAACAGTTGCATGACGACATGTCTACACAGACAACTAAGCCACGTAAATTAGTGTTGAGTTTGTACTGTGCCCACTAAAATAACCTGTCCTTAAGTCATGGATAACTATGAGAAACTGATTTAGTTTTTAAAGTCTTTTGTTACTTAACATGTCATTTGTGGGGGCATTCACTTGCTTGGAAGTGCGTTGTATCCAGTCCAATCCATCAGAGCAGATGACAATACCCCTAAGATTACGTAAAACTGGCATTTTCACACACACATTCCCAAGACCAGAGTGCCAGATCCATGTTCTTTATCATCCATATCAATGATTCACCAGCCTGTCTGATGTTAATCAATCCAATGATACTACCCACCATGAAAATTCCCTTTTGGATCAGTGTACATAATGTTTTAGTCAGGCGACAAATGAATTTTTGTCATAACATGTTATGCCACAGTAAACAACACAAAAATAACTTCACAGGACAAAGTGGAAAATGCAGACAGTTTATTTTTTTTTAAAATGTTTCGTGCCCATAAATCAGTCGACTGAAGATACAGCTTCCTGCAAAGAAAGAAAGAAAGAAAAGTCAGACTCGTCATCCCACATCACAGTTAGACAAATTACTGCTGGTTAAGAGTTTTTGTGGAAGTCAACCTCTGGCTTGTCTGTGTCTGCAGAGGAAGTCTTTGTACTGGGGGCAGTCTCAGCCTTGTTGTCCAGGACAGTCATATCAGTTTCCTTAACTGCTACTGAACTAGCCCTCCTGAATAAAGGAAATACAGACATGTATAGCCTATGTCAACGCTATACAGTCAAATAATGCCATTTGTGCCAAATGCATAACATTCTCCCCCCAAACATCAAATGTAGATATGTACTATATTTGGTAGTCACTTAATCTTTTCCCTTTGCTCCATCAGGCCAACATTTAAAATTTGAGTATTTAGGTTCATGACAATAAACATCAGCAGGTTAGCATTTAGGTCACAGCACAACTGCAGCCAATTACAGCCTCAGAGGTGCTAGCATGGCTGCATACACATTATGGGTTTTGATGCCTTTAAGAAAATGTAAAATGCCATGATTTCTACAACTGCCATGTTTGTGATGCAAGGTTGGTTATGAAACGCAAGTAGAAAAGACCTTGTGTTGGCATTCTTCTTTCTCTTAACCACTGCAGCCATCACAGCAATGACCACAATTCCTGCACAGAGGCCAGCAGCACTGTAGGCAATGGGACCCTGCATGGTCTTCAGGAGATGGTCTTGACAGGAATCACCACTGTAGCCCAGTGAACACACACACGCCGTGTCCCCATTGATCTCCACACAGCGTCCACTGCCACTGCAGTGTCTCTGGCTGCACGTCTGGGCGTCCAGGTTCAAGAGTTGATTGCTGGTATTCAAGGAGATGTTGAAGCCAGTGTCTTCTGACAAAGGAGTAGGGGAGGGAGGGGATGAGGAGCCGTGAGACTGGGTGGGAGCATGGACCTTGACTCCTGACCACGGTTTAACACCTGTAAAGGAGACACTAGAGTTTCAGACAAACCAAAAATGTGTTTCAGGTTGTTTAACATTAGGTATCATTACTTCTACTCAAACAAAATTGTACTTTCTGACCCATGTTACCATTTTTAAATAGGAGGTGTGACTCACAGTTCTCATCCGAGTGGTCAGAACAGTCTACATGACCATTACAGAACTTCTCAACAGGCTGGCATGAGAGGTCATCCAGACATGGCTTGCTGCCAGCTGGGCAGTGCTGCTCTGGGGCACAGTGGGTGCCGTTCACAAGGATGTTGTCGTGGGCACACTTGCATGTCCGGCCTGCTGGGGTGGCAAGGCACAGGTGCTGGCAATTTCCGTTGTTTTCTGCACACTGATTAGAACCTGCCAATATGAGAAATCAATAGATTGTCGTTTATACCATTAGATGACATTAACAACACAGCTTTTTTTTTTTTAAAAGTTGTCGAAAACAAACTCCAAGCAGGCTATATTGACACCAAAAAAATAAAAATATGGGGTACTCTGGTGTGGTTCTTACATACCGGTCTGGCTAGACTTGCTGAACGCCTTCAAGCTGACCACTTGCGTGCCAACCTCAAACCACAGCCTGTTCTGCTGCTGCTCATCTCTGTACCATAGCCTGGTCTTATCTGAAAGAAAGAGATGAGAAAAACAGAACACATTCAGATACTTGTAACTGGAAATTCATAGCTTGTCCTTTTAGAGACACTATTCTACTCACACTGGATGACTTCATGTCAGACCCCCTATAAATAGTTTCCAATTCAGGCATTTAGAGTATACATGTCATTAGGCATTTGTTTATATAGTACATAACTGTATAAGACATTACCACTGACGGTCATCCAGAGCAGCATGTCATCACTCAGAGCCAAAGCAGTCAGGCCATCGCCAGCCTTCAACTCTTTGTATCCAGATCCATCAAGCTGGACAGAACCAATCACACCTAAACCTGGGGAAGAATCCATTCTGTCACTGCTCACTTGAACAAATTGTACCTTCATTTCACATCTGATGTACTTTTCAACTAACTAAAGGTCAACTCAAACTTAAAACAGGCAACTTGCACAGAATCAATCACTTGCCACAAGAATTTCCCACAGACAAGTTTTAAAACTTCTTACTGTTGTCAGCCCAGTAGATAGTAGCTCCGTTACTGGAGAAGACCAGAGATGTGGGCTGAACAGCATCCTTCCACACTACACGGCGCTCAGCACCATCCATGTTGGCACACTCTACAGTAGCCACAGTACCTGTATCTTGTAGACCCAGGTTGGTGAAACACACTCTCCCACTGGGAGGGCAGAGGGCAATGGACTCCACGCTACCAATACCTTCCTTTAGTAAAACAGCAGTATGTGCACCTGTGATGGATGTGACCTGCAGACGGGGCTGTTTGTTGCTGCTCCAGTAGACGTTGAGCGTTACCCAGTCCAGGGCCATGGCAGTGATAGTGTTGCCCTGGAGTTTGAGAAGTTGGCCCTGAGAGGCCAAGTCTGAGTCCTTCAGTTTGAAGGACATGAGTGAAGTTGTGCCATCATCTGTCAAGAACAGGGTGTGGTCACGCAGACTGTAGTCCATGATGGCTGCCTCATTGACACTGGGCACCTGTAAGGCCAGGTGTTCAGGCCAGCCCTTCAGCTCAGCGGTTGTGTGTCTGGACTGCAGGTAGATCTGCAGAGATCATTGGGGATACAAGAGAAAATAAATACTCTGATAAAGTGCAAGTCATGGTCAACAGAAGTACAATATTGTTTTCTTTTACAATCATGTTAGAACAGTTTGATACTTCTACCTTACTCAAATTTTAAACTTTTGTACAGATTTTAAAAAACCCTGCAACATGTTAATCAATGCGCTTTAGAAGAGGTGGTCAGTGGATTTTGTTTCTTTTGGTCACAGCAAGTGGCACATTAGACTTAAAACTACACATTATAAACAAAACCTGGGTGACAGTGGAGGGAGACAGCATAAGCAGGAATGCTGAGTTGACCAAGCTAGAGCAGGTCAGGCCATCCTCAGCCAATAAAAGACCAGAGGGGCACTTGCAGACAGCCTTGGATCCCGGGGCCAACACACACATGTGGGAACAGTCCATTTTATCACAGGGACTCTCAGTGCCCATCTGGAGCATTGGGTGGATGATCTGTAGAAAATAAGAAGTTTATATAAATGTTTAAATTCATGCAGATGCATTCATGCAAAAAAGTCCATTTGATGAGTATTTGAGTATGCAGGCTCTTAAGCAAGCTACTGTGAGCATTTCACACACAGGGCTCTAAATTTAGAGCAGATTTCCAACTCTGTCTAAGCATTGTTAATTAAATAATTACTTGCCTTTATGCCAAAAGGTTGTTTTGGCCTCTTGAGGAGAACTTGGCGGTTTTTGCCAGTGATTTTATGGGCAACCTGCACCACTCGCTTCTTTGCATCAGACCAATAGAGCATGTCATTGAACACTGCCAGGGAGAACGGGTTGGTGGTCTCCTTCATCTGTAGGATCTGAAATGACACCAGAACAAAGCAGTTCACTTACACATTGCTTATTTATCATCTGTGCATCCAACTTAGTTGGCTTGACTTAGTTTGTTCTGTTTCAGTGTCTTGCAATTTTTGCACAAAGTAATGTCATCTGACTATACTGCAGTCATTATGTGTGGCGGCTCCCATAATGACAAAGAAAACTTTCTGAACAAATGTGTTGTAGCATTTAAATTTTGAAAAGGTTCTTTAACACAATCTACAATGAATGAAGGGACGTGCCCTTTCAAAGCTTAAAAAACAAAAACACAATATATTGATGTTCCTCTTGTGAAATGTTTTGCCTGAATGTCATCTCCATCAAGTGTTGCAGATCCTATCGATCGCAGCCTTTCATCCGTCCAGTAGATCCTGTCAGAGATGGTGTCAACAGCCACACCACCCGGCCAGCCCAGACTGGAGTTCACCACTGCCCTCCTCTCCGAACCGTCCATTCCAGCCCGCTCAATCTTTACTACATTACCAATTTCAGTCCAGAACATCAGCCTGAAAAAAATGGTTGAGAATACTGGTCTTAAGGTTTTTATAAATATTATGGAATTGTTTTTGAGAGCAAAATAAATTCATATTGACCCCTTTTGTGGGACTAGTGCCAGGGAGCGGGGCTGATCCAGGTCTTCATCCAGGATTACACTGTGGTCTAGTGACTTCACAGTGGCTGTGGCCAGTCTGATAGCAACTATCTGACTGTTCACTCCATCGATCCAGTACAGATTCCTTCCAAGCCAGTCCACTGCTACAGAATCAGCCCGCACACCTGTGGAAACGGCAGTTACAGCTTCACCTGCAGTCTGATCTTTGCAACAGTCATCGCATCCATTAACATTATGTCACAAAGATCTGCGTTTATGAAAGACAGAATACCTGCAATACTTCTTAATACATTTCCACACCGATTAATTTTAAAGCAATATCTATATGCCATCATGTTGCACCAACCGCTAATCAGAATTCCTGTGGTCTTCTGGTCCAGCGATGACCACCTGATGCTCTCAGTGTCCAGACTGACCCAGAAGACCCTCTGCTCCCTCCAGTCATAGTCCAGAGAGAGAACTGCCTTCTTGGCAGAGGAGGACAACACATCCAGGCTGCCGCTGCGCAGGCCAAACAGAAAGAGGTCCGTTTGGACCGATGATAACAGAAAGGGTTCACCTATGGTATGTTGAAAGGAGAAATGTCACACTTGATGGATACTTTATTAGTTCCACTCTGTGTACTTTAATTATGGGAGGTTTTGTTAAAGGATCTCACTGACAGGGAAGTAGCATCTTGTTGAACCAGACCAAAATTGTCATAAACCATAACTTAAAAAAAAATAAAAAAAAATAAAAAAAAAAATTGTTTCCCCGTCTTTATTCTGACCCATAAAGGCAGGAAACTAATGCTAAACATGAGAGGTATCCATCTTCTCATTTAACTTCAGGCAAGCAAATAAGCACATTTCACAAACTATTCCTTTGAGTTGCTGGATTTGCTGTTGCATTCTACAGATGCTTCCTCCCCCTGATCACTATAACTATAAGATATTCTCTACTGAAGTACTTCACCGGTGATCTTGCAGCGGCGTCCTCCTGCCTCCTGTATGTAACCTAGGTGGCAGTCACACTGGTAGGAGCCAGGAGTGTTGATGCACAGCTGACTGCACACAGTTGAGCTCTGGCCTTCACACTCATCGATATCAGAACAGGTCAGTCCGTCCTCCATGAGCCTGAACCCTGCCGCACAGTGACAACGCTACACAGCAGGTATTCATTACTCACTGACCAGAAAGTCAGTCATAAAGCACATGTTACTCAACATACAGACTTATTTGGTGAAAGGTTTGTTTATTCACAAAGGTCCTTCGGGAGTTTTTTTGCATTCAGTTTGTTTCCTATTCTAAAAAAAAGCTCTGAACTGCAGTACAGTCTTAACCTTTATCAGATTTTTCCCAAACTTCTATCACGAGCCTCCTTCAACCCTGCTGCCACCCACCAAATTAACTTCAAGTACACACACTTGGGTGCAGGACACTCACCGTCCCCTGTGGCGTGCTGTGGCAGCTCTGGGAGCAGCGTTCGTTATCCGTTTCTGCGCAATTTATCTGGCAGCTCCCTCCCTCATCTGAGCCGTCAGCACAGTTGGTAATGCCATTGCACAACAGAACAGGATCCAGGCACTCCTGACTGCCGCACTGGAACTGGTGAGGGAGGCATGTCACCACCCCACCTGGTACACACACCCACACCATTTTAATACAAAAATTTAGTAGGTATTCAGCTACAGTGTGACAAAAGGGAAAACTGCATTTGAGTGTAAATACTTATCAGGGTACAAACAAGAGCAATGAGGGTTTAAACATTGCATTTCAATAACAGCCGCGTGCACACAACTACTCACATTCAGTCTCATCACTGCCATCCTCACAGTCCTTCATGCCATCACACCTCCAGGCTGTGGGGATACACTTGGTCTTGGATTTACAAGACCACTGGAATTTGCCACAGTTAAGCAGAGCCACAGGACAGTCCTGCACAAAGAACCAATGGATTATTCCTTTGTCATCAAGTTGCATTTCACAATTTTTAACGCCTCAAACATTTTAAATATAGACGAAGCAATTAGCTGGCCTGATTAATGTGTAGCTCATTGGAGGACCTGGCTATGGCATCAAATACCACTAAGATAAAGCTACATACAAAAACCCCAGATGCTCCATCAGTGCTGCTGTGTCAACTGACGTTCAACCTTCATGTGGCAAAGAATAATGGGAAAAATTCCCTGTATCACTGTTAACATTTATCTCCAAGATGATTATATACTTAAGCTTTCCATTGTTCCCACATAACGCGCATTAGGTTTGTTTGTGATATTGCCTCAGACATCCACCTTCTCATCTGTGCCATCTTTGCAGTCCTGGTCTCCATCACAGATCCACTCCTGCACCAGGCACTCCTTGCTCTGGGGGCAGCGGTGTTTGGTGGTGCACACTGGTGCTTTGGTGCAGCTCTGCTCATCTGAGCGGTCCCAGCAGTCCGGGTGGCCATCACAACGCACTGTAGCAGACACACACTGGCCACTGGTGCACTTAAACTCACTGGCACTGCAGGCCTCAGCAGCTACAAAGAGGGTGGGCACAGTACAGTCACAAAAGTCTACTAAACAAAAACAAAAAGAATCTTGGTAGCATGATCCCCATTTTCTTGTACAGGCATGACAACACACACCACAGTTTGCCTCGTCGCTCCCATCCAAACAGTCCCTCTCTCCATCACAGATGAAGCTGTTAGGAATGCAGCGGCTCTTGTCGTCACACCGGTGAGCACAGCCCTCTGTATGCTTGGCACATCCCAGTTCATCTGAGCGGTCCTGACACTGAGGCACGCCATCACACACCTGGCTCTGCTCTATGCACCTCTTACCATGGGCACACTGGAACTGGTCTGCAGAGGACACGGCCATCAGGATGCTGGCAGGCAATTGCATACTTCTGTATTCACATTACCAAACTTCTTTATGGTACCTTGTCACAAATCCCAATTTCACCAAAGAGCGCTTGCATTGAAACTAGCCCTTGTCCACAATGGAGTAACAGTGGCATAGCAGGAAGTTTAACTATTTTGATGGCAATTGTTAAACCATATTAAGTTTATATGGTTAGGATTTTACAGTGGCATTCAGAATTATTAAAGCCCTTCTTTAATGCACTTAAATGTCATTGGTATATGAAGGGAACGAAAACACCTTCAAGTTTCCAACAAAGTAAAGGAAACCTCCTTTGAACTTTACAGAAGACCTATTAGTCTAAATAATTTTCAGTCAAATGTACAGATATTAAACATTTCTTGTATCATGTATGGAAAAGGTGAAGAAACCCCTATTAATCTGTTATTTTACATGCGAGAAAATCCCACACTTTCTCATAATCTTGCAATGCTGAACCTTTTGTCTCCTGTACATTTATACAGAGGTACCGTTTACATTTTGCAAAAAGATAACGTAACTGGAGAGAATTCCTGTTCATGCACTTTGATTAATGCAGATCACTAGAGGGCGGTAAAGACATTGTTAACCCATATACAGCAGATATTCACACACAAAAAACTAGATTACCAGTTTCACAAGCCGATAAGCATTCCTCCTCATCTGAGCCATCCCTGCAGTCTGTCTCTCCATCACAGACATGGTTGTAGAGGACACACTCCGCTTCATCTTTGCAGGGTTTGGAGCCCAAAGGACATTTTATGGGGGTTGGCACAGGAGACATAGAGGTTGTGCTGGTCTCTTCTTCCTTTTCATTTTTGTTTTCCTCTTGGTCCTCTGATTCAGATGGATAAAAATTTAAATTCACATCTGCAGTCATCAATACAGATGACCATTTCTTGTTTCCAGTCACAACCTACCACAGTTTAGCTCATCTGTGCCGTCTAAACAATCCCTCTCTCCATCGCAGAGAAAGTTTGCAGGCAGGCAGCGACTCTTGTTGTCACAGTGGTGAACACAGCCCTCAGTTTCGGTCATACAATGCAGTTCATCAGAACGGTCCTGACACTGAGGTATACCATCACAAACCAGGTCCTTGTCCATACATTTCTTCCCATGGGCACACTGGAACTGGTCTGTTTGAATGCAGGCAAGGTTTAATATATGATATACCACTGTAATAGTTTTGCACAAACTGTTTATTACAAGCCCATTGTTAGTTTAGATGACAAAGAAGATTGAAACATTCAGTGACTTAATGAGGTAATGTGATAGGACTATTTAACTTTGTTTAATATGATACTTTATTTTTTGTAGGACTTAATTCTAGTGTTTTGAGGGGAAAAAAATGGATTTTAAGGAGATGAGGACTGAGTTGGATTACATTTTCCATAAGCAAACATTTGAACCAGATGTAAGAAATGTTTTTCCAGATGAAAGTTGTGAGTCTCTGAGATTTAAACTTTATAATGTACACAAATCATTAATTCAGTTTGATGACAGTGCACTTTGACTTTGAGTGCTGAAGAGTTTCATTAACCTTAGCCTAAAGTTTTTTTTATTCAAATCACAGCAATTTTATCAGGTTTACTTTTACCAATATCATACAAGACATGATTTATTAATTTTACCCAATTGTGTCAATTTGATCCATTTCTTATGACCTTTTGTCAGTAACAGAACTGGTGTATGGATATGGATATCATATGTATACAGTAGATCAATCAAAGTGAGTCAAACAAAAAACAAAAAACATTGCAATGGCAAATAGTGCTTGACTTTGCAATGCATTATCAGTGGAGTCAGTCCAGTACCTTCAGTGCATCCTGTTGCACAGTCCTCTTCATCTGATCCATCCTTGCAGTCAGGCTCCCCATCACACACATGGCTGTAGAGCACACACTCTGAGCCATCCTTGCATCCCTTAGAGCCCAGGGCGCACTTCAAAGGACTGCTCCCAGCTGAAACTTGGATCAAGTGACAAGAATAGGACAGAAATTCACTCAACGTTATTGCAAATTAAAAAAAAAAAAAAAAAAAAAAAAATTCCAGTTCCGTCTTCACTGGAAAACATTAACTCTGAGTCATATAAAAAAGTCTAACAAAATTTTTTTATAGATGGTGTAAAAGTATTTTGGTAGACCTGTCTCACCTTGCAAAGACACTGATAACTGCAATAACACTGCACAAAGAAATAAACACACAACCATCGCCACAGATAAAACAGAACTGACCAAATGCTGCCAGTAGCACTAGTGTTGCGTTTTATAACGGTACCAGGTGAGCGCAATACTACCTAATTGAACGCTTGAGTGATGGGAGGAGCTATAGTCTCTTGGCATATATACATATTATGTTGAGCACTTAGTTGTTAATATGTCAGACATAGATGGAAGGAAAAAAAACATTAAAAGTCATACTGGACTGTCTCAAATTAGAAATTAAAAAGCAATTAGAAAGTATTGACATTTAACTCTAAAGTTGTTGTTTTTTTTCAGAAACTGTAAATAAAGAGTTAATGTCCTGTCAAAAATAAAAAAACTACTTTGGCTTTCAAACCTCCATAAATGATTATAAACTCATGCTTTCAAATAAACAATATAGATTGTCAAGGACACCAGCCAGTATTTAGAGTACGTCGTCTAATAATCCTCCAATCGTTTTTTGAATAGGAGGGATTAAGAGCTCCTACGTAGCAATCACTTTTGTTGTGTTGTTCCGGTCTACCTACCCCGGCTAACTAGCCTCCAATAGCACTAGTAGCAACTTGAGGAAAGCCTAACGTTACAAGCCTGGTCAGAAATTAGCGCCAGTACAATATAATTCAGGCAGTTAATGCCAATAGGGCGTTTACAGGACTTTTCCTAAAAGAAAAAGTGGAGGTTTCGAGTGAAAAACTGGGGTAAGCATTGCACTGTATTGTCGACTTTGAAGCATGTTGTTTAGTGAGAGAGATGTAGCTCCGTTAGCTCAGTTCGGAAGAGTTCGTCCCAGATGCTAACTCATTTTGGTGCCGTAGTCCCCGTGTTGGTAAAAGTCACACACATTTCATTGCTAATATTACGTTGAAATAAAACCTTATGACGATGCTTAAATACATAAAACGACGCGTTGTGTTACATGAGCGTAACAACCTGTATTTATTTATTTGACAAGCTGCCGTTTGGTAGCAGAGTAGCGCGGCTGGACTGTTGCACAGGAGCTTTTTTCACGGATCACAACAAAAGGATTTCTGATAACAAGCTGGCAGCTAGCGTAGTTATGCTAACGTTAGCTCACATAGCCAAATAAGAGACACGAATCTCCTCATATCTGCTTAGTTAACGTTAACTGTAGTCTATTGCTTTTCGGTTTTTTTTTAGCTAAGGCTGTTTCAGTCTTTTGTTGTTTCAGTCCTCGGCGCTAACGCTAGTTGTTGTGATTTGAGGCCCCCCCACCAGGTAGCAGGCCTGTCACAAATTAACTCCTCTTGTTTAATACCGTTTGATAGCGCTCACAGAGCCCGTATTATTGATTTATATATTCATCTTGTTGTGATTGCCCGTGTTGAAGTCGACAGTATGAGGCACAACCCATAGCATGTTAACTTTATAAGTATTTGCAAGCCAGCTAGCTTAGATGTCGAGCAGTGTTTGTGACAAGTGGACATTTCTACTTTGTCAACTCACCTAATGCTAAACTTCATACAAGAGACACTTACTGCATGCAACGTTAGCGGTGCTACTGACAAAGCAATATATTACTATTTTACTCATTTTCAACAAATGCCTTTTGAGTATATTGATGATGCTCTCTCACTATGTGTTTGTTAGTAATTATATACCTTGTGTGTGACTTTCTCCTAAGGTGTTCATCTCTTTTGAATATATCCTGCTAGCACCGACGTCCACTCTGTGACTCATTGGTCAGTAGAGGGGGCCCCTGTCAGAGCAAGGGCCCAAACTGTAGCCTCCAGGTCCCCTCTGCCTGTGCGTGTGTGTTTGTGTGATAGAGAGAGAGAGAGAGAGAGAGACAGAGAGAGAGAGCTTGTGTTGAGTCCTCTGGAGACTCCCGGCTTGTCCAACCAAGATGTCCTCCATCTTGCCATTCACTCCACCTGTGGTGAAGAGGCTGCTGGGCTGGAAGAAGTCATCCAGCGGACCAGGTGGAGCAGGTGGTGGAGAGCAGAATGGACAAGAGGAGAAATGGTGCGAGAAGGCTGTAAAGAGCTTAGTGAAGAAGCTAAAGAAGACAGGCCAGCTAGATGAGCTGGAGAAAGCTATTACCACGCAGAATTGCAACACCAAGTGTGTCACCATCCCCAGGTATACTGTTCAAACTTCTTTCAATTAAAAGCATGCTGCTGTTACACCATGTTTTTCCAAGTGTACTTAGTTCACTGCCTAACATAAACTCATACAACTTTCTTGCATTGTAGATGCTGATCTTAAACTATTGTGAAATAGTGTGTATATGTAGGGGATGCAAAATATTAGATCATAAATTCGAGAGAAGTAGCAAATAAATGAAATCACTGTTTGTTTACAACAGTTGTGTACTAACAGTTGGATGGTTAGTATTACTCTCATGGGAGGGAGCTGTTAAAAGGGGGTCAGAAGATGTTCACTTTATCAGCCAGCCAGCCTTGATGGCCAGACTCATGTTCAGTGGGAACACTGTGTTAACAGATTCATTCCTCACTGATGTGCCGCCAAGTACCACGTCAAATGTTTGTGTGTCTATAGATAGTGGGCTGGTTGTTATCGCCTGAGAATTGTTTTACGCTGCACTGTTATGTTTGTAGAGATACAGTGGCTGGCTGGATATGAATGGCTGTATTTCTTGTAGAGGATATCTACATGAGAGACAGGGGGTTACAAACACAAAATAATGCCAGACTGGGGCATTGCCACATATATATATGTTGTTACATTTTGATTATGAATGGGGAGCTTCTCTACCCAGCTTGCCACTTTGGCATGTACCCATTAATCAACTGGTTTGATTCCACTCTTAATACCTTGTTTTCTTAAATTGCAATGGATTTTTAGCTCTAGAAGGTGCTATGACTGGTGGGCAAAAGTTGTTTTCCTGCCCTGTCATGAGCCAGAGTCATGCAATTTTGAATGGTGGAAGAGATCCCACTAAAGTAATTAAATCTAGTATATGTTGTTGTGTTTTTGTAGTATGTAACATGTAGAATTATGTTATTGTCCTGTTATTCAGAAGCAACAACTCATTCTTTCTCATTCCATGTCTTGATGTCTTATTCTTTGGCAATTGTCATGTGAATGTTTTGAGAATGTTTCCCCCCCAAGGTCTTCTGCCCCCTCTCCCTCCGTTGTGCCATTGTGTGTCTTCAGTGTTTGTTTGAATGTTTTTAGATAAATTGACACAAACGACGTAGTAAAGTTTTTTTTTTTTTTCCAGTGGTTTATACAATGCCACACTGTCAAAGTGTGCTCTTTGTCTCACCAGCAGTCTCATTGTGTGTTTAGCAGATTTCATGTTATATTTCTTTCCCTAATTCTGTCAAAAAGGCTTCTCTTATTTGAAACGCTCATCTTTCATTTCCACACTGGAAATGAACTTGATGTTTATTTTTCCATACGACTCCAATAAAAGAGGCCTTTTTAATGTTCACATTTCCCATACAGATATTTCTGAATGAGCCATGTCCCATGTTTATCATTTGTTTTTTGTTTTTGTTTTGTTGTTTTCTCTGTGCACAGCAATTGCTCTGAAATATGGGGACTGAGTACACCAAATACGATAGAACAGTGGGATACATCAGGCCTATACAGCTATCCTGACCAAACCAGGTGACTATCCTCAACTATTGTATGGTGTTGCATACAACTTTGATGTGGGAGAGTTGTCTTTACAATGTTGGAGATGATGGACATTGAGGACATCTTTGTTTCGTTCTCATCACTCAATCCATCTCCATTTCCCTCCTTTACCTGGCCATATTTTGTGTTATCCCCCTCCCCTGTGTATCTCCAACCTGTCTCACCTCCATCTCCTGTTTGCTGTCCAATCAGATCACTGGATGGCCGCCTGCAGGTCTCCCACAGGAAGGGGCTTCCCCATGTTATCTACTGCCGCTTGTGGCGATGGCCAGACCTTCACAGCCACCATGAGCTGCGTGCCATTGAGGCCTGTGAGTATGCCTTCCACCTCAAGAAAGATGAGGTCTGCATCAACCCCTACCACTACCAGAGGGTGGAGACCCCAGGTGAGATGATTCTGTCCAGTGGATGTTTATCATTTAAAACATAAACATGTCTTTATATTTTATATGTCTTCTGCATGATTGTTTTTGTCTTAAATCTGTTGGCTCCCACAGAGATTAGCAAAGTGTAACTGCATGCTAAGCGGTTAAATTTTAAATATGTTTGTCATTTGCCTTTATAGCATTTTGTTTAACTCTACAGTGGTCACAGTGTCAGTCTGATACACACCGAGACATTTTTGGCTTTATCTGATCTGAAAATGAGCTAGTCCTCCTTTTTGTTACCTTAAGGAATAATTTGACAGTCAAGCACAGACCAGGATATTTTTTTAATCTAGATTAATCTCACTGAAATCTTGATTAATCTAGATTGATTGTACTGACCAAAAGTAAGTCTTTGAGAACGGGTTTCTTAAACCAGAGGATGCATTAGAACAGGAGCCAAAATGCATCAGTTTGCAAAATGCATCACTGACTGAGGGATGCTTTGCGTTTAGGTGGTATTTGAGACTGGAAGAACTCCTACAGTAAACCAAGTCTGCATTGCATAAGGTGCACACAACCTTAGTCTTGTCGATGCCAGCATCGGGAAGCTTCTTAAAAATTGAATTTTCCCTGAAGCAAGCCTTGCGGCTTCGTGGCTGCATCAATGATTATCACGTTTGGTGTGGTAGTTCGGGTAATTCACAGGCGTAGAGGTTCAAAAACTAGTTCTCGCCTCCTACAGTGCAAATATGTATACATCCGCGCAAAATATCACAGTGAAAGTCACCAGTCAACGCCATTAAAGGCCCACCACTAGTCTGTACACTAATTATGAAGCTACAGACAGCAGCTTAGTTTAGCAAAAAGACTGGCAAACTATCCCTGTTCAAAAGTAACAAAATTCCAAAAATCACCCCAATTTAGATTAAACAGAGAATATAAAATATGTAAATTAGTGAACTTTAAGGCTCAAATACACTGGCGCCGAACAGCATGCGTCAAGACAGCCGCCACAATTATTTTCTATGCACATCCCTCACATCAGCAGTGGTAGCCAGCCCACAACAGTTCACGCCAGTGTGGGGGTTTTTTTTTGTTTTGTTTTGTTTTTTTCTTAAGCTGTAGAGGTGCTGGTGGGTGAATTTTGTTATCTTTGGATGGAGCAGGGCTAGCTGTTTACAGTCTTTATGCTTACCCAGCTGGTTGCTGGTTGTATCTTCATATTTAACATACAGGCATTTGTATATCCTCTTATCTAATTCTCAGCAAGAAAGTAAATAAGCATGTTTCCTAAAATATCAACTGTTCTTCAGAGAGTTTCAGTTTCTGCAATAGAACCTGCTTCATCCTGCCTTAAAAAGACATTAATCAGTTTATGTTTCACTGGAGAGTTCTAGTCCTCCATCTTAATGGTGTTGCAAATGTTTCAGTAAAATTTAAGCACTCTTTTTTTTTCCCCATAAAAAGTTGTTCTAAAAGAATTGACAATCATTTTAGAAAAGCACACATTTGATATGAGTCTAATTCAACTCTACTTTTCTTTTGGCTCTTTTATCCAACAATGTAGTGTTGCCTCCTGTTCTTGTGCCAAGACACTCAGAAATCCTGACAGAGCTGCCACCTCTGGATGACTACACTCATTCCATACCTGAGAATACAAACTTTCCTGCAGGAATTGAACCTCCAAACAACTATATACCAGGTTAGTTTGTGGTATCAGTTTTTTATGAAAAGTTGTGAGGGGATATTTTAAACTGATATTACATTAATCAAAGAGAAACCTGTGATTCTCTATATCCTGGTTTTAGTATGAGGTGGATTATTTGTGGCATTTAAGTAAAAGCTTTGAATTTCCTCTGCTTCTACTGTTTACATTACTTCAGAAGAGACATGGTCATATTAGTAAAAGTATGTTCCCTGTGTTCAGCAGGTCATATTGAATTATGATAACACCATATCATGTGTCTTTCTTCCTTTATCATTTGAACAGAAACACCTCCACCAGGCTACATCAGTGAGGATGGGGAGGCTAGCGATCAACAGATGAATCAAAGTATGGACACAGGTACACTAGACTAGCACCCTCTCCTTCTCTCGTCCTTCTACTTTAACCAGGTCAAAGTTAAATTATTGTTTTTGTGGAATATGTCTGTTGGTTTTTCCCTGCAGCAAACAGTTGAATAAACATTAAGCAACACAATTAGAAACCAATCCTGGATCAAAGATTCGTGATGATGCCAGATAGTATGAGAATGTTGCAACGGTTGATATTATTCCATTCAAAGCTGGTGGCGTTTTGAGTGTTTCACTGTAACATGCATGAGAGTAAAAGTTTTAAGTTTTTAAGCATGGCATATCTTTTGGATCGCACCATAGCAGCGTGTAGATCAGTGTGTTTGCATCTTTGATGTGTTATTAACAGTAACCCTAACGGCAACAACAAGCTGAATATTGTCTGCACATAATTTATTTTGCTCTTTCTGCAATCAAGTAAGATACTTAAACTGTATAATTTCAACTAACAAAGATGTAGGAGAGGCTTAGTCATGGAAATCAAACAGCATTTTTTGTACCGTAATAAAGTCTTTTTTTATAGTTTCATTCTTGCATCCTTTGCAGTCGCCAGCTTCATTATGAGTATTTGATCTGACCCACCTGTTACCTGTAATGATATCTTGTGCACTCATACAGATTATCTCCTGTTTGTTTTGTCAGGTTCTCCAGCAGAACTTTCCCCTAGCACTCTGTCTCCTGTCAATCACAGCATGGGTAAGTGCATCTTTTCATCAGAATGTAAACAGTGTCTAATCAAAATGAGGCCATTTGAGGTGAACCTCACTGACTTGTCCTCTACTGTAGACCTGCAGCCGGTGACTTACTCAGAGCCGGCCTTTTGGTGCTCGATAGCCTATTACGAGCTCAACCAACGCGTGGGGGAGACATTCCACGCTTCTCAGCCCTCGCTGACAGTGGACGGGTTCACAGACCCATCAAACTCTGAGCGTTTCTGTTTGGGCCTGCTGTCTAATGTCAACAGGAATGCCACTGTGGAGATGACCCGGAGGCACATAGGTATGGCACAGCTTAATGTAGCTTCAAAGTAATAAATGATCAGTAGCCAACCTCTTCCAGTTTGCATTAGCTTTCAAAACAATTTCACCAGTCCAGTCATGTATATGCTTGCATCTTGTTTATTGTACCTGATGAGTAAGTGGAGTTTGTGTTTACAGGAAGAGGAGTTAGACTCTACTACATTGGAGGGGAAGTATTTGCTGAGTGCCTAAGTGATAGCGCCATCTTTGTCCAGAGTCCAAACTGCAACCAGCGGTATGGCTGGCATCCAGCAACAGTGTGTAAAATTCCTCCAGGTAAGATACTGACGCTGTCACGTGTGTAGCAATCATTGAAATTAGCTGAAATTTTATGAAATTGTTTATTGAATTGAAAGATATCTCTGAAAAGTTTGTGTTTTCTTTGTAATGAGCAGCACACCAATTTAGACTAGAGGAAATAGTGACAAATACACCAAAAATTGATAGTTGGTCACAGACGCACAGCGACCCAAAGACCAAATGTCCACTTGGTGTGTAAAAAGGCCCAAAGACTTTTTTCTTTGTCCACTGGGACAACCCTCATTAACTGCTGCCCTGTGTACTTCTATGTCTCCTTAGGTTGTAATCTAAAAATCTTCAACAACCAGGAATTTGCAGCTCTGCTGGCTCAGTCAGTCAATCAGGGCTTTGAAGCCGTCTACCAGCTCACCAGGATGTGCACCATCCGCATGAGCTTCGTCAAAGGCTGGGGAGCAGAGTACAGGTGAGAACTGTCACCAAAATCAGCCTTATTTAAAAATGAATGAATATGTCACATGTTGAAATGAAAAAATATGTAATTGAACTTGATTTTTAAATGTTGTTGTAGTTATGACTATTTTTAACCAAATATACACAAAATAATAAAAATTTGGTGCTGCACTATTAAAAGGGATGAGTTCTGCCTGGATTTACTGATCATATAATGGCTTTGTTACCACCAAAGAAAGGAGTAATTGAGAAATTAAATGAAAATAAAGGAATTTAGTTTCTTGTCGTTTGGAATGAGGGCTTGGACTTTTTTTCATATACACTCCCTTCGCAATACATTAACCACAACATCCTCTTCCTGGCAACAGTAATACACACTTCTCATACTAAAATGGAGCATAAAGTATCTTAAGTTACATGTAGTTAGAAGTGAAAAGGCTGCGTCAGCACAACTCATGGATGTCTTTTGTTTCACAGGCGGCAAACTGTCACAAGCACTCCATGCTGGATCGAGCTGCATTTAAATGGTCCCCTGCAGTGGCTGGACAAGGTTCTGACCCAGATGGGTTCCCCGTCTGCACGCTGTTCCAGTATGTCCTAAACAGCTAAGGAAATGTCCAAAAAAGAAATGCAGCCCATTACAAAGATCATTAAATTCTAAACTTGTAAGTCCTTTCATGAAAAAAAATGTAAACCCCACAGAATGAGTTTTCTGTAACATTCTTCATAGTATTTGTGGCCCAGTTCCACATCCCTCTTTTAACTACACACACACACACACCCACACACACACACACAAATGCACTCACACACGTACATACAGACTTTTCAGTAAAAAGATTTGGCACTTTGTTACCCATCTATGTCATGCACCTTGTTAAATTGCTTTCCCCAAATCCTTAATATTAGATCTATTTGTGGTAAAATTAAAATGTATATTGGTTTTTAGTCCAGGAAG
The DNA here is from genome assembly GCA_036937835.1 of Pampus argenteus. Lineage (NCBI taxonomy): Eukaryota > Metazoa > Chordata > Actinopteri > Scombriformes > Stromateidae > Pampus > Pampus argenteus. The sequence goes on from CM072867.1 coordinate 16,549,588, forward strand.
TAGGGGAAATACCAAAAATATCTGTGAATAGTTTCTCAGTATTGAAGATTGCTTGTATGAGTAACACGAGCTTGAATGCTAAATGATTTTTGTTCAGCCCACCCCAACCATTGTTCTGAAACCTTAGTTTACTTTTCTCTGGCAAACTTGGCTCCATCTTTTTGTCAGGGGGAGTTGGCTTGGTGAAGAAACGATGGCCTTTGCGGCCGTTCTTCTCTGAGGGAAACGCCACAATGTGTTCATGAAATTTGATTGAATTGACTTCACTGTTTGCCAAAATGGCCCTTTTTTAACTCTTGATGTGTGTCGTTGTAAGACATACTTCTTAATGGACAAATAGGAATGTTGGTTTAAAAAAGAGTAAATCCCTAAAAAAAACTGCAAACTCAGTCAGGCTGTAGTTTATTTCTTTGTCATTATATGGCACTGTTAGTGTCCTTGGTTTAGTTGATTTGCATCCCTACTGAACAACCTGGTATAGAAGCTAATGTGACACTGACCAGGCTTTTTGCGGGGTGCACTGGGCAGGGACCAGAGGATATCAGCTGTTAGCAAAAGCTTTTTTTTTCTCTCTTTGACACGACACTGGGAGTCCTGGGGCTCTCCAAGGCGAAGCATTAAAAACTCTCACCAAGAGAAATTGAAGGTATCAATGAATTAATTCTGTTTTTAGCCTATATCCCCATTGTTTTGCTACTTTTTTGTATTCTCATGTATTTTTATATATAAATATACTTAAAATTTTCTGTCGTTCACTTTTTATTAAAGTAATATTTTCAAGACCACAGCTGTTTCTAAAGTTACATGGAGGGCATGGGTCATTCCTTCATTTTACCCAGAAATTTCAGTTTAAATTCATTTCCAATTGCAGCTCATTGTCTTGGTTTAAAAAAAAAAAAAAAAAAAAAAAAAAGAAAGAAAGAAAGAAATCACTGCCCCACATGATGTGTAGCCTGTTTCTATCCTTTGTTTTTCCAAAGAAATCTGGTGCATTTAAAGTACACAAAACAGCTGATTGACTGAAACCCAGAATCTACTTTCCTATTAACTTTGTAATGATTCCAGAGGCATGTAAAACTTGGCAATGGCCATTCATTCATCTTTTTTTGAATAAACCACATGACCTCTTGTAGCCTTTTGGTGCTAAGGTCAATCAGATATAATTGGCTTTCCAAATGTTATAGAAATGTGGAAGGAAACCATGAGAAAAGAAGCACAAATGTGCCTAAACACTAGGACATTGTGTGTATTGTATTTGTTCTGTCTATAAAAATACAGTATGTACAACCAGACTTATTAGCTTAAACTCTGCCATTGTCATCATTATGTGGCTGTTGCGAGTTTTAACATGCCCCACCCCTCTTTCTATCTTTTTTTTTTTTTTTTTTTAAATATATATATATAAATGTAAATGTGTTTACCTTACGGTACTAGTGACTGTACTTTAAGTGCACCTAGTGAAGTTTGGATTTGGGGAAATTAACCATGTGTTAGGGTCCAGTGTTACATTGTTTTTATCTTTGGCCTACAACATATGAATGTGAAAAAATACATTACAAAAACTGACGTGGACCAGACGTACATATACAGTAGTACAGTATGTGTGTATTTAACAGTAATCTTTTTGCAAAGCAGTCAGTACAGTAGATGTTGCAGTTGTTTTACCAGTAGAGGGCGGTATTGATAGAGCAGTTCTTTTTTCTTTTTCTTTTTTTTTTTTTTTTCCCCCGTTTGTTTGTTTATTTGTTTTGACCATAAGCTTCTCAGGCGTGTGGCATATTATGCAGACTTCATAAAACACTAATAAAGATTTTTATTCTCATGATTCTTTCTGGTGTGTGTGTGTGTTTTTTGACTGAAGATGATGCGCATCATTTTTGCACAGCTGAAAACAGCAGATGTATTAAAGAGAAATGGTGTGATTCAGTCTGCACAATATTTGTTCAGATAAACAGGCACTTCTGTATCTCTGATTTAATTGTCTGAACTTGCATCATAACCCATTTTTAAAACTGATGTATAATTTGTGGAGTAGCACAGGTATGTATGGTGACTTAGCAGTGGTGGAAAGTAACCACATTCACTAGTAGTACTGTACTACAGCACCACTGTATGTAATTGTACGATACTTTATATCCACGTCACTACATTTTACAAGAAAAATGTATAATTTGTTTCCTTGTATCGTTATTGTACTTTATACACTTTTGAATTTAAGCCTTTTTTTCTTTACAATTAATCTTACATTACTCCTTTACTTAAAATAAATACACTTTATATGGGTGTATATGACAGCGAATATCAACAGGTTGTCATTCATGAAGTTTGTCCTTCCTCCGCCACCATAGGCTACGTCAGACGTAAATAGTGTCGGCTAATTCACAGCTAGCTGCTACTTGACAACATGGCTTTTACCTTGTACTCTCTTATTCAAGCAGCAATCCTGTGTGTGAATGCGGTAGCTGTATTGCACGAAGAAAGATTTCTAAGTAAAAGTAAGTGGCTGTAAAATAATATGTGCCGTTATGTGTCATTTGAAATTAGCTAATGGCAACCAGTTAGCATCCCAATAGGAAATGTAAATACATTTTAATTTTCAATGAAACGTAACGTTGCTTCAAGTTGATGTACATGCCTTCAATTAACAACCGAAAGAGAGTTTCTCCGTGGTTTAATATGTCATGTAACAGATAATTATTGGTTTAAATAGCCTATTTAAATAAACATTATTAGCAAAGCTGAGGTGCTACAATCACACAGACTAAAGTACAAAAGATATAGAGTAAAGTAGAGAAAATATATTCTTAAAAAATGTGACTGGGTATGGCAATTAGTCTTAGTAATTTAAAGAAAACTAATTCCAATAGGACTGTAACTGACTATTATTTTTAATGTGTCAGTTGTTTTCTCGAAAAATTATTTTCTTGAGAATTGTGAAAAATGTCGATCACTGTTCCTCAAAAGCTTAAGATGCAATCTAAAAGTTATTGTTATGTTCTGACCAACAGTCCACAACTGAAATATATTCAGTTTACTGTTATAGAGGACCAAAGAAACCAGATAAATAAAATACATTTAAGAATCTGGAATCAGGAGATTTGGAAATGGTCCTCTCCACTCAAAATTAATCCATTAACTATTCACATGCTTAATCCATTAACAAACTAGTTGCCAATTAATTTAATGGCAACCAATTGATTAATCGACTAATTGTTGCAGCTGTACACTCAGCATAATAATAGGTACAACCAGTTTCTCTTTTAATTACACTGTCTGATCTTTTAGTTGGCTGGGGAGTGGACCAAAGTGTTGGAGGGTTTGGTGATGAACCAGGCGTCAAGGTGCAGCTGATGAACCTTATTCGCTCTGTGAGGACAGTGATGAGAGGTATGTGTCCACACACACACACACACACACACTTTCTTTAACAATGAGTGACACACAAAAAAGCCCACTGACATTTCTTATAATTCATTTCAAATTCAAAAAATACTTACTTGATAATTCATCCCTCAAGGGCCAATTTGAGGCAAGCAAGTACACAATAGAATTAAATAACACACATAATAAAAAGAAAGAATACAAATATGGTAATGTTAGAAAGAGTTTAAATACACAAGGATTAATAGCAAGGAACAAGGATTAACACTACAAAGGCACATACTATGTCAGACGTTTATACACAAGGTAAACAGAACATGCGTGTACTGTGTTCACAAGTCTAATGGCTGATGCTGATCATGTTCTCTACTGTGTATCTTGTCCTGCAGTGCCATTGATCGCAGTTAATTCAGTCTGCATTGTGCTGCTGCTGCTGTTTGGGTGAAGGAGTAGTAATAGTAGTAGTAGTAGTAAGTGAAGATGGGACAAACCAGCCTGCTGTCAGGACAACGTCTCCATCCATCACCTCAGGATCCTCTTCGACACACACAGAATGTCTCCTGTCAGCCTGAAGATGAATGTTGTCATGTTATGTGCCACATTTATCAGTACATGGGATACTAAATTTAAATTAAGTACCTGCAGCTATTTTGGAATGATTAACTTTTTTCTGTTCTTTGTGCATAATACAATAAATGGTTTATTCATTAACTTTTTGATTAACATATTAATATACAAAAGATGTTTTTGCACTTGAACTGTAACTGCTGTCATGGTGACTGCTGTAAAAGAAAGTCTGTGATTCATACTCTGAAAAAACATAATATGAACTGCTGGATATATGGTTTTATAGTATTAAAAAAAAAAGGAAAAATCTCAAAATTAAAGTGCTTTTAAAACTTTCACCAAGTGCGCAAACTAGTCGAATGTGTGTCGTTTGTCCCAGAGTGCTTTCCGTACTTGTAAACTGCGCCGTGAATCTGTCTGTGTTCACCTATTTGGTCCCGAGTTGACTTTCAAGTTAGCTTTTGCACTAAACCATTTGTAGAGACACGCAGAGTTAACGTTTCTGTTTATCTCGCTTATTGTTGTATAGTAATGATTTTTATTTAGAGCAATAATGGGGAATACGATGAGTTATATTGTCGCGTCGCTCTCTGTGTGTTCTGTGTGTTTAGTTTATGTTTACATTTACTCGTCTCATCAGTTGTTGAAAACAAATGTAGTCACCAGCGACAGACTTCCAAGTTCCGGGTATCTTTTTATCAAATATCTGACCAAAGCTCTGACTCGGAGAACAGGCTACTTGTACCCTGCAGCTAAAACACAGCGTGAAGTTGTTTACACGGTCCTCAACTGTAGGTAAGCAGCATAGTCCTCTTAAACCTAAGGAGAAAACTTTGATTGATATCCACATTGTGACAGTGTATCTGTCTCTCAAGGCTGGAGACTCCCGTGTTGAGGAGGTTCTGCAGCGCTGCAGGATATGGTTGGGATTATCCAGACAGTGAATACAGAGACATACCATTGTGCTTCCCAGAGTTTCTCTGCCACAGACCGATGCTTATGCTCCTGACAGATTATAACTTCAGGCTGAGCCCCGCAGGTAAAACACCCATTCAGTATATCTCTTTCATCAAATACTTTTTTTTAATTTTTATTTTGAAGATGTCTCATACACCTTGAGTTCATTCCTAATCCCAGTTTAACAGTTTAATAACAGTACAAATCAGTGGTGGTGATCTTGCAGTGAGTGTGCATTACTTTTTCAGGTCTGATTCGTGTAAGCCAGAGTTTGAAAACCTACCACCCAGTCGATGAGCTGAAGAGGGGTGCATTCATGCTGCAGGTCCGAGTCTTGGTGTACCGGCAGGTTCATGCAGGGGTGGAGGTGGACATCTGCCTGTCTGCCACTTCACCTTCTGGAAGTCCAGTATGGGAAAGCATCTTGACACTCCTGTCCAAGAACAAAGTCCACAAAGCCAGCAGATGTTTAGCCAAGAAAGAAACCGAGAGTGAGCATTTTTATGGTGATTTCTGCTAAGCATGTATTGAGGCCGGGGGTCGAAACAAGACGCTCTCACAGGTCGCAGCATACTGAACTTGAGTGAAGTCAAAGTTTTCTCATTTTCTTTATGCGTTCTTGTTTTAGCAGGTCAGATAGATGCGTCTGTGCCAGAAAATGTGAAGCAGGTAGATTTCAAAGTTCCCTGGAGTACCAGCCTGCAGTGTGTCTGGTGCTTCTCTGACTATCCGCTCCTCTGTCTACCAACCTGGCTCTTTGGCTACAGATTGCAAACTGCACCAAGTGTCTGGATGCTGTCTGTCTGCTTGGCTGAAATTGAAAAACACAGAGGTACCCAAATTTATTAAGGTCATTGATTTTTGTGGTTGATTTGAAACACGTGTGTTTTCTGCTACAATAAAGTCTGTAGTCACATAGTTGAGTTGTGCTCCATCCTCAGCACTGGTCAAAACTCATTTATTCTGTTGCGTCATCAGGGGTTGGAGTCATCACAGCGCCGATCAACATTACTGCCCAGTTTAAGAAGCCTCTGTTGGTACCAGGCAAAGTGACAATCAAGTTTTGGGAAATGATCACAAATGAGGGACGGTCAACAGCCCGAGATGTCAACTTCCATATGCAGCAACATGGAAGCAGCACATCTAACGTGGTGGGAGTGATTTCTAAGTCCTGATTAACATTGGAGGAGGTTATTTCTAGTCCTGTCAAAACACAATAAAATGCACATATTGTACATTTTTAGTTTAGTTTAGTTTCAGTGTGGACAGCACATTGTATGATCATAAAATAAAATATCGTAGTCATATGATGATGTCATATGAAAACATAATGGATGTTTTGGTCTCCTTAAATTGTTGATGTTTTCATCTTATGTGAGTGCTATCATACATTTAATAATGTTAGTAGTAGTTTCTGTAAGTTCCATAGATCATACTGTACATGAGCACTTTGACAGATGTTATGTCATAACAGTTGGGCTAATGCAGAGATCATCCCTACAGGGAATGAAGACCTTTCAATAATTGATTCCTCTGATAATGCTGTTTGCAGCTTTCATGTATGTCAAAGTCTGTCCTCCTGTATTATTTATTGGAACACATTCAGTGCATGGGACTGAAAGAAGTGGCTATTCATGCATCCCTGCACTGCTGCAACACTTCATAAAGAAATCAAGAAGATGGCTTCTAGCATGATTTCTTGTGTACAAGAAGGGAAGAAAAGACTGGAGGCATAATCTGTGGTTTTCTGAGATTCCTTTTAATTGAAAACGATGGATTATTTTAATATTCATCATACAAAGATTGAAGGTCAGGTTTACTCAAGGTCACCACTTTGATAGTTCATTCTGTTTTCTTTAAATTTATAGAAACTTGCTATTTTAAAATTCAGAAGAATTGCCTATTTTAACATTTCATTCTGTCACTCTGGTAGCTACAGTTGGCTGGAAACGGGGGCAAACAGATAGCTATATATAGTTATCATTAAAGGGTTAAAACGATCACTTACTAGCACCAAAAGCTCTCTAAGATGATAGATCTTTTTTGTTAAATTAAAGAGTCTGAAACATAACCACCTGTGAATTACAGGTGTACATTAAAGTAGTATAAATCTTCTCATCTAACTATGCAAGAAGGCGAATATGTCTTATTTCACAAAATGTTGATCTATTCCTTTAACAAACTAAAGATGGCATTTTCTTTAGTATAAGAATTATATTTCATACTGGTTGTAAAGTATATTAAGTATATTGTCCTCTGCCTTCAATCACTCCACGCTATCTCTTTTGTTATATTGCCTTTTCTTCTAATTAAATGACAACAATTGTCCAAAAAAGGTGAATGTCTCATTTTATGTTCTGTATATACTGATTTTTTTTTTTTTCAAGATTTATATATGTGCAACTATAAATGATACAAGTTCAGCAGTAAATTGCTGGTGTGATTGCAATGAGAGGAGCATCTTGTGACTTTCGTCCTGCGCACACTATGTCGAGTTGTAGTTTATAAGATGAGGGGAGGGTGTGTGTGTGTGGAGAGTCCCTGTTTATAGATGCAGATCAGAGGGAAGCACGCTGGGTCGTCACACTTCTGCCATATGATTCTCATTACAGAAACTTCTGGGGAAGGATTCAACTGCAGAAGGCTCAAGGTAAAAGCATTTTTATTTAAATATTTTATTTTTATTGGATTTTTATACAAATTGACTCTCTTGTCCTGCATGTAATGATCCTTCATCTCTTCTTTTTGTATCAGTTGTATGGTTGAAATATAACAGTGTGCAGGGCAGTGGTGTTGAGCTGCTGTAAAAAGGCTGGTGTCAGCAGTGACACTTACTTAGTAGTATTTTCTTGCCAAAAGGAGGGCTTTATAAACATCTAAATATAAATAAAAAGAAGCATTTAGGCATTTTTGAAAATGCTTCATATTATGGTTTGTAATGAAAGTGTTCATCCTATACGGTAGATCTGTGGTGGACAATTACAGGAACATAAGATATTACAGTTGGATGACAGAAATGCTGGTGTGAAGACATACTGTTCTGTGGATGGATTTAAGTTTAAAATTCTTGAGAATAAATTGTGTAATTTTCTTTCACAGTTAAAGCCGTTGTCAGGCTTTTCTAAGACAAAAAACACCACTGCCAAGCACAAAGCGGTAAAGCAATGAGTGTGTTTAAATCATATCTATTTTTTATCTATTGTTGCTCAGTCATAACCACAAGCAGGAGAACATGTACATTGCTGTTATTATTCATTTATAGAGTCCCGATTCTGTCATGCGTATGAGTCAGTCAAGTGTAAGAAGGTCAGTCAGTTGGGCTCTTTAGCATGTGGAGCCATACGATGGAAAAACAACTTGTGAAGAAATCTTTTAATGATGCATTTACTGTAAGTGTCTCATTTTGTCTTTACATAATTTAGCTGTTAAATGTATTCCTCTTTAAAAAAAAAAAAAAATCATTGCACAGAAAACATAAGCTTTTTCAGCAATACTATATATCCTGGTACTACAGCCAATGACAGATGTACAGCATGTACCTTTGAAACATCTGACAGTCTGCCTACACTATGTTCACAGTGACGCCTTCATACACTCGTTTGAAATGTTTGATTCTGTGCGGAAAAGGGGGAGTGTGTGTGTGTGTGCGTGAGTGTGTGTGTCTTCCTTGGTTGGAGCACTTTAGAGGAGTTCAGCTGTCTCATTCCTCAAAGAGCTGATCCTTCGGGACTTTTAAGTTATTTTTTGCTTCTTTTAAGAGTACCAGCTTCATTTATTTATCCAGAGAGGCCAATACTAAATGACAGCTTGTTCTTTCTTACCAGTCTACCATTGTTCATAAAACAACCCCCACAGCATTTATTATCACCAGCCCTGCACATTTGTAATATGTAATTTGTAATAGACAATTAATAATATACAGTAAAATCAACATAAATATCTGAATTAATGAGAGGGGAAACACAACAAATGCACATGCCTCCATATGGGGCATTAGGGCTCCCTGAATGGTTTGATCAAAGGTAAATTAAGTGTTTCCAATTGAAAGCAACACAATAAAAAGTAAAAATGTGAAAATTAAACAGTATTTATTGAGTTGTCACAATTTCCATTCTAAAGATGACAGTATTTTCCAATCAAGTCTCATTATACATTATATTTATTAACGTACATTAAGTCAACTTGGTGTGCCCCTGTGGGTCTCAAGTTCCACCTACTAGCTTTTTCTGAAGCTTTCATCTGATGATTTCCAGTGTCAAGAATGAACTTCACACTCAATTTTCTGGTTTGTTTCAGTGTAGTCAAGAGAAGTACATGAAGAAGCAAGGAAAAGGCGACGCTGCCAGCATTCCCCTCTCTTCCCCAACAGGGGGCAGCAGTGTGCAGGTCTACCATGACTACCAGAAGGTGGCTTTTAAGATGTATCCTGGGAATGGCCACGCCATAGAGAATGGTTCCCACACCAGAATAGACCAGGTCACCAACCACGATGGCACGGCCAAGATGTACTCTGTACCAGACATCATCTCAAACAGCCCAGACCAGAGTCTTCAGAGGAACTCCATGTGGATGATGGATTCAAGCAGCCAGGCCTATTCAGGGCCAGAGGACAATTCCACAGACCCTCATGAGACCCTGACAGAGACTTCGACTCTGACCTTTGTGGATGCCCACACCATGGAGTTGGGAATGGGTTACCTCAAAGAGTTTGTGCTGATAGATGATGATGATGATGGAGACATGTCGCTAAGAGAAAAAACAGTGACAGACTTGTCTGTCATGGACGGAAAAGCTGCCGACCTGGTGTGTGGGAGGATGTTGTCCACCTCCAGTGGTTCAGTGTCAGAGTGTAAGGACGACTCTCCGGCTACTGAGGCCCCTCGACCTGATGAAAGTAAGCCTTCTCCCAAAAGGCAGCACTGCTGTTTCTGCACCCTTTTATGACCCATCAAGAGGTGAAAGGTCACAGATTTGAACCCTATGCCATCTACTGTATCCAAGATCAGGGCTGTGAAGCTTTCCTGGAAGCTTAGGTGCTTTGAGCACTCTAATACAACATATACTGGGCTTAAACATGTGTTCCTGTTGAAGCACAGGACACATTTCTTGCAATAATGATGTACAGTAGAAATGTCATTTTGTTTTCTAATGCAGCTACTTTTCCTGTATAATTCCTGTAATCCTTTTTTTGATTTTTCAGAGCCACTATTAGATATTGACAACAATCAACCAGCAAGAAATGCTTTGTCTCGAAGTGTCTTCCTGTGATTATGAAATGTATGCTGCGTGGTGTGGTTCTTTCTGTTTGATTTATATTTACACTATGCAATCGCGTGGGTTAAAGTAATCATTTTCAAGATTAACAGACATGTATATGTTGTCTAGATAGATAGATAGATAGATAGATAGATAGATAGATAGATACTTTATTAATCCCAAAAACTAGGAAATTTATTTAGTTCTGATATTTAAAAAATGCATGTTTCTGTAACACCGGCCCAGTTCTACAAGGGTGCAAAAGCATGCATTGCACCCCAAGTGTAATATTTTGCACCCTCAGTTGGAACTTATTTTATAAAAAAAAAAGAGAGAGAGAGAAAATGTTCAAGTAGGCGTTATTTGGACAAACTGACCATACATTGGGAATCTAACTGGTTAGTTTCTATGTATCTCTAAACCAGGTGACTCAACTCTGAATTTTCACACATTGCACAAAACGTCTGTGTAACATGTAAGTTAACGTATGGATGAGGTAGAAATGCAATGTTAGTTACTCATTAATGCTGCATGTGTATATGTTTACACTCATAGTAACCTTTTGGAACGTATGCAATGTCATATTTTCTTGCGCCCTTTTAGCCCAGAGTTGGATTCATCCATCAAGCCAGCAGTAGTAATGTTAGACCAGAGGGCAGCTGAGTCTGTATTTTCCCCACATGTTCACCCATTGGTAAGCAGAGCGAGGTATGTTACATTTGGCTCTGTGTATAAATGGTCAGGAAAACTGAACTCTGTAAAAATGCATTATAGTGTTATTCAAGGTTGCTTTGTCAAAATATGTGTGCCAGAAAAGTTGGACATGCTAACTGTGCTGCACCATATTGTCATTTTCAATACATGTGTTCTCTTACATGCAGTAAAAGTAGCTAATTAGGCTACATTTACTCAAGTACTGTACTTGAGTTCAATTGTGAGGTACTTCAGTATTTCCACGTTATGCTACTTTATACTTCCACTCCACTGCGTTTCAGAGGGAAAATTATACTGTATAATCAACTACATTGATTTGACAACTTTAGACAACTTTTTTTCAGATGAAGATTTGACCTGATGGATAATACAACAAGCTTTTAAAATACAACACAGCGTTAAATGTAATGATAGATTTCTGGCTCTTTAGATGGAGATGGAGAGATACTCACTAAATATCGACAGTGCAACCAGTGCAGCTCACCAAGGCCCAGAAGCTCTCAGGGTTCGATGCAAAGAGCAGGAACAGTAGAGCAACGAATCTCTTAAATTTTTTAATTAATTCTCTCTTTCTATTTCTTGACACTATGGGGTGACACAGTGTCGACTGGAATGCTCCCTTGATTTTGAAAAATAACAAAAACATTTAAACATTTACAAAGCTGTTCTAGAACAGATGGTGATGGATCATGAATCAAGGTATTTTCCCTTGATGACAACACTATGATGTCACAATGGGTCAGAACTTTGATCAAAGCCTTGATGTATAAAGTATACATCACATTAAAGCTTTTTCTAAACTTGTATTTGATATATCGGCGTGATTATTGCTATATTGCTTATTTTAAGGATTTATTACTTGAACGGTAGGTAAAACAAGAGTCGGTACGGTAAAGACTGTAAAACCAGTTTTCTTAACACAGCCATATTTAGCTTGTGTCCACATTAGCTAAATAGTAAGAAACACTGCAGTTTGGCCTTTTGAATACTTGAATTTGAACAAAGACAATGGAGATGCTTAAACCCCCACATGAAGACCTCAAAGACCAATTGCTCAGGTCACAGAAAAATGAGAAACTTCTCATGAACAAAGTTAGAGAGCTGACTAGACAGCGTGCAAACCTCATTAAAGCTGACATTGATTTGAAAAAAGAACAGCTTGAGGTTGTGAAGCTAAAAAAAACGTTAAGCAAACAGGGCCTTAATGTTGACCAACTGAGGAAAGACTTGATTAAGACCAAAACTGACCTAAGGAATCTAGAGACCGAGAAGACTTGGGAGAAGAATACTTCAGAGGACAGAATTTGTAGTCTTGAAAAGAAATGCCGTGAACTTACCAACAAGTACTCAGTGGAGAATGAAATCAGGAAACAGAGGGAGAGGGAGATGGAGAAGTTACCTACCATTAATGAGCACAAAAAGCTCACAGAAAAATTGGAGGACATATCTCATCAGTGGCAAGAACTGATAGGGTATAGAAGCTTTGCAGAAAAAAAAATAGAAGAACTGAACCAGCTGGTAAAATATAAGGACACTGAACACAATAAGACTAAGGCTTTGCTGGCTAATGTAAAAACTGACGCAAAACAGGTCAACGACCTGAAAGAAGAGATTAGCTATTATGAAGATAAACTTCAGAGCGAACAAAAAGAAAAAGCGAAAGTTGTTCGCGATATTACAGAACACCAAAAGCAAGCTGAGTCTGATAAGAAAACAATATATCATCTGATGATAAATATTGATATCTTAAAAAAGGAAAACTTGGAATATAATGATACTAAAAGCAAATTAGAACAACAGATTGAAATCATGGGCCACAATGAAACTGCCTTGGCATTGGAAATAGAAAATCAAAATATAGAGGCACTGAAGCAGCGCAGCCTGATACGGAGCCTTGAACACGAGCTTAATAACTTCAGTAATAAGAACAAAAAACTAGAACAGAGGTTGAAAGACACATATGTAAATATTAGGAAAAAAGACGAGATGATAGTAAATGACAGGAGACTTATTGCAGAGTTACAGAACACGTTAGCTCTGCAAACAAAGCACATTGATGATGAAAAGCTAGTTAAATTTCAAACCCTTCAAGGCATTGCAAAGGATAAAGTAGAATTAGAGGGCAATACTAAAACAATTCAACGGCTAAATGATGAAATCAGAACCAAGGGAGATGTGATTGGCAAAAAAGACATGGAGCTGGAGCAGTTGAAGGAGAAGTATAACACTAAGAAGAAACAGATAGAACGTTTGAAGAAGACGCGAGCAAATTTAGAGCAAAAACTTCAGGACATCACAGTTTCTACTAGCAAGGAGAATGAATGGGAAAAGGAGCAAAATGCCAAGATGACAGAAGAGATGGCCAGATATGAAAAAGAGATAATTCTCTACAAAGAAATGGTACTGCAACAACAGATAAAGACTGACAGCCAGGTGGATGCAAACAGAAAGCTCGAACAGGAGTTTAAAGACTACAAAGAGCAAACCAAGTTTATCACCAATCAGCTTTTGAAAAAGGAGAATGAGTTAGACGAAGCAAATCTTTCCTTGCAAATGATGTTTCAAAACACTGATTACATATTGCTCAACATTCACAAAGCCAAGACTAGAGATACAAATAAAAAGGTTCCCCCAAGGCTTCAAAAGCCTCGTCAATACCAGTTGTCTGCGAGGAAATTAGTATCTTACCAATGGAAGGGAAAGATAAAATACATGCAGACTCAGCTGGAGGAAAATGACAAGAAGATACATGAGCTGAAGGCCATGTTGGCTCGAAGGCCAGATGATGCAATCCATAAACTCCATGAGAGCCGATGGAATAACAGAGAGCTTCATAACAAGTTAAAAGCATCGCAGGGACGTGCCATGGCATACGAAGCACAGTACAAGCATGTAGCAGAGGAGAACAATAGGCTGACAAATGAGATAAGAAAGCTCAAGTTGGCATCTACTGCAAGACCAAAGTACGGCTGTTTGCCTCCTATTTCTAAAAAGTCCCAGTCCCCCCCAGAGAACAAACCAGGTGACCAGTGTGAGTCAGAGAAAACATCAGAGCGCGTCCACTTCAAATACATGAAACATCAGTGTCCCTCTAACAATGAATCAGAGTCAGAGGTTGTTCCCCTTCCTCCTGTCTCCATCAATATCGATAGATGTATAATAATGCCACACCCTCCTTTACACCCACGTCCACCCCGTAAGTAACATGTTCTCTTCACAACCCCCCTCCCCTCACAAACCCTCCATATCCCTCCCAAACCCCAACACTAGGCCTAACCCCACCCTCTCCACCCCCCAACACTAGGCCTACCCCCCCCCCCCCTTTCACCCCCCCCCCCCCCCCCCCCACACACACACCCATTAATAATAATAATAAAAAAAAAATAAAAAAATAAAAAAGTGTATGCGTGTTGCCTTAACCACACCATTGACCTTGTTCTGGCGTATCAAAATAGAACATTTCATAGTCTTTCCACAGAATCCTCTTTCATCAAACCATTATTTAATGACTCTTGAATTCCTATTACTGTCATACATACATACATAGTCATAACTCTGTATTCCTATAGTATAGTATAGTAGTAAAGACTTCATCACCCTAGAGACAAAATTCATCACCTACTACAGAGAAAGAAACAACTGTAAAACCTGATAAAAACTGCTCACAAAAATTAAAGGAACACTTTTTTTATTGGGCCTGGCATGAATTGAATTAAACCGGTCTGATAATTTTCTGGTTGGTTAAGCAGCCGAGGGCCTCGTTAAACAATTTCAGCTGTATTGGTATTAATGGAATTAACAACATGTGCACTTCAGTGGCAACAATTAGAAAACCCTCAAAACAGCACTGCTCGTGCCCTGCAGAATGACCTCCAGAGGGCCACTGGTGTGAATGTCTCTACCCAAACAATCAGGAACAGACTTTGTGAAGGTGGCCTGATGGCCCGACGTCCTGTAGTGGGCCCTGTGCTCACTGCCCAGCACCGTGGAGCTCGACTGGCATTTGCTCAAGAACACCAGAATTGGCAAGTCCGCCACTGGCGCTGTGTACTTTAAACAGACGAGAGCAGGTTCACCCTGAGCACCTGTGATAGACGTGAAAGAGTCTGGAGAAGACAAGGAGAACGTTATGCTGCCTGCAACATCGTTCAACATGACAGGTTTGGTGGTGGGTCAGTGATGGTCTGGGGAGGCATATCCATGGAGGGACGCACAGACCTCTACTGCCTAGGAAATGGTGCTCTGACTGCCATAAGGCGTCAAGATGAAATCCTTGAACCCATTGTCAGACCCTATGCTGGTGCAGTAGGTCCTGGTTTCCTCCTAATGCACGACAATGCCCGGCCTCACGTGGCAAGAGTATGCAGGCAGTACCTGGAGGATGAAGGAATTGAAACAATTGAATGGCCTTCACGATCCCCTGACTTAAACCCAATAGAACATGTCTGGAATATTATGTTGCATTCATTTGCAATAGGACAAACAACAACAAGCTCAAGCAACATCTTAGCTAGTTGCTAGAGGCTCTAAAGCTTCTCTAGCTGAACCACTGGAATACTCAACGATCAGGTTTTGGAAGAACTCGGACTGTGAATCATCAACCAAGAGGAGTCTCTCAATTTTACCATACTGCTTTAAAAAGTCAATTACTTGTTCATCTTGTTCGACTACCTGAGTCATCCCACTAACAGTAACTGCGTTTGGTATTTTAACACCAGACTTTTGTATGAAATCCATACTGGCCATTACCTCAATACTGATGCTCAAATCAAATGGCTCCTGGCTGGCTCGCCACTTCTATAACCAGTTTTAAAGATATAGAAAGTGGATTGCAGTATAATGATGATTTACAATAGTAATATATCTGGACCAGAATCAGAAGATGCTAAATTCGACAGGAGCCACTATACTGAGCAACAATAATGAGACAAACACATCCTTTGTCTCATTTAACATCCTTGTCATTTGTTTTGTTTGAGGGAAGTGGTTTATTTTCTAGTTAGACTTGTTTTGTTTGTTGTTTTGGCCTGGGTCCACCCTGAAGTTGTGTTTGTAGTTATAGCAGTTTAATTGTGATATATTCTTGTAAATATATATTTGTTTAATTAATCACTAAGTTTTGTAAGTGGCTATTTGGGACTTGGGGAAGATGAGGCATGTTCGTGTTTTGCCCTAAACACCCCTAGACTGGGGCATAACAAGATGCTTAAACCCCCACATGAAGACCTCAAAGACCAATTGCTCAGGTCACAGAAAAATGAGAAACTTCTCATGAACAAAGTTAGAGAGTTGACTAGACAGCGTGCAAACCTCATTAAAGCTGACATCGATTTGAAAAAAGAACAGCTTGAGGTTGTAAAGCTAAAAAAAACGTTAAGCAAACAGGGCCTTAATGTTGACCAACTGAGGAAAGACTAGATTAAGACCAAAACTGACCTAAGGAATCTAGAGACCGAGAAGACTTGGGAGAAAAAAACTTCAGAGGACAGAATTTTTAGTCTTGAAAAGAAATGCCGTGAACTTACCAACAAGTACTCAGTGGAGAATGAAATCAGGAAACGGAGGGAGAGGGAGATGGAGAAGTTACCTACCATTAATGAGAACAAAAAGCTCACCGAAAAATTGGAGGACATATCTCATCAGTTGCGAGAACTGATAGGGTATAAAAGCTTTGCAGAAAAAAAAGAAGAACTAAACCAGCTGGTAAAAGATAAGGACACTGAACACAATAAGACTAAGGCTTTGCTGGCTAAAGAAAAAACTGACGCAAAACAGGTCAACGACCTGAAAGAAGAGATTAGCTATTATGAAGATAAACTTCAGAACGAACAAAAAGAAAAAGCGAAAGTTGTTCACGATATTACAGAACACCAAAAGCAAGCTGAGTCTGATAAGAAAACAATATATCATCTGATGATAAATACTGATATCTTAAAAAAGGAAAACATGGAATATAGTGGTACTAACTACACATTTGAACAACATGAGCCACAATAACACTGCCTCAGCATTGGAAATAGAATATCTACGAGTGGCGTACGAAGCACAGTACAAGCATGTGGCAGAGGAGAACAATAAGCTGACAAATGAGATAAGAAAGCTCAAGTTGGCATCTACTGCAAGACCAAAGTACGGCTGTTTGCCTCCTATTTCTAAAAAGTCCCAGTCCCCCCCAGAGAACAAACCAGGTGACCAGTGTGAGTCAGAGAAAACATCAGAGCGCGTCCACTTCAAATACATGAAACATCAGTGTCCCTCTAACAATGAATCAGAGTCAGAGGTTGTTCCCCTTCCTCCTGTCTCCATCAATATCGATAGATGTATATTAATGCCACACCCTCCTTTACACCCACGTCCACCGTGTAAGTAACAAGTTCTCTCCACAACCCCCCTCCCCTCACAAACCCTCCATATCCCTCCCAAACCCCAACACTACGCCTAACCCCACCCTCTCCACTCCCCAACACTAGGCCTAACCCTAAATCCCCCAACCGTATGCCTAACCCCCCCACCCCCAACCCTAGCTCTTAAATTTTTTAATTAATTCTCTATTTCTTGACACTATGGGGTGACACAGTGTCGACTGGAATGCTCCCTTGATTTTGAAAAATAACAAAAACATTTAAACATTTACAAAGCTGTTCTAGAACAGATGGTGATGGATCATGAATCAAGGTATTTTCCCTTGATGACAACACTATGATGTCACAATGGGTCAGAACTTTGATCAAAGCCTTGATGTATAAAGTATACATCACATTAAAGCTTTTTCTAAACTTGTATTTGATATATCGGCGTGATTATTGCTATATTGCAAGTCCCTTATTTTAAGGATTTATTACTTGAACGGTAGGTAAAACAAGAGTCGGTACGGTAAAGACTGTAAAACCAGTTTTATTAACACAGCCATATTTAGCTTGTGTCCACATTAGCTAAATAGTAAGAAACACTGCAGTTTGGCCTTTTGAATACTTGAATTTGAACAAAGACAATGGAGATGCTTAAACCCCCACATGAAGACCTCAAAGACCAATTGCTCAGGTCACAGAAAAATGAGAAACTTCTCATGAACAAAGTTAGAGAGCTGACTAGACAGCGTGCAAACCTCATTAAAGCTGACATCGATTTGAAAAAAGAACAGCTTGAGGTTGTAAAGCTAAAAAAAACGTTAAGCAAACAGGGCCTTAATGTTGACCAACTGAGGAAAGACTTGATTAAGACCAAAACTGACCTAAGGAATCTAGAGACCGAGAAGACTTGGGAGAAAAATACTTCAGAGGACAGAATTTGTAGTCTTGAAAAGAAATGCCGTGAACTTACCAACAAGTACTCAGTGGAGAATGAAATCAGGAAACAGAGGGAGAGGGAGATGGAGAAGTTACCTACCATTAATGAGCACAAAAAGCTCACAGAAAAATTGGAGGACATATCTCATCAGTGGCAAGAACTGATAGGGTATAGAAGCTTTGCAGAAAAAAAAATAGAAGAACTGAACCAGCTGGTAAAATATAAGGACACTGAACACAATAAGACTAAGGCTTTGCTGGCTAATGTAAAAACTGATGCAAAACAGGTCAACGACCTGAAAGAAGAGATTAGCTATTATGAAGATAAACTTCAGAGCGAACAAAAAGAAAAAGCGAAAGTTGTTCGCGATATTACAGAACACCAAAAGCAAGCTGAGTCTGATAAGAAAACAATATATCATCTGATGATAAATACTGATATCTTAAAAAAGGAAAACATGGAATATAGTGATACTAACTACACATTTGAACAACATGAGCCACAATAACACTGCCTCAGCATTGGAAATAGAATATCTACATCCGTAGCAATTTTCCAGATGAAAGGTGAGCTGTTAGCCGACGTACTTTTCCTCCTTCATACGTCACACGGCTCCGAACCTCCAGTAATCGTGCTACAACTCTTTCTTCCTCCTTTTTCACAGGTAAACTCCAGTTTTTTTCTTGCTGTTTTGCTCTTCCTCCTAGCATGCAGCTGCCTTTGCGCCCAGGCTGAGATCAGAAAAAGGAGTGGAAGAATGACGCCGTTTCTCGCGCCGACAGGCTTAACGTGCCCTGCGTAACGTCTGTTCGGCTGCTGAAACTAGCATGCAAACTGTATGGTGCATTCATTTGCAATAGGACAAACAACAACAAGCTCAAGCAACATCTTAGCTAGTTGCTTGAGCTTAGCTAAGTATGTCTTAGTAACATTACTCCCAACCTTGGTAGCGTACATGCTACTGAGTTTCTCAACTTCATAGACAACACTGGAGTCACCTTGTGCTGTGCACGTGTACGGTAAGTGAGGCTCTAAAGCTTCTCTAGCTGAACCACTGGAATACTCAACGATCAGGTTTTGGAAGAACTCGGACTGTGAATCATCAACCAAGAGGAGTCTCTCAATTTTACCATACTGCTTTAAAAAGTCAATTACTTGTTCATCTTGTTCGACTACCTGAGTCATCCCACTAACAGTAACTGCGTTTGGTATTTTAACACCAGACTTTTGTATGAAATCCATACTGGCCATTACCTCAATACTGATGCTCAAATCAAATGGCTCCTGGCTGGCTCGCCACTTCTGTAACCAGTTTTAAAGATATAGAAAGTGGATTGCAGTATAATGATGATTTACAATAGTAATATATCTGGACCAGAATCAGAAGATGCTAAATTCGACAGGAGCCACTATACTGAGCAACAATAATGAGACAAACACATCCTTTGTCTCATTTGACATCCTTGTCATTTGTTTTGTTTGAGGGAAGTGGTTTATTTTCTAGTTAGACTTGTTTTGTTTGTTGTTTTGGCCTGGGTCCACCCTGAAGTTGTGTTTGTAGTTATAGCAGTTTAATTGTGATATATTCTTGTAAATATATATTTGTTTAATTAATCACTAAGTTTTGCAAGTGGCTATTTGGGACTTGGGGAAGATGAGGCATGTTCGTGTTTTGCCCTAAACACCCCTAGACTGGGGCATAACAAGATGCTTAAACCCCCACATGAAGACCTCAAAGACCAATTGCTCAGGTCACAGAAAAATGAGAAACTTCTCATGAACAAAGTTAGAGAGTCGACTAGACAGCGTGCAAACCTCATTAAAGCTGACATCGATTTGAAAAAAGAACAGCTTGAGGTTGTAAAGCTAAAAAAAAACGTTAAGCAAACATGGCCTTAATGTTGACCAACTGAGGAAAGACTTGATTAAGACCAAAACTGACCTAAGGAATCTAGAGACCGAGAAGACTTGGGAGAAAAAAACTTCAGAGGACAGAATTTTTAGTCTTGAAAAGAAATGCCGTACACTTACCAACAAGTACTCAGTGGAGAATGAAATCAGGAAACAGAGGGAGATGGAGATGGAGAAGTTACCTACCATTAATGAGAACAAAAAGCTCACAGAAAAATTGGAGGACATATCTCATCAGTTGCGAGAACTGATAGGGTATAGAAGCTTTGCAGAAAAAAAAATAGAAGAACTGAACCAGCTGGTAAAATATAAGGACACTGAACACAATAAGACTAAGGCTTTGCTGGCTAAAGAAAAAACTGACGCAAAACAGGTCGACGACCTGAAAGAAGAGATTAGCTATTATGAAGATAAACTTCAGAACGAACAAAAAGAAAAAGCGAAAGTTGTTCACGATATTACAGAACACCAAAAGCAAGCTGAGTCTGATAAGAAAACAATATATCATCTGATGATAAATACTGATATCTTAAAAAAGGAAAACATGGAATATAGTGATACTAACTACACATTTGAACAACATGAGCCACAATAACACTGCCTCAGCATTGGAAATAGAATATCTACGAGTGCCGTACGAAGCACAGTACAAGCATGTGGCAGAGGAGAACAATAAGCTGACAAATGAGATAAGAAAGCTCAAGTTGGCATCTACTGCAAGACCAAAGTACGGCTGTTTGCCTCCTATTTCTAAAAAGTCCCAGTCCCCCCCAGAGAACAAACCAGGTGACCAGTGTGAGTCAGAGAAAACATCAGAGCGCGTCCACTTCAAATACATGAAACATCAGTGTCCCTCTAACAATGAATCAGAGTCAGAGGTTGTTCCCCTTCCTCCTGTCTCCATTAATATCGATAGATGTATATTAATGCCTCACCCTCCTTTACACCCACGTCCACCCCGTAAGTAACAAGTTCTCTCCACAACAAGCTCAAGCAACATCTTAGCTAGTTGCTTGAGCTTAGCTAAGTATGTCGTAGTAACATTACTCCCAACCTTGGTAGCGTACATGCTACTGAGTTTCTCAACGTCATAGACAACACTGGAGTCACCTTGTGCTGTGCACGTGTACGGTAAGTGAGGCTCTAAAGCTTCTCTAGCTGAACCACTGGAATACTCAACGATCAGGTTTTGGAAGAACTCGGACTGTGAATCATCAACCAAGAGGAGTCTCTCAATTTTACCATTCTGCTTTAAAAAGTCAATTACTTGTTCATCTTGTTCGACTACCTGAGTCATCCCACTAACAGTAACTGCGTTTGGTATTTTAACACCAGACTTTTGTATGAAATCCATACTGGCCATTACCTCAATACTGATGCTCAAATCAAATGGCTCCTGGCTGGCTCGCCACTTCTGTAACCAGTTTTAAAGATATAGAAAGTGGATTGCAGTATAATGATGATTTACAATAGTAATATATCTGGACCAGAATCAGAAGATGCTAAATTCGACAGGAGCCACTATACTGAGCAACAATAATGAGACAAACACATCCTTTGTCTCATTTGACATCCTTGTCATTTGTTTTGTTTGAGGGAAGTGGTTTATTTTCTAGTTAGACTTGTTTTGTTTGTTGTTTTGGCCTGGGTCCACCCTGAAGTTGTGTTTGTAGTTATAGCAGTTTAATTGTGATATATTCTTGTAAATATATATTTGTTTAATTAATCACTAAGTTTTGCAAGTGGCTATTTGGGACTTGGGGAAGATGAGGCATGTTCGTGTTTTGCCCTAAACACCCCTAGACTGGGGCATAACAAGATGCTTAAACCCCCACATGAAGACCTCAAAGACCAATTGCTCAGGTCACAGAAAAATGAGAAACTTCTCATGAACAAAGTTAGAGAGTTGACTAGACAGCGTGCAAACCTCATTAAAGCTGACATCGATTTGAAAAAAGAACAGCTTGAGGTTGTAAAGCTAAAAAAAAACGTTAAGCAAACATGGCCTTAATGTTGACCAACTGAGGAAAGACTAGATTAAGACCAAAACTGACCTAAGGAATCTAGAGACCGAGAAGACTTGGGAGAAAAAAACTTCAGAGGACAGAATTTTTAGTCTTGAAAAGAAATGCCGTACACTTACCAACAAGTACTCAATGGAGAATGTAATCAGGAAACGGAGGGAGAGGGAGATGGAGAAGTTACCTACCATTAATGAGAACAAAAAGCTCACAGAAAAATTGGAGGACATATCTCATCAGTTGCGAGAACTGATAGGGTATAGAAGCTTTGCAGAAAAAAAAATAGAAGAACTGAACCAGCTGGTAAAATATAAGGACACTGAACACAATAAGACTAAGGCTTTGCTGGCTAAAGAAAAAACTGACGCAAAACAGGTCGACGACCTGAAAGAAGAGATTAGCTATTATGAAGATAAACTTCAGAACGAACAAAAAGAAAAAGCGAAAGTTGTTCACGATATTACAGAACACCAAAAGCAAGCTGAGTCTGATAAGAAAACAATATATCATCTGATGATAAATATTGATATCTTAAAAAAGGAAAACATGGAATATAGTGATACTAACTACACATTTGAACAACATGAGCCACAATAACACTGCCTCAGCATTGGAAATAGAATATCTACGAGTGGCGTACGAAGCACAGTACAAGCATGTGGCAGAGGAGAACAATAAGCTGACAAATGAGATAAGAAAGCTCAAGTTGGCATCTACTGCAAGACCAAAGTACGGCTGTTTGCCTCCTATTTCTAAAAAGTCCCAGTCCCCCCCAGAGAACAAACCAGGTGACCAGTGTGAGTCAGAGAAAACATCAGAGCGCGTCCACTTCAAATACATGAAACATCAGTGTCCCTCTAACAATGAATCAGAGTCAGAGGTTGTTCCCCTTCCTCCTGTCTCCATCAATATCGATAGATGTATATTAATGCCACACCCTCCTTTACACCCACGTCCACCCTGTAAGTAACAAGTTCTCTCCACAACCCCCCTCCCCTCACAAACCCTCCATATCCCTCCCAAACCCCAACACTACGCCTAACCCCACCCTCTCCACTCCCCAACACTAGGCCTAACCCTAAATCCCCCAACCGTATGCCTAACCCCCCCACCCCCAACCCTAGCTCTTAAATTTTTTAACTAATTCTCTATTTCTTGACACTATGGGGTGACACAGTGTCGACTGGAATGCTCCCTTGATTTTGAAAAATAACAAAAACATTTAAACATTTACAAAGCTGTTCTAGAACAGATGGTGATGGATCATGAATCAAGGTATTTTCCCTTGATGACAACACTATGATGTCACAATGGGTCAGAACTTTGATCAAAGCCTTGATGTATAAAGTATACATCACATTAAAGCTTTTTCTAAACTTGTATTTGATATATCGGCGTGATTATTGCTATATTGCAAGTCCCTTATTTTAAGGATTTATTACTTGAACGGTAGGTAAAACAAGAGTCGGTACGGTAAAGACTGTAAAACCAGTTTTATTAACACAGCCATATTTAGCTTGTGTCCACATTAGCTAAATAGTAAGAAACACTGCAGTTTGGCCTTTTGAATACTTGAATTTGAACAAAGACAATGGAGATGCTTAAACCCCCACATGAAGACCTCAAAGACCAATTGCTCAGGTCACAGAAAAATGAGAAACTTCTCATGAACAAAGTTAGAGAGTTGACTAGACAGCGTGCAAACCTCATTAAAGCTGACATCGATTTGAAAAAAGAACAGCTTGAGGTTGTAAAGCTAAAAAAAACGTTAAGCAAACAGGGCCTTAATGTTGACCAACTGAGGAAAGACTTGATTAAGACCAAAACTGACCTAAGGAATCTAGAGGCCGAGAAGACTTGGGAGAAAAATACTTCAGAGGACAGAATTTGTAGTCTTGAAAAGAAATGCCGTGAACTTACCAACAAGTACTCAGTGGAGAATGAAATCAGGAAACAGAGGGAGAGGGAGATGGAGAAGTTACCTACCATTAATGAGCACAAAAAGCTCACAGAAAAATTGGAGGACATATCTCATCAGTGGCAAGAACTGATAGGGTATAGAAGCTTTGCAGAAAAAAAAATAGAAGAACTGAACCAGCTGGTAAAATATAAGGACACTGAACACAATAAGACTAAGGCTTTGCTGGCTAATGTAAAAACTGATGCAAAACAGGTCAACGACCTGAAAGAAGAGATTAGCTATTATGAAGATAAACTTCAGAGCGAACAAAAAGAAAAAGCGAAAGTTGTTCGCGATATTACAGAACACCAAAAGCAAGCTGAGTCTGATAAGAAAACAATATATCATCTGATGATAAATATTGATATCTTAAAAAAGGAAAACTTGGAATATAATGATACTAAAAGCAAATTAGAACAACAGATTGAAATCATGGGCCACAATGAAACTGCCTCGGCATTGGAAATAGAATATCAAAATAAAGAGGCACTGAAGCAGCGCAGCCTGATACGGAGCCTTGAACACGAGCTTAATAACTTCAGTAATAAGAACAAAAAACTAGAACAGAGGTTGAAAGACACATATGTAAATATTAAGAAAAAAGACGAGATGATAGTAAATGACAGGAGACTTATTGCAGAGTTACAGAACACGTTAGCTCTGCAAACAAAGCACATTGATGATGAAAAGCTAGTTAAATTTCAAACCCTTCAAGGCATTGCAAAGGATAAAGTAGAATTAGAGGGCAATACTAAAACAATTCAACGGCTAAATGATGAAATCAGAACCAATGGAGATGTGATTGGCAAAAAAGACATGGAGCTGGAGCAGTTGAAGGAGAAGTATAACACTAAGAAGAAACAGATAGAACGTTTGAAGAAGACGCGAGCAAATTTAGAGCAAAAACTTCAGGACATCACAGTTTCTACTAGCAAGGAGAATGAATGGGAAAAGGAGCAAAATGCCAAGATGACAGAAGAGATGGCCAGATATGAAAAAGAGATAATTCTCTACAAAGAAATGGTACTGCAACAACAGATAAAGACTGACAGCCAGGTGGATGCAAACAGAAAGCTCGAACAGGAGTTTAAAGACTACAAAGAGCAAACCAAGTTTATCACGAATCAGCTTTTGAAAAAGGAGAATGAGTTAGACGAAGCAAATCTTTCCTTGCAAATGATGTTTCAAAACACTGATTACATATTGCTCAACATTCACAAAGCCAAGACTAGAGATACAAATAAAAAGGTTCCCCCAAGGCTTCAAAAGCCTCGTCAATACCAGTTGTCTGCGAGGAAATTAGTATCTTACCAATGGAAGGGAAAGATAAAATACATGCAGACTCAGCTGGAGGAAAATGACAAGAAGATACATGAGCTGAAGGCCATGTTGGCTCGAAGGCCAGATGATGCAATCCATAAACTCCATGAGAGCCGATGGAATAACAGAGAGCTTCATAAGAAGTTAAAAGCATCGCAGGGACGTGCCATGGCATACGAAGCACAGTACAAGCATGTAGCAGAGGAGAACAATAGGCTGACAAATGAGATAAGAAAGCTCAAGTTGGCATCTACTGCAAGACCAAAGTACGGCTGTTTGCCTCCTATTTCTAAAAAGTCCCAGTCCCCCCCAGAGAACAAACCAGGTGACCAGTGTGAGTCAGAGAAAACATCAGAGCGCGTCCACTTCAAATACATGAAACATCAGTGTCCCTCTAACAATGAATCAGAGTCAGAGGTTGTTCCCCTTCCTCCTGTCTCCATCAATATCGATAGATGTATAATAATGCCACACCCTCCTTTACACCCACGTCCACCCCGTAAGTAACATGTTCTCTTCACAACCCCCCTCCCCTCACAAACCCTCCATATCCCTCCCAAACCCCAACACTAGGCCTAACCCCACCCTCTCCACCCCCAACACTAGGCCTAACCCTACCCCCCCCCTCCCTCCCAGTAGGCCTAACCCCACCCTCTCCACCCCCCAACACTAGGCCAACCCCCCCCCACACACACACACACACCCACACACACACCCATTAATAATAATAAAAATAAAAAATAAAAATAAAATGTGTATGTGTGTTGCCTTAACCACACCGTTGACAAACCCACACACACACACACACACACACACCCATTAATAATAATAAAAAAAATAAAATAAAATAAAAAAAAAGTGTATGTGTGTTGCCTTAACCACACCGTTGACCTTGTTCTGGCGTATCAAAATAGAACATTTCATAGTCTTTCCACAGAATCCTCTTTCATCAAACCATTACTTAATGACTCTTGAATTCCTATTACTGTCATACATACATACATAGTCATAACTCTGTATTCCTATAGTATAGTATAGTATAGTATAGTAGTAAAGACTTCATCACCCCAGAGACAAAATTCATCACCTACTACAGAGAAAGAAACAACTGTAAAACCTGATAAAAACTGCTCACAAAAATTAAAGGAACACTTTTTTTAATGGGCCTGGCATGAATTGAATTAAACCGGTCTGATAATTTTCTGGTTGGTTAAGCAGCCGAGGGCCTCGTTAAACAATTTCAGCTGTATTGGTATTAATGGAATTAACAACATGTGCACTTCAGTGGCAACAATTAGAAAACCCTCAAAACAGCACTGCTCGTGCCCTGCAGAATGACCTCCAGAGGGCCACTGGTGTGAATGTCTCTACCCAAACAATCAGGAACAGACTATGTGAAGGTGGCCTGATGGCCCGACGTCCTGTAGTGGGCCCTGTGCTCACTGCCCAGCACCGTGGAGCTCGACTGGCATTTGCTCAAGAACACCAGAATTGGCAAGTCCGCCACTGGCGCTGTGTACTTTTCAGAGACGAGAGCAGGTTCACCCTGAGCACCTGTGATAGACGTGAAAGAGTCTGGAGAAGACAAGGAGAACATTATGCTGCCTGCAACATCGTTCAACATGACAGGTTTGGTGGTGGGTCAGTGATGGTCTGGGGAGGCATATCCATGGAGGGACGCACAGACCTCTACTGCCTAGGAAATGGTGCTCTGACTGCCATAAGGCGTCAAGATGAAATCCTTGAACCCATTGTCAGACCCTACGCTGGTGCAGTAGGTCCTGGTTTCCTCCTAATGCACGACAATGCCCGGCCTCACGTGGCAAGAGTATGCAGGCAGTACCTGGAGGATGAAGGAATTGAAACAATTGAATGGCCTTCACGATCCCCTGACTTAAACCCAATAGAACATGTCTGGAACATTATGTTTCGGTGCATTAGGCGCCGCCAGGTTGCTCCTCAGACTGTACAACAGCTCAGGCATGCCCTCACAAAGATCTGCGAGGAAATGCCACAAGACACCATCCGTCATCTCATTAGGAGCATGCCACGACGTTGTCAAGCATGCATACAAGCTCGTGGGGACCACACAAGATACTGAAAAGCATTTTGAGTTGCAGAAATTAAGTTTTGGAAAAAATGGACTAGCCTGCCACATCTTCATTTCACTCTGATTTTATGGTGTCTACACAATTGAGCCCTCTGTAGGCTGAAAACTTTTATTTCCATTAAAAGACTTGGCATCCTTTTGTTCCTAAGACACTGCCCTGTTGTTATTTGTATAGATATCCAACTTCATATTGAGATCTGATGTATATAATGTGTTTCTTTAAAGTGCTCCTTTAATTTTAGTGAGCAGTGTATATAGTAGTGGAAAAAAGTTTTCAGACACAAATTTTTCCACAATCTCAACTATTATCATGAAATATTTGTGTAAAAGCTTAACGTGGCCTGCGTAACGTCTGTTTGGCTGCTGAAACTAGCATGCAAACTGCATGGTGCATTCATTTGCAATAGGACAAACAACAACAAGCTCAAGCAACATCTTAGCTAGTTGCTAGAGGCTCTAAAGCTTCTCTAGCTGAACCACTGGAATACTCAACGATCAGGTTTTGGAAGAACTCGGACTGTGAATCATCAACCAAGAGGAGTCTCTCAATTTTACCATACTGCTTTAAAAAGTCAATTACTTGTTCATCTTGTTCGACTACCTGAGTCATCCCACTAACAGTAACTGCGTTTGGTATTTTAACACCAGACTTTTGTATGAAATCCATACTGGCCATTACCTCAATACTGATGCTCAAATCAAATGGCTCCTGGCTGGCTCGCCACTTCTGTAACCAGTTTTAAAGATATAGAAAGTGGATTACAGTATAATGATGATTTACAATAGTAATATATCTGGACCAGAATCAGAAGATGCTAAATTCGACAGGAGCCACTATACTGAGCAACAATAATGAGACAAACACAAAGAAACAGTTGAGTAGCCACTCTTATAATTTTTAACAATGAACAAAATAGTTTGTCTGATTTGTACAGAAATACAAAATAACCCAAATAATTAGAAAAATAAATTAAATGTGCGCACTTGGAATAAATTGTCCGTTGGGGCCCTTAAATAAAAATAGGATCCTTGTATTGTAGTGTAGAATGTAATGTGCGTGTGAATGGTGTGTGTATGTGGATCTCCTCAGTGCTTGACTTTCTTCAGGGTGCTTTGCTCGCCATCGAGTTCATGGTTGTCCTGGACCACATCAGTTCTCCAATAAATAAAAAAACCTGACGTACAGACAGGGTCAGAAAGTTTACATTCAAAATATCACCATATCAGAACTATGTGCAAATAACATAACAGTACCCATTATGAGTTAAGACTTAGAGATATTACAGAAGTGTGCTTAATTTACTCTTTCACTATAGGCCTATTCATGAGAGAGAAATGCACCAAAAATTACTCTCTCTAGTCACTTTAAGCTCATCTGAGTAACATAAAAGTGTGCACTAAATTGCATAACACAAATAAACAGATTTTACATGAATCACAACATATGAAACGACTTTTTTCCCTTTAAATTGGCATTAGGAAAATAAAACACTTCAATTATATACACACATCAGCATAAATTAATAACCACACTGTAAATATGTCCAGAAACATTGCATCATTATTAACTTTGGTTCACTCATAACATTGACTAAAACAGCACATTTCTCGCCGTTGTTCTGTGTAAATCAAAATGGATAATGCCACACCCTCCTTTACACCCACGTCCACCCTCTAAGTAACATGTTCTCTCCACAACCCCTCTCCCCTTCCAAACCCTCCATATCCCTCCCGAACCCCAACACTAGGCCTAACCCCCACCCTCCCCCACCCCCCAACACTAGGCCTAACACCCGCACCCTCCCACTAGGCCTACCCCACCCTCTCCACCACCCAACACTAGGCCTAACACCCCCACCCTCCCACTAGGCCTACCCCACCCTCTCCACACCCCAACACTAGGCCTAACCCTAATCCCCCCACCCTCCCACTACGCCTAACCCCACCCTCTTCACTCCCCAACACTAGGCCTAACCCTAAACCCCCCAACCGTATGCCTAACCCCCCCACCCCCAACCCTAGCTCTTAAATTTTTTAACTAATTCTCTATTTCTTGACACTATGGGGTGACACAGTGTCGACTGGAATGCTCCCTTGATTTTGAAAAATAACAAAAACATTTAAACATTTACAAAGCTGTTCTAGAACAGATGGTGATGGATCATGAATCAAGGTATTTTCCCTTGATGACAACACTATGATGTCACAATGGGTCAGAACTTTGATCAAAGCCTTGATGTATAAAGTATACATCACATTAAAGCTTTTTCTAAACTTGTATTTGATATATCGGCGTGATTATTGCTATATTGCAAGTCCCTTAGTTTAAGGATTTATTACTTGAACGGTAGGTAAAACAAGAGTCGGTACGGTAAAGACTGTAAAACCAGTTTTATTAACACAGCCATATTTAGCTTGTGTCCACATTAGCTAAATAGTAAGAAACACTGCAGTTTGGCCTTTTGAATACTTGAATTTGAACAAAGACAATGGAGATGCTTAAACCCCCACATGAAGACCTCAAAGACCAATTGCTCAGGTCACAGAAAAATGAGAAACTTCTCATGAACAAAGTTAGAGAGTTGACTAGACAGCGTGCAAACCTCATTAAAGCTGACATCGATTTGAAAAAAGAACAGCTTGAGGTTGTAAAGCTAAAAAAAACGTTAAGCAAACAGGGCCTTAATGTTGACCAACTGAGGAAAGACTTGATTAAGACCAAAACTGACCTAAGGAATCTAGAGACCGAGAAGACTTGGGAGAAAAATACTTCAGAGGACAGAATTTGTAGTCTTGAAAAGAAATGCCGTGAACTTACCAACAAGTACTCAGTGGAGAATGAAATCAGGAAACAGAGGGAGAGGGAGATGGAGAAGTTACCTACCATTAATGAGCACAAAAAGCTCACAGAAAAATTGGAGGACATATCTCATCAGTGGCAAGAACTGATAGGGTATAGAAGCTTTGCAGAAAAAAAAATAGAAGAACTGAACCAGCTGGTAAAATATAAGGACACTGAACACAATAAGACTAAGGCTTTGCTGGCTAATGTAAAAACTGATGCAAAACAGGTCAACGACCTGAAAGAAGAGATTAGCTATTATGAAGATAAACTTCAGAGCGAACAAAAAGAAAAAGCGAAAGTTGTTCGCGATATTACAGAACACCAAAAGCAAGCTGAGTCTGATAAGAAAACAATATATCATCTGATGATAAATATTGATATCTTAAAAAAGGAAAACTTGGAATATAATGATACTAAAAGCAAATTAGAACAACAGATTGAAATCATGGGCCACAATGAAACTGCCTTGGCATTGGAAATAGAAAATCAAAATAAAGAGGCACTGAAGCAGCGCAGCCTCATACGGAGCCTTGAACACGAGCTTAATAACTTCAGTAATAAGAACAAAAAACTAGAACAGAGGTTGAAAGACACATATGTAAATATTAAGAAAAAAGACGAGATGATAGTAAATGACAGGAGACTTATTGCAGAGTTACAGAACACGTTAGCTCTGCAAACAAAGCACATTGATGATGAAAAGCTAGTTAAATTTCAAACCCTTCAAGGCATTGCAAAGGATAAAGTAGAATTAGAGGGCAATACTAAAACAATTCAACGGCTAAATGATGAAATCAGAACCAATGGAGATGTGATTGGCAAAAAAGACATGGAGCTGGAGCAGTTGAAGGAGAAGTATAACACTAAGAAGAAACAGATAGAACGTTTGAAGAAGACGCGAGCAAATTTAGAGCAAAAACTTCAGGACATCACAGTTTCTACTAGCAAGGAGAATGAATGGGAAAAGGAGCAAAATGCCAAGATGACAGAAGAGATGGCCAGATATGAAAAAGAGATAATTCTCTACAAAGAAATGGTACTGCAACAACAGATAAAGACTGACAGCCAGGTGGATGCAAACAGAAAGCTCGAACAGGAGTTTAAAGACTACAAAGAGCAAACCAAGTTTATCACCAATCAGCTTTTGAAAAAGGAGAATGAGTTAGACGAAGCAAATCTTTCCTTGCAAATGATGTTTCAAAACACTGATTACATATTGCTCAACATTCACAAAGCCAAGACTAGAGATACAAATAAAAAGGTTCCCCCAAGGCTTCAAAAGCCTCGTCAATACCAGTTGTCTGCGAGGAAATTAGTATCTTACCAATGGAAGGGAAAGATAAAATACATGCAGACTCAGCTGGAGGAAAATGACAGGAAGATACATGAGCTGAAGGCCATGTTGGCTAGAAGGCCAGATGACGCAATCCATAAACTCCATGAGAGCCGATGGAATAACAGAGAGCTTCATAAGAAGTTAAAAGCATCGCAGGGACGTGCCATGGCGTACGAAGCACAGTACAAGCATGTGGCAGAGGAGAACAATAGGCTGACAAATGAGATAAGAAAGCTCAAGTTGGCATCTACTGCAAGACCAAAGTACGGCTGTTTGCCTCCTATTTCTAAAAAGTCCCAGTCCCCCCCAGAGAACAAACCAGGTGACCAGTGTGAGTCAGAGAAAACATTAGAGCGCGTCCACTTCAAATACATGAAACATCAGTGTCCCTCTAACAATGAATCAGAGTCAGAGGTTGTTCCCCTTCCTCCTGTCTCCATCAATATCGATAGATGTATAATAATGCCACACCCTCCTTTACACCCACGTCCACCCCGTAAGTAACATGTTCTCTTCACAACCCCCCACCCTCCCACTAGGCCTAACCCCACCCCCACCCCACCCCCCCCACCCACCCCCCCCCCCCCCCCCCCACACACACACACACACCCACACACCCATTAATAATAATAAAAAAAAAAATTAAAAAAAAAAGTGTATGCGTGTTGCCTTAACCACACCATTGACCTTGTTCTGGCGTATCAAAATAGAACATTTCATAGTCTTTCCACAGAATCCTCTTTCATCAAACCATTATTTAATGACTCTTGAATTCCTATTACTGTCATACATACATACATAGTCATAACTCTGTATTCCTATAGTATAGTATAGTAGTAAAGACTTCATCACCCCAGAGACAAAATTCATCACCTACTACAGAGAAAGAAACAACTGTAAAACCTGATAAAAACTGCTCACAAAAATTAAAGGAACACTTTTTTTATTGGGCCTGGCATGAATTGAATTAAACCGGTCTGATAATTTTCTGGTTGGTTAAGCAGCCGAGGGCCTCGTTAAACAATTTCAGCTGTATTGGTATTAACGGAATTAACAACAGGTGCACTTCAGTGGCAACAATTAGAAAACCCTCAAAACAGCACTGCTCGTGCCCTGCAGAATGACCTCCAGAGGGCCACTGGTGTGAATGTCTCTACTCAAACAATCAGGAACAGACTATGTGAAGGTGGCCTGCTGGCCCGACGTCCTGTAGTGGGCCCTGTGCTCACTGCCCAGCACCGTGGAGCTCGACTGGCATTTGCTCAAGAACACCAGAATTGGCAAGTCCGCCACTGGCGCTGTGTACTTTTCAGAGACGAGAGCAGGTTCACCCTGAGCACCTGTGATAGACGTGAAAGAGTCTGGAGAAGACAAGGAGAACGTTATGCTGCCTGCAACATCGTTCAACATGACAGGTTTGGTGGTGGGTCAGTGATGGTCTGGGGAGGCATATCCATGGAGGGACGCACAGACCTCTACTGCCTAGGAAATGGTGCTCTGACTGCCATAAGGCGTCAAGATGAAATCCTTGAATCCATTGTCAGACCCTACGCTGGTGCAGTAGGTCCTGGTTTCCTCCTAATGCACGACAATGCCCGGCCTCACGTGGCAAGAGTATGCAGGCAGTACCTGGAGGATGAAGGAATTGAAACAATTGAATGGCCTTCACGATCCCCTGACTTAAACCCAATAGAACATCTCTGGGACATTATATTTCGGTCCATTAGGCGCCGCCAGGTTGCTCCTCAGACTGTACAACAGCTCAGGGATGCCCTCACACAGATCTGCCACAAGACACCATCCGTCATCTCATTAGGAGCATGCCACGACGTTGTCAAGCATGCATACAAGCTCGTGGGGGCCACACAAGATACTGAAAAGCATTTTGAGTTGCAGAAATTAAGTTTTGGAAAAAATGGACTAGCCTGCCACATCTTCATTTCACTCTGATTTTATGGTGTCTACACAATTGAGCCCTCTGTAGGCTGAAAACTTTTATTTCCATTAAAAGACTTGGCATCCTTTTGTTCCTAAGACACTGCCCTGTCGTTATTTGTATAGATATCCAACTTCATATTGAGATCTGATGTATCTAATGTGTTTCTTTAAAGTGCTCCTTTAATTTTAGTGAGCAGTGTATATAGTAGTGGAAAAAAGTTTTCAGACACAAATTTTTCCACAATCTCAACTATTATCATGAAATATTTGTGTAAAAGCTTAACGTGGCCTGCGTAACGTCTGTTTGGCTGCTGAAACTAGCATGCAAACTGCATGGTGCATTCATTTGCAATAGGACAAACAACAACAAGCTCAAGCAACATCTTAGCTAGTTGCTTGAGCTTAGCTAAGTATGTATTAGTAACATTACTCCCAACCTTGGTAGCGTACATGCTACTGAGTTTCTCAACGTCATAGACAACACTGGAGTCACCTTGTGCTGTGCACGTGTACGGTAAGTGAGGCTCTAAAGCTTCTCTAGCTGAACCACTTGAACACTCAACGATCAGGTTTTGGAAGAACTCGGACTGTGAATCATCAACCAAGAGGAGTCTCTCAATTTTACCATACTGCTTTAAAAAGTCAATTACTTGTTCCTCTTGTTCGACTACCTGAGTCATCCCACTAACAGTAACTGCGTTTGGTATTTTAACACCAGACTTTTGTATGAAATCCATACTGGCCATTACCTCAATACTGATGCTCAAATCAAATGGCTCCTGGCTCGCTCGCCACTTCTGTAACCAGTTTTAAAGATATAGGAAGTGGATTACAGTATAATGATGATTTACAATAGTAATATATCTGGACCAGAATCAGAAGATGCTAAATTCGACAGGATCCACTATACTGAGCAACAATAATGAGACAAACACAAAGAAACAGTTGAGTAGCCACTCTTATAATTTTTAACAATGAACAAAATAGTTTGTCTGATTTGTACAGAAATACAAAAT
Source organism: Pampus argenteus (assembly GCA_036937835.1). Taxonomy (NCBI): domain Eukaryota; kingdom Metazoa; phylum Chordata; class Actinopteri; order Scombriformes; family Stromateidae; genus Pampus; species Pampus argenteus. The sequence goes on from CM072867.1 coordinate 16,584,207, forward strand.
AACCCAAATAATTAGAAAAATAAATTAAATGTGCGCACTTGGAATAAATTGTCCGTTGGGGCCCTTAAATAAAAATAGGATCCTTGTATTGTAGTGTAGAATGTAATGTGCGTGTGAATGGTGTGTGTATGTGGATCTCCTCAGTGCTTGACTTTCTTCAGGGTGCTTTGCTCGCCATCGAGTTCATGGTTGTCCTGGACCACATCAGTTCTCCAATAAATAAAAAAACCTGACGTACAGACAGGGTCAGAAAGTTTACATTCAAAATATCACCATATCAGAACTATGTGCAAATAACATATTACAGAAGTGTGCTTAATTTACTCTTTCACTATAGGCCTATTCATGAGAGAGAAATGCACCAAAAATTACTCTCTCTAGTCACTTTAAGCTCATCTGAGTAACATAAAAGTGTGCACTAAATTGCATAACACAAATAAACAGATTTTACATGAATCACAACATATGAAACGACTTTTTTCCCTTTAAATTGGCATTAGGAAAATAAAACACTTCAATTATATACACACATCAGCATAAATTAATAACCACACTGTAAATATGTCCAGAAACATTGCATCATTATTAACTTTGGTTCACTCATAACATTGACTAAAACAGCACATTTCTCGCCGTTGTTCTGTGTAAATCAAAATGGATAATGCCACACCCTCCTTTACACCCACGTCCACCCTCTAAGTAACATGTTCTCTCCACAACCCCTCTCCCCTTCCAAACCCTCCATATCCCTACCGAACCCCAACACTAGGCCTAACCCCACCCTCCCCCACCCCCCAACACTAGGCCTAACACCCCCACCCTCCCACTAGGCCTACCCCACCCTCTCCACCACCCAACACTAGGCCTAACACCCCCACCCTCCCACTAGGCCTACCCCACCCTCTCCACACCCCAACACTAGGCCTAACCCTAATCCCCCCACCCTCTCCACTCCCCAACACTAGGCCTAACCCTAAACCCCCCAACCGTATGCCTAACCCCCCCACCCCCAACCCTAGCTCTTAAATTTTTTAACTAATTCTCTATTTCTTGACACTATGGGGTGACACAGTGTCGACTGGAATGCTCCCTTGATTTTGAAAAATAACAAAAACATTTAAACATTTACAAAGCTGTTCTAGAACAGATGGTGATGGATCATGAATCAAGGTATTTTCCCTTGATGACAACACTATGATGTCACAATGGGTCAGAACTTTGATCAAAGCCTTGATGTATAAAGTATACATCACATTAAAGCTTTTTCTAAACTTGTATTTGATATATCGGCGTGATTATTGCTATATTGCAAGTCCCTTAGTTTAAGGATTTATTACTTGAACGGTAGGTAAAACAAGAGTCGGTGCGGTAAAGACTGTAAAACCAGTTTTCTTAACACAGCCATATTTAGCTTGTGTCCACATTAGCTAAATAGTAAGAAACACTGCAGTTTGGCCTTTTGAATACTTGAATTTGAACAAAGACAATGGAGATGCTTAAACCCCCACATGAAGACCTCAAAGACCAATTGCTCAGGTCACAGAAAAATGAGAAACTTCTCATGAACAAAGTTAGAGAGCTGACTAGACAGCGTGCAAACCTCATTAAAGCTGACATCGATTTGAAAAAAGAACAGCTTGAGGTTGTAAAGCTAAAAAAAACGTTAAGCAAACAGGGCCTTAATGTTGACCAACTGAGGAAAGACTTGATTAAGACCAAAACTGACCTAAGGAATCTAGAGACCGAGAAGACTTGGGAGAAGAATACTTCAGAGGACAGAATTTGTAGTCTTGAAAAGAAATGCCGTGAACTTACCAACAAGTACTCAGTGGAGAATGAAATCAGGAAACAGAGGGAGAGGGAGATGGAGAAGTTACCTACCATTAATGAGCACAAAAAGCTCACAGAAAAATTGGAGGACATATCTCATCAGTGGCAAGAACTGATAGGGTATAGAAGCTTTGCAGAAAAAAAAATAGAAGAACTGAACCAGCTGGTAAAATATAAGGACACTGAACACAATAAGACTAAGGCTTTGCTGGCTAATGTAAAAACTGACGCAAAACAGGTCAACGACCTGAAAGAAGAGATTAGCTATTATGAAGATAAACTTCAGAGCGAACAAAAAGAAAAAGCGAAAGTTGTTCGCGATATTACAGAACACCAAAAGCAAGCTGAGTCTGATAAGAAAACAATATATCATCTGATGATAAATATTGATATCTTAAAAAAGGAAAACTTGGAATATAATGATACTAAAAGCAAATTAGAACAACAGATTGAAATCATGGGCCACAATGAAACTGCCTCGGCATTGGAAATAGAAAATCAAAATAAAGAGGCACTGAAGCAGCGCAGCCTGATACGGAGCCTTGAACACGAGCTTAATAACTTCAGTAATAAGAACAAAAAACTAGAACAGAGGTTGAAAGACACATATGTAAATATTAGGAAAAAAGACGAGATGATAGTAAATGACAGGAGACTTATTGCAGAGTTACAGAACACGTTAGCTCTGCAAACAAAGCACATTGATGATGAAAAGCTAGTTAAATTTCAAACCCTTCAAGGCATTGCAAAGGATAAAGTAGAATTAGAGGGCAATACTAAAACAATTCAACGGCTAAATGATGAAATCAGAACCAATGGAGATGTGATTGGCAAAAAAGACATGGAGCTGGAGCAGTTGAAGGAGAAGTATAACACTAAGAAGAAACAGATAGAACGTTTGAAGAAGACGCGAGCAAATTTAGAGCAAAAACTTCAGGACATCACAGTTTCTACTAGCAAGGAGAATGAATGGGAAAAGGAGCAAAATGCCAAGATGACAGAAGAGATGGCCAGATATGAAAAAGAGATAATTCTCTACAAAGAAATGGTACTGCAACAACAGATAAAGACTGACAGCCAGGTGGATGCAAACAGAAAGCTCGAACAGGAGTTTAAAGACTACAAAGAGCAAACCAAGTTTATCACCAATCAGCTTTTGAAAAAGGAGAATGAGTTAGACGAAGCAAATCTTTCCTTGCAAATGATGTTTCAAAACACTGATTACATATTGCTCAACATTCACAAAGCCAAGACTAGAGATACAAATAAAAAGGTTCCCCCAAGGCTTCAAAAGCCTCGTCAATACCAGTTGTCTGCGAGGAAATTAGTATCTTACCAATGGAAGGGAAAGATAAAATACATGCAGACTCAGCTGGAGGAAAATGACAAGAAGATACATGAGCTGAAGGCCATGTTGGCTAGAAGGCCAGATGATGCAATCCATAAACTCCATGAGAGCCGATGGAATAACAGAGAGCTTCATAAGAAGTTAAAAGCATCGCAGGGACGTGCCATGGCGTACGAAGCACAGTACAAGCATGTGGCAGAGGAGAACAATAAGCTGACAAATGAGATAAGAAAGCTCAAGTTGGCATCTACTGCAAGACCAAAGTACGGCTGTTTGCCTCCTATTTCTAAAAAGTCCCAGTCCCCCCCAGAGAACAAACCAGGTGACCAGTGTGAGTCAGAGAAAACATCAGAGCGCGTCCACTTCAAATACATGAAACATCAGTGTCCCTCTAACAATAAATCAGAGTCAGAGGTTGTTCCCCTTCCTCCTGTCTCCATCAATATCGATAGATGTATAATAATGCCACACCCTCCTTTACACCCACGTCCACCCCGTAAGTAACATGTTCTCTTCACAACCCCCCTCCCCTCACAAACCCTCCATATCCCTCCCAAACCCCAACACTAGGCCTAACCCCACCCTCTCCACCCCCAACACTAGGCCTAACCCTACCCCCCCCACCCTCCCACTAGGCCTAACCCCACCCTCTCCACCCCCCAACACTAGGCCTACCCCCCCCCCCCCCCCCCCCCCCCCCCCCCCACACACATCCACACACCCATTAATAATAATAAAAAAAATAAAAAAAATGTGTATGTGTGTTGCCTTAACCACACCATTGACCTTGTTCTGGTGTATCAAAATAGAACATTTCATAGTCTTTCCACAGAATCCTCTTTCATCAAACCATTATTTAATGACTCTTGAATTCCTTTTACTGTCATACATACATACATAGTCATAACTCTGTATTCCTATAGTATAGTATAGTAGTAAAGACTTCATCACCCCAGAGACAAAATTCATCACCTACTACAGAGAAAGAAACAACTGTAAAACCTGATAAAAACTGCTCACAAAAATTAAAGGAACACTTTTTTTATTGGGCCTGGCATGAATTGAATTAAACCTGTCTGATAAATGTTGTTTTACCAACTACTGTTTGATATGGAGTTTCCGGGGGCTTCAATTGTGAAGTAAAGTGACCAGGAGCCTTCAAAGTCTCATTCTGAACAGTTTGTTGGAGCTTGATGAAGGAGAATGGAGAAGTAACCAAAACATCAGTTAAGTGCGTGGCACCATCTCTGTCCTGAAGACTCACCTCCTGTGATCTGACTTTAAACCCCAACAAGATATGTCAAAAATATAATGCCCAGAATTTGTCTATTGGTGAGTGTAACCTAAGGCTTTCCAGTGTGGTGGTGTCACTATTATCTGCTTACGTAACCACCTGCTCTGTGTGTGTGGTCTAAAAAGTAAAATAGTTCCTTCCCTCTTAATGTTGATTACTCCAGCAATGCTATTCAGTGTCTATGAGGCTGGCTTTTCTGAGCGACAGACTAATCAGTTCAGTCCAGCAGGCTCTGATGTGAGTCAGTGGCTTACAGGTTTGAGTGACAGAGAGACTCCAGTTAGGATGCTGCTGGGCAAAAAGATAGCAGCTCACAAGGCTTATCTGCCCCTCCCAAAGCACACCAACCAACACCCCCACAGCACCCACTACAAACCCTGTGCCTACACTGTGAGGCAGTTTGAAGATTTCTGACACTTTTTGGGATATATTTGAGTCACTTTTTTAAAAATCCATTGGCCAACAGGTAAGATGCACTGTAATATCCATTCAGTTTGAGACTCAGTGGTTGATACTGAATTGTATTTTATGCAATTTTCTGCATGCCAGCACATCATTCTCTGCAGTTCATGACAATGTTAAAATTATTTTGTTCCTGAAAGACACACTGATGTCTTAAAAATGCCACACTGTTTGTAAGAGGGCATTCAGCTGGTTCGTTAGGCCAAATATAGCTGTTATCAGCCACCACAGCATGAGTGTGCAGTTCACCCTCTCACAGCGTCCTTTTTTCCCTGATTATCACATTTGCTCAGTGTCATCATGGTCCACACAAGACGGAAGTAAAAAGCAAAAGAGGAAATAGGTATGAGGATATTAAGTGTCTGGTGAAGTGAAGACTACAGCAGGGAGACATTTGAGAGAGGATGGATGGAAGAAGCAGAGCTACAATCGTGGTTTTTCTGCTCTGCTTCATTGCAGGTGAGAACATTGTTGATTATTGTTTTATTGTTGTGTACAGTACAGAGCAGTTCTGCTTCAGAAAAAAACTTGATGTTCTTTCCTCTCTCTCTCAGTCACACCTACAGCGGGCCACACTCTGGATGTGTGTGCCACCTGCCACACTAATGCCACATGTGAGAACAAGTCTGATGGCTCTGGCAAAGTTTGTAACTGCAAGTATGGCTTTGTTGGAAATGGAAGAACGTTTTGCCAAGGCAAGAAGAACTCCACTTTCCATGTGAAGTTAAACAGACATCAAATCATCTCATTCACTGAACCTGCTCTATACCTGACTGTACATCCCGTTAACTATTCAAATCTCTTTTCTTTTATAATATGTTTTTTTCCTTCCAGATAAAGATGAGTGTCATATAGGAGTTAGTAAGATCTGTGGGCTGCACACCGCCTGCCACAACACATATGGCAGCTATTATTGCACCTGCCTCGCTGGATACAGCCCCTCAAACAACATGCCCATCTTCATCCCAAATGATGGGACCCACTGCCAGGGTGAGTTTAGACTAGAGCCAGAACTGAGGTGAAAAATACAACAGAAAAGTACACAAAATGTAGATGAATATGCTCATGGAGTCGCACATTAAAAAGTCATTTGAAAACATTAAATAAAACCATTTTATTTTTAGCCTAAAATCACAAACTGGGTGACATCATCGTGTTTATGTAACATGCTCATTTCACATTGGTCATGCAGACATTGACGAGTGCAGCGTCGCAGGGCTGTGTGGAGAAGGAGGTCAGTGCAGGAATCTGGAGGGCAGTTTTTATTGTAGCTGCCAGCTGGGATATCGAGTCCACAACGGATCAGAGCCCTTTAACCCTCACAGGGACATTGCTTCCTGCAAAGGTAAAACTGCATCAACAGTTAATTCACAGTGAAGCACAGGTGTCATGCTTTACTGCTATTGTAAGTCAAAATATCTGCTGAAATCTCGATCGGCAATTGGATGGAGTTTACATCACACAATAATACTGGTGTTTGTATGTCTCAGTTTGATCCATGCCGATCTATTATCTGGCTGCTGGTGTAACAGTCAAAGCCTTCATGAATGAGGAATCAGTGGAGGACTTGTTGTGGTCAGTGGGAAGGTAGCTGGATCTAAACTGTACTGTTTCATGTTCTTGCCTGACTCAGTGGTGGACTGTGGCCAGCCAGCTTCGCCGGAGGACACGGTGCTACTGACAAGCACAGGGACCACATACGGCAGTGTGGCCATGTTTAACTGTGATGAAGGCTTCCTGTGGAGGCGTGGAGACAACACCTCAGTGTGTGGGGCGGATGGACTGTGGAGGGGACCAACCATGGTCTGTGAAGGTAACAAAACACAACCAAAAAAAAACCAAACCTTCCTCTGTGCAGCTCTTATTTTCTCTTCAAAAACAAACCATGCATCAGGACACTGCAGCTCTGAACCTCGCCTTCCATGATTTTAGTAGTAATGTGTGTTTATTTGATTGTTTGGCTGTCTCGGCGTTCAGGATCATATTGCATCCTGTCTAATTCATTCATTTTATTCAATTAAGTCTTCAACTCTCTTGTATGCCTCACTATTTGTTTTTAACACATTTCTAGTGTTAAACTGTTAAAAAATGTTAAGAATCATTTTGCTTTTTTTTTTACTCTGAGAAGTTTATTGGGTCTTTGTGTATGTACTGTATTTAATGCGCTACTTTGCATGTTTCACAGTAGCAGGTGATAGCAGGTAACATTGTGATTTCTTGTTCGATCTCATTTAGTTTGACTAATTATTTGAAGAGGGACGGAGGGAAGATTTTTCTTTTTGTGAACTTCATGTCACAGTAACATTTTGGCTCAGCACCAGTATGTCTTCAGAGCAGCACTTTGTTTATTATGTATATATATATATATTTTAGTAAATTTAGGTGGGAAGGAGATTTTCAATGTCAATAATTTGATCAATTAGGTTCATTGTCAAGCTGCAATGATGCAATGAGACATCAGTAGGCATCAGTGACATGAAAAAAGCTGTATGTGCATAAAAATGAAGAGTTCATACAAACGTGATGTTTTGTTTTTTACATCTTAGTAGGAGTGCTAAAATTATTTTCTCACTGAAGCTATCGAGCATGCATATATTTAAACATATGTTGAGTTTTTAAGTAGTTTCATGGACAAAGGGATAATGAATAAACATGTAACTGATCGATTGGAGTTCTTGGGGATTTTCCAGTGAAAACAGTTTCATATAGTGTGTGACTGATTTGGCTCTCAGGGATTGACTGTGGCTCTCCCCCTGCCCTCCATCATTCACATATGCTGTGGAATAAGAGCATGATGATGGGCACTGAGGTGGTTTATCAGTGCGACTCTGGATATCATAATGTTGGAAAGGGCAATGTGTCCGTCTGTACTGCTGCTGGACAGTGGGAGGGAGCATCTGTGCTCTGCCAAGGTACAGTCACTCTTCTGTCAAAAATACAACAGAAAAGTATGCAAAATGTACATGAATATGCTCATCATGGAGTCACACATTCAAGCTTAAAAAGTCATTTGAAAACATTACATAAAGCCATTTTAATTTTAGCCTAAAATCACAAGCAAACACACTTTTGTATCAAATGCTCCGTTATTAATTTCCATGAGTTCATAAAAATTAAGCCACACCCAATTGAAATTATAGTTTATCTGTTTATCTGTTATGCAGACATTGACGAGTGCAGCATCGCAGGGCTGTGTGGAGAAGGAGGTCAGTGCAGGAATCTGGAGGGCAGTTTTTATTGTAGCTGCCAGCTGGGATACCGAGTCCATAACGGATCAGAGCCCTTTAACCCTCACAGGGACATTGCTTCCTGCAAAGGTAAAACTGCATCAACAGTTAATTCACAGTGAAGCACAGGTGTCATGCTTTACTGCTATTGTAAGTCAAAATATCTGCTGAAATCTCGATCGGCAATTGGATGGAGTTTACATCACACAATAATACTGGTGTTTGTATGTCTCAGTTTGATCCATGCCGATCTATTATCTGGCTGCTGGTGTAACAGTCAAAGCCTTCATGAATGAGGAATCAGTGGAGGACTTGTTGTGGTCAGTGGGAAGGTAGCTGGATCTAAACTGTACTGTTTCATGTTCTTGCCTGACTCAGTGGTGGACTGTGGCCAGCCAGCTTCGCCGGAGGACACGGTGCTACTGTCAAGCACAGGGACCACATACGGCAGTGTGGCCATGTTTAACTGTGATGAAGGCTTCCTGTGGAGGCGTGGAGACAACACCTCAGTGTGTGGGGCGGATGGACTGTGGAGGGGACCAACCATGGTCTGTGAAGGTAACAAAACACAACAAAAAAAAACAAACCTTCCTCTGTGCAGCTCTTATTTTCTCTTCAAAAACAAACCATTCATCAGGACACTACAGCTCTGAACCTCGCTTTTCCATGATTTTAGTAGTAATGTGTGTTTATTTGATTGTTTGGCTGTCTCGGCGTTCAGGATCATATTGCATCCTGTCTAATTCATTAATTTTATTTAATTAAGTCTTCAACTCTCTTGTATGCCTCACTATTTGTTTTTAACACATTTCTAGTGTTAAACTGTTTTAAAATGTTAAATGTCATTTTTTACTCTGAGAAGTTTATTGGGTCTTTAAGTATGTACTGTATGTTCGATCTCATTTGACTTTTTGTTTGAATTATTTGAAGAGGGACGGAGGGAAGATTTCTTTTTGTGAACTTTATGTCACAGTAACATTTTGGCTCAGCACCAGTATGTCTTCAGAGCAGCACTTTGTTTATTATTAAAAGGTTTTGATGAGAGTTATTCTGAAAATGGAAACATGCATAGAGCAAGTGATGATAAAGTTTATGTTTTTGTGTTTGACAATGCTAAGTTAGCGGTTACAGTAGCCTACAAGTAACCCAGTGTAATATATATATACAGTGTATACATATATATACAGTTTAACTATATTTGATATTTATATTTTGATTGGAGTTCTTGGGGATTTTCCAGTGAAAACGGTTTCATGTAGTGTGTGTCGCTTTGGCTCTGTGACTGTGTCACTCTTCTATCAGATCTTTTTGGAGGTTTTCCAGTTTCTGAATGGAGTAAACTGAATGTGAATTGCTGTTTATATTGCACTGCTGTGGTGCATGTTATTCCTTGTAGAGATCTTGTGTGGAAGGCCTCCTGTAATTGAATCCACAGAGCAGGTGTGGAACAAAAACTCAACCCCTGGCAGCACTGTGCTCTATTTCTGTAAAGAGGGCTTTTTTAAGAAAGGAGGAAGCAATGTATCCATTTGTAATGAAAACGCTCAGTGGACACCCCCAACTCTCTCATGCCAAGGTAATTCAAAATATCTTGAAATCTCATTTTTCAATTTTCAGTTACAAAAAAATATGACTGAATTTAATTTCTAATTAAAAAGGGGATCCGTTTGTTTATTTTTCCTTTACAGGCATGCCCTGTCTATCCCCTATATATGCATATATAGGTGTTTCCACTTCTGGCTAATTAGTCTATGTGTGTACTGTAGCATGCAGCAGGTACAAGGCAGAGATCCTCATGTGAATATAACTACCACTTCGGTCAAATATTTAGTTTCTATTAGAATAAAAGAAACTATTCTTTTTATGTAAAAGTGTTATATTTTATATGTATATAGTTAATTTTATATAACTCCTCCATGTGTGTCATTTCCTGTTATAGAGATATTATGTGGGGATCCTCCTATACTTCCCCACACCGGGCAAGTGTGGAACGGCAGCTCCACTCCTGGAAGCACAGTGACTTACTACTGTAAAATAGGATTTTATCAAAATGACGGAAATAATATTTCATTGTGCACAATTAATGGTTACTGGACAGAGCCAAGCATCTCATGCAAAGGTAACAACAATGCTGCGGTTTGGTATTTGGCTTTTTAAAATGTTGTCACCGAGTAAAAGATGTGAAGATGTGATTTTCGTCTCTGTAGAAGTCGACTGCGGTGCGCCTCCTGACATCTCTCATTCAGTTCTGCTATGGGATCAAATCTCCAAAGTGGGAACTCAGGTTGTTTATCAGTGTAACTCTGGATATCGCAGTGTTGGAGGGAGAAATGCATCAGTTTGTACTGCCAGTGGAGAATGGGATGAGGCCTCTTTGCTCTGTCAAGGTGATCATGCTGTCACCAAATGTCTGAATAATGCCTGAAAACATTTGTCTTCACATTGGTTTTAGTTTGGCTTTTTATTTGTTTTGAGTAAATTTGTTACATAATCCATCACTCCTCAACATTTCAACATTCGAGCAACCAGTGATCTATGATGACTTGTTGTCTTTTTGATGTAGAAATCAATTGTCAGGAACCTATTTTAAAGCCACACGCTAAAACACTCTATGGTGTATTACCAATGTGCTGAAGGATATCACACAAAGAGCCTGAGAAACTATTCAATATGTGGAGAGAATGGACTGCGGGAGGATATTGATCTGTTGTGTGAAGGTGCAATGTTTAATGCACTCAACTGAAACTCATTCGTTTGTTTTAATTTCCTAATATTTATGTATAGATATCGACAAATAAAATTTAAATGTATTTGAATATTGCTTCATTATTTAGCTTCACAAATGTCTAGTTAGTAGAATTCCAACACTGGTCTCTAAGAACTTAACAACACTTAACACAAAGACACACACACACACACACACAATTATATATATATATATATATATATATATATATATATATATATATATATATATATATATATATATATATATATATATATATATATATATATATATATATATATATATAATTGTAATGAGGGTCTTGTTTTTGCATGAGGCATACATACATGTACTCATTTTGCCTGTGGACTCAAAAGGTCAGTTGCAGCCAGAAGAAAAGCCAAACATAATGAGATGTGCTGCATCATCTTTGTTTCATATCCTGTTCACCTTTGGTATGTACTGGTTTGTTTGTTTTGCTTTTTCGCATGTTATATACCTGATTCATATCTGTGTGCAGAAATAAGCTGTGGTCCCCCACTAACCCTTCCCCATACTAACCTCCTGTGGGACCGCACCAGTAGACCAGGCAGTGTGGGGCTGTATGAGTGTATGGATGGATTTTACCAGGAGAGTGGAAATGGTATTTCAACATGTTTAACATCAGGAAAGTGGGCAAAAGTATCAGTAAAATGCAAAGGTACAGTAATAAACTATGTCCTGCCTTTGTTTTGGAAATGTTGGTAAGGCTAGCTGTTTTATGTTATAATACATTTTATATGGTAAAAAAAAAACCAGATGCTGTTATCTCTAATTCAACCAAATATGTAGTTAATTCGTTACTATATAACACATCTATTCAGGTGTAGAAGAGTCAATATTTATGTCATATACATAACAAGTCATCAGTGGAGGGCGTTATACTAATAATTAACTTATACTAATAATTGTCCATATCAGCCTTTATAATGCAATCATCACAGATATTTTACTGTATACACTTATGACCCTTTTCTTTTTATCTTTGTTTTTTCCAGTGGGCACATTAAAAATAAATCATATATCAAATCAAATCAAATTTTATTTGTATAGCCCAAAATCACAAAATACATTTGTCTTAGAGGGCTTTACTTATATAAATTACATGTAGGATGGATATTTATTGCAATCAATTAGTTAAACAATCAGCGCTGTTGTTTTCCCAGCTAAATGTGGCCCAGTCCCCTTCCTTGCCAACTCAGAGGTGGTATGGCATAACAGAAGTGTAGTGATCCATCGCTGTGTGGATGGATATCACAGCTGGAGGGGCAGTAATGTCTCTCTGTGCAGCAGCTCTGGGATGTGGCAGGAATCTACACTGAAATGTATAGGTGAGTAAGAATATACAGTATCCTGAACACACACTTCGGGTGGCAGATTTTCCTTTCTGATAATCTGCTGCTGGTGTTTGGAGATTAATCAGGCAACCATCTAAATGCCCAGCAGAGACTTGACCAATAAAAGATAAAGAATTTGGGTGTAACATGACTCTTCTTTTCATTCCCATATCTCTACAGAAATCAAGCCACCTGTCAATCACCTGTTTGTTTCTAATGAAAAGTGTTTGCATTGGAGAGCAGAAAAGTATGAGGAGAATACAGAAGTTTACCAGGTAACAAGACTTCATCTACTTATTCTGTTATATGGCTGCTATTTATATTTTTCCATCATTTTTATTTATTTCCCAGCATAGATGAGGGTGATTCTAGTATTTTATTAACCTAATTGTGTGCATATTTACCATGCTGGATTTATTTTTTCTTATGGAGAGGTTAAGGTTCAAAATTAAATTTATTATCCTTCTAAAATCGCAAACACTTTGCAAACTTGACAAATAAATCAGTACAATCATTGCAGGTGACTTACATAGGATCCAGAGACTATCAGAGGTCCTTTAAAGACAAAAGAAAACGGTTTCTGAGCTCCAAATCCGACCAGGTGGAGATCTGTCTTAACCTGCTTCCAGTCACAAACTACAGCATCTCCATCACTGCAGTGTCTGCCAGATTCACAGCCACGATTAGCACTAACACCAGCTTAACAGGTATCATTACTCTTACACTGACAAAAAATGTTTTCCTGCATCCTGTATCAGCTTTCTAGAAATATTGAGGACTGCTGTAGAATCATATCATATTTGGTGTAGTTGTGTCTATACCAAACAGTACACATTAAATATAACAACATTTGACAGTACCTCCAGCACCAGTTGTCTACTACAGAGAATTTGAAACTCGTGTACCAACTTTGAGGCTACGCAGATCACCCAACACTCTGGACCCCATAAGGTAACAAACCAAGATGACAAGAGACAAGATATTTTTGCTTATCACACTTACAAGGCAGTGGAAATATTGATTATGGATGTTTGACACCCTGGTTTAATTACTTATTGTATATGAAACCATACTGTTATCATAAACCATGTTTCTACCTGTAACAAAGGGGGTGTCTCGTTGCTATAGTGACAAATTTATATGGCATCATTACACTTAGTTATAACGTAATTGCAATGTAATTTAAACATTTCTTTGTTGGTTTCCTGTTCTTCATTTTACAGTTTGTACCAAGTCTTTGTGCTTCCTGTAGAGACGATTATGGTGTTTGACTGTTCCTCCCCTGTGGATCAAAACCCCTCAAGCAAAAGTGAATCCTCCACAGAATACGTCACGGCTCAGATCCACGTCAGTCATGTCGGGACAGAGATGAACTTTACTGTGGGGGATGGACTCTACTATGGAAGCTTCTTTAATGCACCTCTGGAGAATGGCATGAACTACTATATCATCTTGCGAGCTGTCAGTCAGTGGAAGAGAGTGGGTACTATTGTACAGTATCGGAATAAAGATTCATTGGCTCAGCCGCAATGTGAGAAATAGTCAGTCATTAAATATTTTGGTTTTTTTTTCTCCGAGGATTTAAAAAGTTCCTGTGTGCTGTGGGCTAAAGTAAGAGGTAATTGCTCCTACTACATAAAAACTGACGTCTTTTAATTATATAGATTTTTTAGATTTGTTTTGGGTAATAGGTAAATAGATTTTACCAATAGTTACAACATTCTGATGTTATACCTGAAGGCAATAGAAAGTATTTTAATATAGTAAAATGTAAACGCAAGCAAACTACTCCACACAGCTTTTATTTATTTTTTTATTTTTATTTTTTTGCAGGCACATCCTATGTTCTGAAGGTTTCATCGCTATCCGCCACTGCATCAATAGGACTGGTTGCCTTGGCCGTTTTGGGTGGATACATTTACAACTGGTATAGAAGATACACATTACAGTACACACACTGTCATTTTATCTGTCTGTGAAGGAATGTTAAGTATCACTTTGTGTTACTTCAAGTCTTGGTCTGAAGTCATTCTAAAGTGATGTATATAGAATATTATACAAATTTTTATTTTTATATACATTTTTATTTATCGGTGTATTCATAACAATAGTAGTAGAATTAGAATCACACCTTGCAGATTAAACTTTTTTTAAATTTTGTTTATTTCTGTATCTATTAGTTTTTGGTGGCAATACTTCAGTATATAGTAAAATATAGTATAGTATTTCATTCAATTATGACTGTACTGTAGACAGGTCCTTTATGAAACATCAGATAAACTGCAGGTTACTAAATGTACCCCCCCCCCCCCTTTTTTTTTTTTAGGTTTTTCAAGAAGACATGACACTCTTTTACTGATATTCTGTAATTTTATTTGTCAAACTGGCAAATAAAATGAGTCTTGACTTACTAGCTGTAATTTTGTACTTTTTTTTTTTTTTTTCACAAATTGGAGGAGCGCTGAATGTTTGTAAATGAGTTTGTAAGTGTTAATGACCTCCTTATGGTCAATTGGGATGTCCCTCTCAACAGATCAACTGATACAGATCACTGACCCGAGTCCGCCAGTGTCATTTTTTACTATAAATCCATATGCGTCTCCAAGATAGGCTACAGCCTGCCAACTTCAGATGCTCACAGCCACCATCAGTGGGGAGAAGTTTAATTGAATGTCATCTAATGAAATTTGTGCTTCTTTTATATATAAAGCAAGAAAATGCTGCAAAAATCCATTTATTAACATTTATAACTGCATTATTTTCATCAATGACTTATTAAATATAGCTGCAGACTGGACTGTCACAGAACATTATGATTATTATTAATGATTCATAATCATTTATGATGGTGAAATTTGTTTAGGGAGTGTTATTATAGATGTTTTACAATGTGCCATTTTACTTTTGTTGTCTCGTTTCCACCAAAAAAAAGATTTAACAGCAAGTTTCTGGGTTTAGTAAATAGTAAATAATTGCTTCATTATTACAGTCACCAGGCTTAAAGTCATAAATGATTATGAATCAAAGGTTTGAATGATTCACACATATGCATTTATAGTAATTCATCTTGTGTGCACAACATACAAAAAAACGAATCTAGTGTTTGATGAGAGAGAGAGGTGGTCCCAGTACATTTGTACTACTCCTTTAAATAGGTTTCCCATCCGGAGCAGCTTCCTCACATCCCCAGAGAGACACAGGCCAGTGTCCTACCCGACAACAAGCCATCCCACACGGGTGTGTTTACAAGGGGACAACAGGTAACAAAGCGTCTCTTACTCACCAAGTGAAAAACAGATGCTAATGTAGCCGGCTAGTTAGTGTCGCTGTTAACCGGATGAGATGCAGCTGAACAGGAGTAGGCCAAAGCGAAACACGGAGGCGACCTGTGATTGATTGTTGACATGTAGGCTAACAGTTAGTTACCGCTAACTTTAACATGGAGAGTCACTTTATACGTGACACGTTGTTTATTTTCGGTTCCGTTGTTTTCTGAAGATAACGTTAAACCTAGACTTTTTTTTTGTTGTTGCTTAAATTAAAGCCAGGACGTTACTGTAGCTATAACGGTGAGCTAAGCTAATATTGATCCGACCACAAGTCCAGTGAACTCGGACATACGAAAACAAACCTCCGCTTAAAAGTGCGGGATTTAGGTTCATCTATAAACCCAAAGATCGCCACAACTAGTAGAGATTAAAACATTTTTTTGTAACCATTTCATTTTATTTGAAAAGTAAACATTTTCCAGTAGTATTTCACCAGCCTACACGGTGCTCGCTATTGTCGCCACCAGGCGAACAAGTGTGAACCAGCTCGTTGTGAAACAGGTCTGTCTGTGTTTTCAGCTGTCGGTGTTGTGTCGAAGATATGATGATAATAACTGACACAGGTTGTAGTAGATAATGAAAACACAATGGGGGTAAAAAAAAAAGTACTTAGTCAGCCACCAGTTGTGTAACTTAAACCCACTTAAAAAGATGAGAGAGGCCTGTAATTTTCATCATAGCTTTACCTCAACTATGAGAGACAAGATGAGAAAAATCACTTTGTTATATACCCTTTGTTGGCAGTGGTCAAATGTTTTCTGTAAGTCTTTTTAAGGTTTTCACACACTGTTGATCTCACATGCAGATCTCCTCTAGAGCAGTGATGTTTTAGGGCTGTTGTTGGGCAACGTAGACTTTCAACTCCCTACAAAGACTTTCTATGGTGTTGAGATCTGGAGACTGGCAAGGCTACTCCAGGACCATGAAATGCTTCTTACAAAGCCACTCCTTTGTTGTCTGGGCGTTGTGTTTGGGATCATTGTCATGCTGAAAGACCCAGCCACGTTTTCATATTCAATGCCCTCGCTGATGGGATGAATTATGTCTTCTATTTTGTAATAACTGCTCCCAGAGTTGATTTCTTTATACCAAGCTGCTTACCTATTGCAGAGCCAGTCTTGTGCAGGTCTACAGTTTTGTTTCTGGTATCCTTTGACAGCCATAGTGGAGTTTTCTTGTGGGACTTTTTGAGGTTATGGTGTCTTTTATACTGATAACAAGTTCAAACAGGTAATGAGTGGAGCACAGAGGAGCCTCTTAAAGAAGAAGTTGCAGGTCTGTGAGAACCAGAAATCTTGCTTGTTTGTAGGCAACCAAATACTTATTTTACAGAGGAATTTGCTAATTAATTCATTAAAAACCATACAATGTGATTTTCTGGATTCATCCCCCCCATTCTGTCTCATTGTAGTCTCTCACATGATGAAGATTACAGGCCTCTCTCATCTTTTTAAGTGGGAGAAGTACTTTTTTGCATACTTTTGTATGAGCTGGTGTCTGTAGACCATAGTTCTTATCTTCATGAGTTTTACTATAATGAATAACAATGTATTATTTTTTTAAATGACACCCTGTAATCTGTAATTAAAATATGGATCCAAAATCACACAATGTGCGTCTGTTCAGGAGAAATGAATATTTCTATTCATGTCTGAAACAGGTGCGCTGCTGCTGGTCCACGGATCACTATGGCTCAGAACCAGGTGATCCTGCAGTTCCGCTTTGCCACATTTGGGGACTCCATGCTGCGGAAGATGAACCTCCTGCGTCACCAGAAACGTTTCTGTGATGTCACCGTGCACATCAACCAGCTGGAGGTCCCAGGTCACAAGGTGGTGTTTGCTGCCGGTTCATCTTTTCTGAGAGATCAGTTCATCCTCCAACAGGACTCCAGGGAGGTGCAGATCTCTATGATCCAGGAGGCAGAGGTGGGCCGGCAGCTGCTGCTGTCCTGCTACACAGGCCAACTGGAGTTTCCTGAACTGGAGCTGGTCCATTACCTGACTGTGGCCAGCTTCCTTCAAATGGGCCACATTGTGGAGCAGTGTACTCAAGCCCTCAGCAAGTTCATCAAACCGCAGGCTTCACGGCAGCTGGAGGTGGATGTGGAGATGAGAGGAGAGAACAGGGAGGAGGGTTTATCTTCTCAGACCTCGAGAGAACAAGAGTGCTCTCAGGCGCAGACTGTCCATCAGGAGGATGAGGAGGAGGTGGAGCAGATTGAGGATCACAACAGTAGTGATGATGATGATGATGATGATGATGATGTGATTGTACAGCTTAAATCCCCTGTCCAGACCTTGGATAGGCGTCCCAGGCAGAATGTGGTTGAGAGTGACATCACCATAGTAAAGGTGGAGTCTGTGTCTGAGGTAGCAGAAAATTCCATCACCGGTCACTTTCCCACCAGCCCCCCTGCTGCCCTGCACTCCCCTGAGCCACAACACTCGCTAATCAACTCCACTGTAGACAGTCGTAGCAGTGAGATGGTGGTGCAGCCTGGCATGGCCGGCTACCCACTCAGCCCTCCTCCTCCGTCCCCTCCAACAGAGAAACACATTGGATTCCAGAGGAACTACGACAAGCCTCTCCAGTGGTACCACCAGTGTCCAAAGTGCGCCCGGGTCTTCCGTCAGCTGGAGAACTACGCCAACCACCTCAAGATGCACAAGCTGTTCATGTGCCTCCTGTGTGGCAAGACCTTCACACAGAAGGGCAACCTGCACAGACACATGCGCGTCCACGCCGGCATCAAACCCTTCCAGTGTAAAATCTGCGGGAAGACCTTCACCCAAAAGTGTTCTTTGCTGGATCACCTAAACCTGCACAGCGGGGACAAGCCCCACCGCTGTAACTACTGTGACATGGTATTTGCTCACAAGCCAGTTCTCCGCAAACACCTGAAACAGATCCACGGGAAGAACAGCTTTGACAACGCAAATGAAGGCAACCTGCACGACGGGGGGCTTGACTTTGATTTTGGCCGAATGTGAGACTTAAAACAGATACATTTAGACCCACTCAACTAGGCATGACACAGACGCTCCATCTAAGTGAGACATGATGAGTCTGTGTAAACTTTATAGACAGTTGATAAAAGCTTTGAGCATAGAGCTTTATTATTATTATTATGTTTATCCTTATATGAAAAGGCAGCAATTGCAATGAGATCAGTTCAGATTTATTGAACATGATGGCTGGTTTCTACTTCCACGTGTCAGCGTCATGCTGGTGGGTTAAACTGGAGAACTCAAACATAAAATAAGACATTTTCCTGGTTGACATTTCACTGTAGCTTCATAACTGTGGATTTTTTTTTTCTACAGTGTATATTGTAGATGCCTTCATATTGTACTTGAAAATCCAGCACTGAAACACAAAATCATAATGACTGTATATCATTAGTGTTATTGATGAATTAACATGTCTTTGTGTCTATTCTGTACGATGGAGAAAAAAAAACATTGCAAAATGAAAAAAATATCCATTTGTATATCGTGTATACAGTTCACTGTAGCCTCTTTCTTACCTGTGTGATTATAATACATGGAATTTATCACTAAAAGAAACTTGAAAACAGATGGGTAGATGAATATTTTATTAAAGGCAAGCTACACCATGTTCTTTTAATGGTGAATGGCATGCCAAAGTGTGTATTTGAACTGAAATGGTTCTTTTTTTTTTTTTACAGACTGAATCATAGCGGACGTACTTCTGGACCAAAGTGACATTTTATCTGTCATGTGTTCATGGAAATTATTTCGTGTTATGAAATTAAAAAAAACAAACAAAACTCAAACGTTTTTGGTTTCATGGTGTTGCTATTGTTACATATCTCTTTGAGAGAGTTTTTGTGAATTTATTCATGTACAATGCAGATGAGGAGAGGAGCACAAATGTCTTCCTCAGTGTGTGCAGACTCTGCCTTACAAGCTTCTTATCACATCACTGAAGAGTTTGCATGGGACATGTAGATATGTGCTGAGTTGTTTAAAACAAAGGTTTCATTGTGTTTGCTCCCATATCTTCTGAGTATCTCCATGCCAGTGAACAGACCGCCATCCAGTCATGTAATCTTTTGCAAACTGAAAAGTAATGTGTGTGTGTGTCATATATTATGTGTTGTATATTTAAGTTGTGGATATGTGACATGCTGTTATAGGATTCTCACATATGAAGCATCGGTCCAATCATAAACTGCTAACCATCCTCACATCAAGAGGCGGTTTATGGTTACAACAGATGCTGGATAAGGAATAGTCTGACTAACTGCACACGCAGGCAAAGTGTCAATCTAGTGAATATGATTTGAATAATAGTAGGTATGTCCACTAGTCGCAGTTGCACAAGTCCATCCATCACTGGTGAGTGTGGTGCAGCGATGAGCCGGACTACAGGCTGCTGCCAGAGCTTTCTGCACTATGTGTTTGATTATGAGACACCAAAAACACTGGTGATACCAAGCTTAGGCGTAGGATTTGTCTTCAGATTCACTCAGCTTCTGGTGGTGTTGTATGTGGTGGGGTAAGTATTAAAAAGCATTTGATGGAGGAACTTTGTGTTATAACTAAGAGTTTGGGATTTGGGTAAATGTGAATCCACCACCACCAATCTAAACTAGTCATAATATACTGTTGTAAAGGACTTTGTGGACATTTATAGATTTTATTGACATGTTGTCTGTATGTTGTTTCATACTTCTACAAACCTGCAGGTATGTGTGTGTGGTGCAGAAAGCGTACCAGGAGACAGACTCTGTCATCAGCACCGTCACCACCAAAGTGAAAGGTTTTGCCTTCACCAACACAACTGACACGGAGCCACGTTTTTGGGATGTGGCTGATTATGTTGTTCCTCCTCAGGTATTTAAACATACAGCTCATCTTTATTACAAACACTGCCTTGGCTTATCTGTGATCTGTGCTGGCAATTGTAGTCAACTGAACTACACACACACACACACACACACTTTCTCTGTGACATTTGTGTGTCTCTTCTGTTTAACAGGGTGACGATTCTTTCTTTGTTTTGACAAATATGGTTGTTACGCCCAAACAAACTCAGTCACGCTGTCCCGAGGTGAGTCACGGATGCTGCGTGACATAAAAACCATATTAATATTTCTATCCTCTGGACAGAAAACTTTGAGATGGTTTGTTACTTGAAAATATGTATTTGAAAAGTCATTGGAAAAGTCATGGCCATAATAGGAACCCTGCACATTATTCAGATTGAGATACTGACAGGTTAACACTGGTTATTTCTCCTCCAGCTTCCAAATCCTTCAACTACTTGTGTGAATGATTGTGACTGTATCGAGGGATATGCTAATCCTCGAGGAAACGGTAGGGCCTTCCCTCACAGGCTGGCATCGTACATACATACATACATAGGCTATGCATCATATATAAGCAGCTGACACTTGTTTTCCCACACAGGTATACAGACAGGACTGTGTGAAAACTACTCCACAACTGTCCAGACATGTGAAGTGTTATCATGGTGTCCTCTTGAAATAGACACCAAACTGCCTGAGTAAGAAAATGTGCAATGCCTATATTTATATATATATATTGTGTTGATGCATAATATACAATAGATATGTCTTTGATATGCTGTTTCTCTCACAGACAGGCACTGCTGGCTGAAGCAGAAAACTTTACAGTGTTGATTAAAAATAGTGTGACGTACCCGAAGTTCAACTTTCACAGGTCGGTGTTTCTGAACATAAAACTAATTAGAGAACGGTGTGTAAGACCCATACTCTTCATCAGTGCCGTTATGTCAAATGTAATCGCCCTTCCTCCTCCAGAAGAAACATACTGCCGCATATTGACTCCTCATACCTGAAGAGTTGTGAGTTCAATCGTACAACAGACCCTTACTGCCCCATATTCCGCCTCAAACACATCGTTTCAGAGGCTGGAGAGGACTTTCAAGAAATGGCTGTGAAGGTACGACCAGACTTCAATTCTTTCAGGTGTCTCAAACAACTGATCAAAGTGTCATGTGTATCTACCCTTAAACAATACAAATGTGAAAACAGAATTCAGTTGTCATGTTTTTCTTATTGTTTCCATAGGGTGGCATCCTTGGTATTATTATTGACTGGAGCTGTGACCTGGACTGGTGGGCAGGTGGAGGTAGGAAGTGTTACCCCAAGTACAGCTTCCGCAGGCTGGACAACAAGAACCCTGTCAATAATGTGGCTCCTGGATTTAACTTCAGGTGAAGCTATGTTTGACACACACATACATACATTATTAATAAATTGATGGAGATGGAAAAGTTGATTAAACCCATTGCTTGTAGGTTTGCCAAATACTACAAGACTCCAGGTGGAGAGGAAACTAGAACCTTGATCAAAGCATTCGGGATCCGTTTTGACGTCATTGTGTTTGGAAATGTAAGACCCTAGTCAATCTTGTGATTGCAGTGACTTCATCAAAATGTGTGTGATCACTTTTAAGGTGCATTTGCACTAGAAAGTCTTTTTATTTCCACCTTGCAGGCAGGAAAGTTTGGAATTGTACCCACCATAGTGAACTTGGGTGCAGCATTGTCATTCCTCAGTTTGGTAAGCAGCCTGTTCAGTCCTGCATTTCGTTTTACAGGGTTTTAATGGTAAAAAGCCATTACAAACCAAATTGTGGTTGATCTATTTTCCCCCTTCAGGTGCCTATAGTCGCTGACTGGGTAATGTTAACATGCATGAGGAAAAGAGATATTTACAGTAAACACAAAGTCACATATTTGAATGAGGATGCTGACGACGAGTCGGTGAGTGGCTGAACCTTCAGTTTCATGTTTCACATTCATCACTGTTGGCAGTTATTAGTACTGAAATACATGTTGTCTACATTGCGTTCAATCATCACTTTATATTAAACATATTTTTTACAATACAGATGTCAATGGGCACCACCTATGGAACCCAGTAGCGTGATCACCTCAACGTGGGATCATTTTTTCCACAATGATCTGGACCGACGTGGAAAAAACTAACATGAAATCAGAGATGTTCAACATTGTGTGGATTATTCAATAAAAAAACCTGAATAAATGTGAAGACTATGAAATGTATGACTTTCTGTATATAGTCTCAGATGTGTCATGACTCCACCGCACCGCACGGGGGCAGCATAACTTTAACGCCTCAAACACTAGCGGCTAACAAACAAGAGAGAAGTGAAGCACAACAGCCGTATAGATTAGACACAAGATCCTGCAGAAATTGAGTTTTTCTAACTTTTTTCCGTTATTTGTTTAGTTAACTAATCACTGTATGTGTAGCAGTGTTGTTTGTCGATGCCGTGAACCTCCCAACAGACAGACTTGTTTATGCTGTTAGCCTGGCAGCTAGCTAAACAGCTCGTTGCTTGTAAGGTTTAGTTAGCATCGATGAGGAAAACCAAACCCCGGTTTAAATGTTATAAACAGGACTAAGCAGCTCGTACTGAGTTACTGAGCTATTTGTCCGCTTGTCTGCTAAGAAATAATACAACAGAATGACAGGTGAGTGACAACAGACTCAACAACAGACACAGCTAAATTGTCTTTTGCTCTTGATAGTAACGCCAGATATTACACTTTTCAATGCAGTTTAAAGAGTTTCTAAAATGTAATAACATCACGGTTTTTTTCAGAGGATGTCGTCCTGCTGAATGTACCTGTCATTCGGCAGCTGTACCACTGGGACTGTGGGTTAGCCTGCTCCAGGATGGTCCTGAAGTAAGTGCACATCAGACAATTTTGCATTATATATATATATATATATGTATATAGATAGATAGATAGATAGATACTTTATTAATCCCAAAAACTGTGAAATTGGAGTTTTTTGTTTTTTTTTCTGTAATCATTAACAAATTACAGTCCTGTCCAAAAATCTGTAGCTGTTATGAAGCTTCAGCCATCCATATTAATCAAATCAAGTAGATCTTTCAACATTACAGTCTTTTAAGTGCTGAAGTCCCTCTTTTTGTTAATATATATATATATATATATATACACTTTTGTTACCTCTATCGCAGATCGACAGGGAAACACTGTCCGAGGAAACACACAAAGGGAAATGTTTAAAAGACTGAGTGTGGCTTGACCTGTCAGGATTTATAATCTCTAAATGTCCAACCTTGCAGGTACCTCCACCCGGTCAGTGATGAGGAGTTTCAGAGAGCATGCTGGGAACTGAAGCTGACAGAGAGCGTGTGGACTATTGACCTGGCCTACCTCATGTGCCATCTAGGAATTAAACACTGCTTTTGCACACAGACTCTGGGTGTTGACAAGGGCTTTAAGAATCAGGTAATTTGCTGAGGCAAACATATGTTATCTCCAGGTTTACACCCTTTCATTCTGAAGAAGATCAGAATCATTTTTGTTGTTTCTGCTTTGGTTTACAGTCCTTTTACAAGAAGCATTTTGATACTGAAGAAGACAGAGTGAATGATCTCTTCCTTAAAGCGGAGACCAAAAGCGTGGTGGTGAAGAAATGGTGTGTTATTTTTTTGTCCATTATTATTCTTTTGACAAGTTTTTGCTCTGGACAATAAAAACCGAACACTGACATGTATTTGCAATTATCTGTCTTTAGCTCTGTAACGATTCAGGAAATTCAGTCTCACCTGGAGCAGGGCCACGTCGCCATAGTGTTGGTCAATGCCGTCGTCTTGACATGTGAACTCTGCTCATCGCCTGTCAAATACTGCTGCTTCTTGCCTGTGGGTCAGAAGTGTTTCTGTAGGAAACCTGAGTACCAGGGTCATTTTGTGGTTGTGTGCGGCTTCAATAGGACCACTGGCAGTATGTTGTACAACAACCCCGCGTATTCTGACCGTGAGTAATCACATATGTCTAAAGCACAAGCAGACATCGGCTTATTAATAAATGGGTTTGGTAATACCACAGTTAAACTATTCTTTAATTGATCCACTCAAAAAACTGTTTAAAAACAAATTTAAAATATATGGCACAAAAATGTGGGAAAAAACTGTTTGCTGATTTTGAACAACTGTAAAATCTGTTTGTGTCTGTGTGATTCAGGGGTGTGCTGCACCAGCATCAGTAACTTTGAAGAGGCTCGGCGAAGTTATGGGACAGATGAGGATATCCTGTTCATCTTTAAGGAGAGTTGATGGAGTTGGATTTGGATTTCACTCTTCCCAGCCCATCTTTATAATAGTGGCATCACAATGAAGGCTCTGCACTAGTGGCTCCTGCTCTGGTCGGTCAGCTGTTGCTGGTGTCTCAGTGGGACATCCTCTCTGGTGCTAATGAGTCCAACTGCTCACTTCAAACACTTAGCTGCACATTCACCGCCCTTGTACACAGCAGACAATATACATGTGAAGGATTAACAGCTGTAAAATTTCAACATATTTTGGGACTTTTTTTTTTTTTTTTAAGATGAGCAGATAGTTTCATCATGTTTTTGTTGAATTTTAATGACTGGTTGCTTGTCGATTGAAATCTCAAACTATGAGCAGAGTATTTCAGACTTAAAATGGATGAAATGTGGGAATCATGACATAGAATAGGACTTACCAGATAATTATGTGCACATAATTCAGGGCTGATGCTGACAACATTTAGTATTTGTTGTGTTCACATGAGGCCACCAGCCTCACCTCTACTTGCCTTTTTAAGAAATCCTCCTGACTCAACTCTGTCACTTTTTATTCACATGATTATTTCATCGGAGGAAGTAGTTGTGCTTTGAACATCTCAGGTAATTAATGCCCTAAAATGTGTGACATACGCATCCATTCACAAAACTAGTTCAATGCAATACTCCATAGTCTGTCTATGGAACTGAATCTGCCTGCAAAAGAACATGGACAGTTGATGGACGTGGAGAAACATGAATTAACCAGTTTCATACACTTCACTAGCAACATGCTGGATAAATGGAAGAATTGTACAGTTGTGCTGATTATGTAGAAGAACAACAGTTTCCAGTTTGGTATTGCGGCTATTTTTTTTTTTTTTTCTTGCACTACACTTTTCATACCAGATATAATGCTATGTTATTTAAATGAAATATTTTACCATGAAATTGTTTTCTGAATACATAAGAAGTGATATCTCTTCCCAGCTGTGCTGTATGGTGTGAACAAATGGCACATTTTATTTTTTATTAAACATAGAGCTGCATTTATTATATGTTGTAATTAAAAGATTTGAACACAATACCCACTATTTTCATTTTTCTGGTACATGTGTGTTTAATGAGGCACTTTCAAGAAAGGGCAAGAATGAAACTAGATCTTATTTGACTTTGTGTGATGACAAATCTGAACCAGACAGAATACTAAACACAAAATGTCAATGAAAGGATGATAACTGAGTGTGTTTCATACTAAAATGATCTATAGTAAATCTACTAGATATATGTGGTATATCACCTACTCCTTCACTATGTTGGGTTTAAAGTCATGTCTGACAGCCTTCGTCAGTTTCTCTGCATACTCAGCGTATCGCCCAGTCATCTGCAGGCAGAAAGAAAACAAGTAGATGTGACAAGAATATAGATTGTATTCCTTTGAACCTGTCCGAGGCTGCTTATGCTCTGCTAGGTTAATTTACCTTAAAACTCCATTTGTCACTGATTTGTCGGTTTAGGTTGAGATCCATTTCTACCACAAGTAGTCCATCACGGGTCCTTGAGAGCCCAGGGGTGCGGCTGCCATCAGGACCAGCCACGTAACTGGATCCATAGAAATGTCCAAAGTCGTGGTGAGCTGCAAAAACCAGGAGAACCTCGTCTTTAAATAATTCTCCCTGCCAGTAACAACTATGCACTGTATGTATGAGATCAAACCTGAATGACTAGGATAATATAAATACATTAAAATATAAAAGCCAGTTTAGAAGTTTGGTATACTATAATAACCTAAACACATTGGTTAACTGCACTTCACATTCCAAGCTTATCAAGCCCCATCAATTCCTGTGTGCTTGTCTCCAGTCAATAAATCTAAGAAACGACTGCTGGCTTAAAGGTCCATTCAGCTTCATTTCACATTTAGAATGCACAAAAACATTTCGTGGGACAAACAAATCATGCATGTCAGCGTTGAGCAACATTGAGGTTATCCTTAAAAACAAGCTTATCGATGGAAATTTAGACTGAACTACATTCACTCTACTTTACAAATTACAGATGTTACATGAAAATAAGTCTAACCTTCTGAGCTGTAAGAAATAAATATCCTACCTTTTTTCCCATCACCGGATGTGAATTCACTTTTGAAATGTTCCTGTGTGAAAGACAAAGATGCACATGAAGTAGTCAGAACTGTACAAGAGCTCAACATCACAAAGATGAAACAACACCTGAGCAGCGCTGTAGCTACTACTGAGGATTAGGTGTGGATAATCATCAGTGATGGTTACATGATCACTGAAACATTTTTTTTAAATTAAATCTGTGATATATTAAAAGTAAAAATGTTCTAACTAAGCTAGACAAAAACATCTCTTATCCAAAACAAAAACGGAGGATTCATAAATGTAGTAGTCAAAACCTCAGCTACAGTTATCTACTTTATCAAAAACATACTGCATGTGTATGTCTTTAGAGAAATCCACTCACTTACCGTCCCAACACGGTTGATTGCACAAGTGAAACAGTGGTTAGCTATTGCTGCATTTCTGGCTTCTATAGGCCACATGGGCTCACTGTGGAAAAGACAGAACATTATCATTAATCTATATATTACAACTACAATATATAACAAGTGATACCTGATATTATTGCACAAATGAATGTGCACAAATACAACTAAAGAGAGGGGAGAAACATGGAATCAATTGCAGCCCAACAACATTATTTTTGCCTCTAGCAGGTGGACATAGCCATGCCAGAAATAATAATCACTACATTTTGTTTCCTACCTCAAGGCTCCAACAGTAGCTGAGGGGTTGAAGATGATCTCAGCTCCATTCATACTGTACATGAACCAGTTGAGAGGATGATGGCGCCCATAGCAGATATTCACAGCTATCTTCCCAAACTGCGTCTGGAACACTGTGTGTCCAGTGTCTCCCTCCATATAATATGTAGACTAGAGTATAAAGAAAACGTAGCAGTTTGTCTAATTCTACTAAGATGCAATGAATCATATAGTATACAGGTGATCACATACTGACCTCATTAAAATCTCCGATTCTGGGAATATGGTTCTTCCTGCTCTTTCCCAGCACATTTCCAGAGTTGGAGATTACCACTGCTGTGTTCCACAGAGTGCTGTGCATCTCATCCCGCTCCAGAATTGGGGAAACTACAACCATGTTGTACTTTTTGGCCAGCTAATGACAGAACCATTATTAGGCTTGTGTACTGCAGTAACACGTCATTGTACTGGGGACAACAGACTTCTGTTAATTCACCTCTTGGCAGAAGCGTGTTGTGTTTCCTTCTTCAGCACACTCTGCAAACTCTGTCCACGGCTCTTTCTCACGGGTGCAGAAAGCAAAGGGCATAGCTGTGTAAACCAAAAGGCAGGTCAGTCTCATGTATTACTTTACAGTTGTAGCTCTGACTCATGATTGCACTCACTCCAGGTCTCCTGAAAGCACACGATGTTTACACCACTCATGGCTGCCACCTCCACGATTTCACCGATCCGGCTGTGCATGGCATTGATCTGTGGGAGGGGCACGGGCAGAGCATTAGCTATCACTTTACAAGTTTTTATGTGTTGTTTTGGCAAGTAATAGTCCTGACCTGGTCCAGGATGGGGGCGTCAGTGGGCAGAACAATGCGGTGCTGGATGAGTCCCACCCGGATCCTTCTGGGTGGCCTCAGTTGTTCCTGGGTAGCTTCAAACCTGTAACCCTTCAGCTCAAAGTCACGCTCAGACGCAGCCTCCACAGCACATGTTGGGAGATCTAACTTCCTGTTGCATAGAAGTTAATGAGCATTGATTCCTTCTTCTAATAACATATGAGGAGGCCCTGAGGCAAAAAATGTTGTGGGCACCAATTGAACTCCTTTTAAATTAGCTTAATCGATTGTAGTGTTTTTATTTTAACTGCCATCAATAGAGGCGAGATGATACTTCTGTCATTCTTTTCACCAAGTGGAAAATATTGTTGCTCTCAGAAATTCTGAATTAGGCTGACATGAATATTATATATATTGTGCTTCTGTGGTGCATAGCGAAGGTCTAGCACTCGTGAGGCCTTTGAGTCAATATTGAAAAGTGAGCAAAACCTTTGGCCAGTCAAATCAATGTTTGTCCAAATCTCATGGAGCAGATATCAGCTGGTCAGCAAATGAAACCACAGAATTTTTTTTATAAATGTCATCCCATGTCCTGGACATACTACATCTATTATTTCACACTGTGCTACTCTGAGGTCAACTTGGACACACATTTTTAAAGTTTTGATTTTAAAAAACTTCATTTTCATTGAGTCATATTTTCTGTGGTTAAACAGTTTATAGGTTGCGACTGCAGCTCGGACAAAAGTCGCACAAAGTCCACGCAGCAGAATAATAATTTACCATGGACATAAGCGGTGGAAAGAAAAGACAGATTTAAAGAGTAATACGATCAAACACATAGGATACTCTCGCGACAACTCACTTTGTTTCCTTCCCGAATAAGATGCGTTTCACCTCTGCCAGCTCGGCCTCTGGCAGGTGAGTCTCCAGACTGTTCTTCAGTGATTCAAACTCACATGCGGACATGTCTGCGTCTGTTTCTTCAGGTTTTCCACTTCACAACAGCAGCAAGAGAGAGTTCACGTTCTGCTGGTGACAGACTGTGTGCACATTTATCTGTCACAGACGTTACATAATCATCTGTGTTTTACATGACAACTATGACGCCTTCCAGGTTTTTTAGAAAGAGGAGCCTATCCAGTAGCTGTTTGCAGGAGTTGGTTATTCATTGACTTCTGTCTCATCTAAACTAATGGTTCCTATAGTTGGTACTTACTTGCTTAAGTTTAGCCAAGTATAAATGAATAATCCATGCATCCATTAACTTTACCCTTTCAACCATTTATTCATTTTATTTTTTATTTTTTTTTGCCTTAGGTACAGTTTTGAGTAATAGGATAATGAAGTCACATATCAAATGAAACACAATTTATTCACTTCATTCACTCAAACTATATTCAAAGAATTACAGTTTTCAAATATTTTATTGTTTGAAGTCTACATCAGTCTTCAGGTTTAAACTATTTAACTGGGTGGTTCTTCGTACTTCCAGAGAGGTTTTTGTTCCTGGTCTGGCGGGCAGGACTTCTCCTCTGTGTGCGTCCTCTCCTCAGAGAACTGATCTTTCTGTCTCGCTCCTTGTTGGGGTTTGACAGTTTCCACAGCAGCTCTGCAACAGGACGAGTGACAAAGCAATTATAACATGAAATATTTTGTGTGTGTTGTGTATATATATTTTTTTACTTGTATACATATATTTGACCAAGAGGAGGCGCCAGAGAGCCATTTCAAATCTGTTGCTCCATTTGCACAATTGAGTCATTAGTTTTTTTTTCCTCTGGTGGAAGTCATAGTTACCTGTTAACTCAGGATGACTCTGGCTGAAGTTGTTTAAGAGAGACACATATTTCCAACCTCCAGTATCATCATCTCCTGCAGATAAAACTGATTAGTTTTTGGTATTGCAGAAAACATTTATGAGCAGTTTAAACCACTAGATCATCCAAAATCAAAATACTCATATACCGGAAAACATTATATCACATTAAATTCACTATTTTACATCAAGCCTCTAAAATATTAATTGTAAAAAATGATGTAGTCTGATCTGAATATTAGACATCCGAACTGTTCAGGTCAGAAATATTTAACCAGATGTTGTGAAAATGTTTTTTTTTAGTCTGGACATTTCTTCCTGTAAAGTTCCACTGATCGGTGGAGTAGGACTCACGACAGACTCGTAGGAGGACGTGGTATTGTCTCTCTACCAGCAGGCTGCTGGCCGGATCCACACTGTGCCTCTTGGCCTCCAGGTTCATCACCTTCCCACTGCTGTCCATCAGGTCTACACACGCTGCAGGTAAAAA
This sequence comes from Pampus argenteus, assembly GCA_036937835.1. NCBI lineage: Eukaryota > Metazoa > Chordata > Actinopteri > Scombriformes > Stromateidae > Pampus > Pampus argenteus. Next base: position 16,614,837 of record CM072867.1, read on the forward strand.
GCTTCATCTATGATAACTATCATGGTTGTTTTCATATTTCTAATCCACCAACCATTAAGCAGTGACCTTTAAAATATATATTGTCTGTACTTTCTCTCAGAATTGTGTTATTATTTATTTATTTATTCATTTTCTCTTTATATGCAGCCACTTTCTGCGTTTGGGTGAAATACGAGTAAGAATATATTTTGGTTGTGTTTCTTTTTTTCTTTTTTTTCAAGTCATAAAAATAACACCTTTTTACTGTCACATTATCATTACTTGAGAAATGAATAAAGTAACGGGTTTATGTTTTACAATATTTTATGTAGCCTAATAGTTAAATATTGACATTAAGAATAAGTCAAATGATATTTTTATTTATTTTTATTTTATACTATGTGCGTCATACATTATTATACTCCCTATTGAGCCTCAGGGAAATAAGGGGATCATCATCTTTTTCAAGGCAAAAGATTAGAGTAAATGTACCTTTGAAATCCAGATCACATCTCTCCTTTAAATTATGGATGAAGTTTATCAGCTTACAGTTGAGATTGAACATTTCCATTCTGTTGTCTGTCAAGACATAATATCCACATATATATATATATATACACACACACACACACACAATATTATTTATCGTTAAAACAAACCAGTTCACTGTCATAATAAACTATGATCTTTAAAACAAAGGAAACATTCATATGCCACTATCTTGCATTCACACACCAGAGTACACACATATGTAAAATATGACTATGGTAACTTTACTAACCTCCAAACAGGACGGTGACAAACATTTCTCCTTCTGATGTTAAACTGGTGGTTCTTCCTGCCGTTGCGGCTCCTCTACTGCTGCAACCAGCAGTTAATGCATCTGTTTATACCAGAGAGTCCAGGGAGTAAAAAACTTGGACATGGCACAGTGTAACAATGGAGGCTGTTAAATTTGTGTTGTGGTCTACACGAAGTCTCGGCTCTGAGGGAGAGGCAGTAGGAACTGGCCTGCATAATGTAGCAATGGCACACACACACACATATACACACACACACCTCCTTTGCATCCTCTTCATCTCTTTTACAAAGCTCAGACCTTTTTAAATGTGGGGACAAGGGACGACTGTTGCTTGTATCCATGGAGCCTCTACACACAGACAGACTGGCACTCTGGACTTTATAGCTACTTGTTGGACAGTGATGTCTGAAAAAGGAGGCTTTTTCTGTTTTCCGCTACACATTGAAACTAATAAGTTGAATATCCAACGCTGTTACCTATGAAGGAAAGTTTCAATGCAATTTAAATCCTGATTCTGGGGCTCAATGTGCTGGATCTTTAATTCCAAAACACACTTTGTCTGCTGTTTGGTGCAGGGCAGTTAGTGTACAGTGGGTTTATCACTGAAAACAACGCTGATGAGAGCTATGAGGGTGAACAAAAACTGTAAAGTTGCATGCTGTAAAACCAAAACCATTAGCTTAAAGGCCTTATAAAGCTCTGTAGAGCTGAGGGGATCTAATAATGTGTTCATCACTATGAGCAACACCCTTCACATTGCACTTTTGTCAATATAACAAGACTAAGAGTTTACAGAGGCTCTAAGAGATTGAACCAAGGCACAGCAGTGCTTTGAGCTAAATGCTCACATCAGCATACTAACATGCTCATAATGGCAATGCTAACATGCTGCTGTTTAGCAGGTATAATGTTTGCCACACACTTAGCGTAGTATTTGCTAATTAGCAGTAGTGGGGAAGGGAATATCATTAGTTTTGCAGGTATTTAGTTAATTTGTTAAAAAAATTTGGACCAAAATATTTTGACCTAATAATGATGCTGGATTTAGACAAGTTATTCAGTTAAATTAAACCTGAGATGGACATAAATGTACTAAATTTCATAGCAATCCATCCAGACTCAAAACCACAAAGGCCAACTTCAAGGTGGTGCTTATGGAAATGCAAGAAAATAACCAAAGTCATTAGGATTCATCCACTTGCCATGTATTTGTACCAAATTTCATGGCAATTTAATAGGTGTTGACTAAACTGTGATGGTGCTCAGGTCACAGTATCGCCAAAGCCAGACTTTGTACTCCGAGGATCATGAATGCCTGTAGCAAATTTTATTGCAATCCAGCTCAACAGATGTTGACATTTTTGACCAACCACAGACCCACAGTGGTGTCTCTAGAGCCATGTAAGCTAAGCAGCTTTTAAGAAACTGATAAATAGATAAGAACACATTTATGGTTCATTTCAACATTTTGAATCCAACCTCGATATGACCCAGCTGAGGAGACAATCATGCTGCCACACAGAATTGCAGCAGAGTACAAGGACCCAGGAAGTCCCTGTGGTAAATCTTTAAAAAGCACTGAAGACCCCAGGGGAAGCTTTCAAAAAGAAGTGGGCCCTGTAACCTGAACTCACAGGGGTATAGCGATGAAAGCTGGGAAAATGAAGAGATCCAAAGATAGTCTGACTGCTTAACTAACATTTTCCCAGAATGAGCAAACCAGATCTCAGACTCTGCTTCACAGCTTTCTAGATTTGACATGAAACATGACCCTGCCTGGTGAAAAGCCAATGGGAAGCCTGGGGCTGTTCCTATAGCTACTGAATAATAACTGGGAACATGTTGTGGTCATTTTATACAGAGCTATGGAGCCGTGTAAATACAGTACACACACATTGAAAATGTAAAAGCATTTATTTTAAGACAGAAGTTGGTTCTAGCCTGCTTGTGTGAACATATAAGTGACTCTGGGCTCAGGACAAATCACGAACAGAACTTCATCTATTAGTTTGAATCAAGTCATCATTCACAATACTCTTCGTATCATTAACCATCATTCATCAAACTATCTCAGAAACTTAACTTTAGTATACAGCCACACTGAGAAAACAGACACTACGTTTTAGCATTACATTACCAACCTTGGGGCGTTTGAACTTGACATTAACATCAGTCAATGTCACTGCTGAATGAACTGCCCTTGTTTTTTTAGTCCAAGTAGAGAAATCTGACCCTATTTGTTTCTTTTGGAAAGTACGTAAGTTGCTGGAAAGTTTGAAACTTCATCCAAATGAACATAAACCTTAGATTGAGGTAAAAGCAATGGTGCAATATTGCTTAAAGGGGACAAATCATGCTTGTTTAAAGGTCTATATTTTTAATCTGGGAGCTTTACTGGAATATAGTTGCATGATTTGCAGTTTATAGTTGCATGTTTTAACTCCTTATATATCTTAAACTGGCTCTTTACCCCTAAGTCCAATTCAGAATGACACATGGAAAAACTTTAGCAACAACATGAACGACCTAAGATACAGAGCGGTGCATCGAGACATCAGCTCGCCTGCAAAGTAAAGTAAAATGTTTTCTGTTTTTTTTTCTTTGAAACTTTGACCATGTTTGCATATATATACACATCATATACATATAAATAACAAACAAAAAACCCCACAAAAAGCATAATATTTTACGAAATTATCCTCCATGATCCATGATAGTGATACACAGTGAAATCCATCAGAAAGCATTTATGTCCATATCCCTCAAAATTTAGAAAATTTCAGGAGCAAGTAATATTAATCAATAATTTAATAATATGTTCTTGTCCTCAGCCAAAGGCACAGTCAGAGCAGAATAGCAGGGTCAAAAATTACTTAGTCTCATACTTAGAGAGCGAGCGGTCCACTACCCCTTCCCTCATGTTAGCTGTCTTTGGTGGGTCAATGAAGGTTTAGCTACTGATCAATTGATTTAATGTGGGGTGTTAAGGAGCAGTACAACATGTGAGGGCACCTAACAGTGGTTTAGTCTGGTTTAAATTAAAAAGTCATTTTGTCTAAATAGTGGACGCAGTTTCACATGGCAAGAATATTTAAATTTGAATCTCTCTGTAGTGACGTGTGTTGTCCATTGTCTGTGTACAGCTCTTCCATTTCCATTGTGGATCGGGATCATGATCCTGAGAGCTGCTGCTGTGCGGACACTGACATTTCACTACGAGGCTCCTGAATATTAATGAATCCTCCTGTGCGTGCGTCAGGACACCTTTGCCAGCTCACTACAGCAGCTCTTCCTGTTTTGCTTGCCTAACAGAGATGTGACCTGGACGGAGCTCAGGTTCTGTTTGTCCTTTTCCTCTAAGACTTCTGGTCCCACACAGTCATGCTGCTGCTCCGTGTACTGTAGATGATGATCCATGGGGATCTGAGTCTGTCTGAGGGCTTGCAGTGGACATGGCTCCATCTTAGGACAGTGAGAGATGACAACTGACAGAGGGGGATGGGACACTGCCACCAGACTGCCCCCTACAGGAGAGATGTGAGTTGGGACATGGTAGGAGCTTTCACAGCTACTGCTGCTGCTGTGCTCGGTGAACAGATCAAAGCTGAGGCCATTCGTCTTGAGTCTGATAGAGTCCGTGATGCTGTTGTGAGTGGACTTGCGCTGACTGCTGCCACTGTCAAACAGCTCCTTCTGTCCCAGGATGTGGCGCCGGATAATCTTACGGAAGGTTTGTCGGAACTCCCGGATGCGGTAGGCGTAGATGAAGGGGTTGATCACCGAGTTGGCATGGGAGAGGATAATGGCCACATACATGATCCAGACTGGAGGGCGATCACACTGAGGGCAGAAGAGGGTGAAGCAGTTGATGATGTGTAAGGGTAGCCAGCACACGGCAAACAGCCCCACTATGATGGCCAGAGACTTGGCAGCCTGGACCTCTTTTTGCAGCGTGGAAGGCGACTTCTCTCCATTAACTGATTTCAACAGCCTGAGCTGGTGGCGAGCTGCCATAAAGATACACAAGTAGATGGCCAGCATCAGCAGCAGGGGAATTAGCACGCATGCAAAAAAGTTGAAGTACACCATATACTCCATGACCACCACCTCCTCAAACAAGCACTTCATCAGGCCAGGTGGGCAGGTGTCGTTGGCTCTCTCGACAATCTTGTGCCAGCCCATCATGGGCGTCAGGCCAATGATGATGGATAAAACCCAGCAGATGGCGATGATGCCTCGTGCCCGCTGGCCTGTCACCAAGCTGTTGTACCTGCAGAGGGAGACAATACACAGAACTCAGAATTAGACATTTAGACTAAAGCTTCCAATAATTATCTCATGTTAAGATAAAACATTGTACACTGTGTATACTTATGTCTGAGATGTGTATCTATGAATCCCCCTTTAATTATTTATTGTTATCTGAAGCACTTCTCATCCCGGAACTAAAAAATAAAAGGATATTTCAGTACTCCTTAAAGGAGTCTATTTTGAGTATGCCTGTCACACAGTGTGGGAGAGCAGCTGAGACATTTGGCTTGTTTCTATCACATTCTTGAGATGTTAAAGTGCAAAGGTTAGTGCTGCAAAAACAAGTTCCCCCCGACACTGATGCAAAAAAACAACACAGAGGAAACCTGACGCATCATCAGCAGAAGGGGACACTATGTGAAAATTGCATATTTGAGACCTGAAAACAGGAAGGCTGAGCTCAGCGTGACTCTGAGGTCCAGCGTATATGATGAGGTCACAGCGTGAGCAACAGCATCAGTCGGTCAGCATGTCATTAGCTGACAGTTTAAATATCTGCGGACATATCATTCTTGGCAAATTTGAGCGCTAAATCTAAGCTGACGTGCACCATAAACAGTCTGACATGCACAGTGTTTTTACAGCAAAGTAATGCAGTAAGATTACACAGGGAATAACAAGAGGGTTACACAGTCTGTATAAGCAATTAGAGCAGTTTTGATTGCTCCGGGGGGACTTAGTCTTGTGGGAGACATCATTTCTGGACAAAATTATTCAGCCAAGACTTTCTGATTCAAATGCCATATCTTTACTGCTAGATAGAAATGAAATATGAAGCTTTATTGTGAGACATCCACCGCCCGGGACTAAGAGACACACAAGACTAAACTGAGAAAATAAAGATGAACAAAAGAGTACAAATAATACATTTATAAACGCATCCTCCATTCTTATTTTAAAATGGTAAATGATGCAATTTAGGTTGTTATTTTGTTGTTTCTTTTTCTTTCTTTTCTCACAACTTTTGGAATGACCTTATTCCAAAGTCTTAATAATAATTGCTTAATAATAGTTCATAAATAATCAATTAATTCTTTGAATGTGAATAATTTCTTTGGGTTGTGTTCGGTAGGAATATTTTTACAACCCCACAACAATAAATGATGTCTGAAGTGGTACAAAATGTTTCTCTCTTTCACCTCTAACTACATAAGAAGTGTCCACACACACTTGTAACCGATGTGAATTCCTCACAGTTTTGTCCTATGGGCCACTGACCTGAGTGGTATCTTGATTGCAATGTAGCGGTCTATAGCGATGGCCAGCAGACTGAAGATGGAGCTCTGGGTGAGAACCAGCACGAAGCAGGCGATGAACAAGCAGCCATAGAAGTTGGAGCAGAAGCCAGTGCTGATGACGATGGAGAAGGGAATGGCGAGGACACCCACGGCGATGTCGGCCACCGCCAGCGACACCACGAAGAAGTTGGTGATACTCTGCAGGTTGCTGTTGAGGCACACTGCCCAGCACACCAGCACATTACCCAGCACGGAGAACACGGCAATTAGCAGCTCCAGGACGATGTAGATAGTGGAGGCAATGGGGTTGTCCGGCATGGTGAGACAAATGACAAGGTCACTGATAAGGAGGGAGGAAACCTCGCCTCTACGACCATAGCTGCAGCACCTCCAGAAACATTCAGCTGTGGCAGCTCCCTCACACCTGCTCAGCTCACACAGCTGATAAAAAGGTTTACACAACTGCAGATGAAGCTGTCATCATGGCTCCAAACTCCTCACACAGGACGAAGCCATCTCCATTCTCTCCTTCGTGAAACTCCTCTGCTCTCCTCTCCCCTCAGGTCCTTCCCCTCAGCGGCTTTTTCCCATGAACTTCTCGAGGGGCTGAGATGATGCCAACAATGTGCATCACTGGGACACTATGTTGCTACAGATAAAAAGGGTGCAGAAGTGAAAAAGGGGAAATGTTTTTTGTTTTTTTTTAATCATAAAGGAAGTGAATTTCAACACATCTGCAACAGATAGTGACTCGCGTGTTAAAGAACTGTCACTGTGGTGTTTCTAAAAAAAACAACTAAATGCCTGCATTTATATCCTGCTTCATAATCTTTCTGCTGCTCATTCACCCACTCACAGCTAAATACTAAAATAACAACACTATAATAATATTATAACTACTTATGATTTACTTTTCTGCCAGAATATTAAGTTGAAATTGATGTATGAAAGTCAAAATCAAGTTTCCTCATATGTAAGGCTCCCATCTAATAATAAATAAACTTAAAAAAAAGCATAAATGTCCCCAGTTTCCTCTACAAATGAATGGGCGAGTGGGGTCACCCTGCCTTAAAAATTCTGGGGGAAGCACTAAACAGTCACCGAAAAGCTTTGAAATAAAGATTGAAATCGTCTTAGAAGTTAGTGCGTGTTAATGGGCATGTGTTCGCTGCAGAGTTTTGTGCAACTTTGGCTTTTCCGATGACTTCTATATTTACAGCCGCTCTTGACCCTGCAGAGGAACAGTGACATAGCGATTTGTGTGGCCTTTATCAAACATACACATTCAATAGCTCTCAGTGCTTTGCAACACTAGCAACATAACACTTGAGTTAATGCAATCAGGGACTTGAAACTGCTGCAAGTGAAATTTTAGACTGAAGCAAAAGCTAAAAATAAAACCACTTCTGTTTAATTCTTACTCGCAGACTTGCTGTAAAACTGCACTAAACAATATTTTTACATTATCAATCAACAGCTATTATCAAATGACAACATGTTACGTGAAAGGTGTCGTCCCAGTGACAAACCCACAGAGAATTATTACTTGACTCAGCAGTTTCCTTACATTTTTAGCATTTTTCAGCTTATTGTTTTACAGTCCGCAACTTTAATGTTTTGATCAGATGCAGCGGGAGTAAACTGTAAAGACCTGCGGTACGTTATCAACTAGCTGCTCAATATAATGGAACATTTAGCAGCTAATAAATCAGATATTTCTCTCGGAAGTTGGTGGAGAGCAAAACAGAGCTAAAAGGCGGGTGAATATTGGATATTATATTCACCAGGTGGCTGGTAAACAACCAACTTCAGATAAATGCTAATGTTATATCTGCTGGATGTGTAAATGAGCCACTGTTTGCTAACAGGCCACATCACCTTTAAAACTAATATGTCACTATTGTTTTCACAGCTGCCTCCATGATACCAAAACAGAAAGAGAGCAATAACTGTATAATACATCACGGGATGTAAGATGTAACTGTAAATGACAAAGGAGTCTTATTCTTCACCTTTAATAAAGACGGTTTTTACTCTTCTGTTGGCTCTTCTCGGCCTTCTTGTGTAATTCTTAGAAGTTTGATGGATATGGCCGCTAGTCTATCCGCGCTGCAGTCGGGATCTTGTTTCTGAAAGTCTTTATAAAACAGAAATGCTGCTGTTTTCGTGGCGGTGAATTCCCTCGGAGGGAATGTTTCTTGAGGTCATGTTGAGTTTTAGGAGATAACAGCTGCGCTGGAACACAGAGGTCTTTGCTCTCCAAGTCAGGCTTTTCCCTTTGGGTTGGATGAGACCTTTTTTTATTAATACCAAAGACTTGTTATTTCAAGACAGATAGTCATCAGGAGTTTTTTTTTTTTTTTTTTTTGTTCATTCTGCTTGACTTACAAATAACATTTATGTTGATCCCTTTCCTGTGAGCCTAGGGTAGTTATTTGTCTTGATGTCAGATATGTTTGGTGTTGTATTACAGTCCATTAACACATTTTTTATGCAGCAGCGGTGAGACCAAAAATAAAATTCCCCGAGCACGGTAGAGAAAATAATGAATCTTTGAAAAATATGGCAGTGATTCTCCCATGCTAGCAATGCTTCCTACAATAACAGGCTGTCATGAGACTGAATTGTGACACACGTTTAATATTGTACTTCAGTGGTGCATATTCCTAAAGAAATGTTTAATTAATCAGATTAACACAAACCTACTGACAGATAATGGTTATAGGTCCTCACGGGGCCCCTAAAGGTTTGACTGGAGTCCAGCTAAGCTTTCACTGAGCCTCTAATGCACGTTGACCCAACATTTTACTGCCTTTCTAATCAGATTGTTGATGATGCTGATGATGTTCCTGTGAATGTAATGCAATAAACTCATTTTGCTCATTTGATTAATTGGGTTTTTCTAGAGAAGGTGCATTATGTAATACTGTAGCAAGAATACCTGATTTGTAGAGAGGCCCTGTGTCAAAAATGCATGTTTACATTCAAGTGCAGATAATAATAAGAAAAGAAAAAAACAAATTTCTGATTGATTTTAAATCCTACATTGTCAACATCCATTCAGTCTAAGAGCTACTCTACCTCTACTGACATCACAGCCACCTGTAGATCATTGTAATAGAGTGAAACCTGTAACAGGTGTTTGTGCAGGAGACAAACTAAACACACACACACACACACAAATATGCTCTATAGCACCACAGAGTACTTAAAGGAGTGTTATGTCGTTTAACTTCAAGTTTGTTCTCTTACAGGTTAATCCGGCCATAGGACACACTCTGAACTTTAAATTGGATAGAAATCAGCATTAATTTAATTATGTGTGGCAAATGTGGATATTAAACTCCAACATTCAAACACCGATTTTTTTGTGCAAAAATCTCGCAATAATCAAACTTATTTTATAATGACTCACCTGCTGTTCGCGGGCTGAATGTAGATTTCAGACACTGACTGATCATCATAATATCCGATAGTAGTTTTGCGATCTAAAGGTGGTGGTTAAACAACGTTAGATATACCACGTAGATGATGGTTTCATGTCTTCACCTTCAACCAAGCGACAAAGTGCTACTTCTCTAATTAACTGTGAGTCACCAAACCGCGTCTAAGTTCAGATGAACATGAGCGTCTCTGTTCCAAAACACACTGTGATCAATAATACCGCCTCTTTACTGAATGACTTCAGACAGATAAGACCTGCTCTTCTCCTCCCTCTTCCTCTTCCTCTCTCTCTCTCTCTCACACCCCTCCCTCATAAAACATATTCAGCCTCATTGTGCGTCTGTTCCTCTGCAGGGTCGGTTCAGCTAAAAGCCTGTTGTGTGTGTACAGATGAATCTATTGATGAGCACAGACATTAAACTTTACTGTGAAACCTGAGACAGGTGAATCAGGTGAGGCCACTTCCTCTAGAAATGTTCTCACACTACAGCACATACATCCAGATATTATTCAGATCTGTTTAAATGAAAATATAAATATATAGTCATTTCTGAACCTCTGATAGAGCTCTGTTGAAACCACGTGATAAGACTGATGCAATGATGATAACAAACATGGCTGTTTCAACGTCTTTAATAACTAATTGTCAGAAAAAATAAACATAAAACCAGACAGCATTTTTTTTTTTTTTACAACTGATTATCATCATAGTGTGCACTTAATACTGTAGCTTAGTCCCTTTACGCATGCACACACACACACACACACACACACACACACACACACACACACACACAATTCCACATTTATTCATTCAGTTTTACATTTCAGCACTGCATGTAGTGTGATCAGGATTTGCTCTTAGGAAAAAAAAATCAAAATAAAAAATAAAATATGGCAAAAAAAAAAAAAGAAGAAGAAGAAGAAATGTATTTGTAGGCAACATTGAAATCAAAAAACAAACTAAAGCAGGATCAGTGAAATTATCAGAGCATCTTCAAGTAAACAAAGACAAACAAACATGTGTGATGAAATGGACCCAATAAAAGACATAATGCACTGTTCACACGAGCTTTGCTCACTGTGGTAAATCCATTCACTTAAAAGGAAATTATACATAGTAAGCTCAGGTCCCAAACAATGTAACATGTCCCTCGTGGCGGCATCATGTGGAGGTGGAATGTGTTTCCCAGCTTTTGCTGCTGTCTGGTCTCTCCTCAGCATACTGGGCTCAGTGTTCATCAATCACTCCACATCAGAACACACACACACACGCACGCACGCACACACACAGGCGCTGGACCTTGTTAAGTCCCAGGATCACTAAAGCGCGATCAAAACACATTCCACTTCTAGCACTGGGAGGCTTCAAATTTTTCTGTAGCTCTCAGACGCTCCTGTTGGGAGCAATAAAACACACGGGCCAGTGGTGGAATCGAGCAGAACACAATAAAACTGTTGGCCGATAATTGTCAGCATCATGGCACCGAAAACCCCCTTTAACAGAGAGCCAAAGCTTTCAAATGTCCTTAAATATCTCACTCACACTCATTCATGTACACAAAAAAAGAAACTGTCTGACTTGTTACAGGATCTTGTGTGAACTTGTAATCACTTGATGTGGCTCGGCAAACAGCATGACAGGATGTGCTTAAGTCGAAAATGTTTTCTGATGTTGCTATTGATACCAGCCTCATCTGATCCGAAACAAAACTGTGTAGTCACCTTCACTGGATACATGAAGACAAGAATTCAATCTTTCAGCCTTCCAAATTACCATATTATTATTATTAGTGCTCTTCAAGAGGCACTACAAAAACCACACACTGGAAATGACTTGAAATGAATGTCTTCGATGAGGAAGAAAGAAAAACTATGTGAAATGTCACAGTTTCACTTGCAGGAGCTTCTGCTAAACTGTTAGGGCAGGAAATTAGTGTGTGTGGAGCACCGTAAAAGATGAATAACCTCACTATGATGATTGGAAACCATGCAAATAAATACAGTGAAACTGGTATGTTGAGGCACAGTTAACACACAGCAGTCAGACAGTATTACAGTAATGCTGTCTGACTGAATTATGACTACTTAAATGTGCTGCACACTATCTCTAAAAGTAACGGTTAATCATAGTAGGTAGTTCTCCACTTATTTTAAGAATAGTTTGACATTTTGGGAAAATGCTTATTAGCTTTATTGACGAGACTTATATGTAAAGATTAATACCAATCTCATACCTGTACATGAAGCTAGAGACAGAAGGTTATTAGCTTAGCTTAGAGACTACAGACGGGGGGAAACTGCTGCTCTAACTCTGTCTTAAGATACAAAATCTGATTAGTAGCACCTCTAAAGCTCACTTAACAAGTTAATGTATATCATCTGGTCAAAACCAAAAGCATAAATAGAATACATCAGGAGCAGTTGCCAGACAACCAGTCGAGACTCCAGGAAGTCAATGCTCCCGGACAAAAAAAATAGTCCCGGACATAACCTCCTGTAAGTTTGTTAACTTCTTTAAATGATGAGATATAACATATTAATCAATGAGCTTCAGAGGTGCTGGTAGGCATTTTTATGAAGTATTTGTTTGATAGGCTTTTTCTTCTTCTCTGTCTATGCTAAGCTAATAGCCTGCTGGCTGTAGCTTCATATTTACAGTACAGACTTGAGAGTCATATCAATCATCTCATCTGACTCTCAGCAAAGAAGTGAACAAGCATATTTCCCCAAAATATCCATTACTTTTACTGACACCGTGTTGACCTACAAAAGTGTGTTGTCTCCTTCAGTGTGAGTCTGTCTTCAGAAAAGTAGAGCATATTTTCCCAATATGAAGTCCCTGGGTGTGAGACTTTTCTAATTAAGTTCTTATAAAGTTTTGAGGCTCTCTGATCTAAATAGGAATTATCTTGTCAATCAAAACACATAAAAAAAACAAAAAAACCTACATACTACTCACTCATACTTTGGTTATGATGAACTGATGCTGTGTGCTGTATGTGCCCAATGAAAGACATCCAAGATGGCAAATATAAGCCTATAAAATGCAAACGCACATTATACAGTTGTACGTTTAGCATTAAACTCCATACGCAAGTTATTATTAGTCCTCTTTCACAGATCTATTAGTGAAAAAAACATCATAAAGAGTGTGTTAGTGCTGCTTAACAAAATATGTAGTAGTGTTGTACAACATAGCATATTTCTGTGCTTGAAAAGCAAAGTAACTGATAAATAAATCAAAAGGCTCTGCAACATATTTGGCAACTCCTCTAATTTTCAGCTTCACAAACTGTAGTGAAAAGACACCGCCTGTGAGAGAGCTCACCTCCTTGGTCTCCTGCATCAAAACTCACACAGGCACTTGATCCTTTAAAAGAGGCATCTGTATCGTACTGTAATGTCTGGAAGACTTGGTGCAAAAAAAAAAAAAGGCTGCGTCTGTGTGAACTCCATTCAAAGGGAATTTTCAGTGTTGTTTCAGGGAGGGAAATAGCATTACTGCCATTAGCATCATTTGATTCCTTATTGCGCATAAGAATAGCCACCGTCAAAAAAAGAAGAAAAAAAAAGTGACTACTTGTGACTGATTACTTATCTTGTGATTTAGCTTGCTGGAAGTCAGATTTGAAGGAATTCCCCTTAAACAGATTACAACATCCTGGAAAGTGGGCAAAGTGTGGAGTATGATTTGTAAGGAAAAGCCAGATAGAAGGCACTGAGACTTTTCCATGGCGCTGCTCCTTCAGATCCGTACTTGGTTCACCAGGCTTTCACTAGTTACTTCTCATGGCTTACTAGTGTAACAGCTGACATACAGGTATAAGCCCTTGGACTACAACAATACACAAAGCGCTTCTCACACTGCACCGGGATGGATGGAGTAGCTGTGTGCGTGTCCAGTGAGATTCTGCTCTGCTTAGTGTTGCTATCTACTGAGGAAATCGGCTTCTGGGGCCATAGTGTCTGACAAGCAGCATGACTGGGTTTTGGGGGGAGGTGTCAGTGAGGTATAACAGTTGAAAGTTTGCTCAAGGGGATTGGCATTGCTCTGATTGTGCTGCAGGAGCAGGATGGGTGAGACGGTGAAGTCAGGTCTCAAAGTACTTGTAGATGGCTGTGACGTAAGTCATGACACTCTGCCAGTCCGGCCTCTCCGTGTGCACCATCTCATTAATGTCCTGCAACAGAGAGGGAGATGTTAACAGAGGAAATACTGCTAAAAAGATTTATGTTTCACAAATAACACATTTTAGACAAAAGTATTCCATTATTTCACTCTTCTATTAGGTGGGTGTATGTGGAAGCAACTGAATCATCTGAGCAAACTGTCTGCTTATAAACGCCACGAGATGTAACTGAAAGCTCAGAGGGAAATCTAATAAGTAGAACTTGAGTTAAGAATTTTTTTTTTTTCAAACTTCTATTTTCAGCATCTAGAAAGACGGTTCAGGCACACAAGTAAATTCTCTACACTTCTGTATGAACTAGGCCAAATAATCATTGAGCAGGCTCGGCTCAATGATTTTGAAAGCCACAATATTCCATCAACTGAAAATATTCTTGATTATGTACATTTATCCTGAAAGTCTGGTGTTTTTGGAAACTTTTTTAAGATTTAAAATAAAGGTCTGGTTAGTTTGTAATGAGGTTTACGAGATTGAAAGCAGAACCATAGACCTGCTGTTTTTACTCTTATTTGGAAAACATATTTCACATTGGTACAAAGCTCACCAAAGTGCATTTGATCCCAACACTCTCTGCAGCCTGGAAAGCTAAAGTGAAGTTTCTCCTCTGAGGAAAAGAAGAGAGTCAACGTCACACACAGTAAAAAAGTTAAGTCTGTGTATTTAAAAAGTCTGGTGGTTTAAAATATATAGATTTCCTCTTATCTCTACTTGCCTTGTCTTGGCTGGTGAGCTCCTGGTAGGGGATATGGGCAGGCAGGTAGGTGTGGAGCACAGCGCAGAACGCCAGGCCATCGTTCCAGCTGCTGCTGAAGTTTGTGATATCAATGTTCTGAAAAACACAGCAACAAATCATTTACACTCGGATTTCATCCGACACAACATTTACAATCCGGGATAACAATCGATTGAAAACCAATTTCTGGGACTGGTCCAATGCTTCACAGGGTGCCACATTTTATCTCAATGTCATGAATGTCAATGCTAGCCACTGTACAGTTTTCAACCCCACTTCACACACACATTATTTTCAACACACATTATGGTCACAATAAATTCACGGAAATATTTAAAATGATTGAGCCACAGAAAACAGCGGCTCGATGTGACGACAGTCCTGGAGTTTTATGTGAAGTCTCAACATTACTCATCCATATCGAATTTATCATCTCCTCCACCATCAACTCTCATCTGACCTTTGAAATCAAACAATCTACTGCACTTTACAGTCAAATCCATCATGTCTCAGGTGAAAAAGGTCCTTACTTGTAATGTTAACTGAAAACAACCACTGAGGTTAAATGTTACTTGATGCTCAAGTCTCGTCAGAGTCATAACTTTTGTCTAGATAGCGCGTCATGTTTTTGTCAGGTTGATATCTCACAGGACGTGTTAAATGTTGCACACTTCCTGGAGAGGACCTCAGGCGCCATGGCAACCGTACCCACATCAGTTAAAAAGGAGCAAACATCACCTCGATATGGCGAGTGACTCTAGACACAATGTTGATCGTCATTTAAGTCGTTTCTAGGTCAATGCGTAGATGTTCACCGGATCACTGCGCATGTTTAGACAGCAAATAAGACCTATAAGTGAAAAGCAGTCCTGTGACAACATACATACTCAACACCATAACACTGAACTGGAACAGACACACCTCCACATTTCATCTCATGGAAGGGCCTCATGCAAGAATAACTCATCCTAACAGATTTGTCCTTAAGTTTGATTTAGATTTATAATGCCTTAATCTGGATGAATTTGGAGTTTAAATTAAGACACAGACAAACAAAAAACCTAATGCAAAATTAATATTCTATTCACCCAGACTTTATAAATGGTATGACAGCTCCTCAGAAGTGAAGCCAAAATATCTAACATCTTCCAAGAGATGTTTTGGCTTCACTTTTGCATAGCGGTAGGAAGTGGAGACGTGTTGTCCATAGTTTATACAGTTGATAGCACAAACAGTAAAAGTATCTCCCGTCCATCTTCCCTACTGTCCCGTCCTCTTAACTGCTGCGGGACGGGAGTTGGCGGAAGTCTCTGGTGCGCATTCAAACAGCCAGCGTGGGAAAGTCACCCGTTGACACAAGAGAGTGAGACAAAGAAGAGAGAGACTTATCTGTCAGTGACAGAATTATTCAGCATTGTGTGAACGCGTTTGGTAAGGGCTTGAATGTAACAGACGTTTATTTATATGCAAGTTCCACACTGCAGTTTTAATGGCAAACCATGTCTTCTTTATTCCTGCATTACAGTGCCGCTCTAATGGCAGCTGTAATGAAATTTCCTAATTATTTCAGGTCCACTAATATAATTAGTCCTACTGACACTGCTAACTGTGTTATTTTTATGTGCTGGATTCTGACAGGACGTGACTCTGTGCGGTGAAATTCCTGATGTTCTTATTATAGTGACAGTTAGCCTCACATTTGGGGGAGCAAGAAAAAAAAAAAAAAAAATCAAACAACTTTAACATACAACTATTTCTAACCAGGTGCCATTCATCAAGTTGAAACAAGTGATTTGTCACAGGTTTGTATAGTTACAGTTAAAAGTGTCTAATTCATTATTTAAACTAAACCCCAAACACACATGTATAACAAATACGCTGTGCTAAAGGAATAATTCTTTTCAGAGAGAAGCACTGTGTGGTCTTGGTCCGTGCTGCTGACTGTTTTTCCAGAGAACGTTTGCTTTACTTACTTAAAAAAGAAACATCAGCTCATCTTGTCACTTTTGATGGGAACTGGCGATTTGCCACAAAATACATATTTATATTGCCTCATTTAATGATGTCACGTGCAAATCCAAGTCTTATCAAGAAGGAATGAATTACTTTAAAAAAAAAAAAAAAATCTCATAGCCCTCTTCTGTTTGAAAGGATGATCAAATGAGCTGATACCTCCCTGTGACAGCACATCACATACCTGATAACCCTCCGTCTTCTTCTGGCACCATTTTAGCAGAGCGTTTCTCTTGGAGCCTCCATACTCTCTGGCTAGTGCAGACAGTGGGTCCTTTCTCTCTTCTCTTTAATAAACATACAGAAGAGACATGTAAGCAAACACTCCCGCAATTTTCAAAGATTTACTATGTCATGAAGGCAAATAGATTATATGATTGCTTGCCTCTGGCAGCAGACCAATCACAACTCAAGCATGAGGAGATGCGTATGAGCACGTTTGCTGCTTTAAAGGCAACATACAGATGAGTCAGTGCTCTAAATGGTGGTACCTTAGGCGGCTGCGCGCTGTGGGGGTGATGGAGGCAGTGGGGGAAGAGGAGGACAGGGAGAGCGGAGAGGAGGCAGCACTCATAGCCATCAGGGAGGATGATGAGGCCCCGTCTTGAGCAGATATGTCTCTCTTTATCTCCTCGCTGCTCCGACGAGACACTGCTCAGGAATAGGGGGAGATAATGACGTCTGAGTTTTGGGAAATCAAACCGGTGACTGAGTTCATTTTTAGAACTTAAATTAATCTCTAACCTGATATTGTCTTGGTGGTATCCATGTTGGAGACCCTTTGGAGGGCAGAGGGGGGGCGGCTGGCCGAGCCTCCCCTGAGAAGGTGCTCAGCTGTGAATACATCACAATATTTACATCACATACAACACAACTGTTTCTATAAGAGACTTCCTCCAAAATTGAGATGTAATGGGGTCAGTTAAAAAACACATTCCAGTCTCTCTGAGTTTAGGGAAATTAAAAAAAAAAAAAAAAAAATCAGAGGAAAATAAATGGAACATTAGAGGCTACGGTCAAGTATGCACGTTCACATGAAACACTTGAACTCATTACTGGTGAGAGTGAACCAAGGGAAACTGGTGCATTTGGTGGCTCTTTATGTTCCTCTTATCGTGTTTTGATTAACGTAAACCTGCTGACTCACAACGCCAGGCCTCTGGGACACAACTGTCCCTTTATTTCTCATGAGAGAGGAGATCTTCCTTTCCCATTAATTGCTATGAACATTTATTGAAACAGAGGAAGATAAGAGAGAGAGAAGCCCCTGCCCCTTACATATTTATACCTCTATTTAAATTGTCACTGTGACTGTTGCCTCACCTGGCATGGTGATGTCTGTGTAGCTGGGCCTCTTATCGCTCAGAGAAGAGAGCGGCTTGGCTGCTGACATTGACCCAGTTATGGAGTGTCTCTGAAACAGCAAGAAAGAACAGCTTTCTGCATTACAGATCCAGTGAGTAGAAAGTCTGTGTTGACAGATATACAATATAACTTTTAGAGAATTGAGAAAAGTTGGCATTTTTAATAATAAATAAAAGTTTTAGGGCTAATTCTGTCATTACGTCAGAGGATCACATGTTACTTTTCAGTAGTGTAAGCATCCTATTATTATTTTGTATTCAAGGTTTCATATAGCGACATTTCTCATTTCTCTACATTTCTAGAGACATGTCAGCATAAACCTCCTGATGCTGCCTGTGAAAGCACAACGAACTTAAAACAGGTTGCTAACAAGGATGACCATGACCTTGGCCACCCTGTCTACTCAGCTAAGGAATACAAAGCCTTTCCTCCTCTACCTGTATAGGTGAAACGGCAGCTGCTGGGGGCGTCTTCATGGGGCTGGGGCTGAGCGGGGTGCGTGGTAGTGGGGCAGCCGAAGCTGTTGGAGTTGCCACAGTGGCACCAATGGTAGTTGGACCTGAGTTAAGAGGAAGAAAGGAACAGTTAGTCACATACAGCTCAATTTAAACCAGCTGCTTACGTAATGAACTACGCCAGGAGCTTTGTCTATTAAAAATGTGTAAAGGTGAGAAAAGCATTGTATACTGTCATTGTGGTGTACCTTGTGAAGCACTGTCAAAGCTCTTGATGAGTGTTTTGACGGTGGGCGAGGGCTCTGAGGAGGTGGAGGATCGCCGGCTGAGACCCATCCCCTGTCTGAGTGCAGCTAGGTCTCTCTCCACTGCGTTCATGTAGTTATACACTCTGCCTCTCTCCTCATCCTGCCTAGTAAACATACAGCACTCTACTCAGTATGTACAGGTTACTACCCCAGTTCACTTTGTAGTGTATTACCATAATATGATAATATTCACCAGTATAGTTGAGAAATTCATATGTATTATTTATCATTTTGTTATTTGGTCGGTGGTGGCAATTTTTCAACAGTGGGATTCATTAAAGACAAATGAGCACAAACCTTGTTACTGACAATTTGAACCAAATAAACATTTTGTTTAGAAACATGAGACAAATGACGTCAGCAAGGCCGCTGGAGGTCTTCCGAGGTCTTCCAAACGTCTCTCTGAGATTCTTACTTGCGGCTCTTGACCTCGTCCAGTTCCTTGCTCAGCTTCTCATTCTTCTCTTGGGCTTCCTGCAGCCGGCGCCGCAGATCTCCAATCTCCTCCTGCGCTTCCGACTTGATGTCATTAGCAATGACAACAGCTGTCTGCAGATCAGCCTGGAACTGACGCCATTCCATCGATTCCTCCTGCATGCACGCACACATGCACGCATAATGAAACAGCAACCGAGAGTTGAACATTACTTCGGCTAAACGATACATTAGATCATTACAGCACCATATAGAGATACGGTGACACAGAGAAAACTTAGCATTTATTTGGAGTTGTTGTTGTTGTTGCTCTGTTATTTTGGTTTCCACAAACTCCAGAGGGAAATATCTCTTGTCTCTTTAGCTGTTAATGCTCCAGTATGTTCACCAGATAGTCGCGAACTTAATCTGTCTGCTGTTTGGTGCTTTTTAGCTGAAAACAGCTGCCTGCTGCTGCTGCTGATAATTAGGTTGATGAGAGCCATGAGAGTGAACGGCACTACAAAGCTGTGGGCTCGTCAGCATGAGTAATCTCTTTCACGTTGCTTAGGCAAATCATAGAAAGAAATAAACTACATATTTGCAAATAAGTCTTATCCATCCCCTGTCTGAGTCTTATAAATGTCATATTTACAGTACTAATCTAAAATCTGTATTTTATGCACATACTATTTGACCCCAATCTGCTGGTCCTCAAATAGCCCCAAGTACCTTGGCAGGGCCCTTAGGCTGCGTTGAGACTGACATTAGCCCCATGTACAAATGTCTTATGTATGGAGGCCACTCTGTTGACGAGGCACGGGCACCAATGCAGAGAGCACCAGTGTTTTGGCATGTGGTAATACTTCAAACTCATGGCTCTCCAACTGAAGCAACAAGCCCACAGTGGCTAGTGTTGGTTTTTTTTGTTCTTGCTGTTTTGCTGTTCGAACACCCACTTACCCTCAGTCTGCGGTGTAGAATTTTAATCTCTCGCTCCATGTCATGCTTCTGGTCCTGCAGCTTCTTCACAGAATCTGTGATTGGAAGATAGGATGAGATAGGAAGTAGATACACGTTGCATCTAATAAAAGTTTGGAGCCAGTTCGAGGAAGTTTGGCAGGAAATTACATTTTTGAGATATAGAACATGATAAACTCTTGATCAAGCCAGTGACATACATGTTGGTTTGGACTGCAAACAATGCGCTCTCTAAATAATCACTGTTTTTTTTTTTGCTTGAGTACACATTTGTGTGCATAAACCTATAAAACCCAGTCAGGCTACAGAGTGTGTATCCAGCTCGCTTACTCTCGAGGTCTGTGATGATGAGGTTGTCGTGTAGTTTAAGGGCTCGGTGTTGCTCAACCTCATCCTCTAGCTCAAAGATGGTTTCCTTCATGTCGACGATCTCCGTCTCCTTCTCCTGCAGCTCCACCCGCTGCTTCTCCAGTGCGCACTCCTGCTCAGCCATCTGCTGCTGCACCTGCTCCTGGAAGTCTCTGTATTCCCTGTCCAGCTGCACGCACAGGAAGAGGGGCATCCTTCATTTAATTACTAACAAGCCATGATTTAATTAGCTGACTAATGTGCAACAAAGCTTCAGCACTGTCATATTGTAATTAATAGTAATGTTAGTGTGTCTACTTATGCTACTCTCTATCTAGTGTTAATGCTGGTACTAAAGAATGACTCCTGTCCCATTCTCTGTTGTTAAAAGGGGGTGGGGTAATCTTTAGGCAATGCAGTTATTTTGATTTGATGTTTGATTTGATGCTCTCGCCATACTTTTCTTAGATTACTTTGTGTACTTCAGCGTCTTCAGTGTAAATGCTTGATTACACTGTACATAATAATCACAGCGAGGAGAGAATTGGATGTCTGCTTCTCTGTTTCTCTCCTCTGCTCACTGTCTGTGGTCAGTACGTGTTTGCATGAAGGCACGGATGAGCTACTCACACACACACACACACACACACACACACACACACACAGAGCAGAGAAGCCACAGTGGACAGGATGAAATGGACATAATAAACATAAGTTTACCGCTGTCTTTTGTGCAATAGTACTCATTTGAACATCTAGGGGCAACACGAAAAAACTACTGTTATCACAATTCCCATCCCGCCCACTGCTGTTGACTTTTTTCCTGTCCCGTCACAGTCATGTGATTAATAGTGAAATTAATTCCCTTCCTGTGGGACTTCCACAAAGATCAAAGATCTATTAGGAATTAGGAGTGTGTAAGTGGACTCTGGAGAACTGAAACTAAACTTGTAGTTAAATTTTGGCTGGATACTTATAGCTTCAAGAAATAAGTGCCACAAACACACTGTCTCTGTAACAGAGGCTTTACCTCAAACTAACCCGAATGTCCAGCTGTAACTAACCTTACTGAAAGTCTCCTGCAGCCGAGTGAGTTCACTGCAGGCTTGCTCCAGCTCCTTCTGCATCTTCGCAGCCTTGGCCTCAGCCTCCTCTTTCCCAAGCCGTGCACTTTCCAGCAGCTGGCAGATGTCATTTTTGTCCTCCGCAGTGTGAAGAGAGTAAAGCTCGGCAACTCTCTGTCTCTCCTGGTCCAGCTGGCCTCTGCAGCGACTCAGCTCTGCCTGGTCGTTGTTCACCGCTGCCTTATAATCCTCAAGCGCAGCTGCCATGGCCACGCGATCCTGTCTCTCTGATTCCAGGATTCGCTCCATTTGGTGGTTCCTCTCTTTTAGTGCTCCGATCATTTCCTGGGCCTCTGCGTTGTCCTGTTCCGCCATCTTTAGCGTGTTGGACAGGTGCTGTTGCACCCCTAGCAGCTGCTCCCTCTCAAAGCGGGCGTTATCTGCCAGGTCTGCGTAGCGCTGCTCCAGCTCCATGTAGCGGCCACTCTTGATGTCCTCTTCTAGCACATACGATATATGATGATCGTCCAGCATAGAGCGCAGGTACTCAATTTGTCGGCCATATAGCTCCAGCTTGTCACTCTGCTGGCACAGAGAGTCCATCAGGATGACCTTCTCCTCGCCCAGCCGCTCATTCTCTCCGTTCAGCTCCTGGGTGATTTGCTGTAGGTCAGCCAGCTCCTGTAGTGTGGCCTGGAGCTCCTCAGCAGTGCTGTGTTGGTTCTCCTCCATCTGATGTATGCGCTCTGTCAGACAGGCCACTGACACCTCGCTGGCATTGCTGCTGCCCCTCTGTGAGCGCTCTCTGCTGGGAGCGCACTCCGACTCTGATGATGAGGAGGCTCCAGAGGGGGCATCCAGGGCGTCATCGCTGGAGGTGACAGCCTGGTAGACCTCGCTGGATTCGCTGTCAAGGTTGTCCGCTGAGCCTCCATGCTGGTGTCCTGTGAGTAGATCCTCTAAGGAGCCTGGGGCAGAGCCTTCTACTGAGGAGGTCAGCGTACCTGTGCCTCCGCCATCACTCTGTCCGCTGCCTGCTGCCAGGTCTGGACTCAGGGAGGCGTAGTTGAACAGCTTCTCCGAGGCATCCAGCCTCTGCTCCAGAGAAAAGCCCAGCGCATTGAGCCGGTCTTTGAGCATACGGTTCTCACTCTTCAGAAGGTTGAGCTCCTCTCTGATGGCTTGGTTCTGCTCTTGTAAGAGAAGCAGAGTGGACTCAACATCAGCTGCTGTGATGGCTGACACCTGCGGCTTCTCTTCCTCCCCAGCTTCTTCCTGTGGCGGCTCGTCTTTTCCTCCCAAGCCCAACTGGGCCCGCATGTCTCTCAGCTCGCTGCGAAGGTGTAGGATCTCCACATCTTTGCTCTTAGCCAAACTCAACAGGTCTTTAACTTTGGTCTCCAGAGCCACCTTATCGCTGATCTGGCCATCTGATTTAGACTTGCTCATACGACCCTCGGACTCTGCCAAGACCTGGCTACGAGAGCGCTTCGCTGAGGCAACATCTCCTGCTACAGTTCCGGAAACCAACTGCTTCTTATTTGCTGATGTCCTGGATGTTCGCAGACGGTCTCGTGATGAATTTGGCTCCTTTGAAGTCGAGGATGTCGTACGCTTAGTTGATGTACCTTATGAAGAGAAAAAAAGCAATCCTTACATTTGTAGAAAGACTACATCACAAAAGATAAGATTGATTACCAGGTATAGCATCTTTAGGAATACCTGATGTCTTTGGCTTGCCGTCTAGGGTGCTAGCATTAGTCCCAATAGATGCAGTCCTCTTGGTTTTGGTGACAGCATTACTTGATGCAGGATTCCCTCCAGCCATGGCTGCTAAAAGATCATCATTACTTTTCACCTGAAAGCACAAACATTACAAACATTTACTTACAGAAACAACGACAAAAAAAAAACAGATTCAAGCTTTGCTATCACACAAAAGACAGTTTGTATGACAGTATTTTTTTGTTAGGTCTTTCAGTTTCACATCAGATGATGAGTCTTACCTTAGACAGAGGTGCGGTGCTGTTGGACTTGGCTGCAGGCTTTCCAGTGCCAACGCTAGCTGTGGCCTCTGCCTTCCCCCGATCTCCGCTCGACTTAATCACCGCTGGCCGGACCGACTTCTTCATACTGAGCTCTCTGATGCCGATACATTTACAGCTCAATCTGTGCACAAAAGAAGAGAGGGAGAAAGGTAATACATGTCAGCGCGCAGATTGATAGCTCCAGTTTTCCATCGAAGAGGAATTCTTTCCACAGAGGCAATTCCCTAAGCAGGAGAAAACACTGCGAGCGCATTAAATAGCGGAGCACTTGTAGAAACCTGAAAGCATTTCTTCCCTCTGTACAGTCTCTGTTATTTGACATTTATTCTAGTTTGCTGGTGTTTAGGAAGTAGTGGCTTTGATAACAACTTTTGCTCCTGATCTCTGCCAGGATTTGTTAAAAAAAAAGTTTACAAATGGTTGTTTATTGATAACATTTACGTCTTATATGACCGCATTTTAATTATTTTGTTCTTGATGGATTTGGTCGCTGTTAAAGCAGCTGTAGATGAAAACCTCTGACACATGAATGTAAAGTAAACACTGAACTGGAGACTTACCACAACCTCCACTAGATGGCTCACAGCTCTGAGGGTTTTACTCGCCTGTCAGTTGAAGCAACGATGACACCGATAGAGATTTAGTTTAATCTATGTTGGCGGTTGCTTCTGTTGGTATGTATTTGTCTGTGTAAGGAATGTAGTCTTAGACTAAAAAAAAAAGGGCTAAAAAAGGGCTTTTTCCAACACCATGCAGAATGATCAGCCGAGCCCAAAATAGGTAACGAGATTCCTTCACAGATCAAAGAGAAAACTCAAACCAGCACAACTGCATGTCATATTTTTGTGAGGCAAAAATGTGCATCTGTTACGTCTGTTACTGGGCAACCGGTGGTGATGTGCTGCTTTTCATCTTCCCCTGCCAGAGAATCATCCAGTGCCATGTTTGTGCACGATGAACTCATAAGGAAAGGTTCTTAATAACAACGGGGGCAAACTCTTCAACATACTTTGATAGGTTGTATTTCAAACCGTATGTTTAATTGGTAACAGATGACACACATTAAGCACCTATAAGCAAGTCATCCGTTGCAATTTCTAAAATAATCCATATTCATTTGGTAGTAGTGGAGATGTTGATCCCGGCTGTAACCAAATGACAAAACCTTGTATGAAAAACAGAGATTTAGTATTGTTCACAGGTTGTGTCTAGGTCTGAGGAGGACCTGACTCGATGCCACGATAGCAAGAAAAGTGATTTGGGACATAGCTGGAGACAAAGGGTAAGTACTCTAGCACAAACTTGGATGTCTTTTTGCACGAAGGCTCTTAAAAGGAAGTGAACTGAAGTGAATTAGTGTACACAGGAAACTCCTCCACAATCAATCCGTGAGTCAACGAGCGGTCTAGTGTTTTCCTGAGAAGTTTGTTGTTTTAATATGGAAATAAAAATAATCAAATATCAGCAGTAAATTTAGGTTTATAATAGCACGCTGTGAGAAGCCAAGCAATTAACTACAGTACAAACAACTTGAATCTTGGCTAAATTAAACTATACACAAAAAAAAAAAAGTCAGTGTTTAATCTGCACATAATCGGCTCACATCTGAGCAACATATTCACTTTACGTTGTGTCTCCCAGAGAATCCAAAACAACCCTCTCACCAAACCACAACTGCACTTCATTCAAACACAAATACTTTTCTAATAGATTTCAGCTGTGTTTCGTACACACAGGTGTTAAATCAAATCTGTCACCTTGCACAAAATCTTCTGCTGGTACGACAACGATGATCTCTACTATACTTGGTGCTTGGCTTATTTATTTGTGTCGGGTTGACCTTGACTTATAGTGGCATAGATGCTGACGCGTGCTTAGTCACATGACCAAACCATGCAAACACACAGTTCTATGGGGAGTTAAGAGGAGATTGATTAGACTTACATATAAAAACATGTATTTTTTTTCTTTAAAGTTGCACAACATGAAAACTTTACTCTAAACAATGCTTTCAGAAAATGACGGATTAACTTCTCACAGCCACACAAAATACATGTCACATACCATCGGACCATGGACAGCTGTGTGTGGGTTTACAAGGTAGTGCATGCAAACAAAGGACACAATCACTGTTGCCTCATGGCAAATAATGTGCTGCTGTGAGTCTGTGCTGCTCTGTGGCTGCTGTAGTGCAGAGGTATATTTATTCTTTGAAACAGACCTACAGTATACTGCAGGACTAAAGTTACAACACAAACTACAGACTGACTACATCTTTGCCCCCACTGGTAGACATCGGCACACAGAAAGTCTTTGTGGGGAAATTAATCAGTAACTACGGAAATCGATTAATCATCTAGGTTTAACAAACACGCTGGTTTTATTTGTCTTATTGTACAATACAACAGTTGAAGTATCTTTCAGTTCAAGACTCTTGGTTAAAGAGATTAAAACATTTGAAGATGAAGCACTTTTCTCTAATTCTTGACAATTTTATATACCAAACAATTCATAGATAAATTGAGCAATTAATCAAAAGAATAACCAATAATGAAATGAATTGTTTCAGCCCTACATACAAGTGAAATTAAATGCTACAAAATTAAGATTAAAACAAGCATGCTGGTGCTTTAATTATCTTATTCTTATAACCCTGTGGGGTTGCAACTAGTGATCATTTTAATTACAGATTATTATACAGTCAGTAACTTCGGTTTAGTCACCGTTGCATCCAATAATAGTGAAAGAAAATGGGAGCTACGACGTCTTTAAGGTTAAGATGCTGATCATGAAGTGCAACATCGTGTCGCATTTTCTCCCACACTTCCTGTCAACGGTGGAAAAATGTTAAAATGTCTTACAAGGTGACATCTTCAAATTGCTTGTTTTTTTCAGACCAACAGTCTAAAACTTGAAGACATTCAGTTTATTATTATAGAAACAAGAAAAAGCTGGGATTAATCCGTTATCAAAATAGTTGCAGATAAAGTCTCTTTTGATCAATGAATCTCGTCCTTGTGACATTATGGTTTAAAACATCACAGCTGGTGTTTATGTATGAGTGCATGTATCCGTATCACATGTGTTTAAACTGTGCAGGGCGTTTTCCTGAAGTATTGACATGTACACTCAACAAGCAGCCAGTTTTCTGAATAGCTGAATGTGTGTCAAAGCAGATGTCTGAAACAGAGAGCTGCTAGCTAGAGCGTAGCAGCTTTTCATTGGGCCTGAATAGGCATGGGAGTGCAGGCTAGGGACCTACAGTGCTGCTAAATGAGGCAGAGTCAGCGTCGGCCTTTTTCTTTCACTCTCCCACTCTGCAAAACACAGTACGCACTTCCCCTTGTAGTCTATACTATCTGCTGAAAAAAAGGTTCATTCACTCAAGCAAGAAGCATTCATATATATATATACACTATAAATTCATATACATGTACATATCTCATAACATCGTTTTTTTTTTAAAATTCAGATTAAGTCACATCTGTGATGAATCAAACTTTATCAATACGATATGTTGTTTCTGTTCTGTGATTTTGGTTGACTGTTCATGTCATCATAATGTATTTGTGTTTAAATCTTAATGAATGAAGGACAGACATTAGCCAAGCTGATTCAGTACCAACTGCATAAATCTACTGACGAGGGAAAAATGATTGTTGGGCTACCATTTCTTCCTCTACACAGTATAACTGATCACAAGTTAATGTAATAATTTGGCCCATAAGTAACAAATAAGGCCATGCTATGACAAGTAGAGAGTTGTCAACAGATAAAGTGGCTCTATGCTGCAAGAAAGTAAGCTGCTCTATGCCATGCCAGAAGCCTGCAATACTTGTCCTAATTCAAATCAAATAGAGCTGCAGTATTTGATTTCAGTGTTCATGAATGCGGTGTATCTGATCCAAGGCTAACCAAAGGAACAAGAGTATGTACTGTTCCTTTGGTCACAGCTGAACAAAAGCACGAGACAGAAGACGAAGAAGAAACGGCTGAGTTAAGCCGGGGGGGGAGAGGAGGAGGAGTATTGGGGGTGGTAGTGGTCGACAAACTCATAAATGCCCTTTCCCTGCTCTCCTTCCTTATGCTTTAACTGTGGGGAGGCACTTCCTTGCCATAACATCAGCTTCCTGTGGTGGCGTCTCCAGAAAAGCAAAAAAAAAAAAAAAAAAAAGAGAGAACCTCACAAGGATGACTGTGTGTAGTGTACAAGGACAGGCAGGCACCAGTCTGCCTGACACAGAGCAGACTGTTGAACCTTGAATTTTATGGCCCTCTATTAATACAATACAAGGCCGGAACATAATTAATCAAGTCATTTGTTTTATAATGTATAAATGACAATCACAATCACAATCAGTTTCGGCACTTTGATGCCTAATATGCTGATAAAGAAATATTGCAAACTTAACAATTTATCCTCTTTAGATACTAGGCAGCAGTTATGGTAATACTTACAACAACAGTTATGTGTCCGTATGAACACTGAAAGAGTTTTTTCCTCTCTGTAATCATTTCTCCTGTTCATACTGGCTACTAAAAGATTACCTACATTCACATGAATTTTTATCTGAAGCTTCAGCAGTCTGAGTTAGTCATATCAAGTGGATATCTGACACATTTACAGTCTTTTTATCCTCAAATTCCCATATTTGTATTTACATGGACAGTCTTTTCCTGTTGAGCTGTGGTATAGTTACAACAAATTAGCATCAGATAAACTTTTGAATACATTTTTGCACAGGGGGAGGCTTGTGAATCTCGTTCCTTATCACTTACATTTTGAAGGGATCTTCTAATGGCTAGTATGAAGAGGAGTAATTATTATGGTGGGGAAAAAAAACTATTTCAGTGATAATTTAGGCACCTGACTCTTAATTTAAGACAGAAAAATTGTGAACCTGTCCTTTAAAAAAAATACTTGTCATCGGCATCAACTGGGAGCAAAAAGAACCACAGCTGTAAAATCTGTATAAGTAAAGTTATCTTTCACCTGTGTGTAAGACCTGTCATGCCTAACAGTACTAAGAATTAAATCAACTTTATGAAATCTACTAAAACTGAGCATGTTCAAAAGGTCCTGATCTATGAATTTGTCTTGGACTTGGGAGACAAACTTTCCAAGAGTGGAGAGTTTTTCCTCCTAAAATATTTTTTTTTTTTCTAAAAGCAAAGCCACAACCAGGCATGGCCAACGAGGAATAACTCATAAGTCATATATCTCCTGGACTCATAAAGAGTAGGCTGTGAAATGTTGCCCTTTCCAAGCTATTCCAGGAAAATTGGAAAACATCTGTGGTCGCCTCTAGTTAAGAAATAATGGTGTTAAATGAATTGAGTGTGTGGGTGTTATGACAGGGAGAGGTGGAGGATTTAATAAGACACACACACAGAGGCTGCTGTTCTGCTATTGTATTCATTTTGGACCAGCCAAAAAGGCCCGTACACACTGCAACATCAGCCCACTGTTGACTCTCCTTAGGGGAGGGGGCCAAATCTACATTGTTCTTGGCTACACCTACAATAGTAGCATCACGGCTAACGTTACTACTAACAGTGTGTCATTCAAATATACACAAACAGATACATCACCGACCAAAACCTTTATGTAACGACAAGTAACTCACTCTGTGGAGCATTTAAACGGCAGTACTGTCATGTTAAAGGCCAAATAGCAACTTAAAACCAAGCAGATATCAGAGCTAGTTCGTTAGCTTTAAGGTAAGGAACGCAGGGAATTTCAACAGTTTCACTTCCTGCTTGGCCGTCGAAACAAAAGCACGCAAGCACGTAAAAACATCCTTCAGTAGCTTTGAGTCTTTTAGTGATACAGTCACAAAGACATATCATGTTGTATGTAATTGTGAGTTACCTTCAATTAAAACAGTAGTATGAGGCGAAGTAGTTACAACATATTAAGCCATAATACCACCATATGATATTTGTTTTGAAAAGATCTACACTGCACATCCGGGTGAATGTCTCTACCTTGTCATCTACACTAAACCCTGGTTAGATGATTAAAACAATAGTTCTAGTGCTATTAAAAATAAACAAGATGCAATACGTGAGTTTGCGTATTTAAACTTGACATCGTAGTTGCTTTGTGTGCTTGTTTTAAGTGATAAAACTTACCTCGACTGTCATTAAGCTATAGCGAGGCTAAGGTTGCTATCATTAAGCTAACGATGTTAGCATAGCCGGCAAAAAGGCAGTAAGCTCTGTCAGTAAGCTGAGAAAGTATCCATACCTGCGGTTCTCCTAATTTTTCAGTCTGACGGGTCGTTAAATGTCCAATGAATGTTCATTTGTGGTAGCAAAACGGATCATTAATCCCACAATACGAGACAGCAGCAGACAGCATCGGTCTCAGATGTCAGCTCGTTTTTTGCTGCTCCCTCCTCTGGTTGCATCACCTCAGCATCACCATCAGCGCAGGGGGACAGTTTACTGCCTCCAGGATGTTCAAATATCCACTGCTTCATTTATTACCGTCTGAAAATTACCCTCTTCTACCAAAGTCCACACCACGGAGTTCACTAATTAACCTTCAGTCAGAGAGGAGGAGGAGGACATCACCAAATATTATCTTAGTTACTGGATAACCATTTGTGTATAGCCCAACCCCGATTCCATACAATTTATAATACATCACACTTTAATTATTATCAATGGTTTTTCTTTATTGAGGTCAAAGGAGTAGATGCCATTTTAAGGGTTTTAAAGTGATAATTATAATTTTTGTAAAAAACACCATATCAGATAGACATTGCAAGCTGAGTATTATGTCTTAAAACATATCTGGAGGGACTCTTTTAAATACTCACTAATTGTCCTCACTGGTTCTATACAGGATACATTTGCATAATGTCTCTGATTGAATATATATTTGACAATGTAAGATGTAGAGATGCTTCTGCTGCAGCACATGACCTGATCTCAGCATGCTGAGTAATCTTATGTTTGAGCTTAGTACTTACAGTCCGGTGGTATACGATAAAACAGAATTGTGTCACAAGTCTCTGGTGTGTTTTATCTTGTATAGGAAAGAACACATTGCAAATATAATATTATCAACTTTTATTTACATGAATCATACATAGATTACACACTGGTCACTGCGCAACATATGAACCACTAAGAGTTATTGCTTATTTTTACATGAATGACAAGCATATGTGTTATAGTTTGTGCTAATAAGTGTTTGAATACTGTGCAGTGATTTTTAAGGAAACAATCAAGCACACTGTGCATGTTCACAGGACCCTGAAAGTAATACTAAGTACGGGGATGATGAACCTGTTAATACCCCAGGAGTGTTAGAGATATGAGTGAATCAAGGGTCCTACATAGGAACATTTGGTATTCCAGATAAGCATAATCTCCAGGTGCGGTTTCTGTGCTAGAAAAGGTAGTATACTATAAAGAACGAATGCAACAATAAAACACCAATAACTTTACTGTAGCTATATAAATCAAATCAGACAAATACTACAAAACCAATGTGGACACACAACATATGAAATATGAACTAAAGATAATTGTGTAATTAACTTAATACACACAACAGTATACATTCCATGGGTGGAAGAATTGGTCTTAGCCTTTTCCAGGAATTATTTGACTTTCATCTTCTTGTTTCCACCTTAAGAAAACCACTCATATCTACAAGAAAGTTTCCAAGTGGCTTGAACACCACTAGAAGAACTCAACAAGGTCACTATACAAATTGTATAGCACAAAAAAACAAAACACTTCAAATTTTGTTTAGGTCAACATGCCTGCATGTTGTGTGTTAACAGTTTGTTAAATCTCTACAAAATTATGTGTAAACATTAGGTTAACTGAAATGTGCTATTGGTCATCAGCAGGGAAACATTGGCACAGGGTGAGTTTTCAACCAAGTCAAACATTTCTGGTGTGTGTGTGTGGGGTGGGGGTGGGGGTGGGGGTGCAGACATGAAAAATATGTCCATTCATCTAACCATTCATACACAGCAATAACTCTTACAAAACACTCAACAACAGCAGAAATCCCCTCGCTGTCAATATGATGCTAATGTGCACAGTGTCTTTTACTGACATAGCAGGTAAGCTTGTACGTAAACAGAACACACATGATGCAGCTCATCGTGTCTCAAAAAGAGACGGCTTTGGTCATGGTGGCTGTTTCCAGTTTGCAATGTGTTGGTTCCCCCTGGTGGCTGAATTATGCATCTCCTCAGTAAACCATCCCGCCACGGCTGCTCCGCAGCATCCACCTCATTGAGCAGCTGACGTTCTTCTTCTGAGCAGAACATGTTCCTGTTATACTTCAGTAGAGAAGAGAAGGCTTTGACGTTTGCTGTCAGGTGTTGGAATGTTGTCCAGCTGGAGGAAGTAGAACAGGACTTGAACCTAAGAAGACACAGGAAAAGGTGATCAGACCCACAGACGTAGTCTAAACGCCATGGTCAAAGTTTATTACTATCCTGACACAAGTTATACCTGAGCCATGACCTCCAAAGACCAGCTGTCGTTCATGGAGATCGGCTGCGAGCTGTTGACTGAGATCTTGCTGTCTTTTTCAGATGGCCGAAGCAAAGTGGGGCCAAAAACTGTGGCCAGATTGTGCAAAGACATCTTGTTGATGCTCTCAATTTCAGCCACCCTAGGAGAGCAAAAAAATAACATTCAACCTATAGGTACTTACAAACATCTTTATGTAATCTTTTTGTGAACAATCACAATATGAGCCATGTCAACTAAGTCTTACCGTTTAAGGTGGTCTAGCAGGAAGATAAAGGTGACCAGATTGGGCTCTGGTAGAGACAGCAGCAGGTTGAGCATGCAGCTTTCCCTGGCCACACTGTCAGAGAGAGCTGCAAGGCGAAAGCACAAAAAAACCAAACCTTTATGTACAGTATTAATCCGCAGGTGCTCCTGACATTAAATGGAAAATGGTTCAAAATGAAGAATTGGTGACTTACCGATGCCTCCAGCAAAGTTGGGGTACAACTCATCAGTGAAAAGAGGCTCTGGCAGCTCGCGGAAATACAGCTTCAGTGTTCCAGCGATGGCATTCACGTCCATCTCTCTCATCATCACAGACACGTCCTTGTTGTCTGCCAGGAGGATTAGACACCAGTCACTAAATACTAAAGAATACTGAATACAAGCTCAAAGGTCCTTCTTTTCTAACTGCCTTTATGTTACATGTTTGTCAAAACACCAAGTTTAAACTGAACTCACTTGAATCAAAGGCAGCCTTTAGCGCCTGGATGTCAGTTGCGACGCCAGACACTCTGTATATCCCCACCTCCTCCATCCCTCGTCGCTCAATCTCCTCCACGCATTGTCTCACAATGAGGGGAATCTTGGAGCGCTCCCGCCTGGTGAAGTCACAGACACACAGAAACAAGGTTTACAGGTGTTGTTTACAATTCAACAGATCATATAAATACTGCAAACACAAGATTGAAATAACTGTAACCCATTCTTCTTAAAATGAAGACCACATTTCTCATAAACTCTGTTGATTTCTGTTACATAAAGGACTGTAGTACATTGTAGTACAATTTCCTTAAAAGCAGCACTTCGTTTATGTTGATTTGTTGAGATGTGTCACATAGGCATGACACTAAACACATCATCGACAACTCACTTAGTAACTGCGTTGATTTTCACTCCAAAGACGCCGGACTGTTTCCGTGAAGGCATTCGTTTCAGACTGAACTCTCTGCTGGTGAACTTCATCGAAAGCTTCACCTCGATCTGAAACAAAGTGAATGAATTATTTTAGACAACTATGTGATAATGTCAGCTTACAAACCTTAAAGCTTCCCCGTGTAATGTTTTCTGAACAGCAGCCACTGTGGCTACAAACAACATTAATGCTAAAACATAGTGTAACCAGCACAGAAAAGTCAAACTGACTTAGTAATGGCAGTTTCACAGCAGCATCTAACATTAGCTACTGGTCATACGTGACCATGTGAGGATGTAGCAGTGAAACCTCTGAGTGTATTGAATTGGTAATTCATTTGTAAGAGCAAGACATGTGCCACTTTGTGTTTTGCATGAATCACTTGTGTGTCACTCTTGCCTTTTTTTGGCCTGGTTTGCTGAAACACTTACCCCATTCATGGCGATGACTGTCCTCTGCCAGTCTTTATTTTGAAGTGTCTGCGGATCCAACTGGAAAAACAGAACAGAACAGTAATTATTAAGATCATCAGGAAATTATTATTATTATTATTATTATTATTAATAATTTATTTTAAATCTTGTCATTCCTGGAAGCAGTCGTTCGTAAAGTACATATTTACATATTTCACACATTACAAATTTAAATGCATTAAATATAAATATTACCCGTTCAATTACTTTACACAGCCTCACACACATACATAAACTCTATATGGCCAGGTAGTGTTAACTCATGTCACTGATCTATTTTAGTAATCTGATTAATACCAGACTGCCAGTCTTTATCTGCAGTGATCAGGCACGAGTAACGTGATAACATCACGTCCCCACTGCTAAGCACTGTGCCCGTCCAACATGGCAGATGTTCTTTCACCCAAGAAACCAGCAAATCTCATTCAGATAATCCTTCGTTCAGTGAAAATAAATGTTTTATATAATACATTTTCTTTCAATTGAAAAGATAAAGAAGGATCCCGATGCCAGCGTCTAAATATCAAAAGAGATCAATTCCAACAGAAATACAACTATGCAGAACTTAAATAGGGTTTTAAACTTCTCTAAGAAATTAAAGGGAGGAAAAGTTTGGCCTCGGCTCCCAAGACATCCTTGACACAAACATCCCGTGCAGGTTAATCCATGTGTCACTTTCTATATCTTTACCTTTGGTCTGAGCAGACTGCCACGCACTCTGTCCCACAGACGGGACCCTGTACTCGGTGATTTCCGAGGAGCTGCATCTCCCTCTTCCTGACCACTGTTGACCTGATCCACACTTCCCTCATTGGGAATACTTTCACTCATCCTTTCTGGCATAAAGCCTCTCAACAGCTCTAAAATGTCACTTTGACTGACTAACAGCAACGAAGACGAAGAAAGCAGCGCTGCTCTGAAGATATCACTATTTATAATCACTCCACTAACAAGAGCAGCGGGTCCATCTTCCTTGAACACGCAGCCGATGATGACCACCTTGAGGATCTTCATTTATGCAGCACAGCTGAATGTTTCACAAAACTTTGTGTCATCTCCATGTCTTGTCTCTGCACTGTTACGACTCCAAATCTGTTCATTCCAGTGGGATTCAGAAAGAGGGAACAAAGCCACGCAGCCTGCAGACCACGCTGCCTCACGCTGTTGTTCTACTTCCCAGATGGATTTGAGGGATTAACTCCTGAGAATCCCCTCCTACCCTCGTTATCACAATGCTCACGCCTGCCACTGCTCGTCACGAGGAGTGCTGACTGGCAACTTAACATTTCAGGTAGCCTCTAGGGCCAATTATAGATTAGTGCTAGTGACCTGTAACATCAGAAGTAGCATGGGCCTTCTCTGCTCCATATCTGAAACATTATTTTGTATCCCCAATAAAAGCCAACTTTTATTTTCGCACAGGGCAGGTGTCAAGGTGTTGCCTTATACAAATTCTCATGTATATTAAATGCTAATACAGGTTTAGCATCATTCATTATATGATCCTTGGGCTTTTTAATATACTTATTTTGTCTTTCCTTAAACCACAAGCACAGCGTTCATACCATTGATGTAGATACCAACAACACAGCCTAACATGACATCACAGGTCATGAAAGTGCCTTAAAGGCCTGAGCTGTTGGCTATACTATCAGGCCGAGGATACAGGCACCCACATGCTCATTTTCTCTAAGACTCACAGTGTTTTGACCCACCTGTCCAAGAGGAAAATCCTTTCACTGGCTGATCAAAGGGTGCTTTGTGTGTGTGTGAGTCTCTCTCTCCCTCTGTCATACTCTGGAGCAGTGCCAACAGCTACATTTGGTCAACCCAAAGTCTAATCCACCCTCTGTCACAACACCCTATCAGAGGTCAAGCTGAAGTGACCCACCGGCAACCACATGGCTCACTTCTTTTGCATCAGAAAGTGTCCCACAGGGCAAGATTAACCAAAAAAAAAAAAAGGTGGTCAGCAGTGCAGATACCATATTTATGATATGTGTTTATGATATGTATATCTTTAAACTCTCAAATATTCATACTGAGATCAAAAATTCAGCTCAGGGTCAAATTGGCAAACACACACACAATTAACATCACCCATGTGTGTTAAACCTCACCCATCAGGCTCTTTAAATACTTTCCTAAACAGTAAGGAATGATTTGCTGAATGAAGGCTTTTGACCCAGGTATGCCTCGTTTGTCCATACCTTTATCTGCCCTTTGGCCATGATCTTGTCTGTGATTTCTCCATCTTCTTTGCTCTGCTTGGTTTTGTTGCAGCACTTCTCGTAGCAGAGCAGCCTCAGAGTTTGAGAACCTTCCAGTTCAATCTCAAACTCCTGCCGTGGAAACGGAAGCAAAGGCACGTTACTGTGGATTTCAGCTCGATGCACAACATTGTACTTTAAATTTCATCCTGGGAACAGTTCCCTTAGCATCTTTGGCCTTTTTACAAAACTACTCAGATTTAATGTCATGGTGGGGGATTTTTTATTGCACTTCTTAAAAGAGACACACCAGTGGATATTGACTATGGACAGCATCTGAATTATTTCTCCACTCAGCACACTCACCTCATTCCAGTTGGGCTCTGTGGAGTCTCTATACACACGTGTTTTGGCTTTGTTGACAAAGTAACCAAAGGCATCCACCTCCAGAGAGCAGTAAAGGTCTGGTGGGCAAAAACATTGAGTGGTTGAGTAACAGGTGGATCAAAATTAAACTAATGACACAACCACATTATTCTTCTGGTTGAGACATGCTCAGACGATGTGCTTGTCTGCCACGCCTTTCTCTCTGTTGTCATTGCTTCACTTCTCCACTATGATTGTCTCAGTAAATTAACAAATATCAACAGGAGTGAACTCCCTGCTGGTTGAAACATGCCAATGATTATTGTTTGTCATAAAGATTAAAAAGTGGAGTGTAAGCAGGCGGCGAGAAGCAATAGACATATTTCAGGCGGCTTGTACACAGTGTTCCTGACTAATCCCATTTGTTCCTGCAGCTGCCCTCCCAGCTGACAGCCGCAGAGAGAGAGAAAATGAGGCGGGCACAGCAGATTCTGACACAGGATGATGTGACACCACATGCAACCTCTGAGTCATCTGAGGCACGATTTCTAGTTAGAATCAGGAGAAGAAGCCCCTTACTCAAGCTCTGTTTGAGCCCTGATGCAGAGTGGACAATGACGTTGAGGAAGCCGTACAAACCAGAAGATTCATCATCTGTGAAGGAAAGAGTTCAGATGATATAGGTTGAGATCAAAATACAACAACTGTAGGTTTATTAAATACTTAAATATACAATACATCATGAACCTTACCTTCTTTATTCATGGTCACTGGAATAGTGTGGACAGTCTGGAGCTTCACACATGAGTTAGTGAGCATCTGCAGCTCCAGAGAGGTCAGAGAGAAGCTTTTAAAACCTGCAGGACACAGTCAAGGTAAATGCAAGTCACACAAAAATGACATTACAGCATTTATGATAATAGTGCCATCATATTTCATAAAAGTTAAAAGAAAAAGTACACTTCTTCTGCTGCTCACGAATAATCTCCCTCCACTCTGCACGCTCATAGTCGGAAGAGATTAGAAATGTGAAACCCTGAAAGACATTTAAGAAATGACATGCTGTAATTTAACACAATCAACAGTAGGTGGCAGCAGAAACCTAAATCAGTAGTTGTTTATTGAAGGTACAAGGTATTGCCAACTGTACTTTGCACAGACAACCGACCAGGATAAAATCTATCATCCTCATAAACACCTCTGACTCACCTTGCCGTTTCTGTTGGCTACTCTGAATGCCATGTTGGGTGACATGAGAAGCAGCAGAGACTCCTGCTCTGATAACTTCTTCCTCAGCCGCTCGATCGCTTTGGGTCCTTTGGTAGTTCTCTAAACACCAACAGTGACAGGGTTAATGCTGGCTGGACCACTTGCCAATTTTTTAGGTTCCTCGTTTTTTTTTTTTTGTATTCAAACTTTGGTACAAAGCCATTATTATGGTTCATTCCAACAAATAATAATAAACTAATATACTGTATGCTAAATATCTTTATATTTTCCTACTTTTACGTTTTGTGTTTCTGTGGGTTTGTGTCTCCTCACCTTTTCTCTTTGGATCTCATTCTTGATGTGGGAGATTTTGATCTTAATGGAGTCGATCTCCTCATCCTGGACCAGAGGGATGGGGGTAGACTCGCAGTCCTCGATGGTCTGGAAGGTCAGGTCAGCCAATGGGATGTACCACTTACAGTCATACTGTTGCCCTTTCCTATTGGAGGACAACATGTGCATACAACGACATTATTTGTTTTTGTTTTCCAGTTTCCTTCACCAGATATTTGTCATGAAGTCCTGCTGTTTCAACCATAACTGTTTGTTAGAACATCAAAAGCAAGATCAACCACAAGCTTTCAAACACTTCTAAAAAAGAAAAAAAGACATAAAAGAATAGCAAACTACAATCACTACTTGGTCACAACTGAAAAACCACAAATCTACTTTAAGCAAAGCAGAATTTATGTTAACAAGCTGAATGTCTGCCTGGGTGGAGTGACTTTACATTTCCCAACAGTTCAGAGATATGAACCATTTTCCGGGTCACACGCCTGCATCTCTAATATCCAGCTGCATGCTGACCCAGACTCACCCTGCAGCCTGCTTCTTCAGCTTGGTACAGAGCAGCAGGTCGGTGAAGAGGAAGACGTGGCGGAGTTTCCTGGAACCTTCGACCAGCTCCACCATGAAGCGATCCCTCAGAAGCTGTCGGTTCTGCCAACAGGAAACAGGAAATCACGTCATTACAAAAGTAAATACTGTAGCTGCAATACCAAGAACTGCTAAAATTACAGTAAAACATCTAATAATAAAATTGACACTTAACACGTAACTACAGCTTTTTAGCACTGCTGTCAGGACATATGCTTCCCACTCTCATAGCAGAAGTAAAATAAAAGAAACCCATAAATCAATTGTCATGTGACCAAAACAGATCAATGACTGCATACATGTATGTTCCACAATCAGAGGTCACAAGTAAGTAATGATGCATTTTCAGAGGTTTTTTTTTCTGTATAAATCATAATTTCAGAGCTGTCAGTCAGGTAAGTGGTGGACGTGATGACACAAGCTCCTTCTGCAGAAATGTGCCCTATGACTTTAGACCATTGGGTGGAATCTGTTTACAGTGACACTACCCATATGAGACTACGCCACACCAACTACAGTACGTCAAAAACAAGGAAATCCCTGCAGCGTGGGTTTCCTATGCTGTTTTCTGCACACTCCTCTTCAGGGCTGGTTGGTTACAAGCGTGTTTTTTTGAGGTACTCAAACATGTGCCTGTCCTGGTTTCAAAAAGAGGTGGCAGGATTACATCCACTTATTGTTTTCTGACACAAACATGACCACAACTGCTCAATAATCCAATGGAAAAACAAGAGCTGTTAACTGCACTGACGCTGGAATCTGCTCCTGTTTTTTTTTTTTTTTAAAGGCACTATAATCAGACATTAATCACAGAGGCATGCACAAGAGGTGAAGCTTAACAAACCGGTGGCTTTAAATTGTCATGGTAATTACAGTCATTCATGGTGCAAAATGTCAACAATGGGTGCAAATTTAGTCAAAAACAAACACGTATTTTAAACTGATTGTCACGTGGTGGCTTGTTATCTGTCAATCTTGCTATGGGAGATTCTCAAGAACTTTCTTTAATGATTTAATATCCCTCTCTGGTGGGCAGGGCCACTTCCCAGGAAAAACAGAGGAAGTTCTTGGTCAAGTCATCTGAATCAGAGCCTTGAGATGCATGCTGTCGGGGGGTTTAAGGGGTGTCAGGAAGCACAGTTAAGTCGGTACACACCCAGTGCAAAAGGCTCGTTAGACAGTTAGTTGATAAGAAGTGTTGCGAGTCATTTCTGGGAAGCAGCAGCATAAGGAAAGCAGAGCTGACACTGTGGCAGGGAAGAATGGGAGCGAGCACAGAGGTAATCGACAAGTTTTCCAGGTTTGCGACACTGAGCTCCTTTCCTCTAGTGTTTGGACTGCTTTGTCACAAGCTTCCTCTACACTCCACTTCCTTCCCGACTACTGCAGACAGGCTGAGATGACTCAGCAACAAATCTGACTCACACTCCTGTTTTATTAAAACTTCCAGACACCCTGTGCTTTGAGTTTTTACTGTCAACAGTCAAAATATGACGGAAACTACCAAGAAAGATATAATCTTGAATCCCACAAAGCTGCTGTCTGAGAGGGAAGGCGTTAACATACCTGCAGTATGTTCATGATTCATGTGATAAAATGTAAACCTTAAGTCAATATAATAAAGTGGCCTATCAATGTAGAACTTTAGTTACATATTACTTCACAATATGAGGCACAGTTCCATGTTTAATTATCAGCCACATAAGCCCTGCAGCTCTATGAAGCACTTTAGTGATAAGTCAAATAGCTCATAAATGTTGGTACAGAAAACCATGGGGTAAATTTTGAACATACATCTACGGTGGTTAAACAATGTATCCTAATGATGGCGATTCCTGTCTAGGGCCACAATAACACCAAAAAATGAGCTCAATTCTCCTAAAAGTTGTGTGTCTAACAAAACCACGGCACGCCTGAGAGTTACTATAGCAGAGCACAAAAATGTCTGGAAGAAAGTGGAGCCACATATAAAAGCACATAAAAGCAGGAACAGGAGTCAGTGTGGTGACACTAGGCCCCGCTGTTTATGCCAACACACCATTCAAACCACTGAAACTACTGAATTTCTTGTTGGCAAAAGGGAACAAGCGATCCACAAAGGGAACAAGTTGTACTTCTCCCCTACTGAAAGCCTTTGGTGTACCCAAAATAATAACTACAACAACATGGGCTAAATTCAGTCTTGAATTGTCATAACATACATGTTGGTGATCAGCTTTATGTCTCACTATTTTACAGGTGTATGTTGCTCTGGGGTCACAGTTATTAGTGACCCTGAGGTGATGCAGTGACTCAGCCTGCCACACTGACCTCTCCTTTCTTAACTGTCATTGACTGTCTACGCGGGGTGATCTCTTCATTAATACTGGACAGGAAGTTCTGGGAGATGCGCAGGGCGTCCTGTAATAGTGGATAGTCTGGGTGGCTGGAGGGCGTGTGCTTCAGTAAGTCCTAAAATAGAAAAAGTGACAACAAATTGAATCTCTGAATGAAAACTCTCTTCATGCAGACAAGATGAGGCTCTATTTTATTATCAGCCAGATCGACTTACATGCAGAACAAGTGTGCTGCGCGTCACTCTGTCCACAGGTTTGTAGAGAAGAGCTGTGGAGGAGGAAAAGTCAGATCAACATGCCTAATCACAGCTCAACTACTTTTAGCAATATTGATCAATGTGGAAGCTGTCCATTCACTTCACTCAGTACTCACTTTCCAGTGAATTTTTAGCCAACTGGTCTTTGCAGTCCTTTGTGCTTTTGACCTTGAGATTCTGGCAGGAAGATAAGGAACGGTAAGAAAAAAAATGCCCTCATTAAATCTGAACAACGCAATTAAAACAATCAGCACCGCTGTAAAGAGCTGCGTTGCTCTTTGCGCCGGGAAGACTGATTAAACTGCCGTGTCATCACTTGTCCCAGGCAGCTGTACAACATCAAACACTCGCCTGCTGCAGTCCCGCTGTGCGTAGCGTGATTACATACCTCAGATATCTCTGCAAACTGTGCATTTGCCTGGCAGCACTTGTCCGCCGTCTCCACAGCAACCTTATAGTTATCCACAAAGGCCCGGTACACTCCGAGCTGGCTGGCCTACAGGGCACGAGTAGAGTACACATTAGATTTATTCTATAACAGAAAATAGATTTTACGAGTCCACGATTGCCACTGGGTACATTGCTGTGCTGTTGTGTGCCGTGCTCAAGTGTGACATAATAGTGATACAAAAGGAATTCATGCAATTGAGAGTGATTCAGTATTTGCTCACATGACTATACATAAATTCACATATACACGTGTGTGTGTGTGTGTTTTTCATCTTTTACCAACAACAAACACTGAGTTAGCTCTTATTCAGCAAACTCCTATGGAGCGTTTTGTTCTTCTTCACTGCCTGTCATGTGGTGAAGCGAGGCTTTTATCTGGCCGGGAGATGACTCCAGGCAGTCTACTCACATGTGTGCTGCAAGATCCACTGAGCATTATTAACAGCCAAAGACTCCCACCTTTTTCATTTGAAAGTCCCCCCTGCTTTAAAAATCATTAACGATCAAGGCATGACGTTTAAGGAGCACTATAATTAGTTTCTGAAAGTTACTGACTTGATGAATGGTGGTCTATTTGATCAAAAACCAACATACAATTTGATGCGGTGAGGTTCCATGTGATTTGATGCTTGACCTTCTTATTCAAAGGAGAATTTAAATCAACTGAAGGAACAGACGTACCTTATTTAGCTATAATTAGCTATGATAAGTCCCTTTACTGATATGCTTAAAAAATGAATACACTATTTGTAACAATACAGCTGCACACTGCAACCTTTTATGTGGTTTTGTGTTACAGTCAAACAAGTGTTGCAACACTTCAATCGTATCAGCCAATCAGATACTTTGTCTTTAGCTCCCAGACTTCTTGTTTTCTTTGTTGGCTGCTATCTGCTACGTTCATGTTAGGTCAAAACAAGTGGAAAAACGAGTTTTGTCGATTAAATTCAGAAACATAACATGACATGTCATGTTTCTGAATTATACAACTATATGGATTCCTTGTATGTTTGTGCAGATGGTAACATTTCTTCATGACACCATTAAGTGAATAAACCATCTTCCCACATGTTCACCTTAGACTTTACAAAACCTAAATTAATATCAGCGTACCAGCTTCTGGAAAAGATCGCCCACACACTGCTGGTAGGTCCAGTCCTGGACTCGGGGCAGCAGAGCATCGTAGAAGTCCTTGTGGATCTCATGCAGCTCTGGCACCTTGAAGAAGATTGTCTCTATTTGTTGGATGGTGAGCATCGGTTGGGAAGTCGTGGCTGCAGCTCTCAGAGGCTTCATGGGCTTTACAGACAATCACAGCAATCACAAACATTTACAGAATGAAAAATATAATGCATTCACTCATTCAAAAAAATTAAATGAAACTAAAATAAATAATACAAATTAACTGTTATAAAACAACAAAAATAGAAAAGAAGATTTTTTTCACCAACTATACAACAAGGAGTTATTTAAAATTCAGGAGATCTACTGAAACAAACTAAACTTCACTGTAAACACAGTACAAGTAGCATCCCATTATCAGATTATTATTAATTAGAAAAAAAAAAAAAAAAGTAATTGTGTGTACATGTAACAAGTAAAGGCTAGCCTAACTCTCACTGAGCAGTGGGAAATGTGATCACAAGTGGCAA
This sequence comes from Pampus argenteus, assembly GCA_036937835.1. Classification (NCBI taxonomy): domain Eukaryota; kingdom Metazoa; phylum Chordata; class Actinopteri; order Scombriformes; family Stromateidae; genus Pampus; species Pampus argenteus. The sequence continues at coordinate 16,658,107 of CM072867.1, forward strand.
TTAGGGGTTAAGCTAAATGCTAAAATGTGGTAAGAGTAGCAGTCACAGAGTAGGTGACTCAGTAATGATAGTAACTTATAATCTATCTATCAGTCTATCAAAAGTTTGCAAACATTAGCTAACATTCGCTAACATAAGCTACTAGTCACACTCGACCAACGATAATAATAGGCTAAAATATATAGTCCTTTTGTGTCTTTTTTTTTATTATTACATTAAGGTTTGCACTGAACTCAGAAAGTTATTTTATGTGTGTTATAAGTTACACATACGATCAAAAGTGCCTCCAGCTGGCTGAGGTAGGTCTCCTCACTGGCTAGGATTCCTGACAGAACCCACTTTCTCATCTCCAGCCCCTTTTCCTGATCCAGCTCCACCTGGTACAAAGATGATGGAGAAAACAATCGGCAAGCGTAAAGGGAAGACATTCTCAGACACACGTTGACAGCTATGCAAGTTGTAAATGGATTTCGATGTTTAATTAGCGACCCGCGCACCTCTGCAAACCCCTGGCTACAGATATTGTTGTTGTGGGATTAGGGACCAAAATTGATTAAACTCTGTAGGAGTTTAAGATTCCAAGGGGCCGTGGCTGGAGACTCCTAGCATCTAAAGGAAGACAAATGTGTTTCTAGGCCAGGAGTTGTTATTCCATAAAGGTCAAAGACATCAGTCATCCTAATGCAGGCTATCACAATGTCAGTAAGAAGACTACACTAAGCTCTACGATTATATTAGCTAGAATAAGAAAAAAAAAACTGTATGCTGAGTGAGCCCCTCCACCCTCCACCATAGTTTAGCCTTTGAAGATCACCATGTGTACACATCAGAGGGTAATAATGCCACAGATACACAGACACAGAACGTGAACAGAGCAGAGGGGGAGGGGAGCTGAGTTTCTTTTTAAACATCTGTTTGCCCACAGTGTTTCCTGAGCATGTATGGACTTTTTCAGCAACGCCCTGCTTCATACTGAAAAGCACTTCCATCTGAGTGCTGTATGGTGCGCTCTGTGTATTTCATTGTTGGCCTCTGGATGCTTCAGCTACTTCAATGCTTTGCTGCAGGGCACTTTTTCCTCATTTGCTCCTCCTGCCCACACATGATTTCCCAGGAGAATTAAAAGTCTAGTCGAATATCTGATTCTTTAACAGTTCTAGCACTTGTTGCTGGCATAATTTAGTGACAACTGGTAGTGCAATGGTAATTCTGAAAAAATAAAAATAAAAATAGTATAATCATTAAAGAATCAGGACCACTGTTGAGACGACTGGGTGCACAATAGCACCAAACATGGAGGGGAAGGCTGTTCTCGTGTTAACAACAACAGAAATACAGATTTTACCAAAGTTTCTTCAGCATGTGTATCATGTTTATGCACCATTATGTGGAGTAAAATTAGCAATATGCTCTTTTGTAACAGGACTGCAATGTATTTAATAAAAAATACATTAATAGATTAAATGTAATTTGCCCTTTATTATTTAATGTGACCTGTAATTACTTTTTAGGCTTTAACAAGCAATCTGCCTTAAATTTAAAATGAGGAAGAAAGTCGACATTGATGTATTACTTTAACACAAACATAGAGAAAGTATTAAAAGAAGCAATGTCAGAGAGGAGAGCAGAGGACAATAAACTAGCCAGAGTACAGCACAGCCCATGGAGGATAGAGGAGAAAGCAGTAGCACTGTGAGCTAACGCATATAACATGTCAGACGGCGGTGGGAGTTGGCCGAGTAACATTACCGACAGCGTGGACTCCAGGGAGCCAGACGACTGGGTATCTTGACTGCACCGGCTCTTGGAGCGGAGCCGTGGCGAGGAGGAAGGAGATCCAGTGAAGGATAGAGGGTCGTGACGGGGCTGGTGCTCTTCTGAATGCTCCAGGTCATAACCATATGATGGAAGGGTCTCATTGTAGGGAGCCTCTGTGAGAAACAGTCAAACAAAAGACAAGGGATCACATGGTGTCATTAAGATATTAAGTCACGTAGTAAACACAACGAGTCATCATGGGGAATGTTGCAAACTATCACATTATTTTTTTGTTAATCTAATATTCAACCAATAATAGGTCAAATGATTAACCTCTTAACCTACATTTTCCCATTTCTCACTTAAGTCGTAAGGGATGTTATATATATATATATATATATATATATATATATATATATATACGCATATGATGTATCGGCATGTACCAGCTCTTCATTAAAACTACTGTATGAAGTTTCAAACCTAAAATTCAATGTTTTTCACCGTTCCATCAAACGGATGTATTCTAGATGATGTGCAAATTTCATACTATTTTCCACCTAAATCACATTGACAGTACAGTATTTGGTTAGTATCTGTGAGCTTTGCTATGAGGAGATTTGAACATGCCACTGTTTTCACAAATTACTTCATATGTCAAAAGGCAGTTGTTAGCCAACATGTTGTCAGTGTTGGATTTACAGTGTATTCTGATGCCCCGAAGAATCTATTAATGCTGTTTTAAGGCCTAATATTGTGGTTCTGTTTTTTAAGATCTTTAGTATCTTATTTGATATTGTGCTCATAGACAATTAGTTTTGTTTTTTTTCCACAAACTTATTTGACACACATCAAACCTGAGGCCGAGTAGCATTCTAGCATTCAGGTACTTGTTGGTATCTGGGGCTGCAGGTATAATATAACAAAGCTGCTATGTGTGGTTTGCTTTGTGCACTGAACACAATGAGTAAATAAAGGCCACTAGGAATATACACAATGTACAGAGAGCCCGGAGGAACAAGGAACTAGTTCATTCTTGCCCCGGGCTATCCTAGTGCATTAACCCAGCCATGATCTTGACTATTCTGTGTATGTTAAGCCTGACATTAAAAAAAAAAAAAAAGTCATGAATGCACAGCCTGAAAGAAAACATGCATGTCTAACAGCAGCTAATACAACTGCTATGTTAACAAAATATGATATAAATATTCTGTATCTTACCGCCATTTGTCTTTATATATCGAATCATCTTTTAACCTTCACAAACCTGTGACCCACACAAATCTACCAAACAGCCTGTGCCAGCCACCGAGGGGTCGTGTCAGGTGAGTGGATAAGCCTGGGAAACAGCAGGGTCAACACACGCTCATGCCAGCCTTGTTGTAC